>OZ020236.1:0-2400000 GCA_963971235.1 Cryptus armator
CATTCCATTAGTTTTATACCACCCGACGGCGAATTCGAGCTCATGAGGTACGTACGGACGTACATACGTGGAAGGTTAACCGATTACTTATAAAAATGTATATTTCACAGATACCGTACAACGAAAGATATATCACTGCCGTTCCGCGTAATACCTCTCGTTCGCGAGGTCGGACGTACTAAAATGGAGGTGAAAGTAGTATTGAAATCGAATTTCAAACCGTCGCTTTTGGGCCAAAAGATCGAGGTGCGCGTGCCGACGCCACTCAATACCGCCGGTGTCCAATTGATATGCCTAAAGGGCAAAGCGAAGTACAAGGCATCGGAAAACGCGATAGTATGGAAGATAAAGCGTATGGCAGGGATGAAAGAGACACAGTTGTCGGCTGAAATCGATTTGCTCGAAACGGATACGAAGAAGAAATGGACCCGACCACCGATATCCATGAACTTTGAGGTTCCATTCGCACCTTCCGGCTTCAAAGTACGTTACTTGAAAGTTTTTGAGTCGAAACTCAATTATTCCGATCACGACGTTATCAAGTGGGTCCGATACATCGGTCGCAGCGGTCTCTACGAGACCCGATGTTAAGTAAGCAAAAATACGGAATGGGCGGACAAGACAAGAAGAAAAATGCTACGAACGTTACTTGGATTCCAAAGAGCCATTATAATAAAGAAGATAAATGCTCTCTCTCTCTCTCTCTCTCTCTCTGTTGATGGACAATATATCGTAGAAAAGAAAAAAAAAAAAAAAACTATGCCATCATTGTAAGATGAAGATGTATGGCCTCTTTGGTATCGGTGTTGAATGATGTACCAAAAGATTTACGAATTCTCCACCGGCGTGGAGCAGCGCGGAGCAGCGTGGCATAACCGGATTAATTCCGTAAATAATATTATCTCGATGTTAATATTCATTGTATCAAATGGATCAAAGATTAGTGGCAATCGATTATCGATCGAATTGTTAGTGCGCTATTGATTTTGTCTGTACGCTTAAAAAAATCCATACGAATCTCGAAATACATGTATGAATGGAACTAAAATACTTTTTCATTTAATAACTTGCTTTTTTCTTCTTATCCGACGAAAAGTATTCAACTATTCTCCCGATTATTAAGAAGAATCAAGAAGAATCTTAACGGGATTAAAAGAAATGTAAAAGAAAAATTATTTTACAGTAATTATACAGTATTTATTGTAAAAGAATAATGTGTTTCTTCGAAGGATTTAAGGATAACATTTTATTTTTCGTCAATGTTACACACGTCGTCGCATCGTCGAAATATTTGATAATTTGTCGTTGCAAAATGGAAAGCGTGCAAGCTGTGATAAGAGTATTGCGGTACCGGGACAACGAGTACTTTGCTTCGTTTCTTCGATGTCTCATCGTTATCGAGCGACTCGATTGCAACGTCATCATTTTCTCTACGCCTCTCGATCGCTTCCTCGAAAAATCGTGAATCGTCCATCATCACTGTGCGCTTCGTCGTCGTCGTCGTCGTCGCCGTCGTCGCCGTCGTCGATGAGTCGTAAAAAGACGTATCGGTTCGTTGCGTTGCGCTTCTCTTGCGCTCGCTTCTTTTCTTCTCTATCATACGTCGATGATGCTTCAAACGACGAATAACGGCCATTTCTTTCTCTCGGGCGAAACGCTTCTTTTTTTTACTCCGCGTATTCGCGAGTCTTAGCCGCGCTTGCTCCGCCAGTATTTCCGGATCTGCCAAAAATATAAATACGCGAGACATTATTATAATGTCTCCAACTCTACGTCTATGTCTATATGTCTATGTATTGGAAAATACATACAATTTTCTTCCTTTTCTCGGCTTATTTCAAGTGTAGTAGTTCGCGGCGGCGCTGCTGCTTCACTCCTCGGAGAATCGAAGCTCTCTGGGTTGTTATTGGCCGCTGTCGTCTTTTCCGTTTCTTTTCGCCCTTTGTACCTATGATAACAAATAACGCGTCTCCGTACAATCGAGCATTTCACACTATTTCCTAATACTTTTCCATGTGGTATATATACCACTCAATATTAAGTAGTTTCAATTGAAAAACGATGCTTTTACAACATAAAAGCCAAGTGCCATGTTCCATTCTCATTATTCGTATATATTATTTTGATACATACAACTTTAACGAAACATACTCATCGTTACATCCAAGTCGATCTTTTCATCTTAATGCAACTTTCACATTACTTTAACCGTGAAATACTTGTGTACTTGTTATTGTTATGTAATTCTGTTACGTGTTGCTGCTATATTGCTGAGTAGAGGAAGAAATAGCAACTTGTTACAATCAGTTAATATACCTATATACATATATACGTACCATGAATAATTATATCCGCCGATATACTCGTCGGTAGGATGTTCGATCATTGGAGCAGTAGTATCTCTTTTATTGCTCATTATTTTTTCAAGATACATTAATTTTTCATTTTCTTCTCTAGTCCAGTGGATTGTTTTTACGCTCGGATCGACGCCCGTGGCCCAACGCGCTTTGCACTGCGTATCTGTTTTTCCACTCAGTAACGAAGCAACGAGATCCCACTGATTTTCTCCTTCGTGTTTCTTTACAGTCGTTTTCAACATTTTATCCTCATTTTTGCACCAAACCAGTCCGTTTATCATGACACGCGGCATTTTTAAAAATTATTTTTACGAAAAGGCAAAGCGGTATTGACACAAATGAAAATTCATGGGTTGGAATCGTCCGTTTATTTTGAAAATAACACGCTAATTGCCAACCGAGTAACAACTGTGGAGTGCACCTGAGAGAAACTCTCTCTATATATACTTGGTCAGCGTCGTTGAAACGAATCGCCGTTATGTCGCTCGGCCAATTGACGCCCCAAACGCGACTCTTGGTCGAATCGAGCGATCGGCTATGGATCGGCACTTGGCACCGGAGGATTCATCAAAATATCCGGTAGCCGGATATCTTCTTCGTTTTCTTATTTTTTTTTTCAATTCTTCATCAAGGTACAGACTGAAAATTATTATTTTTTTTTATGGCTCTTTCCCAAGAGTACGAAACAAAATGGAAAGATTAACCAAATGATTTTATATTATCAAAGCTATTCATACTTTGCGTCCAAATAACTCTTCGTGTAATTGACAAACGGAGAGAATTCAATTCTATTTTTGTTTCTATCAACCTCGGTTTCTTCGCGGATAAGTCTGTTGAAAAATGCACTACTCTCCGGTTTTCTTAACGAGGAGCTTATGACCAAAAGGCATTTTCATTGATGAAATAATAAAAGTATTTGCAAAATGTGAAAAACTTGAGAAAAATAAATTTAATATTCCCGTTTCTCCTTCAAATGTGAAAATGTCAAAAATCTTACTCGTGTACATATATTTTATTGTTGTTTTCTGACAAATCTTTGAAGCATCCAAGTCTCGAAGGGGCATAAATAAGTAATAGCAAAATATTCGAAATATCGTCATAAAATTTCTTCAAGTCCACGACGTCGAAACAAAAGAAAGCAAAGTTAGTTATCATTGTGCATCGATGACTTGATTGAAATAACTTTACTGTGGCGTTTACCGTTATTATTATGCTCATCCAAAATGGTTTACTAACGATACAACAAGTCGATATAATGTTCTGCAATCGATTCGTTATTATACCTACTACGACACGATCCCTCATCGACCCGCTATATCGACGATTTTACGACCCTCGATAATTATTTTCAATCGGTACTTAAACTATCGGTATTGTATTGTAAACTCCCCCCCCCCCCCCCACCCCCCTTTGTAACGACCAAATGACTCATCGTCGACGAGCTGATAATCCGTCATCTGTTGTTCTACGTTACGCACTACGTTCTACGCATTTTGCAGAAACCACGCCGGGGTGGGAATTACGCAGTTAAAAAAAGGGGTTTGGCCGCAAAGAAACAAGTAGACGAGCCATATTCAAAATAATTAATTAAAAATGTCGCATACTTGATATTTCGAAATAATTAGTTAATGTGGCGTAATTAGTAATTATGAGCGTGTCGTGTTAGCATATCCCGGTCATAATTTTTGATTGATTTTTTTCTTTTCTTTTGTATACAACTGGTGATACATCTTTGGTATTTTTCCTCTAAGGTACATCGTATTATCATGCGTTGTTTTTTTTTTATATTTATTTTTTTTCTTTTTCGAAATTCATAAACAGAGCGACACGAGTTTGATCATTCGTCTCGATAGATATATATATTATTTTACACTATTGATTAACGACGAAATAAATGTTTTTCTTTCAAACGACACGTCGCCAGCAATCTCGTGTCACTGGGTTTTTTCCAAGACACGCACGAGGCGCCGCATTGCGAATTACGCGTGGGCTTTTGTGTCTCGCGATTAGAGTTCACATATGCTGTGCGTCCCGTCGTGCCTGCGGTACTTGTATGTTATTGTCAGAGTGGGTATCCTCCTGACCTCACGCTCTCACCACATTTCTCTTTCATCGATAATTATTTTCTCGTTTTTTTTGTTTGTTTTATTGCGTTCTATTTCGCGATCAAATATAACGAATGGTAACGATAGTAACAAGTTTTATCTACTACAAGGTTGTGGTTGTCGTCGACAAAATCATGCCTCGTATAAAAAAACAATCGTACAATCATACGAAGAACGATTAAACGATATACCTATTATTAGCGACGGTAGACTGGGGGATGGTCTTGTTATAGGTTGTCCCTTACCGTGGCTGTAGTCAAAATCGATAGTTACTTATTATATATAAGACAGCGAAGTGATCTTCGCAAATGGAGTCAATTTTTCGTAAACAAGAAAATATTCCGAATTACCGAATACATATGAAAAACGAAAAAAAAAAATCGCGTGGAAAAGATAATGGCTCGGCTCGGCAGTATTGAGCAGAGTTCTTTGTGTGTGTGTGTGTGTGTTTTTATTACGTTTTTAGGAGCCGCAAGATTCGACAAAAACGACCATTCACCGCGTCGAGTCAGTCAGTGAGTTCTAAACTCTCTTAAAGATAACTTAACGTGAGTTCGATTCAAGCACTCGTTCAACAACTTGTTTAACGAAAGTTTGATCGCGCCAGTCGTTAATTATTCAAGATTCATTTTATTTCGACCATACCTCGGATTATCGCAATTGCGTAATTATGTTTTATTTATTTTTTTCATTTCAACGGCAATCCGAGTTATGCAAAATAATGGTACATAATAATTCATTGGGCGATGTGATATATAAACCAACTATTGTTTCTCTTATCGACTAAATTTCTCCCAACTCAGTCGTAAACATTACATTTTCTTTTTTTTTTGTTTGTTTTCAATTTCATTAAACCTTATAACGCATCATAGATATGGTTTACATCATATTAGTAACGGCTAATCGTCTACGTAAATATAATATCGGTAGCTTACAGCGTGCTCTAGTATTTTATTATTATTCAAAATTCATACATAAGATTACTGTATTTACAGACGGACCTGCGATTTACAGGACTTTTTTTTTAAATATATATATTGTTTTTTCATTCGGCACACATTAATCGATTCTCGGAAAATTCTTGTACCAAATTCAAAAGAGATGAATTTCATTCTCGTATGCGCAATCGATGTTTCCCTCAATCCGATATTTTGAGCCTCAAGTTTTCTGGGAGTAGTTGCAAATCCGTTATTAACGTTATCTTCCTACTCCCCGCCATTCGGAACGCATGCGGTGACAGAAATTAAGCAATCAAGATGAATAATTATCGACGCGTCTATATAGAAGGGGAGGGTATCGCGTTGCATTCTCAGCGAAAAGTGACGTTCAGAAAGAATTTCGAATATTTTCCAACGGGATAAAAATCTGATAAAAGTCCATGTCCATGTTGTTGGTAAATGGTGCTAATAACATAATATTTTGCAAAATAATAGAGGTATGCCACAAACGTTATTAACAAAGTAGGTGAAAACACAAAATTGTTTAACCACTCATCTTGCAAGCTGACTTTTTTTTTTTTTTTTCAACTGTTACGTGATTTTTCGGTGATTTTTCCGAAACCATGGACATTTTTTCAAATTTCTCAACGTTTTTTTTTCTTTTTCTTTTTATCGACAAGTGACGAATTGTGGATTTTTAATTCGTCGACTATATTCGAAAATACCAACGAAATATTTTTCGAAAAAAGGTTTTTCGAAAATTAGAAAAAAAATTCATATGTATTCCGAAAAATTAACTGAGATGAAGAAACTTTTTCCAACAACTAACTTGTTAATAACTTTTTGGAATTATTATTATGCAAAATATATTCTCGATGTTATGTCTGAAGCTCACTTTTGGCTCGGAACGATACACCCTTCATTGATGTTTTAAATCGTTTAAAAAAAAAACCCGTCAACATAGAGATAAAAATTTTCCTCGAAAAGAAGCTTGGCTTCGCGCGAGAATGCAAGAAGGTGCAAAAGTATCGTAATTGCCATTAAATTTTTCGAAACATCATAAAATAAAAATAAAATGGTAAAGTTACTCGAAGTATCATTGTAGATTAGTGCTCATATCGATGTATTGCATTTCATATTCCAGCATGGAATATTAAATGATTCAGTGTAAAAAAAATACGAAATATATTGTTCGCGAATTTCATAACATGATGATCTTGAAGCAATTTCTGTTTACGGTTAGACCAAATTTCGTAGAAAATGAATTTATGCATTATTCACGTGATTGCGGATAACCGCGTTATTGTGCAAAAGTCGGAGAGTAAGAATCGGAGACGGACCAATCAGCGATAGTTATTCGATCGTTCGACATGTCGATATTCAACGCATAATACAATGATACCGTATCTCCGTTTCAATCTCAATACCGATATATTGAAAAAACAAAAGATTATTTTAATCGCGACGCGGGCTACATAGGAGTTTTCTCAATAAGCCGGTTACAGTATTTGTTATTGACGGATGTGTTTGTGTGTATGTTTTTTTGCTGCATCGAGAAGGGACGTGAATTAGCGGACATTTATAATTCGCGCATCTCCGTAAACGAAGCGAGAAACGTTAGGTAGGATTATCAAAACGCATTAGAGAACGCTACTCGACAATTGTAACGCTAGAAAATGGCGATATGGAAGATACGGGCGCGATATAATAAAATTATTCATCCCCTTCGATAGTTTTTGTATGTTGAAAAAAAAAAAAAACCGTACGAGTCTCGTCTCGAATTACAATTCATTCTGCTTTACGATAGTTTAAACCGATTGAAAGAATAAATAATAAAATTACTCGCGGTATAAAATTTGAAACTAAATTCCGGCGGAAAACGGTAATCAAGGATAAAATTACGAGTCCGACGAAATTTATCAACAACAACAAAAACATTACTCGAATCATCATTTAAATTGCAACAAATCAGAGAGAGAGGCATATAATTAACGATTGTCACTTTTCATCTTGTCAATTAAAACAAACGAATTGACGTCGAGGATAGTTCAGCGGGCGAAAGAATCCTCTAGCGACGTTTTCTTTTTTACAAAATGAAAAAAAAAAGAAAAAAGTCTTTCAGCTTTTGGGTCTATCATACATTTGCACTATCGATGGTGGTAATGACGGCGGTGCTTTCGGCTAGCTGACAGCGCGCAAGACATCCACGCTTTTTATCCCCTTTATTTTATTAATTTTATCAATTTCGTCTATTATCATAATGATTATTTTGTATTATTGTGTATCTTCGAACTGAAGTTACATCGCTTCTCAAGAATTTGTCTCATTGTCCTCGAGTATTTTTTAAAACTTTTACTTAACGACTAATAGTAAGCGGTGTTGAACCGGCCTTCGTTAGCAGGTGTGAAATTGGGATAAATATCTAGTATATCGTCGTCGATTCGTAAAGGTCGAACATAATGTCTACGATGAAATCGATCATACTTACATTGATCAATAATCAATTGTCATTGACTCGGAAACAAAAAATATATACTATATACGTATAAATATTTAAGGTAACGTGAAAGTCCGAAAAGGACATAACTGTTGTTTATCTATTGGGCACTCGTATTGATTACAATAGCATAGAATTGCCGTTGTCACTGAATATAATATGTAAAAAAAAAAACACACACGCGTTGAGACGAATTGTCGGCAAGAATAGAAACGAAATTTGGTCTACAATTTTTCTTAGCTTCGTTTTTGTTGTTGAATCGACACGGCAAAAAATTGGCGCCGTACATATGAAATCTCGTTGTTGGCCATAAAGCCATTTGCAATATCGAAACAGCAATGTCGCGTTAATGTAATACGGTCAAACCTCTGCATCAGTCCAAGCGAGCGCTTTTTCCGACCCTCTATAATAGTCGAAAAAATGGGCGGAGGTTTTAATGTAAAACCTCTACATTAGTCCAACCTCTTCGACAGTCCAAACGGAAGCTCTATTATTGTCCCGAGGCTCTCTCTCTCTCTCTCTCTCTCTCTCTCTCTCTCTCTATATTAGCTGCTACCTACACAAAGGACATCCCACCTAATCCTAGCGTCATGGGCACCATCGCAGCATTGAAATTTATACCATTATGCCACACAGTCTGGTGTTAAATAGTCAAATAAAAAAAGAGTAAAGTTAAAAAAATATTCGGGGACCAGTTTAATGTTGTTGCGCGGGCCCTACGTGCGTAACGCCCCGGACAGACGATCGCTCATTTTTTCGACTATTATAGAGATTCAGAAACAGCCTTTGGACTAATGCAGAAGTTTTACCGTACTGTATATATCGCGAAGGTTCACTTTTGTAACTCTGTATTACTCCTCTCGGTGAAGACCCTTCACCTCACCTCAATCGGCTTACGAAGGCGGTTAGTTAACATTATATGGATATAAATAGAATATTTTCGACTATGTACAAATATGAACAAATATGAAGAAATATGAACAAAGTTTTACAAGCCGGGATGAGAGAGCGTCAGCGCTCCTGTGACGAGGTATTGCATCGCGATCTCATATACATCACTCGACATATATATGCGGCACTCGATATATACAATATGCAGTGTACATTATAGTATGCATACAAAATACACAAGGTGTACCCCAGGCTGACTTTAATTATTTGTCAATAAAAATAATAACGCGATCTACATTTTTTTCACAAACTCAAACAGATTTTTCACAAAGTCACATTTAGAAAGAATCTTTTTCTTTTGTTTTCTTTTCTTTGACATATATGGGAATAATTTTCCAAATAATTATCAACATTTTTTATTTGTTTTGATTTCAATGCAATTTCGTACGAAAGTCATGCGTAAATGGTTATGTATTTGTCATTTGCGAAATGAGAATTGAGATACCTATTTTGTTAATTGTTGGTACACCCGTTATTGTTGCATATCCGCGCGAGTGTAGGATCGATCGGGGATGCGCGCGTGGCGCGCTGACGTCAATTCCGGCGTAACAATTCGAAGCACAGCTCCGAGAAAAACAGCGGTATATCACATTATTCCCGGCACCTACTATTCTACGTCGTCGTTTAATGTTGATCGATTCGGTAACACGGACGAGTAAATCACTGTACTCAATCGTCTCGTGCGCCATCTTCATTAACATTATTATTAACATTGTTAACTTGGTCATTATCTAGTTAGAATTAATCATATTAAACGCGCTTCTTGCTCACGTTTCAATTCGTCGGGCGAACAATCGTTGATCAACGTTGTAAATTGTGACTATTATTAACAACGAAGATCATGACGAGAAATTATTTCGAGCCGCGTTCATTTTTCATTTTTCATTTTCCTCCTTCTTCATCTTTTCCAATTTTCTTTACCTTTCTTTATTTAATTAAAAACTTGAGAGAAAATCTCACTCATGCGCGCTGTTTCAACAATTACACAAATCAAATGGCATTCTTTTCGAGATTCTTTGTCTTTTTCTTCTCTCTAATTTCAACGAAATTATATCTCGCGCCAAGTTCGCTACGTCAGTTGCTCGATATATCTGATCGGTGCGATCGCGCGGGTTTATTTTCTATTATGTACGTATACGCGTGTATGTATGATGTATGTGCGAGGTCTATAAAATTATTGTCTTCGTTAAAGCAGTTTCGGTATGATTCTGATAAATCTATCATTGGAGGTAAATTTTTTTTTTTTTTTGCTACCTCGCGATGAGTATTCTATTATACTGAACATGCTTACGATACTTGTCCCTCCGGTAGTTTAACGGTACGTTCTCCCATGTTTTTCTCGTCATTTTCATTAGTAAAAGTGAAAAAATGTCATTACCCTATACTAAGTTGGTATATTTTTTAAATAACAAAGAAAATGCCTAATCGACCGGTACGTCGATCACCGATAAACAAAGGGTGTAAAAACGAAACGAAAACAATTTATTATTATTCTAATTCGATATTAAATGAAACATATTGAGAGTCCATTTACGAATAAATAGAACAGCGAAGGTCATCGAGCAACTGCGCGGCTGAGCTTGTTGAGATTAATTCGAACTTACCGATTCGCGTTTTGAATTTTCGAGCCTTAATCACAATTCTTCGTTCAACGAGTTTTTTTTGTTCTTAGTTGGAAAATTTCGACTTTTTTCGGTACACAAGAGAAACATAACGCGTTACATAACGAATGTGGATGTTCCAGGCTTAGGATATTAAATAATGTCTCCTCTTTCAAAGTCTCAACGCACCATATTCATTCTCTTCGTGAAAAACAAAAGTATATATATATAAAAAGATTTCGCCGCCGCCGTGTATAAGATTATAAGATAGCCACGCGGTAGCTTAGGCATTGCGCTAAAGCCACGGAGCGGTTTGGATGACGGTTGGCTTGAAATCACGGAGTAAGGATTGGCTAATTTCACGCTCTAATATCATGGAGTGGCTAGAGTCTCGGGAATGTTAAAGTTACGATTGCCATAGCAAAGATTTGAAAGAGGAGTGTGAAAATAAGAATGGTAGTTGAATGTTGGTGTTTCTCGTAGGGCTTTTGTACAATGGCGACGAGCGCGCGCGAAAGCCTGGTATCTCTCTATATAGTATATAAATTGTAATTCAACGAATCAATGATTCTCGTCGGATGGGAAATTGACTTTATACAAAAGATTCGAAATATCTTATGTTATGTTGTGTTTCGTTACATCCACCTTCGTCATGCACTTCGTCGGAATTTAACGAAAATCGATACATCGGTAGATTGGGCTAGAAAATCCTGAATCGCCGTAAAAAAAGAAAAAAAAAAAAAAAAGAACACGTTCGTTTGACGAAATATGATAAAAGTAATCTAAATCCGCGATCTAGAGTTGTAATATTATATTGTTAGGTAAAGACAGTTCTGCGCGTTAGACGGAGGCGGGTTCAAGCCCCAACGCTGATCGCCCGTAAAATCGTGCGGCAGTGATTTAGCGAATGGATCGACGGTCGGACAGCGGCGACAGCGTCGCGAACGTTTCGCACATAGGATTCTTGAACCTTTACCAGCGAGGGTGATCGTCACACGGTGGTGACACGATCCACCTCGACGTATCGCACAGAACTGTCGTTTTGTCAGCATATGACTTCCTTGCCGTCTATTATTGCGGTTTCCGATGAGATGCTCTTCAATCGGTGCTGAGAGATGGAACGATTCGTTCGTTGACGAAAGATTCGCCATAAAACGAAAGACATTAGGGCTATTATCGCTAGAATAACGAGAGCCCCGAGGCCCAGATGAAGCGGTGGCAGTCGAAGAATTATCGAGCAATGAGTCAAAGCTTCGTCGTAACCGGATGGACAGTGGGAAACACCGTCGCACCATAATGATGCGTTTATACAGGCATCCAATTCGGGACAGCGTTGCTCGCAATCTCGCGGCATCTGCAAACCCCCCGTTGTCGATCCCACGGGCGGTCTAGAAATTCAAATGAAATATAACAAAGAGATATAGATTGTTTATCGTTGATTTTTTATCGTTGGTAATAACCTTCGGGTCAATTCGAGCCACGTGACGGTGTAGGACTCGGGTTCGTTGATTATAAACTCAACGGCGATCGTCCGGACCGGATCTTCACCCGGTGGGATTATCATCGTGTTTCTAGTTACCGTCCAACCGTCGCTAAACACCTCGACCGCATGGTGTCTTGACTCTATATGCGCTTTCGGACAAACCGCTACGTGCATTGCACTTCCGGTATGTACGACTATTCGATTGCTCGTTGAACACTTTGTATTGTTGGACACTACCGTGCCTGGAATTTTCACGTAGAGATATTGACCCGGACCCGGATCTATCAGCCATGGTTGATTGTCGCAATTTTTCTGAAATAGTAATATTATACTTCAAATTCACTGTTGAACGAAAAAAATGATAAAATTCGTAAATTGAAAATTATAAAATTTTCATCGACCGACCTCGTCCTCGTCCGTTATCGGCGATTGATACTTTATTTCACCGCTTGGACCTCGGACTCTTCTCTTCTGTAGACACGGCGCGGCTTTAATAAAGTCCCAGACGCCCTCGAAAAAGAGATTGTTGTAGTCGTCGAGAGAATCCATTGTGTTAACCGTCAAGTGTACCTCGACGACGTTGGACATGGACTTGATGTTGATCGGTAACGAGCGATTTGAACACAAACAATCGCGCAGCACTGGCGATGCGTTTGTCCAAGGTAATTCCAAAACCTACGTTGACGTTGAAATAATACTTATTATATTGGCATCATCATTCGTATAAATCAACATCATCGGAAGATAAATAAATACACTCGGACCACCTCGATTCTACGAGTATTTAATCAAGTAGGTATAACGAACAAATGGAGCGGATCGGTTTATTTTATATCGCTACTTCGTAAGCGGCTTCGAATAAACTTTTAACGCAAGTTGCGAATATAATAAATGAAAAGTAATATGTAGCGTTCCATGTTCCCGATTAAAGACCTTTGTGTACCCACGCCAATGTACGTGCCTAACTAACAATAAGCGTACTTATGAAAGTAGCTAGCGGGTAAGCGGGTTTCCGAGTAAGCACGGAGTATTGATTTTTCCGCTTGCGGTCTCTTGGTACTATCGCGAAGTAGTAGTTGTTCCACTGGCGAAACCCCCGGAACCCCCGGAACTCTCGGGGAGCAGGAGTTCGAGTTACCGTGAAGTAATTAAGACGACGGTGTTACGTAATCGGGAGCAAAAGACTTGCGCGCGCGCGCGCTTTCGTTTTTGTTGTCGGATGTACGCGCGATATCGTTGGGCATATTCCACCTATTTTTTCTTTTGAAAATCAGGACTTAATCAGGGGCTTTTTGTTACTTATTATAAATCTTTAATCGATCCAAACTTTGAGATGTCAAATATCAGCGTTTGATGCTATAAAATTATTATCGAAACAACGACAAAAACGTTGATTTGACATGGCAATACCGGCTATCTACCTATATATTTTTTAAAAATTCAACATTAATGATGAACTATTTATACCGACAGCGCGCTGGGTGCACTAACACATTGCATTCTGTCGAAAGGATCGGCTACGTGCGCAAATACGAAACGGCAAGGGGCTTTTCATAATCGGCTGCGATACCAATTGGAAAAGAAACAAAAAATAATATGATATATTTACCAAACAAGTGCAAAGGGTGAATCCCGAAATAATTCTAGAAATGAATAATTTATTAACAATTGTTCTGGAACCATGCAGAGAAAAATGCATGTTGAACAACGTAACTTCATTCGGTCAATCGAATTCTATTTACCCAGTGTTGGCTTTGGTTTATCGAAAAAACATCATATTTATCAACATTGTCACCATGTATCATTTCGTATTTTTTTGCGTAGAAAAAACATAAATTGCCTTAAAAACTTTTATAAATTTCTCTAAAACGATGGAATTGGACTTGAGAGACTTGGTTCGGAATTCATAATAAGATGTTCGTATCACAGCTGAATAATAAAAAAATGAGTCTTGCCGGTATTAGACTACTGTGTTCTCTTCTACACCGAGATCGTTCATTCCGAGATCGGAAGAAACAAAAAAAAAAGAAAATCCCCCATCCATCTTCTCTACGATCGATTTTCTTTTTAACTTATGAATTTCATAAAAGACCGCTTTTAAGAAGCAATTCGGATATTACTGTTTTCCCGTTAGTTGCAAATTAAATGTTAATAAATGGTTAATTACATTGGTGGATGTTGTCTCAAAGTTTTTAACGATGAAATCGAATTTTGGATTTAGCGACGTCGGTATGCTGCAAAATTCCGATCTAACGACAAAGTACACGTTGGTGCGGTAATTTAATTTAATAAGCTTAGTTAAGATACGGGAGGCGTCTTTTACAATGTAATTACAAGGGAGTTCCACATCCCTCCAACCAACCCCATGGAAGTGGTGATGAAGCAAATTTCCTACGGCTCCGATGACGTTCGGTAACTTTTCTCAAGTAATTAACTCGTCTGGTAGTGTTGAATAATTGATGCGAGCGTGGGGTACGTAATCGAGTTATCTATAGCCGTTATATAGTCACGTATACGTAGTGGGGTAGTAAGCCATTTTACCTTTGTCGCCTATGGATTTGGCTACCAGAATCGTGTCGCTCGTTGCGGCGTCGAATGAATCGTGGAGGCCAGACAAATTATCGCGGTGTCGGGCTATAATTAATATGGCAACACAGGCTGCGTCGGGCCATTGTCAACGTGACGAATATTGAGTAGCTCGTACCGGTCCTGAACTACGCTCACTTTATTCGTTTCATTAACCGCCTTTTTTTCTTTTTTTCTTTCACTTCATTTGTTTTTAACGAAACAAATCTCTCAGACGCAGCGTCGTATCGCAGCGAGTAGTAAAAAAAAGATATTTCTGTGGGCGTCACTGATTAAATCAAATTGAAGGCGCGAAATATTTCGTTTCTTAATGTGGTTGCAACTGCTCACCGAAAAGTTAAACAGAATCTTATTCGTTAAATGATCATTTCGATCATATTGTTATACGTTGTTATTTTTGGAAAATAGAAAAGTTAAAAAAATCGAAAAAATCACATGAACCGAGTGAAACAACAATTATTTGTATTCCAAAGACTCGGCAAGTTTTTTAAAAATGTTCACTTGGCTTTTAATTTTTTTACTCGTACTACGTTGGTGCTGTAGCGTCGCTATTTGAAGAGAAACGTAACGGGATCGCGATATATTCATTCGATTTCGTCCGTTTCGCACAATTTGGAAATTCGTTGAAACGGTTGAGCGCATGTGGAGGATTAATCGAGGTGGTTCGACCATTACAACTCGTTCTTATTTCGTCGACAAACGAGGTAAGCTCTCTCGCCGCTGGAAATGCAACATTTGAACCGAGTCTCTCTCCATATACCCGCAGACCTACAGCCGCAGTTCAGCCTTCTGAACTTTGTTTTCGCTCTTCGGGGGCCACTTCGGGGGCCACTTCGGGGGCCACTTCGGGGGATTCGGGAGGCTTAATTCGATTTTACTTGGATTACCTTGACTGAGAAACTACTCGAGCCGACGCAGATCAGACGATTGAAGTCCGTACTGGATACGCTCCGACACGAACGATTTCCATTGAGAAGCTTGTTGAACCGCAGCTTTACCACCTCATCCTGTTCGCCCTCGAATCTGTATACGCAGCTGCGCGAATTGTGAAAAAAAAAAAAAAAAAAAAAAAAAAAAAAAAACACATTAGTGAAGATTTTATTAATTAAAATTAGTGAAAACGAGACAAGTCAATTTGTGTGCAGAACCAAATGCGCTTGTGTATCCGGAAATTCTTTCGAACGTGACCAATTCGGATTAGGTACTTGAATCGGACAGATCGGTAAAGTTGGCTTGTGTTCCCGCGCTATCGTAAACCCGTCTTTATGATGCTATAAAACCTGTAATCGCGGAATACCGGACCAATATTTTATAGCGTTTATACATCAGAAATTCGCCGTATACCCGTATGCGCATTTTGTAAGCAGCATTAAAATAAAAACAAAAAGTTTGCGATACCTGTGCCGGTAATCGAAACTCAGTGATAATGATTGCTTTTTTTTTTTCTTTCAATACAAAAATACATAAATGATTTTGAAAAGTAACCTTCGGCTTGTCTCATTTATTTAATATTCTCATTGGTCTCGGATCACCCTTCTCCGGAATTTCGGACTTACCTGAGATTTTTCGAACCGCCACGACCGTAGAGAAATATATCTCTCGGTCCTTGAAATTTTCGATCGGAATAGTAATCGCGGTTTCTACTGTAGAAGACACGCGAGCACGGGCCACCGCCGTAAGGATCACCGTCCTGATGGAGATCCACGAATTCGTACAGAGCTCGAAAATTCACCGGTCTAAAATGAAAATGAAAATTAATGTTTTTTAATTGCTTCAATTGGGGGACAGCTTGTCTTCTTATCCGCACAATTCGATTCACCACAGCGTCAATTCCGTTCACAAATCAAGAGACGCGATAGAATATCTCAACGCGCAGAGTACTTGAAAAATAGTATCGTGACACACCAACTTTTAACGAGTGGATAATACTTACATCATGTTTAATACAGCTTGGCTGTATTCACACGATCACCACTCTTTATTTTTAAAAATGAAAAATAAACGCGAAAATGTTTTTTTCAAGTACTCGGCGTAATTTTTACTTTCTTGAAAATTCAATCTTCAACGATGTTTTCCTTCCATATTTTTCATATTAATTATGCACATTACTATCCACGCAAACTGTTCGAACTCTTTCTATACGTATTTCGATCCATCACATTAGTCCCGGTACAATATTTTTCAAGGCTGCGCACACCGTCGCTGTTGATATGAAACAACGAGAAAAACGACGAGTGACGTATCGAGTTGTGCAGTCAACTGAGAGCATTTTTGCGTCAATTTGTGCGGAAGGGTAGGATCGAAAGGTCGCGAAAACAATAATTGGAAAATTCTTTCATGTATCGCGGATGCCCGAGTCTAGGAGCCCGAGTAGGCGGTAGGTAGGTAGGTACCTATATATCCCACGAGAACTCTCGATCGAACGAACCACCAAGTTTTCGCTCGTGACTGCTGCTGCTGCTGCTGCTGCTCGGTTGATGTTGTAATAACTATCGAATACTACGTAGGTACGCGCCCCGAGTTATATTCTCGACGAAACTATCCGACATATTGGTGTAGCAAAGCTTAGCCGTAGTAGAGCCGTAGCCGTAGGTAATACCGGATTGAATCGATGCTTCGCGGCAGAACGCCGTTGGAGGAGGGTTTACTATACGACGAGGAGAAAAGAGGAGCCGCCGCCCCCTTCTGCTGTTGCAGCATCGCCGATTATCCTATGATCAATGCTTCCAACTGTACAATCGACTTTCGTCGTTCTGGGATAGAAGGCTCTTTTGAAGGCGGATAATAAAAAAAATAAGGCGGATTGGTTAAAGGAAAAAATAATGATCTCATTGGTTGACTTGCCTGAGTGCGGTCGATTCAATCATCCGCATCTCTAAAGTGAGACTGCTTCCGGACGAGACAAAGCTTTCGCCGAGCGAGCATGGTCTGCTGGTATTCTGGAGAATCGCGTGGTCGCATGTACGTGGCACACGATCCTTGCAGTATCGCGCCAATAGAGAAGTATTGCTCGCTGGACGAGCTCCTAACGGACTCTGAAGAGGATTTCCAGTTCTTTCCGCGTAACGCTGTCTCTCTTTTTCGCTAAAATACGGAATAATCGGCTTGATTTGCTTCTTTTTCCAAGTAGGTACAAGTAGGTACAGGTAGAGGCACACGATCCCAGGAGATACATCTCCTGTATCGGTGTTTTATCCTTATTACCAAGATACGTCGTTGCAGTCGGTCAATGGCATCATGTCGCCATCCCAAACTAGAAGGGTTGTCCCGCACTCATCGTCGTTGGATGTCTGACTTGTTCCAACGTGAAACTTGAGCACCGACAACCACACTCTGAATTGCGGTTGTGCCGGTTTCGGTGCTGGTTTTCTCCAAACAGTGCCCGGACGTTGTTCGGGAAATTTGGGCAATGGCCGGGGAGGCGTGGGGCTCGGCATGGCAGGTCCGGCACCGCGTAGATGGTATAGACAAGTCGTATTTCTCGGCAGTGTGTGCCTCGGCGAAGCTAACACTCCTCCGGCGTTGCCGCGTAGCCAAAATTCGCAACGTTTGTTTTTCGCGTACGTCGGTGAATCTGAGTCGACGAATTTTACCTGTTGGCACGGCAAAGAAAAAACAATTACTTTACAATTGAAGATTAACGAGATCGAGAAAACCTTTCTTTTTGCGAATCTTCACCTGAATCTCTAGCTGAAACCCGTGCAGCGAGTGAGGCGGTGTGGGGTGAAGAAAAGTTCCAAACGGCGAAGTGGTGAACTCAACGAGAAGTTCGGGACCGCTACTCGTCGCTTCGGGTACCGGTTCGCCTCCACCGCAGAATTTCAAAATAACTGGGTCGCGAGTCGTGTAACCGTCGTATACCGTCACGTAGTCCTATAAAGGAAAGGTGCATATAACATTTTTCTTTTTGAAAATAAATTTTGTCGTTTTTTTTCCCAACTTTGTGTTTTTTCTCAAGTGAATCGGAACGGAAGAGCTTTGCGAAATGTTATTTACGAGTACCTGAACAACGTCGCAGTCCTGCCAGAGGCGAAGTTCACGCGGCGGTGGTTCGGCCTGTGTTGCTGGACGCGCGCGAACCGCTATCAACTGACCACGGGGTTGTCTGACGGTAATTAATGCGTGTTTTCCCGGCGGAACTTCGTGCTGTCGTACCTGCGAGAGTTGATTAATTCTCAATGAAAGAATTTTCCACCGGTCGAACATTTTTTGTTCTCAAACAAAGTATCGTTATCGCTTTCAGCCTTAACTTCGTAACTTCTCGTTCGTTTTTTAAACCTTAATAACTACATGCGTTTCAGCAGGCAGGTGCACCAGCCAAAAGGGAGATTCAGAGATGATGAATCTCTGAACAAAAACATTACCAACAACATTCATTTTCCTTCCATAATAATAATAATAATAATTTCAAAAAGTTATTAACAAAGCAGTTTAAAAAAAATGTTTCCTAAATCATTCGGCAACCTGATTCTCTTTTTTTACCGTTATCCGTTAATTATTCCGAGTACGTATGAATTTTTTTCTACTTTTCGGAAAATGTTTAATTGCTATTTGCGAATGCGTTCGATTAATTAATTATAATAAAAAATTCGAAATTTCGGAAAAAATTGTAAAATTATGTAAACGTATTGAGAAAAACGAACGGATGAATTTCTGCTGAAAAAAAAACAGCGAATTAGTTGTACAGCTACTCAATTATCGACGTTCGGATAATTGTTTTTCGGAATTTCAGCGAGCCTTATACAGTTCACGTACGCGTTTGGTATAACAAAATTCTACTGTGCGGTATTTAGTTAATTTACGATTGCCGAAAGTTCTACGACTAGCTACGGTAGCCACGTCGCTTAGGAGAAATAATGGCTCGGAATTTTGACGACTTCCCACAGAGGCCTCCGAGGCTCGGGGGTTCGGGTTCTACTGTCCGCAGGCTCTCTGACAACGCCTATAATGATATCGGGAATCTTTTGGGACAAAAATAGTAAAGCAAGTCGCGCTGCTCGTCCGCGCGAAGAATTCGTCAAAAACAATTTGTCCGCATCAATTCGTTTATGAATATGAATATTGAGCTAATATTTGTAGCTGTAATGAAATAACTATCGAAATACATCGTCACTTGGAAAAATAAAAAAGTGTCAAGTCAAAGGAGAAGATTTTTTGCAAATAATTTTTGTCACCGAGATATCGAGAAATGATTCTGCACGTTTGATTCGTTGTGCCAAATAGTTCGTTAGTTACAGGAGCCTTAACCAATGTTTGTAATGTACAGAACCTGCAGCGACATTTTGCGCCGATTGCACGCTGTCTCTCCTACTTACCGCGTAATAGCACGTGAGATTGCGCGGATAGAGACCGGGAAAATTCGGCGACTGGAGACGGCATTTCTTTCTGTCGCAATCGCTGAATATTCGAGAGCAATAAGTTCCCGAAATTAGATCCCCGAGGTATTGCAATTCCGGTGAAGGTTTGGTGGGCTGAATTTTCTCGTTTTCCTCGATCTTTTGTACGGGCATCGCCATCGATGTGTTGGCGTATTCCGGTGATGTTTCTTGTGTCGCTGTCGGCACCATTGTCACTTGGTTCATTCCTGAAATCATATCCAATCGATTCCTATATGCCTTCCTATGCGCCTTCATTTTCATTGAATCTCGATCGAATCAGCGCCGATAACGACGTTAATCGTCTTACCGACAAATGGATTTCCGTATCGGACGACAGCATCGGATTTTCGTATCATTTTGTACGCCATCCGAAAGTCGAAATTGAATCCAGTCTGATCTTGGCTGAGTCTTAGGAGCCTCAGGGATATAGTGACACTGGGCGTTTCGCTGTAATAGATTGCCGGACCCCATGACGTTCCGCACCAAAGACCACCAACATCCGGCCTCTGAGCCTCGGAGATCTGCAACGATCCGTCGGGACATCCTTCTGCCGTAAAAGACACGAATTTCCCTAGGGTGAAGCTATCGAAGGTCAACTGAAATAATAATTCAAACCGATCAAAATCATTTGTCATTCTTTGTCCGTCTCATTTGATACATGATCGGATACCATGACCATGTTTAGTCGTCGCATGTCGCCATTTTTCTCATCCGATTAGATCTGACAACTATCATCATACCGATCCGCTACTGCTCGCTACCCCGCCAAATGTGAAAAAAAAAAAAAAAAACCTCAGACCCATTTTCACAACATTTGACTGCACATTTGGATGCAGTCTTCTTTTCGCTGCTTTAGTAGCTTTAATGCTGCTGATATTCGTACCAAAATATATTCTTTAACATAACGGTAAATAGCTCAAAATTCGGCGCTAGTTGAAAAATTACTAAATACTAAGCATCATCGTAACGACAATCATTCTTCTTCGCGGCGAAAATATTCAACGATGTTTGCCAAAAGTCCGAAAAAAAAAAAAAAGAAGCCGGTATCTATATAATAGAAACGGGGTGCGCGCGGCTCTCCAGAATAATTCCCTCGGATCGATATCGTTTGATTACACCCGCCGAGACAAAAGGGCAAATCGTGCCGATTTCCACGAATCGGTAATTTCGTTCATTATCCAAATCCGAGCTCGATGAAATCCGACGATACCTGCCCTATGAGCTTTCGAGCACATATGGCAGCTCTGTCGCCTCTCGACCTCTCGACTCGTCGCCTATTTGCTCCCTCTTTCTCTCTCGCTTGCTTCTGTGCCGCGATTGGTAATCGGAATTTCGTTTTATCGTGTTCCCCCCGTTACGGCCGGACGCCCAATGAAGAAATTATTGTATCGAACGCGCTCGGTCGAGCACGAACTTTTTTTTTCCACCAGCGAAAAATCACACAAATCGTATCGCGTATTTCGCCAGCGATACTAAACAAAAAGTCATGCAGCATCGTCGAACAAACTGTTCCTTTTTTTGTTTCTTGGTGTCTCTAATCTAACGTAATCGTATCTAATAGTAGGTACTACGATATCTCTTGATTTTCTCGGGCATATAATATCGAATTTCGGTGTTTGTTGAAAATATTCCGCACGCGGCGACGGTGCTCAGCAATTTTCCGCAAGCTTTATGTATGCACACTCACGATCCAAGCTTAAACCCTTTCGGCTGAACGAACGAATGAGCAATCCTTCTCAAACATCGCCGAAGTAGGAAGAGCATATCGTTTGCGGATGACTCAAAAGCTTTTCGTAAAACGGACGACATAAATTATGAAACGAATGAAAAGTGCGAAAGAGAAGAGGATACGCGAGAGAATGGAGCGACAGGCCGCTGGCACGTGAAGCAGCAAACTCTCCCGACATTCTATCTTCGTTTATCCGACTCGGGTTCTCAACCGATTCGAAGAAAACTTTACGGCAGTAGAAAATTTTGTCGTTTATCCAAGAGGCTACGCTCTCCTCGAATGGTGGTTATCAACTGTCCCCGTGTTTGCCGCCACTTTGCCGCGTCTCCGTCAAACATTTCATTTTCAAAATTCTCACTTAATTGACAAAAGGTTACATTAAGTTTTTGTTTCTTTGGCTGCTCTAGGAGCAAAAACATTTAATAAGAGATAGAAGAAAATGTTCTTGATATTCACCGAATCCTTTTGTTATGCCGATCGGACAGAAAAACAAAAAAAACGTCCGTAACGGAACCTGTCTCGTTTCATTCGGCAGGTGCGCGCCGCTGCTGCTGCACAAGACTATAACTCGTTGAATTAATTTCAAGCTGTCGCTCTGGCTATATGCCCGCAAGCCTCTCACAGCTCTTTTCCTCTTACCATTCTGCGCTTAACTAATTTTCCGGACAAAGCTCTCGCGGTGAAAAGATGTTTCAATGTGTTTACTTTACTTCACTTATTAATTAACGCGTTGGGTATTTCGATACACTAAAATTAAAACCTTGACAAATCTATCTATATAAATCTATAAGGTAATTTATCATTTTTCGTTTGTTTTATTACGTTGCAAAGTGGCTTTTTGAGTAAGCGAACTGGGATAATATAATTTTGGCTTAATCAAGATTTATTATCGAGGTAGGATTAATAAGAAATTATCGAAACGGCAAGTGGATTTTTACGCGCTCACCTGAACAATATCCCCAAAATCGCCGCCGGGTGCACTAAAGGTGAGCTTGCAGAAGTAAGGCACCTTGTCTTCCTTCGGGCGATGGAGTTCTAGATAGTAAGTTTTTCCCACGTCTCCGTAGTACGTCTTGTTGCAGGCTGCAACAAAAGCAATGCGGCAAAACCACCGTTACAATTTCTCACTCTGATTTACGTCGTTTCCCCTCCGAGTTGCCGAGCACTTCATCGACTTTGCAAGCACTTCGTACGCCAGTACGTGCCAGCGAGAAAGGAAGGGGGGGGGGGGGGGGGGGGGGGGGCTTCTGTTTCAACGGAGAAGCTATTTCACTCGTAAAATCACGCTTCTTTTAGGATCTGAAAACAACTAAGTACACTCCAGAGACAAATACGTCGTTTCTACACACTTGTTATTTGGTACTGTTGGAGCAAGTGTAGCGTATCGCTTAAATTTATCGTTCACGATTCTTTTTTTTTTTTTCTTTCTTTTTTTATTACTTATCCGGTTCTTCGACATTTTTTTCTTCACTGTACTGTAACCCCACATGGAAATAGAGTATGCGCAAACAATATTTCTCAAATTCATGAAATTCCTCGTTTGTGTAAAATTTGTATACTATATCATGTTTCCATCTTTAAATTTTTATAAATATTAGTTGTCTTAACTCTTATCAGTAATACTTGTTTGTTTCATCGCATTTATATATGCAATCAACGGATCAAAGGATCGTATTTTCCGATTTAATAATTTTTATATCACCGTCAAAGAAAAAACGCGGCAAATAAAGTACATTGCATTGAATATATCAATCGTATGATTTGTTATGTATCTCGCGATATGAAAATATTCCCGTAATATACCTACGTAGGTAATATACCTACTCGTAATTTCGCGCGAAAACACATTGGATATATCATTGATTTCTTCCACGATATGCTTCTTTGCCATGTGGGAAGGAGCAGAAGGACAGGATACTACTCTATCCACATACGAAATTTATTCCTCGATCAATATTTCGTATGAAAATATGCTTCAAAGTTGAAAAAAATTATATTTTATTTTTGTAAAATCGTTCCATGCTGAACAAAAAAAAACAAAACAAAAATAATCATTCCAATGATTTGAGTTGCGTAAACCTTCCAGAAGAGACCAAACATTCGGAATGCTCGCTAAATAATAGCCGAAGGAATCCCGAAATAGTTTGTTCCAAAGGTCGATTTTACATTCATAATGGTTCTACGGTGTCGGAAGAGTCGCGAAACTATTGTTAGAAATTGATCCGAGTAACCAACGAAGTTGAGATACATACGTATAATAAGCCACCGTTGGTTGTCCCTTTCTTTCACAATACAAACGGGGAAACGCGTACCTAGTCGTGGATATATCTCGAGTGCGGTGGCTCACGCGAATCTAATCTATATTGGATCGACTCGAGATGTGAAAAGAGTACGGCATAGCGGTTTGACTGGGGTTTCAATACAAGACGCGAAACATAACAGAGCGCGAGAAGAGACCTTTGGTCTCGCGGACAAATCGAAAATGCACTCGTAACTGTTGGAGTAGTTTGGTTGGCTTCTCCTCGCATGCAGCAGCGAGGAATTACGCCAGAGGGTTGGTTATACCGGATCATTGTACGGCTTCAAGGGCTCATCACGGATGTATAGAGTGGAGGAAATCGGGAATAGGCGAGGGAAGCAAAACCGACTGGTTGAAGCAAATGCTTCGCTGATGGCTCGATCGAGAATAGTCCTGACTATTCTCGTATCAGAGGATTTAACGGTGAGTTCTGACTAGAGGCTATAACAATAGCTGTCGTTCTCAGCCGCTTTGCCGCATTCCTAACCGATAGTTCCTGGTTTGCTAATCTAATGGATCGATTAGAATTGTCCGCCTACAATCGCCTGCGAGTCCCTTTCCTTACCCGATCGACGTTCTATCTTCGCATCTCTCCGGGGCTACACGATCGCGCCCCGTCAGTCTCGAGTACTCCTCTACTCATCGTCCCGATGCGGCGCTTGCATATGTACACCGACTAACTCGGAGCAACGAAATCGGGAGAGCCAAATAGCAGTCGTCGGAAGCTCTCCCCTTGCATCCCCTTCGGAATTCGGCCCAATCAGCTAAAGTCGATCGTTGTACGTCACAGTGTCAATCGAGTTTATACAAATTCGATTTTCGATTGCCCACCAATCAACGATTCTCCCCTAAATCCATTACAATTACCGGGAATCTATTTTAATTGTGAGCTTCGGGCGGTTGTAGAAGATAAATTTACCAAATAGACCACTTGCCGCCGGCTTGGATTATCCGTTGAGATAATGAATTACTCGAGGAATGCTGCAACGGAATTTCCTAAGCTCGCAGTATATGTTAATCGAAGAATTAGCGGTACCAGGGCTGAGAGTGGATTTTCCGTAGATTATGTGGAAGATAATAAATTAGAAAACGGATTTCGTGAAAAAATTTGGAGGAAGCTTTGTTTCCGTGAAAACAGGACAAAGCTTGATTGAATAATTAGAAAAAAAAAAAAAACAAAAAAAAAAAGTGGAATTTTAGTAAAATTATTAAGTAATGACGTTGGCCGAGATATTGATATTTTGCCGAACACTTGCAATTTACGTTTCCCGCAGGAATTTTCGGACATTATGTCATACGCCACAGGTGGCGTGTCGAGCTTGGTCGACTCTGGTGTGACGCCTCTTGCAGGTTTGAGTAGTAGTCTCAGGTTCGAGCTTTGGACCTTCTCCATCTCTAAAAATATACATATACCGCTGCTGCAGTACCGTACACTGTTGTAGTTTGACAGGTCACGTTCTCTTTTCGTAATTTTCATTTTTCCGCGATGTTGAAAAGAATTATTTAGACAATACTTTCTCTTTTCACGTACGCTGTATGGGGTGATACGTACAATGTACATACGTATAATCAATAACTCTATGGTAAACTCATGGGGATTCGCTTTTGCGAATTCATACAGCCGCCACTCGTAAAGTAAATATTCCACCGAGATTAAATGTATTATTATAGTATAGAGAGAGTTTTTCACCACTCGGTTCAGTGAATTGACTTTTCCGGTTTATGCCTCGACGCTTCGGGCATACGGGGCATTCGTTATTGGATTAAACCAGACGTACGATTTTCCGGACAAAGCGTAGAAACTTCTACCCATCGCCAGGTTACAACTGCCACTGGCTTCCGTTACAACTGCGCGCTGGATGGCTCTCCGAGAGTCTGACAAATGACTGGACTTTCCTACTTCGGTCGTAGTGTGAAAGAAGAGCAGCTCGGTCGGCGCGGAGTCAACTATTCTACTGAACGGTGCATGCATTAAACGGAAACCGCCGCTTCTCTGCTGCTGCTGTCAGTGTCTAAAGAGGTTGCTCTACGTCTGACGGATGCCCGGATTTTATCACCGACGTTGTCGACTCGAGAATATCGACTCAGTTTTCCTTGAGAAAGTAGTATATTTTTTGAGTTTTTTTTGTTTTTCGGGAACATTAGCGAGCGGAGCGGAGCTGATAATCAACTAACCCCTATCAAGTATAATTTACCGCCTTCGGAAACTCCCAAGTACCTATAATATCGGTCTAGTCTTGAGGAAATGACTAATAAAAAGAAAAGAAAAGTTCAGCATTGTTCAGCGTTAACAGTCATAATCGTTTTGTTAAAATATTAAGCCAATTACGATTTGCCCCCTGCGTAACAAGTAAGTTTTCCATACCGTTCCGATGAAGGACGAATGATTTTGTCCCGGTTCTTCGGTGTTACCAAATTGCAGCGGAGGGGTATGCATTGCGGATGAATGTTCCGACCGATAGGATTCTGGGGAGCTTGGGCCATTCTAAACTGGTGCCAAAGCTGTTTATATATACATTCCTGCGAATTCGCCGCAGTGCAGGCGATGTGGCGACGACGGGGCGACGGGCGACGGGGCAAGGCTACACATACGTAGTACAACGAATGAAGAGTTGGAGGATACGAAACTCGTCGAGGTACGAGGATTTCCACCGAGGACCCCGAGAGGGAAACGCCTCGCCCGCTTGTTATCATATATCCTGAGAGTTATGACAGAAACAGGCCAAGAGATAACAGACCTACGACGGAAGATAAAGCGAGGAATGAAACAAAGGGAAATCCGCCTCCGAGTGAAAGGTAGAGACAAGTTGAAGAAGCGTTGCATGAATTTATTTCACGACAGTGGTCGCTTCTCTAAATTCTCTCGCTGCAATCGACATATCATTTTTATGACTCTTGCGGGACACAACGCGGCTCCTGACGCTGATGAATTATTTTCTTGTCGGCATCTGTCATAGTCTAATTTCTCAGACGGATATTATATTGTTTTTTGTCGATTTTTTCCGGTGATAAATGAAAAGCAAAATTTTTTTAATTATTTCAATAATTGAGAAAGAAATAATTGATGATTAATTAACTCGCTCATGGGCTTTGAATCTCAATGAGAAATAAAAATTCTGTGAAAAATATTCGTAGCAGCCGTTGTAATTGTTGGCAATATTCGAGAATTAAATGAAAAGGAAAATGTCCACGTTGATTTTACGTCATTATAGCTTTTATTCGTGCTGAGCTTTCTATGCGAGTAATTTACAAGAAAAAAAAAAAAAAAAAAACAAAAACAAAAACAAAAAAAATTGCTGACGTCGCTTTCTCACAAGAATGATCTTACCGTATAACGGAAAAACGATGACGAAGCAATATGCAAATGTTCAATTTGCAGAATATGTTTCAGACGTCGGGTTACGTGAAAAATAAAAAAACTGGTACCTATGTACGGATTCGTGTTGTCAAAAGCACTCCGGAAATATTAACTTTTTTTCCGTACGCAACCACCATCTTTTTATTATCGGGCTTATTGTCGTCGATATATTATTTATTAAAAATAATAAAGAAAAAGAATATTAGATAGGGAATCAAAGTTCAAAGTATAAAAGGAATCGAGTGAAAGGAGATACCGAGTGCGTCGTTTACTAGGAGATAGGAAAATGTATAAAGAAGAGGTGAGGGGGTTGTAGAGTCTGAGGGTCTAGCGAGAACTGTGTGACGCGATGGATAAGATATAGAGAGGGTTGTACGAGATGTACGAGGGTTGGTTGAAGGCTTTGCTTTGTCGCGTACCGGACGGATATTTATATCCGCTTTGGTGCATCGTTCGCGTGCGTCGGTGATGGTTGCACACAATTTGCGGAAAGGGGGAGACTCGACGAATGGATTCGGCCGCTCGACGCCTTTCAAAGTTTCAACGCGCTCTCGTGTACACTCCCCCGGCTCGGCTACCGGCTTGAGTAGTTGGACGTCGTTGTGGTTGGAAAAGCACCGGGAGAAGATGTGAAAAATAAAAATAATAAAAAGAAAGAGGGGCCCCGTATACTTTTTCAATGGTCCGGAACGCGACCGCACTCATGGGGTTGCTTCTCTACAACCCTTTGCTGCTGCATTTTTTTATTTTTCGTTCAACGACGGGTACGAACCGTCTCCTGTTTCACGCCCATCTCAATGACGTCTTCTCAACTGGTCACAGTCGCGAGCATCGTTCTTTGTGTTCGCATGTGAATGTACCTATATTTTCAGGATTTATGTCCACCAATGTTAAGAAAGTATGTATATTTTTTTGTTTTTTTGTTTCCATACACTAATCTTTTTTCTTTCTATTTATAAATTACAGCGTGCCATTGATCGTGCGGCAAGTGTTGAAAGAGTCAATTATTATTAATGAAAAATGTGAAACGCGATCGGCGACACGAGAGTACTCGACACCCTTTCAATATGCTGTAGCAACGTCTACGCTATTCACGGCTTTCTATGGAAACACTCCAGAACTGTTGAAGCACGTATTGCTGATCATGTAGCGCCGGATATCTGGTATTATTGTTGCCGTGTAGCGGAGAATGTACGAATACCGGCAACCGTCGGTAATACCCGCCAGGCTGACTTTCAACGATTGAAAGATCAATCTTGAACTATCTTGTTGCTTGTCCTGTTGTTGTTATGTCAAAAACAAACGGTTCAGACTAATTTTATCTTTTTATCTAGTCTGGAAAAGTTTTCAGTGCGATTAATAGCTTTTGACTGTTTTCCGTGTAAGAATTGCCACAATTCGAGAGGGAATTTTTTTCTAGTCAGCGCTGATAGATGTCAAAATGTGGAAAAATTAAAAATCTATCGCGAATGGATTTTTCACTTTATAACTGAAATAATAAAGTATTCCCTTGGGTGGCCCGTCCGTATTCGCCGACTCTCTCTTACATACAAAAATAATTAGTACCTTTGATTTTCTTCAATTATCGAATTTCCTCACTATATACATTTTCGACTTGAAAGCACAATGCCACTTTAAAATCTTTACCGAATTGAATATTTATTTAATTAAGCCCAAACAACGCTGTGCAGAAATGGCTTTTCAAAGCTTCTGTCTTGACGAGCCAAAAGCGCGAATAATAATATTAATAAAACATCATTTTTTTTTTAAATAGTAATATATATTTCTAGTAGGCTGCCTCTTATGAATTTATGATTTTTGGAGTAGCCAGCTGTTACACGAACAAAAATTGTACGCGCTTCATCGATTAAAACGAAGATCAAAGGTATTGACGATTTCGTAACAAAATTTTGTTAATTCAGCCAGAAGAAGATATATCGACTTTTGTCATTTTGCCCGCAGAAATGCCGTGCTGGCACTCTCGGTATATATTTCACCACATTTTTCGTATTCTGGGAAGTGCTCTAGAGATTTTTTTGAAATTCCTACAAAGGGTTAAATAGGATTTACGAACGTGGCAGAGCTTGGATAACGAGGCAAAGGGGTTGTAATAGAAGAGAATGTGAAGATTCGACTCGTAGAGCATCGACAATCTCGCTCTTCCGTTCGAGAACGAGGGATTAATCAAAGTAGCGAAGCGTTAATCGAAAATTTATCAGGATGCTAGCGGGATTACGATAGTTGCTGGGATTCTGTAGAAGACCGAACAAGGTCCAGAAAAGCGAATAGAAGAAGAGACTGTGGTTGGGTCCGGGGATGGGTTGGAATAGTAGGGCGCACAGGCTGGTTGGACTGGTTTGACCCAAATCGTGTTGTCGGTTGGCGTAGGGCCAGTTCTCTGTGTCTACCCGCAGCCCGAAACGACCCCACACCCGAAAAGCCCCCTTACTTATATATATTTTCACCGAGCTTCACGACCCATTCTATTCGCCCCCCCCCCCCCTCCCCGCTCGGGCGGATGGGTCGGCCGATATCAATTCCAAAAGTCGATAGATTAATCGTTCCCCCTCTCACCATTAATTCGGCGCATTCATATCTTGCCACCTCGAGGCGACTTATATACCACTCTTGTGTCCGTTGTCGAAACTTTATTTTTTTTTTACCGCATTGTTTTCAGAACTCGATATCAATAGTTATCACGCAGAAATCGTTATTTTTTGCTTCCTCAAGAAGCTTTGTTTTGGTAAAAATTAATTTTTTCGAAATTTTCATGTAAACGTGTTCAGAATGTTCCAAAACGTTAAAAAATCACACTTGGAAAAAATTTCTGGATGTACGTGTGTGTGCGCATCGTTTGACCTCATAACTTGAAAACGGTTTGAGATATCAAGCTGAAATTTATACTACATATTGGGGGAGGGGGTCAAGTCCCCTTCTTTGGTCCAATTTTTGGCACAATCTATGCAGTTGTTCAGTTTTCACGCCATTTTGAGTTTTTTGAAAAATTTCTGGTAGCGCTTTAACTGCCACAGTTTTTTGAGATATCGGGTTGAAATTTGGTACCAAGTTGGACTATTACAAATCAACAATCGGTATTGAATTTGGGCAAAATCTATGCAGACGTTCAGTTTTTACGCCATGTTGAATTTTTTGAAAAATGTTTGGTGGCGCTCTATCTGCCACATTTTTTGAAATATTGATATATTGATAATATTGATATTTCAATATTTAGATATTGAGTGTGTGCGCAAATGGATATTTACGTAAAAAGTATCAATGAAAGTAACTAATGACAAAACAAAGCTTGTTGAGGAAGCCAAAAATAGAAAACGTACTTTCATACAAACAGAGCTTGGTAGTCGGTGATAAAAGAAAGGGAGAAAGCAATATGTCAATGTAATTGGCACCATTTTTTTGTCTACGTTACGACAAATTTAACGTATTTGAATATATTGTGAACTTGATGAAAATGGGATATAGTCCGATCACTGTTAAAGCATTCTACGCCGTGTATCGTCGTGTATCGCGTTTAATCAATACTGGAACCGTGAATTTCCTACTGTCACAAAAAAGTAACAATAATGCGTAAACATTTAAATGAACATTTTTAATATTTATATATGATGGAGCCTTTTTATTTCCTAGGGTATCCTGACCGACAAAAGAAGTTAGCGTGCAACGTGTACTCGCAATGCCCACAATGATACTAACGTATGTGTTCGCTCGCCGGGTATCAAGAGAGCTTAACTAGAAGTGAGGCTAAATGGAACGAGTATCTGTATTTCTAAAAGCTTCGTACATAGCCATATTCATGGTTATATAAAAGCCGTACTATATAGTTCTTCTGCCCCTTGTCTGCCGAATGAGCCTCGCCACAATAGTATCTGCTCAGGTAAACCGCCGGATACTCGAATGATTAAGTAAAGTGAAAGTATTAATAGCAGTACATACAGTGGAATCTCTTCTTTAGGCGCCAATGTAAGCCAACAATACAATTTTAAGAATTATTTTAAAAAATCGATGGATTTTGGGTAACCTCGCTTATTATTATTTTTATTTATTTATTTTTATCAAAGCTACGATGTGTACATCTTGTTACTTCCGGATGCTCAATTTAATTTACAATTTTGAGACTGATAAAAAAAATGATTTAAAAAAAGGATAAAAGGTTGAATTGCGATGTGCATGGAATGGATTATCGACAGCGAAACTATTTTTCGATTGTCGTAAATCAAAGTGACTAGAAATGGGCCGTCGTTAGCCTCAGCTAGAATCAAACTTCTACTGTACTTCGAAGCATTGCGGATTCAAGGGATTTTTCAGCTTCCACAAGAGAATGTAGGTGCATTATTATTCTTATGGTTCGTTTGGTAGATGGAGTTGCGAGAGGTTGGCGGAGGGGGGTTAGCCGTTGCATCGCGTAAAAAAGAGTTGGATGCACCAGCGGGGTAGGTCAGGTTGGCTCGATAACTTGGATAGCGCACTAGTAAAATAATGGGCGAGAATTGGGGCGCAATGTACCGCCTGAATCCCGGGCCCTAGATGATATTCTGTCGCCTCACCCGCCGCTCCACTCGACCCTTTCACCATTCCCTTATTTTTTTACCTCTTTTTCGCTTGTTCCACTTCTTTTCTCGCTAGACGCATCGTCGATTCGATAGCAGAACCAAGCTTTGTTGTACTTCATTTCATTATAATCGTCATTATAATTGTCATTATTATCGGATGGTTTTCGATTTTCGAATAGCCCTTTCGACAATCGACTTTTGTTTTTCTCTACTGTGAAATCTGCGAACTATATCGCACCATAGATTTCAAGTTATCGTCTCCCAGAAAGGATCAAGTTCCAACTGAACTTTCCTGTTTTTCACTCGTTAGCCGAATAGCTTTATCTCACGTATGGTCGGATGTAGATGTAACTTCCTCTTTGCCAAAAGTTGCAAAAATCTATTAATCATTTAGACTCGAAGTGAACGTCGGTGAAATTGTCAAAGAAGAAAAAAAAAAAAATCATCGGTATGGTAATTTTGGTAAGAGTGGAACGAAATACAGGTGACGTATTTGAGGAGTTTTTTTTCTCCTCAATATCGAAAAATATTCATGGCAAAGTGGACGAAATTGTGCACAATGTTCCGCGTCGTATTTCCATTTGTAGCGCGTGCATCGAAGTAGGTACATACTAACGTACTGGGAGTCGGATTTGCTCGTGATGTATTACGCGAAACGAATAAAGTGCATGTCTCGGCAAATGAGATCGTCGAGCTCTCTGTGTGAAAGCCCGGTGGAAACAACGGTCGGCATGCCGGGCTAGATAGGCCCAGTGCTAGAACGCTTCGCAGAAAGAAGGAGCACTCGCTCTCGTCAATTGTGGAAAAAAAGTGGGTCCTTTAAAGCCTACCTTTGGTTCAACATTAAAGCGAAGCGTCTTAGGACAGTGTGGCAAAATAATATATTCCGGTTTCTTCTTTACATTTGATATACGCCTCTTTAAAACTATGAGTAAAACATAATTCATCGCGATCAAAAGTCCTTCGTTCGTTAATAACGTTGCTCTTGATGCAACACGAAGTTGAGTAGAAAAGTAATCTTAAAGAGTACTTGAAACGAAAATGTAAATTTGAAAAAAAAAAAAAAAAAAAAACAAATAATAATGGTAAAGTACTGTCTATTGCCACATGTTTATATTGCTTCTTCGACGAGTTTTGTTTTCGTGAACATTTTTCTCCCGAGATTTTCATATAAGCGTGTTTAGAATGTTCCGAAACGTAAAAATATCAGGTTCAGAAGAAGAAGAAGACTGCATAGATTTTGCGCAAATTCAAAACCGATCATCGGCCTATAATAGTCCAACTTTGGACGAATTGTTAGCCTGATATATAAAAAATTGTGTGTGGGACCGCACACAAAGATTTAAAAAAAATCCAAAGTCATCTAATAACAAACGGACTTTATAGATTTTGCCAACAATTGGATCAATGGAGAATTAACCCCTCTATATATGTGAGAAATGTTAGCTTCATATCTCAAGCCATTCTCAAAAGTTATAAACGTTCAATGGCACACGCACACGCATACAGTGCGGACATTTTTTTAAATGTGATTTTTCGACGTTAGAACATTCTGAATACGTTAGTTCAGCCCAGTATCGTAAAAGTCTTTTACCAATATCTATATTCCTTTTTCCTGGCAAAGCAGGTGAATATTTGATGTATGCGGGCGCGAGAAGAACCTGCTGGCGAGATCGTCGAGCATGGATATGCTATCCGGGGGTTTTTCAACAGAGAGAAATTCTTCGTGAGTAACTTGCCGATTATCGCGCGTTGCCTGGTACTACACTGTGAAGGCAGATGCAACCAGAAAGAAAGCGTCTTGAGTTTTTTCTTTTTCTCGTTTGCGCACCCGTACAGGATGCGACTCTATATCTCGGTACGTGCCAGGAATATATTCTGTCGTCCCTTCATCCTCTTCGTGCTCCCTGTTCCGTGCCCTCGCGAAAACGTGCGAAGATCCGCGCGACGTCGGCTCGTGGAAATGTCAACCCTCTTTACAACATTCGACAACGATAGGTACGTACATCTCAACGGTTTTTATTTGTTTAAGTATAAAAAAATACAGCTCTCTCGGGTTGTACACTCATCGCGGTAATCGCTTTCGGTTCAGGCGCCAAATTTTTCTTTCTTTTTGTTCTTTTTTTTCTTTCCAGAGACCAATCCACTTGACCCGAAAAAAAAAAAAAAAAATGCTATTGAATACATTGGCGGCGTTGCATGAATATCGTTAAACTGCTATTAGCATTTTAAACAAGGAGGAGAAAAAAAAATTGAAACTGTTCTATGCCATCCGATTGTACAGACTTGAGCTTTTCAACGACAACCAACAAATGAGACATTCTAGTTGTTTTACTTGCAATTAGTAGCATATTAATCAATTACTCAATTCTTCTGTGCCAAGGGATTGCTTTTGCGCCTAGAAGGCAGCGCAATTTCAAAGGTATTAAACAGACGACGATGACGTTGCAGTGAAACCGACACTCGGACTCTGCGGAGTGGCGTAATCGGCCTGGTCTTAGGGTCGCTTGACTCTTGTGCTGTGTATCGGAGTGCCCGGAGTGTCTATACCCCTAGCTACGAAGTAAGGTGCCTACGAAGGTTTGCCGTTTCCGTGCGACATTACAGTGACGTAATAGGGGTTGGAGGGGTCATGCACGCACGAATGCTCGCACACTCTATTTAAACGCAGCTCGTAACTTGGGTTAATTACGCCTACCCTACATACGGCTTCCGGTGGTAGCGTTAGAAGCTTATGTGTTGCTGTTATGGAAGGGTACCTACATCTAACCACCGACTACGTTTCTCCGTGAGTGTTCGAGAGAAGGCGCGAGACGAAATGGCAAGAGGGAATCCGGAGCGGAATAACGCTAGCAGATTAAACGCTACGACATTGCTGATGTTCTCTCGGGGTTATTCGGTAAATTGTTCGAGCCTTGGAAACGACCCCTCGTATTTTGGAAGGCCTCGTTTCGCTCCATGGACGCCCCCCGCAAATCCAAAAGCTTATTTTCCCTCTGCGGCAATATCCTCTCCGCCGCGGCAAATATGAATGTTAATTCAACATCCGACTGAGAAATATCAAGAAGAGAAGGTTCGAGAACTTTGTTATACCAACACTTTGTCAATATAACACTAACGTTTTTAAACTTTGAAATACGTAATCGTCATTGGCAATTTGTGATTTTTCTTTTTTTATATTTCTATTTGTGTTAATATACATTCTCGCTCTGTTCATTTTGTGTTTCAGTATCTATATATAATCGGCGAACTTTGCCGTAAAAATGTTTATATTTTTTCAACTTTGTTTCAAAGGGGCCCTTTTTATTATGAAATTCTCCAGCACAAATGAATGATGAATAATCGAGATTGAAGCATTCAATTTGTTTTTCACGGATGTTCGCAGTGCGTTACGGCCACTTGGCTGTTTGAAGGTGAAATATCTTGTCCCGCCAAGCTTTTAAGGGAAGATACGCATCATCGATACTCTGTTGATATTTCTTTTTGCAAGTAAGTTGTAAATGAACGTTGAAATTCTTAAAGGTCCGCCGGGTCCGCCGGTCAAAATCGGGTATTTAATATTGAACTGTAAAAGCTCGCGCGTGTTAACCTTTCATAAATATTAAACGGTCTTAAGTGCGCATAGTAGGTTTGGAAAAAACGTGTTGTCATTATCTTTGAATTATCGGACTCGTCATCTTTATCGTAGTATGTACAGAGTTACACACGTAGGTGGATATATGAATGTCATACTAGTGGACTTACGTGAACATTGACGTTGCTCGTCGCTTCCATCGCCACAATCGTCGACACCGTTGCATACTTTATTCAGCGTGACGCATCGACCGTTTCCACACTGGAACTCGCTTTGTTTACAGCCGATAACACCCCCGGCCATAAAGATGAAAGTGCCAACCAGCCAACGCATCACTGAAAAAATAGAAGAAAGTTTTTCGTTCAACGTAATGCGTCACACTCGAATATATGCTGAAATATATACTATATTGTCAGTTGATTTGATAGAGAAGACGGGGAATGGGAATTCGGGGAGGGTTTCTCGCTGACCCTCGCTGAATAAAAAAAAAAGCATTTCCATTCCAGTTGTTAAGTATCGGTCGCTGTTATCGATTTCGTGTCAAGGCGTTGAGCATATCGTGACTTATCGTCCACTGGCTTGCTCTCACGTTGAGAAATACAAAATTACAAGCCCTGCGTGGGTCGTTAAGTTTCTCCGCCCTCTTATCTCTTTTCCACCCCGCTGCGGGGTGGAACTCACCCTCCGCTATTACAAAATACATTTCGCGCGGTCGAGCGACTTTGTTCCTACTCATACTTTTGATAGCTCATAGCTCTCGGCATAACCTCGGCATTAGAAACGACGATGAATTGCCGTCTGTACCTATTCGCCGACAATGAAGAAAACGTATATCGTTCGTCACAAGAGTAGCGCTTTTCCGATTATATCAAACCGATAACTCGTAAAAACATTTTTTTTTTTACTTAAGCACACAATTTCTTCAAGCTCATTCGCATCTTAAAGAAAAACAAAGAAAAAATAATAATATGGGAAGCTTAAGTCGTATTGCAGCACTCGCTAATTGTATGCGAGTTGACGACGTCACATTTGATTTCTTTGCAAGCGTTGAAAAATTTTAACGAATAATGCTTATATAAATATTGTTTAATTGTAAAGAGTATCGGGTGAGAATATAAACAAGCGGCACTCTCAAAAGAACCTATCTGAGATTTAGCATTGCGCAATCTTGCCGAGTGTTGTCGATTCAAATGATTACAAGTTCAGAACTCGCGGTTTAATTCTGATTCGAGTTTGCGTGTCTCTTACCAAGTAGGTATAATTCAATTGTCATGTAAGAGAAACGCGACAAGCTGCATGCGACAATGGTGGCAGGGGGGGTCTGAGTTTAAAATCCATTCTATGCGTAATGTGAAATACACATATATGTAGGTGGTACCACCGCCGCGTAGACAATACTGTCTGTTTCTTCTCAAATAAACTTCGGGATTGCGCGCACATACACACCGCAAATCAGCAGTGGCACTTGAAATCGAAGCTACCGCGACAAACTTGAGGTTCGATTAACGCTGTATATCTGTAGCGTTTGATTGGGATGTCGGAGCATTCAACGTTTCCAGTGCCTGATTACGTACTAATTGGCTCTCGACGGTATCCTGCTTGTAGTCGGATAGGGAAACAGATACACGAGGGCAGCGCACGTACGACCTCATATCAAATTAAGATAAGTCTCACCCCGCGAAACAAGCTCGTCGACTGGCTTCGTTCGTCGATGGGGCCCTTGCCTCGACAACCCTATCGGAAAAGCAAAATAATTCAAGCAAAGAAAAATACAGCATTGTAATTAAAACGATTATTATAATTACATTATTGTCGGATAAAATAAAAAAACGTACAGTTTTCGTAATCGAATTTGAATTTTTTTTAATTATGTGTGTTTTCAGAGGAAAAGAGTTTTTTATATTTTCCAGAATATCATACATTATCTATTAAGTCTTATAAATTCACGCTCTTCGTGCGGTTGAATGACCTTTGCTCCTGTCGCGGATTTAATACCGCCGCAAAGTGAGACAAAAAATTCAACGGTACGTTGAACACGACAACTATTGCTTTAACATTTCGAAAATACACCTGTACCTAATTGTTTTAATGTTTACACAATCGTTTCATGTATAAGACCGAAGACTGGTACTATGATTTCTATGTTATTTGAAATAATATACTTGAATTTTGAAACCTTACATAGAAGACGATAAACAACTGGATTCATATGACATTCGTCCATATTCGTATTACACTGGTAAACGCGATTTACGGTAGCGCGAACAGTTGGGTGCAGAGAAAGAGAGAGTATAACAGTGACACAAAGAAAACAAAATTAAAGTAAAATAAAAATTGGAAAAATTTACGATATAGATTTACAACGCCAGTATATCAAAATTAGGTATGTACATTTTTTTATACTAAAATAATATTAAAACAAAATGAAGATACATATAACGTAATATATATGGAGAGAGAGAGAGAGAGAGAGAGAGAGAGAGCGTTATCGTCATACAAATCCTTCGGGCGGACGAGAATATTACACTGGGTATTCAGCCGCTTAATACGAAGAGCTATGTCGTGTAAGGTGGTCCGACGGGCTACTTCAAGACTACTTTTTGGTCGTTTACCGACGAGGGATTCTCCGTCGACACCGGAGCGTCTTCGCACCATTCGACCCTCTCTGCTCTCCTTTGTCCCGCGTTCGCCGTTGCTGAATTTCCTCTTGGCTTCTCCCGGTTAGTCTGGTAACTGTACGACCCGTTCATGAGTGACGTCGTATTGCGGACCAAATCTCTAGCAGCAGTCGCTCTCGTTGTCCTTCTCATTGTCGCCTGTAATTTCTCTTCTCGATCATCTGCATTTTTATACCTACCTACCACTTCCCTCCGCTTGACAATTTACCGTCTAGGAATTTCAAAGGATGGCGCCCTTTTTTTGTTCCAACACTAGGACTTTTATTTCAGACAACATTCGTATCGATATGCATTGTATAACTTTTGAAAAATTCATTAAATGGTATTTTAATCATTTTCAGAATCAATACGATGCGATACGGTGACAGAGTCTAAAATCAATACATTGTAATACAATAATTGAATACGCTAGTAGCAACGACTATTTTCGTTATCGGTTGCCGGCGATATAGATTTCTCCAGCTTGATTTTCATAAATGTAATCAGATCTTCAATGTGACAACCACATCTATTGAATATATACATCAATGAAGGGGGTGTGTTTGTGGCTTTTATCCCGTTGCGCCTTGGGGTGCGCGACGTGACGCAGTCGTGGCGTTTCATTTGTTGAACATAGAGATAGAGATAGAGAGAGAGAGAGAGAGAGAGAGAGAGTAGAGAGCGCTATTGCTCGCCGGGGATAAGCCGGAAAAATTACGCGCAAGTTGAACCCGTTCTCTCGAGTCGGTACCGCCCGTGCGAGTTCTAAATTCATGAGTTCTCGGGGTTTGGAACCTTTGTGTTCCCCGCTGCGTGAGGGTGTAGAGTTTACTCACTTGGTTGCGGCTGTCCAATAGTGTCGGTGCGTGAATTTTTCTGAATTGGTTGCAACTTTCTTGCAGCTGCAGGGAGAAAATGTCTTTGTCGTTTCGGTACGAAAAAAAATTGTAAATGAATAAATCCATATCGGTCATGTAGAAGATCAGAATAAAGCACAGATTGCTTGCTTATAATTTTCGTAACACGATAGAGCCATTTGTAAGAGAAAATAAAAAAAAGCAGGACACACAGACCGACAGGACGGACAGATCGAAGTTCCAACGACCGACGACGACATTCAATTTTAACGACGGTCGTTCGACGATGATAATAATTAATTCGATTATTAAATTTGAATTAAACAATAACGAAATATGCTTAATACACTATTGTCGATTACAGGGGTAAAGTTTACGTTGCTACAGTGGGTGAAGTTCGAAGCATAATGTGGTTGGAACAGATTCACGGCGAGAGCCTTTTGCCGTTGCGACGACTTTTAAAGGGTTCGTACATGCGTTATAGGTTCTATGAGCGAAAGGAAATGGTCGTTAATAACACAGTTGTGCCGAAATTTGTCATCGAGAATATTACAGGAAGAGGTTTTTAATACTATTTTACCTATGATGTTTTTATTTAAAAAAATCTATTATCGATGTAAGTAAAGAGGAAGAAATAAAAGCTCTCCGGGTGGGCAATTTCTAGTCGCAAAGCAGAATGGCTAGGCTGATTCACCGATTGGACTAAGAATAGTCGAAAATTGAACAACCCTTATCGCACAAAATTTGGTGCACAACCAGCGGATTGCCCCACTACAGGGGGTTAAGCGTACTACGAAAATTACCTTCCTAACACGGAAACCGGTATCGTGAACGTTCCTTGGTCGGAAATGTTACCATTTCTGCGAACGAGGTGATGATTCGCGATTACGCTGCATGTGCGGCCCGAGTCTGCTGCGGTATTTGCCTCGGGAAAAGCTAATTGTAAAGGGGGTCACGCCGGGTCAATGATGGGCTGTTCAGGATTTCAGTTGGTTCGGAGGTGAACGCAAGCAACATCAAATCGATCATATGAATCGTAGACGAAAAAGATAACACTATACAGATGCATGCAAAATGCTTCTTTTATATAAAAATTACAGTTTTTATTCTACACTAAGTATTTCTCTGTGAAAGGAATGAAATTCTTTAAAAAAAATAAAAAAAAAAAAAACAACGATGTGTACTTCGATACAATAGGGATTCGTTAGAAGAATATCACGTGTTTGATATGAAATAAATCTAGTTACTGCATTGATTTCGCTGCCGCTTCCATATGCACGTCGATCAATATAAAAGCCAAACTATTTTCCGCAACTGCCACGGTTTCCAGACAGGTCAAATAGGAAGGGCGAATAAATTCGCGTCATACAACTGCCGATGTGGAATCGAAGATAGAAGAACGGCCGAGCAAAAATAATGCAATCAATAATTAATCCGGGTTATATGTGTCCCACGACAAGACGCGTGCAATCTCGGTCGGGAGAATCTCTTCTTCGCTAAGAGGTGGTTGAATATCGTCTAAAATAAGAATTTAAAATGCCAATTGCGCACTCATTGAATACTTTTACACGTTCGGTAGCATCGTTCAACGGTAAATCAGAGATTATTCAATGGTACGTGTAATTTCGTTCTCGATAGACTTGAAAGCAATTATCATTTCTGAAGTTGTTCACGGCGCAGCTTCGTACCGATAAGTTTGAGCTTCAACATTGCGGCCGCTTCATCCTCGTCAATCTTCCCCCTATTCTAGAAGAGCAACAGCACTTCTCGGTTGAAAAGCTCGGTCCACGATCAACTGTGTATAGCAGGTACGATGACGACCGCGAGAGCAACCCACATTCAAATTCAAATGACATTCAAATTACAGGTCTTAACGGTCCCCATTATGCGACCTCTGCGACAATGGCATTGTCGTCAACGACGGAGCGCCGAGGATCGCGGCGGAGTTTCGAGTTTCTCTCTATAGCCGTATTCGGGTCACATACTATCCACGAAAGCTCCGATGAATTCGACGCTTTTCACTCCCGCTTTGCCTCCTTTCAACCTCCATCAAGATATAATATACATTTCTTTTTTTCTTATTTCGTACAGTACACCTTGAATTTTTCGCTTGGCACCTTTTATGCCTTCACGCGTGATAGACTTTCCATCTGGAAAACTCTGGATTTTGCGTCTTTGCTTTTAAGAGAGTACATTACTCTTATAAGCTCTCACACGCGTGGGGTCATTGTACCGGAAAGTAATCGGCGAAACTACTACTTTTTTTTTTAAGTATAATGCCGATACTTCACCCGTGAATAATGTATTTATTTTCGTGCTATCTAAGAAGCGGCGTGGACTATCATTGGTGAAAATTTCGCCGTATTACCTCAGATTTCAATACTACCTTTAATAAAAGGGATTTCATACTCGATTATATTTTGATTCAGTTCCTAGTTAAACATTACAGTCAATTCCACGGAGAATTCTGTTTTTTGGCCCTCACTAAAAATAGGCAGAGAGTGTCCGTTTAAATAACGACCTTTGAAGCCTCTCCGGACAGCTTTCGATGGGGTAACTCCGCAGCGCATGAGGCAAAAAATGCAATTTTGCAGCCTTGGCTTCGATGTACATCTCTAATATCATGCGAATAACTCAATTTGAAGTGGCTGCATATATTTTTTATAGCGGTAAAAATATATCTTTCGCTGTATTTATCACCTCGGGCGTCCGTACGGCGCTGTAACGTACGATAACTGAAACTGGTTTGATGCTGTTAATCATTTCCACGTAAAATATCGAATGAAAGAATGGTGTATAGAAGGACAATGCAACTAGTGACCGGCATAGTAGGCATTAGCAGGTAAATGCAACTATTACAGTGACCATTAGCAAAGAGTAGATAAATATGTGAAAGAAGGCAATAATAGCGTGCGTATATCGGCAGCGAGTGTTTACGAGCATTCGGCGCAACATGCACTGTCCAAATCCCCGAGCGAACATGGTCTAGCAATTCGGAATTGTTTATTAAATAATTGGGCAAATACGGGGCTCAGTCTGGGTCTGCTCTAGATGCATTACGCATAGTCGTTCACTACTCGCTACAAGTCATGCTCATGGTGGGCGGTGGGCAGCTGCAACAATCCACCGTTGAATAAACTTCTCGTGTCGGGTCGAGACGACGGTTAAACTCGAACGATTTTGAATATGGTGTGGTTATGCCACACCATGGTATGGCTTGACCACAGAAACGACCATTCACGGGCTAACGCAGTAATTCCGCTTAGGGCATTTACAAGGTAGTTAACGAGCTGCGAACAATTCGTACTTGGTCCGACGAACAGTTACACTCCTGGCAAGGTAAAACAGACGAGAATAGATATCCCGCAGTTGCCTCAAGAATTCTCCAGAGGAAATATCTCTACTGCTGCCTGCTCCCGCCACTATTAATGGCTTTCTCGCCGAGACATAGCGGGAAACCGATGGCCCTGCTATATTTCATGAGGCTCCTTGGAGGCGAACGTTTCGTCGATTTTTCGCTGTAGAAGATATTTCTTTGACTTTATATCACGAGAAAATTTCACGACGCTGTGAAACGTAATTTGCAACTGTCAACTTTCCGAACAATTAATCATGTACATTTTGCAGGATTGTTACATTTTTTTTTCTTTGCATTCACCTTTTTCCACTGACTTTCAAAATGAATAGATGTATTAACAAATAGAAAAACGCAATACGCAAAAAACAACGGATAAAAACGAAAAGGACTACGCAAGCTTTTTCCTTATACGACCTTTATCGAAAGGTCAGAGAAATTTGAACAACCCTTCGCACACTGGAAGCACGCAGCAGCGGTACGATGGCAATGCAAGATGTGGCAACTGTTAGCTCAGACAGGCCGCCAATAGAACGTTGAAAAAAGCTCGGAGAAACGGAAAAAGTGAAAGGGAATGGAATGGGAAAAGTGTGGACCTCTTTGAAAAATGAGCCGCCCATGAACGAATACTAAGATCGAGGACACAAAGAATTCCCTGGAGATCCATCGCCACGACCGATGAAGCCGTGAACTGTTTCTATCTAAGGCTGCAAATCGTCCGTATAAATGACTGCCAGGCCGGATATTCTCTTTTCCGCAGCAGCCATTTCGAATTCCGCTTCTTCTCTTTTCTTCCAACATCTCCTCCTTCATCGTAATCTTTTATTTTTATGCCAACATTTCGAAATGTTTATCCTTTACGTTAGAAATGTTAACGTTAACGTTAAATTAGTATATTGTGCAACAAGGAGCCGAAAGTTTGCGATTGCGACGAGCGCGAGGTTTACACGAGTCGCAATTTTCATTTTCGGCCCGAGTTGCACTAGTTACGATATTTTTTGCAACTAGTGCAGAAAAACAGACGCTTTTCGTAGAAGTTTTGCGGGGCCGGACGGTGAAAATTGAGGTTATAATTTTTCGTCCCAAGGGACGAAAGTGAAGCAATCGCGAACTGAGCATACACGAACCTATATTTTCAATACTGTCAAGCAATCAGCTCTCTTTCGTCCCGCAAAATTGCCATGAAATGCGCCGGTTTTTCCTGGACTCGCTACAAAAAATATTGTGCGCAACTCGGGCCGAAATTGACAATTTTTTGCGCTTGTTGGACAATATACTATTTTTATTAAAGTAATCCTCGTTTAGCTTGACAATAAAAGAAAATCGACTTGACATCCGGTTCTGACGAGAAAAAGTCGAGCGAGTAAAACCGCCCAAGCTCGCATTGAATTTTAAGAATGGAAGAGGAGTGTTCTCGAGGGAATCTTCACGTCATCACTTTTGACCCCTCGGCAAACGCTGACCATTCACTCAGTACGAGACTCCGTTCTATTCACTTTCACTACGGGTTGAAAAGTTTACCCTCGCGAAAGCTCAGCGGCATCGGTAGTCTTGTCTGTTGACCCACGTGGAAATTTCACAATGTACAGCATCCCCGCCGCCCGCGCGCTTGTAAATTATTTCGGCGATCACCTTTGTCGTAACTGTCGTGACACGTACCTTCGAGGATTTCAATTGCGCCTTCGTATGTACCACCGCTATCACTGGCGATAAACTACAGTGCTCTTTGTGATGATGACGTGTATCCGCCGTGCAGTGATAAACTGTACCATTACATTAGAATATTTACCAAGTAAACGAATAAAATGTAACTACAGACCTATTATGACGATATGATTATTCCTGACGTAATCCAGACAATGTAATTTTGGCTTTCACTTATTTTTCTTCAATTTTTTCTGCTCACTGGTGATCTTGGTACAATGGTCTTGGTACTGTAGCGATTTCCCTTTTCACCGATACCTCGCTCTCGGTGAATCGGGTCGCGTTAGGAGTTCAAGGCGAGCGAATAATCGTTAGACGTTGTCGATTAGGTAAAAATAATAGTCTTTATTAAAAAAAAAATGCGAGGAATATGAAATACAATGTTTAGATCTCTATTGTATCGACGCTTACCTTGACGAAAGCTTATTCTCGACGAAGGAGGTTAATTTGTTAGTTTTTCGCGGATGGCGCCGAAAGACTTAATTATTTCGAAGAGTACGCATTTTTCGTTAGTTTATAACAGAAAAGAAAACTTTTGATAAATTTTACTCGAAGTTTCAGTTCAAAGTGAAAAGAACAAAAAAAAAGAACAGCAATTTACCGACAGTGCGTCGGTAAATTGTAAATTCGCGAATTTATCCAATTCTATCCGCAAATCTCAATTCGTTACTACGAAGAACAATTGGAAACGAAATTGACCGAAATTTCAATGATAAATGACAATTTGATAAGTTTTTACCGACAGAAAAGATAGTTTGACACGAATCGTCGATAATTGTGTATTTACCACATATGTATCATTCAAATCACACGAGTTGTGCATTTATTCGCGAGTTATTTTATTTTTACTTGCGTAACGAAAACGAGTTTTATTTAATCACGCAGTTACTCTAGCGTGCATTACGAAGTAGGTACATTCACAGGGGTAACGTGAGAACTTGTCAGCACGCTATTGCAGTACTCGCGGTGCTTCGGCTTCCAGATCGGGAATCGAGATCGGGGTATAAACCGTGTCAACATAGGTCCAACCGCTACACGCTTCCGGCTAATTTTTCCTCGGGTTACCTATCCTGTCGCGGCCCCCTACTAGCTGGGATTGGGATACAGGAATAAAAATATCGCCGTATTATGTATTGTCATAATTCAACGATTTATGTTCTCACTAGAATTTGATCCGTTTATTGAAAACAACATGTTACAATCCGAGCATTTTTCCTTCATATAAGCAAACGTTGTTTTCCATAACACTTAAGGCAAATATTGAAGAGTAAATATTAAAGCAAACAAATCAAGCAATTTCGGAAATTCGTCGGGTCAGCAAGCACAACTATGAAATTGATGAAAACTTTCCGGAGTTATAGAAAACATTCGTGGAATCCTTGTAGAGATCGTAGAAATTCGAGAATATTCCTTGACGATAGCTTCGGGGAGAAACGCGAGAGAATGGAATAGAACCGGATATAGCGGAGGTGAGGGATGTATACCAAGCCAAAGGGGATTCTCGCATGCGAAGTCAAAGAGTTCGGGAGTAACGGAGTGCTGAGGAATTCGTGTGAGAGGGAACCCCCCTCCTCTCGTCGTGGAAGTCTGCGAGGGGGATTGCAGTAGACTAGCTGTAGATCTTGGTGAGCGAACCAGACGAAAGGTTAACGGGTGTGAGTCGGGTGAAATGAGCACGAGGGTGACGTCTTGGCCGAAGGAGTTGTTGAAATGGAAAGCCACCAGAAGTTGACAAGTCCTCGCGGGGACGAATCGGGCTGCCGATACGGTGAGCAGCCTGGCCGACTTTTGCAACCAGTCACGAGTTTCGTCCATTGGTCGACCGGTGACTGTTTGCCTGACACGGTCGAGCTTTGAATTTCGAATCGAATTTTTCGGGCGACATAGTATCTCATTATTGCGTTGACCGATCGGGTTGATTCTCGGCTAATTCTAAAGTTTGTATTTGATTTATATATGGGGAGGGAACGATATTGGCATATGTATAAGGACTCGGTAGCTTTCGGGCCTAGCGGGCTGTTTTCTTTAAATTACTTGGTGTCGAAACGTGTTATCGCGTTTCTTAATTCGTCCCAAGATTGAAAAATCTAGTACCTATCTGGATGGATGTTCCTCCGATCCGAGAATCCAGTACACGAAAGGGCCCAAATAAAATATTCAGTACTCGGATGGGTGACCAGCTGAATCGACATTCCAGTACATGGGTGGCTGCATGTCCGTGTAAATAAAAAAATCCATTACACGAAAGGGTGACCTCTCGAATAAAAAATCCTGTACTTAGATGGGTGAACGCCCGAATCGACCATCCATTATGTGAATGGTTGAGAGTTGAAAATCTATTACTTTGATGGGTCTCCCCTTTTTCATCGTGATATGTGATTCCAGACGTTTCCCATATAAAAGTAATATCTTCGACAAAGTATGTTTTTGTCCAAGCAAAAAAATGTAAAAAGTGGTAAAAAAAAGTTTAACGGTGTTCGTACAAAATGAATATAATGTAAATTAATAACCAACAAAAAAAATCCCACGAAAAGAAAAATATCATCTTAAGCAAGCAGAAATAATAATCCGGGTAAAAGTGACATAAAATCGCCGCCGCGTCTCGACGCCAAGTAGTTTAAAGCGAAAAGTCGACCCCTACCGTGTTCTTATACGCCAATATCGTGTGCCGCCAAAGTTTCATAGGTGACAAAGATTTTTCGAATTTATTTCGAATTTTTGGAAATATATTTGAAAACAATTACATTTTTTTTTTGCAACAAATGCACAAAACATCGCCAAATAGTTTTAAACAAGTTTTCAAATATTTTTCCAAATACAACAAAACATCTAAAAAATAAAAAATAAATTATGTGAGTTAAGTAAAAAAAAAAAAAACAAACAACTCGGTGAGTCCTTACAACGCGTATAAATTATTTAGTTGCATTAAAACAAAGGACGCGCGAAGTTTTTTTGTTTGTTACTACGTACGTTTGGCATTGATTAATTAAGTAGCGCGCACTGAGCCTATTTGTACTATTTATCACTGTGTTCATTGTGTTTACAGATTACAAAGTATTATGATTGAACACATTGAACATTATTTTATAGGCATAAACAATTGGCTTGTCGCATCTGCGAGAATACTTTCGCGTTCTGTTATTCGATTTGGAACATTCGCGAAGCAGTCGGACTTTGTAGGTATTTCCTTGAAAAACTTCGCACTTACATACGCCTCTAACTCTGCTATTTACTTATCGCGCGGAACGGACCGAGTTTCTCGATCTCGTCGACGGCACTTGGCAAAACTCGAGTATCCATTTTAAAGTCCAAAGTGCTGAAGTGGTTTGCTATGGAGATCGGTAGTCGGTGCCAGTCTCCACCTCCCTCTCTGTTCCCCACGCTCCAGGCTCAAGTTCAACTCGACCTTTCCTTGTCCTGCGAAAATCCTGCTGTCCCGCCTCTTATTCTCTACTTTGCAAGGACTCGAGAATACTTTGTTCCAGCAAGCCTTATACTCGGCACTTTAACACTTCCTAACGCTGGTGTATGAGGAAAGTGTGAAGAATTTTTTTAATTCCTTGTATTCGAAAGTAGATGATGGTCTTAACTCTGTAATTATATCATTATCAGACAACGTCGCTCTATGCAAATTCTATTTGTCAATAAAACGCAACAAATTTTCGAATTCTTTATTGGAGATTTGAAGATACAGCTTCGACGGTACGAAGAAAATATATTCCTCCCCGAAAGACCTCCTCGAGGGTGTTTTGGTAAATATAAAAAACGTGATCTGTGGTACTCTATCAATTCAATAGCGACATTATTCGTAACAGCGTGAAATAAATTTTTTACAAAATCTTACATTCGTTGCTTGATCGAATAAAAATTAGCCGCCCACTCTTAAATCTGGATTGATACAAATAAAGGATCTTTAGATGAAACGCAACAAGTAGTGAAAAAGTGTATTAACAAACGTCATATAAATACGATAGAAAACACGTAACGCGAAATAAATGACGACTAGCAGCAGGGGTACGCGATGAAATACGACGCAATCGACGTATGGGCAACATATCTCAGGATTGGTAAGGGTTAGTTGGTCGATAGTTGAGCGGCCATACAACGACTATTGGATATCGATTGCGACTAGACCCAACGCCTTGGCAGGTCCTCGCCTGGCCGACGATGAAATTGTTCTGTCAGCAACCGTGAGCTGCGGGCTTTAAAGCTTGAGTTCTCTCAGCTTCGTTGGCTTATTAGGTTCCGCTAGCTCGTTCTATCGCTATAGGAACGATCGATTCACACTAGCGCTCTTCCTCGCTCAACGTGCCACCGACCCCCCCTTAATTACTCTTGGCGTTCGCCGTGGTAAGACATCGACCTGCAGTCCGCGCGCCATTCCTCTCTTTTGCTCATCTAACCATTCTCCTGGCTGCCCATCACCGAGTTATGTCAATCAAAAACTCCGAGCCAAATAACCGCACCGACACTTTGACGATAATCACTGTTTCACCGTTATAGGGAGGGTGAAACACCGCATTTCGCAAAATTTATTCAACTATCGTATGCATTGATCGTGCATTGATTCCAAAATATAAAATTACTTCGGAATTGGTAAACTCATACGGCTCAACTCATCCTCATCATCACCATCGTCAAGAAAAATCGATGAAATTTCATTTACTTTTCTCTAAATAAACTTTCCCGTACGTCAATATCCAATAGATTTCGAAATTGAATCTCACACGCATCTCGAAATTGTTTTCCGAGAGGCAGAGCCTCGCTGCACCTTTTCTTTATCGTTCAAACGGAAGAACGAATTCGTCGTATGGCCGTGATGAATGTATAGGTATACGAAGCGATAGCATGCTGTATGCTGTACGTATGCGCATACATTGAAGACCTAAAAGGCGAGGAGCCGAGATGAGGTGAACTACTACACGGGCGGCCAAACTACTACCGGCCAAATTAGATTCTCCGCTTGGACGGCACGCAGGTCCCCGATACTTCGCGAGAGTCCCTGATTCGATAACGGCACACGGGTTTGTATCCGCCCGCTGCTGAATATGTACGTACAGATAGGAAGACATTTTCTTACTCGCCCCTACGAGCATGAAGAGCTCTTGGTTTGATCAGACTTCGCATTCCTGTATCGCGAGGGCCTGCTTTCAAGGAGAGCCAACTCTCGTACGCGAGGCCCGGCAACCGGGAAGCTCAAGCATTTGTCCCGAAGGAAAGGCGGAGCGGAAGGCTTACACGAAGGAGGGCACCGCTGCGCTTCCAGAAAATGCAATAACGGTTTTTACCGAGCATCGGGCTTCGTCCAAGGGACGACGAAATAGGGGCTATGAGCCAATGATACATGTGCACCAGTGAGTCCGTGTACCACTTTCCAGTCGAGCTGGACTAGTACGCTAACTCAAGCAGGTATCACGGAGAACGCCGATGTAGCATTCCGCAGTTTATTTTTCTCTCGGGAGCTCCCCCGTCGAGTGAGGCTACTGTATACACACATTCGACGCGCTTACGCCAGCACACGCCATTCCGCAATCCGAAAAAATCGATTCGCATTTTGTTTCATCGATCGTTTCGAAACTTGTACCGTTACTCTTGCGTTTGTGTGTACAAATATTCCGAACTTCTACTGTTCTACTTGTGAGCAATTACTCAATCGTTGTTATTTTCCGACGTTTTGGAACATTCTGGACATGTTTTTTTTTTTTTTTTTTTATTAAAAAGCCGAAATTTTTTCATCCACCAAAACAAAGCTGCCTCTACGAGGAAGGAAAATTGTAAAAGTACATTTCAGGCGACACAGTATATTGAATTTGCAGAGTCGTGCCGTTATTAAATTAACTTGTTTATTTTTAGTACGAATATATTTTTAAAAGTTTACCACTGTTGCATTTAAGGTAGCATGGAAGCTCTTGTTGTCCCTATTTATGAGGATCTTACAGGGAGAGCGCGGAAGGTATTGGAATTCTTGGCAGGTATACGCATCCGAAGTAAGTTTCAAAGATCTAGAGCAGGGGATTTAACTACTTGCTCGCGAGCTGAAAGATATAGGTATAGCATTTTATATTCCACGACGGGTTCTCTGCTCGGGTAATAAGTTGAAGAAAAATTCTATGCAGTTTCCACTGTCTAAGCGCATGCTGCACGGTATTGCATTGCAGTGCATTGTCCATAATGGTGGCATTATTCACGTGTCACCAGGACGTGACACCAGTTTCGTTGCGCAAGCAAAATATCGTCGCACACGAAGCTACGCCAGTGAGAATAATTTTTTTTTTTTTTTTTTGCTAGAGCTATATCGTTGAGCATTAAATTTCCATTGCCCAATGGGTGTGCAATTTATTTTAGACCCCCCATCACTTATATTCTAATAACTAAATGAATGAACACACCACAACAAAACTTTCTCGCGAAAAGGTTTTTTCTCGTCATTGACAGAAGCAGAAAATTCAATGAATTTCTATGGGAAATTTTTTTAAATCGATATTTTTCGTAAATTAACATTCACAAAGTTTCCAATTATTTTATATACAGCATGCATTCGTGAGAACAAACATATCGTGTCAAAGGATGTCAGTGTACGTAATACAACTCAAAGACCGCAAACTGTTATAATTCTAATAGAATAAACGAGAGAAGCAACCGCGACAATGTTAGAGTGATACGAGAATAATGGAAGAAAAAAGAGATTATTGCATCCCTTTGAATGAAAAAAGTCGGGGAGAGAGAGAGAGAGAGAGAGAGAGAAAAAAGTAGGCACGTGGTGTTTGATTATTAATGCTGGGGTAGCGAGCGCGTTGTGGGTTGGATCTCTGTACGCTTACCTCGCGAGATACATTCTGTAATTATTCTTCGCTTGTTGAGATAAAGGCACGCAGGCATACAAAGGAAGGAAGTATTATTTATGTTGGGGAATTGGGTCGGGAGCCCTGCCCTGCCGATGTACCGAATATATTCTCTTGTTTTTAAAAAGTCTTATCGATGATTAAAAAGTGTTGGTTTTAATTTAAAATATAAAGGATTTTTTAATATTCTATTTATTTTTGTTCAGCACATAGAAATTTGGATATCTTTCAATTTTTTCCCGACGTTATACTTTTTCGCGACTTAACGGTCATTTTATTTCCAACGACTCGCCTAATACAGGAATATTATTATTAGCTCAAAGTGAAACGAAGAAGTAGTCAACCTCGATTCTTCACTTGGTCGCGTTGAAAAAAAATTATCACGAAAGCACGAGTGAATTTGGCAGTTATTTGGGGAAAATGAATCTACAAGTCATTCATATGTGATGAAAGACAAACGATTCGAATGCGAAGATCACGATCGCATCAGGTGTAGTAGAGTAGGTAGATTATAGAAGAAGAAGAAGAAGAAGAAGAACACGTGTAATACGATAGTTATACCGGTGGCGACTGGTAGTTCAGAGTGTCGGATGGCAGGATCGGTAAAATTCGTTTGGATACGAGAGGCTAAGTTAGGGCGGTGTGTGCGACTGGCAAACAACGGGAAAAGCCCGGAAATTGCTTTCAGCCGGGTTGAAGAGCCACTATCACAAGGCTCTCACACCTCTGCACCGAACAAATCCCTTGTTCACGTATATACAACCCGTCCATCCAGTATACTGTCGTATGATGCATTTGACCAGGCAATAGTGTAAACATCCAACACCATCCCTTTACCTATTTTTTCGAATACACTTTTTTCGCGCAGGGTTTCGCCGTACATGATGAAGTTGTTACTATCGAGCCCAACCACCATACCCCACATATCGATGGCTATATCGAAGAAAATATACGTAAAAATGTGAATCGACTGTAATTCTTGATTAATTAAAAAAAAAAAAAAAATGTATACATTCAGTTTAATAGATTGTTTCGAATAAATGCTTGTCACTCTCGAAAGAAATACGCCATTTGACATTTGATAATGAAATAAATTTCTGGGACTTTCTAAGCTTCATTTTGCTGGGTAAAAAAAACTAGTCCGAGATCTATCTCGAGATTGCTCTAGTTAAATGATGACATAACACCGAGATAACAAAACTCAATTACAAATTCTCTCGAACACTACGATGATGATATATGAATAGAGTCGCATTAGTTTGAAAGCTCCGAGCAGTTCTGTTTTCGACATGGGATCTGGGCTGCCGGGATTTCACGTCTACGCGAGTTGGATAGCCGAGAGGGACTGCTGCTAATTTAGGTACCGCTGTTTGGTACACGGAGAATTCTCGTTACGCGGCACTGTCAACTGCAATTCACAAGAGATGCAAAGGCATCTAGTACTACAACCGGAGGGCGTATAGTTCTGCTCTCACACGTTCAGTGACAACGTAGTTCTAGAACGTAGAATGTTGGTTCAGGGCTTCGAACCAACCTTTATTGGTAGCTGAATGATGCAGAAGCTTGTTGAATAGTGTCAAACGAAGGGATCGAATGCCGCGTCGCTTACGCGCACGAGCTGTAAATATCGAAACGCCGCGATTGATTGGTCGAATGGAAATTGAAAATTCACGGCAAATTTGTGAAAATAAAAACTGACCCGAGCAGAAATTTAATCGGAACGAAATCTAGCGCTGAATAGGATTGCCTTATCCCCCCCCCCCCCCCCCCGCCTCATCCGGGCCCAATAAAGTGCCACCCGGCCCGGACCAGGCATATACTTTATTAACGTTACTTTAATCTTTTTTTTTAGCCCCTTCTTGTATATTGGCTTTCCAAATTTGACATGTTAAATGTGCAAATGAGTCGTGTATGACTACTTTATATAATTTCTTAGCAATAGAGTCGCTGCGTTAAATCTGCAGCGATGAAATTGCTGTATTAATTTCACAGCGACGAAGTATGCATGTATGGCGACAATGTTATCAGACAGGTGGTCGGTCGCGGGTACACATTTCAGGAGAGCTCGAGTATTTAATAATTTCCGCTTTCCCACCATTTCTTTATCCTTCGATTGTCGTCATTTATGATCATCTAAATTCACTTATTCAACCCAAGTAGTTTTTTTTATGCAAGTTCATGCCATTACGGTAGCGGCCCAGAAATACCTTGCGTCAGGGGGAAAGACAATAGAATTCTAAGCAATTGGATGGATAATGTAATTACTCCAAGTGGGTCGACACAAAAGATCCACCCACCGAAGACAGTTATTTATGATCGTGGGGTATGTGTTATCGCCCATTTTGGATATACCTACATACATGTAGGTATATAGTGTACTTTTTGAAATATCAATTTTACGCGTCTCTCGATGACTACCGAAGAAAATGAAATTTTGCACAAATCACTGATGTACTTCATAATTGACAGATGAGATGAGCAATAATTTTATTTCATTCTTTCTGCGAATTACTAATGACTTCGGGACCGTCGAGAAAATTGGCTGCAGATATCCGAATAGAATTCCGGATATTTGGACGCGCTGTGCGGTACATCAGGACACGTTGCACGATAATTAATCACGGACGTCAACTGTCGGTCCCCCTCATTCTCACTGCCACGGTAAAGTTTGTACTGGTGGGTGAACTGCGGACGGTGTTCCGGGCAACTGGCCAGAGGGTCAGAGGCCAACAGAAAGGAGCCAAACTCGTCCCCGTCTAATCAATCTCGCTCTGTCTTTGTTCGCCGACGACCCCGCCGCCCACACTCGCCAACTGATTTTTTTCCCTGTTCTATTTTTTTCGTTCGTCTTCTAGTCAGCAGATTTTTCCGGATAAAAAAGTCTCCCTCCGTCTCGGTTACATTTGCCGATAGTCGTAGCTGCTACACGTCATATTACGACTTAGCCTCGTCTGTAACCATACAAGAAATTTATTGATCGCTGTTGACGGCAAGTCAGGCTTTCGTTTCAAGCTCCGAATTTTAGTAATAATTATTGAAAGCCATATCTGGCGCGGCCGGGGTCAACGGCTACCTGGGCTCTATATGTTTTTTTTTATCTGACGATATTGTATGAATTTGAGCGCCACCTAGTTTTCATAAAACTCATAAATTTTGTTCGACAAAAATATTTAATCTGTCTCTTATCCTGCTCGCAGGGCGCAGAGGCGCAGAGGCGCAGAGGCGCTTGTTTTTTTTATGTTTACGAACGTCAATAAGCATCGCCACCAGTGTCACATATATGCGGTTGAGATTTCTTGGCGATAAGGCGGATACGCGGAGAATTCGCCGAATTCGATTTTTTCGAGTCTTTTGATTGTTCGCCAATAAAAAATCTCGAAATCGCTTCGCCACGGTCCAAGCGTAGAGCTCATGTTCTTACCGCTTTCTTCTTGGCGACGAGTTAACTACGCAGTATTCCACGAATGTTGTGTATATGAAGAATTATCATATACTAACGTACTAGTTACAATTTGGAAAAACGATATCGACATGGAGCCTTACAAAAAGAAAGTAAGCTTAAGACTGTGATGTGATCGAGCGACCCACAGATCGACTCCTCAATATGATAAACGTCCGGCCTTCAACACCGACAGCAATCGTCAAGAACGGACCGTCTATTGTTAATTTCGATTGTATGTACGATAAATATCGATCGCTTTATAAATATTATCATGGCATTTTTTTGCTCACATTTTTTTCTATATGTATCACATTATCGATCGATACTCGAAGTATATAATATAGCTATAACAATGCCCGACAATGACCGCTTGACGGGCTCTAGAAATGGATTTTTCACTTGAGCATATGAATTGGATTATCAAGACATAAAGTGGAAAATTTATGCGGCAGTCGGGATAAACTGAGAAACGCTCCGACAGCATACCGTGGTGTTACCAGAGTTGTGGCAATTTCGCGATCGTGGTATATACGTGTTCGAATAAATTTCTACGGACGTTGTTATAGCTTGCGACGCAGAAGAGCGTCGCGGTAATGCTCATCGTTAATGCTAATTTTAGCTAATGCGCATGTGAATAATTGAGGCGTCGCTTCACCGTACAGAGCAACGATACAGGCGTGTTTTTTCCGCCGTGAAGCTGATGATGCTGTTACACAGTATTCAGCAGCAATAGGTAACTACTGGTGACCTTGTCAACTTGATCGTGCAAATCAGTCAACGCCGTTAAATAGCGATTACAACGACACGGAGCACTGCGATGACGCAGGTCAATGTTAGTAGAAGTGGTCACATCAGCCGGCCGGAGATACTCAGCGCATACGGTCAGAAATGCGCACTTTACGGTGCCGGCTATCAGGATCGATGGCTATATAATACCCCGTAACCACGAAACCTCGCCTGTTCGATATTCTCATTTGCATACTCATCTCTATTCGTCGGTCATGATACTGATCCAAAATTCGGGATAGTTTCCTAAAAGCTCTTCGGACTAACTGAACGAACAACTAAATAGTCGTTGTGAACGATTCATGATTTCAAGTTTACCGAATGCCTTGAATTTGAGCAATTCAACATACTTGGCGTAGCGAATCAATACGCTGCGCGTGATGAAATTTCGGATGAATGATTTCTTTCATCACATTCGTGCTAAAATAACAAATGTGACGAAATAAATAATTGTTTATCGTTAATGATAACAGTCATACGCTTGATATTATCGATAATTAATTTGTATTGCGCGAGATGACGTAAAATTTTTAGCAAATGTAGGCCCTGAAATCGAGGAAATTTGTGAATAAACAACAAGTTTATCTTCCGATGGATCATCCGTTAATTTGCAGTGAATATCTGAACGTATGTTTGTGGGGCTGGATTATCCAGAACCGAAGCTCGAACGAGCGTTTGTGCAGGTAATCAAGAAGCATTGTGGCCACGATAGTAAGCACCATCCCAGGAATTGATCCTGTGCTAGATGATAGCCAACGGATAGAGCTTTTGCTCGTAATTGTGTACACCAGTGGCCAGTGGCGTTCAACGATCAGCTCAACCGGGTGTGCAGCGGATCAACGTATCGACCGATAAAGCATCGAATAATGCGCTCATCGTATCTATGCCATAACTGACGTTGACAATAACAATCTTAATCCAGTCTGCAGCTTTTATTACTGTAATATAACATGGAAGTTACATGTAATGTAACAATATTATGTCTGAGATATGTAGCGGATACCACATAACATGAAGATAACATGTTATGTTAATTTTGTTATTCGGGTAATGTTAATGAAACAATAATAACATGACAATAATCTGAGCCGACGCTATGACGTTCACCTAAGATGTCTACATCTGTTTTGGCGCATAATTTTTCGATGCCTCTCAAATCGCTTATTACCGTTAAGGGATTTTTATTCGACTGACTTGATACAACTTAGCGTTCGGACACTACGTTTTCTCTTGGAACTATGTCGTGCGCTTTTTCGTTGTAATGTAAACAAAAACTTTTTTCAGATCATACCGAATACTGCTTCGTGACAGCAGATGGCACACCTTCATTATATAGATACATCGTTCGTGCGGTCAGATCCTGATTCTTCCAAGTCGACGAAGTTTTCTTCATAAATATATAACAAGAATACGAAATTACGTGTAACAGACTTATCTTTATTGCAATCTACGAAAATAATGTCTGTAATTGTTTCCGAGTTGATAATTATTTATGATAACAGACCTTTCGATGGAATCAAACGGTAAAAATCTTTTTCAATTATCCCATACCAAAGAGTACCACCGAGTATTATAGTACAGTTATAATAATCGTGTTCGATATAACACATTAGTTGCACGTAATAAATCAATCGGTATTATAAATAACGTATTTATGAATAATTATTGGTACATAATGTTAATTATTGGCAAAATATCAATGAAGTTTATGATTTGTCTACCTCACAAAGTCATCTGTACACATAGTCCCCTCGTTCAACTAAAGCCCCCACCGTTTGTCGGTAAATAACGGCAAATACCCGACCTCGGCGGCAAACTTCTTTTCGTTGGTATAGCTAAAACTTTGGTCGTTAATTAAAATATCCTCTATTGATTCGGTGTGGAACTTGTTAGTAGCTACGCGCTCGATCACATCACCTGGCGTACACCGTCGAAACTTGGGCAATAATGTTTTCCGGATAACAAGTACCTCTCGAGCGAAATTTTCATAATTTTTCTCCTTTATGCACCAAAGTTTTTCTGCCAACAAGCGAGGTGAGAAATGCTCTCTTTTAATATCTTTCTGAAATGTCTGGGATCCCCTCTTTCATTCCGGTGATAGAGCCGAGTCTCGGCTTTTCTTGTTTACGAGATAAATATGTGTTTTTTTCTTTTTTTTTTCTCTCTTCTTTCGTTTGCACGTTAAACGTCTAAAATTTTGTTTAAGCTGGTGGTATATAATCGAGTCTAGCCACGTTTTGTATGAGAATAAGAGTTTCATGAGAGAGTGTTCGGAGGATCGCCGCGCGACGAAGCACAAAGTATAACTTCCTGCACCCGTTAAATGGGAACGATCTCGTAAAAGCCTACGCTGATTGAAAAACCGACAAGAGGGTTTGCCGCTTTCGGCAGCATTATATACTATAACCCGCATCATTTACAGCCTCGCGCTGATGTTGCACGAGAATTGAATGTCAAGTGCAAAACGTTGTGAATCATTTGTGCCATCCAACGAGATGTTCCGACTTTACTCATTCTACAGAAATCTCTTCGTGTTGGATAATGCAGAAAAATCATACGACTACAACATTGAAATTGCGTTTGCGTTTGTTTTTGCGTTTTAACTTTCAACTCAAATCCCAGTAGAAAAAAAGCTTTTCACTTGATTAGCTGCAGATGCGGCAACATGTTGGGTTCAAGTATTGATCGTTTCGTGTGTTATACGTTATCGTATATTTCAACTATTTACCGAGAAAATCCAGTTACCGTGATTCTTATAGAATGCCATATCCACTTATACCGCAGTGCAGTATAAACGATAAGGCACAAGGATAATCAAATATGTTTTGATAGTCAATTTGTAGAACAGAACACCAATTTGGCGAAATTTAACTTGTTAAAACTCGATCGTCATTAATTACCAAACAGGCTCGGTATACAGTTTTATCGGTTCGTCGCTTCGATGATACGCAAGGTCTGCTAATATGAATATTACTAATCGGCAACAGCGGACATTGGTCTCATTACACTACTAATAATTCACTAATAGTTCACTATGCAGGAAGTTTCAACCCCGCATTGACCGTAAATATGGTGTCCACCCGATAATCCACGAGTACATCTAACTACATATTATTAAACATTATTATGTTCAATACCGTGTATAACGGTGCTATGCGCGTGTATTCTGTAAACGAGTTGTACTTGGTGTACTCATGAATTGTCTAGTATTGTATTGTAATATCTGATAGACAAACAAGTCCATCGGATCCAACATTCTTAAATTATTTTCACGTCTGTGCGATGTGCGGGAGGGTTGCGGGAAAACAACGTTACTCGCGCAAGAACTTTAATACGTATCAGTGAAAAACTCACAAACTGAGATGACTCACGGCGAATGGGATGGCGAACGGACCAACCACGTAAACATTCAAAAAGAATTCGCTCTCCGTTGTTCGGTTCCACTTGGGAATCCTGGCAATGGGGGGATGTAGGATTTTCCAAAGTTGGAAGAAATTTCTTAGCATCGCGAAGAAGTAGTAGACGATAGGGTGAGTGTCGTCGTGCGGTCACAGGATGCGGGTAGCAGTTTGTAGATGTACCTTCTACCTTGCCTTGGCGTGGTAGATAAACCAACACGGATGGGCTCATGAGATGAGATTGGTCGAACGTACGGGAAAGAAAAGGTTTCGGACAAGCATGGCGAGGAGAAAGAGGGCTTGGATTCTGATAAAGCGTCAGGAGAACATCGGTATATACCGGTCCACTCAGGAATAGTAGTTGTAGCTGGATGTTATTCCTGCCTGCCTGCCTGCCTGCCTGCTCGTGGTGGATCAATACCAACCCTACCACCACATCGAAAAACTGAATAAGGCCTCGTGAACGTTGCGAAGACTCTTGGACAGTGTCTCGGCTATGTATTCGTGGCTTTTCCTCTTTGTTTCGTTCCCTTGGTTTACCTCTAGTTCTACCGAACCTATATCCTGTACCGCGCGTTGGCCGCGTATACCCTTCATCATTGGCAACGACCAACGACGTCCGCCTCCCGGCAACTCTACGAAACAACCCCCGGACCACGCTACCGCGTCTCACGTTCTTCTTCACGTTCAATGACACGAATCGGCTGAAATACATCCGGCTCGTCGCAGCGATAGTAGTTGCACCCACCCTCAACATTGGTCAACGACAAAGAGAATGTCATCCGATATTGATCAACCATATGTTAGTGATTTTACATTGAAATCCCGAGCTCCCGAACGTGCTTAATCAATTGTAATGATTGCGCGAAACTGACATTGACAGTTTGTAATTCAAAATGTTGCATTGACCGTACGGTTGACGCTTGGATATTCCTCTTATTGACTGAAATAGCGCCCAAATCGTGGTCGTGACTTCGTTGAAAGTGTAGTAGATTTAGTAGACTACCTGTATGCCTCTATGCCTGTACAAATAGTATGCTTTTTCGGAAAAATTCGTACTGGCATACGCCAGTATATTGCTCTTTGTATCATCGCTGATTTATCGACCATTCCGGATTTTTGTTTGGGATCTTAGAATGCATTATGCAATACACACGATAGATAGGCCATGTAAAATTTCTAGCTCTCCGAGTAGTATCTTGTGATGTTCGCGTAGCTGCGTATCGCAAATGCCACGAATTACATGCGTTTTGTAGTCATGCCAACGCAGCGTTCAAGTCTTTCTGCAGACCGTGAAGGCCTCGCCCTAGTCTCAATTATTCCATTAACATCTCTATGCAAAATATTTTCCATTCTTACCGTTCGGGTCTATTGTCCTCCAGCTTTTCGGAGCCTCTATATCGGTATGCATAGATATATAGAGATCTGTAGACATATATTCTGTCGTCCATCCCGGTGAAACTTAAATACAGCAGTCATATAATAGCAGTTTTAATTGCGACGCGAACGTCCATTGGTAGATTCAGTCAAGTTATTTAGTTCCCTAATGAATTAAGTTTTCAACAAGATTCGCAATGAAAAATCAATGCGTTTACGCAGCTATTTTTATGCCCTTGTCGTGTTTTGCATCGATATTAATCGTTGTTGTTACGATGCTAACTCTGCTTCGTGAAATCGTTTCATTATTGTTGTAGTTGAAAACTATTATTAAAGTTAGAATTGTATACGATGCAATTGAAGCAGATTACGAAAATCGATTGCAAGTTCTTCATTGTTCGTCTAACGACGTAAACTTCACCGTGAGAAGTTTATTTGTGTCTACAAAACTTGGACGTGTGTTACTTGAAGAGACGACGAGGGTCCTGCGATACCTCCAGACTAGTGCACTCGTTGTGACCGCCGTTCGGTTCGTGAAACTTGGATAGCGTCTGGAAAACTCCGTGAGTGTCTGATATTGGCCTCGATCGACAAGCCATGAATCGCGGGTATGCCCGTTCCTTCGTAAACTACCGCACTGTATTTTGTCAAATGAAACTTTGCCAGGCTCCGGCTTTTCGTCTACTGTCATAAGAATTCTCCTAAAATGTCTAAACATGACGATTGAAACAAGCGTCTACTAGTGTTTTTCAAAACAAACGACAACGGAATAAAATTGATTTTAATCGATGCAATAATATCGAGCCTTGATTTAGGGACTTTATTGTGAAAGCGTTTAAGAGCAAACTAGTTTAGGGCTCGTTTTCCAACGGCATTACTTATGAAACATTGATAATGCTACTAACCAATCTCGATATGAATTTCCGAGCGAGCTCGTCCACTAGTAGAGTTCACCTATGTCCTTTCAATGTTTTCTAGTGAACGGGCGACGAAACTGTTTGCTCCTTCCTTTGCTGGTTTTTTTCTATCGCTTCGCGATCGTCGCCACTCGAGGTTCAAATCGTCGTTTCGGAGGGAAAGTGTCTGGGAGCACAGAGTTGGAGCGGAGAAGGATCGAGCCGCTGGGCGAAGAACGCCGTTGGGATGGATTATGAGAAAAGTTTATCCTCACCAGCGAGAGCAGCGAGAGATAGTCGGTCTCGTGTTCGTACGGTTCGGGGCTCTCAGCTTCCACCGGTTCGCACAGTATAGTGCCCGCGAGCGAATCCCTTGTCGAGTGTTCGCGGAACTATACTCGAAGCCTCTGCGAAACCCGCGGCCGCATGATGAAGACCACGCTTGCGGTTTCTGATTTACTATAGTTACTATCCACACGGAAAAGCCCGGATGCATAGAACTCCGTCTGACCTACAGAGTCCAAATGCATATTCTGTGATATTACCGATACGAAGTTTGACGCGAACGTTTCGACAAGTACACACATTTAGAAACTTGCATCCCTCGGCTATTTGTGAGAAAAATTCAAAATTTCTATTATACACATTTTGTCGTCGTAAAACTGATGCTCTTTTGTCTGCGATCAGTCAGGGATTTAAAAAAATGCGTAAATTTACGGGATTTTATACCCCGTAAATTGCAAAGGAGTTCGCCCGTTCCATAGATCAATAAAACTCCACTTTAACTTGGTCGCATGGATACATCCAGCGAGCGTTACACTAATCTCCCCCCTCATTCTCTTAACCCCCTCGAGTCACTTAAAGTTCAATTGTCTCGGCATTACTCTGGCATTACTCAGACCTAACCTATACCAGAGGGAATTCGTATCACGCGAACCACCGATGCCTTTTTACACTTGTCACGAATCACGAATCACGAATCACGAATCCACGATACTGCAATACGTCACGATCGCACATCAGAGAAAACTCCGAAATACCGTTGAAATTCAGTCAGTGCAATTAGTTGAACATTTTTATCGTGATTTCGATAATTTTATTGTACGGATTTATAAATAAGACACTGCCATTGCTTATGGACTATTTCAAGGAGCTTCGAGGGTCTTACCTACAGACAGAATAATTCATTTGGCAATTTCCAAATGTGAATACCAATTTTCCGATAATCAATGTTCGCGAGCTCCGACGAGTTCGTAAATGTTTATATCGGAATTAATATCGTTTCATTAAAAATGCTCGTATGATACGAAGGTATCTGTAATAATGTAACTGGGACAAACGTGAATTGGAAACGTGGTTCGGCCAATCGTAAACGGCTGATACGACGATGGTAACGCAGTAGGTTTCTCGTCAAAACGGATTTTCTTTTCGCGTTTCGTAATTTCACAACTTTTAGTCCATTTCTTGGATATTTCCTTTTATAGATATCCGCAATGAAATCCAATGTCTGTACCGACGATGTACGTCCTTGCAATGTTACGTAGCGAAGATGAATAATAGAAAAGAAAAAGAAAAAGATTGGAATTTCACCCATGACCCATTGGAATGGGAATGGTGGAAGGTGGAAGAAGAAGGTCCTCCCGATGGTATCCAAGTATGCGTCACACCGGTACACCTTTTGGAATTGCGCATCGAAGCTCCCACGGAGCTTTCACCCTTTTCCCCTGGGGAACTTTTCCGTATCGGTAAATTCCGGACCGTCTGTACTCAGTGTATACGTTTATTTATTCGTTTTTACCACGACTAATGCCTCTCTCTTTCTCCATCTTCGTTTCTCATCGTTCCATGCTCAACTAGCATCTGTAGAGGGGACTACTACGAAAGTGTTCGACTTTCGTTTCAGTCTTGCGGTTCTCTGCCACATAGCCAGCACTCTCGTAATTTTTCCTTGCCTTTTACCTTATTCCACTTTTACTTTGCATTTCGACTTTTTTTTTCTTTTCTTTTCTTTTCTTTCTCTCGTTCATTCATCCGTAAATGTTCTTTATACTTTTCCTCTTATTGCTCTCCTGATACACACAGGTATAGCGATATATATATTTCACCTCGTCTTGAAGCGGATGCACTCGCTATAACTTAAAGCCCCTCAAGCCCACCGACTTTCCGTACAGGCTTCGGTTCGCTCTCTATCATGCGGCAAAGCAAATGGTGATGCCAGTGGTGCATTTTTCGCTTGCCACGGGGTGGAATCGACGGAATTCGTTATGCAAATCGAATAAGATTTATTTTCATCGCGTGAAGCGAAACGGGCATAGCGTACCTCGACTCTACAACAGACCGGATACTCGAACGGACGTCGAGAGCCACGGAAAAAATTGGAGAGCAACGGACTAGCGGTGCAGATGTCGATTGGTGCAGAACAAGCTCACGGAAGTGGAGAAAAAAAAAAAAACAATCGAAACGTCAAACGGAACTCTTAGAATGTCGAGATGAATGTGCACGGAACGGGGGTTCTGCTATATTCTCATGCTTATACTCACTCTTACGAAGGTAAATCAGTAGTGTAACATTTTCTACATTAGTACTATGGAACGTTGTCTAGTTGGATCCAGATCCCACCCACGAGATTTCCATACTCGATGATGAAGAAAGCGCACGGCTATAATAAGCCAAATATTCCTCAATTGTTATTTCACTCTTTTTTTCTTTAAGTATTATTTAATTATTACACTCCTTTTTCGGACGAGAATTTTTTAATTTTTCGAAAAATGTTGCCAGCCGAATCGCGTGGAAAAAATTGTATAGATATTTTTTGTTGTTTTTTTTTCAATCCTCACGTTGCTTTTTATATTTCGGTTCTCATGATGTTTATCTTCTTCAATGAGAAAGTACGAAATTGTTTATAGTTTACTTTCTGGTTTGTGATTTTTGTTTTTAACAGGCATTTTCTGTTATCGCAATTCCTCAACGACGCTACGTACCTATACGGTCAATAGCCAAAACAATCATTATCTACATACGATATACTTGCTGCGGCTAGCCACGCTCTCTCACCACGATTTGGCGGGATGAGAGTCTCTCGTAACTTCAATTTTCATTAATTATTATGACCACCCGGGGTGGTCATCCGCATTAACGGAATTTGGAGTATCGGCAAGTCATAACGAATTTGCGTTATTTCATCGCCCGCTTTAATTTCCTACTGCGCATAACTTTGTAACCGTTCCGAGAATTCTTTTGGGCTCTCTCTCTCTCTCTCTCTCTCTCTCTCTCAATACATATTTTTATTCGGCAATAAAAAACATTTACTATTTCTCCGCTGCATAATAAATTTGGTACTAAAAAGAAAAATCAAACACGCTAGCGAGCGTTTAAAAACTTCTATTTCGACCATCGTGCCAGATTACTACTTCCGCCGTTCAGTCCAGTAGCAAACATATCACTGAAGCTTCGACGGGAGCGGCTGCACAAATTTTGGTCTAATAGCTCGTGTCGGGTCTTCGACCGGCTTTGGGTTTGCGATCGATACGTCGAGTTGATTGAGAGATCAAAGAGCTTTGCGGATCCTCGAACACATTACACGATGCGTAACGACCCGATAAATCACTGCTTCGTGGAAACGAAATATATTTTGGATCTCCGCGAGACATGTAATTATACCATATATTCCCTATACCCTATTAGAAAATATGCGGTTACGATTTTTATGACGCATTAATATTGTACGATTTATGTAATTTTGCGCACTAGCTTTCTCAGCTTTTCTTTCCGTTCTTCGTATCGCAATCCTGTTAACGCAAAGGACCATTTTAAAATTATTCCTTTGAAAAAAACAACTCACCTGAATGTTACGAAAAGATACTATTTTTTCCAATCTCGACGGATGTATAAAATCATTGATAGACTTTGCTGCTGGATGTTCACCGTAAACTCTCGTGTAAACGTATAAAAAACGTATTTTCTTTGGAGATTTTTTTGTTGTTTATTATTCTTTTCATTCATCGATTTGCTTTGTACGCATTGGAGATACAAACTTTAGTGCACAATATCGTCCGATGGTGTGCTACTTGAAATTAAGTGTTTTTCGCTTCAGGAATGTCACGAGATATTGATTTATCGATTCTCGCTCGATGTGAGCACCTGAGCAGCTTTATTCATCACTAACCACCAATCCTTCTCCCTCCGTGCTAGTATTCAATACGATTGCTTCTCATACTTGGAATATTTATGAGAAAAAACCCTCGCAATTCACGTATGGTATACGAAAAAAAATATCGTTGGTATGTCAATACCCCCGAAATCCCCCTTAGGCCCCTTAGGTGTCACCGCTGCAGTGTTTTAAAAGGCCTTGTGTTTTTTACTCACTATAACACTATAACACTATAACACTATAACAATAGGCAAAGAGTGCTTATAAAAATGAACTGCGAGGCCTCTTCGCACAGCTTTACGATGGCAGCGTATGTAATCGAAAAAATGTAATTTTTCAGCATTTACTTCGGTGTACCTGTAACATCATGCATAGTTCATTTTAAGTGACTCCGATCAACGGAAATATTCGCTTACATCCGTACTTCCTTAGCCGAATGTCCGCTTTTTCGCACTCGTATCGCATCGTTCAATTTTACACATTTTTAGTGATAAAACAAGAAAATTTATTTACCGATCGTGTCATTGGTAGAGAGAAAAAAACGAGACAATTTTTTATCCGCATTTCTCGTTTATGACGACAAAGATAAATATGATGAGTTTCAGCAAGCGCTCATTCATAGGGGATGTGCGGGCACGTATCCATTTACATAGAGCTTTCGATGTTCGCCCTCCCGTCGACTCCCATCCACTTATCGACGTTGGCCCGTCTGGTGGTAACCGATGCGAGTTGCGTGCTTGTGGATACGCAGGTTTGCCCGAAACCTCTGGTTTCGTGAAACTGAGCACACGCGTTGGATCTCTCGATCGCTACTGCACGCTTAATAATAATCAGGGTGTTGCGTACCCATATAGAATTTTCGTTTTAACTCTTGTATTTCGGAACGTACGAGAAAATAAGGGCGTATCGACCCCTATTTAAATTGTAAGACTATTTGCGATACGCGTTTCCACTATTCAGGCGGATGGATACCAGCAGGCGGTTTGAGCAACGAAGAAAAAGCTTCTGTTAGATTGGCCAATAATTTCACTTATATTGCGTTTGTCATTCTCTCGCTTTTTCAACTACAGTCACAATATTAAACCGCCGTCAAACACGCTGTGGATGAATTTATTGTAGTTTCCTGCATTTCACCGTTATTCACCGATGATTGTTGTAACAAAATATTATTCTCTGTACTCGTTCGTGAGACCGATTATGAAAAGTCATAATTGCTACATAAATACAGAGGGATTTGAAAAAGCAAAACCTTCGCTTTGATCTTCCGAATGTAAATGCGATGGAATATTATATGAATTTATATTATCGTGGGTTATCCTTTGAAATGGTATTAATTGTACTAGCAACCGGAATAGTGAGAGCTTTAATCACTCTAGCAAAAGTCAGTGAATTCGTTTATCTATCGCTAATTTCTTTTCGCTCCATCGAACAACTGACTTTTATTCGCTCGGGATGCCTATGACTGCTTAACAAAAGTTTTATCATTGCAAATTTCACTGTCCAAAAATTGATAAAAAATTGACTAATGCTTCGGAATTTGACTTCTGCTATATCTGTCTATAGCCACTCTCGGGTTTTGTACCGTTTGCTTGTTGTCTTTTTGGCATCAATTTCTTCGTATTATTCGTACTATTTCGGAAAACCACGACTATTCTATTTTTTGAAATATCGGCAATGACGATTTTCGGTTTAGTTCAAATTCGGTTTAATCACATCCCAATTTTTTTAAACCACTTATTTTTAGATCCACGATAACGATTCATCCACGATAACTGTCAAGTGTTATTTTAAGACAAGAATTTTCCGTAAAAAAGGCAAAGAAATAAAAAATCTAGTGGACAAACATTATGCGTTTCAGGGCAGGAAAAAAAGGCGATTTTTTTCGAAGGTCTGGAAAGTTTGAGTAGTGTACATACGGTACACTATTCGGTCTGGAGATGAAATTACAAGGCGAGAGGCATGGGAGAATAAAAATGGAGAAAGTTAAAAAACTAACTGTCAGCGGCAAGGCTCGTTCAACCCAGCGGAATACTCGTACAAATTTTCAACACGGAAATCTCTCGTTAATTAAACAACGGCACGAGGACTTGATTGAACCGACAGTGAAAGAAATTCGGGCAGTTCTGAGAGCACCAATATATCCATTTAACATTCCGGTCCATTTATTATCAGCCGGTAGTTTGGTATATCTGCTTCAAACGAATAAACGACTATAGAAACTCATCGACATAAAAGAATGTAAACTAATGAAAGAATGAGATTTCGAGAGCAACAGCTCGCGAAAGTTATTGGATTGGTAATGAACTTAATGCGATATAACTTTTGTCTCGCGATAACTTATTAATCATTGAAAGAAAACAATATTTCGAGGTAACCACGTTGCTCAAGCTTATTCCAAAGGTCACCCCGCGGGATGTTGTTGTGTTTTATTTTATTTTCATTATAGTCTACCATCATAGGTGCACTCACGCAGAACGGAGATATCTTCTTATTAGAAAAATTATATGCGTTTTTCGCGCGTGTATACATAACTGACGCCCTCTGATGCTCTCTCGGATCGACTGCATATTTTTTTCTTCAAACTGTGGATTTTTGAAAGCTTTTTATTTTTGTTATATTCCGATAGGTTGACGTTCGAGCTCGTTCTTGTCCGATTCGCTAATTACTGAACTTGAAATTGCGCTAATCCACAGTGTGGCTCGAGTGAGGAAACAACGATGAACGAAGGAGATAGAACGGTTGGATTTGCAGCGAGGCCGAATCTCGCTTCGAGCAGCGGTGGTTGGTAGATTCGGCGCAGGCTGCACAACCGAGCGAACGAAGGAATAGGCGAATGGGGGCGACAGAGGGGTTGCTTCGGAGGCTGGTGGCACTGACACGCCGACCTACATACCGGCCATTGTGCTACACTCTATCCCCCCCCCCCCCATTACCTTCATCCCTTGCGATTCTGGCGACGTCGAATTCCGATTCGTCCGACGAGTGGATCCAATATATCTTGCATTTTGATGGCTATCTTAAAAAATAATAGTTCGACAATATGCAAATGCAGAGAAAGTTAAGAATTTCTTAGCGTTCATTTCTTCAGCTTTTTGCTATGATTCAATAATAAAGTTGAGTACTTGATCCTTGAATCGTTCTAGTGCGATTTCTAGCGGAATCTACGCCTTTTATTTCGCATTACGCAACGGCGATTGAATGAAAAGAGTCGCGCTTGCGTTCCAATACCCGCGAGAACGAATGGGGAAGAAAATAAGACGGGAAGCTGTAGAATAAGCAACGCTGTTTGTTGGAATAACAGGGGAAATCGTCCTAAACGACTTTAACGAACATTACTCGTACAAAGGACAATGCAAATGGTGGACATTCTTTGTCTTGCTGGTTGCCGTAGCTACACAAGTCTTGTCCCTCCCCCGTCGAGTGCTGTCGTAGCTTGTTCTCTCGCGAATATATCCCTCCTGAAGCTGAGATTCAGCCCCTGGTGGCACAACGGTTACAAACAGTCGTTTTCACCGGGATTTCTCTAGCCACCAAAGCGTCGAGCGAGGTGAACCATACCTACGGCGCATGTAATACTACTCGCTACGCCGGATGCCTCGCCGCTGGCACGTTTCATCTTTCCATGAGCACTTGGACTAGGAGAGTAATTGCGAGAGGAATATGCGCCAGCATCGCTTCCTAGAAAACGACGAAGCCTTGACCAAGCGTCTCTTTTTTTTTTCTTCCTCTCTTTCAGCGCATCAAAACGTTTCTCATCCTTCTCCGACGACAAGACGAAAAAACCAGAAAACCAGAAAACTTGGAGAGACTATGACAAGTAATAAACTCTCATCTCTTAGCCTTGATTAACACGGGGCCTTAAAAAGACTGCAATATGTACTGAGTAATCTAAAGTTACTTTCATCAGATTTAGATTTTCTAAGCTTTTTGACTAAGATCGTTGACATTGCTCGAGTGTTCGAAAATACGTTGCTCGTAAAGAGTGTATTCTTTTAACAGCGTCGCTAAATCTTTTCAAATGGTTTCAAATCATATATACATATGAATCAATACTGTTATATTCTGAAGGAAAATCTTTCGCTGTATAGTGTCGTCGGCCTTTTTATCCGACCGGGTACTCTCGTTCCCCCGGTCCCCCGGTCCTCTTGTTGTCATTTGAAACGTTAATACAGAGTTGCAGAAACAATGAGATCCCGAAGGAATCACTTCAAAGTTCATCGGGGAACGGAGTAAACAAATTATTCTAACAAACCGATCGCATTGTTTTGCGAAGCGTACGCCCCGGATACACCGGAAGCTCTCTATGCAAAGTAGTACAGGTGGAAGTCAGATACAGCAGCGGTGGCGAATGTTCCCGTTTGAATACTGCGACGATACGTATAGAACGGTTCACTTGTACAGGAGACAAACTCTGTAGAACTGTGGCTTGTAGTCCGGTTGAGCTTTGTGTACAAAAGAGAGACAGGGTCTAGTTCCGAATGGTACTACTATTCGAGAGAGAATTGAGCGGCGGGGGGGGGGGGGGGGGGGGGGGGAGCCGTAGTGTTGTGTTACAGCCTCCTCAGACGGTGGATTAAACCTTTAATTGCTCACCGCGCATTTTATCGTGCGAGCATCAAGCCCGTGCGGGGGGAGGGATTATTCAAGCGTAAAGTTTTCTTTCGGGATTTCAAACATTTATGTACACGATTTCAACCTCGAAGAATGGTTAGTCTGTGTGACGCCAGCTTTTTCATGATTCCGTTTATAACGCTGTTTGCGAACGAGATTTATCCAAAATTTTGCAGTTTTTTTCCATTATCACCCCTAATGTGGACGCACCTTGCGCGGCAAATGCATTTTACTTTTGCGTGTTTAGATGCATTCGAAACGTTAGCAATTACACTTGATCGGATGTAATGACTTGCTACAGCAATGATTAAGCAAACAGCATCGCAATGCAAGCGTATGTGTATGAATCCAAAGGATGTCGTGACACAAGTGTAAAATTATTTCAAGGCGCGCGACATGTGTTACCGCGAGTTCCGTACCACCGTATAACGTAACCATCGATTAAAGCACAAAAGCGGTAGCTCCTCAATTAATATCGTATGACGGAGTATACGAGACGCATTATTTTCAATGGGTGCAACAAGTTGACGCAGCAATTCCTGTTTGCTTGAGCGCGCGGACTTGAGAGAACGGTGAGGAATAGAGGGGCAGCGAGAGACAGGGGTGAGTTTGCAGACGAACGACAGGGAGAAAGGGGTGTTGGACGGGCGGGGGAAAATTTATTTCCCGTCTACGCCGCCGTGTTCACCAAGCACTCTTTTTTGTCTGGCAGAAAAGGGGTGGAAAAGCTCTTAGGACGCGAGCGAGCTTGCGCTTCCCCGACATTTTCTCGTCATAGCCCCCGTCCGCGCTAGCATCGCCCGTTCCCGTTGTGGCGTACGCTCAGCGTTGAATTTCAAGCCGATGGACGTCTATACTGCGTCATCGATGTGTGTGCGGCGAACTATTCTATGCTGTACGGCATTTATCGTTTTTAAAACGTATAAGATAGATTGAAACGCTTTATAGATTTTCTTTTGATAAAGCAAGGCGAATGTTCTGGATATATATATCAGTGAAATCCTCGGTGCGTGGGTACGAGTCTCATCGGTGAAAGACCAGCGACGCGTACCGGCGGATTCCTCGGCAATAACCGTGGAACAGACCGAAAGTAGATAAAATGCTTTTTACGTCAGACATTAAAGTTGCGGAATCGATAGCTGTTATGGCAGACAAAAAAAAAGACATTACCGCGCGAAGAATAGATGGTAGAATAATTTTTTTTTCATCGGAACCGAAGAAGAAGAAGAAGAAGAAGAAGAAGTCAATCGTACTCGACGTAACACCACCATTGAATTTCCTACGAGCGACGCTATAAAATTGAACGTTTAGCGTGTTATGTGCATTGTTGAAGTGTTCGCGAAATGGACATGCAAAAGGTAATAATATTAGTCTAGGTTACTATTGTGCGAATATAACGATAGAATGACACGTCTGACAACATCTAAACAAGCCAATCCAAGTACTACTAAAGCACTGCAAGCCAGCCCGGTTCGGTTCTACGCTTCGACGGGAGATCGGTCGCATATACACTCGCTTGAACTGGCGGGTGATGTTCTATTTACAACAGGGTTATGCATGCAGGATCATTTGCTCAGTCGGTGCATGCATGCAAACTAAAAAAAAAAAATATGCTGGCATAAATACTCAAGTAAACAGAGCATGCTGGAGGAAAGGAGCTTGCGCGGGAGAGGGTGGTGCTCGGTGTAATGAAAAAAAAAAAAACTCAATAGACCACGAAGGGACTTGGCTCACATGTTTACCGATGCATCCACCTGCAGGTCGGTGGGTACCGTCAGCAACACTGAACGATAACCCCGCCGCATCGTCCGAGTATCGGAAATTATTACTCAGCACATTGAACTCGGACATGAAATAAGTTTGCGCGAAATATTTGCCATTGCATTATAACGAAAACAAGTTAACTAATTTTGAGATATGAGCTTTCATTCAATTACGCAACGAATCCATTAGCGAATACACCGTTCTGTGATACTCGTGCAATGCATCGTGACTACAGAGAGATCGTAACGTCGTACTTATCGATGTTGAATGTTGAAATGAAACTTTGTTACACAACGGGATTCCGCGCACTGCATATGTAAACGGAACCGACGAAGAATGTCACTATTTATTGGCCTTTGTGAAAATTATTCGCGAGAAAAGTACGGAAATGGCTTGCACATTCCTTTCGGATTCGGTTGAATTACGTAACTGGAATGTTTGCACGAACTCACAGCTGAAAATGCCTTTCGAAATCGAATGTAATTGAGTAATCGCCTTCGGGACGTCGTAGTTTCGCTAACCAATCACGCGATCACGCTATCTTAACTAATCATCCGAAGTTGAAGCTGTTGAATTCGAAAAGTTATCGCTGTAACTATACTATATTATAATATATTAAATGTGAAAAAAAGTCTCGATAATTTAAGCTTGACGCGAGACGAGCTGAGATCTAAATTGTAGTCACCGACAGAGTTGCGCGAGAACAATGCCAACACAATTCAAACCTTTTTCAGAGCCTTATAAAAGTTCATCGTGATAGTGCGGTGCGCGGTCGGTGGAGGTTGATGGAGTGGTAGATCGTCCGCCGCAGTACCGGCAAAACAGTGAGTGGGATGCTAGATCAAACCATGAACAGTGCTAACTCGGTGAAGCGGAGATAACCCGATTTACCGAGGCCTACAGGACGGGAAGGCAGAGGCTTTAAATCCCTTGTAAAATAATCGTCAAACTGGAAATCCGGCGGACTGTCGTGTATTCAAGCAGAAACAAAAGAACAAGCGAGTCCTCGAAATAAAACCAGCGACGTAATAATCACACAACAGGCGACAGTATTTTCCGTGTCGTCGGAAATAGGTTTATTATATCACTGTTCACGAGCGAGTGCGTAGAAAATTATAAAATATACAGTAGGGTGCCGTTTCGTTTCGTTTTCTTTTAAATGTCTCATCGAAATTATTGTACACTTTCATGAAAAATAATTGCACAAGCGGGAGTCTGTCGGAAAACTGTATTGACTAATTCGTTGACTTTGAAATTTCGAAAACATCCAAATATACGATTGCTCATTGAACTTTACGTTGCCCTCAATTAAAGATACCATTTTCAAACAACAAAAAAGTCAAAATATCCTTGCACTCCCCTTTGCAAAGCTCGGCATAATTTATTTAAAAATGTACGTGCCTACCTACCTACTAGGTGAGAATGTACCTCCTTTCAAACCTCGACCAATCACGGCACGAATAAAACGACAACAATAAAAAATCTCCACGTTTCGATATAGTTTTCGAGACTGCTACAAGGCTGCTCATCCAACAACCAACAAGCATTTCTTGTCTCAACGAATTCGATTTCTCGTTGGAACGATATTTTTAAAATACATCTCTGCAATGACTTTTTGCAACATCCAACTAATTATTTTTTTTCCCGATGTATAACATATGAATACACGAATGAGCAACTAAATAAACGAATTTAATGGTTTTTTCAACCGTAATATATACTTGACTTGGCTGATACTTTTAGAATTTCACAATATATTCGTATATAATGGTAATTTCCAAGTTTACAAATTTCCGAGTTACTTTCCATAAATTGAAGGGTCCTGCTTTGATTTCCAAGTACAGCGTTAAACAACTTTGGACGGAATATTGGCTGCATTTATAGTCTTGCGTCTGAATTTGGCATGCATTTCAATGCATGTTACATGTGCATACGTAAAGGGTCTTGGCTTGATAACATAAACAAAAAAACAAACGCAATGATTGGTCAGTAGGATACAGTACTGACCGATCAAAATGGAAAATTGTATTAACGATGAGATAAAATATTTGGACCGAGAACGTTTCTACTTTTGTATCTACGAGATTATATTCGTTACAGGTACGTGACTAGTAGCCGTGTATAGATATATGAATGGCGGTAAAGGCGAGATGAATCTATACAGACTAAAGGCAAGTTAATTATTGGAATTTCATTCGCTGCTCGTATAGCCTTTTGAAACGTCCTGCTACGCTTTGTCTGCGATAATTCCCCAAAGGTCCCGTATAGGTGAACTCTATTATTCCGATTAGTGAGTACAATGGAAGCATCTAATGAAAGTCATGGGACGCGAGGGGAAAATGAAATTAACAAAGAGCGGAGAGGGGCTCGTGCGACTTAGTGTCACTTCCGGCTAAAGGATGCGTTCGGGAATTCGATTCTGTAAACAGTTCGTAGTTGTTACTAAAAGACCTGCTGACACTCTATTAGCTTTCAACCCTACCCGATAATCTTCTCGGGTTCCACAGACCCCAACCAACACCGACCATCTTTTTTCTTTTCTTTTTTTTTTTCATTATCGGGATAAAATTAATCTTGACTCTGTGTTCCTTAAGATTGATAAATAATTCTATTTTAATTAATTAAAAAATACAATCGTTCTCTCGTCGCTTCTTTTACACGAGTAATATGTAATGTAATAATCGTTGTCTGGATAATTCAACAAGTGTGAGAGAGATGCAATTATAGTTACCGAAGATATCCAGAATCGAAAGAAAAACACCATTTCTACACATTTATTATTTTTTAAATTATTAAATGTTTTTCTGTTGAAACAAGTATATGATAGACAATATTCGACATGACATTTTATAGAATGTAAGAATGAAAAATTAAGCAAGGGAACACGCAAGAGCGGCGGGGCGTTAATGGATTTGGGAGAAAAAAAAACGACGTGGCGCTGCGAATATTCGATAACGGAATCTTGTGTGAGAAAAAAAAAAAAAGTTGAATCTTCGAATTTTCGATTGGGCGAGATACAGCTTTTGGTCGGAACAAAGTTTCGTGGCACTTCGCGCATATCTACCCATTTGGCACGGTACGCACGTCCACGAGCAATAAATTAAACGTGCGCCCGAGCAGAATTTAAAAAACTTTCGACTGCATGTCGGTCGTTTCACAGAATATACTCGGAGCCGCCGGAATATATGCGATAACGTCGTATTCATGCCGCGAAGTTCCGTACGAAAGTACAACCGTTGCGAAGGGGACGAGGGTTGACGTGGACGAAGGGCAGAGGCGAAGAGTCTCAATGTAAAAGTGTCGAAAAAGTGATTTCGCGAATTATCGGATTAAAGCGCCCCGCACAAACGCGATTAATATATTGGTAGAATCGTTCAATGCGTTTTATATTCATTTATGCAAATTCAAATAATTTTTGTCTGCGTGTTCAATGATAATAATAAACAATTAAAAATAAGAAGAGAGTTATGAAAATGTTTGAGCTGATAAACATTTTCAATTCAAAATTATTCAATTATAAAATAAAACTTGCGAAAGCTTCCCCAAACACCACTGAAAAGTGTACGTCATTTCGATTAGACAGTAACAACCACCTCGCTGCACATTTCGAGTGAAGATACTGCGTAAAGCAAGCATTAAATTTCGGCACAATTGCTACTTGTCACTCTGTGACGGATCCGGCGAAATTTTTTCCAATCTTACGTATCCGATAGAGCTGAATAAAAACAGCAGCGGCGGAGTAGCTACTGAGCTGCTCCTTATAAAATTGCATCATGCTAACCGCAATGATTTGAGAGAAAAGCTGTATGAAGAGTGATAATTCTGTTTCGGTACTTTCATATGCACTGGACACTAAAACTGAAGTTACTATAATTTTTCCATCTCAGACATTTTTCTCTTCATCCCCATGCTATTATTCTCTCCTCCCTCGTGTCTCTTCCGTCTCGAGCATCTTGAGCATCTAGAGCATCTGTTTCATCCCCACATTCTGCCACTTTCTTGTCTCTACCTTTCCGTATACACGAGAGCCACGGAAATACCGTTGCTGTTGCTGACGTACGGGTTGAAGATGGAAGAAAACGGGTTAAGCCAAGCAAACAGTCCAAACAGAAACATAAAGCTGCGAGTAAGGTACTTTAGGGTGTCCCGCCCTCGTGCACCAGTAGCATCACATGAAGCGTATCTGGCGCCGTGCAACCCTTTTCGACCACGTTCTCACCCCCTCCCCTTGCTTGGTTGCTTGCTTGCTTACTTGCTTGCTTGCTTGCTTGCTTGCTTCAACCACTGTCAACCTCCTCTATCTTCGTTCTCCTACCACTCATTGCTCTTTTGCTTCTGTCACCTAACTCTTGCTTCCTTCTATCTACTATTATTACGACTATATTGTCTCCCTTTTCTCCATCCCTTGCGTATCCCACCAAAACACAGCTTCTTGAGGAAGCAAAAACTTAAAAACTTAAGCAAGGAAGAAAATAGCAACAGCGCATGAGCAACACCACTTTTTTATCCACTTCAACATAAATCTTTTTATTTTTTAAAAGAATGTTTAAAAATAAATAAGAAATACTGTTTCGTCAAATGACGTTTAAAAAGGGGGTGTAACGAATGGCCGATATCTTCAGCAAAGCTGAACCTGTCCGTCACACACCGTCACAGGGATTGAAAAACGGAGTTTAAGATTTTTCACTACTGTGCGTAACTGTCACTTCGGAAAAATACAGGATCTATTGCGTTTATTCGTAAGAACTGTAACCACTGGACAACTGAATAAATACACAAAGTTTTTTACGCGTTTGTGGCATTCGAGTAAAAATCATCGCTGCTGCAGTACGCCGGGTAATCGTAGACTCAACGAAGCGCATAATCCGACTCGCATATTGATTAGACGTAACAACCGTTTGGTCGGTAAATTATTACCTATCTAACGCCATTTTAACATCGTTTGTTTTTTTTTTTTTTGTTTTCTTCTAATGACATTGTTTTTATTGCGTTTATGCATTTTCTTGTTTCTTTATTCACACGCAATAATTATATCTCATCTTACTAAAATGGTCCTCACATCGGTTATTTTAGGAATTTTGATCTGAAATTTGGTGTGTAGGTAGTATGTACCGTATGTACATTCAGATTATTATTTTATCGATTGTTTTTTTTATTCTTAGGGAACTCAACTCCCTTAACAGTCGCTAATGAACACTTTTCTTTAAAGCACATGCTGAAAAAATTATTTAATAATTAGAATATGTCGTCTGCTGGACGGTTTACTCATTGATGATTTTGTCCGACATATCCTTAAGCGAACATCCTATTTCTATGGTATCGTTCGCGCTCTTAACAAGTTGGTGGCGATATATGTATATCGACTTGCGACTTTTACCCTAAAATTTTTTTTTTTTTTTAATCCTAAAAAGTTGGTGTGTCAGGATATATCTTGAAATTATCGAATTGCGAGTTTTTGTATCAAAGCTCGGTATTGTCAGTTTATTCGTGCCCTGATTGGTCGAGTTCTACGAATAGGTCAAGGCCCAACCCCTCGACCGCGCTGGCGTCATTGTGCGTAAGCTCCTAGTCTCCGTAAAACGAAGCTTTTGATCGATTACAATTTGTTTTCTTCAAATACCAAGAAGATGATAGATCTTCCAAGAAAATGGAATGAAACGTCTAGGGACAATGCGTTCGAAAAAATATTGCATCAATATTTTATCAGGAATTCCCCATGAGGCGTAAATACATTATCGATTCGAATTTTTCACTCATTCGACGTTCGGGTGTTTTACTCTCTTTGCGGTATTCCCGAAGGATTCTCGGTGTATTGGACCCTTCCTATTCTAGCTTCATACCGCTCGAAGGCGGTTCGGATCGTATCTTGGAAAAGCTTCGTTTCTGTACCCGAGTGGCGGCTCCCGGACCCGTCTCTAGCCTTGCATTATCCCCCTCGGTGATCAGCAATTCCACTATCACCCGCCTTTTTATTGCCGGCTGCGGTAGCTTTACCATATACTTCCCGCCTCTGTATACCAAAACCGAGTATACGCAATATATATTTTCCTCTCAGGGCGTCATCACCGTTCCGGAAAGATCGTACATTTTCGTTGAGAAAATACCACGAGAGACTGGGAGAAATAAGAATGAACGAGTCTAGACTATTCTACAATGCTCGGTCACGCGCTAAGAATATAAGAGACGCCCCCAAATGATAAATGAACGTATGATTATGTACTGTTGAAATAAAGTTTCATTTCGGTGTTGTAAACAGGGTTACAAGTAATGGAAGGTCTCAATGATTGAGCAAAAGGTGTTGATGAGGTTTTTGCAAGTTTTTGAGTCGCGTAAGCATATCCAAATCAAATACGAATAGAAAATGTATGTATTGAGTAACAAGCGATCCCAAATGCCAATAAATATTTGTAAATGACAATCGTGAATAATTAAACAGTGAGTCATTTTTTTTTTAACCGGAACAACGCCAATAACTACAGATTAATATGTACTATCCGCATCATCCGAGTTTAGAAGGATGGAATTGAGTAATGCAAAAAAATCAGTGCTACATCATCTATCACTGGCCGACTATCTTCCAACTTCTTAGCTTATCGTTTCGTTCCGCGGTTTCTATATATATATATATATTTTTTTTTTTTGTATTTGCGTATCCGGGTGTACGCGACACGATAAACAATGCTGAGATCGGTTTATTATGCAGAGTATTCGAAGGCACTTGCCACAAGAAAAAAAAGTTGGATCGCGGAGGGTGGGAGGGGGTGGTGTGGAAGTCGACGTAGCATGGAGAATGAAGGCAAGACGAGAGACGAGAGACGAGAGTCTTTCGCTGGCCCGGTTTTCTTCACGAGTCACTGGCAGCACGTTCCTCGGACGCTTAAGCTGAAGCTGTACTATATACACTTGCTCGCTTGCGCTGAGATTTAAAAGGAAAGTTTGCGAAAACCGAAGCGATAGACATTCATACGACCTTCCTTTTTTTCCCTTCTACACTCTCCCTTCGCTACCTCGATTTACATGTCTAACCTTCTTTGGAATTCAGCTCCAGAGGATTTTTGGATTAAGTACCTTCCACACGCAGGCTTTAACTATATTGTCGTTTTCGTTTCTTTTTTTTTATTCTATTTTTATGTTATTTTTTTTTTTACGTTTTCGGTGTAAAAGCGGCTGGGATGTTTGTGGTCGACGAATGGACGGTCGCTTCATTGCAACAAGTAATGCCAAAAAAAGCGAAATGTTTTTTTAATTTTTTTTTTTACTACCTGGATTTTTTACTTTACATTGTTTACGGAAACGTGAGTGATAACGCATAAAAAATTATTGCATGGGTATGCTTCAAAAACTCGATCCGGAAAAATTTGATAGACTTTATGAAACAAAAAAAAGCGCATTCGTATGCAAAATCAATGGAATACGTGCGGATGAAATATCCTGCTGTTACGAAAAAAAAAAGGCATGAATAAACAACACGTGGACGAAATTGGACTCGCTGTTAATAATTCAGCTTTTGCTTTAATATTTCGGCTTTGTAAATGAATTCTGTTGTTTTTCTGTGTTTTTTTTTTTTTTTTTTTTTTTTTTCGATTTGAATGACATTTTTTCCGTTTCATGCGTCTGAGGCTTGCATGCGCGAGCTCATCCGGCTGACAGTAGAATTCCATCTCACCGACCGGTAGAAAAATATTTCATTTCAGTTTTCAAATCGTGTCACTAATAAGTATTACATATGTATCTGTTTTTGTTTTAATATTTTATTGCAATTTTTATTATTTCAAAATCTCGATGTTTTAATACAAGAAGATTGCGGCAGACTCGCAAACACACAAAAAATACTCAACGTTTGTGAGTACATTTTTCAAAAGTATTCAAACATTTTTCAGAATATCTCTCTTTTCTCTGACACGTAATGATACGCCCTCCTTACATTTTTACAGACATTTTTAACCTGATTTCAATTCACTGATTATTCGGTCCTATTCCACAAGTAGCAAAAATTCACGGGTAACGAAAATGAATCTTATTCATTAACTTTACACGGAAATTATAACTATTATACTTTGATGATATTCTATCATTTTTCTCTAAAGGGATATTTAACGATATTTTTATCGTTACGTCAGCGTTCGTCATTATTAACAACGAAAAAGGAATAAATTATTGAAAAGTAAAAACGAAAAATGTATTATTGTTGAAGAAGCTACTTTTTACTAAGTTTAGTACGACAAAAAATAGGTAAATTTACTAGGTTGTCAAATCTCGACCAATCACGGCGCGAATAATTGGCAATGGCAATGGGCTTCGCGATGATACAAGTAACAACAATACTTTCGATCTATTCAATATAGAGGTACCTATATCGCAAGGAACTTTGTAAGAGTGCGGCGACCACTGAGAACAATAATTGAAGAAGCTACGCGAAGAAGATACTATTCTTATTGAATAATAAACAAGTGCTTTGTGTCTGAGTCCTTTTCGAATGGTTGTGCCTGTTAGGATTTTGCTCGATTTTTTTCCTCAGACTTTCCTGGCATTTTCAGGCTTAGGGGACTCTGCATAGTCGCAGAGGAAACAGCAACGTCCTTTGCCGATAAAGCCAGACAATACATGTCGTTCGCAGGCGCGTGTACGATATATTTGTCGCATTCCCGTCAACGTTGTTATAAAACGGAGAACAGGGAGAAGCGATACGAAAAAAGAGAGGAGAAAAAAAAATTGAGCGAGCACGGATGACGACATTTCAGCCTGGGGATACCTATACAATATACGATTCACTCGGCTATATACTTTGGAGTCTTTGCCCGATTCGAGGATTTGCCGTTGTTCAAGTCCTCCCCTCCGACTGTTTTCCCCGGTAATGGGTCTCTCCGGTTCCACGAATAACTTGGACCCTCGAAATTCACCGAGTACCCGGTAGTGTACTCTCGCAAAAAAGTGTCACGAAACGCTCGCACAACGGCATCTTGCCTCTTTGCACGTCCACGATTCGCACTTCTAGACACGCAATATTCGTAGCAAAAGTTAATTTAGTCATACGGAGCATAATTTTGAAAAGTTTTATAAATAGTTTAAAGTTTGGAAAGTTTTTTATTCGTGTAACGATATCGTTAATTACATTTGACTACATAAGTCAACTTTCACAATATAGTATATTTTATAGTACAGGTGTGATTGTTGCAAACTTCACACTCGGCAAAAATCACGCTCCTTACCGAGTAAGATACGCTATTTTTTTCTGACTATGCTAAAATTGACGATATATCAATGCCTACAACGGTACAGTGGCTTGTCAGCTGTACTTTTCCTCCCGCTGATCAAGAATCGGCAAATATGGTAATTTTAGGCGTAGTCGGTAACGAAAATGATTAATATCAACTAGTAATAAGAAAAGTATCGCAGAAAAACCAAAACTTTTTTAATTTCATATTCTTTCCATCTAAAAATACATTTAATTTTATTTTTGTTTATTATATGCAAGAAGCTGATTATAACGAATACGAAGAACGTGGATATCATAAGGAATGAACAAAAAAATCAGAGTAAAGACGAGGACGATGGAGGGTGAGAAAAACGAATAACACCGTCGCGTTGCCACAGAATTCGAGCTCGTTAAATAATTTAAAAAAAATATGATCAGCCGAGTTATAATGATTATGATATCACGATCCGTAAGCGTCGTAGCAACGGAACTGCCTGAGGGTACTTTTCAGCTACGAGGGTGTGCGTTAATAATATATGACAAGCCTACGAAAGCCTGCACAAAAAAGTCATCGTCGTAAGCTCGTCGAGACTCGTGACTCGAGTCGGATATAATTAAATCTCAATAATAACTTGCATGGTTATCAAACATGGCAATCATTATAACGACTCTACATACTATACAAGCGGCTATTTTTTTCGATAATCACCCAATTTGCGAGCAGACAAACAACTGTCAACATTCAAGAAATTATTCACAAATTATTAGCAAGAAGAATGTATGGACGTGTTAATGTTAGTGTACAAACATTATTCACCGTTAAATCTGTATTCTAATATTTACCGACAAATGACGCATTGAATAAAAAAAAATGTTTAGACTTGGATCTCTTCATTTTTGTACTCTGTGCCATTGCCTTATGCCTTCCCGATTCGTTGCGCCAGGGTCAGTTTCGTGAACGATGAAACCGCTGATTTAACGAACCCGCGATAGAGATCGGCAAAAGAATTTGAGCTTCTCTAGTGTTGTCCGAAGTGAGCTCCCCACCGCGTAGATTGCCGAGACGTTGTAAACGAAGTCAATTCGAACGAGGCAGTGCTAGGGAGCATTACTTACCGCCTTTCACCAACGATAAGACGCGAGAGGCCGTACGAGTATAACCACGCGGCAGCCCACGCGGTGAGTAGTGTAGACCAGGTAGCGGTCCGCCATGACGGTCCGCAGTAACAACAGGGTACCAACATATTCACGCGCTCACGAACATCGTGTCGCGCATTTCGATTGATATCTCCGTCTAAGCTGTAACGACTTGCAGCTAGCGCTGCGTTGAGTCGTGAGACACAGAAAAAAACCCGGCAACTGCAAATTGGTACTACATGCACCCGCACCATTGATTCATTATTTTCAAAAATTAAAACTCTATGGCGCGGAACGCATTTTACCCTTGTCCGACATTTGTATCACTCAAGATTGCGGCGATTTTATTCATTGTAACGAATTATTTTTGTTTTTTTTTCGGCATGATTTTCAACCTTTTTTACGACATAATGCACTGTTTCGTAAATTTTCACAGATGTCGACTAAATTCGAAAGATTGATTAGACAATCTTGAAAATAGCAGTGAATAAACTTAAACTCGGTATTAAATTACCAATTCAAACTTTCCCTCAAAGTTGCAATTGCGAAACAAGAATCGCCTTCACCGTCGCGCTCGCGTACCTACATATTTCACTAGCGTATACTCTCGCGGAATTTGGAAACGAGTAAACTCGGGTGAAGGGGTTCAGAATATCGGAGTTCAAACTCGTTCGGATGCAAATTCCGCGTTTCCCAAGTCCTAAATTCAAAAAAATCAAAAAATAAAAGTTGATGCTTCGTCAAACGAGTAAAATCGATCGAAATATTCGCTACGTACGAAGAAATGCTGGTTAATAATACCGTTAAGTAACTTTTTTTACATACATAAGAGATAAATGTGTCGACATCATAAAATTATGATATTCTCGACGATCCGATAAGCTTTCTTTAACCTCGCGCTATGCTGCTATGTAGGTTAAAAATGGAATGAATTTTATAATTTAACATAGAATCGTTCGCAAGTACGATCGAAATGAATGAATGAACATGTCAGCGACATTCGAACTTTTCATAGAAACGTTTTCGAAAAACAAAACAAAAAACGACGCGCGAAGCCATTGAAACTCTCCCTAACGCCCTAATCTTCCGGTATTAACAAAAGCTGAATTTCCCACTTGTAGTATCAGCACTTGCCACGTACTGATCCTGTAGAAACGGAAAATATAGTCAAGTATCTGGGAAATGGCGTTGAATGAACGTGAAATTCAGCGCTTAGTCTGTACCCTCTCCCTTTCATTTTCACCTCTCGCACTCTCCATAGGCTATCTCGCGTTTCGGACGCTTACTCGCCAATCGATGAGAGAGTGATCGATTGATGTATCAACGGGAAAGAGTGATGTATCGATGCATCAGTTCTCGCTCTGGCTTCATCCCTATTCCAATGCCCCCCCTCCCCCCCCCCCCCTCTTATAGCCCAATCCTCGTACTCTAACTCACTCTCTCTCTCCCTTCAACGATATTCGATATGTATCGAAGCTCGTATCGGAATTCCCATGAAGTGTAGATGCACGGAATATCCTCTCGTATATCCATCAATAGATGAGCTTTACATATACGTGTTGCTGCATGCTATAGGACTATTTGTTCACATTGCTCTACATAGATGTATATGTATTATATAGGTATATCCATGTAGCGGTATCTATCGCTGTACACAGTGATAACGAGGTCGCAGCTGCGCCACTTTTCTCATCCTCCAACGCGTGCTATGTATACATACGTTGTGCGTGAGGCAGGATATGTCACAACGCGATTTTCGTCCTGTTTGCTTTGCCTCTGCTTCTGCTTCTGCTTCTCCTGTGACTACGGCCATTACTACACCCCCCGTTAATAACGACTCTGTAGTCCTGTATCTATGGTGTTACGTGTATTACATGCACACACGAAATCGAGCCGACCATCGGCGTTACTTCGTATTCTACTGTACGCTTGCATTCCACATGGAAAGGGTTGTTAATTCTGCAGATTGCCTTCGATAGGTATCCCATATATTTCTCTACCAGCTCGACTCCTTTGTTTACGGCTGACACTGCATAAGCAAATTTTTGTACGATCGATACCGAATTCTCATCGCCAGCGATTGAAAATATCAAGTTTCTGCTGTGCGAATGTCAATAATATTTTATATTAATTATGTGCATATATGTATATGCAACGCTACGTTCACTTGATTTGTAAGTGAAAACAGACAAACTCTGTTTCATGATTTTGCTATTGCCAATGTTCGCGAATTCGATATTAATTGAATCATAGGTTCATCATGTATCTAATAAGAATTCGGTTTATTGAGATGATTTTCTTCACATTTTTGTAGATTTCACGGTACAAATCGCACGAGGAATCGACGAGAAAACCATAATTATGATAATAAATGATTATTGGCATTGAATGAATACCGTAGTAATACCGTAGTTATATTGCCGCATTATTCTAGCATTACACAATTAAGTTTTTTGTCGCGCAGAGAAAAAAGTTGCTGAAAAAAAGGAAAAGATCTAATAATTTTAGATTTCGAATATGAAATGTAATAAAAGATCTACGGCAGTACGATGCAGAGGGAAAAACATGTTGCAATATTTTCTCGTCAACCAGGCACATCAGTATTTGGACGATACTGGAAATATTAGTTCGTTTTGAGGACAAGACGCCTGCGTCCAAACGCGCGGAATAACACGATTCTCCGCATAAACGGTGTTACGTCTGCCTGTGAATCGCAATTCGGGAGAAGAAAATCCAAAGACGATTGAAAGGCGTAGACGTGTCCGCGTGGAAAGGAGCGGAGAAAGGCTTACGCCTCATTGAGGCATTGCAGTGATACACAGGCAAATCGAAATTTCATTGGATTGGGTTGGGGAGTGAAGAGATATAGTAAGATGGGAGAGACTTGGTTCATCAAAGCGTTCTGGACGTGGTGACGAATTTGCGTTGGCGATAGATAAGCTTCTCAACATAAACGCCAACCGTCTCAAGAAATATTCCAACCGTATAACCAAATTGCCTACAAAGAATTCAATAAATTTTTTTAATTTATCGATGTTAATTAGGAAACAATAAAATCAACACAGCATTTCAGCGAACATAAAGGGAGTCAAAATACGATTTCAGTGAAATGAACTTTCATTCGTTGAGTCTTCCAAAAACATCTTGAGAAAAACACAAAATCGAGGTTGAACGGAATCGGGAATGGATATCTCATTGAGTTGTACACCTTTTAACTGAATGATTGTGTAAGTTCCGTGAAATAAAGAGTCCGACAGAAATTAACGAAAGTTTTCTCCAAGAAAGGTCTATGCGGGTTTTAGTGAAAATTCCCATGAGGTTTTTCTATTATTGGAGAAGCGCTGAGAAAATTTTTATTCGAGGCTAACATGAAGAACGCGAAAGAGGTCGAAGGAGATCGGTCATGCGACATCGACAGCTTAGCGAGAGCCTACGAGAATAATGAGCGCTCGTAGTACTGTGTTACACATAATTTTCAATTAGCAAAAGGTTCGCTAGACCTAGTAGCGGCACAGGAGCAAACTGTACGCCTGCGCCCACGCGTCCATCCCATCGCGTCGTGTGGCACGTTGGCAAAGTAAAAGCTCAGTGTTGCGAAAAGCGGAAACACTGCTGGCGCAACTGCTGCTGCCGCTGCTGCTGCTACCCGCTGTTGCAGGTCTTTGTCGGCGCGCACCATCGCCCAGAAGAGCAGCGTATAATCTAAATTGAATTACCAACGCAACGTCGAGCCTTGTTACAAACGATGCGAGCCAGTGCGATCCACCATCGTGTCCAGCCCCTTGGATATAATATCTTTAATATTACACTCATCGCTATTCACGTTACGTTTGGCTTTCTGCTTGTCTACAGAACTATCGCGTTACAACCAGCCATCCATTGTAATTCATTTAGCGAATTCAAAAGTTCGAATTCAATGCCCTTGATAATATCTAATCTAGTATCAATTTCTTATAGTACGTATAATATCTAATTCTTATTTAGTGGAATTAGAGAAGAAAAAAGACTATTATGTTTCTTTACTATAAGGTAAATCGGCGTAAAGGATCCCTCTTATACGCTTGACTCTCTACACGACATCTAGGCATGCGCGCATCTTATTTAATACCGACGTGCCAACGAGCATCGTATTTCCGGCTACGAGACTTTCCTCTTTCGTGGAAATGAAATGAACCCCTATCTCACGGAGACGTGCTACCTCCAGTTTGCGGCGGTAGAGCAATCCTTCCACCCCTTTCCCGTCGTTTTCCATTCGGGTCTTTCCATACTTAACCCTGCGTATACGGATTTTGCCTCCGCCGGAACCACGCCGAAATAACACCAGAAGCATAAATTCGAGTAAGAGGGCGGGTGGGTGGATGGATAAGCTGAAAAGAAGTAAATCTCCTCTATATGTATACAAGCTTGAGAAAACTTTCTCAGCGTCAAGCCTAAAGTTAGCGATACACGAGCAACACAACAAAAACAAGATTCTCCTTTTAACTGCTTCTCATGCTATGAGAACGAGACGAATTTTATGACGCGTGACCCATAAAAAAATACAAATACCTTCAACGTTACTCATCCCCAAACGTTATTTCAAACGGGTGATATCTATCAAAAATGGTGATAAAAGTTGCTAAAGTTTTAACATCATACCGTAGCGTATGTAGGTACCGGTAGCGCATCTGACCATGAGCGCGCAAGGCCAACTGTTTTATATCCAAAGTAGCCTCTAATACGATGCTGCGTTTAAGGAAAGCATTTGGGCGCAGAGCAGGCAGAGTGGTCTTCACCACTGGATGGGTCGCGAAGGAAACTATAGGTGATCATGTTGTAATTGAAGGTAGACGAGCGAGTCACCGACGAGTCACGGTGGTTGAGCGAACCCATCCGGACTGGACTGGGTGGTGGTTGGTCACCTTACTCCCCCTCCCCGTATCGTACAGCATTCCCACGTCGGTCTCTCTTCGCGCGATCCAAGTCCGACTGGAATGAGAGAACAACCTGCACCATCCCCCTCATGACTTACGGATCCAACCTACACTACTCCACCGATCAAACAGCATCGCCCCTGTCCTGCCGTCTATCGTTGCTTCTCGCTTCCGGCGTTCTGATGCATGTTTGTCTCACTGTTCCGATGCGGTTGGCCCCTTTGATGCACCCGCCGGTTCCATCTGCCTCCGTTGTGCAAATCTGCTCCGTAGTCTGCATCCCTCGACATTTTCCTATCGGAATCCCGACATCGGAACTACTACCATGCTATCTCTCTCTCTCTCTCTCTCTCTCTCTCTCTTGCTTGCCAAAACTCTTTTCCCGAATGTTGGGTAACGAGTGTAAAGTTGCCCAGCGACGTGGAACTGGAATCTATGCAATTCTTATTTTTGCTGCATTTCTCCTCGTCAACATTTCTGCACCGTTTTACGTTTTTTTTTACTCATTTTCAGGCCACCACTTATTTTTATTCATATAGTTTACTTACCGATTTGTTGTTCTACCGCAAATTCACCGACGTCCCTGCTGGCTAAGCTCGACACCTATTTTCATTGTCGTTTCTACATAAGTAAACAGCCCCCATTTGTCGCGGCCGCACGTTTCCCGCGAGTGCGGGCTTCCTATAGACGGTTTGTGTACCCCAGTTGCTGTAACCAATTTGTCTGGGCTACCCTACCCGTGAGGCCACTATAAGCCAGCCCTACACCCCTTTGCCATCCAATATACTACTACTCCACGTCACACAAGTTGGATACCGTAGCTGTAGCTGTACAGCTGTACAGCCATACACTTGGTAGAGTCTGCCAGCAGATTTTGGATGATACCCCTTCAACACAGCCCGACACATTGAGTCATTTCGACTGTTAGCATTTCGACAGGGTGTCAATCACTGAATTAATATCATCAATTCGCCGTCTTTGAAATTGTTTGATTTTAATAACTGCGCAGCTTGCATATCGGAAAAACGGAATCGTCGCGGCAGCTGTGACTCCAAATTGCGACTCCAAAACTCGAGAATAGTATTCCCAGTTACTTCCCGCAAAGAGTAAAATCATTCGCGGCGAGAGAGGGAGAGGACATGCCAAAATATTTGGTTTGCTAATAAAAGAGGAGAACGATGAGATGCTCGGCGTTATGTGATTATGCGATTGATCCCCCGAGAATCGTTTCCGTAGCGAACGAAAGATAAAATCGGAGTATATTCAGATCGAAACGATTCAAGGAAAATTCCAATGGATGTCGCTAATCCACCCGCACTGCACCGCTCTGCATATCGCGCACTATTGACTTCTTTTCGATTTTAACGTACCGTCAATATACGCCGCAATGCAGCGAAATTTATGAAATTCGCTCAATCAAACTATAAGTCCTATAGTTCCATCAACGCCAATCCAAATTACGAATCTTCCGTATTTCATGGAGTATTCATACGGTTCCTTCGGCGATAAACGTTATAAGGTACAACGATGCAAGCTTTTTCGGTTTAAATCCAGTACTGTCATACTTCTATCGGTCCTTTATGAATTAGGAACGCCTCGATGGTTGTTCGAGAGAAGCAAAATGCTTGACGATTTATCTGTACATATTTGTCAGCGGCAAAAGTTCTCGAAGGGAAAATAACAGATATGTGATTTTTGCACCGAACGTCGGATACGGAGCGGTTATGAATTCTCAGATGAAAAATCCGCTATTCACTGAATTGCGCTAGGCTAAGCGCTTTACACGTTTATGAATTGTCAATGCTCCATACCTTTTTCCGTGTATTCTCAAATATATTTATCATACAGCCCCGTAGTATGTACCTATAGCAGAAGTATCGAAAGCTCCGAACGTTAAAATGCCGGCAGTTTCACGCCGTATCAGCAATAGAAATTACGTTGTGCATCGAAGCGACATTACAGCCGACATTATAGCGGGGAGGGACGATGTATATTTGTCGATTATATTGTAATTCCCGGACGTTCGTCGGATATAAAACACGTTGGCAATTACTGGAATCGCGCGGCAAGATTATTATTCCGATTGACGAAATTAGCTCTCGGTCGGCCAGCCGATGTTGGCCGATCGTGAAATCTCTGATGCAGAGAATTTCACTATCGGCCGCAAAATTAGTTGCGAATTATGTATACGCGGAGGTCGTGGCTGATTATGAACGCGGTTGAATTTACGGGATATTGGAAATTCGCACGTTCATCCTCATATTTTTTCTTCGATTTGCGAAGCTTCCTCGACAAGGCGGATGCCGCTAAAGAAATTAATGAAAAGCGTTTTCGCGCACATGAAGATTTGTAAACGATGAATCTTGATCGTCGAAGAAAGTTGTCGATTATTAAGGATTAATTGAACGAATGGAAGTCGAGCGAAAAATACTTGAAATAAACTAGTTTACAAAATACGCTGGGATTAAATTGAAGGGAATACTTTTGCGAGAACGCTATGCATCATTACTGTCGATATTCAATAGTATCGTGAATATTTGCTTAAACTTTTCCACATACCCTCAGGCCCGGTGTTCGCGCATCGTCTGTGAATAAACTCTGTATACGAGAAGCTGGAGTGATATCGCGATGCGGTCCTTCTGATATACACACGATATAGTCTACGATAGATATACCTATCACGAAGTCGATAGGGGGTTTCCGCTCGAAGCCCCCTACTTTGAAGTTTTCTTTGTAAACGAGCCGAGACGAAGATAGAGGTCCTTTCATGTACTTTTCCCTGTTTTGAAGTAGGCCATCGCCTTTGGAATATTTTCTCTCTTACTCCTCCTCTATTCTTTTTCTTCCGTCACTTTTTTTTCCTGCCCTAGGTTCGTACTTCTCTCGCCACGGGGGGTTCTGGAAAAACGCGAAAATCCAACAGAGCGCAGAGTGCAAAGCCGAGCGAGACGCATCGGCATAACTTGGCGAAAACGCAAGTTTCTCCATTTCGTTGTTGGCCTAGCATGTGGTACCTAGCATGTAAATTGCAAGACCCGACATTACCCGGCATTACAATGTCAAACGAATGTGGCCTGTACAGCGCTGTAGTTCGCAGTAGATTTTCGTACAAAAGAAATTTCACAGTTTATCCGGAGAAACTTGATGAAAACTTGGAAAACGATAATTAGATACTACGATTTGCGAGTCCTCGAGTCGCCAATCCAATTCTATATATTAAAGGATTGCCGCTGTCCAACTACTATCGTTTTGTTCGCATATCGTCCTAACGATGAAAATCCGTAAGTAAAAGTGCAAATAGGCTGAATGTAATTAATTTTATATCCGGTCAAGAGAAATTAATGAAATTAACTGTGCAGTCAACTTGTTTATATCGGACAACAATTGACTTTGCTTTGCTAACATTGAGATTTAGAAAGTTTCCGTGTGAGCTGAGTGAAAGAAAAGTCAATCCAGGTTAGAAATTTTGACGATTGGCTTTAAGCCAATTGCAAGCCTTTCGCAATTGTAACTATTATTGTTTCAAAGAGCGGACGGTTCTTCGGACGGTCTTTTAAAGCGTGCTTCGAAAAGAAAAAAAAAACAGCCATCGTCAATATACATATATTGCAAATCGAAACTCTACTCGACGCTGCCATAATTAATATCAGCGAATACGTTAGCTTCTTTTCGGCTGGTTAAAATACATGGAAATTATAATGAGTTCTCATTAATTTATTGTTTGCGATGTCTACACGGTCGTTCGATGAAAAGCTTTCGATGGAATCCGTTAGTAAAAAAAGTCGGGACTACAAAGACTTTGCTTTATTATTTAGGAAACGCCGATAGGTCAGTTGATTATTAAGTGGGGGAGTTTGAATCGGTGCAGGAAGTTAATTTCCAGTTGGGAAGCAATCAAGCTTCTTTGCTGGCAGTACACAATAGAAAAAGTATTCGCATTGAAGGCAATGCGTTTTACGAGGAGGCGACGCGAGGAACTAGAGGATTTTTCCACGTTGTAGCGAGAGACGAGGAGAGAAAAAACGTTGCCAGAGAGAAAGCGACACGTTTGCGAAGCAAGAGAAAGCAGCGGATAAAAAGCAGGCCACGAGCAATCCGAACGGAGTCGTGTAGGCGCTGCTCCGATGCTGCTGGAGCTCTGCTCGTGCCTAATAATGCCTGTCTGGTTTTCCGGGGGAAACAACAAAAAAAACGTACTGCGCCAAGTACGTACTAAACTACCCCCTATAATACAAGCCACGACTGACCTCACAATAGAGTACACCGAGCACGACTAATTAAATAGCGCACATTTATACTTTGGATACTACTCACCTTTAATCTCCTTCTCACATGCGATGCATAAACGATATTGCAAAAATTCGTGTGGACGTAGATAATTTTGTATATTATACGTTTCGTTCCACCGGTATTGCTCGGAAATTATTCCTCGCAAAAAGTATATGTATACGTCAAAGGGTTGGATGATGATTTTTTTCCTCAGGGAATATCTAAACAGAAAATTGTACATTCAAACTCCGCCGTGGACATAACTTTTCTTTCAGTCACGCTGAAGTTTACAGAAAATTTCTTCAATATCGGTCGATGCTCGCGAGAGATTGGTTTAAGGTCGTTTGAAATATTCGAGGTCATGGACGCGGGAGAGTTTTCGGTAGAAAATGGTAGAGGGGCAGAAAATAGGGTGGCGCGATGGTATCAGCCCGCAAATGTAATCAGCCGAGAGAAATATAAACCGGGTATTCCGTGGGGTCGGTTGGCGGGGGAGGGTTTAACAGGGCATTTTCTTATGAGGGCGCTCGCGCGCGTTCCTGCCTGCGTGAATTTTACGGTGGACCGAAAGCATAAAATATATCCCGAGCTTCTGGCACGTACGGGCCTAACTTTATTTGCTACCCACGCGGGCGAAAAATCGGTGGCAGCGTCAGCGAGAGAAAGAGAGAGGAACGAGCGAGGCCTGCCACATTCAAGCAATAACGATTTATCGATTATTTATGGCCACCGTCAACCCTGTGTCAAAACTTTTGCTTCTCTATATATCGAGCCGCGCGCGAGAGGCGAAACACAAATCTCTTCAGATTTATGAAATTGCATTACTCCGAACCTTTGCCTACCAATATTGAATAAGAGGTACAAACTGTATACTTCGCTTTCGAATTTGACACAAGACAAGTTAATCTAAAGAATGGATTGAACTCAATTTGATGAGTTAATAATCCAAAGGAATAATCCATTAACATATGGTAACCATGCATGCTCTGAAAATCGAATCTCTCGATTATTTACCGATTAATGCCCCTGATCAGTTAGACAAAGATATTTTCCGCGACATGGTTTTTTATTTTTTTCGAAATAAAGGTCATCATCGTCATACATGTGTTTATATGAGCAAAAACCCAGAAGAATCTGTTGAAAAGTCTTTTGTCATCGAAATCCCAAGAGATCTATATTACTCACGCATCATCGATCACAGTGAATATGAAGGAGTTTGTACATAAAATAAAAATAGGTCAAGAACACAAAATCTATGTAGGTACGTTTATCCATATACGTTGAGGTGCAATGTGCTTCGGCCTCTGTAAGTTAGATAATAGAACGTGACTCTGAGTTGAAGTTTGGGTGATAAAACTTTGGGAGATAATTTGCGACAGTAGCGTTTTCGCGGCTCCTTCCCCAAGAGCTCACCTATGAAACGAAAGCTTTTCAGCCTGTGTAAGTTTCCAAAGACACCCACCCACATAGGAGGGTCGGCTGAATGAAATACTCGCTCTTGGGCTTTACGCGGCATTTAAGGCACCAACATTTTAAAACACTGAGAGTTTAAAGTCAATACGAGAAAAATATTTTTTCCGAATTTTTATTTATTTTTCTTGTTGAATAGTTAAATTGCGAATTCATCGTTGCCGATTTGTTGCCAATGATTTTACCGCGCAGTTTATTTCTCCGGAATAAAATCCTAGTTGATTTCAGCCATGACCGTGCCATGACCAGTCGACGAAAATAATGTATGCTTCGTCACGTTTCCGACTCTTTCTTCATCATCGGTCCACGATGAGATATTTATCCTTTTAATAATTAAGCCACCGCAGTCTAGTTGATATGCCAAGCGGGTGAACGCGAGAGATGAGTTTCACTCGACCTCGACGGCACAAGGCTGCTTGCCGTATCATCGAGAAAAGGTCTTCTGCATTACGTTCTCTTATATCTTATATAGCTGACGTGACTGACAAGAGGCGCATCACGTACTAACGCGCACGCGCACACGGCGAAGGACTAACAGCATGGATGTAATTCAATTAGCGCAGATCTTCGCTGACTTGACCGAGCAATTTCCATTATCGGCTTATTCGTGAGGCGGAAACTCTCTGAAATTTCTCACTCCGCCACCTTCGGGCGATATATATTCGCACATGGATGACCGCCTATTTGCCTAATGGTGACCGGTTGAACGGAAGATCCGTCAAAATATAACAGATTAAATCGACGCTCTCGCGACTCTCGTGACTAACCGCGAGATCTGGGCTCGGAGGCTAGGTATACGTCCTAGGTATGCGGTACAGCACTCGAATTCAGTACGCGCCCTACGCGCGCGCAAAGTTGACAGGATTTCTCTGAACCACTTTGAACCACAGAGCGTAGGGCTCTGTACGTTTATTCCATCGACGTAGTTATGCCATTGAGACATGTGTTTCGAAACCCGACATAATCACAGTTCTTCGGCTTCGGTTGTGACTACAACTTATATATCACATCACATTTTCACAGCCCTCCGGCTGAAACGATCCGCGCGCGCGCTATACGTTTGACCTTTAAATGAAGGTAGTTGTCATGCACATTGTTAGACACGCCAAAACCGCGTGCCTAATATGCGTGCACAATATTAATTCGTTACGGCACCAAAATATGCGAAATTTCTCGGGGAGTTTTATCGTGTGACCCTCATCCTGTTTTACTATCCATGCCCCTGATCTGACCGCGGCATGCAATTTTCCCTTAATATTTTTCAATGCATCAATGTCAAGCAAGGCAAAACTTTAAGAAAATGCATTCTCTTTTATTTTTTTCTTTTTATTTTATGTTTTTCCACAAGGGCTTGTTTCTCCCTTAATCGCAAGCTACCCATAAGGGTGCTTCAAAAAAACGCTTCATTTTTTCATTCGTTTGCTCATCTAAATTATCTTAATTTTTCACGAAAACTTCATTTTTGTCGATGTGTGAATTTAAAACAAAAAAAATGCATTTTTCAAGGTTTTCAAAATCTTCAAGGTCTTATGGGATGAGAAAGTAAAAATGAAGTGTTGGTTTTTAATCACCCGATTTTCTAATGATTTATCCAAATCATTCAGTCACAGGATATTCCAATTACGCTGCGTTCTCGGTCGTATCAAAAAGTTGTTGATATCGTTTCAAAAATAAACTTCGTTGGTATTGAATGGCGAGAAACATATCGATATCGGCACAACGAATGTATGAACGGTTAACAAACACGCCTGACCAAGTAAATGCATGACACTGTCCTGTACCCCAACCGTAGTTACGCTGTCTATATTACCTACGTATATATTCAGAGTTGTATTATATATATATATATATATACAGAATACGTAGAGTCTCGCCAGAAATCGCGTCACTCAATTTGTCAGAATCAGTCGACCGCCTTTTTTTTCTCTCTGTTCGCCAGTACAGCCGACGACGCGCACCTTGCGACGCGATCAATTTCTAAATTGGCCATAATCGAATCTTCCCGATCACAACGTTCATCCTCTGTACACCCGTTACGATCGTGCTGACTCGCGGTCCAGTTTCTATATACGTCAGGCCAACAATCGCCAAAAAATTCTGTATTATGCCTCAACCGTGATATTTTTTCGCACAGATATTTTAACGTTATATTATTTTTGCAAATAATGTTAATTTTTTACTATCATTCTAGTGTGAATTTTTCAAGAAATCTTTTTACACTCGGTGTACACAGTTGTACACACTATCAATGGAAGAGTTTTCAATCTATCCGTCTCAAATTTTGACACAACATTCTTTACCCCATTCTTTATCTTGCTATGGAAGCTTTTTTTTGCTTTTGTTTGAATCTTCATATTTTTTTTAACGAAAAATTCTCAATAAAAAAGGCAAACTCAGTACGTTTTTTTTTTGTTTGTTTTTTCTAATCGCCGCCATCTTGTCAATCTATATACCGTCAGGAGACAATTATTTGACAAGCTATTTTCAACCTCCCAAAAAAATGTAAAAAAATGGATGTTTTAAAGATGTTTTTCTGTTCTTCATGAGTGCTTTGATTTGACATAAAAAAAATCAGACAGACTAACGTATTTTATCCATCGAAAAAAAAAATCGTGAAAATCAGGTACTTTTTGGCCCGTTACAGTAGAATGATCCCTTAAGAAGCAAATTGGGGAGAATAAGAAACTTCGGCCTTGTTCGACGCTTGAAAAAAATGCAAATTTGATACGACACAAAAGCGGAGAGGTGCCTGCCTCCCGGTCGTTGATAATGCCATACGCAATGTTGAAAGAATAAATACAAAAGAGAATTTGCACCTCCAAAAACGATCGGAGCGAGTTGACGAATGTGAACGAATCTCAACGACACGCGAACTCGAAACCCCGTCACGAAAAGAGAGCGGAATACGATAAGAGAGAAAGAGGGATAAAGGGCGCAGAAGCGCGAGGCACAGATGAGAGTCCTGTGAAAATACTGATTTGAATCCGAGCTTCCAAGTGCGCGAGGGTGGCTAATTAGGTTATGCTAAACAGCTGTTATGTCACACCGACTGTAGAACTCGGGAATAGTCAAGATTTGGATAATGCGCAACGCTCAACGATACTTCGCGCGAAAGTTGAAAATCTTTTTGCGCACCGTATTGAGAGTACGTTGAATTTGAAAATTTGGTAAAAAGTTATTAAGTTGGCTGGTAATTGGCAAAAGAAAAAAAAATCAAAAATCTCGACTACCCGTGCCCTTCTACCCGTCTTGCACAACTCTAGACGGAGCCTAAAAGAAAAGTCTACTCCAGGTTTACTACTTTTATTCGGTTTAGCTTGCGCTTCTAATTGAATATTCAACTTAATTCTACGGATTAGTAGGTACATATTGATTAATCGCTGATAAAACACATGTAAATTTAACGTTGCCTATGGCGGGCTTTGGATCTGGAATCCTATTATAACATCTTGTAAAATATATTTTCTACTAGTCTACTTCTAGTATCGAGAAAGTTGAAGCACGTAATGTCTTAATAGTTATATAATTGTAACTGTAATTATGAAGAGTGGAAACAAACACGTTCAGTTATTTAACACGTAAATTGATTATTTTAGCGATGACTTATTGTTAAAAAGAAAAATATGACGGATTCTCATTGATAATGCACGCATGTCTCTGGGTCTATTAGGTACGTCGAAATCTCGTCCGGATCCAAAGAGGAATTCCTACTGTAGCGGGGCGAAGTATGGAACCCCCCCCCCAACTGTGGCAACCCAAACTATGCCTGGTTAATATTTTTTTATGCAAACTTACCCCTCATTCTGGATTATGATTGATCCTCTCGTGGAGGATACGGAAGCGGCGACGATAGCAATAATAACTCGATTCAATGAGTCGATCACACACACACACACGCACACTCGCAACACTATTAATAATTGCCGGAAGCAATATCGCACGATATTATTTTCACTGTTAATTTTATCATCCTCGTTATTGTCCACTCATAGAAACACGATCGATGGGCTTGAAATTTCGGCTCCGCGACGATGAGACAATGCTGCAACAAAACACAGTAAGCAAAACAAGATGATTAAATTCATTGTTTATACGAGTCAAGGATTAATAAATTGAGGGAACTCTAAAAAACTCTGTCACGCAAGTGTTATTTTTTTCATCAATCTGATTCATTTTTAATCGTTGAGATTAAATGGAGAAACATTTTATTGTTAACTTTCCCAACGACATTCGAACTAATTGATTGGCTGTGTTAACGCATCAATCGGTTGATGCTACCGAATCAATAGTTAGCCCGTCCAATTGATCGTTGGCTCGACGAATTAATTGATTAATGCAACCAATTAATTGGTCGAAGCGTATCTAACCACTCCATAGTTGGTGAAGCTAAAAAGTAATTTTCTCCGCTTACATGAACCGAAAATGTATTTATCGCTCCACGAGTATCAACCTAGCAGATGTTAGAAAGCACCAACAGCCAAAGAGAAAATAATCAACCGGAATGAATGTTTCGGAGAGTGAACAAGTGAAAAATGAAAAAGGACTCTCGAGTCTCGGTGGACTCGAGAATAAAAAATGTTGAAGAAGAAATTAAACTTGTTGGTAATAGGGCGAAATGAGAAAAGACAATAAACGGAGCAATGCCATCGAAATTATTGATAAGATCGTCATCGTAACAAAGGCTATTTCTAGAGCGAATTCGTCCCGATCGTTAAAATCAGCCGATAAGTGAGAATTTACATTAGCCGAAGGAAAAGAAAATTTCAAACTTTATTCAGATCCGCGCAATTGATTGTACACCACATACCGACATAAATTCTTCAAGGCGTATGTAAATATCATCGGTTCACGTGACTCATAACGTGACTTCGGTTAACTCGTCACACATATTCAGCGAAAAAAAATGAAATGTTTGTCCCAGTTTGATCGTACGATGCTGGTTTTTTTGTTACCTACTGGAAAACGCAATATCGCGTGCGACCTGCGTGTCATATCGTAAAGTGCGAAACACGGCAGAGTAGGTATGGAGAGAAATACTCTAGAGCGATAAGGCTCGATCCATAAAAAAAAAAAGTCAAGCTGCGGAAAGCCATGTGAGCAAGCATCGAACTCGTGTCTCATTAAGTGGATTATTAATGAGTTCCTCTATACAGCATCGCCATTATTACGCGTACTACATACAACAACAGTTCCAGTCAACTTGACCAATCAATTTATCCTCATCAAAGTACAATAAACGTACAATAAAATTGTTTTAAAGTAAAATAAAATGAAGATTCAGTGTTCGAGTGCGCCTATGGGCAATAAGGAATTGATTTTAATTAAGAACGATGCTTCCAGCCAAAAAATGAGATTCAGCGGTTACTTCCCAATGGGATAAAAATCTGAATAAAAAAATCAACCATATAAAAGCTTCTGGAAACATTAATCTTGCATAATAACATTTCCAAAGTGTAATTAACAAACGAACGAATCATCAGTTAATGTAATTTTTTTACCAGGAATTCGTTCGTTTTTTTTCTTTTATACATGTACATTTTTTTCGAAATTTTTCTATTTGTCAAAAACCTTGATTTTAAAAAATTTGTTTAATCGGTATATGTAAATATATTCGAGCAATCACTCGGAAACATCGTAAGTGCAATTTGCACAATTTTTTTGCGATGTCGTATTCAAAATTCACGACTTTTCGATCATTAAAAAAAAAAACGCAAATTAGAAAATTTACTAAAAAAATGTATATCTATTCGGAAAAATCAACGGATCAATTTCTTATGAAAAAAATTGGAAAAAGATTCGCTTAACAATTTTTCAAAATACTTTGTTTATAACTTTTTGGAATTCGTATCATTATACAAAGTTCATGTTCTTAGCGTCTTCTATATGATTGATTTTTGCAGGTTTTTATCTTATTGGTAAGTAGCCGACATTCTATCTGAATGTACCGATATACGATCTCCTCAAGTTAGTTTGCGACTTTGCGCAATTAATTTTCCGTTTTGTCAAAGAAACCCGGTATTTTTTATGTTTTGCAAGTGAAAATATAGGTAATTGTAGTTGGAGTAGTACCTGAGAATCGTTCAATTGTCGTAGAATCCTTCGGAACAGCTGCCTGTGAGTTATTATGACCTCGGTTGATGTTGCTTTCGCCCCAAGTGCCGGCGAACGGCATGCTATATATCACGTGACCTTGTGATATTCGCCGGGGAAAATGTTTCGCCTCGCGACAGCGACCGATCGTAGAAACGACGTCGTAATAACTCGTGGTCCGTCGTCTGTCTTCGTTTGCTCGCCTCGAATTTTCTTTGTTTAAATATTCAATCAAGATTTATCGAACACCGACGTGAAACGGACGCAAAACTTTTTGTCTCTTTCCGACACTGAGTCTTTCGCAACTTCATTTTATTCATTCCCGCGTCACATTCACCCTATTCCTGCTGAATACAGAAGTAGACGATAAAAAAACGAAAAGAAAAAATGTTAAAACCTCTCGTCAACTTGGAACATTGTTGCTTGCGATAAAAAAAAAATGGTCAATCTAATTTTTTCTCGAGCATCCCGCGATAGAGCTGCGATAGTATTGGTAACGACTTGACATAACTCGGTTAGAACGACGTAGGCGTTAATAAATGGAGAAAAAAAAAAAAATTGTCGTTTTTTTTTTCCGAGACACGGAAAATAATCCATTTTCGGTGACTAAGTTCACCGGAAGGTGGTACTCCCGAAGGGCCTGACCCTTCGAGAACTCGACTCCGCTCTCTTCGTTTTGCGAAACTCAAGAGACACGTGGAAAAGAATAACTTATTCCCCGAGAAATTCGAGAATTAATATTCCACGGAGGTTGGAGAAACCCTCCTGTCCCCGGCAAGACTTTCAAACCGGTAAATTAGGGCTCACGATATACATAGTATAAGGTGCAATTTAATTTTGTCTAAAAACTCGCTCATACCGCTGTTCCAAACTGCTCTCGGCTTTTTAGCTTCGTAGATGTAATTACAACTTTTCGGCAATTGTTATACCTAATAGTGCGATCATATTCAATATTCGAGAACATTGTTTTCGACAAAATAAAGACGATCCTGTTCGTTCCTGTTGTTATCTATTTCTATAATGTTTCACTACTTCTTAAAAAAAAACTATCAATGTTATAATTTTAACGAAATAAAAAATAAAAATGCCGCCCTACTGACATTCGATCGAAGATCCCCGTGAACAAAAACTTTACCACAAAATAAATATTATTTCGGCATTTAATTGATAAAAGTGAAATTGAATCGACGAGCAAAAACGAGACGAAAAGAAAATCGCGAAGAAAAAAAAAAAACGAAAACTTCTTTCGAAGACCTTGGATATAGAATTACTCGAATCTCTCTTCAAAAAGCGACGAAGAACAAGTGGCGAGCAATTTTACAGAGCCGCAATCCGATGTGACCTTCAGTCGTTTTCCCATTAACCCGAACGAAAGAGTGAGGCATATTAAAAAAGACAAAAAGAGTAAACGAAGCTAAGAAGGGTCAATAGAATCGTATCTTTTTATTTTCTAATATTTGGATATCTGTATTAGTATCACTGTGCGTACGCGGCGCGTGGTATGTATCAAGTCTATGTATAACCAAAGAAAAATACTGTCGATAAATAGTTTCGTGAACGAAGCATGAGGGAGGAGGGGGGAGGGGAGGGAGGAATTATTCCACCGTGAATTATTTCCTTGTTCCGTAAGCTTCCGGCAATATTTGGTATGAAAACATTGTCAATCTCGTATGGAGATCCATAGAACGAGGCGACGATGCGTCGTGTGTCACGGTCTTGATCTATCCGAATGCCAACGTTTTCGAGTGCATTGCTCCAGCTCGGCAAACATTCGTTCGGATTCTATTACGGATTTATCCCGATATGCGAGGCAGAGGTGTCGTCGCTTCAATGCCAACTTGGAGGGCTACCGAAAAATCTTTGATCTTTCTTTATGGGATTACCCGACGGCGCGGCATCCAAGCTGAACGTACTGAACTATTAGCCAAACGCTATAGTGCTCTATCTACAAAAGAATATTTCATTTTCCGTTATCGATGAGACTCGAAGAGACGAGCTGCCGGAGAGTTGGAAAAGGAAAGTGCCTAGTCAGCCGTTACCTTTGCAAGATTCGAACTCTTCTACCCTCGTTTACCGTCATCTACTTCTTTTTTCTTTTTTCCTTTTCGCTTTTCTCTTCTCGAATCCAAACCCTCCTCCCCCCTCCCACCGAATTTCAAATGTCCCATAACGGATCAATGAGCGCGAATGACGTCAGAGGAAATTCGAACCATGATGGAGATGGACTTTAAGCTCGCGTTCTACCCTAATACTACGAATAATTCATTCTCAATGAAAGTGGACCATCGAAAAGCTGTCCCAAAGTCATTCTTAATAAACAATGAAAAAGAAATTCAACGTCGATCGCGCGCCGCTTATGTTGTTTTTACCACTCACTATATTATATACATTTGTTATTTTTCCAATGTTGATTTTTTACGATCTTATATTTTTCTCTGGAAATCATAATAATAATAACAATCATTTTAGTCCAACAAGTTAAAGAAAAAAGACGGATAAAACTTGCAATGGAAAAGAAAAACGAAAAAAATTGTTGTTTCGTTTTTTTTCCCGGCGTCGCATAGCGAGATTACTTTTTCACCTTACGGCGACAATTTTCCAACTTGTCGCAGTCACGACGAGTGGATCTCACTGCACGCGATACGGGTATCGTGTAATATGACTTTGCAAAGAGTGTGTTGCACTAGAAACTCTCATCAGAGGTATACAATCGTACACACTGGGCCAACATTTCTGGGTACTAATCTCAACCGAGTGTCAAGATCCTTAGCGTTAGTCGCGTTAGTCGTGACAGTGGTGATGCGGTAGCCGTGACGAGAGGGCATAGTGTACCGTCACCGGAATCTTTCGACCTCGACCGCGTTCGAAGGATTTCAGGAAACGCGGCCGACCCACGACCTCGAATCGTTCTCCGCCTCGGGGGACGAGGCATTCGAGCAAAACGAGATAAGTAGAGAAAAACAAAAAAAAACAAATTCTTCTACCGGTCCCTTTAATTTTCAAACATTAATACACTTCTCTAAATCTGTAACTCTCTCCCTCTCTCGCTCTATTAAAATCCTCAAAGGAATTCGATTAGTACAGATAAAAATATAAATTATAAACACAAACTGAAAATAATAAATAAATCGTAAAATCCAATTTTGTTATTGTCTTCAAAATTATCGATTGCCGTAAACAATTATCCAAGGCGACGAAGGGCACGTTATAGGAGTAATTAGTAGACGCATCAATTGCGTAGCCTTTAAAGTATTCTCTTCGTGTATTGTAAATTGTTGTTAAAAAATCGTTTGCAATTTGGCGCAACGCGCTGGCGCCTATCTCGATTGAGGCATTAATAATCAATGAGATAAACAAAACTGTAAAAAAATAAACATAAATTCATTTCGAGTTAACTACTAACTGCTGATCGTATAAGAAAGAATTATGGTTTTCTTCGTCAAAGGGAGAATAAATTAATGAAATTGTTCGAAAAAAAGTGAATTGTTCGAAAGAGGTGAAAAAAAAAAAAAAAAAAAAAAAAAAAAATGAAGAAAGAAAGAATTGCCGTTGGTTCTCACAGTGGAGATTGTGACGGTCGTGCGACGAAGGGGCGGGGGAGGGAGGGAGGGAGAGAGGGAGGTCACAGAGCTCTCGGTAGTTCGCGCGCGCGGATTGCCCGGCGGACAGTTGACCTAGTTCGTCGTCAGGGCCGGAAGTAGCGTCACGACGGCTCGACGACGGACGACGACGACGACGACGACAACGGGGGTTTCGTACATACGTACGCGAGCGCGACGCGGGACTTACTGAACTCGGGGGATGCTTCGATGATGAGAGCGAAAGCGTTGGTCGCCGCGGTGGCGCAGTAGAAACGCAACCCCAACGATGGCACGGGCAAAACGGGGCTGCTAGTTCGCGCGAAGCTACCGCTGCTGCCGCCACCACCGCCGGGTTCTGCTTCTGGTACTCTCTCGTACGCGGTACCGTTCGTTTCGCAAGCGAGAGGCAACGAGAATATCCCTTTCCACGGTGCTCACATTCTGCCACTGCTACCCCGAGTCTCCCGCCACCTCCGCCCCTCGCCGCTATGCTTCTCGAGCAACCCCACCGAACCACCCGAAACGGCAGCGGCGGCGGCGACGGCGGGGGCACCAGCAGCGGCAGCAGCAGCGGCAGCAGCAGCGGCAGAAGCAGCAAAGGCAGCTTCGAGAGAACAGCGAGCGAGAGCACGTCGCGCCATTCGGCGATGCTCCCCTCCATATCGATCAATGCGCGCGAGTCCGCACGCCACAGCATCCATAGCCGCCTACACCGACCTGTCAACATCCCCCTAGTCTTCTTCGTCCTATCTTTCTTACTCGTTTTCTTTTTTACATCGCAATCTCTTTTTCTCGCTCTTTTGCCTACCGCTGCAACCCAGCGTACACCCCCTGTCAACCGTTTGCGCCGAAAAATTCTTTTCTTTCTTCGTTTTTATTATCTCGCGATGGGCGGGGGGAGGTCGCAGAATAGTACGGGGCTCTGTGACAGTAACACCGAGAGAGTCTGGCGGAAAAATATTAAAGCGTGAAAAGGGAACGTTTTAAGGGTAGATCGTCGGTAGGTGCCTCGGGCTCTCAAACCATCTGACAATCTGCGCGCCGCCTGCCTATGCTGGCATGCGATGATAGCTCCTGCGGACTAAAACAAATCCTCCTGAGGATATGACAAACTTTGAGCGATAATATCCTCTTGATCTTTCCGACAGAGCAGAGAGTCATGCAGCAGTTTGGACTGACTCTCTTTCACATACGATATATATGTCATTTCGAACGTGAAAGACTATTAATATGATTTTTCAACTTTTCGGGTAGAGAATAAAACTGATAAATGTGTCGTTTGTCGTCGAAGCTCTCTAAAGAAAAATAACCATATACGAGCAAAGCACGAATAACAACGACCTTATCTGCGACAAGAAAAGCAAACTTGGGATTGTTTGAAGAAATAAAACAATAAGTCGGATAAGTTGAAGGAAAAGCCAGAGATGCCCAGATTCAATAACTTTATCATCACTTTTTATTGACAAAGACACCTTGAAGAACATAACGATAATGATATACGAGAAAAGAACAATATTAATCAGGTTCGCAACAACAAAGATCGTTTACTGCCGAAGCTTTCTAATGAAAAAACAGGTGTTTTTTTCCATACACAGCTTGCGTACAGCGAATCGCAAATAAACGAAAAATTTCGTTAATCTTTAATCGTATTCGTTTCTCGTTGTAGACGTTCCGATTAGTCTCGGATACTTGGCAAGACAACCATTTGCATACATAGATGCGTTATAAGAACGATCGTTATAGTGCCTAACTATACATTATCGGAGAAGCGCGTGTGGCGTTTGGCATGATCGGTGCGAATGCTGCTGGCGTGGAATGATTTGCCGCTGAGATGTTCCGAGAGATTAGACGGAATCGAGAAGGAAATGGATCGCATGGGCGTAACGGCGCCCGGCGAGTATCGCACCAAGCCGTCCGTCGTATCCCGAGCACCAATGTGTGTGTTGAACCGTTGCAACGCGAAACCTGTGATCCAACACTCCGGAGATTCTCCGTTACAATGGCTTGATTTCCCTACAGTGAATCCCACAGCAACGCTACGACCAAACTTACGAGATAGTCTCTGTGCTTCCCAATAATGCACACTTCGGATTCGCATCTTCCAAGGGCTCGGGTGACGCCGTAGTTACAGGATAAATTGGTAAAATATTATGGTAATCTACTGTTGTACTTCTTCGAGCTCGTTACTAGGGAATAGGGATAGGAACGATTAATTCTTTCATCGAATCGATCCCCGACCCGACAACCTTCTTTTTGTAAAAAGCATTTTAAAAAAATGCCAAGTCTACCAAATCAAGCATTCTTGTGAAAACCATTGACTCGTATTATATACTTTGGACCCGGAACAAAAATTAACCGCATGACGTACGAAAGTTACAAGTGATCGTTTTTTTATTTCAACAATCGCTGATTTTGGAAAAATAAAGCAACTGTGAAGATGCATAACAGTCTGACGTTGCGGTTAATATGTTTTTTCAAGTTTTAAAGTAGAATCAAACCGATAAATGTGACAGCGGGAGCAGGACGTTTCGGCGCATCCAGTCCGATGCGTGACATTTCGACGTCAGCACGTTCAGCGTCGAATTTTTCGGCATGGGCTCCTCTTATTGTTCAGCGATGGGAATTCATGACGTGAAACTCCAAAAAAAACCCTTTTTTTGGCACCCGGAAAATTTGCCACAAATAAAATATCCTAAAAATGCAACTTTAAACCATCACACTGCCAGAACACTATTCTCACACACACACATCGCGGTGCTAGTGCCGCCAAGCGCGAGCTCACGCGGTTGAATTCTGCACTGCTCGACTTTCGGGAAATTGTCTTTTCAGGTTTTTAAGGAAATTGACTTTCGGTAAATTTTCTAGGCACCAAAAAAAAATACCGCTTTTTTTTTTTTAAGAGGTTTCCGTCATGAATCCCCATTGCTGCAAAATAAGCCTCATTACAAATGCAATCATCATAAATTTCGTTGCAGGCTGAGCCTTTTCACATCACCTTAAAGAGGATCGGTTATAACAATGGCAATTATTCTTTTAATTTCACAGAGCTCCCATCGATTAAAAACTTAGCTCCGGCAGGCGTTTTTACTAGTCGATAGAGACTGTATAATGCAGGAAAGAAGACGTAAAAAGAAAGTTTTAGAGTGAAATCGACGAGAAAATTAATTACACGGCGCTGACGGCGTGCCTCGTCGTGATTTCGTGACGCGGAAATTTAATAAGCGACCATCTCCGCTACAGATTCCGGTTGCAGAAGTTTTGCCGCGGCGAGTTAGTATGTGAAATATCCCTGTGTCGGAAAATTCTTCAGATTCCTCGGCTGGATTATGCAAGATAAAAGGTGACAATACAGAAACGTCCCGTGCGCGCGAAAGGTATGAAATGCACTGTATAATTATTTTTCGTCGTCAATGCCTACTAAAATTCGCGAAAAAATAAACCGTTGAATAAAAACACTTTTCAACGAAAATTTTTCAAGCCTCGGCAGTTTTTATATACAGCGAAAAAAAAAAAATACTCCGCCGGGTCACGCGTTCATTCGCAGAGATCCTGAGACTCGGAAAGACCCTTCGCTGACTGCACGGGCCTTTGGTTTTCGTTGATAATAAATAACGACTCGTCGACTCGAAAAGTCTCGAGTTCACATTGCAGCCCGAAGCTAGTGACGTAACGCCCATCCTCCCGCGATTTCGCTCGGTACCGAAGGGGCGGAAGGGGTAAACGACGAGAGATGGAATCGCATTTAGGTCGGACTGTCAGTGCCACGACCCTGTTTCGTCCTCGAGCCTTTGCTTCGTTGCTCTGTTACATAGACTTTCTCGTTTCCTCCCCTTCGGCTTTGCTGTTTACCGCTCTCTTCTCGGGGCGCGAGACGTTGGCACAAACAGACAAATCATTTTCCAAAATATATATAAGATAACTTATAACTTGTACTGGGAAGCGGCCGATGCGTAACGCCTCGCGTACGCGACACGCGACGCAATAGCGAGAAAAAAAATATATATCGATTATTATGAATGTTCAAAACAGTTTACACGCCGCATTGGCAAAGATTTGAATATAACCAGGTCGTAAAAATAAAAAGGATTTTGAATAATTCGACGTTTGCACGTGAGCGTGTCAACCGGCAACTTTACGATCGTACGATAAAAGGTGACACACGAATAGCGATAGCACTCCGGTATAGTACTCCGCAGTTATGAATAGAAAGCAATATCATATCGAGTTTCGCCATCGTAAGTTCGGATGCGAAACAGGGTAACGCGTTCTCGGGGGCGACATCTTTCAGAGCTCGGTGTTCGCTTGATGCTCGAAGAGCCCTGCGAAGCGCGCGGGCAATATATCCAACTGCAATTTCTCGGTTTAGAACTCGTCGCGCGAAAGCTTTTTTCACCAGACAGGGTTATAGCACTAGCGGGCGATGCGAGAAAGCGCGCATTTTTTTTTTCACGCAACGGAACGCAACGCAACGTTCGTGATAGACACATTTTATTCTTTCTTTTTTTTTGTTGTTTTCTCGCTTCGTACTCGCATTCAACGTCAGAACGACGACGACCTCGCAACGGATCTGAATACGGACACTCCAAACTTATGCCCCATAGTGCCGGTGCGCATCGATGTATCGTCGTGTATCGCATTTCTTTATGTTCACCGCGTAGTGATATTTACATCGTTCTCAACGCGGAGTATCTCGAGCACTTGAGACATCCCGAACGTGGAATAGCAAATCTTTATATATTTCGATAGATCGAAGACGGTGAGATATCCTTATATTGGAAATTTCAATGATACTACTCGGCATACGCTATTGTTAACATTCAATTTTCACTGAATCATAATGTTACGTTATGAATAATCGAATTATAATGATTTTTTCTTCATTCCGTATTATTCCCTTGGCAATTGATTTTCACGAGACTTACCTGTACATTTGTCACCCGTCGAAAAATCGTCAATTGTGTCCCGTAATGCAAATTTACGATGAATTATTAATAAAAATTGTATCTTCGCAATTTCTTCATCGTAGTTAATTACCGGTAGTCGGTCGATCCAACGATCGTACAAAGCTCGTCGCTGTGAAGTAGAAATCTGCGTTATCCCGCGTGACTGCACGGAACGAGAGTTTCGGTCTCGCGCTAGCAGGTGGAGGTTTATGCTCGTCAGCCGAGGCCTCTTTTACCTTCTCCCCCGGCATAAGTCTCGAGTAACGCAGGGAAAAGGCTTTTAAAAAGGATATATTAATGTTGTAAGCAATATTTAAAAATTCCTATTTCTTTTTATTATTATTGCGTTGTTTTTTTTTTTTTTTTTTTTTTTTATGTATTTTATGTATAAAACAGTGTCGTACATTCTTTTTCGCTCCGAGCAGCGGTTAGCAGTTACAAAAATTCATGTATATATAAATTTCTCTTTTATACAATTATTATTTGTTTTCGGAATCGTCGCGCAAAGCTCGCGGAACTTTGGCGAATTTCGTTCTCCTGGAAAGTCGCACGATCGAATCGCGTAGACTCGACATTCCTATTGCACGCTTAAACTTACCATCACTCTCGTTCGTTCGTTCGTTCGTTCGTTCGTTCGTTCGTTCGTTCGTTCGTTCGTTCGCTCACTCGTGAAATATAAAGAAGAATAAAACAGTTTTCGATAGAGTGAAAAAAAGAAGAAAAAGGAAATGAAAATAATAGGAAAATGTCTAACGCATTCACGCACTCGTACGCATTTCATATCACATTTTACAGCTGTCCGCTTTCCCGCTTCTGTAGGAGACTAGCTTACGGTCGGTCTTTGCTTCAACACGAATTTCTTCGATCAAAGGAAAATATCATTTTCCCGGACGACTCCTCTGGACGCATATTATTTACATAAATTCTATATACCGCCGGCGTAAATATCCATGAAAATAATTGTTTTTTTTCTTTTCTTCATTTTCGCTCGTTCGCAATTGACAATCTCTTTTTTGTTTTGTTTTGTTTTCGAGCCAACAAAATGACGGTCGTCTCTTCGTAATTAAGGATGCATCACACATAAATTCCACACCAAAAGATCGTAAAATAAATCAGCCGTATTAAAGATGTTAAACTTTTCGAAATTATTATTATGCAAAATGAATGTTTGGCACCTTTGATACAGTAAATTTTTTCAGATTTTTATATCATTGAAAAGTGATGAAATGACTTTTGGCGTGTGATGCATTCTTAAGAATAATTTGCTGCATTGAAACAACAGAAAATTAATTATTTTCCATCCTATCGACTATATAAATATATTCACCTTATCGTGATCTCATTAACTCTTTTTCTTATTACTTCTCAAGTATTATTTACATATATCACGATCGATACAATGAAAAATTGCGGTCAAGAGATCGCGGAGGTATGTACAACTATCTACAAACCAGTCGGCAATAAAAACAACAAATCAAAGTGAAATATAGGAGGAATTAAAAAAAAAATCATAATTCTCGTTGCCTGCGAAATGTGTTGGAAATTCGTTGGAAACAAAAAAAATGAAGAAATAACTCAAGTTTCGGATTATTCGATATTTTGAAAAACATCCGCGACGAAGCCTACTGAGAACTAAGAAGTGGCGTACGACGCGTAAGCGTCGTGTTCGCGTTGGATGATCGCGAGCTGACGCGTCCCGACATTTCCAACGGGGGCCACCTACTCGCATCGAATATACTCCGTGTCCAGAAATTGCTCACCCCGCTCTTACGATCTTATTCGCTCTCACTCGCCCGCTCACCGTACAAAAGAGCGTTGTTTCCGTCGAATTTGTAAACAAACAAAAAAATAAAAAAAATAAAAATTCTGCCCGTGAATCCATCGTTTATTTTCTTTTCTCTTCATGAGACTCGACATAGTTATCATCTGTGCGGACAGTTCGCCACGTGCGGAAACAGCTGACAGTGTATGGATTTGAACCTGCAACAGGAGAAACGAGAAGATGAGAAGAATTATCAGCGAGGAGCGATTGGGGGCCATTTGGGAATTGGCAGTGTGACAGCGAACTTTCCTGCAGCAATTATAATAAAGTGAATTAAAAGTAAAAAGTAAAAAGTTAAAAGTTAAAAGTTATCGGAGCGACGTGGGTCCATCTTAATTATTATTAGGACTCCCCGGCTCCTCTACGCTGCCTCGTACACATGTACACGCTCCGTTCTCCTTTTCCTCTTACTACCGTTGCGGCTTTCCAGCCACGCGGACTTTGCAATTATACAAGTAGTAATCGAGGCCTTCGTCCCGGTGGAATGCCAGCAGTGGTCGGAAGAGCAGCGAAAAGAGGCCTGAAGAAACGGAACTCACTTGCCGGAGGTTCGAGAACGTATAACGTATATCGCAGTATCGCAGTGTACACGGAGGCATTATTATAGTTGCAGTTGCAGAACACGCGGAATATTCTTCAAAGAGTCGCAGACGAGAAATTCTCGTAGGATAAAATAAATGTTACGCAGCTACGGGCGAACGTTCGAAAGACCAAAAAATTCAGAGCCGCGCTACTCGATCGTATTCGCTAGCTGTAAACCGGTGTAGCTGTTTGTAGCTACGGAGACTTGATAATCGCCGAGCTTCCGTGGTTATGGAAATATCTTATGATTTTGCCAAATTACCTCTTCGGATCGTCCTTGGTATCGAACCCGTCGATCTTTACGACGTTCCACTCGTCCCTCGGGCCCTTCGAGTAGCTCAACGATACCTGGAAGCAAAAATTCAAATAAAAAATAATCATTTGAAATTTCATCCGATTGCTTACAGAAATATAGAGAGTAGTTATCTATCGGGTTTATGAAATGAGAGACTCACTACCAACAGTAGGCGCGTAACGGAGAAAATATTTGTCGTCCGAGGGTTTCGCGTTCGGCAACTCGGTCGTAAAACATTCTCCCGATGACGCGCGAGGTTATCGTACGACGCGTGAAAAAAAAAAAAAAAAAAAAAAAAAACCAACGAGGACGAAAAGCGAGAGAAGAAAGAGGAGCGCGCTTCGATGGAGAGTCAAATTCATTGCACGGGTGGTGGCCAAAATCTGCGGAAATTCGAGGACCAAAAGGAAAGATAAAAATAATGAGAAAAAGAATTTGAAAATGAACAAGAAAAAACAATGAGTATGCAGTTTTTCGTTTGCGTTGATCGAATTGGAAGAAAAAAATTGAGTGTCGCGTAGTTGGTTGTTTATTGACCTGTCGACGAAAATCTATCGGAGCACGAAGACCGCCCTACGAACAAAAATCTTCGGCAACAAAGTGTTTTCGTTCAATGTTCCGTGCAACGCGACAACTTGCAGTTCTTGCTTGGAATTTTCAAACCGTTTGTTCAATTGGAAATTGTGACAAAATCATCGACGGATTTTGATTAACCGGTAAAAATGGAGTCAATTCTCAACGCGTTCAATGATGCACGTTCGGAAAGAAAAAGAAAAAAACATTATCCGTGGTATCGATGTTCGTTTTATCTTTCATAGCGTCGAATTCAATCTACGAACTGGTTAAAATAAATAAAGATCAATTAACGTTCGGAGTTTCGATAGCTACGAGTGCCTATGAAAATTTGATCCGAGGTACTCGATAAAGATCGGATATTCTATCGGTCAGTGATTCCAAGCGACGTGAAACTATTACCGAGCGTTTCAAACTATCGATCCGTAGTCGAGATTTCCTTTCGGAATAGCTTACAGAATGTATGAATAACAGATCCATATACCTATATAATGTATTATGTATTATGCATTATAGATGGTAGAGATACTCGTGACAGACAGATGACGATTTTACACGGTTCTCTGACTCTTTTATATACCAGCCGATACAATACAGCGGTAACGACGCGGTACAAAAATCGAATGAAACAAGACAGGTATTATTATCATTCGTATCCCCGGAGTCGATACTATTTTCGTCATAATCGACACGGATCCGACACGCGACGATGAGCGAAACGCGAGCCGATTTTCATTGGACGATATCTTGAGGATTAATCGAACGTACATCCGAGTATGCGTCGGTCGCGGTATTGCGCCGGTTTCCGATGATAATGGTCGTAACAGCATCGGCAAGCGACGATCGAGGCAGCTTCGCTGAGAGAAGTAACCCAGCCATCGTCCTTTCGAGCGAACGCTTTCGAGCGAACGCTTTCGAGCGAACGCTGTCTCTCGTTCTTCACTCGAGCATTAATCTCTCGATGATCTATGCGCGCGTATAGCTCACCTCTAATGCCCGCTCCGTGTCGAATTAAATGAGCCTGTCGAGTCAAGACGAGGTGGTATACACACCGCGCACCGCTTCGCCGGTATCTTATTCATACGAAATACTATTTTCCTCGTCAACGCGTACGCAAGGTATATACTATTACTTCTTATTAACCGCATTCTAATTTTAAACACTCCCTCCCACTTTCATCTCATCGGTACTGTGGGATCTCGATGTTTCACCATCACAACTTTTTTCCGATCGACATTTTTCTTCTAATTTTGCCAGTTGCCAATACTTTGCTGTTATCACTTCATTTATAAATAGTATTAAAAAATCGTTACCCGACTGCCCGATTCGCGGGTTTGCAAATAATTTAAATATAAAATGATGTCTCAAAGCTTATAGAATGAAAATCGAAAGACGATTCTCTAAAGAAATATCTTACCTGCTCGTGGAAGGTCTCTTCATTGAGGAACTTCATCGGCTCCAAATGTGAATGAAACTGCTCGACAACGGTGAGCTGTTTCTTCAACAGATGCTCGATTATGTAGCCCATCGTTACGTCATCGGGCAACCTTATTCGATCGCCAACCGTTATGAACTTTCCGCCACTGGAAGAAGAAAAACGATATTCGTCAGTGCTAATCGAATGAATCAATATTCTAAATTAGAATTCAAAATCTACTAGATTTTCTAGTTTTCTTTGTCGAAACTTGAAAAATATTGCGTACAAGTTATTTTATAAGATCTACCGAATCTCGCCATCGTTCCTATATACTGTAAGACGACGCACCCCAACCCGGATAGATTTCGGCAAATCGTCGCGACCATCCAGGTCGCGGACGGTGAGTAGGTGGTACCCATGTATTGCAGCGACTTAACTAACGCAACTGCGTTATACTCCCTTCTCCCTGTATACGAGATACTACCAGTCCAGAGCTCGCGAACTCTGCACCTCTCGCGAGGGAGAAGACGATATAAAAAATCGTGCGATCGGCATTCTGCTTGGCACCGTATATCGAACGGTATATCGACGACGACACCTGTGCTATTTTCACGTTAGTCAAATTCGGTAGGGGGACGGTCGTTATTCAGTTTGCAATTATCGTCTCGCGATTGTCCGTATGGGCGATGAAATGACCGATGATGCCGCAGTAATAAACGGTGGAGTTGCCGAGAAACGTTACGAGAAATATGCTGACGACGCCTACTAAACGAGCTCGATGAGTAGAACATCGGTAGCCTGAAAATACATATACGCAACACACAGGAACGTGTTACTAACTCGCGAGCGCTGGCTCCAATTGCCCGATGAGTTCATCTTCCCCGAGGGGAAGAAGCAAAAAGAAAAATTTCGTTTCGGAAGAGTCTGCTCGCAAATTAGGTAGCTGACCCGTAAACTCAGTGGAAGACCCGCGCTTCTCGGAAGAGATCGCGCGAGAGCCAAAGTGCGATTCTCTGGGTTACCGACGGTCGGTGAAATACGGGCGCGATGCCAAAGAATTAATAATGGATCCGAAACGGTCGGACATTTAGAAAGGAATGAAATTAATGATAATTAGATAATTAGGTAGAGATAGCGAGGTGAAATAGGTAGAATGAAAAACGGCGGCTGAGTAACAAACCCCTCGGTACTGCGTGACGCGTAAGTGTCTATGCGAATAGATGAATCCTTAATTTAATCCGGATCATAAGTTGCGCATCACGGTTCCACGCTGGAAACGCTGAACGCGCTCGGGTGTCCGCATAATTTGATGTGCAATTCTTGCTCGTTCGGTCTCGCATATCCTAATGATACACCGGCAAAATTGCGGCTCGCAGTTGATACAAAAACGAGAAAAAACAACAACAACAAAAAGATTGAAATGGGGAGAAAAAAATATATATTACCACGCTAACACATTGGTATGGGACTTAACTTGTATAGGAGACAACGTTGTGTACTGTGTACAACCTTAGCCCCTGCACCGCGTCACCGTATTTACGGAGTATAAAAGCGATGGAAATGAAAGAGGCGAAGGAAGTTATAGAGGCGGGGGGGGGGGTCGGGCAATTTTCGAGACTATCGAATTTTCGGAGCTCGCGGCTTCGCGCTTAAATTGCGAACGAGATTGCCATCGACGGGCCGGGGCACGGTCTCGGTCCTCGACGATCGTCTCGCACGGAACTCAAGCGTGATAATCGATATGAATAAATTAACAAAGCTTACGGTAATGTTGTCGAACGAGAAGAAGAGTAACCTCGTCGATAGGAGGAGCTTCGAGTATAAATGCAAAATTATTGGCGCAATATTAAGAAAAAATATCGTGCTTGTGGAAGTGTAACATGAGAGTGGTAATTCTTATCTCGATAATATCGTCTGACAAGGTAAGTTTCCTGCAATTGTGGTTTAAAGTTGTCGCGTAAAAGAGGAACAATAATATCGGAAAACAAAAACAAACAAAAAATAAAGAATACAAACAAATGAAAAAGAAGACATTTGCGAAACGCATGTAACGCGAGAGTCCACTTACGCGTCCCGGTGGTATACAAAGTTTTCTGCGATTGTGGTTTCAATATCGTCGCATAAAACTCGAACAAGTCGCTCGGCAAGTTGATAGCCGTTTGAAATGGAAACCTCGAGGTATAGCTTACCAATCGAATGAGATCGAGAGTGAGAATGATATTGACCAGATATATCGGTAGTTGATATCGTTTCGGGAAATCTATACAATGATCCTAGTAGTAATCGTTACACAACCGGTTATCGAGTGCGGTTTTTCGCTGTAGATCCCGTGAGATTGGGAGTACAAGAAGAAAAAAATAAAAAAACTGCCGACTGAGAAAAAAATTGAAATAACAAATAATTATTCGCATATTATAGTCGGAAGATTTATTCGGTGTTAAGTGTAGGAATCTCCTGACTTCATGGCAGTTTTGCGGGACGCGAGTGGCCGATTTCGGGACGGTAGTCCCGAAAAGATAAGTACGCGACTGTTTGACTTTCGTCCCTTAAGACGAAAAATGATAAGCTCACATTTCCACTGTCCGTCCCGCTACTTAGTTACGAGTTACGAAAAATTCAATGGCGTAAAATGGATACGTAGAAAATGTAGCATATAAGTATCTCGACGGAGTCACCTCGAGTATGTTCCGATGAGAATTCCACTATCGCTTCCGCAGCCATATGGGCATTGAGAAAATCCATATAAGGTAAAGACTGTCCGGGCGTTAACTTCGCAGATACGACGTTGTGTATAATAGATATATCGAAGTTATGCCCGGCGAGTGCCTCAATACGACTTTTTTTTTAACGCGATATAGTAAAGGCGCTTTCTATTATTGCTATTTCTATAAAGTGCGTGCTCCCTAATTAAGTGTAGAATGCAAGGTGGATCGCCGATGCGATAAAGGAATTCGCCCGGTTCATCGAAGATGCCGCAGCGCACCGTTCGCACCCAGAAATACCCGCGTGCGCCGAAGACGGCATGAGAAGAAGATTTCCTATGCATATATAATCTTATTCCCCCTATGCTGAAACGGCTGATGGTGAAGAAGCGATGCGAGCGAGCGACCGAACGAGATCCGATGGCGATGCGCATATATACGAAATTAATTGATACAAGCGGACGAGTGCCCTGTGAGTGCACCCCGCCAAGCCCTCCCCGCCCGTCGTATATAAACACCGAGGAAATAAGTTATAGGTGTACAGGGCTGCCGAGTGCCGGTACGGCATTCGCTCTCGAGTCGGGGAGCTCGTTCGAATTGCCGGCTCGCCGGTTGGTGCACTGCGCCTGGCACGTTCGGTACTCCGTGATAATAATAAATGCGAAAGCGGTTGCTTTAACGACGCTAAAGCGGGTTACCGATTTATACCGAAAGCCAGTACCACGCTCGGTGGCTGCTGTGCATGCCGCTCCACGGGCAGCGATGCTACCTCTCAGCGGCTCTTGGCTATACCGCTCGGCGGCAGGTGTTCCATGGGCACCTCCGACAGCAAGCCTGGCACCACCAGAAGCATCTCTAATGTAATCTGCGTATGCAAGTATGCGCGCGGCGCTCGCGCGCGTCGCTGTGGTGGAATGTTGCCGAATTAAGCTGATCAACGGTTTAGAGTGTAAAGTACGATGAAAATCAACGTCGAGTTTCATTTGAAATCTACCATAGTTACAGTATTTTATATTTTCCACTACGTTGGAATACTTTAATTAGGCGTGTTCCAACTCACAATTATTGAAACATGTTATACCTTTGAAACTTTTTATTACTTTCAGTTTAGAATACTACGATCTATCGGCTATCGGCTACCGTACTACGATACGCTTCTAAAAAATGACAATATTCTTCGTGACACTCGAATGTACAAAATTATGTAAAATAAATGTATGTAATACATGTATGTACTTGTGTAATAAATTATGTATCGTAAATCAAAGATTCGCTGGGTTTGCTTTTGGGTTATCGCTTCGTGAGGCTTCGGTAAGGCACGTATCGCGGTCATGTTTTTTTTTTCCCCGAGTACAATAAATTTACCATATTTTTACAGTGTGTTGGCACGTGTTTCAAATACGAAGATAGAACATTCTTTGTTTTTCAATACACTGTAACAGTTAATTGAATAAAATTGAATTGATTTCGTGTAGAAAAATGTAAATTGTTGTCAATTTCGGAAGATGAGATCGAGCTCTCGGTTATAACGCGATTGTCAATTGTACTAATCGAGACAACAATGACATGTCCGGCTCGAGTCTGGCAGTCTGGTATCGATAACAAGCGTCGCTGTCATGGAAGTGAGTCAGTGCGGTTCGTCATTTTCCTTTATTTTTATTTTTCTATAAACGACGAGTGTGCGTCGTGAGAAAAATCGATCGTGGGCTTTCTCCGCGTCACTCGCCCCCGTGGATCGAAAGCAACAGGCATTCGCTATGGTATGCTCTTCTTCGTGGTTAAAGTAGATCGTGAGAAAGACGAAGCGACGGAATGAGACAAAACAATCGTAAGCAGCGCAACGAAGACGAAAAGATGGAGTGAGGTGGACAAAAGAGGAAGGTGAAGAAGAAACACGCGCGCGCGAACGCGGTATCGAACGGTTGGTGAACATAAATCGAGCCAATTAGAGGACCAACAGGTAGTCACAACTTTGAAAGCATCGGTCGGCTGCATCCCCCCGCCCTGGGCTGCTTTTACTACCTATACATCGGCTTGACTCACCCGAACGTCGCAATGAACAAGACGGACAAATATCTTAAAGGCGTGCCGCCACTGCTGCCCGACGGACTGTCCGATTCCGGTCAACGGCGGTACAAACAACTGCAAACTACGTTGAGCGGTTTGTAAATTCAAAAATTTCCCCGATTTATGTATGTACGATGCGAAGGGAAATTTAATTTTAGAATTTCTTAATGAAAAAACATCGATAAACTGAATGGTTACATTTTTTTGCAAACAAAAACTTTCGCTAGAGAAATATTTGAAGAACGTCGAAAACCTCGAGTCTCGAATTTCAATACTTTTGCAAGCTTATGAAACTCATGCGCTTTTCTTCTCGTTCACCTTGCTTGGAGTTTCAATTGAAAATTCATTTTTATTACACCATCCGAATGTGTACGGTTTTTCGTATCAGGTTCATTGAACGGGACGGGATTAAATTTCCTAATGTTGAAAATTCGAAGCTGCCAGAGCTCGAATCGAAATATTTCACTCGAAACATGGTTACGAAATGAAACTTAACATGAAACTGTTAAGGTACTTATTAGTTGAGGTAATTATTAGATAATAAACGATCCGAAAGCAATAAAAAAATGCAACGAGCTGAGCCGATTCAACGTTCCATCAAGTTTTAACTATCCAAGTTATCGGCCAATGTCTATAAACGATGCAGGGATGGATTCTCCAATGATCCGACAGCCTTCAACGACCCAGAGACTATCAAACGATAGCCAATGAATGGTAAACAGATACGCGCCGTCCGCTAGATTCGTTATAATACAAACTGCGGTTTAGTTAACTCGCCGGTAGGCCCCTCGGGAGCGTACGTTTAATTAACGAGTATCCATTAATGATACGATGAATCGGAGCCCCGAGGGCTCGGCGGAGAATTGTTCGCGTCTTATTGCCATCGTATCTTATTGGACAACTCAAAGTTGAGGCCTCATCGGGTTCCTTGTAAACCCGATGACTCTGACTATTTCTCTATCTCCCGCGAGAGCAACACCGGCACGAATGATGCTCGTCCGTAATCGTGCGAGCGACAAGTGATGAAGAGCCCGATCTATCCGAGACATAAGGAAGTCGTTTATAAGATACGATGTTGATTCACAGAGAGTCACAGTCTCATTATCAGTCACAATTCATGCAACGAAATTTCGGCTAACGAGTCATTCGACAATTAACGCCGGATTACATGTCCTATTAGGGCATTTCATGGGGACGACAGTGCATTAAATGAAAATGTCTATCAAAATAGCCTATGAAATACTCATCGATTACTCGGCACGAGTTTACAAACCTTTGAAATAATTAGGAAGATTGACAAAAAAAGTGAAAGAGTTCCGATCGTTCTAATCTCGGTGGTGATAAAGATTTATTAACAAACATTTTCGGACAAATCCGTTAAATGTATAGGCATGTGTTTCGAACTGAATGAGTAAACGCAATAAAAGTGAGGATAAAGATAGGATGATATCCTGAATAAACTTGAAATAATTGCTTTCGATAGGAAACGGTGCCATTAACGATGACTCCAGAAATCGGAATGTTGACAAGAAGGACCGGGCGGGCTTTCTGCATTCGAACGAAAGATAAAGAGCGCGAGAATGAAACTGCTATACGCGAATTCATCGTGTCCCTCACTGCGGATCGCCGGAATAACGTCAAGAAATTTTCACCGTGCCAATTAGAGCCCCGGATAAGAAATAAATAGTCTAGTGTGCTTAATTAACATTTTCTGTTTCGATTGGACCGTTGTCCGCTGCCCCCCCCCCCCTTTCTACTGCCTCTTTCCTCTTCGACCGCATCGTACCTTTGGCCATTCGCGGTTTCTCCGCCGTGGGACGCACTCATTAGCGAATACCACAATCGGATTCTCGTTCTCCCGCGCATACACGCATACGCACACTTACAAATGCGCGCGCGCACACCCCTTTCGCCGTCCCTTCTTCCTCCTTGTGCCCTGTCGTCGGTGACCGAATCCTCGTCCTCATCGTTTCGCCGACCGAATGGCTCGGGGCTGGGGGGCTCTCTTCACGGCGGCTTCACAGTTTCCACAGCCTTTTTTAATTGGGCAGATTAGACCTGAAATCGCGCTCCCCTCTCAAAGCTTCACCGTACTCTCTCACCCCCGGTTTCGCCCGTCCTTCCGCACCCTTTGTAGCCGTTCCGACCTCCCTCTCGTTGATGTTTACAGAATCCAGCATCAACAACGGCAAATTATAAGTCGCCATGCTATAAAGCTTCAATCAGAATACAAACTTTCTTTCGACGCTCATCTCGCTTCGTCATTCTCTCGTTTTTCTCTTTTTTTTTCTCTTATTCCGATTGTCCGAAAGCCCACGCACGCTCGCTCCCTTACGGATCTCTCATTCTTCGAAGCTTCTTCTTTCACGAATTCATTTGTGGAGTGTATATATAGCAACAGTGAAGTTTCTTTCCCCTCTCCGGCTTTAGTTGAGTCTTCAAGATTGAAGCGAGTGCGTTGCTCAACCCGCTGGCCAATTCCCCTTTCGGCCTTTCCAACATAGAGAGTCGAGAACGAAGATGGTCCGGGTGGAGGATCCGAGGAGCGGCGAAACACCGCGAATATCGGTCTCGTTAAAATACCTAACGACGAAATCGAAATTTCGAGGTTAAGTGGGTGAGAGACCGCTATCCTTATAGCCACGTCGAATTCACTTTTTTATTCGTTTACTCTCTTTTCATTCGTTTCGTCTCTCTGGCAACCCTTTGCTCCCTTGTAAATTTGCTTCGCTCGCTCGACTCTTTTCTCTCTCGCGGCTATCATGCGTATATCAGCTCGTCCTTCTTTCACCGACGGTGTTTCACCTCCCTGGTTCGGTGTCCATCGGAAAGTTTGGCGGTCGTAAGTAATGTCAGATCGAGAGACTGTGTTCGGCGTCAACCGCTGCATTTCATGTGAACCCTTTGGAAAAGCGAACCGCTGCCTCACCGTCATCGGAATTCCAGTGACATTCTTCATTAACGAGACGAGATAGGAACTGAGATATTCTGCGATTGCTCAACGGACATTCGTCATGATGAAAAATCGCCGTTCGTCCGCAGAAATCGATGGAAGATAATTTTCATAATCATAAGAGAATGCACCAGTTTGAGTTTACGCGCCAATGTTATCGATCCAAACCGTATATTTATATAGAAAAAAAGAAGGTCGATTGGAAGAACTGATAGTTAGTTGGGATAACTCCTTTTTGTGTGAAAAAAAAAAAAAAATTGTTTTTACCAAAGAACTATAAGTTGCTTCAACTCTAATCGATATAGTTCTTCCAACTTATTATTAATTTTTTTTAATGTAGTAAACTTCTCACGAGGCCCCACCGCTTCTTCATCGTGTAGATGTTTGAAAAAAATTGAAAGTACACGATATCGCGAGCGATAAAGCGTCGAGGAGCTACTACCGGTGTCCCGAATTTCCATAAATTTCCGAAAATAGAGTATCGCGCGCAGGTAGAAAAGTAGTGCACCTCCATCGATTGCTACGCCGTCTTATCGTGGAGCGGAAGAAAAGTAACGTGAGGTACGGCAAGAAAAGAGCCAAACGTTTCCGAGGTAAAAGGAACGAGGTAAAGCTCATCATTGTGCGATCTCGAGGATGCAAGGCGGATATCCGACAACGAGGATCGTAAGGAATCGATCGTCGATCGCATGCTCTTGCGGCACGAAACGGGTTATACGTACGAATATGGTGGCAATAAAACGAGACTGGCATCGGCAGGAGCGGAGCGCCCGGCGCTCAATGGAATTGAGACGTTACGGGGTCTCTCCAAGAGAGATCGGGACGCCGCACTGCGGTGCGCCAACTTAGCGATCGAAAGAGCCATGGCCAACTGCATTTTCTCTTCGACTTGCAAGTGAGCCGCCGTTTCGCTGTACTAAACGCCAAGCTGGTGCTCGCGCTTTCTCGTATAATTTGTTTCCATCTTTTTGCATGCGTTTCGCGACTTTATAGATACACCCGAATCATGTGTGTTAGTGTTTAAATAGTAAAATAAAACATAGTAACAGTATTAACGCGTTACAAAGATCAGCCCAAAGTAAAGCACAAAGACGCCAAGAGAGATATACCTACTATATTATAGATATAGTCTCCCTTTGACTGGGTTTCACAGCCACTACCGGACGATGAGGTATCCATAGATCACCGAGAGCCGACTATTGGAATGCCCAAATTGCTTTTACGAGCCGCGGGCCCTGTTCGACGATACACATGAGGCGTAATCGATGCGGAAAAGGAATCCAATTAGGCGCGAGCAATAATCGAAAGGACTCGGGCTCGTAGACTTTTGCATATTTTTCTCTTTTTTCTTTTCCGTTTCTATTTTTTTTCGTACCGACGTCTGTTTAAAATCACGACGACGGAATCCGAAGGTATGAACGCGTATCGATGAGATTGCGAATCGTGACTAACTCTATACAGTATCACTGGCACAACCGGTTGCCGCCGAATTATTATTCCCGAGATGTTACGTAGGGAGTATTATATTGTTTCTGTCTCATTCGGTGAATTAGCATATTCCGACATCTTTTTTAATGACTTGCGATAAAAGTAGATATACCGAAAAGCGATTCTAGTTTTGCAGCCATCTGGGACTTTTAATTACGCGCAGACTGGTTAAATGAGCGAACTTTGATGAAACGATTAAATTTTCTCCGGCCGCCGATTTTTAATTGCGATTGAACGGGCCGGATCTGTTGGGTTTTTTCGATGGTTTTTTTCTTTGGTACGTTCTCGCGATGATTCGTTCGTCCTCATTCAATATGCATGCTGGCGAAATTCGGACAGCAGAATCGACGAAACCCCGTGAAATAATTTCAAGGTTGCGCACATGCGCGTTTTATTTAGAATTTCTTTTAGTATTAGAAAGCGTTCCCATCGCGCTTTCCGCGAACGAAGAATTCATCAGGATTCTCGAGAGCGAATTTCTCGAAACGGGAACACTTTAATGAGAGCCTGAGAAGCTGCGACGATGAACGCGACTCGCAGCTGCTAAGAAGTTTAGTGGTAATAAATAGTGAACGATGTTCTTACCGCTGTCGTAAACAGGTTGAACATTCTCGAGGGAGGCTGAGCGAGAGAATTTCGTTCCGAAGTAAAATTATTTTGACCGGAAAAAACGGTCGGGAGAAACAAGAGACAGAAAGAAATATTAAATTGAATTTGAAGCTAAAAAGCTAAAAAGGAGCCTCGTGAATGAACAAAATATACAGGGACGAATACTACAAATAAATTTCGAAATATCATCAAATCGATATTGCGGACGCGGTAACACGCGCGGCAATAATATACCGAAAAATATTCCATGTCAATTACAAAAACCCGAAGAATTTAGCATATTCGTGAAAAATCACATTTATAACCTCACAACCGCAAGAATATATTTCATTTATATTTGAGATAGAAACAACTATCCAGTGCGAAGTTATATTTTTCCATATATCATGGACAAAGCGGGCGGGTAACGAGCAACGAATGAAGAAGGGAAAATGCAAGAAGCTAAGCCGGAAGAGCGACGAGTAATGAAGGAGAAGAGATTGGAAGCGAGCGAAAGGAAGAGAAGCTGCATGCGGTATATCCTGTCGTTGAGAAGCAACCAAGACGAGGTGCCGATGGTTGAATGTATAACGCCTGTATAGCGTGTAACGTCCGCGCGTATACGTAACTCTACACGTACACGCAAACTACTCGGTCTTGATATTGTGTATAGTACATATGTGTATAGGTAGGTACGTGGGCGGCAATCAGCCATTCGTCTCGGGCGCATTGTGACGAGCCAGCGGCTTCTTCTTGCTTTATGCTCCGTGGTTAATTAAGACCCTGAAGCACGCCCGTCTGTCCTCCTGTTCGTTTGCCCGCGTTTACCAGACCCTCCCCCATTGCATACCTCTTTGTTTGTCGATTGACGGCTAATACGATCCGAGATCATACGATTCCTCGCCTCCCACTCCCATTGCCCTCATGCATATTTTATCTTTCTCCGGATAACGACGCCGCGACTATTCGACTGTTTACTCGTCTCTGAGGCACCGAGAAGTGTCGGAGAAAAAATTATCATACAAGTGCCCTCGGGTAAGCGCTTCCGTGTCATTTTTTCCACATAATGCAAAATTAGTGGATAAATTATCTCGAAACGCTGCAATGCCGAGAGGGTTTTTGATTAACAGGTACTTCGCGTTGTCGAGGTATGTCGAAGAAGATGCGTATGTTCAATGAATCGAGACAATTGCGCCTTGTTAACGAAAATAACAAAGTAGAGTCTCTATTATCGCGAGTTTCCGGATATTTGTTGGTTTCGCGCTCGGTAGACCTTGATTCGAAATCTGTGCCTTCGAGTTTGATAACGATCACGTTCGAGGTGCGTCGCTTTCCCCTCGTGCGATAGCTACGAGGTACCGCGAAGCGTGACGCGACCATAATGTCTGCACAGGCACCGGTGGCTCTCGACGCTTTTGCTCTCTCAGCTGCTCCTCCCCCGTGGTCCCGTGGTTCAAGTCGTTGGTGGCGAAGGCAACGTGAGAATGGGACGCGCGCGACTCCGAGGGTAGACGCTGCGTACTTGCTTCGCTGAGCGCGATAATTGCGAGAAACGTAGGAAATGCCGAGCGTCCGGAACGTAATTGCGCGCGAGTCTCTCCCGTCTTCTCTGCACCGACTACGTTGACGATGATCCTCCTCCTTCCGCTTCTCGCTTTGGCACACTCGATCGTAGACGTTTTGAAAATTTTCACTAAGCTAAATCATATGTTTATCACTCGTTCGATCGATATAAAGTAAACTTTGCTAATTGGAGCTAAAAAGGAGATTAAATGATCACCGAAAGCGTCATATGATTATTCAATGTATCGTATCACGAGGTGATGTTTTCGTTTGTTTTCAACAACTATTCATTTTCTAACGTGAAACAAAAAAAGACATAAAATTACTTTGAAAAACAAATACGGCCAAGCGGACAGTATCCACCTGCGCCGAGACCTGCGCAATGATACGAAGAATAGCGAAGAGTGGTTTTCCGGTCGTAAGGGCAAAAACAATTAAAAAAAAAACGTCGATCTATTCTACCTGTTCCCCAGTTCTACGTTCTCCGATCTAATACGTGACTCGAGGATGCTTAGTACAAGGCATCCCTGCGCGTTCGCGCGTGCGGTTGCGGGGATCGTTCCCTGTCGAGTCGCAGGCGGCGAAAGAACCAATTGAAAAAAAGAAAAAAAGGTTCTATCGATACATCGGTGGTTGCGCGAATCCTTCCCTCTGGGAAATGCCAAGCAGTTTGCGGAACATCTATGCGCAAACGCAACACGACGAGAAAGGAGAAACAAGGGCGAGTGAAACGTTGCGGAATGTTGATCGACTTTGAATCGAGTACCTACTCCTCGTCGTGGGCGGCTCTCGGGGATCTATCTCGAGATAATAAAGAGCGAAGAAAATATAGAAGAGGGATCTCGAGACTTGGGTCATCCGGGTAGACAAGCTCGTTCGTCAACGTCGGATCTATTTTTTTCTCTTCTTGCCCTACCTCACCCCACGACACCTCCTCTGTCTTCGTTCGCTACCGGGCGGCGCCCGTACTCGTTGCCGAGCAATGGGCGACCTTGACTTTTACACTTCACTCATCTTCAATTTCAATCTTCGAGTATTTGAAAAAAGCGAGTATTTAAAAAAAGAACTCTACCGTCCCCGTCACTTCAACGCGTCTCCCCTCAAATCACTTTAATCCCTAGCGACCCCAAGCAAAAAAATGAAACTGTACTCGTGAGATAAATTACGATTGCGTTTCTCTTCGTTTTAGCGAAATATTGTAAAGTAAATTACGTGGATACACGACAATCATGCGTCATTATAGTCTCATTATTTACGGTGACGAACATTGCTACAATTTCGCTAAAAATCACCGTGACAAAATATTAAAGTTTAACATTTGTATAATCATTTGTAATGATAGTAGTCATGTCTGGACTGTGAGGAACCACACAGAGAGGAACCAGAGATTAGTAAATTGGATAATAATACAAGTCGAGGTTTTGCCCCACGCAGTACGTTGACTCGCGAGATATACTCGGAGTAACAACAGTCCTCCGTCTTTGTCCGTCTGTCCGCCGTCCCTGAATGGAAATGCGCTCCGATGCACTTGCCGTTCAGTTCATCGGGTTGCATCAGTCCTTTGCTCTCTTTTCTTACCTCTCCTCTCGCCGTCCTTATCATACGCTGGATTTGCTTCTTTTTTTTTTTTTTTTTCTCCTTCTCCACATTCTCATGTCTTGCGTTGCGCCCGGCTTACCGCTGCTTTTCAGTTCACCGCACACTCGACGATTTGATTCGATCCGCCCGAGTGGATAATAAACGACGAGAACGTTACGCCTATGACCCGCCGAACTTGCGAATGTTCGGGGAGAAAGACAAACGGAAAAAGAAATATGACGGAGGCTATACAAGTATGTCAGGAGTATAACTGGTACACGCGAGCTCGCAAAAGTCCTCCCAGGTGACGGGCTTTTTCTCAGATTCAACGTCGTCGTTGTCATTTTCTCTCCTCATTCGCCGTATTTATACATACCTACTACTTATATCTTGGAGAGTCAAGCCGTGTAAGGAAGTCGACGGGGCAAGCCGGCGAAGGAGGCGAGGATCACTCGGGTACGAAAAATAAAAGAAACAAAAAAAGAAGGAAGAAAACGGAATAAAGAGAGCGATCCGGCCTCAAACCTGCCGGGAAACTGCATTACTGCTGGCTACTCCGTTGGCTACCGGATGAAAGATGAGTGACTACCGGGAGTTTCTCGAGGCAATAGGAGAGAATTTTGCTCGTGTCGAGAGAAGTACGGAAAGATTGGATAAGAAAATAACATTTGGCGGACGAGAGGCACAAAAAGATCTCGTTAAAGATTCAACGCGGTATTTTTCAAGATATATTACACTCCCGGTTAATCGTTATGATTTATGATTGATAAAAAAATGTAATTTGGTGAATTATACGAAAGTAGAAAATATATACTATTACGGAATCTTTCTTCGATTTTCCGAAGTTGAATGCCCGCCCGCGCTGGTGCACACAAGATGAAGTTTAATGATGTTGGAATATAGCAGTTTACGACTCTCGAGAGTCCTCGTTATATCCGGCGAAGAATACCAAGTTGAAGCGGAGAGGATGAGAAGAAGAAGTGTTATTGGATTCTTTTCTACATCGGATTCGGGACTTCGGGAAGCTGCGGAGCCAGCAGCTATTAGAGATTAATTTCTCAAGGTGATGAGTCGTTTTGGTCCAGTGAACGTTCAACGTCAGCATTAGCGCACACGTACTCCGGAGAACGTCCAATACTAATAAGAATCGGTGGGAGGAAGAAGCTCTGCGCGTATGTATGTATGGGTCCGTCGAAGAATGCTGGATCGTGGAAAAGTGTATAACACGAAAGCGATTGAAACGGGAATGTGCTCAAAGCGTATAAAGGTGAAATAGGGGCGTAGCCGATCTTTAAACAGCATTTTCATGGTCCCTGGTCTCGGGATCTGACCTGACCACCGAAGTGCGCAGAACGCATCCAACCAGTTTCACTCGCAAAGACTCGCGTTGTGCGTCTCATGCGTGACCGATAGCGTTGCAGGAAACGTTTTTTTCCATCGGTTTTTTATTTTTACGAAGTTAACGAAAAAACAACGGTAAATTTAACAGCGTACAAGGAATGATTCCGTACACACCGACGAGCGCAGTTGCATTGTCCGAACAGTTAATATTTTTCCCTAGATTCAGGTACACGATTTTTCTTTTACACTCTGGTCGTAGGAACGGATACTCGGGCTATAATACAGAGACACATAATAAACTCTATATAAAGCTGATATAGAAAAAAAATAAAAAAGCTTGGCGAACTTACCCAGCCACTGGTATCATCTTGAGCGCTAGCGCCCGACTGATGCAAAAACCGGCGCCACCTGTGGCGAACCAAAATTTGACCTTCTGCTGCAACAAACAAATGGCAGAGACACCTCGTTATACGATTGATCAGTTGGTTATGGCGAATGACAAATTACCGAAGTTCAACGCAATCGCATGAAAGTATCGAAAGAACTTGCAAAGTAAGGGAACGGTGGAAACGGCGGTATATGGTATAGCGATTGATTGTCTTACGAGTGAATAAAATTGATTTGGAACAGCGATGATACAATTTTTCGACTTATTCCATTGTTAACTGTATTTATGTAATTGCTTAATACATTATATAAATAACGGAATAGCCGGAAACGAAAAATAATATCTGCAATGACAATGAAGCCTCTTTATCAGTTGTCAATTACTGCACTCGTTAGATAACCGAATACAATCCATCTTCTTTCATTTAAGTTGCCACGCGGCCAAGTTATGAGAAGGAAAGAGAGAGAATTAGGACGAATGAAACCTCTTTCGAATGTGTTGAAGAACATCAGCTAGTTTCTCAGTCTCCGGAGAGATCCATTAGCGAAGATTGCTCGGCAGATTGTTGTGCTGGGCAATAGCAAAGTAACCGAAGCAGAAGCACCGATCGATCATTGTAGTCGACGAGACTCGTCTATATAGTTGTGTATATATATATATGTATATACATCCGCCTTTCTACTTTTCGTTGACTTGAAAAAGTTGAATTGTTTTGTTGAGATAAGAATGGGCCGCGAAGAAAACATCGAACCCATTCCATCAACCCCGCGGCCGACCAAGAACGATAAATCATCTAAAATCAACTCTACAACATTCCGTCTGCGTGCATCATCTCTCCGATGTCTGAATTGTATTAAATTGTACGTGAATTTTGCAGCTTGCAATTTCATCATTTAAAAAAATTTAATTCTTATTCGCTACAGAATCGTGAAAACAACACATCGATCAATATTAATCGATATGACAAACATTTGAAAAATCTCTCATGACACAATGACCGATTTATTTCTGTCAGTTCCGGTATCGCGTTTATCTCCCGCGACCCGAAAATGTTGAAAATCAAACGGTCCAAAATTGCATAAATTATAAATGCTATGCAGGACGATTGCACGATAATTTCTTCTGTCGACTTCTGAATGCAACTGTGGTGAATTGTGTACGACGGACACGAAGCCGGCACAGTCGTTACTGCCATTGCATCAAAGTCCACGAGCTTGCAATGCCGCAAAACGGCAGTGCATGTCTTCGAGTGGCCGGAGAACATTTATCAAACTTGAATAAAGGGACTCCGGTGAGCTGGAATGGGTGGTATCGTAGTGCGATGACCGGCAACGACGTCTGCATGCTGTATATGGGCGTTTCCGGGTCACCGGCACGCTATCCTATCACAACCGTTGAACCGCAAAACACATCCGGAATGAATTATGATAGGCTTAATTGTAATAAATCTTTTCATTTCTAATGTTGCTTGCTGCAACATCGTTACTTTATTTTCATTTTGATTCTAACTGTTAATCGATTATACGTTCGATCATTCTTATCACACTTCAATGAAATGAGAATTGTAATGAAGGGAACTTTGAGATTGGGGGGCTTTTGATTTCTTTCTCGACGCTTACTCACTAATGCCGCTGACGCTGCTCCTTTTCGAAATGTTTTTTTTCTCAATGTCATGGGGGAATGACGATTGGCCAAAAAATTGCCGATACCGATACTTTTCTCAACTAGCTTGACAGAACTCTGTATTTGGCTGATTAAGGATCGCATCACCGGCCATTATCGCATTAGCCCTGTATCCAACGACAAAGAACTCGGTGTTGTATACCGAAAGATTTCATTAACAACTCTGTTCGTATTTACAATTAGCGGGGTCACCACCCCCATTAGACCTTGTGCAACAACACGACAAGGTCTCAATCTACCGGTTGCACACGTGGCGCAAGACTAATTGTTCGTCTGGTTACGCTAGTCCTATCATTTTCTTTCACAAGCCCTCGCCAACATCACCCGAACTCGTAAATGTTCGACTGGATGATCGATCAATCTGCGTCACATCCATCAACCGTAAAAAAAAGTCAGAATCAAAATATACATTTGGACACTGACGCATTGGCCCGACCAGTGCAGATAGGTTTCGACCTATACATACAGAAGGGTGTTATTCGTCCGTTCCGTTTGGACGTTTCCGGGTCGCCACTGGCGTGGCGTTTGGATCCCGTTTCTGCCCGATTGCACCAAACTGGAAACGCCGAGAGCTTACGATTCAGGCATAACACACGAACACACGAATCGGGGGAAATGTTAGCTCGAACGTTCTGCCACGTTGCCTATTGCCCAGGCCATCAGTTGAGTTATGGTCAGCGTGGTCCTGGATCGTGGGGCGATCGCCAGAAGCGATTCAGGCGCTGCTGGCGCTGCTGGCGCTGTTTGCGCTCTACGGCTATTAAGCTAGCCTCCTAGGAGCTAAACGGGCAAACGATAGCATCGTACTGCCGTTGGCCGGCGAACCCGAGAGCCTCGGCACAAGTGGCTGACTTCTAACTCTCGTGCGAGCAATCCTGACCATGTGCTTGGCTACGTTCGTTCTCCAATTTAACTGGGTGTGGTACGTACCTCGTACGATATAGGCAGTTAGTTTTACAACACACGTATAACGATTATTCGCACGTGTTCGTAGCTGTACTTTGACCTCCTTCGTAGAACATAACGTATACATTCGACTCTGCACGTACACGGGGATCGTACATGTTACGTGTTAAAGGAAATATGTCTCGGAAAAAAAAAAAACAGAACAAAATAGAACGCGACGTAATGGGAACATAACAAGGTACTCGATACCGTTAAAGCAGAGTTCAGCGAAACTACAAGTAAGGCACACGAAGCGAAATGGTACACCGGATACCGGTATCGGCCAACAACGCTGTACTCAAAAAACGGAGACGCGATAACGAGTTAAAGGAGGAAGGGTTAAATGGACAAATGGAATTTTAAAAAAGATGTGGTTCGAGTAAATTCTAATTTTACAGCAAACGAAATAAAAAAAGCAACAGTGCAAAATCTTTTATGATCAATTCATAAGAAACAATGTTCTTAATTCATGTATTTCCTTTTGTATCCTAACTGCATAATTATACTCATTTTCGCATACGTTCACAAGTCGGTAAAGCGATTGTACAGTAAAATACACGAATGAGAAACATTGTTGATTAGCCGACCAGATGGGCGGTGCAGATGTATTTTATACAACCGCGTGCTGCAGTGACCAACCCACTGGTCAATGCGCGGCTGCTCTTTCTGGGACCATAAGCCCGCGTAAACTGAGCACCAGGAGCGCGCATTACCGTTACGCGCGCGCTGGGAGAACGCTGGGCTTATTATGATTCCGCGGATCCCCGTTCTTGGCTATAGTGGGAATGCCAACCGTAGAGGCAATTCCGCCCTGCGAGAGAAAATCGTGCACCAAGCACCGGTCGTACGAACACCGCAAATCGCTATTGCTATATGGGCGCTAATGCGTTTATTAGAGAACGAGATAAGCTCCGATATACAGTCGTATACTCCGCACATATTCACTCGAAATTACCGTTGAAACCTTCCGTATTTGACGCTGTCATGTTTGATGGTTGCCCTGCCTACTGCCTACTGCCTGCTGCCTTATGCAAGGGCGAGTGGGAGAGAGAAACTACTGGCTAAGCAATTGGCTCGCCACTGTCGTTTCGTGCACCTCATTGACCACTCCCGTATTTGACGATGTCTCCCAATGGTATCAAATACGGGAGGTTCCACTGTATACGAAGAAACAAATGCTTCGTGTGCGATGACTAAATATTCGATTGCGCGATAATGATGTTGATAGGTATACAACAAATACATGTGTATCTCGGGACACGATTTCTCGAGAAATCTGTCGATAGTTTAACTACGGTGTGTGTTCATCTTATCCCATTATCATGTAAAATATCGTTGGGCCTTTTGTACGCGTGTTTGCATACACGATAATGTCAAGTACGAGTCTCGAGATATCGAACCTAGCCAATTATCACAGTCGGCGACTTCCGCGATTGTTAATTACAATGCAGTCGATGAAAAATGTTGGAGAGAGACAAAATCAACAACAGCGTGAAAAAGCAGCGAAAAAAAGCTCAAGGAAAAGCAGAAACAGAGAGAAAGAGATGAACGTATCGTGGAACAATAAAAAAAATTTAAAAGTAAAGTACGCAACGACGGCAACGACGACTACTCGAGAGCATCCGCCAACGGAATTCATATTAGATATACAAGACGAGATAAAGATGGGAGAACAGGAGCGATATTATCGGAGGGCTTTTATAAGAGCTCGCGAGGGGTCTCCGAAGAGACAGAGCAAGGAAGCTCAGCAGGGGGTACAGAACGAGAAAACAGATCGAAAGAGTCGGGTGGGGAAGGCAAAGAGTGCGAGCGAGGAAAAGAACAAATCACAGAGTTGCGGAGCAAGATAGCGATGGATAGAATGGAAAACAAGAAAGTTCGGAGGAGAATCGGGATAGGTGGAGGGAGGGAGGGAGAAAAAGAGTTGTGTCGGAACGAAAAAGCAAAGGATAAAGGATAGAAAAGTGAGCAAGTGGGCGGGAAGAGAGTACAGAGCAAGACCACGAGGAGTGCACGGGATCCATTTGAATAACGTAACATCGTGTTGGCATCGGGGGATAGTCACGAAGAAGCCGCGTCTTTGCTGCTTTGGCTTCTGCTCCTACCGGAGATTCTGGCATCGCCCACGAACGCCGGATGCGAAGAAGAAGTAGCAAAGTACGAGGAGGGGAGTAGAGGGGGGAGAGAAAAGACGGGTGGAGGTAAGAGGGTGGTTGGGGTCACACGCTACTTACTCTTATTGTTCGAGAATACCGAGTTTCATCGCATGTACGACAAAGCAGGAACAATACCGAAGCACAACAGTTCGACCACCGTCGCCGTTGCCTCCGCTTTGTGTATCCCACATACATAGTCTGCATACCGTAGTTCGCAAATGAGATAGATATAAACGAAATGGGGTAGAATTTTCGTGCGAGCGAGCAGCGATCTTCCTTCGCAAGCATTTCACCGTATTTCCTACATCCTCAATTATTCCTATAGTTTTGCGTTCACCACTCTGCTCTACAAGAATTCGTAATGGTACTAACGTGTTTACGGTGTTTTTTTTTTTTTTTTTTTTTTTTTTTTTAACTTTGAAAAATAATAGATGCTTTCAATTATTATGTGTTGTATAATTTGACATTGAGACGCATAAGCATTGTAAACGGTAAGGGGTTTTTTTTTCTTTCACAGGTGAATAGAATGCCAATTATCGTCGAAAGAATTGAAGAATAATTGCTTAATTGCCTTGAAATCAGCTTTTGAAGGATTGATCGAGTCTTATTATTATTATTGCTATAGCGATTCAATTATAATCGCAATATGACTCGATGAGAAGTACTCGTATTTGAATATATGTCGTGACTGTGGAAAATTGCGAGCGGCGAAGCTGTCGAAGAGGAGATGAAGAAATAAGTTAATTTCCTTTGAAGACTCCGTTTCCGTTGGCGCACCTGTCGCGGAAATATTGGTAGCGGAAAGTTATAAAGAATCGCGAAGACGCTACGCTGTACGTATCTACGCGCCCCGTTGAGACACCGTACCGACCGACAGGCGGTGCCTGGGGTCGCACGCTTCGAGACACGGAGACGAGGAGGCAATCAGTCAGTAATTTTAATTATCGCACGCGTATTTACGAGTTGTAATCGTTTCGATCTCAACGCGGTCCGCAATCTCGGTACATCTCCAACAGCATCGACGCAGCTCTATAGCGCAGCTCCATAGTATAATACTGCTAGTAGACTCGCTGGCTAGCTCATCGGATCGTTGAACGGCTTACCGGATGGCTGGACTCGCTGGCTTGCCGGTAACGAAGAGCGTCTATCTCGATCGAGACGCGAGATTGTACCCGACTCGCTGACTAATTACATTCCTGACCCGGTGGGCCGCCACGCCGGTGTGCAGAGGAACCCCTGCTATCCAATTACGTATCTCCGATTGCGCACCGCCCTTGGACCGAAAAGTAAACTCTAACGTTTCGACAATTCTAGACGTGACATCCCTATTCTTTAAATTTCATTGCGAACTCAACTCAAAGAGCAGTGAGAGCTCTGACGCATTTCACCTATATCACATTTATCTATCTTTGGATTATCTACACAACTATTTTCTATTATTTTTTTCTAATAATCGACATTTAAAAGATTATTATTTTTAAATCGTTCTCGGTCTCTGTATTATTGAATTGATAAGTTGAAACATGATTAAAAAAAAACAATCCATAAAATGTTTTTATATCATCAGCGAATGAAATAGAATTCTTTATATTTCCGAGATATGGAAATATTGCGGATATCACAATCGAATCCTCGTTATAGTCGATTATGAAGGAAGTTTTGCATAATCGTGGACGACGAGGATGTTTCGTTTTGTTCAAAAGACACGAATACATTGAAGCTTGCGAATGCTTGAAGAATGTGCACTTATTTTTATTTTTCGTGCAACATCGACCATCAATTTCTTTGCGTCCATTAAAAAAACGAATACAAAAGAAAAAAGAAAAAATAAAAAAACAGAAACGACCACTGTCAGGGCCACCGTCGTCGAATATCTCGAAGATCATTCGATACAACTTTAATTTCGTTAATTTATGTCACGCGGGATTTGAGATATTTAACAGTGACGAGAGTTTGAGGAAATCGAGTTGCCCATCTCTCCGGGTATATATTATCGTCACTACAATCTGAACAGAGAAAGGAGGTGACTTCGCGAGTTGTGTGACCGGCGGCCGGGAATGACTAGCGATAGGTAATATCTGATGGAGAGTGGGTGGCTGGTACGTATATTAGGACTAATGAACAGATTGGAACTACCGATAACTCGTGAGCGGGTACTGTCCTTGTTACAGATGCCGGTGAACGCGCCGCCGATCTCCTCGCTTCAACCTTAACTGGGGCGAGAGGGACCTTAACCGCGTACACACGTTAACTATTGTTCAACGTGCGCACCAACACCTGTTTCAACGGTGTCTCATGTATCCTATTGTTGTATTTAATCTGTATAGCCTTATCTTTTAATATACTTTTCCAGTATAAAATCCACGTTATGCCGTCGCTCGCGGTCATGAAAACACTTAGTTCAAAAGGTGAGTTTTTTTTTTATCGAGTACCTATATTTCATTTTCAACTCCCGAACCCGCCGTCCAAGAAACGAAAGTTATGTGACTTTGGTTCTTTTTCTTGATATCCGATGCTCTCTGAAACGACAACAATCGTCTTAACGAAACTTGGCATACCGTTTCTTTGCATGATCCGTGTCTTTTTTCAGATTTTATTACAATTTAAGACAATAGATTCGAATATATCGAAATTTCGTCGATATACGCCCCGCCATTATTGTTTCCTTCTCACGCTGAATTTCCCGTGAAAGAATGATGGACGCGTCACGAAAGACCGCTCGGCACGCTCGCTCGTTCTTTGCGAAATATAACCTCAAAAACACGGCGGATTAGCTATTTTAAAAAAATTCTCTAAAAAGGATGTCAATTTGAAAAAATTACGAAACGAAACAATGTGAAATAACAATGAATTATAAATACGAATGATTCGTCATTTAATGCCTCGGTAATCCAGACTTTCACCTTTTAACAAGAATCATGATGAATAAAGCTCTAAGCCAGCACAGTGCCTGGGTTACTTTGATATAAAATAAGCTTCAAGTTCCAATCCATTGAACGCATTAATTTGAGAACAAACGATCCAATTATGCGAGTACAACGAGTCCAACGAGTCCAACGAGTCCAACGTGCTCGAGATCCGTCGTTCACTTTTGCTCTGGACAAGAGTACGTGTAACAGTATAGAGGGTACTCGCAACACGGAACAACTATACGGGAACGTGGTTAGACGTCGGAGACGATCCGAGGAGCGGCGATAAATTGGAGTGCTATGTTGAGAGTTTGCTGTTTATATAGCAACTTATAGCTCAACTTCTTCTACGTGTATGCATATATGTATACATGTATACGAAAACGCAAAGATGCAAAGAAAGAAGAGGCAAACGAGATGCTGGAGTTGGGGAACACCGAATGACGATATAAATTCTTACGAAAGGAATGAACGCGATGCACTTGTCGTCGGTCGTTGTACAGTTGTCGTTCTCGTTGTCGACCCGTCCGTCCACCCGGCAAGTAGCCGTGGGGATTCTCGCTCTCCTTTCTCCGTCACTTTGCCCGGTTAGCCTGTTCGGTCGGATACAAGCCGAGGCCCACCGAGTAAGGCGACAGGGCCACGTGTTCGATCCAAACTCACGCAAATACATGCGTGCTGACTTTGAGTTCCTAAAGCCGGTGCTCACGGAGCAACACGCAGGGGGGAGAGGAGAGATCCTGTCCTTGACGCCGACACGAGACCTTCCAGACATCTCTGGGGGCTCGAGAGTATAAACAAATAGTCGGTATTAAGAAGCTCGGCAAAAAGCGACGGGCATAAATTACAATCTCGTGTCGGAATCGTGAGATTGAACATCGATACCGGAACAAAATAATTTTTTTCTCCCTTCATGATTACTATCGTCGATTGAGTGCAAGCATCACGAGTAATTAATCGTATTGATAATTGTCGGCATAGTGCTTTGCTTTAATGATAAAATATATTGGATGAAAACTTATCGATTCGGATGTAAGAGCCGAAATTTCTTTTACTCGCAAATATTAAGCACGAAGGCGAGAAGTACCGGAAGAGATGAGGAGTCGGCGTAAAGCAATCAAACTTAGCAGCAATAGATGATTGTATACCTTAGATTGCGAATGGTCAAGGGGACGGTTTGCGGTAGATTGTGTACAAAGATTGTGCCGAAGGGTTGCACGTAAAATAAGAAGAACTCGACGAATGAACGAAAGAAAGAACGAGTGTACCGATGGGAAGCATGGCGGAATCGAAAATAAGAGGCAAACGAAGAAAAGACCAACGAGGCACAGGAACGAAGAAACCTAAGTATAGCGGGAGGAGAGGAGGGGCTATAATAATATCGAATGATATTGCGACGAAGAGCATCTACACTCACGATTATGTACGGTGAAAGATCTAAAAAGTGGACGAAATGGACATCCATCGTACTTGGGTGGGGGATTATACTCATATACCGTGACTTCATTCCTTTTATCGATTCCGATCTCGAGAGTGGCTACTCGGCTAGTTAGATCTACGGGCGCGAGGCCGTCATGGGTCATGAAAGGCGTCTTCGTCTTCTCTTCTCGTACGTCCAACTCGTCCTTTACGGGTGCTGCGGCTTCCCGCCGTTTTCATACTCGTATGAATCTCGCGTTGGCCGGGCTTTAAATCTAACCAACATTGTACCCTCGTCCCGGACGTTCGCGATCCTCGCATCTCGATCATTCTTATCAGTTTGAGATTATCCCTCGGAGTTCGAAGGGCGTTCTCGATTATCTCGATTTTCTTTCTTTCGACACAACTACTATTGTTAATGAACATTAATAGAAATTAATTTTAAAAATTCATCATGTCGAAACGAATGAAAAATATATTCTTTATTTTTTTATTCACGAATGCGACTGATAAATTCTGCGCAGCGCACCGGACATTGTTTTGCAACTCGTAACCGAACAACCGGACAACGGTCACGCAAGAGTACTTTCTTTAGTGTCGATTTCGCTCTTCACTTATCGTATCTGTTTCTCCGGCTAGAATATGGCCCGCAAGATCTTAGCATCGAACACCCGGATAAGTTTGAGATAAGTCTATACGGAGAACGCTGCTGATATAGATAAGGGATGAATGCATTAGCACCGTAAGTTTAACGAACGCGAACCAGATTTCTCCGGCTCGCATACGTATATTCCATCGATGCAACCACACGTATTGATAAAAGGAAAAAGAACTTGGAGTATTCGTTGCACCGATAATTTAAATATTAAAGGGGATTGTTAAGTATGTCGACGTAAAACACAAACACTTACAAGAAAACATAACGGAAAGCAACGTACTCAACTCTAAATTATAGTTGTAATGACTACATGCATAAATAAATTTAAGCACATCCTTCGAGTACTACGAGTCAAATCGCTACTACAAATCGGACAATATTCGTTGAAGAGACGATTATTATTATTCGGTTCGATAAAACTATAAAAGAAATAATTCAAAGAAAAAGAAAAAAAAAATATATATATATATATATATATATATATTAGATATTGCAATGACGGCAAAATCGCGTGCACACATGCATCAAGTTATTCAATGCATAGGTTGGAGGCAGGTATGTATGCTCGTAAGTTTAAGTATACGTTTGCGCGGAGTGTTATCCCCGGAGTGTAAAGCGCTAATAAGGTGCCGACAAACGGACCAAGTTTCTCGCGTACAAAGTGATCGTCGCAAGAAACGAGTGTCGTTAATCGATCCTGGACGATTAGCCGGTCGGGAGAAGGAGAATTGTCCGCCTAACGAAGGAATACCTTGGTCACCGCGATGATGTACCGGATAACAAAACAAAACAAAAAAACGTTTCAATAAATATCACAATGCTTGTGCAACGAGAAGCCCGCGGTACAGCGATAAACACGCGAAACTCCCGCCATCGTTGCTTCGTACGTGATCGGCAAGCAAGCGGCAAGGTTTGTGTCTTCCGAGTTGAAAGAAAGAAATTGATTGCGACGTGTCGGAAGGTATATACTATATGTCCCGGTGTGTTACCGAAGAAAAATACGCGCCGATCCGACGACCATTATTGAGATACCTACTTGTCTCTTCGTCGCATCTCGAGAATATCATTAACCGGGTAAGGGACACGTCAGTGGAGTCGAAGCGGTATCACACAGATTCCGTGTTATAAATCACTGATTAAGGCGGACAAAAGTTAAGTGACTCGTCACTTAACAATCTAATCATCAACCCTCTCCCGAAGAACTCGGCATACGCAACTTCTTGCATACACTTGACTACGATCAGGTATACGGTAACGGTGGACTTTTCAATGTATATCAAAGGCGCCGTGGACCAGTTGTAAATGCATAAGATTAACGAGCTCTGCTATAAAATGCCAGATATTATGACGTAAAAGCGGTAACCCAAAAACATTAATTCTTGCGGATAAGAATATATGTCTAGAAGGAGAAAGCTGCTTAAGGGATAATTCTAGTGTACATTTTTTTATAAAATCGGTTTACACTCTCAAAGGAAGAGTTTTCAAGGTATCCGACTCAAATTTTGACACAACATTCTTCATACCATTCTTTATCTTGCAATGGAAGCTTTTTATTTTATTTTTTCAAATCTTCATATTTTTTTTAACGAAAAACTGTCGAAAAAAATAAACATAAATTTTTTTTTTGTTTCTGTTCTTCATAAATGTGTTTTGACTTGACATAAAAAAATCAGACTGATTAGCGTATTTTATCCATAGAAAAAAAAATCGTGGAATCAGCTTTTTTTTGGATCGTTACACTAGAATGATCCCTTAAATAAAAACATATTTATTATTGGAGGTTAGAATATGCTTATAGCTACAAAACGTTTGTTTTTTGGGTGCACGTTATTATTATAAAAAGATTATAATAAAAGTACGGATCGAGTACAAAATTTAAAAAAAAGGAAAAAAAAGAAGAAGCGAGCGAATAGAATGAGAAAAGATAGTGAATCTCGAGGGGGCTCGAAGAAACTTTGGATTATCGCACAGTCTCGATTGCCACGGTGAATTCGATATTTTTATTTTAACGATCGAAGGGGGATACGCGCGGTCAACGTATAATGGGGGCTAGTGGCCGGTGCGCAATTCAAGATTTTAATGAAACTCGAAACTCTGCGATGGTGTTGGGCAAAGGCGCGATCCTCCTGTGCAAGTAATTCTCGTAACTTTCGTTTACGATGGCTATGCATTTCGAGGAGAGAGAGAGCTTCCCTCGTAGCTTTTGCTGCACACGGTGGTCGTAGTACATCCAAGAAAATTATGCAGCTCAACGGCATTCGGGCGACCGGGTGAACGTGGATCGCGGGCGCCAGACTCGCGATCTCTCGTTTCTCTCTTCTCCCTCCTCACCGGATTTAAGTATCTTAACGCAATTAGCTTTCGCGCCTTCGCTCCTCGTGTAGGATCTACCATCTCTATCGAGTTCGCAGAAACCGAGCGAGAGTAAATACGCGTAGCGTTACAGACAGATCCACGATCACCGTTGGACACAAGTGTACTCGGAATTCGAAGAAGATTTTCTGCTACTGGCAGTTTTTTACATCCGTTTTTTTTTACTTTCTCATTCCATACGAAGTACGGAAGAAGAGAAAGTACTGTAATCGCGAAAAAAAATAACGCCAAATTTAACGACTAAATAACTCTTTTCAACATCACAATGATAACCAATTTCTTTGTCCGGTATGTTCTCGAAAACCGTCGAAAATTGTTTAACACTATTTGACATAGCGATTCTATGAAGAACGATCATTGTCTTTTTAATAGAGAATTAAACTCAGATAAATATTGGTACAAACACAAGCATTTTGTTAAATAGTCCTTTGCATATATCGAAAATGATCGTCATCTACCCCGATATATGTTTTCAACTCCCTACTGCTCTCTAGGCGCTCGATCTCTATGAAGTACAACCTGAATAGCAAAGAGTGGTAATAACTGTTGAAAAAAAAATTTCTTCGAAACGGAAGAAATTCTTTTTAAATTGCGATTTTTTTCTATAGTTTCCATGAGTTTGATGATAGTTACCAGATACTTGGGTATCGTGTAAATTATTACTTTACGCTTACTCAGTTACAATTGTCACGGCAATAACGAAGCGTCCTAACTGAATAGGGAAAAAGATTTAACGACAGCGAGCAGCACGATAAACGAGATGAAAAATATGTTAATTCTTCTGTGAACGGGCAAAGCGCATCTAATCAATCTTTCACGAGTTAGATACGTTTTAATTAAGGGATTAACGATTACCGCGAAGACCCGCGCTGTCGCTGTGTCTCTCGCGACGCGAAAAAGTGCATTCGCGTTTGAGCGACGGATACACACGAAGAGCCGTGACGACTCGGACGATTGCATATACGTTGTAGACGAACTGGAACCGATTGACGGACGGATAGACGCAGCGGCGTGGTTTTAATTAAATTCATCGCGGATAAACGAAGACGAGACCCAATGGTAAAGATATAAGAGACCAAAGAAACGAGGAAAACGCGAAGGTGGGAGTGTGTAACGTGAACGACCAGGCAACGGTGCACAGTGCACGGTTTTATCGTCGTATCTCGTTTCGCATAGCGATGGTAAGAAGAGCCGAAGAGAAAAAAAGTTTGAATGAATGTCGTGGTTCCGATTTAGTGGCCACCGATGTACCTCTCAGTAGCCACCACCCGTGTGTCAACTCGAAATCTCCATTTATACCAGAAAGTGTACCGTGTTTTTATTTAAATACTAATAATGTGAGTGAAATGAAAACATTCAGGAGGATCATTGAATGCGGCAATTCTGCGACTATAAAACGCGAATTGTTTGTTATTTCACTCACTTTTAAGAAGCATCTATTTTATCCAATTTGTTTGGTAAACTACTTTTTCAATCGGGACTTTTGAAACTTTTACATAATTATTTTGTTTGTTGTTCTTGGAATAATGAGCAGCGAAACCTATAAAGCGCACATTTACCGACTACAACGTCGTCCGTCCTATCTTGCTCGCTATAAAGCTCTCACCGGCTCGCGCTCATATGTATATACCGTATCTCGCCCTTTATTCATTCGCTTTCTACAATGGGTTAAAAATAATTGCTCCGTTCCGCTGGATCCTTGCAACTTTGCTTTGGACCACGGATCATCCAGTGGTGAGCGTATCCGCGAACGCTGCTCCGACATCGCACACCGGCAAGCAGTCACGTGTACGAGGAAGATGTACAGAAGAGAAAAGAGGAAAAAGAGATGGGTGGGATTAAGAAGGAAGCAGATTCGAACGAAAGCCTCTCGCGATATAACTCTTCGCATGATGCATGGTTATTACTCTGGTCGATCGATTCTACTCTCGACCGCGAAACCGTAGCAAAGGTGCAACGGCAGCAGCCCAGCAGGAGCAGCGCAACGAGCGATCTCTTCTGGTATATCGGCGATAGGCGGCGACCACCACCACGGCGACGACGTGGATGAGAGGAGCGGTTACTCGTCCCCTGGATCGGGTAACGCCTGTAGAAAATCTCGCGTCTCGTGTAACGTTAAATTACATAGAAGATGCGAGGAAAATGCGTGGATGGAGGAATGAGGAAAAGCTGTGAATATCACACGAGATATGAAAAGATATAACAAAAAAAAGATGTCAGAGGCCGGATCAGCTGGTGGAGGACTTGTCAACGAAGCATAATATGTTGAAAAAGAAAAAAATTCTTTTTAGACAACACCAAGACGCCGCAAAAAAACAATTGACGCGATATGAAGAAATAGTAACAAAGAATTCGATATTGAGGAGGTGCGCGAAACCGTTAGGCGTGTGAGACTAGAAAAACAAGAGAATAAATGAAAAGAAATAGGATAAGGATCCTGCGAAGGAAGACGAGCGGCGATGAAGGAAATAAAAGAGTCATGGAATGCACGACATGTGGCGTACATCCGCGTGTGTTAAGTATAGCGAATCCAGAGTACGCTCCCGAGAGCACTTACGTAGCGCTCTCTAACTAGGGCTGTTGCACTGTCGCACGCTTCTGCTTCTGCTTCTGCAAACGCAAACGCAATTTTTCGTTCGTCCAACTGGAGAAGTGGAGAAATTAAGGTGTGACGCGGAGATGGTTGTACGGTTCCGTCTACCATGTGGGCAGACGCCGGACAGTCGCGTAGACGTAAACGAGATGAAGAGGATGAGAGGACAGCGACTAGAGGGTCCCTTGGGAAACTGTGGTCGGGAAGCTGCTGCTGCTGCTGCTGCTGCTGCTGCTGCCGGGGACACGTTGGTGTAACAGCCGAGGTCGAATATTACGAGATCCCTGAAGGGCCAAGGATGAGCTTGGCTCGGGAAAACCGAAGATTACATATTGCAACAGCGTCTACTAGTATATGCCGACCATACTATGACTATAGATAAGCTGCTACCAGACTGAAGACGGAAACAGAAGGATTCACGGAAGCCCCACAGGGATCCAGCCGGACAACTCCCGACCTCGTTACTTACTACCTTCCCTGTGCTGTACCTACTTAAGCTACACCGGGGCTTGTGCCTGAAATTGAAAACCTGCGTTAACACGCTAATAAGTAGTTACCGTTGATTCTCCATACGTGGTGCGCTTTTAGTTAACGAAGACTATTTCATCACTTGTAAGTAACTCGTCGCCTCCTATTCAAACATAAATGTGATGCTTTTCTTTTTTTGTATTTTTCTTTATTTGTATAACTGCGAGTTTAATATTGTTCAATTTACGATTAAAAATGTAATACAAACATATAATCGATGATGAATTTTAATATTGAAAGCTATCTCTTGAATACTTTCTCAAAATATTTTTCATACTCATAATTCAAGAAGCCCTTCTTTTAATCACCAAAACGACATACATTATGCGGTATTTCTACGTCAACATTCTTTTCAATCGTTCGTTCTATCATCGTGCGATAGATCTATGCGGAATCTTATATCGCATTAACTTTCGGATGCAAATATGCTAAAAGTCTCTGAATTAAATGCGTAGCGAGCGATAATTATCTTTCGCGGTCCATCCGTGGATGCTCTCGGAAGTTCGACCGAACTCGAAACTCTCTGGCGTTCGATATATCGTTTTAATAAAACGTATAATATATCACACCACGAGACTCGCGGTCAAGCGCCTCTCACCTCTATCGCTCTCTTTTCCTACCTTTCATCCTCGTTGCCTTCTCTCCTTCATCTTTCTGTTTTCAGCATCTTTGTCTCTCGCTCTATCTTTTTCCACTCTTCGAGAATGATTAATATCGCCACTGTGAGCCGCCGGTTTACGGCCTTCCCGTCGCGTTCCTTACGGTCTTATAGGCTATCGCTATACCGTACCAACCCAGCGTCCCGTTCGCTCAAGTGACCACCTACGGTTCTCTATCTTTCTTCATTTGCTTCGTGTGCAATACAGCTCCCTTCAATTTTATTGCCTCTCTCTATTTTTTTTTTCTTTTTCTTATTGAACCAACCATCTTCGTCCTCCTTCGTCTCGTTGTTTCGTTCGCTCGTTTGCAGGGGACGAAAGAGACAAAAGGAACGAGTACAGCAAGTATAGTAGTCACGGTATTGAACCTTAGGGCTATACGCCCGGAGTGGTGAGTGGCGCGCGAATTGCCCCACTTGGCCAATCGGCATATACCTATCTCTCGCCTGTGTCTCTCAGTCTGATTTCAGTACCGCCCGGAGCGCTCGCTTCCGATTGCAAACGATACGATCAACGACGGGGATCGATGTTATCGAAAAAAAAAAAAATACACTCGCAAGACACACAAGTCGCCCCGGATATTACTCGTGTAAAGAAAAAATATACGTTGCGATTCATCAATAAAGCCGTTAATTATCTGTAACGATTATTGGTAAAAAAAAAAAAAACAACAAGTTTTTTTGTCACCGTGAGACACGGAAAGTCGCACTCGGGCAAAGAAATTTAGGTATTTGTTTAATAGATTTTTTTAATTACTATATATGACGGTAAGACGGTATCGAATTTAACATAAATTTTCGTCCCCGAAAACTGGAAAAGCCACGGGGTTCTTTAAAGAAAATAATTTAAACGACACATTTAATTCGAGAAGTATTTATTTTGTTGTCTTTTTTTTCCTAAAAGTACAGTAAAAAAAAAATAGCTTCTCACATCAGAAATTTGATACATACCGGTTGGCTGTCTAATTGATTGATCATCCTATTGCCGTTTGATTTATATCTGCAATACCTTATACGAACGGTATACACGCAGTGGGAATATCAATTGATTTTTATTTACTTCATAGCTCAAGAAAATGTCGGTAATAAAACTTACACGTTCCAGTTTCCCATGCTCATGGGGCTCGGTAGATTTGTTCCGTGGAAGCGCCGCGGTTCAATATAGAAGAGGAAAAAACGAGGAGAGAATTGTCGTCGCGTATAAATTAACGTTATAGCGGTCCATCGTCGTCTCTCGTGCCCCTACAGTGTCGTTACTATTGCAGTCGTCGCCGTTCACGAGAGAAACGCGCGCGTCGTTTTTTTTGCCGATCTTCAATCAAGAGCGGAGGCACTACCGTTGAGAGGTCCTGCGACATGTCGCTTGCCGCTGTATTGATCCTTCGTTCAACGTTTCTCTACGCTGCGCAAACAGATATGTACTTTCTTTTTACCGGTTACTCTCACTCCGATGTATTCATCTTTGATGTTGTATGGCCCTGTGCTCGCTGAAGTAAGCGCAATACCACTTTTCGTTACAACGATCGGCCTTTGTATGTACCATGCATATGCATATGCATGCGCATACACAGGAGAGAGAGACTTTCTTCGCATCTTTTTTTTTTTTTTTATGCCTTCGATGAAGTGACCGCGACGATACAAGATATCCTGGATACGATCTCCCAACTACGATATTCGCTGAATTCGATAATCGCCGAAGGGCAGTACGGAATCCGAAATCAGGAACATCGACGTATACCTTTTATATATATATATTAAGAAACATTTTTGGGAAACTTTTTTACACCTGAGGAACAAACGGATGAACATCAATTTGGATGTGCACCGTAATTGCCGACTTTTCCGCAGATTGAACACGCTGGGAAGAAAAAAAAAAAGATTTAAGAAATTGGACTCGCAGTTTATATTGCGCACGTCGCGTTTTCTTTTTTTTCATTATCAGAATAACTCAGAGCTATTATATTAGTCCGATTAGTTCGTTATATTTTTTTAGTATCCATGAGCGCGCGGGCGCGAGCGCTCTTAGTATCACACTCGATAAAATGAACTTTTCCGATTACAGCCCGTGCGGATTATTGCGGTTCTAATAACATTAATACCGGTAACGAGTTCCTGGTTTACGGTTCATCGGCAGGTTATCCCAGCCCAATCGATCTACGAGAGTAGAAGAAGAAGGAGAGCCAAATGACCGTGTCCAGGAACGGCCGGACTGCACAGCGTGGGGATAGTCCGAGAGTTTCGTAGTGCTCCAACACGTATAGACACATAGCGGGGCACTCTCTTTTACCAACGCAGGGCCTTTCACCCGAGGCGTGGTGCAACATGCTATCCTCGGCTGGTGGCCAGCAATTACGCCCAGCACGACGCCACATAGACCGAATATATATATGTTCAACAAACTCCGTAGACAGAACAAGTGTTGCAGTAAATTTCAGTTGCCGAGATAAATTTTTTAACGGCGAAGCGGAGAAAAATTACGAAATTGAAAATAGAAATTCCAAGTTAGTTGAAAAATAGTGTAGTGTAGTGTCCGATTGCTAATCGGCGACGGAAGCTAACGAATCGTAATGACGTAAATTTATACAAAATGAAAAGGAAAAAAAAAGAAAGATAACTATATAATCAAATGTAAAATAAAGCTTTTATTTCTGGCTCTATAGGATTAATAATTATCTCCCGCTGACTCGCTCGTCGAGCTTTTCACGAGACCAAAAGCGATCCCACGCGATCCCAAGAACCCCAAGCCGGACCGGGCAGCGAAAACAGAAGTATGAAGAGTGAAAGCTTTTTTTTTACACACGGGCAACCAGATCCCAGCATCCGCGTATTCACTGCCACGTCCGGCTAAACTAATGCAATTCTGAAATCAGCCCGACCTTAATTCTATCCCGCTGAGGCTGAGAGACTCGACTTACTCGAGCGAGCTAGCACACCGGTGCACGTCTGGCTCACGCGAGAGATAGCCGAGGCATTCATTTTCATTACGCAAATTATTATTATTATTTTTTATTTTTTTCAAAGCCACCTCCACTGCTTCTGCTTATCAGTGATATTATATTTCCGTATTTCCGGCGGATCCTTTGAAATATTGTTCAAAGCGTGCAAGAGTTGGAGTAATGCAAATCGAACGGAAAAAAATATAAAATTTCGTTTTAAAAAAAAAAACAACCATTTCAGGTAAATAAACTCTCTTCATGAATATTTCAACATATTCACTAATAAAAATACTTAAGGTAAAAATATACTTCAAGTTTCGCGCAGCAAAAATATCGCCTTTTTTTATGTATGCAGACAAAAATACTACAACAAGAAAATCGTTCAAATTACGACGGAAGCTAAATAATTTCAATGGCGTAAAGTTATATAAATTGAAAAAAAAAAAAAAAAAAAAAAAAATAAATACGCGGCGTAAGTGTAACTGCATAATATAAGGTAAAGCAGACCGGTGAAGCTAGTTCGAGTTCGAGACCGGATTAATGCCGTTGATGACGTTATAGAACGAAAGTAAAGGATCAATGTAGGCCGCGTCTGAAGATGCATTAAATATATCGTAATACTTGCTATAGACAAATGGGGGGGGGGCTACTCGATACTTTTGCATTTCACAGTCAAATTCTTATTTGGATTATTATGCAACGGAAAGAAAATAAAGAAAAATATACGCGCTTCGGTACTCGGAAGAAAGTAGTCCTTTAATGTTTTTAGCTATGCAGTCACGTGTCTCTAATCGATCGACATCACCAGCCCTTGAGAGCTTTTTACGTCAAACTATCCAAGATCTACGATAGCCGAGATAGCGCATCGAGTCAACAAATTCGACAAACGTATTCCGGTTCGGACGGATATATTTTTGTCTATACAACTCGAGAAACGAAGCAAGGGCGCTTTGGCCGCTGAAACGAGTTTAAGAATTGTAGCGTTGTTACAGAAGAGGCTTCGGGTGTGCGGCGTTAGGACGAGCAACGAGGAGGACCGCACAACGCAGCGGTGAATAAGGGGTGAAGGACGCGTGAAACGAAAACGCGCCAGCCAACGAAAAAGAGAAGAATACGATGATACCTATGTATTATACGTACGAAGAGGGGGAGGAAGGGAACTCGAGGTGGACGGTCGAGAGGAGTCGATCGACTTTCGCGCGCGGCCGAGTTGTACGGTCATCGATACTGGTTCTACCGGATCCAGTTTGACGCGGAGCCAGGATTGAATGAAGAGCGACCGCGCATCGATGAAAAAACATAAACCAATGCCTGGAAAGCTCGACGAAGACGAGCTAACCGTTGCTTCGAGCGGGCAGCACTCACGACGATTTACGGTCTCGAACTTCAATTTTTTTTTTTATATATATATATATTAAATTGATCCGATGCTGATACTATCCACTATCGAAGCCCTTTGATGCTTTTTACGTCCAAACCGTCAATTCTCCGATACCCTTTTCAATTTCGTCGATATTCGAAATGTTGCTCCATTTTTTTTATTTCCTGAATCGAATAATGGAAAATTTAATATTTTTTGTTGTTTTTTTTTTTTTTTCAAGTCCAAGTTTAAATAGTTACCCTCTTTTCGCGCTACGGTTTAAAGATGTGCAACAACTAAAAGTATTTAAATTAAAAAAATTACCAATAATCAATTTGCGAAACCTCTTCGACTACTTAAAAATACGAAAGAATGATAATTCTAAATAACGCGACGGTGTGAATTTATTCAGCGCTTTTCGTTAGTCATTGCGAACATTCCGAAACAACGACGCCTAAGAGACAGAACGCATTGCATAAACGACGCGAGAACTGTTGAACGTAACAAAATGTTTTCGATTCCTACCGACGGTCCGATTCACTCGAATTTATCAGGCATCAAAGTTGGCTCGAGGCGTTCGAGATTTTACAGGAATCAATTGGGCGTGTTTCGGTGGCAGATAATACCGAAATGGTATGGGGTATGAACATCTTCGAAGCAGAATCCGCTTGTCTCCCGAGTCTGGTTCTTTTTCCCCCATTCACATATGCAATCGTGTACTTCTGGTCCTTCCTATCGTTTTTTTTTTTTTTTTCTTTATTTTCTTCGCCATTGGCCTGCGCGGTTGTTTTGGTTTGTGCTTTTTTTTACTCAACGTATTCGAAAGAGAAATGGTTTAAAGGAGGGACAGAGCTAAGGGTCGAACGATGAAAGAAAGACGAAGAAAAAGGATTAACGGCCCCGCGGCGGCGGCAGCGCATGACAGACACTCCGCTTCGCGAGATAAGATCGGCGTTTTCTTCATGGACCAATGCGATTTCTGCCCCCTCGCCTTGTATAAGCAAGTATAAGCAACGACCGATTAAATCTCGATAATATCTCGCCGGCATATAAGTTTATATGTATTCCCTATTTATATTTATAATACTCACGCAAATCGTATATAGATCGAGTAGTATGTAAAGATTTACCGCACGAATATACGGTATAGCGTATACGCCATATGCGTGTACGTCAATGCGTTGAATATGAGCAAAGCAACAATTGGTGAGTTAATATTCGGTCAAACATTGGCCCGAAATCGACAAACCAATGATCGGCGAGTCAATTGCTTGGCCAAGCATAGGCCCGATCATTGGCCGTTTCCGTTCCATCGACAAAACCTGCATGTAGACCTATAGACTTGAATTTATGATTATCGTCGGGCGCGCGTCCCCGGGCGAAACGTCGAGCACGTGTGCGCGCCTTCGGGGAGCGGCACAGGCTCAATAAAACTGGGTGGAAAACTCCTCGATGGAATAATTTGCCATGAAATGCGTTACCATCTCGGTGAAATAGTTTTCAAAGAACTTGCCTCGATAATACGATATTTGACCATCCGTACAATATGATGATGAACTCGTCCGTCTAGTCAATTATTTTTAGTAAGCATTTTGAAAAATCGTTTCTCTATACGTTAAATTGGATATTCTTTAAATGATACCGACAATTCTTTCAAATTGTTATATACGTTAACTTGTTAACACACGGAAGGTTACCTAAATGTCGCAGATATTCAATTCAGATAAAATACAAAGTCCACTTACTTTCCAATTATTGCAAAAAAAAAAAAAATGTAATCAATTTTTACACGATGACAAGAAAAAACGAAGCTATTATTTTTTTGATCCTTATGTCGGTGTCCCCGCGTCTGCATCTTCGTCCAGCGATACAAACTCAAAAACTCGCAAGGAGCCGCAGTACCGCGCGCAAGGTTCATGCGCACAGATGCATAAATTCGATAAGACCACCCGGTAGACTCGTTCCCGAGCCTCTCCTCACTCCTTTCTCTCCTTCCTTTAATTTTTTGTATCTCTTTCTCTGCTTTCGCGTCTTTTTCGCTACGGTGAAAATAATTTTCGTCGTTAAAACGAACGGCGTTTCGGGCTTGTAACAATTTACCACGTTCCGTTCTATCCGGCACCTTCGAAATTAATTCACCGCAATGCAATACACGTTGAACGTTGAACGTTGAACGTTGAACGTTGAACGTTGAACGCACTGGCCAAACAGCTCCGAGACGATTGCCGGCTATTCGGATACGCGAGAGACGGAGACATTTATAAAACACGAAACACGCGAAGAAACCGAAGGAAGAAAGTTAAAAGAGACAAGTCGAAAGAAAGAAAAAATTAACAAATAGAATGAGAATAAGAGGCTGATGTGCACAAAGATAATCCTTGCAAAACGAGCGATAGACGACACGACGTTACTGCGCCGTGTAACGCTCTAATGTTCTATTTATCTCTGGCCAGTTGATAAATTACACACAAATTCGCGAGATGAATAGCTTCGTTATTCATAATGATAAGGTATAAAATATGACGAGAAAAAAAAGCTACAGTATAAATACGGCTCAAGTCAAAAACCGATAATCGCCTTAATAAAAAGGTATAATGCAATGAAAGAATCGTAATAGTGCAAGGAAGAATAATTAAAAACCAAGTGGATTGTGAAGTTTCCAAAGGAAAAGAAAAACAAAAAAATGTTCAACTCACCAGTCGCTTGGAGGGTTCGGACCCCTGCCTGACAATTTCCAAGGGTGCAGGAATCGAAGGTCTGCCGAGATACCAATCCTGTCGAGGATTGTAATTGTCGAGAAGCTTTAACAGACGCGGCACATTCACGTAATTGTCGTCGTCGAAGTGGCAGAACCATCTGTAACAAATAAACGCCGAGGCGTCATACTTCCGTCGGTAAAAGACGATTTTCTTTGTCCGGCACGTAAGGCCGGCACCCTCTCGGAGGGCAAAGCCTCTTCGGAGAGAGTTATTATCGGTAATCTATAGAATACCGTTGTGGTTTTGTCTTAGATGCTTTCGGACGTATTTTCAAGAAATTGCGTTAAAGTTCGGAGCTTTTTTTTTCCCATAACCTGCGTAAAATTACAGGATTGGTCGTTAGTGCGGTGAATTTTATCGGTCCGGTACCAAGACTCGGCAGGATTGTACCGAAGCGAATGATTTTTATCGTAGAACATTTTTCCCATGTTGTGACTCAAAATTGTAGTATTCGTAATACGTTGAGTTTAAGATCGATAGATGGCCGTCTATGGACGTATCATTATTCGTAGAAATAACAATTTATACTTTTGGCGTTGTTATTCAATGCACGAAATTATAGGGGACAAAAAAAATAAATGCAGCGTGAGCACAAGTATCAAAACGATCGCATCGTCATCATTAACGACGATCGAATATCATTCGACTGATCATTAATCGATGCATTCGGTCCATTAATCACAAACACATTACTCGAGAGCGTGTTTCATAAATTGATTGATTAATCGTTCTTGTGATTGATAAACCAAAATAACCGATAATTCGATTAATGATACTTGGCTAATGAAAAAAAAAAAAAAAAAACATTAAAATTTGATCGTTATTAATAACTTCCCAGATCGCTATCATTTTATTTGTTAAAATTTCAAGCGAGTATTTCGATTCCGCCAATATAACTTTCGCGTAAAGATGTAGCAGCTGAAAAAAAAGTAGAAATGTGTAATTGTGAAAGAAGATAATTCATTTTGAACACGTTGTTGGGGATCTGATGGGTTTAATTACCGTGTTAACCAAGTAGAGATTTTTCTTGGGCGCTCAATGCTCGAGAAACGTGTGGGTATATTGTAACGACCGGATGTTCGAACTTGAAATTTTTGCGGTATCGCATTAACTCGTCAAGCGGAAGCCCCCTTCGTCTTAACCAACAGAATTTTCAAAGTGCCTCATCGACGTCATCTTCCGTTCCGTGTCTTTTATGATCCACAAGAACCGCAAAATTCGATCGAACGTCGATAAGATGCTCGAATAGCGTAACCTTCGATGCCCTGATGAAGAAAAAAAAAATCCCTCGCGCAGCCATACGGATTTATTTGGCTCTGCACGACCTATTTCGTTGGCGTTAATATTTATTTTTTAAACAAATATGACTCATAAAAATACTGGATGATCGATTCGGACGCTCACTCTTCGAGTGATCCGATTTTTTAATCTCGGGACAATCAAAAGTAGAAAAAAATGTTGACAGAAAATTAGGTTAAGGGATAATTCGTTGTACAATTTTTTGATTTTTTTTTTTTTTTTTTTTTTTTTTTTTTTTTTCAAATTTTGTTAATAACTTTTTGCCATTATTATTATGGAAAACTAATGTTCTTAGCATCTTCTTTATGGATGATTTTTAAATCATTGGCAAGTATTCAAAATTCTTTTCAATCTCATTTCTGTCTGGAAATGTAACGAATCGGCAATCGTGTGTTATATTAATTCGCGGTGTAGTAATTGTCGCAGTTAAGGCTCAATAAAACCATAATCAGATATCGCTTTCATTTTCTTGTTTAATTTCGAGTAAAAACATGTTAACACGAATGAGAATCCATGAATATTATGAAATGCGCATTAATGCTAAACCCGCCGCCCCTCGGGTATTTCTCGATTATTTGCAATTAAGCCGAGCTGACTGGTGAAGTATAAACTTAAACGAGATCCAATTATTTGGGAATTTAATGAGAGAACCCGTGAGGATCGAGACATTCAAAGTCGGTGTTGTGTGCGGGTACGCGTGTGTACGCGGCGCGAAAGCCAAAGCCTGATCGCGCCTGCATCGATTTCGTATAGCTTCGAGCCGAAACACGTTCGTGTCGATTATAATTAAGGTCCTGTTTACAAGGTCCTGTTTACAATGAGAGAGGGGAAACGGTGAGATATACTGGCCAACGAAGGTCACCTGGATCGCGCGCATACAATCTATCGAAGCTAACTTGTACGTTATGGCGAAGGATCAAACGTAGCGGGAGAGGTATCGAGAGGCAGCATGGGCATGGGCTGTATTTTATTATAATTATTAACTGAAAAAAAATTGACTTGCCACCCTCCAAAAGCACCCTTTATTCTGCAATCTTGAATAAAATTTTTTGCACAGAAATTCAGAAAAATAAGCGGAAATCGCTTATTTTATGGACAATGATTCGAAATGTTTTATACTCTTGTCCTTTTTTACCGATTGCTCTTCTTCGACTGTGAGAAAGGAAAATAAGTACCTATAGTGTGTAGCGGAGAAGGGAGATGGGATAAGTCAGGGCTGTCGAGTGTGACGAGCGCGCGCGGGTCGCGTGTCCTCCTCCTCCATTACGTCAAACACCACTTTGTACGCGTATACGTATAGTCCTACCGGTACGCGTGTACGTTATACTTATCGTATAGGGGATGTTGGGTTCATTCGTCAGTCTCGTTCTATCCTTGCTGGCCTGGATGAAACGGGTCGGCAACCCCGTGGCATGCAATACCCTCCAAATGGTTATGGTAATAACACACGCTGTGTTCCCGTCGTCGATGGGCGCGACACACAGGGCCGCGTGGGAAACTTCCGACCCTTTGGGGCCCTTCAAACATACATACTGACTGCCGCCTGCTTCGGTAATATATATATAGGTATACATCTGTATACAACATATATATACACCGGCTTGTACTATAATACTCGACTGTAGTTTACAATGGTGGCAGAAGTAGGTTTACTTGCCTCTGCCACGCGTACGTTTTTTTTTTTTCGTATCGTATCAAACTACATATACGTGAGTAGAAGGCAACTCTGTTGCTACCATTGGGTTGATAGAAGTTCGTTCGAAGCAGGAAAAGGGAGGAAAAAATGTTCAGCCCTCCGGTAACAGTCAAAGGGGATTTAAACTCGAAAGCACTTACTCGAATATTTCGCTCCTTTCGTGAACATGAAAGGGCTGCTCGTGTGACGACAGGATACAGTGTACTTTATCGGTAGTAACTTGTGCGTTATGCGCGAGAGTAGAGAAAAAAAAGAAAAGTAATAATGACGAAAAGGGCCAAACTCGATGACGCGCGAGCACAGTGACCGTGGCTGAAGGAGGGTGAATTGTTAATTGACGATTATTTGCTCCACAAATCAGGCCCGGCTATGCGCGCTGGGAAATGCGCATTTCAGGATTCTCACAGATATCTTTGGTAATATTTTTTGTTCGTTTTTTTTTTTTTTTTTCACTTTTATGAAGGATTAAAACGGTCGATTAATTGTTGTGTTTCTCATCTGCAATTAATTCTGCACATCATAAATCATTCGTGTCGTTAATTTCAAAGACATCACAAGATTTTTAGAGAAAAATATGAAGATATTAGAAGTGTCAATTTCAATCTAACTTAAAATCAATTTTCGAGTGCGGTCGGGATTTCGGTTTTATGCTGATAACGAAATTGAAAGACAAACAAGAAATAATAAAGAAAACGAACGTGGTTATTGATGCAATTATACTAATTTATTTTATTTCATGCACCGCGCGGAAGTACGGAGGAAAAATATAAATTCGTATGCCACGATTCTCGTGACCCAATTGGCGGGGACTGCGTGCAATTCACGATTCTCTGTCTTCTGGCTCTTGTTGCGCGGTTTTATCAAGTCAAATATTCCTTGTCTTTATGTAGCGCTTGTTCGCTCTTTCGACCGTATATCTCGGCTCTCGATCTTCCGCAGCTCCCGCTGCAGCAGCAGCAGGCGAGGCGAGACGAGGCTAGCGCAAGAGCGAGAAATGTTCAGAGAAAAAGGTCAGGGCTGTCGGGGACTAGCGTGTGCCACCGTCGAGAAGGGCGTGTCGCAATAGCAACATTTATTAAATCGCGATCTGTATTATCGGAATAACTTGGTGACTCGAACCGGTAGATCGACTTCTTCGAATAACCCGCGTAGTTTCGTATCGATTTTACACGAAAAACAAACTTGTATCACTTTGATATTTTATCTGATCGCTCCGAAGCGACGATCGGTTAGAACACCGCGTGGTTCGATGGATGGGCGGCGTTGTGGATCGATCATCGCGCCCAAATGGTATTACGCCGAATTCCGAGTTCAGACAAGCCGATATGGAAGGTAAAGTGAAGAATAAGAAGTTGAAGAAGAAAAAAAGAATGAATATAATATCAGAGTAGAACGAACGAGAGAACATATCTTCGTTTATGAAGATATGTTCTCCGATAATGATCGCGATGATCCTATATCGCAAATCTGATGCACCAGAATAAACGATTTATTTTATTTAAAAAAAAAAAAAAATAAAATAAATTTTAATATCGACATGTTGGAGTATTGAGCAACGAATGGACGTTATTCGCATTAATTTAACTAATTTACTCAAATGAAACACAATTCTTATTTGGATGGGAATAGAACTTTATTGTTGATGATTGTTGATATCTAAACGATCAATGATTCAACGCCGAAGCGAATACGTTTTAGTCCGCAAACAGTCGGTGGAAGTTGAAAAAATGTTGCATTTTGAGGATAAAATTGACGTGAGAATTGTAACAGATGTTACGGAATTAATGATACAGCATTTTTTACAGTTTGATTGACCCAAATGGGAATGATATTTGGACATTTGGATGGAAGCAACGAGCGGAAGTAAAAGTAACCGCGAGAGTGAAGAGCCAAAAAGACGAACGATGAGAACGGAAGAGCAATTGTATATACCGGTCGTCATCAAAGCATACAATGATTAATTCTCATCGAAAATTTATTTTGCGCAATGATCGCAAAAGATATGTTAATAAAAAAAATAAGGATTTCTTTTCGAACATGTTTATTAATCGCGGTGAAAGAAATCGCGCGGAAGGCCATACAGAAGGGTTGATGGCTATCGCGGATTCCCATTAAAATGTCATGAACGCGATGCGATGCAGTCTGCAATAAGTATCGGAATACAAATGCTAGTGTTGTGAAGGGTAAGGTGAAGAAAAAGAAAAAGAAAAGAAAAAAAAGAACAACATCCTGCCAGGTGATGTTCGAACGTTGCACTCGGTGGCGAAATTATGCATCGCGGCTTGTACACCGGGTAAATTGCACTCGGTCCGACAGTCACGTACACGCATAGTGTATGCATACGAGACCTCGTAATGTACATATATGCCCCTCGCGTTGCCAAGTTATTAGGGCGAAACCTCTCGTCTCTGATGCATATTCGTCGAACGCAACGAGGAGAAACGGAAGCGGCGTCAGTTGTCTTTTTTATAATTCATTCGTAATTTATAATTATCCGCAGACCGCGGGGCAGCGTCATGTACGCTATCGCGCCCTCACAAGTTTATTATTCGTTTACCGTGAGTATAAAATATGCGCGTGAAAAATGCAGTCTCCCCCCTTTTTTTGCCGCTCCGTTCACCAAACGAATGCCGAATTTAAAATGAACATTAAATGTTTACAACGGTATTCAACAGTTGTTTAAACACCAAAAGCGTCAAGTTGAGAGTAAGGCGTCAATATTTCATTGTACGCATTTTTTGTTTTTCTTTTGCTTTACGTTGAACTATTCAATTCTGTTTTTTACAATTTTTAACATTTGTCGCATTTAATATTATTTTCTATTCCATTGAAGTGCAGTCCCGAAGCGCGGGGTTTGTGCGGCTCAAGTATGAATTCTACTATTTGATTCTCCGTGTGCAGCGAGCCCGGTGCCTGTGGTTACTCGACGTTGCCCGGAGGCATCGGAGCGACGCGACGAACCGATGCGGGAAAACGATTTCGCTACGCGAACGCACACATGCTTTTGGCGCCAAGTTCAGCCGCAGTACCGAGTCAGTCGGAGTATATATACATGGGAATAGTAGATGGGAGAGAAGTAGCAGCGGTACACTATATAGAAGCACACGCCCGCGGCTCCGGCAATAATAGAGGTTTCTCGAGGACGTTCAAGGGCCGGCGAATTCTACGAAGCCGTGAGAAGAAATGAGATAGGAAAGAGAAGAGAAGAGAGAGAGAGAGAGAGAGAGTCATCTCCAACAGAGGGGAAAAAAAGATACTAAAGCGAACTGGTATATAGGTGTTTTGCGCGTTTCTCGATCCACCGCAGATCCACTCGGATTATCATAGAGCATAGGCCGAAGCTTTCTTATCTTCGCAAGGTAAGCCGCATTACCGGCTCCGATGAAACTTCGCGATCTCGAGGATTCTGCAACGGGAACGAGTGACGCCCAAGAGATCATCATCTACAGAGGCGCCGAGAATCTTCCTTCAGGTTTCCGATCAAATTGATTCATCTATGTTTACCTCCGCATTTCTCTCTCGAGATTGCATCGTTCCTTTCAATGCACTCCGCGCACCTTCATATATCTACGCACTTGTCTAACGGCGACTTATTATTATCTTTCAATTTTGTTGCACGGCGATCAAAGTATTGCAATAATCTCTCGCTCTCTCTACTTCTGTAACAATTTCAGTATATTCCGGCATTTTGATGATTTTTCACGTACTTGTGCCAAATTGCGATTAAAAATCTATCGTATATCAAATATAGAAATTACATTGCCTAATTTTTTTTCTCCGCGTACGTTTCGCGGCCTATAATTGACTTGGTAAAAAATGAGAACCAGTCGAGTTCGGGTATATGGAACTAATGACAGATAACATCTTTTACTCTCTTTCTCAAAGCAATGTTATTTTGTCATCGAGAGATATTTCGTCGCAGGTTCATTAGTGATGGAACTAAGACAATTGAGTTGCGGCAATTATGTAGCAACGCGTGTCTTAATTTCATTCTCAATTATTTATGGAGAGTTATGGTTATGCAGAGTACGGAAAGCATTTGCAGGTGTTTGAGATGTAATTGTAATTGCATTGAGAGGAGCAAAGGCGAACAAAGGAAAAAGCGGGCCTAATTCCGTGGGATGGTGGGATAAGTAAGGTACAACGAAATAAATAGCCGAGGCCTTGGTAAATTGTCCGTAACGTTGCACCCGGGGTCCATTGCGCACAGCGGTCCATTACACGCCTGGCGCCTTTCGCCGCAACTTCCGAGCCGAGGATTCCAGTTCCAAATGGAACTTGAATTAGAAATTCAACTTGAACCCGTATATAGTAGTGCGGTAACACGACGACCACCGCCACCGCCGCCACGCTCACGGCCTCCAAGAGAATTACGTGCAGCAAAGAACTCGCATATTGTTTCCTCTTATACAGACTCTACCTCTCTCCCGACCAATGGCAATAATGTCTGAGACTCGCGTTTCAAAGACGAATAAGGAAAAACTAAGCGTCATGTTTGCCCGAAATTACACTACATGCTTTTTCAATATTAAATAGAACAAATTTTAATATTAATTCTTCGTATTGCGAAAATTCTTCACGATGATGTCTCATAATGTGCGATAAAAAAATAAACCAACTTACTCCGACGAGCGCAGGGAAAGCGCTCGGTCCTTTCGACAGAGACTGGCGTTCCTACACCAGTCTCCGGAAAAATAACCTCCCGCTCCCGCTTGACTTGATCGTGATCATCAAAAAGAAGTAATAAAAATGATGAAACGATCGATAATTCGTAGATCTTATTGGTTGTTCGTGCACATGAAGATGACGCTGGTTCGTGTTCATAAACGATAATACGGTAATAATACATTTTTGCGAATTCTCCTTACAACATTATAAGACTCAAACTTATCGATTTTTTTTTTTTTCCCGAGAATGAAATTACACGTTTGGCGATAGATGCCTTCCATGTATCTATAATGAAGCTTAGAGGTGAGGATAGATTATCGCTTTCTTGTAGCGCTACCGACCTCAGCGTTGTTACGTGCTTACACACACGAGCGCGCAAACTCGTAGACGCAGACTGACGTCTCGTTATTGCATTCGCGACTTCGCGACTGCACGCGTCAAGGCACGAAACGAAAGAGAAAGCGGCAAGATGCGAGACGAAGCTGCCGAGATCAGAGGTCGAAACAGGTCCGCGCGAGAGGTCACGCAACATGTTGCGAGCAGGAGCCGATTGGTCATCCGATCCAAATCGCTCGAGGCGGCGATCGGGCCCTGCTTCTGTTGCTCCTTCAGGTGGAACCGGAAGTGTCGTTTTATGATCCAGCGGAAACCTCATCCTTGGCTTTTAGTAAACAAGACGCGACCCTGGCGTCTGCGGTGCGGGTTCGGTCGACCCTTTTAAACGTAGCGTAGTAGGGTGTACGCGTGTACCGATGAAACTGAATTCTTGTAAAACTGCTTTGATCGTTCGATATTGAGAATCCTCGCATTGCCAATAAACCAATTGAAGATTTCGATTTTGGGCAATGAAAAAAAAAAACGATTCTATTCAAAAAGAATGAAATAAAATGTTGATATAGAGAAGAAACGCCTGATCAGAAAATAACGAAAATTACTCATATCCGATAGAGGCCATCGATAAATTTGTATTCGCATTGCAAGGTAACGCGAGCTATTTCGATATTAATCGTTCGGTATCCCAATGAATTCGTAAGACGGATAACGGTGACGTAAATCATAATTCAGTGTATATGTTCGTATCGGCTGATTCGACCGTCCCGCAGTCTCTCTCCGATTTTAATAACGGTCACGTCAATTGAGAAATTAAAAACGCAACAAAACCAATATTAATTTTTGAATTTCGTCTCAAGAGGTTTCGACTGAAATTCACTCGATGCATCATTCGAACGGGCCTCGATATTTCCTAAGTAGGTTAGCGATTGATCGGTCGGTAACTCATTTGACACGCCGAATCGCGCGACGATCTACCTCCAGGGATAGTTCGGTGCCCGTTGGGTATATTATCTCTCGGGCCTGTCAATCATTTCAAATGATTGAGACCCGTGCCTTAATTTACCGATTGAACGAGAAAAAAAAACCGGAAAACCGATTTTTATTATTTGATACGTGTGATGAGAAAATTACAATTATTTAATCGGTATTCGAATTAAAAAAAAAAAAAAAAAAACAAAATTCGATGACACACAATTTTCGAGTACTTAGCCAATACACAAGTTTTGTAAGTACGATTTAATTGGACAGACTAAAAAAAAAAACACCCATCGGATAAAAAATCTTCGAAGGGTATCGAAGTCTCGCGAGATTGAAATATTATTTCGGATTTACTTTGTAGCGTCGCAGATGCAATAATAAAAAAGTGGAGTTAATAAAGAATGCAAAAAAAAATAATACAAACTGAGTTTTACCGGTATCGTTTCACGTTGAGTGAAGCCCACAGGTCAAGAGCGCAATCGAAAAAAAAAAAAAAAAAAGTCGAACGCTTAACAGCTGTGCGAGAGATTCTCGTACCTATATACGTGCAAAAGTCGATACACGCGAAAAGATCGAGTGGTTGCCGCCTCGGCTGCTACGAACGGTAAAACAAAAATATTGGTCGAATAAAACGTTATCGACGTTACGTGTACGAGCGCAGTGGTTTTTCAAGTGGGGTCTTGACTCGCGGATGCTGCGGGGTAAAGTTTTGAACGACGTTGCGAGAGACTAACCGGGCGTGTGGACTCGGTAAGTACCGATCGAACAATAATTTCGCCCGCGAGATCGCGAAGCACGATCGTGGCACGGTCCGTACACGTGCAGCCCGCCCCGGGGTCCCTGACTCTCTCCTCTTCGGCGGGGAAATTATTGATTATTAAACTGGGTCCGTGTGGCATGTCGAACGCGCCCTGGTGCGGTACACCACCAACCAACTCCGAGAGCCTCGCGAAACGTAGACATATTATTTTAGTCCTCGACTATCGAAGCCACTTCGTGCGCTACTATACGCACTTGCGAGTAGAAAATATTAAATCTCAACCAACCGAACAAAGTATAAGTTGACAAATAATTTCAAACGAAATTTTACCGATCGATTATATTTTGGTATTGGTATGTATTTTTTTGTTTTTTTCACTAGAATTATCAATCGAAACAACAAAACAGCAGGACATAATTAAAGATAAGAGAATAATAATAGGATGATATCGAGAGACGACACGAAACACGAAACTAACGTGACGCAAACAACAATTGGGCCAGTAGCAATTGCTTCGTGTGCAATTTTTAAAAAATGTTGATACAATAAGAAAAAAAATGGATTGATGAAGCGGAAACCATTGAAAAGTCATTCGGAGGAAAAAGAAAAACAGTCGAATATTAAATTTTAGAGTACGGACGCCGGGTACGAAGCAGAAGAGGCGCCTTAAGAGGTGGATTATTAATGGCGTCCTCGTCCCCTGACTTTACGCAGTGTAAGAGCGCGCTCGTACAACGCTTAACGCTCGCCACCGTGTGCGCGCGGCATAAATTAAGTCGGACGTTCGTGTAACCACCGCTTGGAACGACCGGGGACAACGCAGCGAACGTTTCACAGGCGTTACAGCACTCCGAGAGAAAGAGCAAGAGAACAGACGCGACAAGACGAGACCCTCGGCATTGTCCGACGAGCGCAACGAGTGACGGGAATTATGCGCATCGCGCCAAGGATTAACCATACAGCCAGCATTTATACAGCCAGTCGGGACAGGTGGAAGAAAGGATAGAAGGGAATACGAAGACGAAAAAAATCTGAAATAAGAAAAAAAAAAAAAAAAAAAACGTGCTCGAGCGAATTCTTTGAATATTGAATAAAAGAGTCAAGTTTAAAAGATCATTTTCACTATGTAAAATGACATTGTAACATTAGAACATGACGGATATTTTAGCACCTCTTTAATGCCACACATGGCTCTGGAAGACCGCGTGTCTTTGGAGTTGCGAAACTTTGTTATAAATCAATATATTTAAATATAATTGTAGTTCAATCGAAACTCTAAAATGTAAGCCTGTAAAAGTGCAATATCGAATTAAAGAATTTATACGTTTTTTAATAAGATGTAAAAAGGGCCATGCATTTTTAAAAATGGCAGATTCCCTTAAAACAGTTCGCGTTCAGCGGTAGCCATGCGGCGGTGGTGTTAATGCCGTCAGATTATGATGCACAAAATAATCGATCGGTAGAAAGGATCTTCATCGTTGTTAAAAATATACAACTCGAGACTTTTTTAAATTTATTAATCTGAATAATTTTTATACTTGTATTTATTTTCTTTTTATAGTCCTACAAAATTCTTCAAAGTTTTAAATAAAGCAGATTTTATAACATGTATTTGGGGGTTTTCATGTTTAGAAATTCGGATAGAAAGTTTGAAGAGGCCGCCCGGCGAATTGGACTAATAATGGACGAGCCAACGGGCAATCGAGATGGTATACTATAGCTAGAAATTGGTGGATGCGAAAGTGTAGTTGGAAAAGTTGAACGTCAACTACTCATCCGTATGAACAATGGCACAGCCGAAAAGGCAGAGCACTCGGATGATAGCGGAGAACGAGAGGCTGCACAACACTACGGATTCATCGCTGCTGGGGGAAAACACACAAAAGCCAGACGTCATTGGCTCTATATCTCGCTCGGGGGAGCATTGTTTTACTTCTATCCGAGAGTTCTTTCGGGCATTGCTGAAACTTTAACGACACACTCGATGTAAGAAAAGTTAATGTTCCGTTGTGTTGTAGAGTGCGGTAAACACTGCCGCTATTGCGCATACATTATACGCTTTACGTACATTTTCACTTTTCAATAGTAATATTCATAAAATTAAAGTCGAGAATAATTGTGTTTCGCGCCCCTTCCTCAAGATCATCGTGCAGTCGTCACAGGTTTTTCTTCGACACTCGATCCGTAAAACGAGAGAAACCGTGGCACGGCTGTATCGACCGCAGAATTTTTCTTCTCGGTCACAGAGAGCTCGAGAAAGATATTCGATTACCTCGCGGGGGATACAATTGCAACAGTTTTTGCTCCTGTTGCCACGTTCGCTATCTGTTCTATCCGCGGCTGCCTCTCCTTTTCGTCGTCTCTTCGTTCGGGATTATCTCGCTTTTTCGGCATCATTTACATCCCAGGTGGCATTCACATCGGGTTTCATTCGCGAGCGAACAAAAAGACAACTTCTCACGGAATCCGCCTGAAGCCACGAAATACGTCGAGACTTTTAAAGCGTGAAATCGGCGAATCGCCGAGTTCTCGTCGAAGCTTTCGTTCTTCGATCTCGCAATGAGAGCACTGTCCCGCGGTATCTTGATTCTTGAAATTCGAAGTTCAAAGAAAATTCGATTTAACGACCAAAACGACGCGAGTATCTCGAGAAAAACAGTTGCCGAAAAGTGTCATCGACGATGAATAATGGAACGGCGAGCGTGAAGAATGTAAAAGAAAAAGAAAAAAAAGCGTCGACGTATGCATTGCAACGCGAGCTGCGATACGAGAGGGGTATATTAGCCGAGAAGGCTTCTGCCAGAAGGTCGAATTCACGGTGTATCACGGCGTAAAAACGTGACGAGTTAATAAAGCAGCGGGTACCCCCGACAATGGCCGCGATAAAAGAGATAAATTAATTCATTTAATAATTAAATTCAAGAGACACACGACTCGCCAAAAAACCATCAAGACTATGACTATTTAGCGAAGAATGATAGTAAAACAATGAAATTATGAGAAACAGAAAAAGAAGAAGATTGAAAGAGCGTGGATAAACGTTTGGGCCTTTTGCATTCGTTATATCCACCAGCGTGACATTGTTATCGCTAATACCTACTTCTACGCGTATGTAAATATATGTATAAGCCACATCGACGATCGGTAATATCGCGCTTACATACTTTACGGTGCTCTCTTTGTTAAACTTTCGAGTGTATCAAGTTATTGTGTGTACGTCGGCGAAGCATCGCGCCGGATGTACCAATGAAGCGCGCGCCAGCCGACGAGGAGTCAACGAGCCACTTCCGGGGCCGTTCTCATACACCCTGGCAGAATATTACATTGATAACAGAAATTGCTCTTCCAAGTACGTATACGCCAAAGTACGAAAATTTTATTCCTCCAAACGATTCCTCGTTCGCGATGCTTTAACAACCAGGAAACAACGTAGACGAACGAAAAATCAAGATTATATTCTTGAAAATGAATCACCCGGAAACATTCGTTTTTTTAATTAGAAACGATATACAAATTGCTTGCCATGCTACTTTCAAATGTAAATTGATTGACTCTCAGCGCCGTTATCGTGGCCGCAATAAGTTTTGAAAGTTCTGTCGCCGTTGTCGCGATTGTCAACCGCCAGATGACCGGAAATGAAAAAACCAAACCAAATCGTAAAATATAATGTTGAAACCGTTGTGCCACATGATTTTCTTCATCTTTTTTTTATACAAAATGGCCACCGATTGGACTTGATGTACGTTTCTTTAACCTAAAATTCGTACCTATCTGATATCATTTAAAAGAAGGTAACTAAGTGAAAAAAAAATCGTATGCAGGAGAAAAAAATAAATCCTAACCCATAACGAAAATCCTCCTGTTTCGCTCCAAGGCCGTTGAACTTTGTCAATTTTTCGAGTTTCAAAATGAAATATGCACGCAGTATTGTCGATATATGTATATCAAAATAGAAGAATACATTCCTACCTACGCAAAGCAATTATGTATTCGAAAAATGCGCGTCGTGCCCACGAATGAGAAGAAATAGTACTATAAAGTACACTAAATTGGACGCTCGCCCAGAGATTACCGTGACTCATATAGACATGTCATCGTACGAAAACGTACACACAAGATACAGATGCTAAAATCACTCCGTAATACAAAGTCATACGTTACTATAATAAATACACAAGGAATACAGCGATACTTGAAATTGGTACTCGAATCTCTGGAGACGTTCAACAACGTCATCACTCATCGATCCGATTCCTCTTGGCACTGTACACAGTGCGTATTATTAGCTTGCACCCACGAGGCCGTGAATAGACTCATTCATGCCGAGACGGTCTGTCACTCATCTGACGATATCGTCGGATTTACCAACGTACATCGGTAGCGATCGAAGACGGACACGAGACTCGAGCTCTTCTTTAATTTTAACCAAGATAAGAGATTAATCTCGAAAAGAGATACAGCAATATTATCGTAATGAGCTATTTCTAAAAATTTAACAATTTTTGTCGACAAATATCGAGTATGAATTGTATCAATCTGCGATGCGATTCTATCGGCAAATTCACTTGAAACACAGCCACAGCCAGTGTAAGTTGCGTGAGGTAAAGGAGGCCTATAATATAGCGAATTCGTCACTCGTAACCGTGCAGCCACAGGCTTTAATTTAATAGCCAATTTAATACTTGCCGACTGAGGAGCCAAGTGACAGGAATGGTTCATTCGGTTATACTTCGTATAACTTTGTATAACGCCATAAAACGCAGTATAGTTATTTTTATGATATCGTAGTGGTGAAGCGAGCAACGAGAATACTGTACACATTGTTACTTTGTACAACAATATCAAGCATTAGAGTATAGAACACTTATTTGTTATTGACGAGAAAACCGCGCATGTTGAGACGAGGACAATCTATGAGTTGTCCCACGAATGAATTGATTTTTTGCACGTATTACACTTTTCTCGACACTAACAACTTTGCGAAGATGTCAAACAAACCAGAAATAAATACGAAACCGAACAAAATAGTACTTTTCTCGAACCTCAAAATGACAATACGATTCGATTTATAAAAAAAAAAAAAGAAACGATTCAACAAAACTTCGTGAAATTGGTAGCATTAAAGCTGGCAGACCGGAAATTCATTCCGCAAGGTTGTTGTTCGGTTGTTCGCCGGTACCGGCGCCAAATGTACGCGAAGCAAACTATCGCGCTATATTTAGCCGAACTAGGCGCAGAGGAAGAGTATAAAGCGAATTCGTCACGCTCGAGAGGCATGAAAAGATAAGATATAAACCACGAATGGCCTAAGAAAGTCTGTAATGTTGAAGGCACTGTGCGGCGCAAGAGAACACAGTTCGTAAAGCACGGGGTATTTGTCGATGATGATGCGATCGTTACCCATCGGCATGCGTTGTTCTTCTTCCACAGACGGTAAAACGTCTTTGGTAATACATTATCGAGGATAGCATAAACCTGCCTCTGCTCGTTTCTCGACTCGATGCCTACCGTAGAAATGAGCTTGTACATCGAGTGTGCTCGTTCGCTTGCTCATTCACTTGTTGCACTTCCTACAAGTGCAAGTCGACGATCCTCGTCGAACGCGAGAGAGTTTCTTTTTTCTTTTTTACCTGTTGTCGACCGATTTTGAACGAGCCGCGCGACTCTTTTTTCTGTTTTTGTAAATTCAACATTCTTTCTGGCCTCTCGCGATTATTCAAAACGACACAAGGAACAAGTGGCAAGAATGCCTCACGCTCGCGATATAACCGGCTTCAAAAGTGAAGAGGAAATTACATCCCTCAGGAGTAGGAGAACGGAGATACTTGAAGAAGCGTCTACGCGTCCTCATATTTCTTCGCAAAAGTAATGCACCGCTTTATTTTGTCGAGCACCCCGTTCCCGTTAAAGGAGCCCACACACATACAAACACATTTAGCATCTATTTTATCGCATTCCGATATTACCGGGACGGTCAATGAGCGCGATAATATTGAGCGGGTAATATATAACAAACGTAATCTTTTTCAGCCACTTTCAAACGATTGGCAAATGAGCTCCACTTATTTATCCACTCATCGTCGTCTTTCCTCTCGCCCCGGTAATCAATTTAGTTCAATGGAAAAAAAGAATAACAGAGATGCGTATGTCCGTTCGACTCGATCGACTTTGGACGAAAAAATTAATTAAAACCTTCGCGTCATATCTTATTGAGGTATATTATAAATCGAGTGATAAAAAAAACTGTAGGCAAGGGCGAGTAAAAGTATGCGCAAGCATGTTTTTAGCGTTGGTATGGCATGGAATATGTGTAGGTATATGTATGCGGGAAGAATAATGCGTACCTTGAAATTTTGTTAGCCGATATCTTCTTAGTAGAGACAAAAAATCCTTTAATGGAGGGCAGGGACAAAGTCCGATGGTACGTGGAAGGATCTTGGACGAGTGCTCGTGAGGCGTAAGAGGCTTGAAAATTTATTCAATGACCATACCACGCGAATGGTTGCTATAGTTTACCTATGTGTCTGTGATCATTTGGGACTATATATTGGGACCTATGTATGTATATATATACCGTTTATATATATAGAGGAAGGGATAACCCCGCGCAAAGTAAAGAAGCGAAGACGAGGGAGACGTTGAAAGAAGAGGCAGCAAGAAGCGAAGGGATAGAAAGAGAGAGAAACCCCGAACGAAAAAGGAGGCATTGAAACGACGTATACGCGTCATTCGATCGCGAGACTGGTATCAGGTGCAAACCAGTTTAGTTGTTGCACAGCGAGCGCAACCCAGTACGAAACCGCATGGAGAATCTGCAAATAGCGTCACGCACGTACTCATTCACTGGTGCACGCACGCACGCACGCACGCACGCACGGATCTAACCATCAACGCAGTAGGTAGTGAACCTGTTGCCGCTTTGCTCGAGACATTACATCCACATGTGTGCCAATATTACGAACAAGAACGTTTATTAATTCGCTTCATCGTTTCTATCAATTTGTTCTTTATTTCATTTTTCACTTTTTCATTCCATAGGAAGTATGGAATAAAAAGAAAGTATCGCAATCGCAAGAAAAAATAACGCCCGATTAATGAACTTTTGGTGCTTTTCAACATCATAGAATGAACAAAAATAAAAGACAACTTTCCACCCGCCCTTTACAAAGGCCTTCTATGAGAGTATCCGGTTTGCCCGATTGTCACCAAATTTAATAGAGACCACCGTTCAATTATAGTCTATCCGCGTTGAACTTTTTACATTACCAATGGACTAACGGCGATGTTGTATATTATACATGTTTGGTAATAGTAATAGTGAATACTGGTAAATTCGGTTAAATAAATATTGGCAATTACATCGTGTATTAAAGATTCCAGCGTTAGATCGAGAGTCACGCGATCCAAGTTCCCAGCGCATCATCTGTTTCTCATATCAGGACTCTTCACCGTTACATAATAATGTTTTCAGGCCACAATTATTATTATCGAAGATCAAAGTTTAATTAAAATGGATAACAGTCACAATAGTTATTATGTAGTTTCTACAGATCGTGATTTGTCGGGTCATGCAGAATCGTGCAAACCGATATTTATCTACTGCAATCAATTTTTCACCCTAACGAGCATTGCGTGACACCGGTTTCGCTACTGGTATGAATTATCATAATAGAATGTTCGTAAAAAAAAAAAAAAAAAAAAAATAACAATAACAATAACACGCGGACAATGAATGCACGAGAGAATTGCCGAGTTAATTGGCTACGATAAATGGAGATTTCAATTGTTCAAAAGTGTTATGAATATGATCCTCCACCGTGCGTGATCTATCGTTCATCCAGTTCAATAGAGGCCGTCACGAAGAATTAAGTTTAATTACTATCCACGATCGTTGTTGATTTAGTCGGGCTCTCAGTGTCCTATCTCTATATCAACGTCCTGCGGACGTTCATTGTTCGATGATTACCGCATGACCATCTCGAGTCATAACAAGCGTAGAATACCGGTGGGTAAAGACAATTTCGTCCAAGATACGCACGTTTTGTTTTTCTTTCTTATATACCTTTTTTTCCTTTTCAATTTAATATTCTCATCACGTTGAACGAGCTACGGGGCATTGCTTCGCCTTCTAATTTATACCGTCAGCGATCAAAATGTTTTTCAACGCATTCGTATCTCGTATCGTTATGCAAGGCTCGAGTGTGCGTGCATGCATGCGCGCATAGAGTGGTATAGTATGCATATTAACGATTGCTCTCGTTATTGAGTCGCTCTTGATAACCGTGAGCCAATTGCTGTGCTCATAAAGCGTCACATAAATCAATTGTATACCGTGCCTCTGCCATCGGGTCGAATCTATTAAGCGATCGATTGTGCGCAGACGAGAGGCAAAGTTATCGAAGCTCGCGACGATGCGTGGCTCTCCCTTCATTTTTGCAGTAATACCATACGGAACTCTGCCCCAAGACAGTGCGAGTAGTAATAACATTCACAGAATTGGTTAAACATTTTATTTTATTTCCCGAACGCGAGAAAACAATTGTGTGCCTATTTGCCAACTATAATCAGAATTGAAATAGGCGATTATATTTGTAAAATTGTACTTGGAAAAATATATTGGAAAATGATTCCGTTGTCTATAGGTACGTAGTACGTAAAAGCATCGAATGCCGGTATATTCAATTGCTATTCGACGAGATACGCGCCACCGAGGTGAAATATTCGAGGATACATTTGGCATGAGAGAAAAAAAATTCGTATTCCTCGAGTTTACGGAAGCAGCGAAGTCATCCGAGTATGAAATAGGAGTCGGTACGGTCGGCATCCGTAAAACGAAGAATATTAAAGCGAACGAGAAATGGAAGAGGGAATATAAAGAGACACAAAAATGAAATTTACGGGTGGTTCGGTCTCGCCTGTGAATTCGATGCTCTTTCACACGGGATCCTTCTCGGGATAGTAGTCGTGAACCGCATAATCCACAATAAGTAAGGAAAAAACGCATTTAGTTTTTCACCTGAATTTTTACAATTTCGTATATTTGGAACGTACGTTTTACGTTGAATCCCAAGAGTCATAGTGGAAAAGATAAAGTTGAACTGTTCGGATAGTGTGGAACTTGTTCTGAGAAATATGAAAATCAACGAATTCGCGTCACGTACGAAGACGCCGGGGCGCGGCGCGGCGCTCGCGCGCAACTTATACACCTGCTGTTGTTGCTGCTCCTGCTACTTGCCTTTTCTGATCGTTGTGCTTCTGGCGCTACCGGACGCGAAAAGACCAACTGGAAGAGTATCCCCCCGCACCCTCGCCGCATCCCTTCCTCGCGCACGCATACCGAGGCGAACGAACTTCAGGTCCACGCGCGTAAAAAATACATGTGTTTAAAGATCCTCGAAATTTATAGCGCACGAGGAGTCCGGTACAAAAATATATTAAACCTTGAACCACGCGAAATCCTTCCGAGGAGTTATTTATTATAAATATTGTCATTTATATTGTTCAATTTCAATTACGTTATTATTACTATTAGTGTCGAAATAAAATGGAAGATTTTCGAGGTAAAATTAGTAAAATTTCGAGTGACGTCGAAGGTACGCATCATATCAACGGAGATAAAAATAAATAACAGAAATGTTTCAGGTAGAAAAATCCCGGGTGGAGGATATATACGAAATCGAGGTGTCGTTATCGAGTTTCTTCTTCCCTAATCCGCTTTATTCTTTGTCCACGAAAGCAACACGGCGCATCGGCGACAAAAAAGCTCATGGTTTCAAGTATTTTTCCGTTCTCGAGATTAAAAAACGGAAATAAATCTCCGTGTAGAGTCGCGGGCGTTCCTTTCGCATCATGTCGAATTAGACTGAAATGTAACGTAATACCGTCGTAATCCCCGCTGACGAAAAGTGGCACGAAACGAAAACGGAGATGTATTCAAATTCTCGTAATAAAAATTTATTTAAAAAAAATGTATACATCCATGTGAGGCAGAAGTGCTTCTTGCAGATAATAAAGATATAGAAAATTGGATATGAACGTAAGGACAAATGCCGAGTAGCACCAAACTACGTAGTAAGGATGAAAGAAAAAGTGATGATGCGGGTTAAAAACGTATAACTATATATAGGATCCGTGGCCCGTACGAACGATGACACCGGTAAAAAAAAACCTAGTAGCCACAGTCGGCAAAGAGCAAGCGAAAGATGACTCCGCAACAAAAACACAGTAGTGAAAAAACGAGCAACTTAAAGAGGGGAGTAGAAACGATGAAGAAGAGGAGGGGGAAAAAAACAAGAGTAAAGCAGGCCTCGCGTTTTCCCTTTGCTCTTAATTCCAAAGGAGTAAAATGAGAAAGAGAGATATACAAAAGTGCTGCAGGCGCAGCGGCTATGCCTTTTCGTCCTCGCTAAACGCTTATTACGCGAGGCATTACCATAGGCAACAGAGTGAAGGGCTTTCATACGCACGTACAAAGCTGCGTATCTGCTGCGATATGTACATACGCGTTTTCGTATATATAAAAGCCATGCAAGTTACAAGTGTACGAGTCACGCGAAGATATTACTACCCCAGCGTCACGCTCCTTCGAGGGAAGTTCGTGCTGCCAGAAGCAGGACAAGTTTTTTGTCCCGGCGCTCTCGTGGCGGCCCGGAGCATAATTACCGCTTGGCTTGGACTCCCCCCAGGGTGCCCCTGCCGTGCGTCTTCGCGACGGTAATTATAGCGCGAGCACTCTACCCCCTACCCCCTACCCGCAATCGTTTGCGGATTTATATCGAAAGAAACGCAGAAAACGACGCAACGCTTTTTAGTATAGCGCAGGGCTGGTGGAAATACGGGCTCGTAGTATCGTTGTCCACGTGAGGACGGTTAATGGCCTTCGCATGCTATTGCAAAATTGTAGGGCAACAGCGGGTATACGCTTCTTTTTTTTTTTCAACAATACATAATCGTAACGCATGAGCATTAAAAAAATATATTTTTCAACACTTGAAAGCCTTGCAATGTATTGGTGTTTGATACCATTGCAATTGGTCCGTCGCGGTAAACGATAAAATTGTTTTGCCTTATCCTTCCGTCCATCATTTTTTTTATTCTCTCGTTTAACCGAGTTTATACGAACTTGCGCGTAATATTTTCATGTATTTCCTTGCTTTTATCGCAGTGCACCATACGAACAAAAAATTATATCGTCGTAGTTAATATTTTTGTTTCAATTTCGGAGTCCAGTAATTGTTTCTCACAGAACGGATGTACGACAAACAGGATACGATGGAAATGAAGCAAAGACATTGTAGCTTCGAATAACTCTACCGGCAGTGTTATCGCCCGGTGCCGCGAATCTAAGAGGACAAACGACGAGTCATTTGAACTGAGCGATAAGGAATCGCAATGCAAACGCCGCGCTTTGCTTGAGTAACGATAACGATTTTTCGGGACAGGATCAGTCCTGTTCGCGAAAACTTATGTTCAATGTTGCTGGGCGAAGTATAACCACCATTATACAAAAGCACACCAGAATTTATAGTAAAGTGTTGGTACAACGAATTAATTCACAAGCAATGTGGAAATGTACAAATATCTAGGGGTTTTTTTTTTGTCAGAGAAATTATAGAGGCGAAAAAAATCAGACAAAGTTCTCACCAAACGTCCATTTTTTCAATTTATCAACGTTTCATCAAAATTCAAGTAAAAACGTCATCAATATCAAAAACGGAAATATTATCAATTCTTTCGTGAAATTACGGATTTGGGCCAAATGAAAAATCTAATACCGTCAAAGGTCACTCGATTCGTGTGCAAAGTTTCAACGTGATTGCTTCCAATATGCGCAAACAGTTTTTTTTGTTTATTAAAAAATTCAATGTTCATAACTTTCAAATATCTTTGTGAATTTCGACCGAATTCGATACCGAAAAACCAGTGTGGTACAAAATTTCAGTTCGTTCGGTCAACATTTTTGAATATTCTGGAACATTCTGAACACATTGACGTGAAAAAATCGGTATCGATATTGAAAAATAATGTTCGTAGAATGTATTTTTTTTATGCTTACCGCATATAACAGACTCTTTACAGTCCGCTCTTCGAACACAGAGGAATATGCTAATCGCTGAAATACATTAATCAAGGTATTTACACCTGAAGACTTTGATGTAACGATAGATGAGCGCCTAACGAGAAAATTGCCGAAAAGGACTCTCTCGCACAGTACATAATACGCGGCCCGGTAAATAATAATGGGCATCAAAGGAAAGCTGTTGACTTATGAAGTATATACTGTTGCGTTGGATTTTGTTTTACGCGTTCAGTGTGTGTGTGCGGTACCGGCTCAGGCGTACTGTAGACATTACGCGGTAATAATCTTCATAAATCATGGTCATTTTTTTTTTTTCTCATGGTCCAACTTTTACTCTCAAAGTAAGCACACACACACACATACATATATAATACAGTAGATTGTATAGTCACAATACGTATACATTAAAACTGTACAACGCATGCTGTAAGACGCAGCGGGCAAATGAATGATAAATCTTTCGCGTGGACCTTGGTACAAAACGGCAGAAAGACGTTGCACCGGACTCGGAACCTCGTAAATTTATCGCTCAACAGATGACTTTTTCTTTTCTTCCTTGGCTTTCTATAATGCTCGAAGTTAGTTTGCCAGAAGTTCGTATAGGTAGACGGGGCTGCTGCGTTGAATAATCAAAGACTGATGTAGCGAGTATGCAACGACAATTAACTGGTTATATTCTCCAAAGTTGTGGAGTTCCGTGCCGGATGGATTTTGAAGGATGGAAAGTTGCCAGGAAGTCCTATCGAGTTCCGACTTCGCTAAGCCTTCAACAGTACGTTCATTATAATGGGGTATACCTCGAGTTTCTGGGATTCTAGCTTTACAGCTTGATTTCGCGAAGTCGCAATCCGAGGGAATAATCAAAACGTTAACTACGCTATCTTTTGACGATTCTCAAGTGAGCTCCATGAATATTGTAAATCGTGGAAGGTTCGTTAAACCGTCTCGTTTGGTATAAAACTCTATCTCGAAAAAGTAGGCAAAAACAAACGTAATAGGTTTTTTTACCCCCCCGACTACGCTAAAATGACCATATTCCATGCCTGAAACGCGGGTGGAAAGTTAGCGATTCTTGTTCAACGGTACATAGGTGGTAGGTAGGTAGAAAGGTGATATCAATAACTAGGAAATAGGATATCACCTTTGGAAAAATATATTTTTTTTTTAATTCTCCGAGAACCTCAAAGCTTCAAAATGGAACATTCCGTTCCAAATGGAGTCTTCAAATTGTGTTTATTAATGATTAAAAAATTCAAACGAAGAACGCATAAGTATGAAATTAAATGAGAAAAACATAAACCTGAAAATAGACGGTTGCTTTGCTCCGATGTTTGAAGCTTCCGTGGTCGTTATAAACTTTTATTGTCGATAAACGACAATGAAGGCTATGACATTATAAAAAATCGTACAGCATACCAATCGCTACGACTCCCCCCGTGCTGAATACAAGTAATTGTACGAAGGTAAAAGAGGAAGCGTAGAAAGGAGTGGTCGAACGCGCGTCGGCCCGGTACGCGCCGGCTTTCTTGGCCGTTATTGTAATTATACCGAGATTGACGGCTTAATGGGAAGCGGAGGCTAGTGTGCGTTCCCCGTTAGGACGCTGCTCGACGTGCTCCCGCTCCCGCCCAACAGCTCCACGCTCGAGGCCTCTTTTGCAGCTTCCATGACATCGAGTTTACGTCCGCTCTTAAATTTTTTTCTTTTTTTTTTTTTTTTTTTCATATTTCACAAGTAAACACCTACATTTTTGGGGTTCATTAAGGAACGTTTGAAACTGAAAATTGACTTGAAAAAAAATTTGAATATTGAATATTGACGATGAATCGTTATATTAAAAGACTTATAGTGTACAGTTAAATTGCGTTCAGTCAAAGGAATAACTATTACCAACGACTTTGTCCGGACAGTTGATTTTGGATCCGTAAATGAAGAGTATTTACTCGCGATTCTCAAACATCTTGGCCTACGATAAACAAATACCTTTCGTGTTAAATGAATTTGTTTTTCCCGAAGACCAGTTTTTTTGTAACTCTTGCATGGAAAGCAGCGCTTGTCATGGCAATTTTGTAGGAACGAAAGTGGCTGATTTCTTGAAACTATTGAAAAGATAAGTTCGCGCATGCGCAGTTCGCGATTACTTCACTTTCATCGCTTGGGACGAAAAATGATAACCTTTTACTTTTTACTGTCTGTCCCGCAAAACTGCCATGAAAAGCGCCGGTTTCCTTGCACTCGTTACAAAAAATATAGCGTGTAACTCAGACCGACAGTTGGCAATTGCGACTCGTGTGATGGCCACCCTCGGCCATCTTTTTTGCCTATTCACGGCCTATTTTTTATTCCACCAATTGCCGTGAATTTTACCGTGGGATATTTTGGAACATTTCTCGCAGATTTTCCTTATACGAAACACTCCGTTTGAAGCATCATATAAACAGTATCGTAATAATATCTTAATTTTATCTATACTTATCTTCACCGATCTATTTTATCTTTTTTGTTTTTTTGTTTTTTCGTTTTTACCGAAACCGGAATGTTTGTCTCAACAAAGTTTGGTCAAAAAAAAGCGGACACACATTCGTTCGATTCGTAGAAATTTTTCAAGCGTGAAATTAAAGGATTGGCCGGGTGGTAAAAGGGGGTCGAATGAAGAGATCAGAAAGAACGAAAGAGCGGCAAAATCTTGAATTTTAGATATGTTAATCGTGCGGGTCTTCGTGTCCCATGTTCTACGGCTCACTCGGGACTTCTTCGTCCGCGTGTCAAGGATTAACTCGAATCGTAATCGACGAGCGGAACTCGAAGAGTCCCCTGCGACTACGGCGACGACGACACCGACACGAAGTTCCGAGACGCGACCCGCTGAAAGCCGTACCACTTGAGATATTAAAGTTTATTCCGAAAAGGTGAATTTCGAGAAGGAGAGACCGGCCGTCTCGAGAGGGACATTCTTAAACGTGACGTTGGACTTCTTTAAATCCGATTACAACCTACTCACATATGTCAGTCGAACGTTAAGAGTCCGCTTGCGAGACTTGATTTGATATTTCCTGTGCTAAATTGTTAACATCGAGATTCCAAATAGAATCTTTCATTTCAATCGCGATATCGACTTCTCCGCGCTGACATTATTAACACGCTCGAAAAAAAAAGTGATTAGTCATTGAAAATTTTGATCGCCCTCCGATAAATAATTTTGTCACTAATTTATTAAACTTAAAAACATTTGAAACACTTGGACAAGTGATAAACGTACTTTCCTACAAACAGAACTGGGGTAGACTGTGATAAAAGAAAGAGAGGAAACAATATGCAATATGGAAGGAATTTTTAGAAAGCTATGATAGAACGGCGTCGCGAGAGGTCGCGAGAAACGAAGGAATAACAGCACGGAGAAGTTGGATCCTTCTGCATTTAGCTCCGTCAAGCTAGCTGAGAAGAGTCTCAGAAATGAGTTTTGGATATACCAAAATTACGTCAGATTTATGTGCTTTTTACGTGTTTCTCACGTATATAGATTTGAACAGCGATTTTTTTTTTTTTATGGTTAAGTAGATGAAATTTCAAAGGAGCTGAAACTCTTCAAACGGTGGCGGATATGTTCGGTTGTTATCACGAGATATTTACAAATTCGATAATCGTCATTGGGTTATTCCCAAAGCCCATAAAAAGCACTTTGATTTCTTGTAATACAAATGATACTGCCAAAAAATGGGGCTTCTCAGAGTTAAATTGCTGGTCCTTCGTTCCTTCCTTGGTACCTTCCTTTTTTGGTCCTTTTCGAAATTTTTTTTTTTTTTCAAAGGGAATGACGTTGGCCAAAAAATGTTGGTACCGAAAAATTACTCTAAAAAAGTTTGTTATGGGTACGGTCAGTTCGGAAATATACGACTTAGAACGAATGGCAACGAAAAAATTCAATATCTTGATTTTTTCTTGAAAATTGGGGTTCAAATGTATATATTTAAGAAGCATGTAAAAAGTACATAAATCTGATATAAGTTAATTAAATAATAACGTGAATACGAACAGAGAAGACTTTGGTCACTTGATGTCAAGCTAGCAGAACACTTTTCGCATGCATTTTTTAGCTAAACGGAAAGAGCACCAAAATTTCGGTTTCGGCACACAATTAGCACATAAAAAGCACTCTTTGCTATAAAACCTGTCTAATACTCGCTTCTCGCGTCACAGACATCCGTGTAATCCTTTCTCTGACACGACAGATCGTCAATAGCATAGCAAAAAAATTGTAAACATTCAAAATTAAATACTATACGCTTGAATAAAAAAGTCCCTTTTTTTTATGTTTGTCGGTTTAAAAAATTCATAATCTTTTTCGCCTGAAATTGTTGATCTCATTTCGAAGCCAAAGCCGTGATCCCACTTGATACAAATCAAATACTTCGATATAAATAAAAATCAAACTGAAAAAAAGAATATTTTTTTCGTTACCACACGAATAATAATAAATTTCATTGTATTTTACTGAAAAAAGCAATTGAATAGAAACTTGTACAAACGCCAGCACAAGATTTTGATAGGTTATCTCGAACCCGATCTCAAACTTCCTAAAGTGTTTGTCGAAGGACTAAGCAAACGAATGGAATGAAGATTAAGCCGAAGAAAACGAAGCGCCGCGTCCGTCTCCTTGGCTGCTTACACTCCCTTGACGCGCAACGAGAAGAGATCTCGTTTTTTTTCTTTTTTTTTTGTTTCTTGTTGTTTTTTCCTCGTCGCGACGTTGTATGGAGAGCTCGCGGATCTTCGGACAGTTCCTTTGCCATCCGCGCAACACAGTATGGTTGGTTATATAGACTTTTGTGAATTCGCACAAAAGGATTCTCTCTTTCGAGCGCCTCTGTCCCTCCTTTATCCTTCGTCTTTCGCGGCCAATCAAACTGCACGGCTGAGACGCTCACTTGCGTGCACACGTGTTCCGCCGACGGCGAGACCCTTGACAGAAAGAATCCTCGTTCGGCGCACTGCGAATGCCCCCTCAATGATATATACTCGGAATAATAGTACGATCAAGGATATGAGACAAGCATCCGGATCTATGGTATGGATATGCGAAAGATGTGAAATATTTCAGGGTATAAAAAAAGAAACGAAGAAAACGAAAGAAAAGGTCTGGAAATTCAACAATAATTCAACATCCATTTGGGCCCGTCTAACATATAAAAATGAAGTGCAAGGGGAAAAAATTGGTGCTCTTTGTAGTTTCACCGGAAAATGAAAATGTTACTAGGACCGCTAGCTTGACGCAAAGCCAAAGCTTGTTGAGTCGGAGAAAAAATAACGTCATTCCGCTCAATGGAAACTTGTACCCGGTATACCGAGATAGTTGTTTTTTTTTTTCGGACACGGTTTCTATGAAAACTCGACTAAAAGACACGAAAAGTAGTCAAATAGTCGCGCGACATTGAAAGTTATCGGCCGACAAAAAAATTTCGTCGGAGGATATTATCTTGGCAAGTCAAAAACTCCAAGGACGTTAAAATATCATAATTGGAAAGAAGCCGCGTGCAATATTGACCCATTAGCGATGTTTTTCCAGGCGTCGACTACCAAATCCCCACGAGAGTGACCGCGGCTGTGAGTCGACATAGTAAAAATAATATTTTCACGCCCTTTTCGGATTCTCATATTTCATATTTCTCTCATACGACGAGTCCACGCTTCCCTAAACAAACACGAGAAATCTCGAATGATTCCATCTTAATAATAAAATTGGTAGCAATGCAAACGTTGTTTCTCGAGATGCGTTCGGAGAATTATATAAGAATTATGAAAGAGTTGATTTAACGAAGTCCACGATTTTAATTTTGCTGCGGAATGATTTATTCATTCAATTGTCAAGAAACACGCTGCGCAGTGTCTCGACGATGAATTCTCGAAATTTTTTTATTTTATAATTTTTCTAATTTTCGAAAATCCCGTTTTCAGCAAGAATACGATCAATCGGTATTTCCGATTGTGTTCTATCAATTTTTAGACGAAAACTTTTTGAGGGTAATGTGTAGTCTTTTTGCGAATTTGTATAAAAAAATCATGACTTTTCATGCATTAAAAATAAAACGAAATTTCGGAAAATTAAAAAAAATTTATATGTATTCGGAAAAATGAACGAAACAATTTGTGGTAAAAGAAAGTTAAGTTGCCGGATAATTCGGTGATGAATTTCTTTTAACTTTAAAAAGGGTAAATTGTTAATAAATTTTCGATATTATTATTATTATGTAAAATTAATGCTCGTAGTACCTTCTATATGATTGATATTTTTCAGATTTTTATGCCATCGGAAAGTATTCGAAATTCTCTGTGAGTCTCACCCTTTGGCTGAAAATGTAATGATACACCCTCCCTAATGCCATCACCTTAAGAATCCTGAAAGATTATCCCCCTGACAATATAGCCAAATGGATGCAAGGCAATAAAAAAATATTATGTATAAAAAGTACGAAAAAGAAGAATACACGCGTAACACGCGACGCAGTACGCAGAATCGGTGGATTCCGCGGAAGGTTTCGTGTACGGTGTTCGGGTTCGTTAGCGAGTACGCGACGAAAGGAGCAATTCGGAAGTGTACATGCCGAGATGAAGAAGCCGCCAGGGCGTGTGGAAGAACCACAAGGGAAAACGGAAATTATACAAGAATGCGAAAGGATCAACCTGTTGCCTATATACTGAGCCGCATACAACTAACGCCAGAGCATCCCGTTAGTAATGGTGCTGCACGAAAACGTCTTCGTTTCTGTAACGTTCTCAAAGTGAACAACGAGACGAAGTGGTCTCGCAATGAAGACATACTCGTCGCTCATTAACCAGCTAATTCCTAATTAACGAGAGTTCCGCAGTAGTGCGGCACAGAGGCGCAAAGGCTGCTCGCTGAATTTCGAGAGAAAGAAATTGAAGGGGGTCTGTCTGTGTGTGCGCTCTTTTCTTCCACGGTGCTCCTCCGGAGAGAAAAAAAAAACGTGGAAGGGGAGGAAAGGGACGAGGCGTTTCTCTGTGTTCTCGTCGAATGTTCCAAGAACATTAGACGAGACTTTTCTCGGTTTTTTCTCTCAGTCGTTAAATTCGAAATGCACGGTCTCCTTTAATTTTGTCAGTTAATTCCTTCGTCGCTACTACCAACTACTGTACTACTGTACTGTGCTGCGTAGCGACGCTGAGACGAGGCTACTTCGTCGGCTCGCGTGCGCGTCGGCTGCACCAATAATTCGCGTATGTTACGAGGGGTCCAACGTCGCATTTGCGAATTGGGTGCATTCTCGTAATCTCCGATCATGTGTTCGCTAATTTATGAATATTTTTTTCGACGCTGCGCTGGTATCGTACTCGTTATTTTTTTTATTAATATTTTAATTCGATTCAGTTTTATGTTTTTATTCATTCACGTTAGAAACTTGAACAATTAAAAGTATTCGTATGAAAAGATTATTTATATTTACTCACTTTCTGCCGCTATCGAGAAACCTGTCGAACTCGACGGACATCTTGCAGCACAGGGCGCGCCTGTTGTGGGAGGACGAGCACTTTGTGTTTATCATGTGACCGTCTGAAAGGAAAGAACGAAAACACCTCAATTAATCGAGAGGTTAATGATCTCATCGCCCGATGCCTCGAGTCCCTGAGCTCGTGCCGTCGTCAGCTGGTTATTAAACTACCGAGATCCGACGTAATTAATTCCTATACCCGCTTGGTTATCGCGGTTCACGATCTCCGAGCCCATCTATGGTATGCTCGCAAGATCGTTTAGGATTTAGATTAAAAAAATTGCCAAAAAAAATCGACTAAAATAAAATAACGAACGAAACAATGATAAAACTCCGTAGTCGCAATTGATCGCAAGATCGGACGCTCCGATATGATAATAATAATCGAAACGTTTTAGGAATGTAGTAGAAGCTCACACGGGGAAAGATCGAGCGGAACAGAGGGATTAAGGAGATAATGAAATAAAACAAGTCGAAGAGAAGGACGAGAATGAGAAGGAGGAAAGATTACGATGAGGAAGGAGCAAACCGGTGTAGAGCAGAGCGCGTGTTCGGGTCAAAGGTCGGATGGTGCCCGAGGGCTCGCGTGCGCCCTCCCTCTCGCGATCTTCACCGATGCCCACCACCTCGTACCCTCGTACGTCGCTCTTCGTTCGTTCTCTTTCGCCGGCTCATTCGTACCTCAAGCCGCCCGCGATCTTCGCGAAAGAGCCCTACCTCGACTTATCGTGTACATCGATCGAGAGGGGTAGAGAGGTAAGTATAACGATACAAGAACCTTATAACAGACGGACGACCGCGGTCTGCGCGAGTACCGAAATATCCCCGTACTTTGTCATACAATGGCCGACCCGTGTAGACCGGCGGATCTGGGTACACCGACCGCAAACATATTCCGATCCGCATTATAACAAAAAAAAATGAGCCACGATAGAATTTCATCGAGGTTACCGTACATCAAACGGAGATAATAAGACATTATTACGTTACATTATTTTTTCACAATGACAATTTTGTCTCTGTGTCTTTGTTGCTATTTGATTGATAAAATGCCAAAGTGCTCGGAACGTTTGTACGAAATTGTACGGACGGACATTGTTTCTAAACTCTAATACGGGTATTTAACTACCATCGGGCACCCATAATAAATGGATAAAACGATCGAATGAAAAATTTCAAATTAAATTGGATAATCGCGCTCGCATGGATAATTCGCGTTTCGTATCGAATTTTTTGTTCGCCCGTATTGTTTACATCTATGCGGTAATATTTTATAAAAGAGATGGTAGCGTATATAGTTTATCTTCCGTTGACCACACCCGTACGTACGAGTTCTTGACGAGCATAGTACTCCATACCCTGCCACTACTACTATGCGAAGGAGGAAATATTACGGTGCACAATTCTCCAGCTCGGTCGGAATATACAGTTACGGAGAGTTCTATTATCTCTCTGGAATAGCGTACTGCTATATGCCGGTATAGCCACCACCAGAGCCGGCCGGCGTACAGAGAGCCGAGGGGGAAATGGAGAACATGTCCGGAAGGTAATCTTCAATCAAGCCGGAGCAAATTATAATTCTACGTGACGCTGTCAAACAATTTATTCTCTCCGACTCCGGGCTACGTACAATTTCTCCTTTAATTAAAACTATTTTTTTTTTTTTTTTTTTTTTTCATTACAAAAGACAATGATTCGAATTACGACCCGTTTGTGCGGAAGCGACAGACATAAAAAATTTGAAAAAAAAATCTTTACCTCAAAAACTCATAACTTGATACAAAAATCCTTATTTACGCCAGATATTAATACTTTTTTCAAGCCTTTATACAAAAAATCTATGCGGTACACATCATCTTATACTTGTATCGTATATTTTGGAAAATTGTTCGTCTGCTTGTCTGTTTTTCCGTGTTCCCTCGTCCCCAACTTAGAATCAGACCCCTACTAACTTCGGACTTCAAAAAATGGAGCTTCTCCTACCTTCCGTTTTTTGGTCCTTTTCGAAATTGTTGTTTTTAAAATGATGGGAATGACGATTATCGAAAAAATGTCGGTTTCGGTATTTCGCTATTTAAAGTGACTTAATTTTAAAACTCATTTCTGTGACTTTGCTCAGCTAGCTTGACAGAGTTGGGTGCGAACATAGCAGAAACTACGGTCAACGCTCGATCCTCGGTTGCCCACCACGGGAATACACCGGGCGTTAACTCGATACTAAAGTGTCCCCTCGGGATGCGAAACGCGTTCGGTTTATATACCACGCGAAATCGCTCTACCGCCGCATCACATTGTAGATTAACCGTACCGCAGAGCAGTGACACCGATGACACGACTGGTAACTACGGTCGAATATTCATTACGGCCCTCCGAGCAGTCTCCACCTATCTACGACCTCTATTTACTTCACCGATACTCCTTCCTATACCCCCCACCTTATCCCGTGAATCTTCTATTAAATTTAGCTCCCGAGTGATAAAATTCTTTTTCAACGTATCTCGTCGCCGAATCATCGAAAAACAAACGTTTTTATTATATTTTTTATTTCTGTAATTATCGCGACGCTATCGTTTTAATGATCGCTTAAAAAAAACTTTCACCATTTCAATGGCAATACGATGTAAATTGGTATTCTCTCAAATTCCTATCGGCAAGAAAATCTCATCAAAACGAGGACCTTTCTTCTCCATTCGTCTCAACGATTTTTATGCTATCATTTTAAATGATGGTAACGTTGTTTCGTATGTATGTATCGGAGAACGAAATCTCTCTTTGAGATTCGAAGATCGATATCGACGATTTAAAATTCGGTCGCGTGGGTCGATAAAACAAAAAATAGAACTTATTCATTTACCGATGATATCGTGGGTATTTGGAATTTTTTTGTTTCTCGAATTCCGAGGGAACAAAAAAAATCTGACATTCTGATATTAAAATTGTAAGATTTATTCATCGAATTGCAGGCTTCGTAGGTATGTTTGAAATCGGTTGTGTTCGGAAACGACGAGTCAAAAGTCAGTCCTAATTAAGAGAAAAGAAGAGCGTCGAGATGGAAAAAGTCGGTCAGTCGGTCGGTATCTTCCGAATGCATTAATGTGGCTTTTTCACGTTCGAAGAGTCATACTTTCGTGTAATCGCATCTAAGTATTATTATAACACGCTGTAAGCTGCCCACCTCTTTCCGTCTTTGCCATCCGCGAGAAATTCGGGCTTTTTCGTTCGTTCCGTCACGCGTCATACGTGTAGACGAAATAGACGAAAAACGATATACTGTTTCGACCAAGTTTCAGTGAAAATTTATAAATATCATTTTAATAATGTCGCTAACCGAATAAGGAAGCTTCAGCGCGCCGCATAGGAGGGAAAGTTTTATCATATACCGCACTTCGCGCGGGGTGCCGGGTAGGCAACGTGCAACAGAGAGAGGTCCGCGTCGCGTGAACCCAACGAGTCAGGACTGCAGGCGGCAGCAAACAAACTTTCATTTATAAAATATCTCAAAAACTGGACGGTCAAAAGTTTCTCAATTTTGACATCTACCTTTCGAAAGTATACTCTTACTATAGATGACTCTTCTAATGACACAAGTTCGTTCAGGTTTTCGTAAAGATGAAAAATAATTTGTTAACGAAAAATAATGTGTTCTACTTACTCGTCTGATTTTGAAAACTTTGATCGTCCTTATCCGTGAAGAACCACGTCTGTAACACACAAATAAAACATTATTTTCTCTAAAAATCTATTGATTTATCCGCATTTATGGTACACAATGCGGAGAGGAGACGATACATTAATCTTCATCTTTCGAAAAAGAAAAAAAAATAATGTATTAGCTTCACCAATTGGCAATGTTAAATGCGCTCCAACCGATCGATGGGTTGTGTCAATCTTTCACTCTTATGAAGTTCAGTGACAAATAACTTCATCTAATTTCTACACTTTTTAGCGCTTTTCGCTTATTTCAACATTGTATAAAGACGATAATTCTTTTTTTTACATTTATATCGAGTCTCTTCCTCATTCTCATCGGAATAGTTTTTCCATCGCTTTCTCACAATAAATCACGTCTCAGCTCTAAACTGTGCATTCCGCCTCTCTTATACTCTGGCATCTGGTTTATCGTTACGCAGTAACGCCGCTGTACCAACAAAGTATAACACATGCTACTCGAGAGAACTTATTTTCAGTCTCTAGTGGCTGTGTCGATAGTTAGGTGTACTCTATACTGCGTCTAGTCTATCGAAGAGAAGTCCCTTTAAGGAAGTCGTCGATCGGTCGTGAAACGCGAGGTCGAGTTGGATCGTCACGCGTGCGCTCTGTTCTCCGACTTACTTATCGACGCAGTATGTCTTTTCGACTTTCAATGTTCAGAATATCAAAAATAACGACGGATAAATCAGTTGGAAAGAAAGAAAGAAAGATTGCAAAGATATTGGCAAAATGAAAAGAACGGGTTCGCGGACGAAACAAAGCGAAGCAGAAAAAAAGGCGTTTCGTTACTACACGCCGGGGACTTCCGGTGGACCATTAAAAAAAGAAAATGTGCAAGAAGCATGTGTATAAGACAGGATGGGTATGCGTGTATAGCCGCGCGTCGTCGTGTGTCATCGCGCATCCGGACAATGCAAAACGAAACGAAACGATAGATGCGAGCGCGTCGTTGAGAAGAGAATTCGTCATCAGCGTTCGTAGAAGAGAAAACTAATCCGCTAACGAGGGCGCTCACTAAAATGGTCGAGGAACGACGAGGGCATTGTCGGGGACATCTCGCGTTACATTGACATTATTGTATTAATCGTCTTCGCGATGGGTTTAGTTACGCTCACTACGGTAGCTTGGAAGGGTGACGATGCGAATTGTCTTGTTCTTGGATTAAGCACGTTTGCGAGTAGTTAATCTCTCGACGTAATCGAGACACATACTATTTTCGTTCGTGTTCCACGAATCTCTTGAACTTTCGGTTAAACGAGACTAAATGATAGCTCCGCTCCGCTAATGAGGGGAAATCAATTATTCTTTTTATTTTTTCTTCTTTTCAACCTATTCGCACAAAATTTACGTAAGCAATCAACGTCTCATTGTCAAATCTTTTGGCCATTTGATAAAAGATTGTGTCGTCGGTACAAATAAATAGGAGATAAACCAATAGGCGTTACGCGGAATATTGCAAAAAGCTCCGACACAAAATTCGAAATGGTACGACATCGATGATGAAAGCACAATGGGGGGAAAAATAGTGATCACAGGACGAGAAGGTCGAGAAGTAAAAAAAAAAAAAAATTGCATTGGCCTTTGGCGCCGGAACACAGAAACGAATGAAACCGTTCCAATTGGCCAATTATTTTCGTTGGTCAGTGCAGGATCGTTCGTACAAAGGATGTTCGGGGTAAATTGGGGGTTCGCCGTCACGCGAAACCAAGTCACTCAAAGTAATGGAGTTCGGTGATTCTTCCCCTGACAGTTCGAACCTCATCGTTACATTCTTCTCCTTTTTTTTTTTTTTTTTCTGTTTCCGTATATTTTAGCCACGCGGTTTCTCTATATTATTTTCCGGTGTGAATACTCCTTCGTATGTTGACGGAAATCTTTTCATCGGGATGCGCACCATGACCTAATCACCTAATCGAAATCAATGACTTTTCTAAGCTTTTTCAGCCTCCAAAACCTCAAGAATTCGTAGAAGAGAAAAGCCGAGCCAAATGGACAATGGCGGCCTCGGTTAAAAAAATTATATATTGATATGATATTTTTTCTTCAATATTTTTAACGCTCCAAAAGATTTTGCTTCTGTTACCGCCTTCATGACGATGGTCACATTTTTAACACGTTTAATTTGTGTTTTTCGAAAGCCACATCGATTGTTATTGCTGCAAAATAAATTAAAAAAAGCGACAATTCCGAAGGCGGAAAGGGCTAAGACTAAAATAATTTATACGGATGGGAAAGAAAGCTATTAAAGGCTATTAACACTCGCGAGAGAGAGGAGGCCCGATGGAAATACGATAATGCACGACAACTGGTCTCCCGATCCGGCATATGATCGTAAAAGTAAGCGCTACCGAAGTTTCGTGATCCCATGTTCCGCGCCGCTGAAGCGAAATATTAAAACACATATTAGCGTACCTGCGCAACGTACTAATCGTCAAAATAATGGAGCGACCTCTTCGCTCACCTTCGCTTCAATTTGGTGCGAAGAAATCCGAAACCTCGCGCGCCGTGCAACAAACCTCCTACTTGTCAATCCAAATTGCGCATTTTGTGATTTGTTTCATTTCTCAGCCTTTTATCGTTATATTTCCACCTTTATCGTTCGCTCTCGCTGCACCGCTGCATCGGTGATTTACATATTTCCGTTCCGACTCCTTGTTTTCTAACTCGAGCTTTATTCACGCTTATTGCTATTATCAGTGACTCGTTAACGCGCGCGTACGACTACTTTCGAACTCGGTAAAGATTCCGTCACGGAATCTTTGCAAACTATTCAAACTATTTTACATCGTTCCTTTGTGTACGAATCGTAGAAATATATATACCGATATTCGTCACTTTAGCTACTTCGTGATTTCAAATCCTCCGTCACTTACGCATAATGCCTTAGCTACCGTTTTGTACACGCCGAAGGCGGCAAAATCTTATTATATGTATATATGTATAGAGATATAGAGAAATGAGGGAAGGAGGAGGAGGAAAAAAAAGCCCCGAAGAAAAGTGTAATAGTGGTTTGTCGTGGTGAACTTTAACGAATCTCATGGAACTGAAGGAACACACCGATGGGGGAAGAAAAGCGGAGCATCATTTAGCCGCGAACCCGTTGGTACTTTTGTTCACCGTCCATCCGAGCGCCTCGCGGGATGGCTTAATTATTGGCTCGAAAGAGCGAACGAAAGCGCGGTACGCGAAAGCAAACGTTGGCAAACGAATGGAAAGAATAGTTCGCGGCTCGTAGAGTTCGGGATTAGCGTTGTTCTTGGGGTCTTCTTCTCTGGGTGGTTAACGCCGAGCTCCGAGGCCGTCGAGGTCGAAGGTGATGCCGTGAGATATTCCCACGAGAATCCTCAACGGCCGAATCGGTACATTTTTATCGTCTGTTGCACAAATCCCCTCTTCTTCGACTCGTTTTTATTTATCCGCCAACTACGCACCGCCGAGCGTTAAAAACATCTATCAAATTCATATTTTCTCGTATCTACGATAAAGACGAGTCGCTTTCGAGAACTCGCGCGGTAAAGCGAGGAGGATCGTCATTAATATGCACTGCGATTTTTCAGAGCGTCGATATCACCGCAAAGCGTCAAATGACGACATTTCGGAAACTCCGAAACGACGAAACGAAACAAGACACGAAGTCTCGAAGATTCGTTACCGAATTCCGGGAAGTCTCGCGAGAGAATCTCATCAACATCGCGCTACATGAGAGACGCGGTATCTTGCAAGAGTTATAATACAACGGAGTTCGACAAGAAGCAGAGAAGGCGTACACAATACGCGCAATTAGCCGCACCGGAGATAATATCGGCAAGTTCTTGAACGCGCGCCCGCGAGAAACGTACGCGAAGAACACAAGGCGTCTCTCTTTCAGCTCGCCGATGTAAAATGAAATCGTAAACCTAGAAGTTTGGAGTTGAAGGTATGAAATAGATATGAATAGTGTTTTGCTAAAAAAAATAAGAATTAAGAATGAGAATTTTTGTACTTTTATATACTTGGAGACGTATTGCGAAAGATGATTAAAGGAAATTTCTCTCCTATCCTATCGATCGGAGAAAAATCGACAAAAAGTAAAATGTAAAATATGCGAAACGAAAAGCAATGTATTTGTAATAATCGGTTTTTCATTATTAAACATTATAGATTCGGAATGGTGAAGAATTATATCGACAATCTCGCAGTGAACGCGAACCGGTCGTCTGTGGCATCTGGAGCACTATGAATAAGAGGAAAAAAGAGAGCGGAAAGATCCGAGATGGAACGAGGCAAAGGAAAAGACGCCGAAAGAAGAAGAGTGCGATAAATCCGCGTTCCCACAGAGCAACGGCAAGAGCAAGAGCAGCCGCATATAAAACTCTCACCGAAGAGTTAGCCATTGAATATACACGGGAATATGTATACAAGCGTCGGGCGACTCCCCCGGGTGAAGGGAACATGTGGGACAAAGACTAATGCGTTTTACGCACAAAGTGCTGCCTATCCCGCGGCGGTAATGATCGCCCTGAGAGGAGAACACGAAACTCTGTCGATTAAAATCCGCGAATGTCGAGGGATTCGCTCACAATGAAAATTCGGATCTTTTAGCGTTGTCGGTCGATCTGCTTCGATTGACATTACGGATGCTTTAAGTACATACGCGTCGTACATCCCCAGCCAAAAATGAGATACAGTGAAAATTTCAACGTTTCCCAATGGTATAGAAATTTGCGAAAAATTAATAAATCTTGAAAACTAAGCTCGATAAGGATCAATTTTTTCACAACACTCTGTTATTATATACTTCTGTCAATTACGAGACCTCAAAGGTTGATGATATTTCATTGATACTCTTAAGCGACGTTCTTCGGCATTACTGAATTTTTAATTAATCGATTAAAAAAGTGAACAAGAGGACGAAAACGTGTTTTTTGTTGTTGTTGTTGTTCATTTATGAGACATAATTGGCTCGAATCGATCGGATAAAATAGAGATGAATGCTGGATACGTATATGCGATATATATCAATGAAGCGTAAAATGCAATTTTCAACGGACCTGATCCTTGGCGAATTGAAACCACGTGCCGATGATGGCCGGCAGACGAGAATGATGATAGTGCCGGGTGGTCTTGACGCTGATGAAGACGTCGTCGAGATCGGTGGAAAAAGGTGCCATGGTGGCAGTCGCGACCGGCGGTGTAACCGCGATCTCTTCGCTCATAATCATCCTCCGGGCCGCCGGCACTTCTATAACTACGCTCGCGCTGTTCACGTCCACTATAGCCTCCTCTGGCCACTGAAAAATAAACATTTTACTTTTTTTTTTTTTTTTTTTTAACAAAAAAACTCTATTTTAAACTGTATCGTCTGTTGTAAATTTCGCTTGTGTTATCAAGAATAACCCCGTACCGTATTACCATAGTCTAACGAAACACGACGTATATAGCAATTATAAGGGGGGAGAAATGCGTTTCGGAAATGCTAATGCGACTCACGATAATCTCCGAAGTGTATACTTTGGTACGAAGTTTTGTCCCCCCGTTATCGTCAATCATTCATCATCAGAACGGCAGATGCGAATTATGATCGATCGAATTAATTACTCCTTATCCGGAGCACGATAATTGCCAGGTGGGATGGAAATAAGTACAGTCGACAGTCGAGCGAAGCGAAAACACCCCATTTTCCTTAATACCATTCGAAATATCGAGTAATAATTTATTAATTTATTTATCCGCAGCTAAATTCAAGATTCGTATCTTATGCTTTGCACATCATCTTCGTTCATCGTTGTACCAATTTCGTAAATGTAATACTCTCATTCGTAAAACAAAACGACTTTTAAACATCTCCGAATGTCATACGTTTTTATATTATCTTAATACTCGATCTATTATCCGAGAGTAACTCAGCAACGGCTCGTAATTCGATATTCCGAATTTCCGCGTTTATTTCCAAGGTCACAATGAAATCGATATTCCTTTATGTTTATATTTTCCCTTACCGTTGCAGCGTACATTAATTCACATACGCGCGAAGTCTCTCGGAATACTTAATTATCCCACTTACGAGCGAAAACACTTTCCGCGTCGTTTATTTTCGTTACCCTTTTTGACAACTATTACCGGTGCGCAAAGTAACGCGTACGTTTACCCGAGTGCAAACGACAATTTTCACAATGGAAAAGTAACGTAAAAGAAATAAAAGTAATGAAAAAAAACACTAAAAAAACATAAAGGGTTGTTCACCTGGCGTGGTGCAACCGCTTGATAGATGAGTATTGTAGCATAAGCAGTTGCGAGTACGAGAGCGAGCGCTTGAAGGCCACGTCTCGTCGGCAAACCCCGGGGCATTTTGGGGTTGGAACTCGTGACGGTGGCGGCGTTGATACCGGCGCCAACCACCGGCACACGATAATCGCCCGTAGCCCCACCACCGAACTTGAAAATTTTCTTCTCAAACTCTCCGCAATTACGACTATTATCCAGTCCCTCGAGAGTCAACGAAAACCACTCGACATCCTCGTTTCGCTTCTCCGACGGAAGCACCACGCTCATAACACCAAACACTTTATCCTCGTGCGCAATCGCACGGGTTTATCGCTCTCTTCCCTCTTCTCTCTCGCACACCACGCGCAAACACTCTCCGGCTAAACTCGCTATCTTACATATATCCGTATTAACGTGAAACTTCACCCGATGGGCTTTCACTCGCGCAAATTTAACCACCGAACACACACGCGCACTTTTCCCTCAAAGATTTCAAATTACCCGAAATAATTTGTTTTAGCAAATTCGTTACGAGATCTTCGCGTCTCAACTTCTCAATCTCTGTTGACAAACTTTTTTTCGAAGCTCAGCTGCCAAATTTACGATTCATTCGCGTCACGATTCAAGTCGAAAGTCAACGAAACTCGTTCAAACTCCCATCGTTTTATTCTTCGTACAATTTTACGAAATTAATTTTACAAGAGAACCACCGAATCGATATCATTGGGCGTATAATAAATTCAGCCTAAAACGTTCAAAAAAGTCGAATAAAAAAGATCTATAAATGAAAGTCCCTCGTAATCATTTGGATCGAAGGAGTAAACAACACGCGAATGTTGCGTCGGTTTCTCGAAAGAACTTTATACTTGTCATTTGAAAAGTTCAACTATCACTTTTGTGTATTTCGTAGAATCTTTACGAATTAGTTTATCAACGGTTTTTAACGGAATATTATCAATTTAACGATAATATACACGTGACGTTGAAGTATCGAACACGAGTCGTTTGGACGACGACGACGATACGAGGAGCACGCACACACGCGACCTGCTCGGTGCGCGACGGAAGACCGACTGAACACATGGACCCGTCGCCCTGACTACAGGATAAACATCGTGGCCGTGGCAGGCAGCGGCGCGCTCGACGGCGGGTGGCGCGGGAGCGGCGTGAGCGTAAACAGAACGGCGGGGGAAAGACCGGTGGTGATGATGATGATGAGTTTCGTGGTTGTTGCATTCGCGCCGCCGAAAGGATTGAGCGGAGAGGGGATAGAAAGCAGGCGGCGGGAATCGCAAAGCGGGAGGAGCCTGTCAAAGGTGGACATGTGAAATTTCTTTTTATTTTTTTTGTTTTCGGGAATAGGTAGTGCGATACGATTGGTGTATTGGGGGAGAAGGCGTAGACCGGTGCGGTCGAGACGCGGCGTTAATTAAGCGTAACCGTGACACCGATTACCGGCAGTTCAGGGTAGACGTTAATTATTGCTTCCAATAGGTGGGAGCGATCTTTCGGTAGACGACAGAGAGTTATTAGCTATAACGGAAGGTGGCGGAAAGATGATGCTATGTATATACTCGCTAGTTATTGCTCCATTCAATTTTCACAGACTTCTCGCTAATTCATTGTTTTGAAAACCTTTCCACTCTAATGATTATTCGATATTCAGCATGAATTAAACAATTCCGTAACTGAAACGAAAAAGAAAAATATAAGAAAATACATCATCTCTTCTAGACGTTTGCCATTGCTGAAGATTCGGCGTATCGATGTTCCAGAAATGGAAAATATCGAATTCCAATAGAATAACTTAATAATTCTTGAGTTCGCGAGAAGAGGAGATCATCCGGTAAGGATACGAGGAATCGATCGAAAATATTTTAATAAGCCAATCGGCGAAATCCATGATTTCTGAATAAATTCGTGTGTAATCATTGAAAATAATTAGACATACTTATTCATGTTTACGTGTTAAAGCATAGTAATAGTTGTAGTATACATGGGACTCGTGTATATAACATTCAGTACATTGCCATTAATTAGCATACTTTGATGATCACCATAAGTAAGTTACGCATTTATAGTATATTACGTCGATACTATTATGTATACGTCTATGGTTGTTATTATTATTATTATTATTATTATATATATATCTGTATATACATTTATACATTATTATTGTATAGACTCCGGCGCGTGGAAACAATGAAAAATTTACAAGCTCCGTATGTTAATCTTAACTGAAATATGATAATATTTAACAATGACGAAACGCGACGGATACATTTTTCGGTGCAGATTTTCGCATTTCATTCATTGAGGAATATTCGCGACGGCGCATATAATACAATCGGCGAAGAAAACAGAGATCTTCCGAAGAATAATAAATATTTGCCAATTAGACTGTAGATAAGAAAAAAGGATTAAAGTTGAGCATTGAGAAAAGAATAAATATCGTATACGATGAGTGTCCGATCGCGTGTTCATTAGCTGCCCGATTTGGATTAATACGCCTCGCAGTGAAACGATAGTTCGACCCGTAACCCCGACTCATGTGGCTCTTCGTCGCAGTAGAACGATACTGTTGTACAGCTTTATCGCTGGTCCGAGTCGCAAACCAAGAAGGCTTACCAAATCCTCTTGCGTCAACATTAGAAACGCCTCGCCGTCGATACTCTGAAAAGAAAAGAAAAGATTTATTCGTCGAATTGACTCGAAAATTAACAACGAAGAGAAACGAAGAGTTTTTATCGAGAATTATATCGACGCGTTGTTCTTGAAAAAGATAAAAAATCGCAGCACAGAGAGTGGTTACGGTAAATTTTATTGCCGGAAGAGAAGATATGGATAATATGTGAAATTCGTACTCACATGTTTTCTAAAGATACTTCCGATTTCCTTGCAATTTGGTACACTCTGTATAAACTTGATAACTTCCTCGTTGGACCATCGGCGAGGATTCGTGTGCTGACGAGCAACAACGCGATTCAAGGCGTTACTGTGCTTCGCCCATATGTGAGGCGCATCCGGCAACGGATTGTATCCTGGATTGTATACGGAATGATAAATTTCCGTACGCAATTGTTTGTCGGGCATATTGATAGCGTACGGCACGGCTCCTAGCGCGGGGTCTCCGTAACCGGAGTTTGACAAAGAGTACCGAAGTTCCTCCGACGCTTGACGCCTGAAATTATTTTTAGATGTAGAACGCCCCGAGCCAACGCGTACGCGCAAAGTATGCATGTTGCACCGCCTATAGTTTCTCACGACGCAAAGAGGCACAGCAGTATTTTTAATTGAACGATGCGCGCGATCCAAATTTATACATTCCAAACGGATTCTATCGACGTTACAGGTAAAACTTTGATAAAATAATGAAAAATCAATCGAAAATCGTTTTGGACGAACCTTTTCTTTCGTTTTCTCGTAATCTCGTCATCGTCCGTCTGACCGTCGCTATGATGATGTCGCGATTTGCTCGATCTGTTGAATTATCAGACGGGACAAAGATTAGATACAACAGTCGCCGCGAACTGTGTCGCGTTCGGTGGCTCGATCTTCGACAGAAAAGTGTGTCTATAATACGCTTCGCAATGTGTACCTTTCCGACGTTTCCGATCGCTCGTTTTTATCCGAAAATTCGCCGTCCTCCTGCTTCACATCCTTCTCAGTTTTAATGAATCGCTCCTCGATCAATGGATACTTGTCCGCTTTTTCCGATCGATCAAATTTCCCCTCCGATCTGTCCGTTCTGTCCATTTTTAATCTGTCGGATCTTTCGTTCTTTTGTTTTTCGGACCAATCCTCGTCCAAGTCGCAAGATTCGTGCTTTATCACGTTCAATCGATCGGAGAGCAATCGTACTTTGTGCAAATTTTGAAGCGAATACGGACAGCCGGATGCGGAATTGTGAGTCGCGAATTTTGGTCCCTTAACGTGACCGATTCCGCGACAACCGTAACTTCCGCATTCCGATCGTTCGACCAAATTTTCCGGTGCTGCAAAAAAATTATTCAACATCGTCGTTGTTGCCATAGCTATTGTTATTACGAGTAAGTCGATACGGAACAACTTTTTTCATTTTCATTCGCTACAACATGTTTTGAAATATAAATGAATACATAAGCCATAATTTACTTACACTTTGTCTATGACTTTGTTTGGACACATATGCAATGAAAAATAAGAAACAATACTTACTGAGGGGAGGTTCCAAGGGATGTCCCGTTTTGAGGCACCAACCCATGGGATGTATGTCCGGATAATCATCGTCTATCCAATAAGCATGATTTTCAGGCCATCCGTCGAATCGTATCTTAAGCCTGAACAACAACAAAAAATCGTAAGATTAAGAAAATTACAAAGGCAACGAGGGAGAACAACGTTCTCGAAAGATCGATACGAACATGTGATCCTTGACGTCTTCGACGGTAGCGACGCGAATGAGTTGTGCAATTCTCTTGTCGACCGCTTCCAATTTCATGCCCCGTTTGAAGCCGCACGGTGGTCGCTGTTTGAAAGCACGTGCCGGTGCAGCGACGGAGCGAGTTTCCCGAAGATAGGCGTCCCACGTGAACGATTTTGGGTCTTTGAAATCTAAAAACGTGCCGTAAGTTTCTTTGTAAAAAATGTCTATCCACTGAGAAGCAGTAGAGATAGAATGGGTAGCCCAGTAGGAAAGTTGCAAAACATTATCTTTACCGTTCGCGCCGAAATTTTACATCGAGTTCGTTACGTCGTTAAATAAAGTTTGCAGACGATAACGACGACGACGACGACAACAACAACAACAATGGACAATTACTTGAAACTTTCCTATTGCGCAAAAAAAGAAATTGATTGGTATACTCACTGTTTGGCGGCGTGAGGCTGTGACCATTGTGATGACACCAACCGACCGGATGAATGTACGGTGAACTCGCGTCGGCCCAATAATCGTAAACCTCGTCCCACGAATCGAAATGTACTAATATCCGGGAATCCATTAGACCGGCTATACTGGCAACGCAAACCAGCGACGAGTGTTTCCTATCGACCGCTTCGAGTTTCATGCCAACGCGAAATCCGGTTGGAAATACCGTCTACGAATAAAACAAAGAATATTAAAATGCATCGTTCGAGTCGCGTTTGCTTTCGAATCGAGAACGGTAAACTCACATTTTTATTGGCGAAACAAGTCTTCGGTGCCGCGGTAGCTTTGCAAATTTTCAGATAAGCGTTCCAATTGAAATTACTCGCTACGTAACCTTTCGGCGGATCCAAACGATGACCGTTCTTGTCGGACCAACCAACGGGAAAGATATCCATACTGTCGCCGTTTACCCAGAAATCGTAATTTTCCGGATAACCGTCAAAGTGCAAACGCAATCGATAACCTTGCGAAGTAAACATTTATTTTAGTACGGCAAGATATGATAATCGACGCGACGCCGATACTTTTTTCCAACGCTTACCCACTACTTCGACAACTGTGAGAACGCAGTAACGCGACGGATGTTCGGGATCTATTCCTTCGAGTTTCATGCCTACTTTGAAGAGATTCTTGCTGTAGGGGAATGGATCCTTGAATAATTTTACAGGTGCGGCTTTCGCTTTGCAATGCTCGAGATATTTCGCCCACGAGAAACCGAGTTTCCCCGTTTGCCAGGGATACTTTAAGGATAGAGAAAAGTATTTGTTAGATATATATATGCGATTAATAAAATGAAATCTACGTTGTTGGCAAAGTCACAAAGAAAATTCCCTTTGACTTTAACACTCGCGTCTAATGTAAAATTACCTTCGATTCGGTAGTTTCACTTTGGCTCTCCTCGTCCATCGCACTGATCGTATCTTCGTCAGTTTCCGATTTCGGTTTATCCTGCGACTTTTCATCGATTTTTTCATCCTGTTCCTTTGGTTGTTGTTGCTCTTGGAGCAATCGCTTTCGCTTTCTTTTGGCACGTAAATCCCTATACGAACAGCAATGACAATTAAGTAATAACAGAAATTATTTTTTACTTATCAACGGATTGTTTGTGACAATTGTCGCCGCGACTCACTTCAACTCTCGTTCCTTTCGCATCATGTGCTGTTTTTTGGCTTCTATTACTTCCGTACACGAGGGACTGCACGAGATGGGACTCTCGAATTCAGCCGCGAGACCGTAACAACCGCAACTTTCGCAACGGTAAAGCGTGTCCGCCGAAACTGCACGAGCTTTTTTTTCCTCATCTGTAACACGTTTTAATTTAGTTGAGGGAAAAAATATTTGTTAAATAAAAATTTGAATAAAAATATTCCGAGCGACACACCGAGAGTCTGTACTCACTTTTCTTTTCGGAGCAAACCGTCACTGGACTCGACTTTGACGAATTCTGCGATAAACAGACATTTTCCTTATCACCGATGCTGATGTGTTTGTCCTGCTTGTTATTCTCGTCGTCATCTACCACTTCCATCAGCCCAAACTCGTTTATGCAAAACTGCGCGTTTACGCGCGTTCATTTTTTTTTTACATTTATACTTTGTAATAGGCATCATAATATCTAAAGTGTTTAATAACTACTCATTTTTTTTTTCAATATTATTGTTAGTTGTAAAACTTTTTCGACTGCTTCGTACGTTTCAAATTTGATTTTTTGAAAAATGTTCTGCATGCGAAAGTAGATTAATTAAAAGAAGGATCAACAATATCTCTCTATATCGATAAAGATGTTTCGAATCAGAATTTTTTTTTCAAAAATATTCAATATGTTTCCCGTACTTTCCAAATACCGATAGAATTTAATTATAATAGTAATTTTTATGATTTTTTTTCGTTTACAGAATTATCTTCTTTTTGTTGTTATAATTTGTTTAATCCGGAAGACGGAATTTAGCAGGAGTATTACATTCGAAGAGTAAAGTTGTTGCGAATTATCACTGTATTTCGGGAGCGCAACAGTGAGCGTAATGAATGTCGAATTTTTCAAAGCAACGCTATCGCGCACGATTGGATAGTCTATCCTTCCGTTTTGTATGATGAAAAAAAGTAAACGATTAACAACACGTTGCTCACCTTCAGAGTGCTCCCAGGCAATGTCCCAACGCCGTCTTTCCAGTCCAAGACTTTGGCAGCATCGAAGTTCGGATCGCTCGACATTACGCCGTTCGTAAGTTCCTTTGTATCATCGCGATTGGCTTTGGAATCCGCCGGTTTGACGTCGTTGACTTTATTATCGTTTGATTTGTTATCAATTTTCAAATCCGACGTTGTTTCAAAGGTTCCACTGCCGGTAGGTGATTTGATTATTTCAATTTTTATATCATCGTCAATCGTTGCGTGTACTTTCGACGATTTATCGTCAACTTTTTCGTTCTGCACTACTTTGATTAATGTTATGTCGTCGTCGTTCAACGATTTTTTATCCTTGTCCTGTTCCGATTCCGGACTACTCAGCGAATAGCTCACGTCTATTGCATTGTCCTGCGATGATTTTCCGGAACTTTGACTCTTTCGTCTCTCGCTTGAACTTCGAAGTATGTTACTTCGAGTTTTCTTACGTTTCTCCGGTTGACTATTGGAATCGTCCTTTTTCGGTATCGGTGTTATCACAGCGGAATCCGGATTTTCCGTTATCTTTATACCGTCCGACGAATTGTTGCCCCCTTTGCCCGACAATAGGGTCATTTTTGTTATTGGATGCAAAGGGGGTGGATGAATCGATGCATTCGAAGATTTCGATTCTCGCAAAACTATAAAACGGATAGGGAAGGTATTTATTAACTAATCTTCTCGAGAAGACATTCAATCGGATTTATAGAACAAAAACAAAATTCCCAATTTGCCGATCAATCGATGAAAAATATAATTCGCAATTTCAATCGATCTCTCGTAATTATTCTCGTAATTGTTGTTATAATTTTCAAATCGCAATTACGCGTTATACCTGCAAAACGGAGTCGCGTCTTGTAATAACGACAAAACAACTTGACCGTTCGTCCGCTAGGTGGGGTTTTTAACACGCGAATGCGCTATTTTGATAAAAAATCGATGATGAATGTTTCCAAACTCCTATCGGCACGAGGTGTCGTAAGTATAATAACTTTATGAACTTTATACTTCGTCGATTCTATTGCAAGTGCTTTTGAACTTAAAGTTTCGCTGTACGAATATTTTTTTTAAATAATACGACGAAGTCGTGACTCACTATTGTTGCGACGAATGTTTTTCGTGTTGTTATGCAAAACGTCGACGGTGTTTCATAGTATTGTCGTTATTTTCCATAAGTCGCAGGATAAATACGTGATTTTCGAGATAATTCGTCGAAATAAAAATCTATGCTAGTGTCGCCCTTATAACCACGATATCGGCTGAATAATTGTTTACTTTTGGAATATGTAATTCGTGACTTCGCATATAAGTAATTAAATATTTGGATAAGTGCGTCGATGGTAATTTACCGATTTGGTGCTTCGAAAAATTTACCTCGCTATCGATATTGATGAAAAGGGAACAAAAAATAGTTATAAAATACCAAACTGTTTACCACACCCACGCCTCCTTCCAAGCCGCGATGCTTACTCGCAAACGGATCGGGATCGACTGCCATAGCGCTAACAGGTGCAAACAACTCGACCCGATCCTCTCCCCCCTCCCCCCCCCCCCCCCCCCTTCGTTACATGGAAAATACGAGGGGTGCTGCGAACACCCAGCAAATTGAAAGCAAGTCACGAAAAATGATAATTAAAAAAGATTATTAAGAAATTAAAGAATTTATTTATCTTTTTTGTTTTTTTTATTCATTATAATAATGAAGTGAGAACATTTTATGCTGATTAGAGAAAAATGTAATGATATTTTACCGAATTAAACCGGATCCGTGGAGAAATGAATTTCGAGCGGTAGTATACGCAAAGCTATCTGTTATCATCAATAAGTTATTCATATCAATCACTTTTATTTAAGAAAAAATCCAAACTATTCGATTTGCGGATGTTAAGAATATTCCGAAAATTATAATGAAAACGTTGAGTAACTTTGCGACCGAACGAACATGAAAAGTATCATGGAAAGTTAAAGGGAAATTTCTACGAGGACCAGTAACAATTTTGTCGATAATTTTGCGATTCATATTTTTGGAGAAAATGAAGTTTTCGAAATTTGGTTGTTTACGGGCGAAATTAGAGTGATGCCAATGCAAATCGTTGATACGATAGGAAAAAGAATCTTACCTGTAATAGTGCCTTTGCCGTCGGCGCTAATTTGACCGTTGTTAATTTTCACATTGTACATATTCGATTTGTTGGGTACAGTTTGTTGAGGAATGCTAACGGGAAGCAACAAATTCGTCATATGTTTGGGCGATTGGCTCTGTATTCCCGTTGTCGTACTTGTCGAGGTTTGCGCGAGTTGCGAGATGACCGGCGAGAGAACGAGTTTCGGCTTATTAATCTGCATCTGCGTCGTTCCCAGGCTTCCTGATTTTTACGAAACAAACAAAAAAAATCATATATCCAAAACCATTGATACATCGCATCCAACAATCTGCGAATTTCGTTAACAATTCTTGTATGTCGAGAGTAAAAAATGAAAATGAAAATCGAACAAAGCAGCCCCTCACGTACGGCCAAGTAGAACGCTCATCGAACTATCGAAGAAACAACAGTTCGACGTTATTTTACACATTTTTTTCACAATTCTTTCGCGATTTTTTATAGTTAAACGGGCCAATTGAAGGTCGAACGACTGGTCGAAGAATGCGGACGTATATGTTCGTCCTCCGTAGTGGTGAGTGGTTAAAAGAGTAAAAAAAACAAATGTAATTGTCGCGCTAACTTTACAACAGTTTTTTCGGAGCGCATAAAGGTTTAACGAATGGAAAATCGTTAACGAAATGGCGATCGATAAATCGAAATTCGAGACGCTCATCACCTGGTGGAAAGACAACAGAATCTCGCGGCTTATTCGGCTTAATAATCGTTCCGAGATAAGCGAACGTGTGTTTTCCTGGCTGCGCGTGATTCGGATTGTTCGCCGTTGTGTTCAGCGGAACTATCTGCGCAGTCGACGCGTTAGACTTTCTCAGTAAAATATGCTTCTGTCCCTGCGGAGCGGTTGTCGTTCCTACGCTTCCGATGGGACGGTGAATAACGATGTGCTGTTTGCTTTGAGACGAATTCGTCTGATTTGCTCCTTGAATAAAAACTTTGTTCTGACCTGTAACAATCTGCAATCGGATACTCCTCAATATTCATAATTCCCATTGCCTTTTTTTTTTTCATTCGTACATTCGCTTTTTCCGTTTTTGCGCAGCGAGAAACAAGTAGGAACTATCGCCAAACTCACCGAATTATTAACAGGATTAATAATAGCCGCAAGTTGCGTAGCGCCGGGAGATACAAGAGTCCGATTAGCCGTTGCAGACTGACCGGAGTGTAATTTTCCTTGTTGAATGTACAGCAACGGCATTACGCGAGTCGACGAATCGTCCGACCGTCGAGTTTCAGCGCCGTTACCCTCGTCAATGTCGTCGACAACTATTTCTTCCTCCATTCTGTCATAAAATATATTTTATACAACGATTATTCGTCGAGGAATTGGCTCGATACTTTTATCGCTACGATTCGTTATTGCGATACAAAAAAAAAAAATTACTATTTCTCAATGCTAACGAAAAGGAACAATTATTCCAACGATAAATCGTGTGTAATGGAAAAGCAATTCATTTTTTCAACCTCGCAAGTTTAAACGGATGCGCATCGCGAAAGCATGTAAATTGTTGCATATAATGAAATGATAGATGCAAACTAAAAAAAAAATCATGTGTCGGGAATACTATACAGTATTCCGAAACTGAACGGGCATTTTTTTTTGTTTTTTTTCTTTTTTTTTTTTTTCATTTTCATATTGTTTTTCGCACGGCGAGCATAACGATCAGAGTACATTGAGGAATTACGATTCGGTAAGAAAAGAACGAACCTTGATGGGAACCGCGGGCCGCGGACTTTATTAAATGTAACTGTCGCGAGTTACATAATTGAAGATTAGCCGATAAATCGTTGCGATAAATTAATCGACGAGTCGGAAGAACGCGAATCGAAGTTAAAAGATTGTTCGAACTGTTCGCTAATACGCGATTCAATGGAATGAATTTTTACGACAAATGGCTTGTGTGGAATGTTTTAACGCAATAAGATTTTTGAAAGACGCGCCTATCGATTCTCGCAGTTCCCGATAACGCGTTGTTGTTGCTCTTTTTTTTTTTACCACACACACAAAACACTATGAGCGAAGACCAGAGGTTTTGAGCGATTAAAAAACGAAAAATGATTATTTATCGACTCGGGTAATGAGAGTCAAAGAATTTAACGTTGCGCGCCAAGTATGCGACGTAATACTTCACGCACTGACGTTCGGTTCGATGTTATAATCGGGGAAAAATGTATAAATTGTATATTCGTCGCGAATCACGAATCTCGCGAACCAACACCGTTTCCTTCGCACTCACGTTTTTCACTCGCAAACTTTGCAGTTCGTCTCGTTGCGAGAATAAACTTTTTAACGATAAACATTGTAATTTTTTTATCCAAATTAATTTTGACAGAAGCAAAATAGTCACTAGTTACGATTACGATAGAACAAATTATTCGAACGTACAATATTCGTCAACTATCTTTTTTGAGCATTCGAGTCTCGTTTGACTCTATACACGCCTACGGCTAGTTTTCATAGCTCCTCGAAACGATTGACGACGCTCCGACGATTCACTCGTAAGTAACTGGCCGCTTCGCCGTTAAACACGGTGCCTTCGACCAATCGTCCGACGCAACTCGCTGAACTCACGCACACAGAGAACACGGGAAAAAACAATTTTGAGCAACGAAGACTTTTTTTTTAAGTTTGTTACGGATAAACAACATTAATCGAACGTGGATATATGAATTTTGATACGTTACGAGGTTTTAATCAACTCGCGAACATTTGCATACTCTATTATATACGGACGAAACACAATGCATGTAATCTCGTGGAACTTGGCTCTATTTATCGTATGTTACAACTCGTAAAATAACAGCAATTGTAACAAGGGGATTGTAGTCACAATAATTGTGAAAAATTTCACGACGTACCGAAGAACACATTTATCGAATTACTGAAAATTATGTTTTTTTTGTTCCAAAAAGTTCGATACGTTTGGACGTCGAGAAAAAAGTATTAATAGTTACGATGTTTGTTTGACGAAGGAGTATCGAACGCGCTATACTTGCGAACTTACATTTTGAGAATGAGCCTTAAATTCCGCTGTATCCGATGGTTATTTCTTCACATTGTCTCGGCTCCCTGTTGCGTCGACCAATGAAATTCGAGAATTATCGTGACGTACTATTAGCATCGCGCGTCTACCGGTCGATGGACCGAGGTTTGCGTAAAGACGATCGAAGTGGGCTTTCTTCAAAAGAGAGATTCTCTCCGATTCGATATACCCGCTGAATTTACACGACGCTGCCCGCTTTGTTGAATGTTCGCGATATCAGCGGCAGAATGTTATATTCCGCGAAATGAGTAACTTAACATTTATCTTGAGGCATTACACCCTTGAACAAACTGAACTTTTCGACAAAGGCGGAAATCTACTTCAAATATATTAACCTCCAAAACGTATATATACTTTTGCTAGTGGACGAAAGAATGCGATTTTTATCGATTTCTTTTGCGTTATATTCTCCGCATGAGCTGTAACCTCTATCGATAGAAAAAATCTACTCCCCGAAGTTCGATATGCCGCGATATTATTTATGAAAAAAAAAAAAAAAAAAAAACACTTGGAGAAAGGAAAGGCGGCGATGCCATTGAAAATACCATATCCGTTGACGAAAAACCGGGGGTTGCTTATGAAAATTGTATCAGGTGCAATGTACATTGGGCGAAATAATAGTACGCGAGAATCTCGAGAATGGCGCAAAGCGGCCGAATAATCATAATCGCATGCGGCAACGCACTTTTCACACGATATATTCCATTAATTTGACAACAGAAACAAAAGTCTTTGTAAGCGCGCAGCTCGATTGATTTATTTAGAAAACAAAGTAGTAACCCTTTGAGTAACATATTTCTTTGATATTTTGAGGATTTTTTTTCTCAACAAATTAACGCAATCCATGCAAGTTATTGCAATATTCACTGTACAACGCGGGATATTTTTAGGCTATGAGAAATACGTATACATCTATAATTATGATTTTTGTAAGGACAAAAAACTTACGACAGAATGTTTGATGAAAATAATCATAGTTTATCACGGCACAATTTTATATCTTCAACTTCAAAGCTTCGTTTGATGAAAAATCATCAATATTTATTTTCTCGCGTATTATAAAAATCACGACAACTTTTTATAAAGCAGAGCAATGATAAATACGAATAATAAGATGGTTTAATTTATTCGAAAGTGTCGCGATAAATTTCGAACTTCTTACGATGAATTCGTAGCTCCAAATGGCCTGTGCAAAGTTGCGGGCAGTCGTTACAGAAAAGCATGCATACTATATGTGAATATATATAGTTGTATTGCTTCTAATAAACGAATATTGGTACCATGTATTTTTATTATAATAAGTCACGTAGTTGCGCCAAAATGAAAACGCATTTCGATACGCTACCGAGATTGCGCGATAACTGTTAACAACCTCAAATTTACACAAATCTTGATCGCTTCGTATATATAACAGTAACAATAACACAATAAACTCACGTTTTAAAGTTGTCAGTCGCCATCATCCGAGTAGAGAAGATAATATTGGTAATGCGCGTGCGCGCGTCAGGGTTTTATGTTGCTCCTGCTCCCAAGCGCTGTTCACGTTAGTGCTCGGTCACGTTCATCGTCGAGCATCATCGGTTGATCTTCTGATACATTAATTGCTAGAACTTTATATTACTTCAAACAATTTAACGCGGCAATTATTCGAAGCTGTATTTTATCACAATAAGCTTGTCAATTTTATTGAATACATGTAGCGTGTATCGATTGGCGACGAAAAATATAGATATTAAAAGAGCCGGTACGAATATTAGCTACACCGGAGATAAACTCGTTTTCATTATATCGTTCAACACAATTTCATTCTTCGTAGAACCTTTTTTATTACAAAACTTTTCATGATGAACAAAAACTTGACGCGAACAATATTGAAAAAATATATTTGGGAGAGCTTATTGCGATATCGACGAAACAGCATTAACTCGAGAATTTTCGACAGAGACCGCGAGTTTGCACCGCGCATGCGTGAGATCAATGCGCGTATAAACGATAAAAATTGCATTTGCAGCAGTATTGCGTACATCGCGAAGTTGAAGCCTCGTAAATAATGACCGGCACAGCGACAATATACACATTGTCGCCGCGATTATCGCGACGATTGGTCGTCGTATCCACTTTTTACGATCTAAGGTGGCTGGAAACTTATCGATAGACCTCGAGATTATTGCTGTATGGAAATTCATAATATTCGTATCATCTTGTTAATGACTATATTATATATATATTACGTATATATATATAAGTGAAACAGTCTCGCCGGCTCACCGACGGACTACGTCGCATTCGCGCGAGCAGCTCTAATCATGTGTAACGATATGATTTTCTAGACCTTGGTAGCGGAGAATCGCGAGAGATACGACGAGAAAAGAAGGGATACATTATGTTTTACGAATATCCTCAAAGAGTGATGAAATTTTTGTTGAAAAGAAAGTATACAATTCTGATTACAATGTCGGCATTACAATAATATACAGATTTTCGTTATTCCAATGGTATTTTAACTTTATCCGATGTACAGACCTCTGTTTACTTTTAAATCACTATTTTTCGTTTTCGTTACTTATTTCCTTTCGTATTCGTTAATTGATAACATTGATCTGCAGCGTTAATAACTACACGTACCAACTTTCTAATCGATAATTATTTAAAAAAAAAATTGATAGCATCTTTTTTCATCTCGCGATTTTTAAAAAATTACTAATAATCTGCTAGTATGTCATATTGGTATTAACAAAAATATTCACGATTCAGTGACTGATGGCGTTCTTATAATAACTGCGACTGAAGAATATCGATTCAAATTTATTCAATAACTGTTCTTTTCAAGCTGCCTTTTTTCTAATGCATTAAAAATCCGAACACTCGCCCGGTCCCAGTTCTTCATAGAACCGCATAGAGGGAATTCGTTTGAAGCGCGCGCTCTATGAGCGTCCTGAAACTCTATCTTCTCGCGCGCGATTAACAGTTTTACGTGTAATAACGAATTACGTGTAGAAACGAGGTTTTTTTTTGTCGCGATTGAAGACGTATTGATTTATAATGACAGAGATGAAGTTTTCATTAAATTATGTCCTAGAAAAAAATAGTACGATTTTTTTTCTTTTGGTATAGAGTCGCGACATTTGCCCCCTTGAACTTTTGATGAATACAGTAATAAGTATTGTAATAACTACGAAATGACAAAATCGAAGGATCATTCTTGGTTCAAAAAGAGCCCTTATTCGCAATGATGACTTAATTCTTTCGTCAAGACGAAATAACGATTGTTGTTTGTTTGTTTAACGTGTTAATGACTGGTATATCGAGATTATATGTAGCATCTAGGTATATATATACCGAAGTCTAGTATTTTGGTGTGCTTATTCCGCTTATTCGCAGTTCTCACCAATGGCGTAGGCTACGCTCGTTCGTCGGTATTTGTTTCTCTCTATCAGCTGACGCTCTTGCTGTTCCCGTTTCTTCGTATATATCAAAACGAACGGGCAGCGTCGTCGATGAGTTCAGTACGTTCAAACATGTCAACGACTTTGTGTCACGTTCGGAAGCGACGTTGGTTGCTGCTCAATGACATAAAGTGTATCTCAAGCAATATAGAATGTTAAAGCACGAAAATTACGACGAATATACTTTTGCATAACGAAAACGAGACTCCATTTGTTTTACTTACTTATTATTGAATTATATCTTTCTAAATACCGAGGTAAGTAGTGTTGGATGACATCGTATGACAAATAGTGCCACAGGCCCAAAACAAAAACGCAATAACGTCGAATCAAGCTTTGTTTATTCTTTCGGTGTTTTTTTTTTCGTGAAGGTCACGGTGAGCACGCGAGTTGGCTTCGCGAAAATTCGGTAAATAACTCGAGCGATATAATAATGAATTTATTGAATGATGGCATAAATAAGCGCTGTTAAATAAGCGTCGATCGATCGAAATACAATATTCCCGATGTTATATACGTACGTCGGAATAAATGACGCGTTGAAACGGAAAATGATAATAACGCCGTATGACACTACGACGATCATTCTTTTATTCGAGAATATAGAATTTTGTCTACTATACTTTATCCGCATTGCGGTATGTACACCTGTGCGCTATTATTAAACATACAAATCGTTCTATTTTAAATTAAAAAAAAAAAAAAGTTAGATTTAAACATTTTTTACGAAACGCATCCGTAAAAAAATCGCTTCGAAATAAAAGTGGAAAAAAGAAAGTGGAACAATTTCTTTTAATACTAAGGTTTGCGAATGCTAAGCTCTTGTATGCGTGTTTTGCGCTTCGAATATTATGAGCGGATTGAAATTTTTTATTTTTTATCGTAACGGCATATTTTCCCCCTATTAACAGATAATACACAATGCCGTAGCGGCGAGCGGGTCATTGGTTGACTTATCGACTCTCTTTCGTTCGCTTTAACAAACAAATAAATTGGTATTATCGACGTACGTCTACCGAGTATTTCGTACGCTTGAAATTTGAGAAAATGTAATTGGATAAATATAATAAAAATATTTGGTCGTTTATTTAATTCTATTGCAGAATAGCGCATCGGCAAGTATGGGGGGCGCTTTGAGTTATGGACAGGATAACGAGGACTTGGTCAATATCCTCATAGTCCTCGGATACATCAAAAGCAAGAGCGTCGAAAGAGTATTCAGAGAAGTCGACAGAGGCGATTACGTCTCGCCGTTTCACAGAGCTTTGGCTTACAAGGATTTGTCATGGAAAAATGGCAATATCCACTTGTCAGCGCCGTGCATATACTGCAAGGTCATGGAGGGTTTATCCCTCCAACCGGGACTCAGCTTTCTCAATATCGGATCCGGAACTGGTTACCTCAGTACTATGGCGGGCCTTATACTTGGTAACGTTTTTTTCTATCGTATTTCCATGGGAAAAAACATTTTAGAGATTTCAAATCGAAAAAAATGGAATTTCGATTTTTTTTTTATCAATGATTTGTCGATAAATTTGATAATTTTCACGACGAAACTCATGACATTACGAATATTGATCGTTGCCCAAAAATCTTTATTCAAACATAATATAAATAATAGATTTCGACAATTTCCGTTTCAAAACAGGACAGTCAAAGATCACATTTAACCAATGTATTAAATATTTTTAAATTTGTCGCTCGATTATTATTGTTTTTTTTTTTCAATAATGATATTCAATTATAACGATATTCAGTGAGAAATTAAACCGCTGACGTCGTAAAAAGTTGGTGTGTCAAGATAAATATCTCGAAATTGTCGAATTGCAAGTTTTTGTATCGAAAAGTGTCCATTGTTGTCGGGTTATTCGTCAAGTGATTGGTTGAGTCGGAAAAAGAGTTTACGGGCGTCGACGAAAAAACAGTCAAAGACGATACAAGAGCGCCTTAACGCTAAAAGACTTTACTTAAATCGCGCGCGCAGATTCGCCCTAATTCGATTAAAATTTCAACAATTCGCAGAACGTATTCCACAGATATGGCAAATGTATAGTCGGTAAAGTAAATTTGTCTTTTTTTTTTTTTTTTTTTTTTTTCATTATTTTGCAGGTCAAAACGGTACTAATCACGGTATAGAAATGCACGAAGATTGTCTGATGTACGCGTACGAGCATTTGGAAGCATTCAAAGAAAAATATCTGGACGTCGACAATTTTGAATTTTGCGAGCCTACATTTCAGCTTGGTGAGCGCTTTTCGACAGAAGATGAAACAAAACGAAAAATGCAATCGATCTGTTTGTTCGATTTAAAACGGTGAAAAAAAAAAATATATATATATATATATAATTTTGTTTTTTTTTTAGGAAATTTCTTGAATTTGATACCCAATCGACAGTTCGACAGAGTTTATTGCGGCGCGGCCTGTCCTGAAATTCATGAGAAATTCGTCAAGCAATTCGTTAGAATCGGTGGAATTCTTGTGATGCCGTATAAGGATCATTTGCTGAGAATCGAGAGAATCGACGAGAGTACATGGCACACCGTGACGATGCTACCGGTAACGTTTGCCATGCTCGCCACTCCCCAGGAAGAAAACGAACGGGGTCTTCTTCACTTGCGTAATAAACGATATTATTTTTCATTTCTATTTTAATGAAGTTTTAACGGTTCATCAACGTGTATAATTTATTCGCTATAGCGATATTGCGAAATTTTTCTTTCGTTCCTTTGTATCATTACTCCGAACGGATTGTACCGGTATTGTGACAATCGTGCGCCAACAATTTTGATAAAGCGGTGTGATATATCGTTAAAACGTATCGAAGAATCGACGTCTCGGATTAACTGATCGAGCGACGATTACATTTTAGCTCCGAGTCAGCCGACGACTCTTCAAGAACTATGCCGCGGCTTGATAAGGCGTCATCTGCGAAGAATCGTTTGGTCCGAGAACAGTGATTTGGAGTACAAAACGTTGATAGAAGCTCATCCGGTCGTTGATCATCCATCTCCTCAGCTTCGCTTTGGAATTCCATTTGTCGAAGAATCGAACGAAGGTCAGTCATATTTCAATGTCGACAAAGTGCTCGAGGCAATAATGAAAAATTTAACGATTTTTGTATATTTTTTTGAATGAAAAGCTCATCCAAACGAAGTGATAACGGCGACACAACAGTTGGTCAGAGTCGTTCGACCATCTCGGCGTTATCGTCATGATTCCGAGAATGAAAACAGTTATACCGACAGCAGCGAGGAGGAGGAGGATTCGGATGGGGTCGTCGATAGATTTGAAATCGATCTTTTCGTTTTGCGGGCGCTAAACGAACCCGAAGATTCTACCAAAGAAACGGAAACTACCGAGACTGAGATGCAGCAGGAGGATTGTTACGAGGAGGTATTCGAAACGCCGATGGAGGAGGACGATCGCCCGGAGTGCCCAATGCAAAATGGGAAAGTAGAGAATTCGGTGACTACCGAGATGGAAGATTACGATAGCGATCAAGCGGGAAGTTTGCTCAATCGCTCGGTCCAATCGAAGCTGAAACGTCGAAAGAGCGAGGAACCCGCGTCGAACAGTCAATCGAATGGTTCCGGTGATAATAAATTATCGCGTTTGTTTGGCGACATCGACATCCCCGATGGGGGTGAGAAGCATAGAATAGCCGGTTCTCACCGGTTCTCACCGGTATCACCGGTAGCATCCAACAGCGACGCCGACGCGGACGCCGACGCGGACGCCGATGCGAACGCCGATGCCGAGGCCGACGACGACGCTCACGTTGACGACCATCTCGGCTTCAATCTTATGAAAAAAGCTTTTTCTATACTGAAAGACAAATACGATACGGTATTGGAAGGAACATCCGAGAGCTCCGAGAGCTCCGAGAGCTCCGATTCGTCGAGCGATGATACGAGTCTACGGGATGCCGCCGATTGTCGAGAATCGAGAGGTATCGCGAAAAATGCTTCGAAACGAAAGACTCGCGAGACATGTCGCGGCGAGGAATCGCGAAACGCCGCCGCGTTCGATCGTGAATCGGAATTACCGATAAACGAGAAACATTCGAATATCTCGGTCGACTCGTCGAGTGAAAAGAAAAATGATAATTTGCTCAACGACGACGACGACGACGACGACGACGACGACGACGACGGCGGTGGATTTTTGGATAATCATCGTAGCGTCGACGACCCAACGACGATCAACGAAATATCGGATAGCCGCTCCGAGGCGTCGAGCGCCGATCGATTGATCCAGAAAAATCTTAATCAACGATGCAAACGCTCCGGTGAAAAAAGACGCTCGGAGCAAAGTTCCGAGAGTTCCGGTAGTAAGGAATCATCGAATTTACGGTCGTCGAATTCGTTGAGCGACGACAACGATTCCGAGGTTGATGTTCATTTATTTCGTGGAAAACAACTGAAACGTCACTTCGCCCATAAGATTCGCAAAGACGCTGTGACGAATTTGATGAAAAGAAAAATCAAGCAGTTACCTCTGCCCTTACCGTTGCGTTTGTACATAAATTATAATCGCGAGTTATAGTTTATCCCGCGCCAACATCACAATCGGACACTACATGTATTTTATCGATAGAGAAAAACAAACGATTAAGGTTCTTCGTAGTAATTAAGTTTCATTAAATAAAAAAAATTCTTTCTTTACCACTGGGAGATTATTCAAACAGCTCTATCTTAGGGTAGTAATATAAATATACGAAAACATGTTCTTCATTCCGTATCGTGAAATAAATTTTTCAATGAAACGTAACAATATCTTTTGAAATAGCGTTAATCGGCATAAGATTCTGAATTCCCTCTTATATTCCTAAAATAATTGCCAAGTTTGCCAAGTTAATCCACTAAAAGCCACTACGTTTGCTCCATCATATTTGTCGAACTTTTCAGTAAATAGAAAATTAACGTCTCGGAAATAATCTGCAAGACATTAGATACAGTCTGCTTTTGGTACATTGGATAGGATTAAAAATATTGAATCAACTTCATTTTTCAATGATTCAATTCAAAGTCAATTATATGTGAAAAGAATACTCACTACAAGGAGCGATCGTAGTCTCAAGCGCAGAAAATCGCAAGCGGTCAATTGAACTTTGTGGTGATGAAAATACAATGCTTTCTCGATCAAAATCTACGGACACGTTCAATCGAGGGTAACGTTGTTAGAAATAGTCTATCCGATTGACCGATAAAACGCCAAGTATCATCGGTTAAATAATATTTTACCCCATTCTCAGGTGAATACGTTCGGATGATTGGACGGTGTTTCATAACTTTGTAACACGATATCTCTGACTGGAAAATTACGAATACCCATTGTCGTAAGGCCCGATAACTAATTAGACATTATTTTTACATTTTTTCTTCATATTCTCAAACTTAAAAATCTTGCGTACCAATTTAATTTTCAAACCCGCAAAATTCCCGAGGCAATTGCCCTCCGATTGTCTGTCAAAATATTTTGAAAATCGTTCGATCGATCGCTTTATAATTTTAACGCTATAGTGTTGGACACGTTTTCTATTGCGCCGCGAAGCATTTTTTTTCCCTCGAGTACTTTTTTCAAAAAAATCAAGTAGTTAAAAGATATGAAAAGTATATGAGAATAAGTTTCAATCGTCGCTATTCTGCTACAAAAAAAAGCGTCGTCCTCCATGGCGCAATGCTTTTAACGCTATATTTTATGAAGTTGTTCCGTTTCTTTTTTTTTTTTTTTTTTTCAAATTTCTGATAATTCGTGACACCGGCGATACGACATTTCAAGAAAGTCATCTGCCTCCGCGCGGTCAAGATAACGGCGCTTCCGATCGATTAATTTAATCATTATCATCTGTATCATTAGTTTTCGAGAAATAACAACAAAAATCTTTATTTTTACCGATTTTTTCGTCCGTCTACCTAGTGACCGAGCCTTATTTTTGTTATCATCGACAACTACTATTGAATAAAACAAACGTATGTACCTTACCTCTCTTGATATTCTATCGCAAAGCGCAATAAGGCCGATGCTGTAATAAACGTAATTCCACAGAGCAAACACAATCACGAGATCTATTTTACTCTCTTGAAGAAGGACGTAGCATCTTCTAGTGAATTCCATAAAAATGTGTACACTCCATATCGTCAATACCACATTGTATATTTTGTTGAAATCGCCGGCCATTTTGACGAGAATCGAATGAAGATATTTCACCTCGCCAATAATGAATAATTCACGTCGATTTTCGATATTCGACGCAAATAATTTAGGTATGAGAGTGTTATTGAAGTAACGCAAACGATCGAGTACAAGATACAACTGTAGACATAGATGGAATACCAACAAGCGTATTACTATAGAAAAAATACGTTTAACGACAAACCAATGTATGAAAGTAATTCTAAAATATTCCACGGCAGAGTTGAGTTTTGCGATTGACAATGCAAATTCGTACACTAAACACAGCCAAATTACCAAAAATTCATTTTTTTTCTTGTGACCTAACTTCTCGACTCGGTTATCAAAATTTTCAGCGTTTTGATAAAACTGAAATAAAATGTAAAACATTGTTATAAACGATAAAAAAAAGACTACAAATGATACGCGTTTACTTACCGCAATGATTATACTTTGACGATAATGTGCTGTAAGCAAACAAAACCAAAAGAGCAATGCTCCCATAATATCGCCAAACATCTCCAAACGTCCTTCAAACGCGAGTTCGAAGATCCCCGTCGTATAATGATAGGCGTATCGATTGTTCGAAATGTCTACGTAGAGAATCGTACCAACGACAATGGCAAGAATGACAGCCCAGATACGGCACGCGGTTCGAGTACGTTCGAGGCGACCCGAAACGATTTTACATGACGTAAATCCAAGTACCATAAAAATGAGAAGAAAGGGCTTTAGGCGTCGAAAAAAATCCCTCGGCATTATCTTCGATATTTTATTCTGCATGCTGAGTACTTAATTTTTTTATTTAACCCTTTTTTTAAACCATTCTCGCGCGCACTACAACGAACAGGTTATGACTGACAATAAGTTGACGTGTTCCACGAGTTGTCGTTTTATTTTTTCAATCGATATTTCAAATTATCGTTTTTTCATTCTAAGAGCTCAATTAAACAGGAACGGAAAAAACGTTTCTATTCCTCCGTACGAAGTACAGTATGATCGCCATAAGAGTTGTCCATCCATCTACCGGACCGGTAATCCTAAAATAAACCTGAATAATAATCGATGTAACTACTTTTCAACTTGTTTCTTTTATCGGTAAGAGGTTCAATGTAGGTACGCATATATTTGTTTACCGTGGACAAAGCAACGATTTTAACGATCTCAATAAAATAAAAGCAAAAGTACAGTCACAAATTCATATAGGTAACGACAATAATTATACTGCTTTAACCGAATGAGCGAAATTGCGTCGATGGTACGAAGAAGTATGGAAGAAAACGCCATTCGACGCAATTGCGGTGGAAACGGCTTGATTTTATTTGGTTAATGGAAAAAGTAAACGTACAGCCGTGGATAAAGGTTATCTATTTTTCTTTCTTTGTCATTGTATTCAAAATATATACTCTCGAATGAATATATAACTTGATTTTTTGTTTTTTTATAGTTACGGTATATAATAAAAGTACAGTAAAGCCTCGATTGTTCGCCTCGAAAGCAAAATTCATAAGATACCGATAGATTAAATAATCCGAGATTATTGCAATAATAATACTGAGATGCACGATGTGGTGAAAGACGAGGAGTTGTCAGCGCAGCAGAACGCAAAGCAAGAAAGGATAACGATGAAGGTGATGCGAAATACCCTCCACCGCGGTCCATCGGCCCCGCGTATTCGTAAGAATAAAACCTGTAACGAATATGCCATTTCGAAACCATAAACATTGGAGGATAAGAAAATTGTCTTTTCCCGCCTCTCTATCATCTAATCCGCAGGGAATCTATTCCGCACAAAATTTCCTTTTTTTTTTTTCTCTCAAATGTCAATGGTTTCGAAGAGGGCATTCATTACAAGTTTTGTTACCGACTCTGAGTATCATACCACGATTCAAATCACTCCGGTGAATTAATTGTATAATTTATTTCGGAAATCTTAATACGACGGCGGAATATTCGATTGTTGCTCATTTGTACATCCTTAGCATATAACAACGACACCAACGACCGGGACAATTGGCAATATGTATTGGAAAGAGAAATTCCGCAAGCTGCGTCAGTTTTCATTCTTCCGCGGCCATGTGACGACTGCTCAGGATACCGATCGTCGACAAAATCTGAAGAAAATCTGAGACTCGCTGTTAGGATAGGAAATGCGAAACGCTCACTCAGATATCAACTAATTATTTGCTCAACGGCGAAAATGGTGAAGGCGACAGAGAAAAAAATAAGAATCATCTTCAATGAACGGGAGTTCCTCGACCTGCTCGCGTGTAAACGTCGACCATTGACGGATAAAAATCAAGTCGGATAGCAGAACGGACACGCCGCGCGCAAGGATCGATTCATTTTAAAAAAGATTCATCAACGATGCAATCACTTGAGTCGGTAAATAAGACGGTAAATGTATCGTTGGAAGTATTTTTGAAAATCGTCAAATTCATTCGGCGACGCCAATGGTTACGGCGTCATCTCAATTCTCCCCCAATCATACACTCATACTATATATTCATCGTATTGGAATGGTATCGGTTGGTATTTTTTTAATGTAGTCAACAAAACCGTTGAGGTTATTTGTAGTAATTACGTTTCATTTTGTTAACTATATTATGCATGTCTATCTTGCAATAATAATACATTGGCAACACACGGAAAAAACTGCATTAAGCGCCGTTAATTATTTTTCCATTCTTTGTTTGATGATCTTAGTAAAAAGAGAATGCTCGTCTCGGCGATAATCTGAAAGACATTGATACAATCTCATTATTGATTATACATATAGAGTTAACGCAATGTGATACAGACACACAGTCGATAACTGCCAAAATGCTTGCTGTGACGGGCAAAAGCAAATTATGTTTTTGTCCGCACTACAAACGCAGTCAGACGCATGAAAACCTAATTTGCATTCAGTCAAACGATCATCAACCGTTTCGGAGAAAATAGGGAAGGCGATTGGTTATCATCGGAGCATTTCCTCGACAATCGTACCGGTAGGTGCCCTGCTTAATGTGACGTGTAAAAAAAGTCGTCGTGTACGAATGGTTCATGTTGCGGATGAAAGAGGAGATCGTTGCCCTCTAGAGAATTATTTCACAAAAGTCAACGTTCTCGTCTTTTATCATCCATAAAAACAACCTCCGCGGAGAAGATGGGATTACAGTTTTTGTTACCGAATGAGGGTGAGGAAGGTGAGCGGGAGGGAGGGAGGGGAGCGCATCACCTTAAAAATATTGATTAGACGACCATCAACTTACCATAAAGATTTTCAACGGAAATAGAAATAATACTCACTACCAGCAACGTTCGTACTCTCAAGGGTAGTAAATCGCAAGCGGTCAATTGAACTTTGTGATGATAAAAATACAGTGCCCTCTCAATCCAAATCTAATAAGCAGGATACGTTCGAGTCAAACATAAATCATAATGTGTGAGAAGCAATCTATATTAACCGATAAAACCGATCAAGTATGATCGGTTAAACAATATATTGTATGTACCTCATTGTCGGGTGAATAGGTTGGTATTCGCCGTTCTTTCGCGACTTTGAAACACGAGCTTTCCGACTGCAAAGTTAGGCAAATAGCTTTCAGCACCTATTTATATTTATAAACTTTCTCGATAACAATTGAGTCGGCTGAAGCTTACCTCCATCGATACCCTGTCGCACAGGGCAATAAAGCACAGCATGTGTAATATGTTATTCAATAGACTAACGATAGGCATAATAAGAGGGAATCGCGAACCGGCGGAGTATTCATCTCGATCATCCACATCAATGTTAAAGGATGTTCCAGTTACGTCAGCCACAATGTGCATAGTCCAAGTAATCAATAAAACGTCGTAAATATTGTTGAAATCTCTGACCATATTTACGAGAGTCAAATGAAGATATTTCACTTGGTAGATAATTAACGATTCACGCCGATGCGTATCGGACACAAATATTTTATATATAAGAGTGTCATTGAAGTAACGAAAACGATCGAGTATAAGATATATCTGTACGCACAGATAGAATATTATACAGCAGTATACGTTCTCAAAGAAAAAACTCACAAGACGTCGCACCACGGAAATATAGCTATAATAGCGCATGAGATTGTACAATTTTGCAACTGCGAGTCCACATTCGTATGCCAAACATAACCAAATTATCAAAAATTCATTTTTTTTCTTATGACCCAACTGCTCGACACGGTTATCAAAATTTGCAGCGTTTTGATAAAACTGAAAAGGTTATTCGATAAATTATTTTTCAAAAATATTAAAAATTTATTGAAATAGCAATGTTATTTGCAACTTTACTTACCGCAATAATTATACTTTGGCGATAAGTTCCTACGTACAAACAAGTCCACATGAAAAATGCTGATAAAACATCGTGAAACAGCTTCACGCACGGTGCCGTTTCGAATGTGCAGTCCGGTCCGGTGTAACCGATGAGAGAATCGAAAGAACGGTTCATATATAGAATTATACCAACCCCGGCGGCAACAATCAAAGTCCAGATACGGCCAAAGGTTCGAGTGGCTTCGAGACGACCCGAAACGATTTTGCATCTCATAAATCCAAATATCGCGAAGATGACAAGAAAAGGCTTTAACCGCCGAAAAAAAACACTGTACATTTTTTTTTTTCAATACTCGCGATTCTGCAAGCTAACTATTTTTATTCTTTTATTTAACGTTTGTTTTCCAAATATGATTCTCACGTTTTTCAACAATTAATGCACGACTGGCAGCAAGTCGATGTGTTCACACGACTTGTCGTTTTATTTTTCCAATCGATATTTCGAATTATTGTTTTTGCAAAGTAAATGCATTTTTAAACAATGATGGAAAAAAAGTGTTTTCATTTCTTCGGCACACGTGTACAACATTTATGGCGATAAGAATCGTACACGTCCATCGGACGGATAAAATTGCAAGACAGAAGTGAACGATCGATTCAATTTCTATCCAATTTATTTCATCTATTTTGCTGATCATGCTGATTTTTTTAAATCGTATAATCATCGCGGATTATTCGTGGATTTTATTTATCCATCGAGATATTTCGATTTCGCTTAGGATTGAACAATCGAGACTTTAACTCAAATAACTGGTATTCGATACAATGTTTTTCTTTTTTTTTTTAAATGAATGCATATTCATTCGCGAGTATGTTTTAAAAGAAGGACAAGCAAACAAAAAAACGGATTTATTCCCGTTTTACCGTTTACTTTTCCATCGTACAACCGGAAAACCACTGAACTCGAATTAATACCACCTGGTTACCGAACTGTAAATCAACCTAATAAAAATCAACCTCTTTCCGCCGTAATTACATCGAATCGCGCTTACCCCCGCGCTTTTTTTTTGCCCCCGTTGACTCAACCCCGTTGGCTGCCGTTTTATTGCGTTTCAAGTTTATCTCTGCTCATACAAAATGTGACTTTTATTTTCATAACGGAATACAATTATTTGAAATTTCGTTCGCGATTTAAATCCAATAGGGTGATGCGCTCTACGCAACAGCCGCACGCTTTCCCTTCTTTCGTTCAAGCACCCCGTCTTTTGTTATATTTCTCATTTTATCACCTCCGCCCTCCCGTTCTTCTCGCTCTCGTCCCTGATTTCTTTGTCTCCGCCGACTAGCCTCTCGATCGAGGTGTGTTGGTGGTGGACGCGCAGAGGGGTGCGCGCTGAAAGATTGTTCGTGCGGAAGAGGCTAACGCCCAACCACCCGCCAGCCAGCCAGCCAGCCAGCCAGCCAGCCAACAGTTCCGCACACTATAGTCGGGAGGAACATCAACCAACACGCAAAATCCTTCTTCGATCTCCGGAGCAGCGCAGCAGCAGCAGCAGCAGCAGCACCAGCAGCGGCGGGAGCGGCAGTAGTAGCGCACGGGTCCAGTGACTCCTTCAGTATCGGGACTCTACCGACCCCGAGTGGCAATACGGGATTCTCGAAAGCTCTATATCCCCATCCTTGGGTTATTCACCACTCGTGTTCTCATCACCGAGTCGTTCGCTTCGCCGAGGGATGATCGCGACTAACTCGTTTCAATATCTATTATTCATCATAACATTTTACTATTATTTACACGTAAATTTATCTTCAATAATTTTACGATAATAATGTTTTTTACATTTAACTTATTTGACACGTCTGACATACGTACTGTAAGCCGTACGCCGTATGCTCAATTTTAGATCGAACTCGGTATATTTTTCGTTGAAACAAAACAATCTTTAATAAATAAGACGCGTTACAAAAGTTCGATGATGCTGTTGTACGATTCGCGAAATTGCGTTGTTTCAACTGCCACTACGACTACCGTCGGTACTACTTTTGGTACTACGATAGCTTGTGAAATTCGTGAAAGGAATAGCCGCGCTTTTTCGACGAGCGAACGACACGACGCTCGGGGATATAACGCTGGTTATCCTGTCGTCATTGTCCGCCACTCGTCGTTGTGTGCCGAATCTACTTGCCGCTACGGTATAACGCAACGACGTTGAGGACAGTGACTGCTCTCCTCCCCCATACGGTCAGCCAGCCGGATTTTCCAGGTGCCGGACAACCAACGTCGAGAATGAACGGTCATGTGAGTGGCTCACTTCATTATTCTTTATTTACTCGAAAAATGTTTAGACTACGTCTCTCGTGTTAACCGAATCGAGCATCGGGGTGACCGAGTAGTCGGAGAGAGAACCATTAATCAAACCGTCTACCGGAGAGGGGGTATATACATATATATGCAATGCTTCAACGCTTTTGCACTATGATTTATTAAAGTCCCGCTTCCTATGTCAATTTATCATTTTATTTTCCATTGCTTCATTATCTTTGTTTTCTTTATTATTCGTAAAAATGCATTGTTCTCTCGATCTCGTTTGGTTGCTTGATTTACACAAGTTTAGCTAAAATATTTTGAATTAAAAAAAAAATGATTGTTACTAACCGTAGATCGATTTTTTATCCTATGCACGGAATCGCAGAAACAACTTGCGAGCCGATAATTAGCAAGGTCACGACTAATTTTCCATAATAAGCAACGTTTATCATGGTTAAAAAAATTGTTTTATCATTTTATCAAACCGATGTTTTTTTTCTTCTCTTATGCCGAACAAAGATTTAATTGTTTAAAAGTTTGAAATCATCAGCTTGCTATTGACAAAATTGGCATTATCACATTTGTTTTTTTGCTACGCTGTCCATTTTTCGCTGTCCTTTGTATTTCGATTCGCAAAAAATCGACCAAAATCGAATTTTATCGATGAAACATTTTCGTATGAATTAATCATTGTTATGAAACTGAAAATGATTATCAAAGAAATAACGTCTACGTCGCGGCCTCTTTTATAGATTAATAATCAAGTACACAAATGATTGGATAGGATTTTGGGACAATTGATATTATTCGCGTAGAGTATCCCATGTTAAGGTATCAAAAATATGGTTCACACATCGCGAGCCACTAAAAAAAAATAATCATTAAAATAATAGCGTCCGAATAGCTTCGCGCATTACATATCGATTAATTCTATACTTTAAACGGTTTTTTATTTTTTGTAAGAATGATGCGAAGTTGTATTTTTGATTCCACCAAGTACAAGTACAGAGAAACCGTTTATCTATTGAATTCTCGAGAGAAATCAGGTCGAAAGTGGTTCTACGAATCCGTATATTTGCTTGGAAAAAAAAGATAAGGATACCCGCCGATATTTCGAGAATAGACGTCGAATCATTTTTCATCGGATCTTTGGCCTTCTAAGATCGATATTCCTGTTTTTTTTTTTTTTTTTTTCGTTTACCGTTAATATCCATTTATTCGTTGGATTTGAAAAAATATTTTTTTCTCGTCCGGCAGGTCGCTTCGGTAATAAAAATAATAAAACGAAAGATGGATCGACGTTGGACGAATGTGATATTGTTGGGAGTGTGCAGTCTTGTGAGTTATTCGGGTTGTACGAAAAGCTCGTACGATACAGATTCGTGCGGTGGACATCTGACCGATTCTCGAGGCGTAATTCATACACCGAATTTTCCGGATCCGTTCAACGTGCCGATAAAGTGTCGTTGGGTGATCGACGCGTCGGAAATGAGTCTCGCAAACGGCTCGATCATCGTCTATCTTGCACAGCTGTACGTCTACAAGGGCCTGACGTTTACCGAGTACGCGTACTACGAGTCCGAGACAACGAATTTTGGTCGTACGCTTATAAAAGAAGTAACCGAGAGCAACGTCTTCGAGTACAGATGGTTCAAGTCCTTCAGGCCATTTCTCGTTATAGAATTCGTTCTCGACAGACTCGAGGGCAATCACGTACGTGTTCTTCACGATCTACTTAGCGTCTATGGATTTAACGTCACGTACGAGATCACCGAGGCGGAAGCGAATCCGAATTCTTGCACCGTTCGCGACTGTTCATACACCGGAAACTGCATTCTCGCTTCCGATTACACGTAAGAACGTTACAAATCTTTTCACAAATGAATATTAAACCTTTGACGCAAATTGCAAATCCCGCGTTGGCCGCGAATACGAAGCCCTCGCCATGCTAAAAATTACGTCCAAAGCTTGCCAGTCGCCGGATACGCGGAATTAAACAATTTTTACTTCGCAATGACACATTCATTTTTCGCTAATACTCGATAGGATTTTTTTAACTTGTGCTTTTAGCGTGTGCTTTTGTACCATGAAGATTATTATTATTTTATTACAATATCGAAACTTCGGAGAGTCACGTTTTTTTTTCTTTTTTCTCGACACGATCGCGCGAACCGTTAAATCGAAATTTCAAAGCGTCGTAAGCGTTCTCGGGCGTGAAAGATTTTAATTGCTTTCCGAGACTCATCGGCTTAAGGCGGACAACACGGTCGATAAAGTTATGATAAGAGAAAAATAAATTCACCGTAGCAAGAAGAAAGTTTGACAAAGAATTTTTCAACGTAAAACTCGTAAATTTATAAGCCCTTTGTCGAATTATTCCGATGAAAAACGACGTAACAGAGACTCGAACGGAGAAAATAACTGCGGAACGTATATAAATAGTTGTATACCAATATAGTTAGTAATAGTTGTATATAAATTATAATGACGCCAAGTTTCGATTGCGGGTTTCGACTCGCGTCGCGGCAATACCGTGAAAAATCGTGAAATCAAATAATAGTGGCAAAATACTTTTAAAAGAATTTTTATTACGATTTCTACCGATCTTTCATAGATACACGTATCTGTAAGATATACATTTTTGCAATATTTTGTTTATTTCTTTTTCGCGACGCGATAAAAAAAGGTGCATAATTATTATTTTTTTCCCCAGCACCTTTCGATGCGACTGTTTTGACGACTTCAGCGGTGATAAATGCTCGAACGGACCGCTGTGCATCAACGATCAACGAAATTCCGTTTGCCGAAACGGCGGCACTTGCAAGTACGAATTTTCACAACAGCTTAATCGCGTTTGCGCGGCACAGTCGAAAGGTCGATCAAACTTGCATGAAATTCGTTCCGGAATTTCGTAGTTCCGGAGTTTTCGTTAAGTTGAATATTTTATCGAGGACTATTAATTATTAACAAGTTTAAATATTACAGACACGTTGGGGCGGAAGCGGTGCGATGCCAATGTTCCACCGGCTACACGGGACACAGTTGCGAAATTGAACTGCCGGATGCTCTCAATGCGGGTATTAAATATTTCCTTTTTCGTCAAATTTACAAATTATGCGATAATAACAAGATTTGTAAAGTTTCCATGAAAATTCCGTGCTATATCTTCAATTCATTTTGTTATTTGCAATATAATAGATGATAAAGACTTGTTATACATTTTTCAAAATTAACAATCGAATTTCTATAATTTTTGTACACTCGTCGAGAAAGGGGGATATAAAAAGGAAAATCTCTTACTTTTTCCTTCATAGCATATGTTTGTTTGACACAAAAAAATTGTTTTAAAGGATTACCAGAGATAGCGACGCATAATTATTCATTAGTTTGAATACAATTACGACGAAGCGCTAATCGTGTTAATTATCACCCCGTAGATTGCGGAGGGGACGCCTGTATCCTGCAGTGTCCCTACGCGACGAAGGATAATCGTCCGTGCGACTGCAAAAATCCAACGCGCATTTATAATCGTAAGTTTGAAAGAGAAAAAAATAATAATAATTCATCGTGTACCACATCCGTCGTCGAGTGTAAATATTTAGATGCGGCATGCAATGATTCTTCGTATTGACAATCGGGCGCCCCTTATCGCCTCTTTCTCGGATATCTTCGAAGCGAACGTGCAACGGATGCATTTATGTAATTCGTCTCGAAGATCTTATCGCTCGTCTTGTTATTATTATTATTATTATTATTACTATGTTCACAGACCGTGCGAGATACGAATGCCGGATAAAATTGTCGAACGTAACGTCGATCCGGACGGGAACGAGTGTTCCGACCGGAAGCGTCGAATCTCTGCTCAGCAGACAGGTGAGTTTTAGAAATACCGACTTGAATTTTTTAATAGGAAAATAGAATTATTACCGTCGAGGAAATTGATATATCGGCGTGTATTATCACAACCGTTCGCGGAATGCGTACAGGTCAATCGAAATTACGCTTTTATGAAACAGGCAATACGTATATGATACATTGAAACAATAAGACGCCTCCCGCGGAAGTTTCTTCTTCGATTAACGCCGGCAATGCGTTCGAATTCATCGTATATTGAGACGTCGAGAGATATGCACGACAAATTAGCGATGAGAACGCGCGCGAAAGCAGTCGATAAGAATTGTTTCGTAGTAAGAGACGCGCTAAAGTCGATCGTAGGTATAAACGAGATCGTTCGTTAATCGCTCCCGATAATGCGGATTACATGTTTTTGTTTTGTTTTTCCAAAATTCGCGCTGTTCCGAGCATCGAACCTCTGTAGAATTATGCGAATAACAAATTTAACAGTGCAAACATTTTTATTTGCAAAATATTACATTTTCTTATCGTCGAAGTATCTCAGCGCGCAATAAGTTTTGTTTATTCGCGGCTTGATGTAATAACGACAATTAGAAGAGAGAAAAAAAAGCTTGATGATCCGTACACGTTGAACGCATGACTCGAGAATCGCCGGTACATCCGAGAAAAGTATAATAAATTTTCTAGTATCCATTCGGATATCATCCGCTATTAAACTGCCAGACGGTCGCCGCGTTATAGCCGTAGTTTTCTTTCCTCACGTTTTCCGGCAGTGAATACTTTCTTCGTAACTTCATGCGGCTTTTCAATGCCTCGGTGAGAGCGTGTCGGCCCGGATCACCCAGATAAATCTGCGATCCATTTCGCAACGACGCTTCCTCGAGCCACGGGATCAGAGCTTCGGCCATTTCATCGTCGTACAGCAAATCTCCGACCAATATAACGTCCGACGACCATTCATTTTGCCATACGCGATTTTCCAGAAGATTCTCCGACGATACCTCGATCTCGACTTTGTTCAGTGCGGCATTTAACTTTGCAGCTACACAGGCAACTGTAAGAGAGAGAGAGAGAGAAAAACATTTACAGATTTAATTCAATTTTGTTTTTTTTTTTCGCTTTTCGTTAACGTGAAATTAATTTTAACAAGTTAAATGTTTAATCACATCGACAAATAACACGAGTTTGTTCGGTCAACGCGAGTAAATCGATTTACCGATCGGTAAATTATGATGAGAGATTACAGTACTCTTCCAGAAAAAAAAATAACTCGCACAAGTGGGAACCTAACAAAAAATATTTACCACTATCGTCGACAAAAAAAAAATTGAGAAAATGAATTTTCGACGTATTTAAAATACCTCCGGATGTCCGGTTACTCATCGCGATGTATGTGCCTTTCGGTAAAAGAAACGATTTTGTAAAAGCGGACGTTTGTGCGATTTTTTTTTTACCACTGCCCCCCCATTGATATTGAAATTTTGGATAAGGCGAAAATTTATTCTTAAATTTTTTTAAATATCGTTGCTCGTCGATCGCTTTCCTTCGCAAAGCTTTTTTTCCAAACATTTACCGGTTCTCGAACGTCACCGTAGTCGGGATTGATGAGACAGTATTATTAAGACCGCATTGTCTCATAGTGCTCGGATTTTGCGGTACGTTGTTTCAAGCAAAAAGGAAACTCTATGCGCAGCGTTTATTTCATTTTTACAGAATGAACCTTTTTTAGATTTTAAAACCAAGCCAATCTCGATGGAGTGTAGCAGCAAAACAAATCATATTTCTCTCTGTAAAAATATTAACTTTCAACATTTTTCTTTAGACGAACCTAAGAAAGGACGATGTTGCTACACGTGCTTTTTACTCGTCACGTGGACTGCTAGACTATATATACTTATTAAACAAACTCGTTGGGTAATAGAACCTTCGATTCTTAAATCAGTTTGCCCGACGCGTCTTATGCATAAACGGAGAAAGTAAAATAAGGCTTTAAGGCGAATCAAAGTGTGTCACGAATATCAGTCAGTGGGTCGTCCCGTCCCGTGTCTTCCGTTTTATTGCGCGCTCGTTATACGTCTTAAAAAATTTACATATTTCCGTTTGAAAACGTCTACGCGCGCAATCCTTCGCCGCGTCACACATTCACCCGATTTGAATCGTCAAATATAACTGTTCGCGACGCTGGACTCTGTCGAAGTTATGCCGGAAATGTTACGATCGTAAACAAAAAAAAGAAATATTCTTCGTTGCATAGAATTGTGCAATGTAATTTTCAATTAGAAAAAAAAAAATGTAGTCAAAGTTAACGGAATGTAATGACCGATGGAATTTCTCTGGAATTAATCGATAAGAAAACACCCGTTCGTTCGTACAATAGGAGAAGGTATTTATCGTAAACATACCCCATCACCTCGGGCCAAATGGAAATCAATGGAAATGAGTTCGGCAATCGGCAGTCGAGAGTTTTTCAATCACGCACCATCGATTGTCGTGTCGTGTCGTGTCTATGAAAAACGTTATGTCGGTAATGCTATCGTCGGGAAAGCGCCAGAGGCGTTATTTATATATTTAGATGGCGGAATCGAAAAAAAAAAACGTTGGAGTTTTGAAAAGTGCTTCGCATATATTGATTCATATTACTTTGCCAGCTTTATCGGCTGTTGTGAAAAAAAATTGTAGAAATTCGGCGCGCGCATCGAGTGATTAATTGTCAATGTCTAAAAAATGCTGGACTACGCAAAAATCGAATCGAAACTCTATGAAACTATATCGGAAAATATACGTATTCGCGACGAAAAGATTTTCTCACAAACGCGATAGTGTTATTAAACGTAAAGGAAAAGTTCGCGGGTAGAAAGTTCAGTCTTGCCTTACGTAGAGATCGAATTTAACGGTACCTCAACATTTAATTAGCGTTAGGATGAAAGACGAAAAGTTCTTGGAGTGCTCTCTTCGCGAATTCACTGACCGGATATATTCTCCCTTCGACTAATGGCAATTTTTACCTAAAAGGCATTCCGGGTTCGGTGCCTTTCACTGACGCACGAAGGTCTTGTTAGCTCCTCGAGTTACAAGACACTCAAAGCCCGGGAAATCCCCGTTGGGATTGCAGCAGGTGGTACGAATGTGCATCCCATAAGAGACAGAGAGAACCGGATTTCTTCGAACTTTACATTTTTTATTCGTTTTCTTCAAACAGCTCTTTATCTGTATCGTCGGCTCTGCAACAGCCTCGCGATATGTTGGAATTCTTCTCACAATTCACGTTCTCGGAAGGCGCCGCAACGCGAATAGATAAATATTCATATGAAAATAATTGAGATCGAAATGAATTTAAGATATTTTTACGATCTCCTGTTGCGATAATAAGTGACTTTGCATATTTATCGATTTACAAATAAATCGCCGCAGTTACAAATTGCCACAGCGGAGATTCGTTCGATTTTTGTTTAATCGCTTCGTTAGATTGTTTCTCTAAAAATCCTTCAAACGAGAGTCATTGCATTTTCGCGAACGATTACGTTTACGAAGCGACATTGCGTTTAAACTATCATCACCTCGAACACACAAATGTATCGTTCGACAATGACTTGGCGTCCCAGTTTCTGTTTCTCATTCACTCGAATCGACGAGGGATTCCCGTAGAGTAACATAGGCGTTTACATGTTTTTCTCTTATAAACTCGCCTCCCCTCTACATTTCCTTCTCCTCGAACGCTTTTTCCCTACTCCCTTGATTTCCACAGAAATCTATTTTATACCATGCTATACGTTTCTATGTTGTTACTTTCACGCTGCAGTTTAGCGTGACGTCAATAGACAGAGATATATATATATATATATATATGTTTTTTTTGTCGCCGGTCAAAGACCGAAAAACGCTCAACGATGTATCTCACAGGTTCGTTGTTCTAACTTGGCATCGTTTGTTTTTTGTTTTACTATTTAATGTTTGCGGAGGCGCAATAAAAATTTTGCTATAGAATCGTCAACGCATGGGAACCGATATTTAGAGTTATTCATCATAGTCGCTTTGTCCGTCCCGTCCGGGCTAATGGTTGCATATGATTTTTTCAAACAACATACATTTTAACGAACTTTTTTTCGCATACTTTGCACGGATGCTGGTGAATGAGAATGCAATGGAACGGTGCAACTATTGTTTCGTTGGCTTTATTGTCGTCGCATATTTACGATTGAATGAAAAATATTTTATCGATGCCATTCACGAGACATTTGTCGTTTCGGGGTTATTTAAACTTTTATTTTCACCGATTCGCTAACATTGTGAAAGCATTCGAAATAAATAAAAAGCAAAAGTGTCGACAGATGATAAAAATTGGAAAATTTTACCGTTATCGAGCGCGCAACCGTACAAACCTTTGTCAATGTCGTTCGCGATGACTCTCGAAGCTCCTATCATTTTTGCAGCTATAGCCGATGCTCCGCAACCGGCGCCCAGATCCAAAAAGCTCGTACATCCCGTCGATTTATTCAACAATTCTTTTCCATTATCGAGAATGAAACGCGTGAGCGCTTGACCTCCGGGCCAGTAAATCGACCAAAATGCGTCGTGAAAAATTCGCGATTCAATGTTTCTCGTCGATAACATCGAATCGCCTTCCACACCTGCGTCGTTCGTTACCGGCGCATTGTATAATCGACAACTCGGTGTCAGCAGACGCAATCGCAACTCCGGCGTCAAATGATCTCTCGTGATCTGCGTATTTCTCTCGATAATTTCCTCAACGATTCGTCGACTGTGGAATTCATGGTCGTTGATATTTTCCTCTTCCTTCAACGATTGGATATCACCGATTCTTCGAGTTTGCCGATACGACGATATTTTCCTCGTGGACAGTTGCGTCTTTGTAAGAACTTGAAATACTTTCGACATCGCCATCTGGAAAATGTTGTGATAAATTTGCATAATACACCGTGATAACACATCATTGACATCACATTCGCGTTACATTTTGTTAATTAAGACTAACGATTGTCGTAAAATAGAATAAAATAACCCAAGTAAGTTTTGATTTGGAATACACCAAAAAAGTAATCGTTTGCCAAAGATTTTTTTTTTACGATTTTACATAATTTGTTTGCCGATATAGTGAAAATTCATTTAACCGTTGAATTTTTGCCAATAATAGCAGCGGCATGCAATTTCCGCAGAATGGCTTGAAAAAAGAATTGTGGGTTTCGAACTTTGGGTACGCGGTTCGTAATTCAGTCTATAAATAGGGCGTGTATTCGCGTAATCGCATTAACGGTAGAGATGCTCTCACTTATAGATACACACATATATTGTATACATATATGCGCTCTGCTCCCTTCCAAAGCATTACAGCCACTCCGTAAACATAAACAAGTTAGTAGAAATTCCTAAACGCCAATTAGAGATCACAAGTTACGTGAACGCATTGAAAGCGGAATATAAACGACTATCCGCGAACTCTGATAAATGTATCAAACTTTATGCGGCTTTAACTTTTTACGTCGACCTATAAGTTACCGAATAATTGTATTGTATCGTCACTCGACCCATCGCCGATATCAAAGTTTGAGGTGAAATGTTTTTTGCATTTTCTTTGAAAAAATATTGCTTTAGAATAGAAATATAGTTGTAATACGAAACATTTATCGTACGGATGTAGTACGTTACAGGAACTTTACGGTGCCGAAAGTAACATACCGATTCCCGGTGGAAGTCGAGATATATTTAAGAAAAACAACAACAAAAAATCATATTTTATCATTGTTAATTATATTCGCTCCCGCGGAATTTCTAAATCAACATTATATCTGGAGAGGTGTACACGCAATTACCTGAACTCAACTTCCTCTGGAATTACCCGACCCCCAGTGAGGAAGTGCGGCTCTAATTATTAAGATATATACACTTCGATGGCTCTTTATTCACGCTTTCGCAAAATTCATTTTTTGCACAACATTTTGCATTTGAGAAACGATTTAGCGACCAAAATTTTTATTAGACGTCGACAACGGAAGATCGTTGAGTACCGATAACCGACAGGATGCTACAATTTTATTTTGCGATAACGATCGATCACGCGACTAATCCAAGTGTCTCTCGTTATTTTTTCCAATCTTTGTATACGAACGGCAATGATATTTTTTTTTAAATAATTTTTTTTTACCGTATATTTCCTCACGGTAATCGGTGTGCCGAGACGACACTTATACTCGACGTCACAAGTTCGACGACGCTTTCGTTGCGTCAAAGATAATTGGCAGCGGCGCAGCAAAGACTTGTTTTCCATCGTCAACTGCGCATGAATTCCAATCGGACGCTCGTACAACACGACTATCTACCAAGCAGCTTCTCGTTTCTTATCGTCACTAGTGACGTATATCGTGTACCATAACCCGTAATACTTCTCGGTTGAGGAAAAAGCCGGGAAACTTTCTGCGCCGATCGAACAGATTTTTGAGGCAAAACATATGCAAACGGTAATTCCGAAAATAACAAATACGATTAATCCATAAAAATATTATTGTTATTTATTAACAATTGTCGGAAAGTCCGCAAATATGTGGAATAATATCATCAAAGTTATCTATTGCTAATGCGAAATCCTAATGAAAAAAACAACAACAAAAAATGGTTTCTCGATAAAAAATGAATATTGGGTTATCTCGTTATATAAACACTGTATCCAATGCCAAGAACAATTCCAAGAAAAGAAAATAAATGCAACCAATTAATGAAGAGACGCGTTCGCGTTGTCTATTAACAATTAAGTATATATGAATGAAAATATTGTACGATTGCGTACTTCTCATCAAGTGCAATTCTATTTATAGATTTTTATTACTGCCATCCGCGTCGACGTTGCAGTTACGCACAAATAGAAAATAAAAGGTAGAGCAGTCCTCTGTGTGCAGTCCGCGTAAAGAACCGGATTTCCCGCTAACACGAACGATACTGTATCTCCCGGTGAATTTAATCCGCGCGCAAGCGTCAACGTTGACACACTTTTGTCACGCTTTGTTATACAGTATACTTCTACTATCATATTTACAAGTTTTAGTGATTCCCCGTTCGAACTGAATTATATATCTTGGGCGAATTTTTCGATGCGTCATTTTATTGCAACTAAATTTCATTAATAAAATGTATATTTTCACAGTATTCCGGCCCATTATCGGTATAACGAAGAAAATTCATTCTCAGAAATTATTAGAAACAATTATATCATAAATATTGTACGATTATTATTATTCTATTAGGCTTATCAGAAATACTATTAATAGAAATTATTTCTTTTATGCTTTTATGCGGTATTAAAATTATTCAACGAATCTCCCACACGTGCGTCTTATGAAACTCCCTTATAAGCCCTTTGTTTGCGTTCAAACGCTGCCAACGAGGCTTCACGAGTGCAGAAAGCTTTGCGAACATTAAAAAAAACTATGAGAAAGCAATGGTACAATGTTCGATTTGTAGATTTTTCATTTTCACATTACAATCGATCGACTAGCGCATAAAAAAAGAATCCATTCTAAGGTCAAAAACGTTTGTAAACTGCAGTCATACGATTAGCGGACGATTAAAGTGCAAGTAAACAGTGTGGTTGCAACAGGTGTAAATATGTGTCAGACAATGGCGCCACAGATCGGAGTCTCGACTAATTTTAAACACGATACCGAGGAAATTTACATATTCGCCTACTACGGCGGTCTCGGGCTCTACAAGGCGCTGCTTTTGACTCCTTCCACAGTTGCTAATAGCTAATAGCCTTCCGACTCTCATGCTGCGGTCCTCGCAAACCTCTTGAAGCGTTGATTTGCACTTGCAGTCTATACGCGATGTAAACAATTTTCACATGCAACGATTCGATACAGAGGATGCGTCGAGTCCAGCAACGTCACTGCACTTTGCAATTAACTATCTTCAGTTGCGGACAAAGTTATTTTGAATTTCTAGACGCTACAATCTCGATAACATTTCCATTTATAACTGCATATCAGTTTCCACGAAGCAATTTTCATGAAAATACAATCGGATACAGTCATTTTTAAAAATGATTGAATTTTCATGAAAATTTACGAAATGCATCGCGAGATCGTATATCTCTCGGATTGTTCATTATTTCAACAAGATGTCTTCGAGCGAAATCTTGCAAAGTTTATCGAAATTAAGATCATTCTACGATCAATGGACGCCGGAAGATTCATTCAACAGTTTGCCATATGGAATATGAGAACCCGCCAAGTACCCACCGGCAATACGACGTTGCACTGAAAGGTCCGAAAAAAAATTAAATTGCACCGATTAATTAAGCGTCTCGCAGCGTGTGCCATATCAATAGCACAGTTTCGCGATTGGTTTGTCGTCGCCCGGTACGAGACGGCTGACGAAACAATCGGAAGCGGCAAACGCGATGGTTTGCATCATCCTATCTCGTGCGACGTTACGTTTTGTTACGTTTGATACATTCGATAGCCACACGCCTCATACAAAAAGCGTACCGGGAGTGGACACGTGTATCTCGACGTCCCCAGGATATATGTACACATGTACCCATATATACCCGTATGTATGTACACAATACATAAGTACATACATAGTGAACTACGAATATGATGCCCGCTTGGGTCGTAGCGGGAAATGGAATTGGTTCTGACAATTTACGTTTATCGACCTCGTCCTCCGGTCGGACAGCACACCTATATGCGTTTCCCTGCCCTGTGCGGCCCCTTCTTTCGTTTGGGGACGATGATGATGAAACGCCCGATAAACTTTCAACGAGATACCGTTTTCCTTTTTTTCTTTTTTCTTTTACGATGCATCAGAATAATCGGTGACATAGTAGATATGTATCGAAAGGTATAATGTACAAATGCCAATGAACTTTGAACGCTATGTCACTGTAAGTAAACACTTTTGTAGCAATTCGATCATTTCATCTACTGTTGAATCCGTCTGATTCGATGAAAAGATTTATATCAGATTTTTACTTTTTTTCATAATTTAGTCCGGTAGATGGAAAAACCGATCTACCGGAGCGGCGGGGCGAATCTCCGTGTCTACCGTGTTTTTTTACGAGAACGAAATACACAAGATAGGCTACTCGAATGAAAACCGGGGGATCGTTGTTTTAAGCCGTTATAACGAGCCGAACGATATGAAAAATGTGGAAAAGTCACATTCAAGCGTTCGGAAAAAAAAAATCTTAAATCCCATAATTCGATATATTTTTTCCTGCCGCAAACGAAAACGATCGAAATGTTCCTAATTGCTGAAATAACATATTTGTTTTGTTTCGGATAGACTAAAATTTCATTCGCGAATAACCTCCAACTTCGACCATTTGTGTTTCACCAATCAGGAAACGAATGTAGCGACAAATATTCTCAATAGAATCTATTCTTATACTTACTATTCAAAGTAAATGCATATGCAATGTATCGGAAATATATAGCGCCGATACAAAAGATTCTTTCAAGTCTTTACATGTATAAGGTGTTGCCGATCTTTGTAGCTGTGAAAAGTTAAGTAAACTGGATCGAACCAGCGTCCGAGACGAGTTTCAACGAGTCTCAAGAGTCTGCGAACTCGTCAGCTCATGCGGCGTGGCTACTTTATACGCGAGCGAGACCTGTTGCAAACGATGAATAGAAGAAGCGCGTGGTTGCATGACGTTGCGAAATATCCCCCCGCAGTAGCGAAGTCAGACTGGCAAGGCACGAGACTTCAGGCCCCCCCTCCCATGTTTCTTTTAGCGCGGTTTGTCGCTCTCGGCAAATAAAATTTCTCTAGTCTAATCAGCGAAGTGCAACAGGTATTTTTTTCTTTATCGCGATACGAATCACGCCAATACGTGTAGATAAACTAGATCACCCCTCGCGAACACTCGAGATAACGCAATGACAGAATTAGCAAACGTTCGGAAAACGTATACATATATGTTATAATAATACATTTATTGCAGAAAAAAATGTACCGTAGGAGGTAACTTTTCACCTGAGATTAATTTAACTTAATGCGAGATTTTTCTTTAATTCAAATATCCGAATCTTAACTCTGTTCTTTAGACTGAAGCGAAATACCAGAAAAAATGTAGGATTTTCGTTTATTTATTTTTTCACTTTTTTTTTTTTATTATTTCAATACCCAATTTAATGATGAATAATAATATCGAATACATACTTTTTTTACTTGAAGAATGAGGAAATAAAAAAAACAAACAAACAAATACAACAATTAAAGTTAATTTATTTGAAGCGAATTTAATTTAACGACATCAATGCTTGACAAACAATATTAATCCCGGTTAGGCTTCACGTTTTTGAGAAAAAACAAACAGCACGTTGATTACTTTTTGCTAAAAATATCTTTTTTTTTTTGCAACATTTCAATCGACTATTTTTTTTCTAGTGGTATTACAATAACGCACAGGAAAAATAAATGTCGCGGGAAACAAGACTTCTATAACTTTCCTCTTTCTCGTTCGAGGAAAGAGTACGAGACAAATTTCTATTTCACGTGCGGTTTTTAATTTTTTGGCATTTGGACGGATATGCTTCGACGTCCACGTGCAAAATTATATAAAATTAAATCAAGCGAATTTTTTGACGACTTTGTATCTTATTTTCCCGGTGATTCATCGCCTCGGCAACAACGAACAATTTTTCATACGGACAAACGTTCGGCAAACAATTGTATTAAATGAATGACTGAAATACCTGAATGACTCGTTCGTGTCTCGCGCACTAGATGCATCGTTCCATTATCAGGCAAGAAGAAAAATTGTTTGTTGCGACGATATGAAATTATATCTCTATCAAAAGTGGCACTGTTCCGCCACGTGGCACACCGAACAGATGTACCGATTAATTTAACGTTCGATCATCTAATTAACACACTGTTCTTATAAATTGGATATATTCAATCGAATTCGTGGTATCCAAGTATATAATAATCAGATCCGAGTAAAAGACCTCCCGGCAAAACTACGCAGGGGGAAAACGCCGAATCGCTTCGGGAATTACCAGACAGCAGAAACTCTCTACAGTATACAACGGTCGTTATGGCATTGGTTAGCTTTTGTACACTATAGCGTATTCTGTACTATAGTGATACTGGTTTCTCCTCGGACGAGTCACGACGTGTCTGGACGTAGCACACGAAGGGGAACATTCGCGTATACATATATCTATACAAAATACCAGAGGAAACAAGAGAGACGGAAACTACGAGGAGCGGTAGTGGGAGTCACATCGATAAAAGCCACGAGCTGGAAAGCTGACGACACATTCGGTACGAACCGGTGGTGCGAAGAACATATCTAAAGTGTACTTCGCTCGTCGAATATTCGATCTTCGGTCTTATATACTCGGATATATACCATTCGTCTGTTCGTTGTTTTTTTTCTTTCACCGTGTTACATACAAGATTCATCATAGTGCGATATAACGAAATCGATTAACGAGTGACTAAGCGACTCGCTCGTGTTACATATTGCGTGAATTCCACGAACTCTACCCGTGTGTTTTGTGTGACATAATTACGTGCTACGTTTGCCAATTGAACGGAAACTGAAAAAAAAAAAAAACTAAAAAAGCGTCGAGCTGTTCGTTGTGTGTACCACGTACAGCAAAAGAATTCATCCCACATTCAGCGACGTTTGTCGAGGATCTAAGAGACACAAAAATAACGAGGATAATCCAGTAATCGCGGATATGACTTGCCAAGGATTACAATCTGTACCAACGCCAGCTATGGCCGAGAGGTAAGAAATAATACTTTCTCTCTTTTTTTTGTTCTTATAAAAACGTTTCGATTATTCGATTTATCGAATTTACACGTTGGCCTTCAGGCTCCGAAGAGCCTCGGAGAATAGAACGCGCGGCAGCTTTGGATCGATACTAATCTCATGATCCCGTATTCGTTAGGTGAGAAAAAGTAACGACACTTGTGTGCCACGCGTGCCGGCCGGCCTGTTTTATCTCGAAATGCCGTATGCGTACCGAGATAACGAAATCGCGCGATAGACAACTGTTCGAATTCAATTGCAAACGCTTACTTAACGTGACTTTGCAGTTTTTGTTTTTCGACAATGCCGCAAAATTGATTAAAAAATACTCGAGTGTTGAAAAATAAAAATATTACTCATTATTGCGAAATGATGGTGATGAAATTATCCTTTAATGACCTATGCTCGATGAGTATCCGTTTTTTAGATAACAAATTTGCGAGTCATTTTAAACATATGCAAAATGAAAAAGACGAAAACATATATCAATACGCCAGATTAATCTGGCAAGTTTGAAAAAAGAAATTGCTACATATGATAATGTATCTAATAAGATTGTACAGTTTTTATTCAATATTTCCGGAAATGAAAATTATCAATAATCAGAGATCTAAACTATCGGCGCCAATGATAAGCCATTAAGCGAGGTATTAAAGTAGATTATATTCTTTTTTTTTTTTCGATAAGACTTCGAAGTACGGATAACAGAGATAAGTGATCACTTCCCAAGTTCAGATATATGATCTAAAAAAGAATCTGATTGCGAATCATGGTCGTTGGGTCATTTGCGCAAAAAAAAAAAAAAATTATCGATAATTATGAAATAAAATGAAGAAAAATTAACGACTTATCAAATTATCGATGATAATGCGATTGTACATTTTTCCCGCGAACGAGATAACAGAACTGTTGATATCCAAAGCAACCGAGCGTCGTCCGTACTAAATAAATTCAATTTCAATGACTCGACAATTTGATTAATCGATTGTTATTATTGAATTTCCAGTGGAAAATACGCGTGGAAGGTACAAACGAAGGATCTTCGACGTCAGTGGAAAAACAGCAACAAAGTCACATGCGGAATGCTGCCAACTCTTCGGGTTTTAGCCTCTTGCGGATGCGAAAATCAAGGAAGCGTTTGCCTCGTGCCGCTCGAGGACAAACAGGATTCAGCGAGCCACATGCAGATGACCCTTCTGGAAGCTTATTGCCGCGAAATTGGTATCGAAGTCGTACGAATTTCCGAGGACACACTGAGATCGGTACTCGGACCGGAACACAGAGATTTATCGTGTGTACTGGTTACCAACGACTCGCCATATTTTCTCGAATCACCGGAATGACTGGAACGTTTTCGTACGCGCAACAATCTTGAATGAACAATTGAAATTATCAGACGATAAGATAACTATCGAAACGGAGCTCACGCGACGAGTAACGAAGCTAAACGAAGATATAGCGGAAGAGAGGACAAGACGAAGAAGCGTGAGTCATCGCTTCGCCCTGGTGGCAAAAAAATGCTTGGCAAATTCTCGCAACCGTTCGACCTCGAGACATAATCGAGTCTCGATTACGAAGAATCCGCTGATTTCGTTAAACCCGATGTGGGGAGAGGACTCGAGGCATCGTGGAATTTGTATAAGAAAAATGATTGAAGACCGCGCGAAGCTCGGCGAAGGGGGAGAAAGTCGAGCTTCCCGGCGAGTACATCGATCGTCCGTCACGATGATTGATCGATCACATCGAAAAGGACGTTGAGCTTTAGGACACTCGATGTTACGTCCTTCAACACTATTCGCATACCGTAGGAATATTTATTATAGCTTTTTCCAATTATTGTTGTTGTTTTTTTTTTTTTTTTTAATACTATCTTATTGTATCTTGTGTGAAAAATTATTTTTCACAAGATCGAGAAAAAAGAAACACGAAAGAGCTGAAGCTATTAGTTCGAAGAACATGTTGTTCTTTTTTTTTTTTGTATGACGACGAGATGAAGATTTTATAACTGTTGTACGATTTGTAAATGTATGGAGAAAGAGAAGAAAAGAAAGATTTTTGTACTAATGAAAATATCGGTTTGGAGCTGCTATAATAAACAACAACAACAAAAATTGAGTATTTTCCGAAAAGTTGGAAAGTTTGTTTTGTTTTACACCTTTGACCCACTTGACGCTCGTACATCGAGGCACGCGTCGTTACTTCTTTGGTAATCGCAAACACAGCTGACATTAACGATATCGATTGTGTGTGTGTGACTTCTTTGCGTAGCTTGCGAAATACTTGAGGAACTCTAATATCTCGACGATGGAGGACTTGAAAATCTTAAATGTGACGTGAGTAGGTATATTAGAACATTATGGGTTGTATTAATTGATAATAATCGACAATTCAAAATTATGCAAATATGCAAATTTATGCAATCGAAAATAACAAAAAAAATCTCGAGGCGATTTGCGTGAAAGTAAATGAAACAATGAACTCTATATTGAAACATCGGAAAGGTCAAGAATGATAGAAATTCATAATAATATGTGCTCTGGACAAATCAATTGGGAGAGGGAACGTCAACTGTACTTCTAAGTAACGCGATGAAACTATGAGACTTGGAGATTTTATTTTTTAATTTACCGCGCACAATAGGCAAACTGCGGAGGTAACTTTTCACTTTTTTGGAAATTCGAACGACGGCGACAAGATTCGCGAGGCTTTGAATCGTCTTGTTCAGCGTCGTCGGCTAAGTGATTTTGCTCTGGAGTCGACGCACTTTACGTTTCAACAGAAGCCCTCGCTTCGTCTGCAGGTATTTACGGGTTTATAAGGATGTATTGCACGTGCATTCCCAACAAATGTTTAAAATTATCATAATTTCACTACTTTGCGATACGCAAAAAATCTGAAAAACATCAAATGTATTAAAAATATGTTTGAATTTCTCGGAAAATCTCATTTTTGGCTGGTAATGTACGTGTGAAGCATCCTTAATTGAAGAAAAATTTAATCTTCAGTTCGTACGAAATGTTTTCAATTTTTTTTTTTTGTGTACAGAGTCTTCACATTAATCAGGTTAACGAACGCGAAGTTCGTCTCGGACATCAATTTATATTGTCATGTGTCGCTCAAGGGAGTTATGGTATCAGCTTCGTGTGGTACAAAGATAATATGCTCGTTGATATGGCTAAAGCTACGAGGTGAGAAACGAGTCTTTCTTTATTACTGCAACGTTGCGGCATGAAATAAAGAAATAAAAAAAATTTTAAACATCAATTTAGGGAAATATGGTATCGAGATCTTCCAAACGATGGCTCGGACACTCACACATCGCTGTTGACGATAGACAAAGCAACTTTGCTGGACGCTGGTCGTTACACATGCCAAGCGATCGATTGGGGCGGCCAACAATGCAAAAGCATTTACATAGACGTGAGAGATGAACCCGATGTCAAAGTAGTGCCTATGAGTGCCACTATAGAAAAGGTATATAGGAGAATGTATTGGTCACAACGAAAAGTGATATTTGGAGAGAATTTCGAATACTTCCGAATGGCATAAAAATATGAAAAGAAAAATATAAAAAAATTATTAACAAATTAAGATTGGGGGTCGGGAAAAATATTGTAAACCAATTGCGTTAACCAACTTAGATACGAGTACTAAATAATGGTTTATTATATGAATTTCAGGGAAACGACATACAATTAATGTGCATGACACCGAACATGCGAAGTTTAGGAATCGGTTTTGGTTGGACGAAAAATCGTGCATTGCTCAAACTGGAACCCGGCCGACAAGTGTGGGAGGATCTTTATCCAGCTGGGAGCATTCTGAAAATCACTAACGCTCAGGTCCGCTAATTTCCAAAAAGACATTTCAGTGAAGATTATATATAAGATTTATATTGAGAAATATTGACGTTTATGTTTGCAGAAATCTGCAATCTACACCTGCAACGTCGCTCACAGATCGATGTCGGTGCGCGTTGACGTAGTGAATCGGACTATGATACCAATATGCTTGAAAGAAACTACTTGGGGTATGCGATGGCCGGACACCGCGCCGGGATCCGAAGCGCTCATGGAATGTCCTCGTCACTTCGTGGGTCGTCGAGTATTGAGATTGTGCTCTATGAAAGACGCAACGACTCCCGAGTGGCAGTTACCCGATTTTTCAGCTTGTTTGTACGAGCCATTCATCATTCCGTACAGCAACGTAAGTATATCTCATCGCATTTACGAGCAAATGGGTGCCAATTGAAACCTTAAGAAGAATTCGTGGCTCGTCGACATTTCATTTTACCCCAGCGAGGCGAGGCGCGTCGATCACGAAAATCAGATGACCTTATTTTTTCCTCCTATGTATAAGTGTGTCGGTTACGCAATATATGTTTATCTTCATAAACATATATTGCGTTTTTATATTAATCAACATTTTATATTAATCAAATTCAGTGAGATTCAGAGAGAATATCGAATACTTTCACATGGGATAAAAATTTGAAAAAAATGAACCATATAGATAGAAGGTGCTAAAAACATTAATCTTTCATAGTAATAATTTCAAAAAGTTATTAAAAAATTATTTAAAATTCGGAAAATTCTTAGAGTGTAATGGGTACTTTTTGCGAAAATATATTAAAAAATCGTGACTTTTCATCCGTAAAGAAAAAAAGTTGTAATTAGAAATTTAGAAACAATTCTGAATAAAATGTGCGTAATACTGTTTGGAATAATTAACGAGTCAATTTCTGTTAAAACAAAAAAAAAGTTAGGGTGCCGGATTATTCTTCGCGCCTTTTATGGCGCGCACGTCCTATGGTTGTTTTTTTGATTTTTTTTCTCAGATTTTTGTCTCATTGAGAAATATTCGAAATTGTCGGCTAAATCTCACTTTTGGGTGAGAATGTAAAAATGCATCCAGCCTAAGTTAATGATGCGGAAGTTTATTGAATTTTTCCTTGCAGTTTCGAAGCTTAACGTTGGGCTATCAAAACACAACGGGATCCGCGACAATTCTCGCGTTTTGGGAGATATTACGATCGCGACAAATACCGTTGTATCCCGGTGAAGGAGATCGAATCGTGAGCATCCTCGCTGAAATCGAACACTATCAATACAATATCGATGATTTGGACGATCTGTACAATTCGGCGGAAGCTTTGACCAGAATAATGAGTCGTATACTCGACGATGAACATTCCATACTAACGCAACAGGTACTCAGACCTCGACGTACCATTGAATTAATTTTAGCGCATTATATTTTCACTCAATTTAACGATTGTGCATTCGCAGAAACAGTTATTGCTGCAACAACTGACACAACGAAATTTGGAGTATTGGGTCAGACAATTGATTTATCCTTACAAACATCTCGTCCTTTCGTCCGTCGTTGTGGATATTCAAGCTCTACACGCCCACGACAGTGACAGTACGAAACATTCTCTACAAATTCCCGTCGATGACTATATGTAAATATATATTTCTTTAGAAGAAAATTGCTCCAATTATTCATAATTATTATTAATTTTTCAATTTTTTTTTTTTTTTATATTAGGTATCCTTATTGGTACACCGATAAAGTTGCTATACGCTTGCGAAGAAAAGATATCGATCTGAATAACAACAAAACCGTGAGCGGTATTGTTATCGCGTACAAAAATATAACGAGATTTTTGCCGAGTGCGTTTGTGAAGGAATTGGAGTAAGTATACGTCAACGTGATGTTTTTTTTTTTTTTTTTTAATTCTCTGATAAATTCAAATCATCGCTTGACCGGTATTATGTGTATAACAAAAAATATTATTTTTGATACAGCGATGGTACGGATCTTCAGTATCGTTTCAATTCCCGAGTAATCACCGTGGCGGTTACTCCATTCGACGAGAAGAAATATTCCAAAGTTCAGATAGAGCTGCGTATGCGACATTTGCAAAACTTATCGGGTACTTGGAACGTCTCGTGTGGGATAATAAGTTCCACTGGGACTTGGGATCTGGAATCGTGCGCCGCCAGTTTAGTTTCGGACGAGAGCGCTACCGTTTGTCTGTGTTCGGCTCCTGGAACATTTGCGGCGTTTCTCACGGCGCGCGCCGCAAGAGTTAGTGTTGTAGAATTTATTAATTAAGGAAGACGACGGCGTTTAACGGAAACAACGTGACGCGCAACGAGATTCTCGCAATATTCTTATAGTAAAAATCTATATGATTGTCCGCTCCGAATTATACGCCGTTCTCTTTTTTACGAAACTATCGATATAAATGTTATGCTAAAGACATTTAGTACGAAGACGAATAATCATTTTTCAGGTCACTCTCGCGGAGAAGGAACGTACAACTTTCGTAGTGGCATTGGGTTGCGGAGTTTGCCTTCTACAATGCGCCATAGCTTCAATATTTTTGGGATCATTTCTATTAAAAAATCGAACTTGGCTGAATTTTTTAAAACTTCAATTTTCAACCGCTATCGTTGGAACTATGGCGACATTCATATACGCCGTCTATACCGATCTTTTAGAGGTAAATCGATCATTTTAGTCGTTGTTTTATCGTTTAATTATAGTTAATATTTGTTTAACCGTTAAAAATATGTATAAATTGACGCTAAAAAAATCGATGAAATATTTTTAGAGTTCGTACTCGACGATAGCCATAAGCTTGGAAACTCTTTCGCTCTTTGGATTATCGGCGCCCATATCGCAGGCACTCATCATTTATGCCGATCTAACGCAGATTCGTCCGAGTCAACATTTTCAACCAACCGTCATCGCCGTTATCACAGGTATATCATTTCCCTTTTTTTTTTTGGTTCGTTTAAATTGATTAATTATCATTTCTGTAAATAGTAGTAACAATGAAAAGTTGTATTCTCGTTGATCGCACATTCATGATGTTTAGTACATATTTCGTTGCAGGTGTTCCAATTTTGACTGTATTGGCGAGCGAATTGACTCACAAGAGTACAGGCTGGGAGCATCAATCTTGGTGGTTGATTTACGGCAGCGGCGTTTACAATATTTTCGTAAGCTGTGTCGCAACGATGCTAGCTATTTTTATGCTATTATACATCGGCGTACTGTGGAAAGCTCATGCTCTCGTCGATGAAAACGTTGTCAAACGGGAAACCCTGGAAAGAAGGTATCGGTATCTTTTGTTGTGCTATTGTTAAGGGAAGAAGGGTATCGTAACCATTCTCAACTAAACGTGAGATTCACAGAGAATCTCCGATGCGATAAAAAGCTGAGAAAAAAAGTAAATCATAGAAGGTCCCGAGAACACGTTCCACGTAGGAAATACATCCGCATATCATTGCACAACGTAGAAGTTGCAATTTTTACTTGAAAAACACGTTGGGAAATGTTATTAATCATAGATTTTTGTGTCTCTTGTAGGATTCGCATGCTTCACTGTGCCGCTGTAATAGTATGCGGTCTCATCGCCATGGAGGCAGCCTCGATCTTTTACATAAACTCGACTTCCATGATCTTCCATTATATATTCGCTTCTCTATCGGCACTCTTAGGACTGATAATTATAATCACGTATGTCGCGAATGGTGAAGTTAAACTGGTGGAAATCGTATTGCGGAAGTTCAAGTGGAAGTCCAACGACGAAGAAATCACTTCGGAGCCGATAAAAGGTAGTAAATCGGAGCCAAAAGAAGGATATTTTTAAATATTGCAAAGTAAAAAGTAATAGATGAAAAAAAAAGTCCTTGATGAAATGTCATCTTTGACAGTTTGCTCCAAGGAATCCGGTGAGGTCGACAACGACAGTGCGCCGCCTCGTTCTCAGCCTCATCCCGGCGGTCCGGTTTATCTCGAAGCTCGCGGAATCGCGGCTGGCAGCATAGACATTCGCGATTACATGAATGAAACATCATCGTCGTATCCAAAGTCATGCGCCTCCACGGCCAGTCGATATCTTCCGGAAATTCGCATAGATCAAACGGACGACATTAATCTCGAAAACTACAGCACTAGTCCGCGAAAGTATCAAGAAGCGATAAAATACGATACATCGTTCACGAAGAGAGGATCGCAGAGTTACGCAACGGATTTTTACGGGGTTCCCGAGCGACGCGGAAGCTTCAGGGAACCGGCTAGCAAATTCGGGACTATGCGAGACGTACAGACCGTGCAATCTCCCTGTACGTCGTCGGTAACGCCCGGTTGTTCCGCAAAAGTATTGTGCAGCGCCGAAATTGAGTCGCGCCTCGGTATAAGCGCGATGCCCGACGTAACGCTTGCCACGAAAAATGAGACCGAACACTCGAAGAATATCGAACAGATAAGTCGCGAACACGTTAACGCGATTCCCGACATAGCAAATACGACGGAACGCAAACAGCCGGACGGAGAAGAAAAAACACCGGAAATCACGATTACCGTATGCGAGAGCAACAGCACCGGTATGCTCGATCGTATATCTCACGATCTCGATTATCTTCTCAATCGAACGCAAACCAAAGAGGAAACTTAGATTTTTCAATGTTTCAACAAAAATGTGAGATAATAGAAGTAAAAATAAAATAAAATTGTCATCAAGCTTTGAAAGACAAGGATGTGAGAACTTTCACGATCTCGCAATGGATCTCGCATGTTTCGGAGGTGGAGAAAAAAAATCGTTACAGCCACGATCTTCCGACAGCGGCATTGAGGAGAGTCTATCGTTACATTCCCGGCCGCAAGAGAGATTCGGCGACAATTTCCAATACTTTCCAATAAGATGGAAAATCTGAAAAATCGACCATACGCTAGAAACATTACTTTTCCATAATACCAATGCCAAAAAGTTATCAATGAATTGGCTAATAAAAAAATTGTTTAACGATTCTTTTAATTTTAACATCATATTCATATTTCTTTTTCTTCATATTTTTGTCCGATCGACAATTCGAAATTCTCTCTAAATCTTCAGAGATTTTAGCTGAGAATGTAACGATATATACTCCTTAATGACAGCTAAATAATCTTTTACATGACAATGCGTAAGATGTAAAGAAATATTAAAATTTTGTGCGAATTCATTTATTGATATGCGACGACATCGTTCGTGTGCTAATTTCTAGTCCGTTCGTTAGAATCTGTCTGTGCCGTTCGCACCTTTTTTTTTTAACGTAATTCATAAGTCCAAAGATTTCTATGTACACTATATTATATATATATATATATCAGATAAGAAAAAACAGAAAAACACTTCCGGGGTATTCTTTTGTATGAAGTTTCTTATACTATACGTACCGACGATACATAAACGTAAACTACTACTACTACTACTACTACTACTGTAAACAATAATGATCTTTTGCTGTGAAATGATACAAATAAGATTTGTATAGGAACCGTGTAATTACCCGAGCCTATGATATTCGTCTGAAAATATGTCACTGCAAAAGTCTGATGTGTAAAAGTATTTTTAGGATACGAATTTTTTCAAGAATACCGTGTATACATCGAACAAAAAAAGTACGTGTGTAGTCAATTTTTTTCGGGTCTCGGAAGCGCTTATCGAGATACAGGGAAAAACAGTTATTCGCTCGTACGAGTATGGGATGGAAAAAAAAATCTTTAAACACTCATTACCGACAGCCATTAATTTTTCAAGCTTCGAACTACGAACCGCTTTTTCATGTTCTTTTTGTTTTTTTTTTCTTCTTCTTAATTCTAGTGCTCGTTTGACTACAATTAGCGTTGGACTTCGGTGGATTCGAAAGTGATACATTTCCGAAAGGAATTCGAACAATTTTTAAGTTACCGACGTTATTGTGAAACGTTTTTTCAAAATACTCTTTCCAAACGGCTCGAATCGACAATCTAAAATTGTTCGAGTCTCCTTAACGCGCGGAGGTAACGAACGAAATGAAATAAAACTGCCTATAAATCTGGAGAGTTACAGTATTTATTTATCACTGTCATTGTACAGCCCTTTCATAATATCAACGAATCAGCCGTCACACGTATTCTCGTCGTTATAATTTCAGTTATTATAAAGCTATACATTGACTTTAATGTCATACCCTAGTTTTACATACTTAAGATCGAAGTCTATGTTGTTGGTAAAATGTGTTACCGCTAATATGGGTTAGTCGTTCGCTTAATCAAATGCGTCACTGAAATTCATGGTCTTTTTTCTTATTTCATGTTTTCGAGTTTTTTCGTATGATTTTTTGTTTCTTCAATTTTTCTTTGCTTTTTTTTTAAATCGAGGTATGAAATTGGAGCATCGTTTTTTTTTTTCTTTTTTTTTTTTTTTTCTCTCATTTTGCTCAAGCACGCGTTATAAATGCAATAGACGTAACAAGATCGGTGTTAGTTTCGTTAGCACTCGAATATACCTATATGACTAGTTTTCTGTCTCTCAACAGATCTTTATCTTAAAAATATAAATTATTTACAAGGATTTTTCAGCTAATTTCATTGAGATTTAATCACATCAATAATACCCAAGAACAGGGCCGTGGCTTCAAACTTCCTTCGATTACTGCCACAAACTTATTCCGGACGAGTATTCAATGGCGATTTCATGCATTTGTATATATAATAACGTAAAAAATATAAACGACCGATATGACGTATTTGTTTCTCTTTTTTTTTTTTTTCCTCTTTGCGAAACACAAGCTGTCCATTTTTTTCATTCTTCTTCTTTTCCTTTACTCAATTGAACGGCAATCTTCGCGCGCAACGCAAGATATAGATTTCAGCAAGCGATCCGGGATCTTTCAACTAGAGTTTTCTTTTTTTTTTCATAATTATAATTATCCAAGCTTTGTAATAAAACTGCGATCGGAACGTTCTCCAAATTGGGTTCGTAACATGTTAGCCTCAACGACGAGTGTTTATTGTATTAAATCGTGCGAAGCTTTGCGTTACAGTCCTTACAGGCCGTATTCGATATTCATCGTCTGTACAGTAGAGAAATAGTTTTATACAGAATAACTGATGAAAAACAAAAAAAAAAAAAAAAGCGCTAATTGATCGATAGTCCATTTGTATATGTGCCAAATAAACATCTCTTACGTATTGAAAAATTCATTGCTGGTATTATTGCGCTCATCGATGTATAATTATTATTATTTTTCTTTTCGGGTACATTGACCGCCAATAATAATTTCAATCGAATCTATTGACGCGTGAATTAAAACGAAACTTCGAACTCGACTCTGTAACATCAAAGTTCTGATCTTCTTAATTTCGCTAATATTCTAATGAAGCCGAGTGGAGCCGATTTAAATTTAATGTCAGATCAATCGCACACTCTATCCTTTTTTTCTTACGTTTGCAGAAAAAAAACTCGCGTAACGCGAGTGTTTTGCGGCTTCAATCGTAACGTTCGCATAAAATAATTATAATGAGGTGCAGTTTGATTTTTTTTTCTTTTTTTTTTTGCACCTTCGGTAAAGAGTGGAGCCGTAAATGGTGAAACGACAGATTTTTCGAATTAACCTCGCAATTACCGAGCAAAGGAGAGTACATTTGAGAATATTATTTGTTATGGTTTTTTTCGGCTTTCAATTGAAATCGGAGTAAATAAAGAAATAAGAAAAATCGCAGTTATATTTATTATGATAAAAATAGTATAGCCACGGCACCCCTCCACTTCGTCTCGTTCGTGTGTTTTTTGTTTGTTGTTTATATTTTTGCGTTTTTTTGTTGTTGTTGTTGTGTTTCTCTTTTCGCATCTTCTTGTTTCTCGCGTCTCTCTATTCTCCCGACCGTCGCATTTACTTAAATATAAAAATACATAGCCAGTCTATACATCGAGCGTGCAAAGTGGCACAGTGAACTGAGTTACCAAGTATCCTGGATGGTTAACTGACACTCTCGGTAATCGTCGGTGGTTCCCCCTCCTCGTGATTTGCACTCGTTCGATTGAACGAATTGGAAAGCCCGGATATTTTTGGCGGAAGGCTAGATACACTATCACTACTGGATGTCGTGGTGTTACAACCACCACCGACGGAATTATCGAGATGTTGCAGACACGAAAATTCCGGACCCGCTGGCAACAACAGTGTCGTCTGACTAGGAAGATTCGTCAACGACATCATTCCCGGACTTATCATTTGCTTGTTGAAACAGCTTCGCAATGCTTCTTCAATTAAATTTCCTATTTTATCACGATCATTCTGTAAAGAAAAAAAATACAATAATCCGATTGGCAATTGCCATTTTTACGTTAAAGAAAACAACAAAAAATCAATTTAAAAAAAAAACAGTAAAACGAGATATTTTTTTCATTAAAATTGATCAATGTTAGGCTGAGTCATTGTGAAATTGCAAAATTTAATAACCGTAAAAAAATATATACGCTAAAACCCCGTTTATCCGCCCTTTGTTTAACCGAGCCTCCGCGTTATCCGAGGTATCAAACGCATCTCCGCGTTAAGGATCCATCACAAATACATTCCGAACCCAAAAGTTTAATTTGATGCAAATTTCAGGATCTCGCGATATGACAAAAATCTTAACAAAAATCTGCCGTATTAAAGATGTCAAGACCTTTGATTTTGCATAATAATAATGTCAAAAAGTTGTTGACAAATAATTTTTTTTTAAATTGTTAAAAAAAAATCAGAAAACCTTTTATTTTGTCATTTGAAAGGAATTCCGTGATTTTTTAGAAGTCATATAAATTTTTTCAGAATCTCCTTACATTTCAACATTTTTTTTTGCACATTTAAACAATCAATGTAGACACGAATTTCGGAATACGTTTTCATAGCACAATTTCACAGTACCCACAAAAAGTTTATCGAGGCGATTGCGCCAACAGTTCGCGAGTGTGGTGTGGAATGTTGCTGCGAAAACATATCCAAAATTCATGCCTTTATATTCATTTTTCAAAACTTCGAAAAAACGATTTCAGAAATGTATGAAAAATTGGAAAAAAATTTCTATGGCTTCGGAAAAATCAAAAAATTAATTTTAAATCATAAAAAAAAACTGTCACTGGCTATTTCTTGAACAATTGATTTATTTACTTATTTATTAATAACTTTTTGGCATTATTATTATGCAAAATCAATGTTCTTGATACCTGCACAACGTTTGATTTTTTCAGATTTGTACTGTACCGCGAAGTAGTTAAATTTTGATGACATTAGGTCGGATAAACGGAGTTCTACCGAATAACAAAATAACACATGTTTTTCGTTTTTGTTCTCTATGGTCTAAATTACATTGTCGGTATACCTCATTAATGAACCCAAAGTGCACAAGTTCCTGTGCGAGGAGCATCGACGTGTCTACTTGAGTTATGGGGCACGTCAATTGCCTATTCATCTTGTCGTCCATCCGCAACAATATTGTCATCTGAAAAGAAAAAGTGTGTCGTCAAACAAATGTCGATATTGTAATTGTTGAGGATTGGGCGACAAGCAAGTTTTTAGCCCGTTGACGAAGTACTCACAAGCAATTCGCAACTCTCTTCCCTCGGCTTAACGTTACACATCATATTGACTACTCTACGCGACTCTACGTCGACCGGCTCCGGTGTCACAGACTTTACCGACTCCGTAACTTCGGGCGAAATGGCCCTCGGACGAGCGGGAGGCGGTAATTTTGCATTAAATGCCGTTAACGGATAAATTCCATACCTGAAAAAGCCTCGTAATTAACAATTATTGTTCGTGAACGATGCGGCATAAAATATATTATACAAAAAACCGTCGAATCAAATTCGAATCGTCGAAAATTAATATTACTATGCAAGTATCGGATAAATGGCTGCATATATTTGAGAAAATAAACCTATTCTCTATATGTGAAATGCATTGAGTTTGTAAAAAATATTTTTCCATTTCGGTTGCCGATTCGAATAATCCGCAACTCTGACATTGTCATAGGAACCGTATCAGTATCGAAAGTTACGAAAACTCACTTTACGTCCTCGACGAACTTTTCTAATTTTTCCGCAACCGGTATGTCACTCAAGCGAATCTGTTGCGGTGGTCGACCCTGATACCTTATCTCCGCCACTACGGTGTCCGGTCCGTATAACCTTTGCAACACTTCGTCCGTTATGGTTTCCGATATATTCGCTGTGGGAAAAAAAAAAACAAAACGACGATACGCGATACAGAATAGCGAAATAGATAATTACAGTAACGATTTCATCGCATGACAATACGAAAGATGCGAGAAACAATATTCCATTATGCTTACTCGCCGAGTTGACCAACGCATGAGCAGCGAGCAATTTCAGCGAGTGAACCTCGAAGAGTATCGAATGAAACAATAATTCTCTCGCGCTCGGTCTGCTCAGTGGATCAGCCTTGAGACATTTACGAATGAAATCCTTCTGCTGTCCGTCGTCCAGCGATTCCACTGTTTTTCTTATGTTGTCCTCGGTAACCGTTGTGCCGCTATCGCCGTTTCCTTGAATCTCCAACGCTGCCATCTCCAACGCGCACATTCCGAAGGAATATATGTCGATAGCGGGCGTCACGGAATCTGTAAAGATTCATTATTCCAAAGTACAAAATTACCGTCTTGTCATATTTTTCTCCAACCCAATTTTTTTTTTTTTTTCAAAATTTTTTAATAGCGTACTTCCGTACTCCGGTGCGACGAAATGCATGTTTTTCATATTGGCTCTGCAGGTCTTGACGTGATGATGAATCGCATCGGGAGCCACTGAAAATCGGAAAAATCACATCAGTTGTATAAACGGAAAAACAAAAAAATCATTTTTTTTTCGCGTAAATCCGCTCGATTAATTTTTGTTTTATATTCGGTTTTCAATAAATTTACGTTGTATCACTGAGGTGCTATTAATGAAAATATCGAACACGGGGCAAGTGACAATATGCCGACGATTTTTAAGTTGTTTTTTTAAAATATAATTCTTCAAAAAAAGTTGAACAAAGAGTGAAAAAATTATGAACAACATAATCCTATAGCGTAAAAAAAAAAACAGAAAATTCTGTCGCAAATAGAATTACGTCAATCTACGTATTAACTTAGTCATTTAATCTTTGCCTTTTTCGAGCTTATTTCGCATAACTGGCAACGCCGGTTGGATAACTGCCAAATGTATTTTCCTTCAACTTCATTACAGTCGGCAATTTACGTCAACCGAGAAGTTTCGACTAACAAACGCTTTAATTTTCAAGTTTTACGCAACTCTACGATATTCCTTTCCTTTGGCCCGCTGTCGTCCGCCAGAGGATTTCATTTTGTTTCTTATCGACTTACATCCTATTTATTTCGAGTTTATTTCTAATGCTCGCCGTGTTCCGTCAGGTTGGTCGCATGACCTATAACGTTGTTTTTATTCACTTAGCATTGATTTATACGGTCAACTATATCTCAGTACCTCGGTACGAAATAAAGGTGATACACCGTTCGAGACTACAGATTTTTATCTATTTATTTATTTTGATTTATTCTTATATCAAAATGCTTCATTGACTCAAGTTTTATTTTTCCATTGCCAAAGAAAATAAATGTTGTTTGTTGTTCCGCGACATACGCGACGATGATAATACCGTTTATGCCTTACAAATCAATAATAAGAAGAAAAAAAAATTAATTTTTATACAAATGTGAGTTTGGCTTGGGAGATTTTTCGTGCCCGGAAGCAGAATGTTAATAACCGCTGCTCATCGTCGTTTCTGCATGATTCGCATGCGAAAAAAAAAGAAAAAAAAAAAAAAAACTTTTACCGTAAGGAATGCTTTCGCGGAACCCATACCGACGATCATGATTATGATTCAACGTCGGCAATGTGGGACGTATTTTTTTTGTCGTATCTCATTGCTCTGCTCTTTTCTTTGATATACGTGTAACTCTACTCCTCCGGATATCGATACTCTGTCGGAGGTATAGCGCAGCTTCAAAGTACGAACAATGGCTCTTTTAACAGCTTAATCTCATTCATTGCACGCCAAGCCCCCGTGAATATGTTTCTCTCGCGTATATACATTCGCGGTGGGGATATATATATAGAGTTGCGCGATCAACATACTCTATTTTCTCGAGCGACCCGATAATATATATATCGTTACGTGACGAAAAGTAGACAACGAACCTGAACCAATCTTCACGAGTCCGTTGTGTTGAATGAAAATCGTGTCGCAGGTCAGATTTCCATGTATTATAGGTGGTGAACAGGAATGCAAATAGCTGAAAAAATGACGTTACGGATAGGCGTTAAGTACGAACGATTAATACGACGAAAGTTGGAATCGCGAGAGTCCACGATTGGTAAATATCGTGAAAGGATGTTCGCTCTAATGTACGATGCGCCGTTAGAGCGATACCTTAATGCTGAGAGAATTTGCGTACACCAACGCTTCCACGCTTGCAGGGGCAATTTCTTGACGTTGCGCTTCGTGCGCTTTAGGAACTGCTTCAAAGATCCGGACGACATGTATTCGGTTATAAATATGACCTGTAAATCACACAAATTTTTAACATATTAGTATGTATCTATATATACGTAACAAGGTAGATAAAGTTTAGAAAGTCGCCGAAATGGCGCAAGTTATTGTATTTGCGCATAGCGGCACAACACCCGATGACTCACCCGGGGTTTGTCATTGTGAGTGTCCGTCCAGTACCTATGAAACTTAACGATATTCGGATGCTCCAGTTGGGTAAGATTCTCGAAAACCAATTGTATCTTTTCCTCCTGTGCCTTGAAGTTTTTCCGCTCGGAAAATTGTACCTCGTTCCAAACAACTTCCACCCCCTCCTCCGTGTCCATCGCGAGATAGGCGCAATCGATTCCCGGAACGTCTCTCTGTTCCACCTGTGAAAATAATAACATTACCTACTCGGCGGATATCCAATTGTTGTTCGTGCGTTAGCTTACGCTATAACGCGACGAATTTCATTCTAACGCGACACAAAAAATCATTTCATCCCTGTTATCTTGGTGGATTTTCGAATAACAATAAAAATATAGAAAAACTCTTCATCTGAGAAAAAAAATAGTCTTTTATTTTACAAGTGATAGTTTAGAATGTTATTTTGAAAAAAATCGATACGAAACATTATGCGAAATTTGGAAATATCGGTTTTGACGAAACGAGATATATTGATGCCGCTTAGAACGCAGTTGGAACGTTTTCATGCCTGTTTGCCATTACATGGAGGTGACCTTGCCAAGAATTTAAAAGGGGGGAGATGGGGGAGCTGCTCAACATAATACCGGCTGTTACAGACATTCATATTCATCCGTGTACTTTAGTACTTCAACCCAATGCAATACGATACATATATCGCACGATTGTTTTTATCGTACAGTGTAATCGATAGAATACCATTAGCCTTGAGTTTCAATTTACCCGACGCCTCTGTTGTTGTGCTTTTAATAAAAGAATTTCAATACGGCTTCGCAGACGGAAATTTCAATCAATTTTCTCGACGATTTCAACGATCTTCGTGTACAAAGTCATTCATTCTCTACCATAGAAATTTTCGACTTCGAATTTACCGTAGTGAAAAATAAGCAGTGGGACGAATTTTATAGAATTCAATCATTTTAAGTAATAAATCATTTATTAAATACCTCCATCTCGGTAACTTCGCTTTCACCACCCCTCGTTGATACTCCAAAGTTTGTACCCTCAGCTATAGTAGACTTCGTCCCTACGTATACCTGTTTGACAAAAGAATAAAGATATCGTAATAAAACATTGGATGCTTTTCGTAGTCACATACGAGTGTTAATCGGTTAATTTACGTCGTATACATAATTCAATGCGTCGATCACGTTTCTTTATATTTATTAATAATTCCAATACCTAACAACTTGTTGCCTCTGTTTAAACGGGATGTACCCAATTTCAAGATTCAACTTCTCGTTTACAATATACCTCTGAAATAGATTTATTTTTTTTACATTTTCAAAGGTTCTTTTTTTTTTAAATATACTCGATTTATATGAAATAATTTATAAATATTATTACATTCGTTATATAAAATTGGAAAAAATGCTGGAAATAAACATATAAACTTTGGCTATTTTGCTCGGTAATTTGAACAATATATTTGATTTATTAAAAATGCGTGCTATGCAAAAAATTATGATGTAAACAAAACGAATAGCCGTCCGATTGAACGCAACTATTTTTTATTTCTATTCGACCGATCGAACAAAATAGAAGGAGAAAAGAGTGTCGAATAATAATGAGATACCGGAGTCAAGGTAATATGGAAATGTTATCGACAGCGGCATCTTGAATGCCGAAGGTAAGCGATATATTTATAGCGCAAAATATTAAACAGCCTTAATATCGTTAATACGCCATAGCCAAAAATTTTGGGTGCCTAAAAATTTCTCTCGCTTTGTCGCCGCAAATCTTGATGTACTTCTGAATTCAAAATATAGCTTACATAATTTTGTGGTTTTCCCGTATTCCCTCCGCTTGCGTAGATACAAATGATTTTTTTTTCCTTTTTTCGAAACATAGTTGTAGCAATGGAACCTGATAAACCGGTATGTTTCGCAACGGTAAAGCATTCGACGAACACACTGCTGCCGTAGGACAGAATTCTTAATTTGCGGTTAACCGCGACGTCTGTCTTTGCATATTCGTAACCGATATCCAATTGCGCGGTATAAAAAATTGAAAAAAAAAAAAACAATATAAGTACGTCGTACAACGATGCGATAACAAGATTGTCAACTGCGTCTCAAAATTTTACGAGGCAAACATCCGTTGGCCGAGCATCGAGCGAATAATTTTTCGGAGCAACTCTATAATTCGCTATTTTTTTTTTTAACCTTCGAGGGGAGAAAAATTTTCAATACGGAGAATCGATGGAAATCTATGAGATCCGAGTCCCCCACAGTGTATCGATGTTCGTTATTCGCCGGATACACTGGGACGCGGACAGACTCTCGTCTGCCTGGCGTAGGCACGGCGACCCTGACCCTGAGACAGCAGAGCTCAGCCAGGATGACAAACGCGTGACGTTCATCGTATCACGAAGGTTGTAACATATTTTGACAACTTTTTTTTTTTTTTTTTTTTTTTTCGACTTATCAACTACGAAAAATAGGCAATAAACTCACCTCTTCGCGACGTTTAAGCCACCGCCCGCAGGGGCTCTCTTCCAAAATCTCGCTCTCATCCTCGGAATCTTCACCACTTTCCCGCGGTGACTTGTGCTCTGGGTCCGTGCTCGAGCGACTCCCGGGCATCACACACGCGATTTTATTAAAAAAGCACCAGAACGAAGCTGTACACTGGCAAGTTGTTCATTTGTCTTTAATTTCTTTGATTTTATTGTCACACAATTGTCGATTGTTTACGTTCGAAAGTAATTTTTTTATTTTAAATTATAAATTATTGTTAAAAGTGTCGAACGAATTAATTGAGGTAGGGATGACACGATAGCGACTGCAAGGGTTCTCGGGTGACACATGCAGCAGGAAACCTATCTTCGAGTTAACCGAGCGCGTATATTACTGATCTTACAGGCTCCCGGTATCGCGAACACCGTTAAATAATAACCTCAGGGCACCAGCGGTACTTTGGACATTTCGCGAACGTACCGTGTCTTTTACTGTCAAAATAAAAACCGTCTCGGGAACAGAGCTCCTCTGTGTTATGAACGAAACAGTATTAGCTTTAACAACGATGTGACACACACTCCGCTGGCAATCATTCTCGCTACGTCTTCGGTCACGTTCTCCCAGTATGGCAATCACCGAATACCGCACCCACTCGATTTACCGCTAACGCCACCTCGAGTCCTCGCGATATTTTCTCTTCTACCACCACCACCACCGACTATTCGCCGGCTTCGCGTCTTTACCTACCGCGAGATTATAAATTCTTTTGACATCATCGAGCGATGACATTAAGGTAATGTGAAACTTGTATAAGTGCGAGTGAGATAGCGTGCTCGGCGCTCTCGGCGGAGCGAAAGAGATACACTGAGAATATGTTTCACATCGCGTTAAGGTAAGGTGATACTACTCGGTCGGTAACAAAAACTGTAATCCAAATTGCTCTGCCTAGGAGATGGTTTTATGCATAAAAGACGAGAACGTTGTCCTCCGTGAAACAATTCTGAATAGCTACGTTCTCACCTTTTATCCGTGATCGAGAATTTAAGGATCTGACGAATAGCTCTGTTTCTCTCGCACTTATACGAGTTTCACATCACTTTAAAACACCATCGTCAGCGCTCCCAATTTTCGTTGAATTCGTGAATATTTCGTTCGGTATTAGGCATGATAAATGTAGCTGGTACTTCGATGAAGATTATATATATTCATTTTCAGTTTCTACGTAGAAACTGAAACGTAATCGCGATAAATGTATAGCGGTTGTTTTATCCTTGGCTTGGGTTAATCCGTTTGAATACCGGTATTTCGTTGCATCGTTTGTAGTCTGTTTATTGAAATTGTGAACGGAAGGAGAAGAAGGCAAAAATACGTTTAGACCTAAAAAACCGAAAAGTGGGGATTCTTTTCGACGAATACAGATTCAATCTTATTTAACACTGAATTTAAAACATCAGATATACCGCCGACTGCCGCAGCGGGAAAGTTGGAAATCCAGGTCATCCTCTACATCTCACGTCCGCGGGCGCGCTGTTCATCGTGACACTTCGTAATTTCGAACTTTGCCGAATCAATGGGTACGCGACTGGAGATTCGCGCTGCGATTTGAATAGTGTCGAAACGACTAACCGCGGAGGATCGTAGCCCCATAAACGAAAATCAATAATGAAAATAAATCCAACTGATGCGGATAGGTCGAATTTTGATAAACCGAAGCGAAAACCGAAGAGCAGTTAAACGTCATCGTTAATATAGATTTCATTGCTTTCATTCATCTTTAAAATTTTTTTTTTTTTGACATTCAACTTACAATCGAATGATACGCCACCGGGAAACATTCCTCCGAAGATTTCTCCATTCTTCGAACATTAGATCGACTTCGCATTTCGAAACAAATTTAAGTAGAAAAAACAACTTGCTTCCTTAGTGAACTTCCCTATGGTAATTGACATTGAAGCGAAATGAAGATTATGGTAATCAATCGCAAATCCACTGTTTTTCAACGCTTTGAGTATATTAAATACTTATAATTTGTGAAGCTAATAGTTATTATTTAGGATTTCATGACATCGTTGCTTCAAGGAACAGATATTTCGAAATGCTTGTTTTTTTTTTTTTTTTTTTTTAACAAGTTTATACATATTAATATATACATCGTAGGAACAAAATATTCTGCTTTTGTGTGTTGCGATATTAGGTACTACGGATCGTATTTTACGAGTACAGTAACTGGGATCACGAGCGTCCATACTATTTGTGCGTGCGGACGCGAACGCATATTGTTATACGCGATGGTTGACTAAATATGTTGAAAAATAAATATCCTATTAAATATTTACAAACTTTGGTATTTCTCTACTCACAACATTTTTAGCACTCCGGTGCGGATATTAATAACACAACCTAACGTCGGATGTCTAATACAATCTTATGTAATTCGATATTAGCAAAGTAACACGATATCGCAAATGAAACAACATTTTAAAAAAGCTATTAGCCAAAGTGAACGTGCAATCGATGAACTATGGTTCACGATTGTAACAGTCATATTCGATGGATAATCTTTACGTCATGCAAGTCGTTAATGATGAACTCAACTTCGCGTACTCGAATGACATGCGATCAATGCAAAAATTAATACAAAATATCACTGTTCTGATTTGCATCCTTTACAATTGGATTTTGGTTTGTTGCGCCTTAATTGTACGAACGTATGTTATCGAGCAAATTGTCCGATGACATCAGTGTAAGACTACGCTCTCCGTGCATTCCTTTGGCGTAATTAATTTGCTGCGACACCTGGAAAAACATAACAACAAAACATTAACTCTGCCGATTAGACAAATCCACTTTTCAGGGGAGATAAAAAAAAAAGTAGTGAGTACATCTGAGTATACTCTCGAAAATGGTATATGAAAACGTATTTGGTCTTCCGGGTTGGGATCCGGATTTTACTTTAAAAGGGCCGTTAAGCCTTTTGAAGATATTTCGCATTTTTTTACTTTTTACGCGGAAGAGCCGTAACGTTTTTTGCATTTTTTTTCTCTTTTTCCGAAAACGCACGTAATACTTGTTGCGGACATTTCACATTTTTTACTTTTTCGCAGAAGGCTCGTAACGCTTTTTGAGGACCTGTTTTATTTTCTCCCTTTTTTTTTTCCAGAATAGTCGTAACCGTTTTTGAGGATTTTTGCATTTAAGAGACTCGCTGAAGAAGTTTTGACATCAATGACACGTGTTCTTCTTGTGGAGCGAGTTAATTGAAAATCCTCATACTGAATCGCGTTTTTTCTTGACCAAGATTCGAAAATGCAGGAAAAAAAAAGCAAAAATCGAATTGAATTCTCGAGCGTTGAAGAATGATGTAAGTTCGTAACACGCGCGATTTGTCGCTCACCCATTTCGCGACGTCCTCATTGTCACATCGAACTTTCGGTCTACGCAAGAGTTCGGGACCGTCGACGTGAAGTGCCGTTGCCGAATCGGTTCTCGATGTCAATTCTATGTAGTGCAGCGTCGTGCCGTCACTCTCAATTTTGTAAGTAGGCTGACAATGCAGCAAATCCGCCAAACTGACTTCGGTAACGACACTTTTCGTACCGCCCGATATAACGCGTACGCGTGTGTTCGATACCAATACACGAAGATTTTCGGTACCGCTGCACAGACACTCGTAAGCGACGAATAATTCTGAATAGTCTCTTTCATTGATGATGTACAAGAATTCTTGTCCCTCGGCTTGCTGATAGTTGTAAGGCGGTAGAAGACCCGCCGGGCCACTAGCTACTCGGGGCAATCTGTCCCGTTTTGGTATCGTGCGATGAGCGCTAAACGTTAAAAAAAATAAATAAAAATGTTGAAACAATTTTTTCGTTACCATCGTTGAGACGTAAAAACATCCTGGAAAGGTTTATCGAAGTTCGAATGCCTCAAATTGGCTCACCTTCTACTGGTTTCTCGAACTGCTGTGGCCGTTTCTGTTGCAAGATCTAAGACCCCCACAACGGGTTTCGTGATTGTACCTACCACTCCTTTGCCGAAACCGGAGAAAAAGCCCTAAAAGTCACGTTATCAAGTTTAGTAAAAGTATTCTATTAAAATAATTAAAGAAAAAAAATTCTGCGGTCCACGCCATTCGAAATTTGCGATAATTATTTTTTGTTTTATAAACAAAGGTATATAATTGAAGAATGGTTACCGGAAATCCTTCGTTCGCCGCCCCATCGTACGTCTGCTTGAATATACTAGTCATTCCGCCGAGCAATCCAAAGCCGAGTCCTTTCAAACCAGCAACCAAATGATCGCTGCTACCGGCATTGTTGGCGCGAATCTTCTGTCTCGCTTCCTCGTGCCGCTCGTCCATGATAACCCGACCAAGTCCGTCGGACAATGATTCTGTTACTTTTGCAGCGGAATTCGATATTCCGTGAGTAACATTTTTCACCAAAGTTTTTACGCTTCCTTCGTATATCAAACCGGAAACTCCCTCGGACACGTCGTTTACGAAACCCAGAGGATTTCCCAAAAAATCTACAGAGCCCAATATCACAGCGGCCTGCCACTTCAATTCCTGTACGAAAAATAAGATCGGAAAACGAAGAAATTTTGGTATCAAGATCGATCGAGATATCGAGTTAACTTACGTCTTTGTAATGCCTTATGATAGAATGAATTAAGAATTGGCTGCTCTCGAATGGATGCTTTTTTATAAATGGCTCCAATTCGATCGTTGCGTCTTCAAATTTGATCAACGTCAATCCCAATTTGCGTTTAATCGATTGAAGATGCGGCGGCAATTTGGTCGTTGTAAGCACACTTAATTTCACCTGTAAGCATGTAAATAGAAACATATCGCATAAATAGTTGGTTCGAAAAAAGTATCGATAAAAATTCGAAATACGGATAATTACCTGACTGGGAACCAATTTCAAAGCGCCAAAATAGTAGCGTTTTGCATGGGCCGCAGATACTTCGGATATAAACCTTTGGGCTTTAAAATCATTTTCATCCACCGGTGCGTCGAGCTCCGATCTTCCGGTGCCGACGAACGCCGCGAGTTTCAGTATCAATCGCTCCTCCAAGTGTACGCAAAGAGGCTTTACGCTGACGATTAAATGTTTGTATATTTCGGCATTCTGATTTTTCGACGAAAGCTTTTCGGCTGCAACTTCGATCGCCGGTCTGTCGTCGGTACCCGTTCGCGTTGTTCGCGCGATATAGAGAACGGACGAGCATTGAGCTTCGAACAATTGATTGTCTATCTGGACGTTATTGATGCTCAGATTCAGCGTTACGTTGATACACGACTGTACGAGTTCCAGAGCGATACCTCCGAAACGAGCGAATAATAATTCTTCAGCGGGCTTTCGCGATACTATCGACAGTCCCAGACCCGTCGACAAACGAACGTTCAATTGTAATTCGCGCGAAGCTGCACTCTGCTCGTGAGTATCCACCTGGGTGGGACGTTGCGTTACGGCGATGTGCGACCAGTCGCGTTCTTCCAGCAGAGCGAAAGTTCTTTTCTGAAATCACCAAAAGTTTATTTTATTTATTTTATTTATCCGACTTGACTTGTCGTGTTTTGAAATACAAATAAATAATCGCAAATTCGGTAATTACCCGTTCCTTTATATCGAGTACTTGCAAAACTCTCGTTGGGCCATCGGTGGTTACTCTGACCGATAAGAAGCCGGAACCGGGTCGAAGTCTCTGTCTGCCGACGCGTTGCTCGATCGGCGGAGGACTGCTGTGAATTTGCGGACCCAAAACCGCTTCGCTCCCTAAAATGCAAACTTTATCTGAAACTTCGTTTGTTCAAAGTATCCAAATTATACCCTTAAACTTTAATCGATATGTCGGAGCACAATTCGAATTTGAGACAATTGCCGTGAATCGAATTTTCACAACTCCGAAAAGTCGAAATTCGCTCCAAAAAATCGATAACAAGCGAGTGTTAAGATGCAAAGTGCCAATGGAATGATTTTATAAAAAGCCGGCATATAAGTGTAATGATACTAGTGTTTACGTTAATGCGATTAGCTTTAGTAGCGTTTTCCGGATCTATACGTACACATTTGCCAACGGGCGACACTGCCGCCTGTAAACATTTCATTACCAATTGAGAACGATTCGTAGGTCAACATTTGGTGACTGATAAAATATTGTCTGCGTCGCAAAACGATCCCATAATAGCTATGTAGTTGTAACGATCAAATTTCAATACAAATCTTTTCGCGCGGTTATCGAACTTGTAATATTTCATGGTATTAATTTATCAACTGTTTTTCTTTTGTTTTTAAAGAAACATAAAAGAATGCCCGTTGACGACATGACCCGAATGAAAGCTCGCATGATGAAACAATGCAAAAATAGCCTCGAGACAATCGAGACGATTAAGGTAGTTATGTCGCGAGTGCAATTCAAACTCAGCTACTCGGGCTTTTGACATGTTACAATTTAATTATTAAATTGTAACATGTCTACGAAATTACAAAGGTCAAAGGATATAGCTACCTTAATCATAATGAAATAAAGAAAACGTGAACAAATTCGAATGAACATATTATACTGCTATTGTTGCCGTAATCAGTGATGCGATAGCCTAAAATGGGCGAGTTGTTGATCATCAAGATGCCGTAAAATCAAGATCGGCGATAAAATCAAAACAAAAAAAACGAGCGTCAAACCTTCGTGGAGACCCATGAAACCGTCTTTGGATTGAACACACATGTTTTGATGAGCGCAGCACAATCTTCCATCGTCCGTAAAGCGCCATGTCTGCGTGGATCTTCGTCGCGGATCGGTTCTTCTCAGTGCTAAAGCACAATAGGTGAATGGTTGAGGAGCTGTTCCTGCTATATCCAATACCAATACAGTATCCGGAGTTCTCGAGTGTTTATCTCGCGGTGGACTGGAACCTAATGTTGCAGTGATTAGTAACGTAAAAAATTGTCGAAGTATCGGGGCAGCCATGTCGATAGCAAATTTCACGGAAAATTACGGTGGAATTGTATGAACTGATGTCAAATATTCACGAAGACGGTTATCACGTCTTTTAGGCATATCGATACTCGACGATAATATTTGGGAAACTTTCTGAAAATTGCTGGCCGAACACATGCGCGGTTATTGTTAAGAATGCATCTCACACTGACATTCCCAACCAAAAGTTTAATACGATCAAAATTTCAGTACCTCGCGATATGCCAAAAATCTTTGAAAAATCAACCGTAGCCAAGACCTGTCAAGACCTTTGATTTTGCATTATAATAATGCCAAAAAGTTAACAAATTATAATAAATGTGAAAAAAAAAATCAAAAAACTTTTTATTTTCTATCTTTAAATGAATTCCTTGATTTTTTAGAATTCATATGAATTTTTTCAGAATTTTCTTACATTTCAAAATTGTGTGTTTTCAAAAATTTGAAAAATCAATGAACTTATTTGAAACGAGAAAAAAAAGTTTTACTGGTTATTTGTTGAAAAACTTCTTTTTTTTTACCAATTTTTTGACATTATTATGCAAAATTAATGTTCTTGGCATCTTTAATACATTTGATTTTTTCAGATTTTTATACCATTAGGACGCGTTGAAATTCTCATTGAATCTCACTATTGACTGGAAATGTACGTCTGATGCATCTTTAAAGGAATTCGAACCTTCGTGTTGTAGTTGGCCGTCGCCTGTCATCCTCCAAAGTTGAGATCGAGCACCGTACTGTTTCCTACGCAAAGCAACCCATCCCCCGGGACCGGCTTCCAAGACCAATCTCTGTGTTTCGACATCCAGCGGATCGAGGCTTCCCTCCCCGGTACCAAGATCCCCATCGGTTTTGAAAGTTCCTGTTACAGTTCAATTTGTTTCCATGTACTTGTCACGATTGTAGCGGGCATTTATCGTTTATTAAAAAAAAATGCGTACCTGTGAATGCTATGTAGATGAAATTCTCGTATGTCAAACCTCGATTCTCGCCCAATAAATTCAGATCGTACGACGAAGTAACGCCACCGGGCGCTGTGACTGTTAAGCTTGCCGGTTGAGTCGGTTCATCGAGAGCGTACGGGACAGAACAGTGAGGTCTGACGGTCCATTGCAGACTTTCCAATACCGCGGTCTATAAAAAAAGTAACGAAAAAAAGAAAAAAATTCATTCAATGATAAAGAGAAAAATAAAAGACAAATTGTATGAAGAATGACATTTTTTGAACTCTACAATCAATGTCCTAAATAGTACCTACATGGTAAGAATATCATTCGTCGTACCTGATTAATCGTCAGTGGGACTTCCGAAAAATTGTCAACTCTGATGGGTGGCGGCATAGTTTCAGCATCCGTGAAGACAATGAAGTATGTACTCTCTTGTAGGACAACGTCCACTCGAAGAAAGTGCATTTTGCTTGCGGAGTCTCGAATATTTATCGTCAATGAATGATTTCCATCCAGCGTAATACCACCGGACCACGTACAGTTGGGCACGTCGAGTATTCGTACGCACAATAATTGATCCTTGTCGAGACGCGGCCAATGAAACGGCATGTGGCAGTCGGGCATTGCCGTGATGTACGTAGCTTGGGCGTCGGGATGACTCTGTTAAATAAAATTCAATGAAAATCGACTTATCGAGTAATAAATAAATTAGAAACAGAATTAATCAATAATATTACAGCGTATACCAACCACAGTAGTGGTGAAACTTTTTTGTGCCAATTCTAATGTGTAAGACGATCTGTTGTGCAATTGATATCTCGGCGACAAAGTGATCACTGTCGTGGGATTGTATTTCCCTCTGGCAGCGCGTGTAGCTACTCCAATTAAGTAAACAACGTCCGGTCGACCGTCGCGCAAGGTTACTCGTAATCGATGAACCTGTGAGAAATCAACGTTATCAATAAGGCGATCAATTAAAGAAGCGTTTTTCTATCAATATTATTTCGCTAAAAAGATTTTTAAAGTTATCGGATCGTAGTTTTCGGAAAAGTTTACTTTTTATTTTCACAATATGTAAAAATTAATTAGGTTCATCCCGTGACAATTAGTACCTGCACGCCTAATTGTAGATGAAAGTGTTGCGACCATTGCGCCACGCCATTCGGATGTACTCCGGTTCCAACGCGTACAGCCAGAGTTCTACTGGCTTCCTCGTCGCTGAAGGAGAACAACAAGGGTGCTACCATTCTCGCCTTTTCGTGCTCTTCAAACTGTCCAGCAGCTTCCAAACCAACACCCTCTTGACGAAACACCAATGGCAACCCTGTTTTATTTATGATCCAGTAGGGTGCGGTAATGTTAATCCGCACGGCGGCACCTTTCTCAACGACGATCGTAGCATGAAGAAACAATATCCTTCCAGCTGAATCCGACAAGCGCATTCGTCCAACGAACGAATTGTTCATTTGTCCGAGTAACAGCTGAAGAATATGATATTTTATCGCCTGCAAGATACTTCAAAATATCGTTATATTTGTCTGTTGTAATTTACGTACGGTTCCCGTTCCCGGATACCCGTCCAGCTGGACAACAATTTCCAGATGTTCCTTCACATTGACGTTGTGCAAATCCGCACAGTTGCCCGGTGCGATTCTTCCCTTTTCCGGTCCTACTTCGTACAGCAACTCGTGCGGCAACAAATTTGTCAGTGTCACCGGTGGCAGTAACGATATTGTATGCGCCGGTAACATTTGACTTCCATCGATGGGATAATTGTCGCGTCTTACGGCTACGCATACCCTTTTGAGGTGCCAAAGGAACAAAAGTTTTTCAACGATTAAATCATTGAATGTAATTATCAAATAGGACGGAACATCCGAGGTCGGGGCTTTGGAACTCCGACGGTTTGCATAAACGAACTCTGCTTAATCGGATATCAATGGAAAATTGCTCGTTCGGGTAACATATAAGCAACGAGTTTCATGACCAACGCGAACCTATGCAAAGCTTCCGGCAAATAATGTATTCAAAATTTGTATCGAAAAATAAGGTTTTCGAAAGGCAAAGGCCTGCGAAAAGAGAATTTCGTCGGAAATATTGAAAACTTAAACAGTCCAGAAACGGCATGGACCGATCGTGATATCCGCCGTAATCGTGAATGCTTTTTTTTACGTAAAAATCACTGCGTCATTTTCATCGTGTTTTATATCGGTATTGAACTTTCTAGGATTATCGGCCACCAATATGTTAGCCGCTTATTTGTTCGTAATTTTCGAAATACCTAAATATGTTGTTCTGATTCGTTCGGCACGTAATATGCGTTTCGATGATTTCCGAGGGTTTTTTAACGAGAGTCCACTCGATGGGTTCCATACAATATTGAAACGCATTGGTTGGATGCAATGGTCGTAAGCTCATCTGTACGCCGGTGTGCGTCAGCGGCACCGAAATTACCGACTGCGCTGGTACTTGTAATGTTTTGCTGCTCATGTACGCATACGGTAGATTGTCTGCAAAAGGAACGGCCGTTTTTTCATTATCGCTTTCCATGTTTTTCAAAAGCTGTTAAATATATGTTTCTCGATCCGAATAATAATTGACTCACATCCTACTTGCTTCGGCGATTTATCTAACTTAAGATCCACAGCGTACGCTAGTTTATTAAAAACTTGTAAAGCAGATCTAATCGTGACTAACTTTCGCGCGGAACCCTCCAGTTCTACGGCAAAGACTAATCTAGTTCTCACGGCTGCGGCCTGAAACGAAAAAAAAAAAAAAATGAGCATTCATACGTTTTTCAATGAAGTCAAGATTTGTATTCCGTTTCACTGGATAAACGAGGCGGGTTAACCTCGATCGCGATGATGTGCTTGGCAACTTGAAGAAAAATATTTAAACTAAAATTAAATTGATCTATAGTCGGTGAAGTAAACATCGTTGCCGAGGGTAACGTCCGTTCTCAGAAATGAAGGAAAAATTAATTGGCGAATTTCACCTGAACATCCGTGAAGTCGGCGATCGCGTGTCGAAAATAAATTCCAACTCGATCGATCGTGACGGGCTCGGTGGGCTTCCATCCTTCCACGAGTACCGCCACTTGATGTCTTCTAACTACATGAGTCGAGTGATGTCGCAATTTGCCTCTTTCCTCAAAAGTAAAGGGTACAGTACCACCGGGAGGTACTTCGGACCACGTTTCGTCGCGTTTAATCGGACACTCCGTCTCGGAGTGCACGCTAATTTCTCTAACATCGTCGGCCACGGCTATGTAAGTTTTGAACCATAGCTTCGAGCCGGTCTCGTTTTTTAACGCAAAAGGCACGAAAGGCGAGCGCCTTCTGTATCCTTGAAGGCAGATCGGTGCCTTGAACGACGCCGTATCTTTGTTCGAAAGATAATAATCCTGTATCCAATTTTGCTTGACCAATGTCACGAGTTCCACGAGGGTCGAGGTAACGTTGACGTTAACGGAATCCTCGGAATCAACGCTTATCTGCAATCTTCTGGAGCTCAATGAATTCGTCATTGTTTGTTCCCATTCGATAGTCGCTTGCCACGGTTCTACGAAGGGCTCCCAACCGCTCAGAACTCTGTTGTAGTAATCTATACCGAACGTCGCGCGAAGAGAACCCGGTCCATCGAGTGCTTGACCGAGCGACAGATCGATGAGCATCAGTTCCAACAACGGGACATCGGCATCACGGCAATCGTCGATGATGCAGACTCTCAGACACGACGTCGTGACTTCAACGATGTGAAACAATAAACCATTCTTTGTCGTAACTTCGGCATTCGGCACGGCGTTTTGCGTTAGCCATAGCGCCGCATCGTCCAATTGTCCGTTGCATCGATCCAACGCGGCTTCGCAATCGGTCTCGGCGAATCCCAGAGCCGAAAGCTTCATAACGTGACTCTTCGCGTTCGCCGGTGGACCGCGCGATCTTTGCTTCGCCCACAGAGTTTGTTTCGGCAGAGATCTCAACATACGCGCGAACATCGTAACATCGTGATAACTCAATTTTACGCTCATCGGCTGTAATTGAATCTCCAGACATCGCTCACTCGTCAATTCCAAACTCGCGCCAACCGGATCGATTATCGATAAAGCTGTTTCTTCCTCCATACCTAATATACAGGAAAACAGTTCGCAGTGCGACAAGTTGCAGGAAAGAGGTTTTTCACCGTCAACCGGTACCGAACGATAAGCCAAAATCGCCGTACATTTGAGAATCACGGCGTTCGTGTCCCAGAGCGACGTATCCTCGACGATTACCAGTTCGGAATCGGTTATATTGAGCTTTAGCTCGAAAGGCGACGACGCAGTTGCGCCAAGAATATTCTCGTTCTCTTGCGTTATCAGTGCTCTAACGATACCCGATATCGGCTCGGGTTCCGGAGCATTGAGAATCAAAAAATCTCTCACCGCTTCCCACCAATCCAATATAGCCGTTAATCTCATACTGTGCAACAGTATAGTCGTCGCGGCGTTGTTCTTTCTTCGTCGATGATGAACCTCCGCCTGTACGCGACCGTCGACGCTTCCGAAATTCTTCAAAGGCTGAAGAATATTCGTAAAAACGTTGGAACGCTTGTTTACCGGTTCGTCCTGAAAGCGCGTGTCGGTAACGAGTATCTCCTGCGACACCAAATCGATATCCTGCGAGCCGTCGCTCAACGAATCCAAGGTCAATCGAGATTTTATAAAATTAACACACGCCAAAGCGGCTATACCGTGATTCGGATGTAACTTAAGGGTGACGTTAACTATATCGAGAATAATGCACGATCGCGTCCACACGACACCCGTCGCGTCCTCGTTGGGTACGTAGTATTCCGCCGCATCGGTTATATCCTGCATGAACAATCTTATATCGTCCAAATTTTCACCAATGTTGTAAGACAGCAAACCCCGTATGAGCATATATTGCGCCGGATCGAGAGCGCAATTCATCGTCGACAGTGTACCGTGAACGCTTAAATCGGGAATATTTCTACTGATGTGCGTATCGAGATTCCTCTCAATCCGCAATTTCAAATGACACATTTCCGTCAAAAGAGAGGGTCCCAATTTTTTCAAAAGAAAACCACCGACCATCAGTGTATTCACGTTGTCGCGCTGATCATCGAATTTCAATCGTCTAGCAGCGTAAACATCCATGTTTACCAATTCCAGGAGAATCACGTCGAGGAGACAATCGGCCTCGACGCTCGATTCGCTGAACGAATTGTGCGCAGTTAATTCACCGAGATCTAGCAATATCAATTCGTCGGATCTCGAACTGACCGGTAACAAAATAACCGGCGCACCGGCGCGCAGCTCGAGCGACAATCTCGTGTTTCTCTTGTTAACGTCTATTATCGCTGTACCTTCGCTTCGCAAATTTGCCATTACCGTGCGCAACTGCGAGAAATGTCGAAAGAACGCTTGAAGCTCGGCGACGAATCTCTGCGTGTGAACGTAGTGAACGGCCGACATGTGTATCTTCAACTGGGCGTCGTAAGACATCTTTCGCGAATCGGCGTAACTCGAATATTGAAAATTGAGAGCCTTACGGCCGGAGGACGAAAATCTCTCGCGATAAAATCTACCGTGAGGCGTGAGATCCAAGAGCGACATGGAACCCAACGATCCGGATACTTTTGTCTTGGAACTATCCTTCAGGATATGCATACTAGCGTTCGACACGTTGGCTTTTGCGATTTCGCGATTAGTTTGCGTCAACACGAGGGTCAACGATCTCACTTCTATGTCGGTCTCCGATTGTATCTCGTTGTCGATCTCTTCTTGTTCGGTTATCGCCGATGCCGCGTGCAATTTTATCTGCGGATTCGGATTGCTCGGCGTACCGATACCGAAGAAATCCAACACGATCATCCACGACTCGACGCTTATAACCAAATCCAAACAATTGAAATCTATGCTTATTGCTTTTCTGTGTATCGGACGACCTTCCGGGGTTCGATCGATTTCCGTCATAGTTATGCTGAGAAGAACGAGATTTTCCTCGCTTGTAACGGCACCCGGCGACGGTGGCGGTGTGTTCGGTGTATCGATCATCGAAGGGGGTTTTCGCCAATGGGGCGGTACGGTACCGTAGAGCGTATCGGTCTCCAATCGATCGGGCAAACTGCCACGCGAAACATTGTTTCTCCAACGACGATTGAACGCCAAATCTGGACATGACTTCGATACACCGATCGGAAGGCGCGCTCTCGTCGGTGCGGAAGACTGCATCATATAACGATGTCGCGAGCCAACGGGACACAAAAGATCCTCGATGAGCAACGATCGCAGTGCAACCTGCGTCGTCGATTCGTTCTTCTGCAATTTTTCATACTTGGCGACGAAATCGCACATCGACAATTTCACGAGCGGCTGCTCCGAACGATCTTGTTTTAGCTCGACACTCAGTGTCGGCAGTTCGAACAGTACTTTGATCGATAGATCGAATTTGTCGGAATAATAAGTTTCGGCGTGGGGATCGAGATTTTGGGCTTCTTGCGGCATAGGTTCGGCCATCGGCATCGAAAACAATCGGTGTATCGTATCCAACAATTGTTCGTACTGTCCGCGCGACAACGAAACCTGCAGCGGCGTTATGACTATTCCGTGAACTTGAAGAAGAACCGGAGTTTCCGGTGTCTCTTGCTCGAGCAATAAATCGCGATTCGACAATATTTGCAACTCCCGTTCGATCGTTACTTTTATCATTGTGTCGTGAAGAATTGGTTTTCCGGATTCTTTGCACGAATACATATCGTCGGCTCTGATCGGCAAGATAGTCACCTGATTTATTTTGCTCGATACATCGAGAGAATACAAATTCATATCTCGTACCTCCAGTGTCAATTTGTGCTTGGCGCTTGTTTCGCTCGATGGTTCATGCTGCAACGACATCGTTCCCAAATGAGCAACGAACACTTGGGCGCTGTGCGAAGATCGTGGAATTACGAGAACCGGACTGTCGAGGATAACGTCGAGTTTGAGACGCAATATACTCGCAGCTTCGTTCCCATCGATCGAAACACTGGGAAGTCGTCTGTGTTGCGGCGCTGTCCAATCTTCGGCGTGTACCAATCCTATCGCCATATCCGTAGCCGCTGCGCCAATGTGTCTCGCGAGATTACTCAGATATTGTTTAAATTCGTCGGCGCAAGAGCGCAATTCCGACAACAAGTGTGGCGCGTGAGTGTACCAAACACTGCCGACTCTTATCGATATATTCGCAACAGTTTCCACGCTGTCCATCGCTTCCGAAGGATTGCAACTGCGCGTTGCCGAAAAACTAAAGGCTTCGGGCTGATCGGACAAATTGGAAAAATGTTCGAACTGCTGATTGGCCGGATCGGCGATGGGATCGCGACCGACGCTGATTATACGCTGATGCGTTTTACCGATGAGTGTTTGATCCAAAACTTGCAAACCTCCGAGCGAACCGAGAATCGAAGTTTTCGTCGCCAGTGTCGCTTGTATTCTCGCGTCCGACATCGTTGCCGTTGCGATTTTTTGTCCGACCAAATGACTGTCCTGCATAATCGCTCGTAACAGCAGTACGTTCAGACGATGAAAATCAAAGGTAATTTCCGTTCTCGTCGAAGTTTTCGTCTCCGACGATATATTCGTCACCGAGCCGTGTCTCTCAGCTTGTTTCGAACGATACTTTCGCGGTGGAAAGAGTCTTCTCGCGAAACCCATCAGTTCGACGATAGTTTCCTGATTGGCTATTATGTCGAGATTATTGAATTGTATATTGGCAACTCGAAGATTCTCCGTCGGATCGTCGACGAGAATAATTTCGATAACGATCAGAGCCTCCGAGTCCAGTTGATCGAGTCCGACGAGTGAATTGTTCTTCGGTGAACAGGGATTCTTCGTATCTCGCGCGAGGCTCGAAAGCGCCCGGGTCAACGCGACCGGTGACGTTAACTTTCGGCCCGTTGTAAGATCCGGCGAACCCGGCGATACCGGTGAAACCGGTGACGTTGGCTCGGAATCCCTCAAACTTCCCGAAACGCTGTCCATGCCAACGTGTTTGTGACTGGCGACGAGCAACTCAAAATCCGGACCGAATTCTTGCATCGCGTCGACCAACAGCAATCCGTGAACGGACAACGAAGCGCTCAAATCGGCGGGTCTCTTGCTGAGAGCCGTTTTTACACCGGAAACTTGCAACTCGGCGACGCTCCGACCTCGCGATTGAAGCTCGAAAGTCATTTGATCGATTATGAATTGTACCATCATCGCGTGACTCGAGTTATTACGATCGACGCTCGTTTCTCTCTTGGGACTCTCGGGCTCTGCGCCGTCGTTCCAATTTTGCTGCGGAACGCTCGCGCTCGCACTCGCGTCGGAAAAACTCGACAAACGCGCGTACATCGTTCTTATCGCTTCGACCTTTTGCTCGTTAACGTGAACTACGAGTCTCGGCAAATTGCCCGATATCGTTACAGACGGAAATTGCGGATCGGACGTACTAACGACGCGTCGCTCGATCTGCAGCGTTATATTGAAACGCTCGAGTACGTGAAGCGTCGACATTCCGCGAGTTCTCGCGTGCTTCCAATTGTCCTTCACTTTGGCAACGAGAACCTGAAGATCCGACAGATCGATGGAGTACCGATCGTATAGCTTGTGATGAAATGCAACCTCCGACAGACCTGGAAAATCTTCCATGGACCCGTTTTCTTGACTGCCCGGCGGTGTCGAACACGGCGTTTCGAATCTCTCGTTATCCTCGTCCTCGCTCATCGGCGATCCCGGACGAAATACCACCTCGTTGCTCTTTATGTTGTTCGTCAAGTGCAATCTACCGAAGTCTACAACGACGACGGCCGCGTTGGAGTCCGTGAAACTTTCGACGAGCAATATCTGCGGTGCCGAAATTTTGAATTGCAAATCCCATGTCGAACGATAGACCGCGTCGCCCTCGAGAATTTGTTCCCAATTTTTCATCAATTGTCGACGCGTGCGTCGTTTCATCGCTTGGATTCGTCGATTAGAAGAATCTCGATGAGGTTTGCTTATGAATGCCATAAGCCACTGTATCGTTGTCGGATTGTAAACGACGTCGAGGGATCTCGAGTACACGTGCAACGAATGATCGGCGCTCAAATGAAACGGCTTTTTCTCGTACGTCAATTCGAACAGCGGTTCGGCCGTTTGCGTCACCAATTTTTCCGACGACGAGCGCAAACGCGAACAAGAACCCGGTACCGTTTGCGGCTGTATCAATATGGGAAACATCGATTTTTCCGTTAAAAAATCGTGCAGATAAAGAGCTCCGAGACTGATGGAAAATTTGTGAGAACCCGAACGCGGTCGCGACTCGTACGTTAAATTCACGCGTTCGAATTGCAATTCCAATACTTTTTTCGGCACTCCCGAGGTTTCGGTTGTACACACGGAAATCGCCCCTTTCGAGAGAGTAAAATTGAATTGACCGAAGACCGTGTCACGACGCAGTAACGTGTTGTCGTCGATGGTATCCGCGAGAACGTCCAACAGTTCGCCGTCGAACGTCGAAGACGTTGTTTGCGTGTTCGGTTTCGAGTGCCAACCCCACCACTGGGGAAACCACTGGACGAGCATACCGCGAGCAGGTGGTAATGTTGCCGGAGCCTCCGGCGCCGATGACTTCGGTGGTCGTACTTTCGCCATTGCTAATTCTCTCAGCAAGCGTAATTCGTCGTAACTTCGTTCTTGTTCCACCTTTTCCTTCATTTGTTTCGTGTCCGGTGGCAAAATTGATGTTGGCGTTTCTGCAAACAGATTTTCATTTTATGAAAAACATTTTACTTAATTCTTCAAGTTATTCGATAAGTTATTTTCCTTATAATAGTATAAATACTCTGTAATGCTCGGATATAAGAATTTAATTTAGAAAAAGTCGCGATTGCGTCTGCGTGTACATCCTAACTTGTTTGACATTTAGGATTGGGATCTGAATTTTATTCTAAAAGGGGCGTAACGCTTTTTGAGGTAATTTTGCACTATTTCGCTTTTTAACGACATCCGCATTAGAGAGTCGCAATCAAAATGTTTTTACATTTAAAAAACGGTTAGTTTCGATATAATAGCTACGCAAATGACCTAATAATTTGGCGCAAGCTTCGACGTAAGCCACGTTCTCGTTGCCTCGCTGAATAACGTCTTTCCAAGTCATTTTCGGCTTCAACGCGTCCTTTCCGATGTGACAGCGCGCCGCGTACCTCCACCATTCTTTCGGATCTTCGGATATAGAAACGGTAGGTCTGCATCTTCTCTGCCGTCGGCGACGATCAATTTCCTCGAGTTCTTTGATACATTTCACGATTTGTTCGTATTGATCCTGAAAAAATATAATTATTTCGTTAAAATCATATTACGCGCTTACCTTCATTATGACTATCGTGCTTCCAATTACTATTGTAATACACTTTATCGAAGACTGCGTAACTCACGTCTGTAACGGACATTGGCACTTGATCCAGTTGAAGATCGACGACGATTCTTGGTCTGGTCGTCGAACGTAGAGGATTTTCCGAACGATCTCTCTTTATGTGGGCTCTTGCGCTCACCGGCGATAATAGATACTTCCATTGGGTTTTTTCCGAATCGCTCATAGCCATCTAACAATGTTTTTTTTTTTTAATCATAAAATAAAGCTTTTTGTTTTTTTTTTATTAATTCTGCAAGTCATTCCGAACGACGATGTGTCATCTTTCGTCGATTAAAATACCAACAGCCAAATCTCCGAGATTTAAGCGGCCGAAAAACTGATTGTCCTTCACGTGATTCCAGTAGACCGATAGACCATCGAGTTCCATGAGTTTGAAAGACGCATCGGTGAGGTTCCATGATGTCGATCCTGGTACCCAACTGGCGTCGCAACTTTGAGCCGTTAAACCTTTGATCGTAATGCCCAAAGCTATGCCATTCCCTGTTTATCGAGCGTAGCATCATAAATAAAATCATAAATATACGACATTTAGTGAAAAAGAAAAAACTAAGTTTATATTCCATACCGTCGGAAAACGTCACATCGTCCTCGTATCTGAGATGAACGTCTTTTATGTTTAGTTGTAAATTTTCTATAATATTCGTTACTAACGAAGTGCCATAACTCAGCCATGAACTATAACTGGCTGCATAATAACCAGGATCTTCTTCTTTGTGCGCTTGCCATCTCGCTTCAAGAGAATCCAAACGGCTGTGTTTGTATTCCTGAATAGCTTGTTCCTCGACTTCGGAGTCATACTGAAACAATGTTCACTCTTTGTCTTAGTCTTGTATTTATTCATTATCGCATTAGTCCAACGAATCGAGCGTCAAAACAATAAAAGTTATATTATGACTTAAATTCGAATAATCATTTTTTTAAAACAAAACGTCGCGTACATACTTCTTCTAAACAGATTGGTCCGGCGACAAGATAAAGTTGCTCTATAGCAATAACCCAAGATGCGGTTCTTATTTGTCTGACCGGCACTTGAACTCTAACTTTTCCAATGAATCCTGCCTTCACCTCAATCGGTAATCCGATGTGTCGTAAAGCTTCTCTCTTGAGAGGTAAATTTTCGAGTTCAACCTCACCTAGAAAAGTTATTAATGAAATACGATTGTAATTGTCGAAAATAGTTTATGATTCCATTTCATTTACAAGTTGGTATCTTAAATTTCAGAAGGGTCTATCGTTACATTCCTCGCTGAAAGTGGGTTTCACAGAGCATTTTGAATACTGGGCTCAAAATCTGAAAAAAATCGATCATAATACTTTCTTTATGATCGATTTTTTTAAGAACATTCATTTGCAGAATTATAATGCCAAAGAGTTATTGACAAATTACAAGTTAAATAAGTTTAACTTTCAACGAGTCACGAAACTTGAAATTTCTATTCTTTTTTCTACTTTGATCCATTCACTTTTCTGAATATATGCGCATATTTTTAAATTTCTTCTAATTGTCGAATTTTTTTTTTTTTTATCGAAAGACAAATCTTGAATACGAATTTGCAAAAAGAATATGCATTCCACTCGAGATATTCCTGGGTAATTGATTGAATATATTTTTAAATACCGCAAATCCGATTAAATTTTTATCAAAAAACGAGTTTCTCAAAAATTAGAAAAAATTCTAAAAGAATTACTAGCCATTAAGAAAAATTAACGAATCAAGTGCTTCTAAAAAAAAAGTTTGACTGCCAGATGATTTGTTCAACAATTTTTTCAAACTACTTTGTCAATAATTTGTTGTAATTATTATTATGTAAAAGGAATGTTCTCGGCACCTTCCGCATGGTTGATTTTTTTTTAGATTTTCAAGGATGCATCAACCATGTATATTCTCAGTGAAAAATGAGATTTTGCGAGAATTTTAAACACTTACCAATAGTATAAAAATCTGCAAAAAATCAACCATACCGAAGATATCGAGAACTTTGATTTTGAATAATAACAACGTTATTAACAAATAAATAAATAAATTATTATGCAAAATCAATATTCTTGATATCTTTAATATGTTTGATTTTTTTCTGATTTTTACTGTATCGCAAAGGAGTGAAATTTTTATCGTAGTAAACTTTTGGTTGGGAATGTACGCGTAATATAACTTTAATCTTTACAATACTAATCATTTTTCCAAAAAAATAGCAATACGCATGATAATGCTAAAGAATATTGATTATTTGTAGTACATTAATTTATGAATATATTATAAATATTGATTCTGAAAATTGTTTCAAGCGCATTCGCCAATGAAATTCAATGTTAAATTAATATTTGATAATATTGAAATATTGCGGATATAAACACAATTGTGGATAAACTGTTGTAAAAGGAATACAGTATTTGATAAATTGCTTAATGTGTCAATAACTGTGCCGCATAGTTTGCAAATGTTTTATTTACACAAAATGTATAGAACAAAAATGTACAGAACTTTTATTCGACGAAATGTCAAGCTTATTTTTACAACCAAAAATATAATGTTACGGTAATTACGATTTTTTTTCTGAAATTGCTTTGGCAACGTGAACATTTACAATTGCGAAAAAGTCTGTCAAGAGAATTAATTACTCAATATGGATAAGGGAATTTACAGTTGCAGAATAGTGCAAAGTATTTGACAAAAGGTCGATTGTCTCACCTGACAGCAATGCGATACTCAATTGATCGGTATTCAAATTCTCCACATATTTGCCCAAATAATTATTGAGCACCCAAGCGACGAGTCCCTCCAACATTTTCTCGGATTCGTCGTATCATCAGAATTTATTGTCGCGATCATAGGTTCACGAATATTCATAGATAAGATTTGTTGGTTAAGTTTGTCGCAAATCATATAGCAAGTTTATTCTCAGTCGGTCGATGATGACAGTATTTGCAAGAATCGTAAAATTTTCAACACGTGCGGTACCGAGTAGTTTTCTGTGTTTCGCAATATCTCGGATACTTCGATTATGTCAAAATTTACGTTTGTTTTTCTAGTACGTTGTGTTGTACTCGCTACAAATGTGTACCGCACTGCCACTAATACACCCGCGGTCTCCCGTTTACATACGGAACGAAAGGAACGTATACATAAGACGGCCAACGCATACGTATGCATTCGATGTACCGTTGCGTCTACCGTTTCACTTGTGTACATTGACATCTTTGTTTTTTTTTTCTTTTGTAAACACCCACCGAAAAATTTCGATCCAAGAGAAACATCCTATCGGTTGACGACAAAACGCGGGTATAACCAATGGGAAGAAGATCGCGATTTCTCTAATTACCACGCAGGTGATTTATTCCAACTTTCTCGAATATATGCCGTTTGTTGTTTACCCAACGCTTCAAATATTGCGCTTTAATTATTCGACCAAAGCGTATCTTCGAAATTGCGGCAAGCTGTTTCTACAGCATTACTAACGCCGCATTGTTGTCAGTCGGTAGTTTCGAACGCACGCACCATTGTTTTATTATCGCCCTTTTGCAATGAGTAAGCATGAGTAATCGGTACACAACAGGTGTCATGACCTTTTTTTTTTCTCCCAACGTGGCTTATTCACACCCGAAAAAATTGCATTGATAATTATTTTCGCTTATGCGAATATCCGTAAGAATTCGCGATAACGATTTTAACAATATTCGATTCCCCGGATTAATTTCTTCACTGATTGTTTACTCGCGTTATTCAGGCATCGATGAAAATTTGTGTTTTTTTTTTCAGGTACAATCAACGACGTATGGCGATGTTTGTGGAAGCGGCGGTAATCGATGTCATCGTACAATGTCCAATTGCTCACTGAAAAGAAAGTGCGTATTCGTCGTTGGTTTCTTCATTGGTTTTACTTTCGCAATACTAGTACTGACGGTCGACGACGATGATCGCGAAATTTGCAAAAGAAGATACGCCTGGTTGTGCAACGACGGACAACAAGGCGCTTCCGTACGAAAGCAGCGAAAAATTGTCAAAGCTGAAAGCGTGGATTTTAGCTCCTGGATGAGAGAAAATGGATTGAAGATAAGAGAAAACGTTTCTTACGAACGTTGGTTGGAAAACGAGAATGTGAAATCGATTAAAATTGATATGGATCATCGTCAATACGGTCCAGAGACCGAAGACAACGTCGCCAAAAAGACGGTACTGGAAGCTGACTGGTTAAAATCCAAAGTTCACGTTACATGCGTAGTTTTCGTAGAAAAACTTAGGAGAGCAAAATCGATACGGGACTCCTGGGGTGTCAGCTGCAACAAACTGTATTTTTTCAGCGAACGCTTGAAGGACAATAGATTGTCGATTCTCAGTTTACCGGTGAAATTAACATCTTCGTGGCAAATGTTGTGCGAAACTATGAACTACGTATGGAAATCCGGGAAAAATGATAATGATACGCGAAACGGCGCAACCATAGAGTGGGTTATCTTTGTAAAAGACGACACTATGGTGATACCAGAGAATCTGAGATATCTTGTCGCCCCTTTAGATTTCAACGACGGACATTATTTGGGTCATCCTGTCGTTTTGTGGGGACAAGCGTATAACGTGGCTCAGGCAGGTTTTGTCCTGAGCAGAGGTGCCTTTGCAAAGATAATCGAGAATTTTGATACTCATCAGAAATGCGCTTCCGGCGGAAGATATTGGAAGAAAGAGGATTATTATCTTGGTGATTATTAATTCGGCGAAGCTATGGAATAATTGAAATCAAATTAATAGTAATAGAATGTAATACAATATATATTTTTGCAGGGAAACATTTAGCACTGTTTGGTATACATCCGGCTGATACACGCGATCGGCATATGAGGGGTGTATTCCACGGTTATTCCTTGCAAACTCTGTTGTGGGGAATCGCTAGACCGGGAAGTTATTTCACAAGGGCTTTGTATCCACCCGGACATGATTGTTGTTCGCCGAGATCGATCAGCTTCAGTACCACCGAACCTGACAAAATGTATACGATCAATTATATGCTCTATCATCTGCACGTTTATGCGGGACCAGGTATTTACGGGAGCGAACCGGCGCCGACACCTGTACCCGAAGAAGAGGTATGTATTGCATTGGGTTTAGTTACAAAAAACAAAAGTAGTAGGTACATCCGCATGTACCGAAGAAAATTCTATGTGAAAACATATTTTGTAGTTGTAGCTTCAGGATTGAAATCGGGATTTTACTTTAAACGAGTCGTAACGCTTTTTGAGGACATTTTCCATTTGCATTTTTTCCCCAACAACGCCGTACCGTTTTTTACGGACATTTGCATCTAAGAGCCTCGCTACAGATGATTTCGCATAAAAAACAAAAAGTTCAGAATGGCACCGTCTTTTTTGCCGATTCTGACGTTCTTTTCTACATTTATATCTGATCTGATCCGATCGTTTCTTTTTTAAATTTGCACATCGATGATGCGGTACTAAGAAATGTCGTAAATCTCTCGACTTTTGCAAAAATGAATTATTTGTGAAATTGTAAAATAATTTAGATGAGCGTCTGAATAAAAAGATTAAACGTTTTGTTTTAACCACTCTAATATACGCACTGTGCTCAATTGCAGGTTTGGAGATCGGCACTACGGGAAGAATTTAACATAACCGACTTCAATAACGTTGATAGTGATAGATACTACAAAATTTGGAGTTCAAGATATTCCGGACCGGAGCAACTTATCCGTAAACATAATTGGAGCTTATCAAATGCCCGACGATTCTTGCCATCGGATTATAGATCGAGAAGTGTAATGCTCAATTGAAGAAATACTCCTAGTGTTCGCTCGATGATATTTTATAAGAAGAATCGAAGAATATTTTTTTATCATGAAGGTAATTTCATCGATCATGAAGATACAGCGGTTTTTGTAAACCGATCACTCTTATTCCGTCCATTTTTCTAAGTGATCATCATTATACAATGAAACAGCGCAAATCAATGATAATTAAAAGAAACATATATTTTTATCCATAAATCGCATATCTATAAATATTAAATTAAAGAGATATGGAAAATATTCCCACCACCAGTGAAGCCGCTTACCCTCGATTATTACGAGGATTGTAACCGGTGCGTAACACTCGCTAATCGTGAACTTCCAAAAGCGTCCTGGTGACGAAAACTTCTTTTTCCTCAACAATAATCTTAAAATCGCTCATATACTTGTTGCGCGGAACAAATTCTGGCAGCGTATTGTTCGGCAGGGTGTATCCTTCCTGACCGTAATTTCCCTGAGAAGTTGAAACATTTTTAGCGATAATATTGCTATCACGAAATATTACGTATCGGTGAAATTGTGAGATTTGATAAAAAGGTATTATCAGGTGGTTGAACCATTGAATTACTCACAGGTCCAGGTGGACACTCTTCACGGGTAAATCCCATTGCGGATAAGAGAGGACCCATGATGAATCTTTCCCTAAGCAAATCGCATACCTTCACTGTCACGTTAATTCCGGTTGGTTTATTGTATTCGCCCTCCGACCAACCTGAGACATTTAAATGAGCCTGAAAATCGAATCAATGCAATTAATATTATTCTTCATACCGTCGAAACAACGAATCGAATTGTCGATACGCCACACAGATATTCCCAACCAAAAGTTTAATTCGATCAAAATTTCGGTACGTCAAGATCTTTGATTTTGCATAATAATAATGGCAGAAAGTTGTTAACAAGTTATTTAAAAAATAAATTGTTTTACAAAAAAATCAGAGAACTTGTTATTTTCTCATTTTAAATGAATTCCTTTATTTTTTAGAATTCATATAAATTTTTTCAGAATTTTCTTACATTTCGATATGACACGACAAGAATTTCCGATATGTTTTCGTAACACGATACTACAGTGCACTCAAAAAATTTTTCGAGACAATTGTGCCAACAGTTCCGTAGTCGTGGCGTTATGAAAATTGCAAAAACGGAAAATTCAAAAATGTACGAACATTCTGAAAAAATTCACGTTGACTGTAAAAAATCAACGAATTGATTTGAAAAGAGAAAAAAACCGGTTTACTGATTTTTTGTTCAACTATTTTTTTTAACAATTTGTTAATAACTTTTATTCAATAAATTTTTTTCCGATTTTTGTACCATTAGGAAGTGTTGAAATGCTCACTGAATCTCACTTTTCGTTGAGAATATACGTATGATGCATCCTTAAACTTATTTTCGCTCACAGTTGTATTCTCCGGGATCTGCTTGATGATCGTTATTTTGGAATTTATTTCATTTTGCATTTCGCTCGAATCGGCATCCCTATCCACAAGGGTGATGTCGGTATTCGCGAGATCGTAGTATTCGGAATCAGCGTATACCAATGTTATGCTATCAAGACGAAATCGGGCGCTGGCCTCGAAGGTAGAAGAATAAATCAATTAATATTAATACTAATCGACACAGCTTAGCGTGGTACACGGAATATGCGTTTGGTAAATGAAAACGAATAAATATACCTCGGTCGCAAATGGCCCGAGAGCCCAGAGTCCGATCACAATTAATCGAATGAACATAATTTCTATGGTCTCGTTGCGAGCCTCGAATTGAAATGTTATGAATTTTCAAGAGGCGCTATGTATTATATACATATTACCGCGAGGTGGAATTAAATCGAAACAGGATGGAAAACGTGACATAATTAACATGTAGGATATTTGACGGAAACAACAATATCACGAATAGGGATCACTTGTAGAGATTCGATAGTTACGATCAATATCATAACGTTCACGCTAACGTGACGTAACAACGAATATAATTGCGGTATTACATAAACACACTAACTGCGCAAAGTATCGAATGAAATAGTTTCGGGCAATGAAATGATTACGAACGAGACTTTGATACTCGGCGGAATTATAACGCGCGAAATATTCGATGTATAGGCAATTTTATGATTGAATTGTCCGATAACTGGGAATATTCGATTCAATTTTAGGGGTAAATATCCCGCAAACATTTTTTAGAAAAACATAAGGGTGTTAAAGATCTGTCATTAATCACGGAATAGGAATTCAAAGCCGGAAGGTGATTTACTCTAACGCGTTATCGCTTTATCGCTTGATTTTCCCACGCCATCATTAACTCGCCGGATCCATTAAGCTAATCGAACATCGCGAACGAACGTTTATCCCGCTTTAACACGATCACATTGCTGATTTACTATCGACATAATTACGATTCTCACAAATGCGTTTCGGGGATCGAGCATTTATTTATTTATACATTATAATCTATTTTTTTCCGAAGATTCCAACAATATGTTCAGCAAATAACTTATCGCGGGACCATTTCCATCCCCTGTGATAACGTTGCAGTTCGATTATTTTTTATATTTGAATCGAGCGCATTGCGCGGCTTTGCGTCGTTGATTCAATAATTCAATTTAGTAATCGTGACTTTTCTTGTAGTAGAGATTTACAACTTTTATGCGCCACAAATATACCACAATTTCTCTTAAAATTTGGCATACATATTCTTAAGCCCTTTGAGAATAGAAACTCAAAAGTAATGTACCATAAAATATATAAGAACTCATTTTTTTAAATTAAATGGCTTTTCCTCTTAAAAAAGAAATAGATTTTTCTCATTTAAAATTTCAAAAACATAAATAATAAACTCTTGATAACTTTTCAGCTATTATAAATATTTTGAAATTTCTATCAAAGTTCTATTCGGCATTATCGTACTAAAACAGGGTTTTCTATTAAAATTGTTATAAATTCATATTAAAACGCTTTTCTTTATGGCAATAAAAACCGAGTTTTGTCTTCAAAAAGTTTAAAAACACGTAAATATAACTCTTATCTCGACAATGATGATTTTTTCACGTTCAAATGCGCCGATATAGCCAGTTTCGTTCCATTTCCATGTGCGGTATCCATCGCCACGGAGAGATATATATTTATGCAATTCTTGAGAACTCCTCGTCCTAACCTATAATTGTTGCAGTTCAATTGTATACCCGACGAGCTATTCGAAAACGATATAAGAAAAATGTTCAACATCATGTAGAGCTCTTTGCTTGCATCAATATCACAAAAACTACGAAAATTCTAATATCGAACCAATCTCCGAAATCTCGCGTCGTAAGTACTTTAGTATTGTTGGCAATTCGTTCTCATCATTTAATGCCATTAAGTACCAGCACTTTGGTAAACAAATCGGCCGATGAAGTCGTCAAAAATGTTCGTTTATTCATCGATTTTCATACGATTTAAAATTCTCAAGATAAGAGCGATTGAACAATGTGGATATATCCGTCATTTTTTTTTTTTTTCAATCTCAGATTCAACATGATGTCGATAAATCGTCAAATTTCGAAACACTTGTTTACGTCAAAGACCTACTCGACGGCGCCGAAAATAAATAAATTTCCATCGACGATAGAGCTTTTCGGACAAAAATATCCGACGGACGATTGGACTAACGTTCCGCCAAAAATAATTTCAAAATTAGGTGCCAATCTGCACATAGCGAAGCATCATCCTCTGTCGCACGTGCGACAACAAATCGTCAATTACTTTTACACGGCGTATCGCAATCGTTGCGGTAATCCGATATTCAGCGTCTTTGACAATTTAAATCCCATCGTTGGGGTACATCAGAATTTTGATTCGCTGCTGGTACCGAAGGATCATCCGAGTCGCAGCAAAACAGACTGTTACTATGTCAATAATGGAAGGTTGTTGAGAGCGCACACTACCGCTCATCAGACAGAACTCGTGTCAATGGGATTGAATAATTTTCTCGTAATCGGCGACGTGTACAGAAGAGACGAAATTGACTCTACTCACTATCCAATTTTTCATCAAGTCGACGCCGTGAGACTCTGTACTCGAGAGGAAGTATTCGAAAGCGTAGAAAATTCTGAAGGATTAAAATTATTTGAAAATAGAGGAAACGAAAGCCCGGAAAAACAGGGATCTCACACTCTGGAAGCAGTTAAAATTATGGAACACGAATTAAAAACAATTTTGATAGGTTTAGCACAAGCAATTTTTGGCAAAGGTAATGTCATTCATGCTTTCGATCATTGAATTATTCTAAAATTCTTATTCTTTACTGGATTCTAATGTACAGTACAAAAAAAATTATTCATAGATCGCGTTATATTCGAAATATCGATAACTTACATACTCTCTCACTATTGTTAAGGTGATGAAAAACTCAATCGGATAACTATAGCTGACCGTTATTGTTTTTAGCAAAAGTACAAGTAACGAAGCTTTTAATCTGTTTTTGTAAACCGCGATAGATATAAAATACCGTTGGGTAGAGCAATACTTTCCCTTCACTCATCCATCGTGGGAATTGGAAGTATTCTTCAACGACAATTGGCTCGAGGTATTGGGTTGCGGCATTGTGAGACAAGAGATATTGGAAAGATCGGGAGCAACAAGCCAAATCGGATGGGCCTTTGGTTTGGGCCTCGAAAGGCTTGCCATGTGTTTATACAATATTCCCGATATAAGATTATTTTGGAGCACAGATTCGGGATTCTTGAATCAGTTCAAAGTCGACGATCCCAATACACCTATACGGTACAAGGTAAGATCGATTATGAAAACAATGCGTTGTAATAAATACGGTCGGATAATATTTTCAAATAAAAATAAAAAAACAAACAAAAATCCTATTTTTCTGCAGCCTGTAAGCGTTTACCCGCAGTGCACGAACGACTTGAGTTTCTGGTTACCGGAAGACGGCGATTATTCGTCCAACGATTTTTACGATATCGTTCGAGAAATCGGCGGTGACATCGTCGAACAAATCTCGCTGATAGACAAATTCACGCATCCAAAGACGAAGAAAACGTCGCATTGCTACAGAATCGTTTATCGACATATGGAACGAACGCTCAGACAGAACGAAGTCACTATTGTACATAAAAAAATTGAGAACGCAGTTACCGGTCAACTAAACGTTGTTACAAGATAGCCGCGTTAATAAAAAAGAAATATATATTTATTACGGTTGTCATTTACGTTGGGTACTCGCAATGTTTTACCTCGAAGTCGGACAATCGATGAGTAAAGAAAAAAAAAAACAGTACGAGGGCCAAAGAATAGTACTATCAAAACGAATATATTATTTTATTTTGTTGCATAATTTAGTTAGAAATATATCATAAAGCAAACAGTATGCCATTAATAACTACTTCGTTTATAGGATGACTCGTTTCGCCAACACGTTTAACAATTAATTCACTTCTACGTATGTATAACATATGCAGTTATTAGAAGTACAATAAGAAAGATCAGGTTTTTTTTTTTTTGTTGTTTTTTTCCCCGACAACACTTTCGGTGTACGGATGCTATATGCGTGAGATACAAGAAAATTATTATTTCGAATATATCTATTGAAATGCCATGGATATTTCGCGTGATTCGAATAGTTAAATAGAAATAAAAACAAGAAGCACATTTTCTTATCGAAAAATCTTTACCATTTCTGTCAAAAATCACAGTTCAAATTTCTCATTGCATCATCGACAATCTCGAGCCTTAAAGTTAGTCTTAGAATTTCGATCTACGAAGCTTCCCTTACAAACAAGCATCGCAGATCAAATAAAGCCACAATAGTAATTCTCAATGATGAAAGTAAAGTATCGTTTTTTTTTTTTTTTTTTTTGTACGGAGTATTTTGCGATCAGGCTGTTCCAACTGGTTTCAAGATATATCGTATCGTACATTTCGGATAGAGGTGACTTAGACAAAATTACTGTTATGCAAAATCAGCAAAACATTCTTTTCGTAGTCGCTAATGACTCTTATCGCTATCGTTTCTCTTCCAGTGAATTGCTTCACCTTCGCCAATGTAATTTGTTCTCATATCCGCGATTACTTTATTTCATCATATTGTTTTTTTAATAGTCATATATCGGTGCTATATGGACTTAGGATAATTTCGAATAACTCGGCGGTGAAAATTTCTTTCGCAAGAACTTCAAGATGTAAAGAGGCATACATGATACTAAAGTTATCACTAACACTTTCCAGAGGAAGTCCGTTGTTTGGATGAATTCCGCATCTACGAGAATATAGCGAATAATTCAATTTTACGTACGAACGTACAAGCGGAAGTGTTTGGTTGATAAATTGTGTGAAAAAAAAAATTCTTACCGAAATAGTCCTTGAGAACGACGAGCGACAGTAGATACAGAGCGAGTGACAGAACTTCGGCAATAATCATTATATGATGCCATGTGCGAATCGTCAGCGCTACCATTATTAATTCCGTCAGAACCAGAGCCGAAAAGCTTATCGCTACAATGTGTATGAACTCGTCTTCGAACATGATCAGCGCACCGTACATAATAACTCCGCCTGAAAATATTGAAAATCAATTAAATGTTTTTTTGTTTTTTCTTTATTAGTCATTAATAAATAAATACCTTGGTATATACTGATCAATATCCACATGAAAAACGTTTTGTACGATAGGGAACGTCCTTTACTGAGTTCCTTGTAAAGTTCCGGATATCGGATAGCTATCTCACCGGAAACGTCTTTGTCCAATACCAACGAGAAAACCGGAAACATCGTGTATATCGTCGCGTATCTATCGACAAAAAGATGCATCGTTATCAAACTGTTGTTATCAAATCGTAAGACTGTTTCATCATCCCGACTATCTTGACGATCGAGAAGCAGTACATTTTTAAATAGAGTATTGCCGATTGAAATTTTAGAACGTTTTTCCTTGAAAAAAATAAGCTTTGCGCAAGGGAGCGCTTGATGAGCAACAGAATTTTTTTAAAAATTCATGAAACGTTTTTTGCATCTTTTAAAATTTTACATATCAATGAGGTAACCGTAGTAAAAAGAATCGTACAGACCTCCGTTTTTCACAAAATCGTTTTTTTTTTTAATCAAAAGCAAAGTAAACTTCGATGAGCAGCAGGATATCTGCATCTTTAATACGTCGATAACTGCATATTTTTCAAACTTGAAAGTCAACGAGGCAATGGCAAATATTTTCCGACAGGCTACCAGGCATTTCCACAATTAGTTTTTCAGGAAAAAGTACAATAATCTCGATGAGCCGTTTAATAAAAAATTAAGCTTTTCTTTTTTACGACCCTTATGAGTTACGAAGACTCACCCAACCATCAGGAAACCCTGGTACAGAGCTACCGACGACAGATAGAAGACCGCCGAAAAAACCGCTTGCATAGTCGAGATAATGAGACCACGATGAATGACGAATTGACTCAGAGCAGCCGATCGTTTGTAGCTGCGTCGTCCGTGAACGAGTAGCAAATTAGCCAAATGACTGAATTGCGGAATCGAGAAGTCAGCGGCGAGTGAAGCTTGCCGTCCTTCGAGTCCCTCAAGACCTATGCCTGTGAACAATCACAATTTTTTAGTAAAGTTTACAAATATAGCGTGTAATCCCTCTTCTGACAATGGTAGTGCAATAGAATGTGATAATGATATAAATGAAAAAGTATGCAGCGAATAGAGTACCAGCATCGGCAGCTTGAATCATTGATACGTCGTTTCCTCCGTCGCCAACAGCGGCCGTTCTTTTGCCGGTGTGTCGTTGGATCAGCGTAACCACTTCGGCTTTCTGTGTCGGCGAACAACGACAGCAAACAACAGCCGGTGAGCCGCAAGCGAGTTCCATAAACTCCGGTTTATAATACTGCAAACACACTTCCAACGAATCACCGCTGATGACCAACGCGCAGTCTTGCTTCTTGCGGAATGTGTTCAACTCTAAATGGGCATCCGTTCGCGTAACGACCGATTTGAAAACGTGAAGTCCCTGTGTGCGCGACACGAGTCTCGAAGATTTTGCGATGCAAGTAGCAGTCTCGAGTTTATCGCCAGTTAACATCCAAATCTGCAAAAATCAAATACAACATTGTAAAAAATATGAGTTCCGATACGATGAAAGATTTTTTTTCACAAATTTAAGATTCCGCACCTTGATACCGGCGTTTCTTAATAATTCCAAAGTCGGGCGAACTCTGTCCTGCAAACGATCCTCGACACCGGTGACGCAAAGTAATTCCATTTCTCGCTCGAGACTCTCGACAACCGCGGCGACTCTCGAAGGTCTGTCGCTGACACACATTCGCGCTGCGTTGTACCTATGTTATTGAAAACATCAATGCAAAATAATGAATATCAATGAATACGATGCGCATGATCCTCGGAGAAAAATATCAGTCATAGTCATTGTATCGGTAATGACGAATCGCGTGTTTTGCGAATTAGCGCTCATGCAACTACGGCCTCAATAATAAATGAGGGACGTTTGAGTTATTTTCTGTAATCCCTTCTGCACTAAAATTCAATACATTGAAATGAATTCAATGGGTGAAATTGTTACCTTGTTTCGAAGTCGAGATACTGTTCCTCGGTCAAACTTTTCTTCGCTACAACAAGAGTTCTCAGACCCTCACGCGCCATGTTACCGCACTCTTCGTCCAACCAATCGTTGTACTGCACAATTCCCGACATGACAACGTCGGCTCCTTTCAAATAGAATACAATCTCCGAACTCGACTCCTCCTTGACGATTATACCCATCCTTTTGGTTTCCGACGTAAACGGAAATATTTGCAGAATCGCGTAATTCAATATTTGTCCATTGAGAGCTTTCAGTTGCATGGAATTTAGATCCCGTTTGAAGAGTGCGAGACCCATCTCTTCGGTCCATTTTACCAAAGCCACCTCATCGGGACTCGATGCTTGATAATTTCGCGTTTGTTCCGGATAGTAATGTTGATCGGATTCCGTTTGGCTACGGAAAACGATAAACCAAAAATGTCAATCTCATTTCTAAAAAAAAAAAATGACTTCGCCTGGGACGAAATATTGTTAATTTTGAGTAAAACTCTTTCGCACCTTTGTATAGATCCAGTCTCACCGGTATCGACGCTAACCGAGTCGAGAGCATTTGGTTTACTCAAGTCATCGTAAACCGGGGTAACATTGTGACACAGCGCCAACGCGTGAACGGCATCGTAGATTCTCGTACTCTCGGATCGTCGAACTTTTCCGCCCGATTGCACGACAACGTTTACTTTGGTAGGAGAATTTTCCAAACTCGATGTCGAATAGTATGTCTTCAAAACGGATGTAATGTCGTCGAAAGTTTCCTGTCCGTAGGACGCAGTGCCGAGATGCAATTTTTTAAAGACCATCTTGTTTTGCGTCAGAGTGCCCGTCTTGTCGCTCAACAGATACGATATTCGTCCCAATTCTTCCGGTATCGTCGTCGTGCGTACCACGGTGCCGCTTATTTCCTTGTCTCTTTGTATACACCAAGCGTAAAAGGTTTTGCCCATATCGAGATTGATGCGCAAACTTATCGGTATTATGTAGGAGAAGAGAAGAACGAAACGGAACATATAACGATACCAAGGTCCGTTAAAACCCTTGAGACACATCATTACGAGCGCAAGTCCGATTACCGCGCAGAATAACACCTGAAAAAAGCCAAAAGAGAAATTTTAAAAAAGCCCTTGTAGCGATTCCTTGAATCATTCGGTTGATACATTATTTTTTTATTATTATTAATATCGATTAGGGTAAAAATTCGCCAATAAAAAAATCGTTATGGCAGTAATGACACGATAATGAACTTCTTAAAGTTTTACTAAAAATCGAAACGCGAACCTTTGTCAATTGATTGATTTCCTTATCGAGCAATCCAATCTTCGATCTTGGAGCCGAATGATTCATCAACGAGCGAGTTTCCTGTCCGGTGTAGACGACGACACCGAGAGCCGAACCGGAAGCTACAGCGGTGTTTGCCCAGAGCGTGTTATCGACGCCAAGACTCTCCTCGCTACTGTAGCCATCGTCCTGAAACAATCAAATAGTAGTGCCGAGTTGTTCGCAATGCCGTGGAATTGAGATATCTTTTCTTTCGGATCGTTATTCACTTACTCTCGTAAATGTTCCAATGAAGCCGTGAATGTCCTTCTGTGGCTTTTCAACATAAAGATTCGCTTTTATCTCGAAAAGTTGCGCATCGTTTTCTAGTTTCTGCGTAGCGGGTACTGCCAGACGTAACTTCCAATCGGTTTCACCGTCCAATTGATCGGTTCTGACAAAACAGGCTCCGGACTTTTCGGTTGTTCGAAGCAATACGAGATCGGCCGGTACTCTCTGACCTTTTTCCACTATCACCTTTAATTGTTTTCAGAGTCTCGAAATTAGCATTTGTCGAGTAAATGGGTGATCATATGCTGGCCGAAAGCCGAATCTCTACGACTCTCCGTGGGGTAGGAAGCGACTGGTGAATAGCACTCAAATTGAATGAGTATCAAGCTATTAGCATTAGCAACCGATAGAAACTTTTGGCCGAAAGAGACAGACGGAAATGCATGCGGTGACGATCGATTATTTAGCGTAGCCGTTTCTGAATCTTCACGACCTATTCCGTTGGTGTGATTTTTCCATTACATATGGCGGGTCAACTTAGTGGAAAGAGCTCTACCAATCGCCACCGGTAATCGCCTTGCGGTAAGTTTGAACCGATCAATTGCCGTGCGGCAAAGCAGTGCGTGTTAATTGGTGGACGCTTTTCCACTAAGATGCGTTCAATCGTGTGGGCTAACTTTTCTTTTCCCTCGTTTCCACCGATGCCGATTCAAATATATCGCAATCGGATCAAGAGTAGTGTGTGTAAACATGCGGGAACGTCTACATCGAGTAATCGTTTGCCGATGCACTCGTTATAGTTTGTCTCTCTCGGCCGAGATTTCCTTTCGTCGGCTTTCAGCGTTATTTCCATTCAGTTTGCGTGATATTTTCATCTTACGGGTTTCAACCCACCGGAAAGAGCATCGTAGGAATTTGCCTTTCGGCCACCCTATGGTCGACCGAGGAAATTTTTCTATCGTACGCGTTCGTTCAAATTAATAGGAAAGATCGCTGAAATGTTTGGACAACCTAAAGCTTTCCCGCTGATACGTTAATCTTGATACTCGTCTGAGAAGACCATTGATTTAACTCCATTGGTATACTTCAAAGAAACGCTTCATTTTTTAGTACAGTAATCTCGATAAAACACTTAATGTAAAATAGGAATAATAATATTGTTAATTTAGCGTTATATTCTTAATTTGGCGTTATAGCTCACCATATCGCCGACGCGTAATTTCGAACTGGGCACAGATTCCGGCGTGTCCGAGCCTCTGACGAGTCTGTAATACTTTTGCCCGTTGACTTCTTTGTCTCTCTTGTATCTTCTGAAGTCGTCGACGGCCTCGCGACAAATCGTTACCGTTAGAACGAAGCACAATGGTCCCCAGTATGTGTACAAATATCCTATTCTGATGTCCGGTATGAATTGAGAACTCGCCATTATGAGAAAATAGAGATTCAAGAAGAATTTGAATTGTTGAAATAAGACCTATACACGCGAAGACGAAATACGCTCGTTAATATTTTTGGAGTTATATTTGCTTGACATTTTTTTTTTTTTTTTTTTTTTTTTTTTCAAGTTTTATCTTTAGATAATTGATTTATCGTCAAACGCACCAGTGGTAAAAACGTTATAATATTATATTTTTGGTTTCTTATGACGTTTGTGGGAAATTTTTCGTGCATCGGCTGTCCAATGTGAATTGTTCTTGCGCGTAGCTCTCTCTGTCTGCAACATCTTCGCCACATCCATGTACAACATCTGCAAACACAAAATTCATTAGTAATTGGAAAATGAAAAAATTAGATGTATCGATAAATGAAATTATTCAATCTAAACGAATAATTCAACTAACAACTCGCAAGAAAAAATATTGTAAAGAAAAAATGAAATAAACTTTGTCAGGCAAACATTAAAATTTGAAAAAAAAAAAAAAACAAAAAACAATAACACACAAAGCTGCGTGAACTAAAATAGTTAACAACCAAGTGCGAAAAGATTTTCAAAAGACGTGCCTCTTCAGACCCTCTTTCCACAATGATTCACCCGTTTTTCTCATATTTTCCATCGATCGTCTTATCCTATCAATATAATGTCGTAGATCTACCCCCGTCGATGCTTGCGACGCAAAGATTTATCGCAGGATATAATCCTACACGCGAATAACGTCTGCGGATGGAAGCCTAGATAAGGAATTATTATATATATTTTTTTTTAACCCTCGTACATTCGTGACTCATAAATTCGCGTTGCGCGTAGAGGCGATATTTTTTCATTTTTCGTATGTCGTGTAATTACGGGAACCCGACACGCAAATTGCGTCGAGTTTACACATCGCGCGGAGAGATACGCTTATTCGGAGCGCAAAAATATTAAAAGGAATGATCGATCGAATTTAACTATACGAAACTACGTCACCTCGTCCAGGGACTGTCATATCGTGGTTTCGATATCAGAGGAATGTCCTCCTTTGACAGCCTAATGGCAGCGCTCGTTGTATCCATTTATTTAAAGCTTCACGCAAGAATATCATACGTTTCAACGACCATCCGATATTTAGTCCACCGTTCTTTGTGCACTTAGTCAATAACCCGATACAATGTAAGCGTCAAACATCGAACACTGCGTTGAACACTTGCGTATATTCCTTCTTTATCACCTGTTTATAACTAACGTTTTACGAGGTATACTCGAGAGTTTGCTTTTGCTGATTTTCGTCGAACCACAAACTACACACGATTGTGCGTGTGACGTTAACGCGCGAGGGTTTCGGTAAAATCGTTATTATTCGACCCATTTTTACGCGACAAGACGAAAAGTACCTAGTCTACGGGTAAGGTGAGAACGAATGAAAAAAACAATTGTTAAACAAGCAAGCAGACAATATATATTTCAAAAATAATAAACAACTTCATTTTTTAAATATTTCGTAATAAAGTTTTCCAACATCAAAGGCGATGAACAATTTTGCCAGTAGTTCAACGTCTGGCCGCGCGGTTGCGCCGCTATACAATGCTTTTCGAGAGTTCATCACACTTCATGCTCACTGCAAGCCCGCGAAATTTGAAATCGTGCAACAGAATGTTTTTTTCCGTCTATTTCTCATTTTTTTCAATTATCAAGTTGTATGCATTGTTAGAATGATCGGTAATAAGCTCAGATTATTACGGAATACGATGCAATAGGGTTCCGTCTGATTTCGGTTACATAGCTTCCGCGTATTGGATTGGAAATGCGACAAACAAATGCAACAATTTTCTACGTACCCGCACAAAAAATGTTTGAAGAATCTGGAACAATTATTGATACGACGCGTTCTAGCGATCAGAGGTCTCATACTGTCCTCGGTGGGTTGAAGAAGATAATCAGTTTCCTCGTCCATTTCGAAGTTTCGCTCGTCGGAGCTCATACGCAAAGGCATCTCTTCCAACCTCATAGTTCCGTGAATTTTCGTGGATTCTCTTACGTTACCGTAGATCCTTGTCGCGATGTCGTTCGACGGATTCTGTCGGTAGATTCGTTTCCTCTCAATCTCGAATTTTTACTATCGGCGCTAATGAATTTTTTTCGTACAATGACGTCAGAAAACGGTGCGCAATTTATATTACACATCGTTATCCATTCAGCGAAGCTAAATACACCCGTGCAACGTTGTTTTCATATCTTTTTGCTTTTATCATCGTCGAGCTTTCTTCTCGAGTGCTCATTATATCGTTCGGCTCAGCCGGAACACCAGCCTGCGTTCCCTCTTGTCGCAAAGTTCATTTATTTACGATTTTCATGCGTATGATACACGCACACACACACGCACACTCTCGCGCGCGCCTCCGAACAAAACACATTCGTGTCTCTACGATTATGTTTTTTAATTTATTTTAGATATTTTACAAGTGTTTACAACAGTGAGCAACGCAAGTCGAATTTGCTTTCGTTGAAACAGAGTGAATAATTATGAAAGGTCTTTTTGTACATCGAGGAATCTCTGTACTCGAGGGCATTACTGAATATCGTCGTACGCAGAAAAAAAACAGTGTATGCCGTGCGTCGCCATCTTGAGGTTATACACAATGATCACGTGATTCTCGGACAGAACGCGCATGCACCACTTCGCATTGTTTTTTTTTTTCTTAAATATTGTTCTGGTTTCAAAAGAGAATATATTGTACTCCAGTTTTATATATTTTATTTATCTCCATTTCATTCTTACGCCATGTAGTTTTTTTCAAGGTCATCGATAATATCGACGTTCTCATTTCTTGCGAGGGTCGCACGACGCAATTCACAAAAAACTTCTTTGCGCGCAAATTTATCTTTTTCGGACATAAATGCAACAGCCAGTTGAAATCTGTTGCACTCGCTGAGAGTTCTTAGAATATCGATAATTGAACTGATATTTTCTTGAGATTCAAGGCTTTCCAGGCAAACGTTGAGGCAATCGTTTAGAATTTCTGGCGGAATTTCGCTGCGGAATATTTCATCGCGGAGAACGAGCCTAAAAAAGTGGTTTTAATAATGGGACATTGTATTTTTGTGCGGGAGAATCGTTGGTTTATTTATTCTGTAAGTACCTCGTGCGACTCAGTAATTGAAATTTATCTTTGTAGTCATAGAGTTCCTTCCATGATTGTTGAAATTCACGAGTATTCCGTGGCATCTTGTTGGAAGAAATTTGCATTACCGTTCGTCGATCAGTCGAAGTTTTTGTTCGCTGTTTATACGACTGTGGGCTTTGTTTATTATTGACAACGCTGTTCCACTGAACGCCGACTTTCGGAATCATATCGTTTCGATCTAAAGATTTCAAATGCGCAGCATTTACCTGTAATTGTTTTTCAATTATACTTTTTTTTTTTCGTCAAATTTTTAATTCTACATGAATTCTCTAAAAATTAGAATTGGGTTATTTTTCTTCGCGTGCCTTTCGTTTATTTTGCACACTACGTTACTATCGATATAATGTGCGTAATGCATCAGAAGAGTTGCCACTGTGCGTGCGATTAAGTAAATAACCAATTGTACGAAAATAAAAAGATTTGTTATCATACCATTTGTCTGAAGTCTTCGTATGTAGGTACAGCCTGTTCTATAGCTCGGAATTTTGCATCATTTTGCAAGTTATATAATTCCTCGGCTCTCAGAGCATTTTGAAGCTCTTTTTCGAGATTATCGTAGTCAATAGAAGCTTTCAAAATGTTCATTTTGCTTGTTTTAAAGACGACGAAAATTCGTGATGAAATGGACTATAGGGATGTCGCGTTGTTACTCGTTGCCAGGGTAACGTCTTATTCGATAATCTTTTTTCGCTTCGCACGAATTTTCGTATCAACTGTTGAACGACGCGTATAAGCAGCCTGATAGATCAGCGAGGAAAAATACGTCGATAGGCCTGAAATACCGAATGGCGAAATTTTATTCCCAAACCCATTTTTGGTACTTTCGTGTATTAAAACCGCGCCGGATCTGCATCTGGAAAAATACATGCTATAAACGTCGCCAAGAAGACTCGGAAAAAAAAGCGCGGTGACGGAGGAAAAAATGTTCCAAATTTCATAATTCTATGTATTTTTAGCGCTCAATATAAATACGATTACAATGTTCCTCTTGAATCAATCTGAACGAACATAATTGTCGAACAAAACTTATTTTTTAGTGTTTTATTCTTCCGCCCGCGTAAAGATTCGTCGTGAATAATGCGCGAAGTAAAGCAATCGATTTTTACAGTCGATCGTCATGCATTATTTTTTTTTTTTTGTTATACACAAAACTTGTGTTCGGTTAGTAACGTCACTTCCCACCATTTAAATCACGAGGTTATGAATATTACTAATTTATTTATTTCAACAATTTCATATATTTTCGGTTTACCGTGTAGTAAATTATATCGTCATTATGAAAGTGAAAAACGAAGCTTGTCTGCGATCCCGTAAGTGCATATCTACGATAACGCATATAGGATTATTTAGAATTCCATTTCGACAACACTTAATATAACCCTTTTGCTGCAAGTTTTCTGTATTCATTTATTACATTAACGGAACTTTCTCGTTGTGAACCAAGAAGTCATTACTTTTATTTTTTACCTTAAAAAATAATTGCTGATTCGTGTTTTTTTAATTTATTTATTTGACTTCCATCTGGTACGGCTCTTCCCCTTTTACCGACCTCACCGCCCGCCTTGCTAATTTTTTTTCTTTTTTTTTGTTTGCCTTCGGTGTGTCTGCGCATATATTCTTCGCTGTACCCATCTGCGATTACATTTAATTAAAAATGTTTGTCAATTACTTGGTGTGCGTATGCAATTACTTTTTTTTAGCTTTTTATAATGTAGGCGAAAGAAACATATTTGAAAAACCGTATTCGGTCTTTAAATAAAAATCCCGGAATAACAGAATTTACATTGTATAATTCATCGTACTCTAAGTTACAGCTCTTTTGAGACAATACTTTAAGAATTCATCAGATCCGAAAGACCGGCACTGGTATGCTACTGTACCGAGTATCACGTACATATGGACTCGCAAACCTCTGTGGCGAAGAAGGCATAAAAATCGTAAAAAATTAAATTCTCATCGATTTCCTTTATTGTTGATAAATTCTCGAGACAACGAAATTAATTTCTGGGATACATTGGAACTCACGGGTAGTCGACAATGTTCTCGTTGCTCGACTTCTCCGTACGAAACTTGTTCGAGCAGACCGATCGTCACTGAATCGGAAATAGCAAGCAAAAACCGTGTCCAACGAAATCTCGAAGGCTTCAGCTTGTCCAGTCAACGAAGACAATCATTCGAACGCAAATCCGCGGTCTGCGAAACTCGCAGTGATTCCGGGTACATAAAAATATTTTTAAAAAGATGAAAATTAAATTCGCATATTGCTCGCTAATTTTTGAAACCGAAGTTTAGAAAACCCCTCTATATTTTCAGGCCAATGACTAAACTTTAGAAAAGAGTCGGAAACTTTATTTTTCCTAAAGTTTTTCATAAAATAAAAAAAATATCATAGATGAATATTGTTGTTTGAATTTCGCTTATATTCAACATCGCGACCTTTGAAATATTTACCCTATAGATTTCGAAGGCAAAGGACAGTCCAATTAGTGCACACGATTCGATCGCAGAAGCGTCTGGGTATTCGAAACTCTTCGAATAGCCAGAACACTGTAGGAACTCTCAGCAGTTTGGAGGTCAATAAATCGATGCAATTATCGTCGGTCACAGAAGACACGCTATCGGATTTCGGTATACCAAAACGGCGTGTCACGTTTAGCAATTACGTATCAGAGAATTCTGTAACCGATACGAAAAATCAGATTAGCGCGATAATTCACGACGACGACGACGACGACGATTTACGTGAAGTTCCTTGGTGGCAACCGAGTGACGATCGTCTTACGGACGATAATAAAGACGATTCACTGCAAACAAATCTCAGCTGTTTATTCTCATCGATGACCTTCGACGATTCGCAATCGTCGTTCTTCTCCACGGCGACATCGGAAAATTCGAAAATATTGAAAAAGTTCAATGAATCATCGTCGACGACGGGCCGATGCGGCGAAAGTATTTTTTACGTAAATGCAGTGTATTCGAACGAGAGTTCTTGCAATATTGATTCGCTTCCGGCTTCGATAAGTCGTAATGATAAATATTCAGAGATCAACGAATCATCGAGTGAAAATAATCGTCGCGATAGCAACGACGATCTTACGAAGATTAACGAATCGAGAGAGAAGAGAAGCGATGGTAAGATAATGACAAAAGACGCTTCTGACGTCAAAGTAATTCCCGAAATGAACACTGATCTCGTGTACTCGTCCAGCATCGATTGCATTACAGTAGAATTGAGAAACATCAGTTCTACGGTGAAAGAGGTGTTGATCGAAACGGCAAATGATTCGGAAAAACGGAGGCGCCATAAATCATTATCGAAAAATCATATATCAACAGATACGAGCGATCTCACCGTTTTCAATGTCGTCCCCTCGTTCGCTCCTGCTATCACGGAATTTTTATCGAGGAGCGATGACCCTATGAATAATGCAAACTTGAGAGTAAACAGGATATTCGAGTTTTTTCGTAAACCGAAAGATCACATAGTCACGGATTTCCTTCTCAAAGAATTGTCGGAAGTTGGCGCCCGAACATTTGGAAATTACAATAAGAAAGAAAACGTCGGCGGTTTTTATGAAAATCGACAGTCCGAGATCGTGCGAAATGCGAGAGAAGAGATAACGGATAATACGAATACGCTGAGGATAGATATGGAAACTTATGGCGATCGCGAGTCAATTTTCATTGAGATGAAAGATCTCGGTGAGTCTGTTGACGATAACGAGATTTTGAAGAAATGGAGTTCGTTGAGTACGCAAAATTGTGTGCGAGAAGGCTGCGGATCGATGGTCGTAAATCTGACTGAAGTGAACAAACACTCGGAACTCGTTGAATCGCAAAGATCGAATTTTCATAATGATTACGAAAAGTGTTCGACGTCGAACAAGTGTTGTCTGATTTGTGGTCGGAAGAGAACCGATAATCCTAGGTAATCTTCATTTTATCATTTATTTAGCATAATTTATTTTAGTGAATCTCGATTTTATTTATTTTTCTATAAAAAAAGCTATAAAAAATGTATTCTATCGGAAATTGCGGTAATTCGCCGAAATCGAGCGAAAAAATTAACTTTTGTATGGATATATGATACAAAATGAATAAATTTGGATTTAAACCTTTTCCGCGTGAGGCACAGGATAGCAGAGAAAATTTCTCAGAAATTCGTATATATTTTTTTTAGATATCTTCGAACGGTATGTCAGGTGAAAGGTGTGACTCCGACATCAAGAGTGGAAAACGATCCATGGATCAATGTAATGAACAGAGTAATTAAGCACGACAATGGCAAGAAGTTCCTGCCGCTGGCGGTAAAGACCACGGAAAAAGATCATCAATTGCTAGAAGAATTGTCGCAAGATTATTCGAATGACGAGAAAAAATTGACAAATGAAGTTTCACCCTTTGTGCGAAGCGAGTTCGGGACTGTTGTCGAAAGAGTCGCGAAAAAATGTTGTGACTTAACAATTATCGGTGCCGAAAATACTTCGTCCGCGACGCCGGCGACGGTCGACGCGAGCGTAATAAAACTTTTGCCAATGTAATCGTATATTCATTTAATTTTAAATGAGTTCTGTTAATACAAAGATTGTTCGGGCAGATCGTGTCGTCGAGAGAGCAGTCGACAAGCTGTCCCCCGGAGCCTGAACTGTGCTCATCGACCTCGTTCGGCTTCGGAACGTTCCGAGGCCTCAGGACTCAATCAGCGAAAACTTATTTCATGAGAGAATCCGTGAAGAGCGCGGAGGGCACGGCAAACCGGCTACTGTGCGTTATTTCCGAGAGCGACACGTTGATGGCTGTGCCACCGTTTTTGTCGAAAAAACCACCCGATTGGTTTGCTCGTCGAATACCTACGAAAAAATGGTCCCAACGTTGATCCTCGATACAACGCGTAATTCCGCGGTACACCGACAAAAATTAACAATGAACAAGAAAAAAAAATGTAAACATATAAAATTACTGGTTTCGCTTTTGTATTTGTATATTGACACGATTTGGTTAAATCGAACATTGATATCTATGCGGTAACGTGCCGATTATCTCAAAGATGAAGCGTTTGAATATTATCTTTGCCCGCCACCACGTTTCCTTGCGCCGCGGCCGCCTTGAGTGCTTCTTCTTGAAGCAGTTTCGCCTGTCGTCTTTTCACGAGTTTGTCATGAGTCGTTTTCATTTCAAGGATCTCTTTCATCTCTTCCTTATCTTCTTCCTGGCAGATGAAGCGTTAATTTTATAAACTAATGAACTCTTGTTCGTTGAATTAATTAACCGACAATTGGTTACAAGCTGAAATGTGACTAATCGCGATTTACCGATTGATGAAGACGGAGAACCAGAGCTCTTCGTCCATCCGACATAGGCTGAGAATAATCCATGAGCTTCTTGAGTCTCTCAGCGGGACTGACGCCGCGTTCGACAACAAGCACGATACGTGCCCACTGTGAATTCAAAATTAGTTTCCAGTAACTTTGACAAGGATCTTTAAGGATCGTTGGCGCGTTGCAAAATATCATGAGTTTGTAACGAGAGTGCATAACTGTTCATGTTGTATACACAGGGAATATACAAGTGCACCGCGAGCGACAGTTTGCAACATTACATTCTCGATCCGGTGCGATAGCAACGGGAGCATGACACACGGCAAGCAAATTGCCTTTTATACGCTTCAATATAATATTATGTTCGTATAAGAGGTCACTTTTCAAAGACACGCCTACACATTGCACGGTATAGTATGTAGGTACCATTATACTGAAAATGTTTACGCAAAGGAATCGTTCCACTTTCGCGGTTTGTCCCGCGGTATATTTTAACGCGATCGCGCGTTCCATATCAAGTATTCGCGTCATTCGCGTAACGATACGCACTCGAATATAGTAATCGAGTCATTTAACAGAGAAAAAAAAAAAAAAAAAAAAACAATGATGGCAAGCATTTACGAAATTCAAAGCCGTTTAACGATTCTCAATGTTAAAAAAAAAAAGTGAACTATTAAGTTTCTTATGGCGGGTGTATCGCTAAATTCCCAACCAAATGTGAATTTTTTGTTAATACTTAATAATTTTTGAAAATTCCGTTCTTCGAACAATATTTAATCGGTCTTTCCGAATATTTTCGATCAATTACCTGGAAACTTTTTCGAATGTAACGCGTAAGTAGTCTTTTTGCGAACTCGTAACCAAAATTCATAATAAATCCATTAATATATACCTGTCTCTGCCACTCGTTTCTCGTTTCCGCAATCTTCTGATAAGTATTTCCCATCATAGCGATCAGCATATTAACGAGAAGAATCGCAACGATCGCCATGTAAACGACGAAGAGACACTGAAAAATATAAAATAAACAATTGAAACGTCACAATTGGGAACTCGGCACTCGTCCGTTGCCTGTCCGATCGACAGTTTATTGTAATAAAACATTCATTGATTCCAATCTTCAATATCGTCGATAAATCTGAAGGATAATATGTTCTCGTTATGACCTTATTGCGTCAATGCCTCGATGTATATTAATAGAGACTCCGAACGATGTTCGAAATGATGTGCAATCGAGCAGATAGCAAGGATTGCCTTATTTTAAAACGAAGCGTCCTACACACTGTAACAATTGCCGGGAATTGATTAACTAAACGCATAATAGTTTCCATATACGAAGAATAACCGCTGGCGGTGATGAATTTATTGCCCCCGGATTATCGCGACGGTGTTAACCCTCCGGCGTCGTTAATATTATTCTTGTCCGCGCAGGGGTCGCGCGGTTTGCTCGTAAACCTAAATATTCTCAGCGATCTATGCTAAGTATATCGCGAAAAGTGCTTTTTATAAATTCTTCGTCATAACGAAGCTCTACTCTCGGAGCTCTTCGTCACCTTGGCCTCCATCTCGTGTTCGGTTCTCTCGAATGCACCGTAATAATCACCGAAGTTCGTCATGCTCATCAAAAACATTGCCATAACGCTCTCCATCGGTGATGGCATTGGATTGCTAACCGAGTCATCGACACCTTCCGGTGTGTTTGGATTGTCGAACGATAAGAATATTATGTAGTAAGCTGCAACACAATAATAATTATGTTAATCGACCATTCTGACAATAATTTACTTTTTTGTTCGTACAAATATTGTAATTAATCAAATTTACTTTTTCGTCAATGTTCATACGAATACACTGCTATCACAATGAAATTAAAAACTCTTCGTATTTAAATATGAATATCAGAAATATAGAACGTCCGTTACGTACATTTTTTCGCCTTTTAATGCCACTAATCCATCTGTTATAAAATTGTTTTGCTATCCTTAAAGAGTCAATGTTGAGTTTGAAATGTTAAATTTGTATCGACATGACAAACCGTACGATTAAGGATGATGTTTTGTTAAATTTAGAGTGAAAAGATAAATTCACAAAGAATTCCTAATACTTCCCAATGGGACGATAATCTGAAAACAAATCTACTATATAGAAGATACTAAAGACGTTTATATAATAATAATGCCAGAAAGTTATCAACAAAGTAGTTGAAAAACAAAAATAGTATATTGAATCATCCGGCGACCTAACGTTTTTTTGCAGAAATTGTTCCGTTCATTTTTCCAAATATAATTTTTTTTTTTAATTTCTTTTAATTATCGACATTTTTTTTTCTCTTATGGATGAGAAAAGTGACGAATTAGTTGCGATGCTCCGTTAAAACCCGACTTGTCAGCCGGGCTTTCGGCCACCCATCTCGAATATTAATTAAATACGAAAAAAAAAGAAGTGTCACGTAAGCACGCGCAAAGAGTATATATATATATATATATAACGTAGCGGATATATTTATTCCCGCAATATACGTAGGAAAACTGTGTTACGCGTCTTAGATCTGTATACGAGATATACGTTATTGAAAACCGGTGAGAGAAGAAAATCCGTTAAAGTCAATGGCACTGTGCCGAGTTAGAAGGAGTTTCTCGAATAGTAAGAATGGAATGAATCAGTGTTGTCGCGTAGGTACACACAGGGTACAGTACAGTTAGTATACAGAAGTTACATGTTCGGCTTGACGGGAATCACACTTGCATAATAATAATCGTTCGTCGGGCACGCGCTAACGTAACATGACCTTGACATAGTATAGTGACGTGGAGTGATGAAAAGAGCGTGAGTGTATATACTAGCATCGCTAGCTGCTTCAGTAGCCGGCGCGAGAATTACTCACATATATATATACATATATACAAGAATAAAGCCGTACATCGTTACTAGTGTTGCAGTTTTGCGAATATAAACCATGAAAAAAACATGTCAATGTCGCATACGAGTAAGCATCAAGGGTGCAACGGTGGAAGTCAAGTGACGTCAGTGCGCTTAGATCATAAAATCTTTGAGCGCGTGGTGTAACCGTGAAGGAGGCATGAATTTCCGCACGGGGGGATTAGATAATTTTGTCGAAGTGACGCGACGAGGTGAAGAATGCCGCGGTGTTAATTGTTTATTGATGTTATCGTGTTTTATCTCTTCCGTTATTACTATGCTCGTCAATCATCGGGTTTGTGTTACCATCACATCTGGGATTCCACACCTCTCGTTACGCCGTTGGAAACCTTAATGTTTTTTTAAGGTTATAAAAAAACAAACGACGATGGACTGCGATAGCGGTCGAAAAGGTTTGTACAAAAAACTTTTCTTTGCAGGGTTTTTTAGATTACGCGATCTATATTTTCGTTCGGTATCTTGTTCATTGACATCGTTTTTTTTTACGTGGATAACGAGGTCTCATGGTTGTACAGTTTCACAGCCGGTGTCGTCTTGACACAAGTCAGGTATATAAACTGACGATAGCGGTGTTAGGGAAATGCATGCTTAAGTGATATGATAAGAGGAAGAATGCAGTTCGGAAACACAATAAAGAATATGTGAAGCTTCGCGGTACGAATGGAGAACAATCCACTATTTCGACATTTTTTTAAATCAGTTTCGAGAATGCAACCAGTGCATTTGCCGGTTTCGTTTGGCGTATCGTTGTTTAAAGTTTCAATAAATAACAGTCTTGTGTATTTAATGCTTTTAAGACATGAGAAAAAACAAAATTTAATTTAAGTCGATCATAATAAAAATACAAGCCATCTTACGATGATGAAACGCAATAAACGAATCGTGCAACTGATGAAAAACACCAAATACTGGCTCGAGGTCTCGCCACCGGATGAATTAAGATTCCAATATTAAATCTTTCGTCGCATACGTTTCTCGATTATAAACCCGCCGTACCCACTTGACGTCACTTCTATACAGTTTTCAAAAGCAATGTCTATAACGAACGGTATGCGTGTAATTTTCGTTCGCTAAGGGGGATGTTCTATTTTTAAGTGCAAACGAATTCGCTCTCGGGCACACCGCTCATTGCAAGTGCGTACCTAAAATCACTTTGATTTTCGCGAATCTCGGGAGTTTCGCACAAACCCCTTAAGACGAATCAGAATTTCGTAGAACGTCGATGTAGACCTTAGTTAGGATTTGGAAGATTTGGCACGTTTGACACGGTCTACCGAGCTAATTCGTTATTAAAGTCCGTTATAGTTCGGTGTGAATAATGTTTGCCGTAGCGTTAGAACTATATCGCGCGTAGCTAAAAGATTGATTTATTACGCAAGGCGTTAAGACTATTGACCCTAGAAGTGTGGTATTCATCGCAGCGACACGAATTCCTTTCGATGTACACGACCGTTTATGCCCTCTCGTTGTCGTTCGGATTCTCCGATTAGTACGATCGTATCCAGATGCTCGTATATTACTTTTGTCCGTGACTGAGATTAACTATTAAGATTGCGCTCGACGAGGCGCGAAGCTTATAATATTAAACCCGAAAATTCGTTAAACATGAGCCAATATAGTAACGTACGTCCGGACGCCCAAAGATCGCAGATATATCAGAGTATACATTGTAATTGTTAATTATAAGGCAAACGAAGAATTTATAAAGAAGTCTATTGAAATATCCACTGTGAATACTCGTTTCGCAATAACGTCGTCCAACCTTAATTAACAAATTATATTTATCGTTTATTTACCTTGAGAAAAGCCCATAACGAAGACCAGGTATATCGAGACGAAACGCAGTAAATCACCCATTATCATACGATAGATCATAACGACGAATGGTCCGACCGTCTTGAAACCGCGGCAGAAGAACAGGAAGTACGGTGCCGTGGTAAGCATCACTACGACGGCGAGCATATCCTCGACTTTGTCGGCGCATAGAAGTCTCAAAAATGGAAATGACATCAGTATGCAACAGGAGAAGAGAAACATTACGCGAGAAGGCGCCGTCATCTAGAAATTAGAGAAAATCATATTTTTTTACTTTCATACTTAGTTAACCTCCAACATTATTAATAATAATAATAATAATAATAATAACAATAATAATTTTTTATTAACGCTGGATTACCAGATTCTCTATAAACATGTTGAGTCCGAGAAATCTTGCTTCCCGCAAAGCTGCTGCTATGTAAAGTAGCGCACCGGCCTCCATGCATATTTCGGCCGTCAAACGTATCTTCGCAATTGGATCCTCGAGATGCATTAGTCTGCAATCCTCAGTTAAATCCTCCCACCTTACAAACGGGCCGGAAGTGAAAAAAAGTTAACGCGTAACTATTAATAATAATTGTTGAATAAGCTAAACGCAGTAGGGATAAAACCGCGTTGTCGATGAATTCGTGATAATTATAATTCACGCGTACCAGTCTTCCGCGTTTCCGTTGATTTTCCGTTCGCCCACAGTCGAATCGCTAATTAGCGTTGCTACAGTTGAATGAAGATTCCTCAGAGCGTCAATGCCGACATTGGCGTCTCTATTCTCGAACGACGACGAAGATGCGGCAACGTTTTTACCGTACGATATCGCGGAAACATCGCTGAGAATATCCGGGGAATTAGCTGCAACCGACGAGAGCAAACCTTGAAACTCTTGGTCCGAGTTAATTGCGTCTCTGAGCGTTGTTGTGAAATTCGTAGCCATTCTCGATGCAAAATTTTCAAACGACGACGAAGATGTAACGTTCAGCGAGGCAACTAAATTCGCTGCTAAGCTTGCGGCGAGTTGATTTATCACGAAGGACAGATGAGAGGCTTCGAATGCTCTGGTCGTCGTCGGAGTCGACGAGGTGTAAGCGGTAGAATTTACGAGGATCGGGATCGTGAATTTCGTCGATGTGTCGTTGACCGTCGTCATCGAGTCATCTGACAAGTTTGACGGACCCGGTCGAAGGGTAAAACTTATCAACGACAGAACGAAGTAGAAGCAGAAGAGAAAAAATTGACGATAGAATCTGTAAAAAAAAAAAAAAAAAATTTATACCGCCGAATGGCATATTAGTATTATTATACGAAACAGCAATAATAGACTCGGTACCGAAAAATGAAGAAAAAATGTTTACCGCGATTTAACGAAAGTATTCCATTTGGCGTTTAGAAGATCCACAAGAACACCATCCATGAGCTCCAAGTGTTCATCTTTTTCCTGATACAAGCAAACAATGTGGCAGATACATTTTTTTTTTTTTTTTTTTTCATTAAGGAGCAATTCTTTTGTCGTATAAGCAACTCACTCCGAAAACTACCAAATTTAGTGCCGAATTGTTACTTATTTTTCCGGTATTGACGTCGATAGTATCGACTTGAGACAATGGATAGGCAGCGCACGTTATGCTACCGATTTGCCAGTATATTTCTCTCTCTATGTTGAGAATGTGAAAGAACATTTCGATCCTTGCCAATTTTGCCGAGAGCGTCAGTGGCGTCATGTGTTGAACGTTTCTGATCGATAGCGAAGCGCCAACTTCGTAAGCCATGTCGAAAGTAGTCTAAAAGTATGTTTTTAACATATTGAACTTGAACTCGTGCACGTGAGTTTATTTAAGAATTCAGTCGGAAATTACTTGGACTCACGAGCTTTTGGTAAATTACGAGCATATGCAAGACCGTGTTGCCATTGGTGTCTTGCTTGTCGGGATCGGCCCCTCTGGCAAGCATCAAACGATAACATTCCTCCTGTCCGAGACACGCCGCGAAGCTCAAAGGATATTCGCCCCAATACACATAACTGATAATTCACAAAATAATCAAATCGTTAAAAATAATAACGATCGCACGATGTCCGTACAGCGCCATTATTAAGACAGCAATAAAATGCTTTTTAACTCCAGACGTAGATCTGCCGGACTAGAGCCGTTTCAACAAAACATTGAATTCTTTGAAATTTGTCGTTACAAGTCTCATTAAAAAACGCTTAACCGCAATCATTTTTATTTTATCGATATTGCGCCTTAAGGAGAGCGTATCGTTACATTTCTCGTGCAAAAGTGCAGATAAAATTTTCAATACTTCCCAGAATATTAATTTTCCGTAACAATAATTCTGAAAAGTCATTAAATAATTAGTTGAAGAAAAATTGTTCAACGAATCATCCGGTAATTGATTTTTTTTTTTGTAGCAGAAGTTGATTCGTTACTTTTTCTGAAAATGTACGAATTGTTTTAGAATTTCTCCGAATTTTCAAAAATTTCGTCTTGAGAAAAATGTTTTTAATTATAAACGTAATGAAAAATGACTTGAAAAAAATGACAAGCAATCTCGGGAGACCTTTTAGATATCTCAACCTTTCTACTGTCTCGTAAACTTAGCAGTACTGTAACCCTAGTGCTCTTAACGGAACATGCGAAGATGATTAAGAATAAGTATCGAATCAATGTTTTTATTGGCAATTTTTGACGATAGAATACTCATTGAGAGTTATCGGCGTTATTGGCAATTTTTGTTTTACGATTTAAAATAAATGCCGTAGCTACGGTATATTAATCTGCGACAGAGTGCGGAATAGCGTGTCGGAGGCGTCATGAGTCATTCGTCTCTTTGACCCTACGAACGACGACTAATAATTAGCGGGCGAAGTTAAAAGCGAAATTTATGTGCGGCTCGTGGCGCTCGTGACTAGTGGAACGAGAAGTGTGCAAGCTAGCGGTACGGTCGATGCAACTTATTACAAGCGCAGTTGTGTGCTGTGTGTGGAAGATGCTACGTGGGTGAAAAGTCAAAGACTTCGAGAGCGAACCGCATCATTATTCCAGGAGAGAACGACGAGCTCAACGACGAGTGAAACCATTAGAAACGTATACAATTTCAGCAATGCGCGCACATTCCCCTACATTGTGCCATACTTATTGTTTACCAAGAATCACTTGCGCAAAGTGATACCAGTGTTGAAAACGTAACAAGTGCGGCTTGTGTTTTTTCTTTACCCATCGTAATTAGTTTCCGGAGCTACCGTAACCCATTCGTGCTCTTGACTGTCCAGTCTCGAAGCTTTCTGATCCTCGGGACACATAAAATTGCCGAAGCAACGTTCGTGAACGTCGGCACCGCTGTCGAGCAAGTACTTGACCATCGCTGGATCTTCGTTCACAATCGCGATGTGCAATACGTTCTCGCCTGTTCATTCGAGACCAATAAAACAATTATCAATCGACCGCGAACTGGGACTATTCGAAATTGCCTCGTGCGGCTCCCGATTCCCCGACAGATTTATCACTTTGTTCATTTATTTTTTCTTATTCGACCGAGTTGTGCAAACGTCTCGGAATTTCAATGGAACTCGAATGACGTTATAGCAGCGTTATTCTAGTATACACACAAAAGCTCGTACCGTAATATTCGTCGCTTATGTAGATGTCGTTAATCAGTTTGGGATAAAAACGCAATAGACGTTTAGCCAAATCAGCGTGTATGGCTGTGGCGTTAAGCATGCACAGATGCAAAATCGTTTCTCCCACGGCACCGCGCTCGCTCAGTAGCCAACAGACTTCTCGGTACTTGCTCTTGTCTGGGGAATTTATCATTTTTCACAATTACGTCATAATCGAAATATCGTTCCAACGTTAGGTAGCCTCGGATCTCAATAAAATACCAAACGACCGCTAAGAAAATGTATCTTTTCTTTTTTATCGATAACATTTTTTTAATTTTTTGCCAATTCAACATTTTTTAATAATCTATCAGGTTTCTCAATAACTTGTTAAATTTTTGTTTTTTAATTGCGCACGTGAATAATGCTTTTGTTTTTCGATCATTACCTATTTTCGTTTCATCCGGATCTTCATCACCGATGTCTTTCATGATGTCATAGTCCTCCGGTTTTTCCATCGCTTTCAGAACTGGTAACTTATCGATTAATTTTTTCACATTTCAAAATTGAATTTGATTTTTTTTTTATATGGAAAAAATGTGTGAAAAAACACAAAATTCAAAATAAATTGAAAAATCTGAAAAAATTCATGCGTATTCGGAAAAATGAAGGAATCATTTTTATAAAAAAAAAAAAGTTGGGTTCTCGGGAAATCAATTTGTCAATAACACTTTGGAATTATTATTATTGCAAAATTAATCTTTTCAGTACCTTTAATATGCATGGATTTTTTCAGATTTTTATACTATCGAGAAGTATTGGTCAATTTTCTCTTATTTTTCTCGAACTTATTCGACATGAACGCGAAGTGACATAACTACCTTAATGAACTCGAATATCGGAATTTTTCGATACAATGATAATTACCATTTTGTGCCGAGAGCGTTCCTTGTTTCGCAGCAAAACCAATTTATCAATCGGTATCCACTTTCCTTTTCCCTTATTGTACAGAAATGGCTCGACTTTTGTTCTCATGGCGTGATCCAATTCGGCAAATTGTTTAGTCTGCGTTGCTCTTTTCATCATGTCCACGAGTAGGCCACCGCCTGAAAGAATTGTAAAAAGTCAAAATTATTCACGTCAAATCGAGTTTATCGAATTCTCGTTACGTCACACGCCCGGCAGCGGCACTTAAGTATTTGGCCGCCATAGACGCAAAGTATTTGGATCATCGTGTTGTTGTTGGGGGGCACTTGTGAATACGGTGCGGTTGCCCACCGTGTAGCGTTAGCACTTCACTTTCCAAACTGGTACCACTGACTCATCGGCAATGACGGATAACGTTAAGGCGTAATGGTAACAGAGTCCAGCTGATGCAGTCATCTGTACACTTGGCTCTTAAGGTGCATTCACCGGATGTGCATCAAAGAATTTTTTCTACTTTCCGATTCAATTACCACGTGCAAGCAATACATTTTCAGACAATAGTACATTGAAGAAAATGTGATCGATAGTTTCACTTGCCTTTCAGATCGACCAATTTGTAAAGTAAAATAGACGAGGTATCGGTTTGTTTTTTCACGGCGCTTGTAACATTGCTCTCGGTATTTCCCATTGTACAATTATCGTTATTAATACAACGCTTCTATTGCCAAGTAATTCTGCGACTGTCTACGACAGTCGGCTTTCTTTACTATACCTATTTCGTTCCCATGGTGAATCATTGCTATCGATTATACAAACTCGCATACGAATACTGTAAATATAGTAAATGACGCAGCAGGTGTTTTATCGGCTAGACTGAGGTGCATCACACGCTTGGTTCACATCGGAATAAAATTATAATGATCACGACTCGTGATCTCTCTTAGTCAGACTCAGTGACGCCGCGTTCTTCTCGGTTGTATCACAAGTACGCGGGTTATAATGTATATAATTAATCGACAAGTTGACGAATTCATTCAACTGCAGGATGTGGATACCCGAGCAAAGGATATCCGTTTCGCGCAAAGCGTGAAAAAAAAAAAAAAAAAAAAAAAAAAAAAAAAAAATGACCGATACTTCCTGAATTTGTGTCCACGAGTTTTGGCTGACCACCGAGTTGATAAAAAAAATTGTGGATTTTATTATCATCGCTATTATATTGGCCACAAAAAAATTAACCGATACTTCCTTCGGACACGAATCCGCAAGATTCGGTAGACCACCGAGTTGATAAAAATTTGGTGGTGTTTTTACTATCTACTATAGCCTAACGAACAGCGAGATAAACGTGCGAACAAGATTCGTTGCCTTGAGCAGCTGCAAGAATCTCGTAACGAAACGTTGCAAAAAAAATAAAACATTTGAAAACGACACGCAAATAGAGTCGTAAAATCGTGCACATGGAAAGATCGAGAAGATAAGGAAGACGAGATGAAGAAAAAAAAAAGAATGTTAGGAAATTGCTCCACTACGGAGAAAATACCCGAAAAGAGTCCTAAAGTGGTGCATATGGAAAGGTCCGGTACACGACGAATATGAGATGAAGCAGAAAAATAAAAAGTTCGGAAATTGCGCCACTGTTTTGGCGTCAAGCTCGTTAAAGACGGCGACGCAAAGGTCGTTAAGATTCAATGGTTTATGCTACACACTCTCGCTTGTACTCTTCCTCTTTAGGAGCCTATAAAAAGTCCGTTACACCGACGGGACTCTCTGAAATACTATTATAGACTAGAGTCTAACTCACGCGGCTGTCCACCGGGCAAAAAAACGGCCATTCCACGTTTCGTTGATGTTACGGTATTCTGACCGTTGTTTTTGTCGCTCGAACGATTGTCGAAACAACGATATATCAGATTTTATCAGATTTTACACTGAGTTTGTGAATTGAATCTCGAATATTACGAATCATAAATATTCAAACAGTTATCTGAAAGATCGAAAAATCGATTGTTCTTAACATTCAATCAATGCCGTTGAATTTCGTATAGAAAAAAAAAGTATTTACATTTTTTATCATACGCTTGAATCTTCGATAATTATTTAAGCAAAAATAATGATAAGGATCGGATAAATGATCTAAACTATGAGTTTCCAAAACATTAGCATTGAATCGTAAAGTGATGACAAAACGTTTTATTCGATTATTTTAATGCATACATCGAAATATTAAAAACTATGGTTCAAGATCACTCGAAATTAGTTCAATGTTCGCAAACGGGTTGTTAATCGATAACTGACCGACAAATTCATTGATCGTGTGATATACATGACCGACTTATGCACGTCGCGAGAAACGCGAACTCTCGCATATTAGAGTTCAACATCATCGCCGTTCTTCGCGCATCTGACTCGTCCAGTGGCACACTGTTCGCGATGAACCGATTTTACATTAGTTCCGATGCTGCACGTGCTTGTCATTTATCCGCGTAATATTCCGTACATTATGCCCTCGTTTACACTCAACGGAATAACTGTACTCTTTATGTTGTTTCTCGTTGGGTTCTACGATTCTCGAAAGAGAAGCGCGCCTTCCACTTGAAACCACGCACCTCCTAAGATTCTACGAACTATGATTATGACTGACAGACTCGGGGCACACGAGAGAAATTAATCCCCGCATGAATGGAGTATGTTAAAATAGATCTAAACCCCAAGTCAACTGATGTAGAGTAAATGTAGCAATACCGAGTGAAAAAGGAAGTTGACGAAACGCCAATGTTACATGATAGAAATCGTTAACTTGTTGATTCTTCGTCTTCTGCTCGTACCCCAAGCATCTGCCCAATTGAAGACAAATTTGTCAAGGTCTTCACCTTATAAAACTGTTTTGAGGCAATGACAAATACTTCGACTCTGTTTGCATACGTATACCTATACGGTTGTTTTTTTTTTTTTTTTCTTTTTTTTTAACGAGAACGAATCTCGCACCGATGTTTGTCTCTGCTAGCCACGCGTATGTCTGCATCGTGTATTAGGCTGCGATGGATTTAATTGGGCGGAATGTGAGACAAGTGACCATGACGACTGTGGATAAGCGTAGACGTCACATGGACCAACTAGGGGGCATGCGTTATTATTTCATTAATGTCAGGGGAGTGAATAATTATTTGATGAATGGGCCCTCCACTAAGTGCAAAGTGCCAAGTGTAAATAGTGCGAAGCATAACCGAATTTTTATGTTGTTCTCGTGGTTTGGCCCTTTTCCCATCCCGAAGGCAGATGTGTCCTTCGGCACTTTAAACACCGTATACTCGCGTATTTAATTCCGTCGTATTTTAGCCGTAAATAAAAGTTACTTCTTTCAGTTGCTTTGCGAAGAGATAGAACTATCAATACGAATCATTGTCAAGAAGATTAATGTAATTGTTCTTTAACCATTTTTACAAAAAACGACTTGCAAATATCTATTTTTTTTGTTTTAAATTGCGTTGTATTGATTTCGGATACATCAAAAAACGAACGATTAAAAATCCGAGAGTGAGACCATTTTTAGGTTTTACGTATCCTGAACTTTCAAAACGAAAATAACAGTTCGATCGTTGTTTCTCACGTTTTATATAGAAAAATCGAAATATCGAAAGAACGGATGATAACAAGTTGCTACAATTTACAAAATCCACAAACACATTCCCGCGTTAAACGTCGATAAATCTCACAACGAAAAGTTTTGTTTCTTTTAAGTAAGTATATCAACATCTTTTCGAGTTATCGTAGTGAAAAAGAGGTTAAAACTGAGCGGCGTTATAAAAGATTCCTGACCTTCCGTCCATTACTTTCGGATGAAATTGTCTTGGCGCGTAGTCTCGATAAAAATAATCATTCGATTTGTCGCTGATTATTTTTAGACGCACTTCGCAAATATTTACATTTGTGAATACTAAAAGTTTGTACAGCAGTGGGCCGTAGTGTGTGATTCACTTTTTGAATCGTTTGTGCTTATAAACGAATCGACGAGAGTTAATCCGTGACACGCAAGTCATCGGTGTAACCCTATTTCCTTCAAGTTTCAGAGTTATAAATACTACTTCATCACGGTGGCGCCCGCGGTATTTTCATCGGGTATAAATATACGTAGGTACATGAAAAAGTTCTTCGGGCGAAATTAATATACTAAAAGAATGTCCAATATGCAGTCGCCTTTAATCGAAATCGGATAACAGAGTAAATGAGATTTCTTGTACGTATCATCTAGAAAATGATAAGATCAACGGAACGACTTATATCGTGTCAGGGAGTTCTTGGAATAGTTTTTTCAGACAAACGCTTAAATAAAAATATAACGAATCACCGATAAGCAATTTGGCTTCCACGTATCTATCATATCAATTTTTACGATAGTGGAATGGGCTTTTGGTGACATAATAATAAAATATATTATCATTCTCGAACCGACTCGAGAACGAGGCCCCGGAGGGATTCGAACCCTCGATCTCCTGTTTACTAGACAGGCGCTTTAACCAACTAAGCCACGGCGCCCATGAATGAAAATAAAAAAATGAAAAAAAAAACATTTTTTTTCAGACTGCAAAATTGGTTTTCAATGTAAATTCAGAACGAAATGTCAGGTACATAATGCAGATTGAATGCGTATTCGGTTAGAGAGGATCACGATCAGAATTTCGACGATATCACGGACGATTTCAACATTTTATACATAACATAATCGCAATATAAGGTTGCGGCATGATAATCATGAAAAATAAGATTTTTTTTGTTTCGGTTTCATTTCGAACCGAATTTAAATCGAGTGGCGAATTCGGGACCCGCTGAAACAAAGACGTCGGATTACCTTTTAGACAACGTGTGAGCATTTTTTTTTCATATTTTTAACCGCCAATATCTTTTCTTACCGATGGGATATGTACCTATTGGCAACACCGCGCTGTCTATCGATTTTAATTTTCGTGAATAAATACATAAGACTAGTATTTGAGGGACTTACAGAAGCATTTTTTAAGTCATTACCGGGGAATCAAAAAACTTGAAAAAACTAGAAAGGCAAAAAAAAATCCGTCGGTTTTTTTACACGGCAAAAAATCATCGATTTACGATACTGTTAAATAGCGTTTTTTTTTTTCGTCGAAAAAATATTCGATCCGCGCACGCGGATCCGAGCGTTATTCACATTTTGTGTAAAAAGAAATCATATACAAATGCGTTAATCGGACACTCTAGTAGTACACACGGCTAATATTGAACGGACTATCACCGGGAGTGTCGTATTTGCGACAAGGTGCATCAGCATTCTTCAACGGTTTATAGTTTAGTGACCGCACTATCGAGGAATGCTTTGGATTCTCAACGCTCTACGTAAAGTTCCGGACAGCGTATGCATACACGAGTGTGCGAAATTTATCTCTCGTTATGTCTTATTGTAGCGTATAGTAAATAGCAAAGATATAAGTCGTGTCACGACCGTTGTTACGTTGTGGTCGTCGCCATGCATGCCTCGATATCGTATAATTGGAATCTATAGCCGTATGATTGGTATTAGACACAGAATGAACAATCGCGAAAGTAAAATCTGTGCTCAGCGCGTACGCACTCGGATGAATGCCAGTGCTACTTGAAGGAGAGCGGGGATTTTAGCTCTTATAAGTAAAGCTGATAAAGTATCGAGCGGCCTGAGGCAAAACTACAATATCTAATGTATACTGCTTGGAAAGGAGTTTGTGACCTTACTTCTCGTTGCTCTCTGATTTGTCTTTTTCCACTTTTGCATCGTGCGTGCTTTCGTCACGGCTCAACTACGCACTCGTGGCATTCGTCAAGTCCAAGTACCACATGATCACCATGCTAGCGGGATTTATTTAATCGATTAATGGAGATACTGCAGATGCACGATACGTGCGATATATCGGTAACAATGGAAAAAGTCCTATTATCTAAAGCTCCAGTAATGAGAACAACTTACATGATTAGCTGTTTTTTTGCTTTTTCATAGAGGACGCTTTGTTTCGGCTATCAAAATCATTTCGAGATGTTAATGGAAACATGTTTATGTTCGTTATGTTGTGTCATTTTCGAATTTTTAAAATTTTATGAACAATTAGTATTCCATTTTGTGTTGTGTCTGTTTACAAAGAGCGTGGAGTGTTGTGTCACTTGGAAAGCATTCGAGGAAGCCAAATATTGGTTAAGTGACTTGCCGACGGAAGGGCTGTCGGAACGACAATGAAAAAATGAGAAATCGATGTATAAATTAAATTTGCATCTTTTTTTTCGTACATGAAAATCTAAATTAAAAATTATTTTTAAACGTCTTCCGATGTGATGTTTTTTTATGAGATTTTTTGGCACATCATCTGACCGTCGTATCTATACACAACTTAAAAAATTATGATGAATTTATGACGTTATGTAAAGTATTCATATTTTAAGGTAACTGACTGATTAAAAATTCAGGATTTTCAAGGATGGCTCGTTGGTCTAGGGGTATGATTCTCGCTTAGGGTGCGAGAGGTCCCGGGTTCAAATCCCGGACGAGCCCAATTTTTTTACTCCCGATAATAATTGTAGAGAAAATAATACGATTTTTAAATAAAAAATGTAAAATGTCCAATAGGAAAAGCTGGATGTGCGAATTTAAATTGCTTTATTCAAATGTAATAAAAGCAAAGAAGTTTGATGCAGGTATGCGTTGTTCTTGGCACAACCGATGTTTGGAAAGAACGGAAAAGGTGAGGTACTTCCTCATCTATACAGTTATCTTGGTGAACTAAACATCCATCAAGGAATTCGGTCATCGACCAAAGAGTTCGCGGTATCAAACACTGATCTCATTTAATTGCCCCGCTTGTATGCCGCGCATACGAACGAATGACGCAACAGTCGTTAAATTGGCAAAGTCTTGAACAAGGTCCACTGTCGCACACGTTCGACGACACAGATTTTAACAGAAATCGCTATATAAAATTTTTCGTTATTTTTACGTTTACTTTCCCTTAAAAAATCGCTTTTACGATACTTCGGCTGATTTCGTAACGGCAATACATCATTTCAAAAATGATAAAAAAAAATTAACTTAATTACTCCTTGCGGATGATAAGTTTCCCCGATAAAAATGACGTTGCGCGCGTGGGGTTAATATAAGCGATTATTAGCGGTAGCAGTTCACGTCGCGATTTATTTTAAGCGCCACATTGTTTGTTTATGTTATGAAGACGTCTATATTGATTATCATTCTGTTTAATATTAGGATTCGTCGAAGGGTATTCAAAAAGTTAATATTTCGTATGTGTAGCATTAATAATACGTTTTCGAGTAATTAATTTACATATTTGTGAATACATACTCATCGTTGCTAAAACTTGAATCATTCGTTAGATTTTAGGAATTCCAATTGATTATGCAAAATAGTTTTACCAAAAGGTTAATTTTATTTTTATCATTTTAGCGAAAATGATTCTTTGCACGCATCTCGTTCGTGCCGTGACGCGGCTCTCTAACTCGTCTCATTCATAGCGAGCCGACACTCCGCAAACGGATTATCCTGATAGAATCTTCAATTACATACATAAGAGTAGCCAACATTTTCAATATTAATAACGTTGACATTCGATTGAGTAATTCTTCTGAATCAAACAAAGTTTATCACAGTTTGTTTGGTAAATTAAATTTGTAAAAAATTTAATAAATTTTCAAAGTAATAATTATTATCTAATTTGTTTAATTGAATTTTGAATTAAATTTTTTTTGTGCAATTTAAAATTTTTTTTTTTTTGTAAAACATGTTATTTCAATAACTATAAACTCAAAAGATCGCCAGCAAGAAAAAAAATACTGATCTGATAAAGATTCCATTAGCGGTATGAATGAATCGCGGTGTGATGATGAGACGATTGAAAAAAACATGACAGCGCGGCGTGTCGATGAGACACACGCGGCAGTTATACGCGCGATCGAGACGACTATTACGCGAATCGGTGATTTGATGCGTGCGGAATGATCAAGCTACCGAGGAATTTGCTGTTTGCCGCTCTCGTGCGGTTCGAGTATCTATAGTAGTGCGGTATAGCGAAACATGCCGCAATGTAACCGTTAACGCAAAGATCGCTATGTGAATTTTGATAAAAAATGTGAAGTCACGACGCATTAAGGGGGAGGGGAGACAAAAAAAAGAGGAGCAGACACACACGCGTATATACATACAGAGTACGCGGGTGGAGGAAAAGTCGCTCTCGTATACGGCGATACGGACGACAGAGTCGAGAACGAACGTCGAGAGTGGTTCAAACCGAATTGTGATACCGAGACTTAGTTTAGCTTGAGCGTTTACCTCCGCGAGCGTGGGTCAGTGCGACTCGCGCTTTCGAGCGGTTAGCACCGAGATCTTCTTAATCTTTCGATCGACTTACTTACTGTAACGAACACTACACGCGATTCTGCCTCATACTCTTGTATACATAACGTGTCACACGTGAGGTGGTTATTTATTTATTATTTTCCATTGTTGTTTCGAACAATTGGACGCGAAAAAAACGGTCGACGATCCTGCTTCACGTGGGAATAAATCAACATTAGATGTGAGTAATTTGACATTTTTTTAATCAACAATCGTAATAGGAAAATGTATCACTCTTTTTTATAATTATAGTGCATCAGATATACACAACTATTTTTGTATAAAAAAATAATTCGATGAGAAAAAATGAATAAAATGGAAAAAAAAAAATTATTCTCAATTTGTACGTTATTAATTAACATAACGTGTCATTGAGAAATCGATTATTAATTTTTTTTATTTCATTAAAATTTACAAAAGCAAATTTACTTGTTTTAGATGAAAATAAAAATAGTGGCTTGCCTCATTCCATACATTGGATAATGAACTCGAGAATTTTTCTACGAATGGTCACACGAAAAAAATGAAATTTAAGCAATTAAATTCGTAGTATTAAAAAAAAAAATCTGCCATATACATTACAAACCGGCTATTTTTACACGTTAATTATAGTCGCTATCCTATTTTCGTTGATCGTTAAAAATTTAATCACGCGTTAAATTACATTTCAAATTACTCGCGCATGTATTCTATAGCACTTATACGGCTAGCATCACGAAGCTTACGGAGTAATTGACGATACACCGACGTTTTGGTTGTACTTACGACTACTCCAAACATTGCGTTTCTCCTGTGCAAATTAATTGGATCGTTCAGATCATTTGTTCCATGCATATCGTAATCATTTGGATGGACAAAAAAAATAAAAAAATAAAAATGCTCAACATAACGTGAAATCTTATCCGACTGAAAACTTATCTCTATTGTGTATTTTTGTGCTTTACAAATCGGAAATATAAATATCGGTGTCGCGCCATGCAGACCGTCGTTTGAGTTGAAACTTATCGTCGTCAGCATCCTGCGTTTTTAGCGACGAAATTTAAAAAAAATCGTCAATTCGTAAAGAACTGGCATTTAAAAACCGGTTGTTAGAGGGAGAAAAAAAACATATGGCGAGAAGGATCGACAAGAATTTCATCTATAATTGTCGCACTCCGTCATCGTGTGATGTTCTCCTCACGAATCGCTCCACTTTCGCATAACGCGCATCGTTAAATTCTCAGCAACGTAAAAATAGCGTTGAGTTGAAGGCATTTTATCGGAATAACGCGTATGGCGTATGGGATGTATACCTACGCGTGGCCCGCATTCCAAATTCACCAAAACAATCGAACTACCTCGAGAGGCCTATTATCGGGGTAACATCACGCCCGCGCGCGTATTATACCATTCGATCGATGACTTCATTTCGCATAATCCCTCCGGTCGGAAGAAGCTTCCGAAAGCACCTTGCCGCATACTTCGCAAACAGTAATATAATTTCGATAATATATATCTAACGAATTAAAAAAAACAAATTCGTTTGGTAGATTGTTTGCCAACCGACGCGAGATTTCAATAAATGTCTCCGTGGCAACGACATTTTATCGCCTCAATTCTTCCATCGGTTTCTAAACGCTTGGCGATGCTAAAGTTATACTAATGCTTCTAAAGAATCCATAAAACGTTAAGTTAAGTGGGGCCTCTAAAGTGTTCATTTCTCAACCGAGATAAATCCACTCGGATCGTACACTCATCCACGATAAAGATTATCCATTGGAAAACATTTTTGTAGCCATTGTAGTTTCTTACTTATTTGTACGCGTCACCATAAAGACATCTTGTATCTCATACGTCAGATATAAAATTCCTTTCGTCGCGCAGCCTTCTAAATGACATATCCGGCTGATTCTTTGATCGATGAGAAGCCTTCTCTTCGCTACCCCGCTATCTTAGAATCCGTACTTCGTCTCGTCGTGCCGTATTGATAATAATGTCTCGAGGGAGCGATTTTTTTTTCATCGTTTTACCGGTATTCCACAATGTGAAAGGTAAAAGGTATCGTGATTGGCACTCTTGCTGCAGAGAGCATTTTTATATCGTAAATACGTTCTTAAGGAGAGTGTATCATTCCGATCCAAAATAGATTCAGAGAGAATTTCTAATACTTCCACGTGGGATAAAAATATGAAAAAAATCGACCATATAAATGGTGCCAACAATATGCATTTTGCATTTTTTTTTAAATGAAAAGTCACAAATTTTGTATACGAGTTTGCGGAAAAAACTGCGCATTACACGCAAGAAGTTTCCGGATAATTGATCGAATAAATGCGCAACTACCGATTAAATATTTTTCGAAGAACGGGCTTTTCGAAAAATAGAATGGATTCTAAAAAAAAATTTACGTGCATCTAGAAAAAATAACAGATAAATTTCTGCCGAAAAAAGCTCAGTTTGCGAATAACTCGTTGAACTTTTTTTTTTTTAAACTAATCTGTAGATAACTTTTTGAATGTCTTTTTATTTTCATTTTTTCACTTCATTCAAAATTCTCTCTTCTCTGGCAATATAATGATCGGTCTCCTTAAAGTTGGTGACATATACGACAGTCTTATGAAGATATTGTAATATAAAACATGAACCCTATCGAACCCTATATAATGAAACGAATTATCGAAATACGTTAATAGCGAATTATTGACGATTGTTATAATTATCGATTATTGAACGGTTTGAAAATGATGATTAAATAACAGTAAGCGGCCAATCGTTGTACCTTATTACAACTCGTTCGTAGCGCAAAAAAAACCAGCCGCTGATTGCCGAATTTATTATACAAAACGCATAATCGTTCGCGGTTTATAGCTTTTTTACGGATCAACAATAGAGGTATAAAAGATCAAAAAGTTTCGAGAGTATCGGGAATCGCTTTCGTGCTCCCGAAGAAACAGTTATGCAGAGTTATTCGAAGGACGATCGTTAATTTTTGAATTTTTTCCGCTTGCTTCATGTGCAAATTTCGTTTTGACGAACGCGCGAAATTATTACGCTGACCGAAAGGTCCCGTTAAGAGTGATCCTCCGTTGTCATTCGGTTTCTCAAAATATTGCCATTCTCGACTGCTAAAAAACATAAAGACGTATCTCGCATCATTTAACGCGTGAAACGGTTTAGAATACGTTTTTTTTCGTCTACAGCATTCGACATGGTGTATCCGGACGATAAACGCGGCATTCGCAGACAAGAGCCGAGAATTTATGGGCATAAATGTCAAATGGCATGGAACGAGAACGCCCAGTGATGCCCTCGAGATCGCATGTTCTCATAGGATTCTTTAGAAACGACTCGCACGCTTCCCTCGGGAACGACAATAAGGGAATGCGTTCGTCTTAAGAGTAGAGAAAAGAAAAATCGTTAATCGATATTCATTTTTTTTCGAGAATAAAACGAGAGTTGCTTAATTTCACGCGACGATAAAAAAACTCTTTCACGAGTGCGTCTCGGACTAGGATGCGAGACGAGTGCATTTGGTTTTTTCGTTTTACTCCCAGAATCCGAAGCGTTTATTCACATTTTGAATACCAACATTTGTAGCCACCTATACTCTATGTATTCGAATTAAAACTCGACACCAATATCACTATAGCTATTGTGAATTAAATGCAAACTGTCTCATTGCCGAATATCGCGATAATCGCTGAAATGTCGAAAAGATATACGAGGAATTCCTAAAAGTAATATGACCATAAAAAAAAGAAATATACATAATATTTTAAAGAATTCAAGATATCGTATGGAATCGTTGACGCCGATCAACCAAAGAATTTTGCTGAGTCCGAAGGTTCAACGTACCTAATACAGATGAATCACATTCCTTCGGTGATTAGGCATGTCTCCGATTACCCAACATCCTTTGATTTCGATTGTGTCTATAAACGTGCTGCTCTTTATTTTTTTTCCCAATCAAGCGAACTTCGGCCCCTCGACAAGGTGCAATAATGAATTTTTGGGGCTTATTATCTCATTGTTTCGTAGAATGTCAAGAGTCCGTTTCCGAATCTCGTGACAAACTATTCGTTTCTACCGCGGAGCGATGATAACGATTTGCGAAATTTTCGATCAAACACTTCAATGGGAAGCAATGGGAAGAATCCAGAGACAACATCAAGATAGCGATTAATTTTAACTTCCCAACAACACGAAAAATACACCGCGTTAAATTTTCGCATTTAATTTTTTTTTATACACGAAAGAAAATGGTAAAAAATAAAATTTCTTTCTCTGCGTAAAAAAATGGTAAAACACAAAACAATGTCGGCCGTAAATGCAGCATTTTTTTGTAAATATAAGAAAAATGGTAAAATACAGAATATTTTTTCTAAACGTAGAAAAAAATATAAGAATAACATGATAAAATCCGGAAGCTATCGAGGACAATAAGCCGTATCATGGCCGACGATACAATAACCTTGCGGAAGCGATACAATTTCGATATGGATTAGTATCGATACATAAACAGCTCAATATCCGTTCGAAGATCACGACGTTCGAAAGATTGCTCGACGGAACACAGTGAGCGGCGGAAGAAGGCAATAGTCATCTTCGAATTTGACACGGTGGCGTAAATCGCAGTTATCATCGCAAAGCCACACAGTTCTTTGTTGTACGAATGTGCACCGGCTATAGATACGGTATGGTACACCGAGGTGGGCGCGGAAAAAAACACGAGCGAAATGGTGAAAACAACGGTACATCAGACTTGAACGAACGGGGTCTCTCCACGTCGCGATTATATTTTTTCGCGTGAAATTCTACTCTATTACACTGTATTATAGGAAGCGTTCGGAAAGTTCAGAACTACTTCCGAGAGATCGGAACATCGCTTGAGGCTCCGGTACGTTATCAAAACACTGGTTACTGACTACATGAGAACCAAATAAACTTTTATAGTCCCCAGTTTCACAATAATTTCACTCGGCAACTCGTTATTCATTAATACACGTCGGTGAATGTGTCGTGAAACGCCCGAAGTCTTGTGTAAAAAAAAAACTGCATCGACGGACACGAATTAAAAAAAGGCGTTATCCCTATGTTAATGTATGTATTATACGCCCTTTTGATTTTTAGCAGTCGATATGTATATACCAAAGGGATATTGAATTTCCTTGTATACTATCTGCTTGCGCGTCGCCCTACCTGAGATGCTGCCTCAATGACAATGCGCTGATAGAAAAAGACACTTGCAAAGCTAAGCAAACGTGATACACTGACTTGACGTAATTCGACAGGCGCATTCTGCAACCGGGTACAATGAGTGAGTTAATGTTATCGCGATTTAATTCAACGTACATGATACGTTCGAATGTTGTTATGAAAGTATCAAATTATTAATTAATACGAGAAATCACACACGTTAATTCCTGTTGGATATTTATTGTATTTTATTTGTTTGCATACCGAAGAAATGTGATTCGCGCGATGAAGCTAAAGCTCGTTCGTGTTATCGTATTTGTATACCCTTCAATTAGTGACCGTGAGCCGTATCTCTTTGAGAACGCGATTTTTTTTTATTGAACGTTAAATACACAGGAAAACTAAAAATACGGTTCAGATAATAATATCGGTATCCATTTATAGTGTCCTTCGATGGTTAAGAATGTTTAAAAAATGAAGTTTAGTTTTTTTTATTCAGTTGCTCGTTTCGTTGGCCGAAAGCAACATAACCGTCGACGAGCAGCCGGGTGTTTACATTTTTAATACGTGGAAAATAGTTTTTTAAAATTTTCTTGTCGATGAGGCTGTCGCATGTGTGACAATTAGTTTTTCATGAATAAGTACAATAATCTCAATAAGCCACTTAATCAAAAAATTAAACTTTTTTTTTTTTATTTCCCTGATGTACGAGTAATAGTTACGCAACTTTTCATTCGTCGAACAATCATTATTCGAATTATAAAAATGATAAATGATGATGATGTTATTTGCCTATGAATATTCGATGCCCGAAATATCTAACTCGGTTAATTACGTATCCGCGTCCGATGTTCTAGGAAATCAACATTCTTCATTCAATTTCAAGATTGTTATCGATGAAATGTAAGAACGTTACCAACCACGAAGAAGTACATTTCTTTCGAGTGTATCCACGTACAGAGAACTCGCAGTCCTCATTAATTAACTGTACTCCCGACATATTAGAGAATTAAAGAGATACAGAGCTTAAGATCAGTGTCAACGATAGAACGAGTGTGTTTACTCGTAAGTACGCGTTTCTCTCGATTTCCTTGCGAACAAAATGCTCGTCAAAGTAAAAATATATATAGTGTACCTAATTATAATAACAATCGAATCGTAAATCGAAATCTAATCGATGTTAAATAAAAAAACGTTACACATCGACGATAACGCATAAAAGTTGTCTCGATCAATAGCGCGTTCACTGATCTCGCGATCTTCTATCGTAAAATAAACAACTCGGCAAAGACAAAATAAAATTCACGTTTCCACGAGACTAAACCTCTCAGCTAAAATAAACAGTGTAGTCGAGGAAAAAAAGCCGTTTCGACACATTACAAAATGGCGAAAAGTTCGGAGCCGATTATTATCTTTGCCAAGAGGGGCCGCTGTTGCGTGATTCAAAATATATGTAAGTATATATATGACATATATACGAATCCTCGGAAAAGATGTACAGTCAGTATTGAGGCGGGGAATCGGGTCAGAAACGCCGAAGAACACCTGTGTTCTCTATTCGGGAAACATTGTATGTACATACACGCGATGATCGCATCGACAAAAGTCGTATAAGCGTGATACATAAACTGAGCATTAGACCGGAAAAACGTTCACTCGCTTGGCAATTATTGTACAGCGTCGATATGTCTCTGCAACAAGCAGGAACTCGTGCGCGCGTGTATGTACGCGAACGAGTCGAGAGGCTATGCCGAGCCAAAACTGATGCATCGAGCAAACCTGTCATCGCTATATTTACCATTGTGAGGTGCTTCACCGCGGCATTATAATCGTTGCGATCGAACGAGACTCGTGCCATTATCGAACGGTGTTCTAATGAGTTGACAACAGAACGCGAACTATTTACATTGAAATCTTTTACTCGGAAAGCTTTTAATCCGTTCTACGTTGTCGCGGGGACAGGCTTCACGGATCTGATTTAATCGCTCGGTAAGTCTCTCGCGATTACCTTACCAGTGAGATACATTGCAATCGTTTATTTTAACACATGTGCGATATATTGAAAAAAATCTCGTTCGACCTCCCCGTCGTATCTCGTCTATGAAAATGACTAATAATCCGATTCCGTCGCAAACTATACCGACGCGACACGCTGTCAGTTCTTATTCATCAGCAGGACAGAAATAATGCAAAAGTGTGGTTTTTGCGCACGGAAACGTTCGGTTAAGTGATTGACGAATGTGGACGCTCGCGTGGATGTTTGTCTGTGATTTTTTTTATTTTTTGTGAAAAAATAGTTTTTAAGTATTTGAAAGACTCGGGGACCGCAGACGAGCGCAAGACACCTTGGGAAGCTGAAATGAGAAGCAAAACGCGTGACAGACCCTAATGTAAAGCTATTTTTAAACGTGACAATGAAATTAGGGTTCCGAAAATATTGACAATTAGAACTTGTTAACGGTGTATAATTTTAGATACAAAATATAGTCATTATTAATCTTACCGAGTTATCATGGTGATGCGTTCAGTGTAAAGCGGGTCAAAAGAATATTTTTTAAATAAAAAAAAGAATAACATTAAAATTACCAAATTTTTCGTTAAATTGAAAAAAGTTTTTTTCGATTTCAACACATATTTATTTAAAATTAATTACACGGGTCGTGGATGGAAAAACTTTCAATAGAATATGATTTGTTTCCCGCGCGACGAATGTAAATATGCGAAACGATCGATGATCCAAATCCGACGGACCGAAGTGAAATTATTGCATGCAACATTTAGCGGTGTATTTTCCCGCCGGGTGTGTCGAGTCATAAATTATAGTTGGCACATACCGCTGCATCGCGAGAAGCCGAATGCTCGGCGATTACTGTCTCCGACGACTGTTGGCTTCTCTATTCGAGTGTTGAGTTGCGGTTGTCTGTTGCTTGGGCGGTCACGATGGGTTCGGATGAACGCACGTCTCGTTTCTGTCCGGATACATCTAATGCGAATATCGCGAGTCCGAACATCAAAGCGGCTTCGTGAACTTGTTTTATCGGCGCGTCGACGTTTGATGGGAAAATGTAAAATATTCGCAACCGAGGGACGCAGTGACTATTCGACGCGAACTACTCGACGATTCGAAAATAAATAAACGGTTCAACGTACAAACACTCGAACCAAATAATAATGTGCGGTATATTACTTGTTTTTTTTTTTTTTCTATGGATATCAACTTTTTTTTTAATATGCGGAGTAAATTCTGTATAATTAATCCTCCAGACTTGAAAATAAAAAAATGTGTACCAATCACCCATTGAAATTATGAAGATAGGTACGCGACAGAAATTGAGGAATTCATGAATAAGAATAAGTTGTCAATCAACGCCTTTGCTGCACAAGGCTAAGGAGCTGAACAAACTGTTAAACTTTTTTTTTCAACGCTGTTCGATGTTTTATTCAATACGACGTATTAACAGTGTTTACATTTCCACGAGTTTTCTCAAGCAAACGAGGGCAATTTTCTTATTGGCAGTTTCCGCGTCGTATTACACACTTATACAGTAAAACCTCTCGACAAACATAGTTGCGGAAGTAAATACCCTCTCAATAGTGTTGGTCGAAGGACTATTGTAGTTATCGAGATACTGGCCATTGAAAGATAAGTCCAACATGCAAGGATTATCGAGAATTCGTTTCTATCGCGAAGCTCGCTATTGAGAGATTTCACTGTACACTGTTGTTACATACTATGAGAACTATTACTGGTATGCAGTAGCACGCGAATCAATTTATTGAGTAATTGCTTCGCGGTCACGTCACGTTTAAGATCAACTCGATAAACTAAATGGGGAATGAATCACGATACATTTCTAGGACAATTCTACAAGATCAAACACCATATCGTAATCCTTTACAGTGTTCTCCAAAATCTGTACTTCGCTCATTTTAACCAAAGAAATCTCGTTTCGTTTTATATTTCAATTAATATTTATTGGAAGAAATAATTGTATTTGATAGAACGATTAAGAAGGACGTATTGTTGCATTCCCAGACAAAAGTGAGGTTAAGAGGCAATTTCGAATACATCCCAATGGGATAAAAATCTAAAAAAAAAAACGCCTTATAAAAGATGCTAAGAACATTAATTTCGCATACTAATATATAATGTTAAATATTTATTAACAAATTTATTTAAAAAAAAATTGTTTAACGAATCATCCGGCAACCGAACTTTTTTTCGAACGGATGGAGATTCTTTAAATTTTCTGGCTATACACGTGCATTTTCGGTAGTTTCCGAGTAATTGATCGAAAATATTTTAAAAGAAGGAATAAACTTTTTTTCAAAAAAATAAATTTTCGGCAATCAGAAGAAAAAAATTGAAAAAAATTCACATGTATCCAGAAAAATAAACGAATCAACTTCCGTTACATAAAAGGCTCGCCGGCCGGATTATTTGTTAAACTATTTTTCTAATCTAATTTGGTGATAACTTTTTGGAATTATTATTATGCAAAATTGATGTTCTAACCACCTTCCGTGCGGTTGATTTTTTAAATTTTTATTCCATTGGGAAGTATTAAAAATTCTCACTGAATCTTTCTTTTGGTTGAGAATGTAGCGAAAAACCTTCTATAAAGATTTTTCTCATCAATGTCATCGTACCCATCGTCATACGCGCCCTTCGACCACATAACTTTTTGACAAGCGCAGTATATTGCGTTTGATATGCAAATGAGATATGCGCGTCAACCGACGAAATATGCAAAATCAAGTACCGCATAACTCGTGCAAAGGAGCAAAGGATCGCGGGGGCCGAAGGAATCTATGTTGCTCCGAGCTATTCCGAAGCTAAAAGCCTCGTGAAAGGCTCGTTGGGAAATTGCTTATTGGAAGCATCAAGCGCGTGCCGTTGATGACGCTTTTACCACGCTACAGACATATCGTGGGTGGACGCAAAATCGCATTGCGTATCTCGCGGAAAACCACTGCCCACTTGGTGTTCATGAAAGTAAATGGGTCAAGAACGGTTTATTACGGCGATCTAATCGTCCGCGGCCTGCGGTTTTTTGATCAGCCGTTTAATTTTCCCTCGTGTTTCGCACACTCTTTGCCACGCGTGTCTATCTCCCGTGCGAACCCCAGAACCGGCCCTTCGCGCGGGAGCCACGGTGAAAATGTTCTAGAAAATTTGGTAACGAGCCAACATTATTTCATGCCTCGATTGCATCGCGAGATATAACTTCTCGTTTGTGTAACTTTCGTCGAATATTGCTCTCCTGTTCGAAATGTGCCAAAAATTTGACAAATTCATTACGACGTAGACTGGGCGTAGACACATATTGCAGACGCACAAAAATCAGTGTGGATGAAATTTTAAACGAAAAACATCACTTTCGGTAAAATTGCTCGATAATAATGATAATAATGATAAAAATGATAATAAATGGTCGATTAAAAAAAAATTCATTGACATCGGAATCATATAAATTTCGATGAGAATACTTATTTCATGTTATTTTTTTTTTGTAGTTGAAGCAACAAGGATCCAACCCGCATCTCGAGTGCTCAATTTCATTCGGCAATACCGCAGAACTTGTTCTTGGACCACAAGTGAGTAGTAAACATTCTCTATAATGCGATAACATGACATCGCTCGTTCATCGGGAATTTCGCGAAAACAGCAAGCTTCGCGGGGGTGTCTAATGTTCCGTGAAAAATCGTTCGAGGTCTCGAGGAAGACGCGATCGATGTTCCAGTCTGGTACATAACATCAATATTGTAATGTATCTTAGGCGCTCTTGGCTCTACCTCCGACAGCCTAAACTTAACTCGCCTCCGGAATGTATATTAGTACAGTACGTAGCCTTGTGCGAAATAATCGGCGATCCATGGCGATCCGAAAAATTCAATATTTTCATTAAAGATGCATCACCCGTACGCGTTCCCAATCAAAAGTTTAATGCGATCAAAATTTTAGTACCTCGCGATGTTCCAGAAATTTGAAAAAAAAAAAAAAAAGGTTTACTGATTATTTGTTGAACAATTTTTTTTTTTTTAGTTAATTGTTAATAACTTTATTTCACTCAGTGTGAAAAGGCAGTTTTACGCACGTTTTGGGCGCGTATAACCGCCATTTTCACACCTTGTTAATTAAAGTTTTGTACAATTCACGCGCGAAAAACAGTTTCTTAACTCGCATTGTAATGTACTATTTGTTTTTTATCTTACAGAATGTGGGCCAAGCATTGTTTAGCGTTAACGTTGCTCGGGGTTTTCTATCTGACAACGTTAAACGAAGCGAAACCCAATTATTGGGGATTACCACCGGGACCCTACTGCGCGGGAAGATTTCCAGAAGGAAGATGTTGCGACGGCCGACAAGACGACTGCAGTGCACCAATTCTGACGACCACCTGTTATTGCGACGAATTCTGCAATCGGACACGCGAAGAGGACTGCTGTCCGGACTACTGGTCTCACTGCAGAGGAATACCCGATCCTCCCGAAGAAATAAGACGCAAGTGTCTTCCGCTGCTATTCCGTTTAACATTCGTCAACTCGGTAATTTGTTGATTTCGATTTTTCGTGTAACTGGAGATGTTTTGTTCATCAGGTTGTTTCTTCGAGGGAAAGGAGTACAATGATGGAGATATTTTGATGGATAACTGTAAAAAGTGGTAAGTCTCTCGAATGCCGTTATCGCATTCAACGATAAACGTAAAACTTGTGATATTCAATAAAATTGTTCGTCAATTTTTTAAATCAGCAAATGTACAAATGTGGGAATACGAGCCGAAGTACTGTGCGAAGAACATCATCGATGCATCGTCGAACCCGAATTGCTGCAGGAACTCGATCGTCAGAAATACTACTTGGGATGGCGAGCGACAAATCAATCAAAGTTCTGGGGGCGAACCCTCGAGGAAGGTGTACAATTGAGACTTGGAACTTTGAATCCATCCAAATCGGTGAGTAAACTTTTTTTTTTACCGTTACTTGTTTTTCAGGAAAGCGTATCGCGTTACATTTCCAGCGAAAAGTGAGATTCGTAGAGAATTCAAACACTTACCAATAGCATAAAAATCTGAAAAAAAATCAACCGTACTGAAGACATCAAAAACTTTTATTTTGCATAATAACAATGCCAAAATGTTATCGACAAATAAATAAGTAAATAAATAATAAAAAAAAAAGCCAGTGAAACTTTTTTTTTCTTCTTATTTCAAATTAATTTTTTGATTTTTAGAAACCATGTGAATTTTTTCAGAATTTTCGTACATTTTTGAAAATCTCGTATCAGACATTTTTTTAACGCTATTGTTACGTAAATTTTAGTACAATCGCCCCGAAACTTTGCGAGTGTGCTGTGGAATGTTGCTGCGAAAACATATCCAAAATTCGTGCGTTTATATAAATTTTTCAAAATTTCGAAAAAATAATTTCAGAAATGTAAGAATATTTGAAAAAAAATTGATGTGATTTCTAATAAATCAACGAATTAATTAATTTTAAACGAGAAAAAACAACTTTCACTGGCTATTTCTCGAACAATGTATTTATTTACTTATTCATTAATAACTTTCCGACATTATTTTAATGGAAAACTTTTAAAGAGTTGTTTAAAAAAAGCTATCGATTCTAATATCGTCTTCTATTTTCATCAGGTTTATAGAATGAATCCGGTGCGAAGAATCTATAATCCGGATGCGTTGCCGAAGCAATTTGATTCGAGAATGATGTGGCCGCGCGATATTTCTGGTATCCGTGATCAAGGATGGTGCGGAGCGTCGTGGGCTCTTTCTACAGTGGACGTTGCCAGCGATAGATTTGCAATAATGAGTAAAGGGGCCGAGGCGGTTCAGTTGAGCGCTCAGCATTTGCTATCGTGTAATAATAGAGGTCAACAAGGATGCAAAGGTGGTTATCTGGATAGAGCGTGGATGTTCCTAAGGAAATTCGGGTAATAATGAATAATTCAACCGTACGATATCGTTATTACGTTAAACGATCCTCGATACACGGCAATTATTGACTATTCTCATACTATAATATTTTCTTCGTTAATTATACACAGTTCGGTTGACGAGTACTGCTATCCATGGACGGGAAGAGCGGACAAGTGCAGATTGCGAAAGAGAAACACATTAAGCACGGCTGGCTGTAGTAATCCACCGAATCCATTGAGAACGGAACTGTACAAAGTAGGACCGGCTTATCGTCTCGGTAACGAGACCGATATAATGCAAGAAATCCTTACGTCCGGTCCAGTGCAAGGTAATTACTTAATTATAGCTACGCGATCACTCCGAGCCGAAGACGTTTGAAATCGATTATGTTATATGACCGAGAAAATAACACGTTTCCAGCTACCATGAGAGTTTATCAAGATTTCTTCGTCTACGAATCCGGAGTCTACAAACATTCGAAGCTCGCCGAAGAGTATCTCAAGGGATATCACTCGGTGAGGATTATCGGATGGGGAGAGGAATACACATCCAATAGACTTCCCGAAAAATACTGGGTAATATAAAACGTTTCTTTTTCACCTTTTTTTTCTCACTCGCCAAATGAATTTTTAAACATCGCTATTTTATCGATGTAACTTTCACTATCAACTAAATTTACTTCGACACTTTAAATATCTGCACATTTAAAAATGACGAATCAGCGAGTACAAGAAATATATATTGACTTGTGAATATTTTTGTTCTTTCAGCTCGTCGTGAATTCGTGGGGTTCGGATTGGGGTGAAAATGGTCTGTTCAAGATAGCGAGAGGATCGAACGAATGTGAAATCGAGACTTACGTACTTGCCGTATGGGCAAAGACAATGTAACCAAAGTTAGGATTACTATAATCACAATAATTGAAGAACGCATTTATTGAATCTCTGCCGTTATGCTGCTGCCGGTCGCGCCTCCGAAACGTGTTCACGTGACTGAAGAAGAGACTCAGAGAAGACAGACAACAAGTCCGTAATAAACTTACGAACTGCCATCCCTATTGTGTGATCCGGTGTACGTTTGTACTGCTTAATGTAACATTAGGATATAAAATACTCTTAATGTATTTTCTAAGTACGCGACAAAGACGAGGAGACGTCGTATACGACAAAAAAAAAGATCTCTACGTAATATTTTTTCATTGTTAACGCCGAGAGCGTTACAGCGAGATAAAGGAGAATATATATTAGTCATACTATGAGAGAGTATTGTCGTTTGATAATATGTATAAAAAAAAATACAATTGCCAGTTGATCTACTTTTATTGTATTAATAAATATGATAGGATGTAAGAAGTAAATAAATTTCGAACCAACAATATTGCTGTTCACTTATTTCTGAAAAATCCGCGAACAAAAATTGTGACAATTGATTTTTTTTTTTTTTTTCCCCGAAACAGAAAAAAATTAAGGCGAAGTGTATCGTTACATTTTCAGCCAAATGTGAGATTCAAAGAGAATTTCGAATACTTTCCAATGAGATGAAAACCTGAAAAAAATCAACTGTATAGACGGTACTAAGAACATTTATTTTTTTTCTGCAAATGATTCGTTCGTTTTACCGAACATTCGCTGTACTTCGCGGATCGATTTTCGTTCGATCGCAAGGTTTACTCGTATCCACAATTAAAATCACCTTTTCGGAATAGAGGGCGTCAGTCAATGATTGTACGCAAAAAATTGTATTTTTTTTAGAAGATGTTGTTTATTCTTCGCATCGTCCACCAAGTTATTGAAATAATAAGATAGCGAAATGTCAATAAAATGATGTATGTAGACTTGCGTGAAATCACAAGTAAGTAACCTAACGTTTTCTGCGGAGAGAGAGGGAATTTCTCCTGAGCCATGCCGCCTTTCGGGATCCACCAATGGTCTGTGAGTAACGGTGTCCTTTGCCCAAACCTCGGGAACTTCTGCCGGACGAAGTTTTTCCACGGAGTTCGCGATGCTTGTGGACGGCCTTGCAGAGCCAGTTTACCTTGGCGTCGTTGCGGATAGCCTGAGAAAAATATCGCGAATATCGTTAGAACAGTGAAAATATCGATTAAAATAAAATCGTCATCGATAACATCTATTCAGACATCCAAGGAAGAAAATAAATCATTCGGATCAATCTTCTACAGATATCATCATATACAAAATAAATTATCGCTGTTTCTACGGCGTAAAAAACAATAAACAATTATGTCTCGTGTCCGAATGGAACAAAAAACATATATCACCTTGTGTGCCGGATCAACGAGAATGATTTCGTAGTATTTGTAGGAAGAATCCTGTGCTACCCAGTAGCTGTTGAGAACTCGTAGACCACCGCAGCGACGGCCGACACGCTCCTGTTCAGGTGTAAACGATATTTCTTTTTAATAAAAATTGTTTTCGATCAAAAATATAGTTAGAATTAAGACAGTATGAACAATCGTTATCAGACATCCAAGGAAGTTATATAGATACATTCATCAAGTGTCTTATGAATCCTGGTTATCATCATTCTGTTTTTTGAACCGTATAAATTTGAGATCTTTGTGACCAAATTGGAAGTTGATGATTTATGAAAAAAAGTTTACCTCGGCAACGGATTGCAATTTCCTGGTAGGTTTCAGTTGGTTGACTCCGTGGCTTTTGGGTTTACCGTAAGTGGCACCTTTGGGTACGGGACGTTTGCGTCCACCTCGTCGTACGCGAATTCTGAAGATGACAAAACCTGCAATTCACACGGATACAAAGGCATTAGACACGCGCGTGTTAATCGAAACGAATATTTTTTAATCGATGGAAACTCCGTTTCATCAGACGGTACATATCTCCACGATTTCGTAAGAGTGGTGCATGTACAATTCATCATGAAAGGGTCAATCCTTTTTCCTTTTGTTCTCAAGCATAATTTCATCCGTCTCTGTATCGGTAAAGCAGTATTTTAACAAATTCCTATCGGCTATCCATCGGACTGTATGCATCTTGATTTCAAAAGTGCGGCTCAAGTGGTCGCTTATTTTCTTTGTAATCGTGATTTTCTCTGCACGACAGCGGTAATCAATAGTCAATAGTTAATGTTGCGATTCCAAAAACAGCGCGACAAATTGATATTAACTATTAACTATTGATTTCCGATTCTCTATACTATAGCGGAAATCAATACTTAATAGTTAATATCAATTTTTCGCGCTGTTTTTGGAATCGCAACATTAACTATTGACTATCGATGCCAACGCTGCCAATTTTATTATTGTACTCATAGTGAATCCGTCCAACGAGATTTTTTTTAACGTTCATTGATATGTGTAAAACAATATCTGATCAAAAAACAGCGCGAAAAATTGATATTAACTATTGATTTCCGATTCTCTAGACTATAGCGGAAATTAATACTTAATAGTTAATATCAATTATTCGCGCTGTTTATTGAACAGATATTATTTTACAGATATTTTATACACATATGAATGGACGTAAAAAAGAAAAATCTCCTTGGACGGATTCACTAAGAGTACAATAATAAAATTAGCAGCGTTCCATTTATTTGTTTACACAATGTCATACTCGTTAACGAGATAGTTAACGATTTACTGGTACGTTTTAACGGATTAACAATGTGAAAAAATGAATACGAGTTAAATTAAAATGCATCTAATGCTACAAAGTATCTAATAAACTGACAAGTATCAGACGGTACGGATCCCCACGGACAGTGAGACCCCACTATTATTCGGAAACCGGCAATCGGCATGCGCCATTGAATTAACATTGGTGCATCGACCAACCGGAACTCCGCTAATTCGGGGCCTTGCTGCATCAATAAGAGTGGTGCATGTACAATTCATCATGTAATAGTCAATCGTTTATTCGACCAAATATCGCATCAACATCTCTGTACTTGAAACACCGCTTTCAATTGAATTCTTATCTCCAGTCAAATCAAATACAATCAATTTTATTACGAAAAAACTGGTTAAGCATAGGTAAATAAGTCCAACGGGTAGTCATTTTTTTTTTTTTTTTTCAAGATTTGCGACAAAGACGGTTATTCCATATGCGTGGCGGATCGACTTTTATCAATGTAATGCTTCTTTCAAATACTCCACGGTACGTGTTTCAAAGTATGTGATTTATCTTCAATGAATTGTTTCATAGTTTCATTGAGCAGATCCACTGAATTTATCAAATAAAAACTAAGGCAACGAAAATATCATTACAAGAATAAAAAATATAATGTGAAGAGTAATTGCTACCGAGAAAGTTTACACAATATCGAATGACAAAAGAAATAAAAATCTTTACAGGAAGGTTCTTGCAGCGGCGGTCAACGGTAATTGTATATGATTTTAGAGATTAAAAAAAATTCGTGTATAAATATATTAAACTGAAAATGAAGATACTGTTTTCAAATAATATTTACTCCAAAATATTTACTCGAATCATAATAGTTTTTTATAAGGCTCTAGAGTAACTGAAATTCCTCAGATAGACATAATCCCCATGTGGATGTAAGAGTGGTGCATGTACAAATCATCATGGAAAATTCAGCTTTCAATGCCCATATAAAATAAGTTGGATTTCAACAAGATACGAAATCTCTAAATAAAATAACTATTCCAATTTTCGGTAAAACTGCAGCATACGTCTCCATCAATATATTTTTCTATTTAAAAAAAAAATCAGAAACGTAAAAATTAACAATTATAAAATTACTTTCTTAATTAAAAATTCACATTTGTTAAAAAAATAAAGAAGCATATGCGCGTATATACAGATGAATAGTCTAAGCCTACAATATACGCGAGAAAACTGTTGTATACAAAAACTCTTCGATAGTCCATGCAAAATCAGAAATTTCTAACTAACTTCAAATGGAAGACTTATTTTGAAGTTTCGTTCAATTTTCCATCATTTGAAATGCATTCGAGGATTTAAACGATTTGAATTACCTTGCTTAGCCTTGTATCCTAGACGACGAGCCTTGTCAGGACGCGATGGCCTGGGGGCACGGTGCATCTTGGTGAGCTGACGATACTGCCAGCATCTGACACGAAGAAGAAAGCGTAGAACATCGCTCTGCTTCTTTCTGTACAACTCTTGCATGTACTTGTACGCACCCATCGTGAGTACCTGCAATTAATAGTCATTAATACATAATGATAATCAACGATCGTCAATCACGTATCACGAAAAAATTCATCGACGCCGAAATCGCGTCTACTCAGCGATCCCGGAACGCTTCAATTGTTCAGAACGATGTTATATTGCAATATCGACAATCATTTTTTCATTAATTAATCTTGAGTCGCGAAATATCGAAATCGGCGTTCACGTGCGAAAAACGTAAATAAAGTGTCACGATAGTTATAACAAGTATGGTGGGTAACACGTCGCCGTCTCTCGTCAAAGGTTAGGATATAAAAATCGCCGATTAATTTTATAACGCGACAACATAAATAAAAAACGCATACGATCGCGGTTCGCGTTAAAACACATTGTAGCACTTTTGTAAACGTCGATACTCGTAATATATCGGATGTTTGTGATTCAGATGGATTTTAATACACGGCCACTCACCCTGCACGATCAGTGTACGAAAGGAAAGAAGGGACATCATGACGAAGACCCAGGCCTATGATAAAATTCAAGATCGGTCACTTCCTGTTTTTTTTTCTCGCAGACAAGTCTCGCAGCGCCATCTGTGAGCAACGTTGACTTCCGGTCGGCGAATCTCGAGTTTACCGTGATGATAATGCGTGTTCGATGATTTTTCGTTACCTATTTGATTCACTCATGACGTATTCTTCTCTGTTATCATGTTATCGTGATTGTTAAAGTGTTGTGATCAATTTAATTGTACGATAAAACGTACGCAAGGATATTGGGAAGCGCACAGCAACGATAAACGAGATGCCGGTAAGTCGTCGATTAATTTTCATGCAAATATTAATCGTCGCAAAAACGAAGTTTCGTCGAAATCGTGTATCTGTCATAAGGGCGTAACCAAATTTAACAATCAACAACTATCGCTTAGATTGTTTATGTTACAACGGTTTTGGTTTTTTTTCAACAATTCTTCATCCACTTGTTTCTACTTTTATGGATAAATGCCTATAATCGTGTTGTCTGTAGAAAGGGTGTAATAAAATTCAACGGTCAACAATGATTTTTTTAGGTTACTGATAAGACACTTTTTTTCCGCCGATGTTTCAGGCGTTTCATTCTAGTTTCACCGATACCAAGGCCGTCGTTGGCAACATGGCGCTATTGCCGATAAAAACAAATTACAGGGGTCCCGCACCACCGTACACCGGCAAGGATATGGATATAATAGACGAAGCGCTGTATTACTTCAAAGCCAATGTATTCTTTAGAACTTACGAAATTAAGGTACTTTTTTTCTCGCAGTGTTGTCTTTTTTTTTATGCGAAAACATTTTTAGCGAGTCTTTTAGAAACAAATGTATTTGCAAAATGTCGCGATGCGTCTGAAAATGAAGGTAAAAAATTAAAATATTCTCTAAAAGTATTATACTTCATTTGGTAAAAAAATTGAAAATTGAAAATGTTCTCAAAAAACGTTCCGACATTTGTTGTGAAAAAAGTTAAAAAATGTACAATGTCCTCACAGAGCACGATTGGACTTATAATGTAAAATCCCAATTCGGAAGCTAAACGTACCAAAAATGTTTTCACATACAATTTTTGTGAGAATAAGCAGAAGTACTCGCTGCTTTTTTTTTTTTTTCATGTTTGGAGTAACTTGTTATTATTTGTTTTCATAGTTTTTAACTTTTTTCAGAGCGAAGCCGACAGGGTTCTCATCTATATCACGTTGTACATCACCGAGTGTCTGAAGAGATTGCAAAAGTGTGCTACGCCTCATCAAGCGAAAAATGAGATGCGTGCTTTAGCTGTTTCCAAGTTTGATATTCCGGGAGATTCTGGATTTCCTTTGAACTCTGTTTACGCTAAGCCCAGCTGTCCCCTGGATGCTGGTAAATATAGTTACTTATCGATAATTAAATTACTATGTCTCGTAAAAAACGATTTGCGAATCTCAACATTTTTTCGTTTTTTTTAAATTATTTTTTGCTTTTCAATATCATAGCCATGGTACGAGAATGAAACGATTCGCTAGCGGTTTTTTTTTTACTAAATTTTCGCTAATTTTCGAAAATTCATTTGCAGATGAAATGAGACAATACTTGCTACAAATAAGGCAAGAAACTGCCGTGAGACTAGTGGAGAAAGTATACGGCGAAGATGGAAAACCGAGCAAGTGGTGGCTTTGCTTTGCCAAAAAGAAGTTTATGGATAAGTCTCTGTCGGGACCTGGCCAGTGAATTATTGATTATTCGTCTATGTAAAAAAAAAAAAAAAAAAAAAAAAATATCATCGATCGATACGTCTGTTATTCTTAACGAAACATTTTTCTTTAATTTTTCATAGAATATGTACATCTTTTTTACATTCGTTTAATCCACTTAATTCGCACAAAGGCGCGAAAAAAGAAAGCGTCGAAGGAATGACGTAATTTTCGGTGCGCGAATGGCGAATAAAATAATTTTTAATTCCAGTATTTTTCGATGTATAATTTATTGCGAGAATTTTAAGCCTTCGGTAGTCTGTACAATCCACCGGAGAAGAGTAACTGATGTTCGCGCACTTTGCGATCCAAAAATTGTCGCAATTCCGGTAAACCGCACTCGACCGCGCCAGGACCCTGAGACGCGAACATCTTCAACATTTGATGTATTCTCTCGAGTGGCATCGAATCGAGGTTCGTCAACATTCCAACGATGTAGGACCAGAATACTTGCAATTCTTCTTCACGCTGATCGCTCGCGGATGCCATTGCGCTCTCGACTTCCTCCTCGTCGACGACTTCGGCCATTGAACGATTCTTCGACGAACTCTCCTCTTGCAGGAGAAAAACGTCGTTCGACGTTTCCTTTAATACTCCTTGAGATACCCAGAATGTTATTTTACGACGCAACACCGTGGCCGGTGCGTGGATCACTTCCGCCAGTTCTTCCAACGTCCATTTATCTAAATATAAATAATAAATTGCTGAACAATGATAAAAACGTAACTGGGACAATAGTAAGAGATATAAATAGGAGTTTTGCGAATTGTGAGAAGAACTGTCGCTTACTCTTCTCCTGAAAGTGTAGTATTATCGTCGCGTGAATCGGCGTCACGTTTATCTCCAACTTTCTGTCCTTCAATTCGATTTCCAAGTTAACGTTTCCCAGATGAGGTTTCCAACACAGAGTCCTGTTGCCTTTCAAGGCTTCGAAGGCTTTCACATATTTCTTCAACTGTTCCTGTACGGAGGCGGGCAATTCGAGTTTCCATTCTTCCTTGAACGGCGGCCAAAATTGTGCGGACAAAATGAGTGCCGAAATCGAGAACGGAGCTATTTCGAGACTGTAACTAGCGTCGGATTGTATGTTTCCATCGATTCTCTTGGAGTCGCAAACATCCTTCAGCATAACTTCGCAATAGTGCAACTGATTCTCGCCGAAACGTCGTTTCAATAATTCGAGATTTCGAATTTCACGCTCTGTATGATAATTCAGCTGCGCCAACAGTCTGTCGGCCAACAAAGTTCTGTACTCGTTAACGAACAGATCTTGACTGCCGTAAACGTTTACGAGCATCGAGATGATATCCGACATTCGTCGTTGTGTCGATTTTGCTGTAAGAAACCAATGCGGAAATAATTTCAATAATCAGTTTATCACGACTATTTATATTGTTGAACTTTGCACTGTTAATGTAAATTTAATTTATAAAAGAGTTGCGAACCGCAAATAATAAATAAATAAATAATCAATTATTGTAAATAACCGCACGGCGATAAAGGATACGTACCGGGATCAGCGTCAACTGGATCCGGCATCCACTTTTCCCAATCTTCATTTTCCTCGTCGACGGATCCATCATCGAGTTGTAACGATTCACCTTTTACCAATTCGTCCGCTAAGTCACTCGGCGAATCGTCCAATAGACCGCTCACTACGCATCTTACGGTATCTTCTCTGCTTCTTAAATATACCCTGAAGTAAAAACAAAGTTTCAAATTAGAAAAATTTCTTTCTGACTTTCGTTAACAGAACTTATTGAATTCAAATTTTTGTGAAGATTTTACTTTATTGGTTCGGTGACCGTTTCCAGCAGCACACCCGTCGGATCCAATTGTCTCAGTGCTTTGATAGCCGCGATATACGCTGTAAGTATATCGGGCGTATTTACGCCCGGATGTAACAAGCGAGTTTTCAGCGCCTCTTGTAAAGTTTGCACCAAAACTTTTCGTAAATCCGTTCGATCCAAACAAACTCTTAAATCATCGATCGCAGGTTGCGAGTCGGGATATTCTGGATGAACGAATAAAAACAGAAATATTGAACAAGCGAATGGAAAATAACTAAAAACTGCACAATAGGGTGATTAAAAAACGCATAATTATTTATGAATTCATGGAATTATTCATGAAAAACTAACAACCGCACAAGAGGAGTCTGTCGGAAAATATTTACCACTGCCTCATTGACTTTGAAATTTATAAAAAATTCAATTTTTGACGTATTAAAAATGCAGACATTCGGATGCTCATCGAAGTTTATGTTGCTTTTGCAAAAAAAAATGTAAAAACGGAGCTGCGAATTATTTTTTTACTCCCGCCTTACGTATTAAAATTATAAGAATATAAACATCAACGATACAGTAGAAAATACTTTTTCTACAAGTCTATGTTTGTGCGAAGATTACTTTTTCATGAGAAAGTAAAATAATTTAGATAAGCAACTGAACAAAAAAATAAACCGTGTTTTTTTTCTGCTCTACTGCATAATCAAAGTTGTAGTCTAAATTCATAAAAGTGCCTTAATAAGTCTTTAGTATAATTTTACCTATGATAATATTAAATAGTTGATCGATTCTGATTCTCGTGTACGTTTCGTAGAGAAAATGTGACAACTTTCCTTTGAATTTGTATAACGTGCGAATTCTCTCGGTTACCGTCACAGACTTTGAAGAACCGCCCGAGAAAATTCTCGTTAACCAACTGAGAACAACGGTTTCCAGCCACTGCAACAAATAAATTGTGTTCGTAACATTAACGTGTAACATTGACACAGTTTAAATTCTACGCTGTTTGCGTTCCTACGTGTTCCAGCGGTACAAGTTGCGATATATCGAACGGCCTGTCGCAGGACTGACTGACATGATCTTTGATACGGATATGTATCAATGATGTTAGTACATTGCCGACGAGCCTTTCCAGCAATTCCAATTCGTTTAGCTTTCTGTTTGTCTCATGGAACATGTAAACTATTATCTGACACTGGCAACTATCCAGTTCCTTGTTGCATCCTCCGCACTCATTGATGTCGGCTCCGTTATCTTGAATAATGAACAAATCTCCGAAAAATTTTATAAAAAAAACAAAAATACTTAAATTTCTATCAAACAAAAAAATTACTATTAAATTCAAAACTATTCGTTAAAATAAATATGAAAAAATTCTTTAAATGAAGTAGAAGAAGTTTAATTGAAGTTTTTTTTTTCTAATTAAAAAAATACTATTAGAAGGTAATGAAAATAAAACTATTGGTACACTGAGATTTACAAACGATTGAATATTTTTGTTATTACCAGTCGAAGAAACATCAGTGTTGCAGAATACATTGAAAGCAATTTTGTAAAACTGTTCAATGATGACTTCGTGGCATAGAGGCAATTGACTCAACAAAGTCGATCTGACGATGAGCTTGAATTGCGCCAAAACATTTTGCTGACCGTAGAGCAACGGCTTTGATTCGTCTACCTGTGAGAGTTGTTCCAACCTCTTCAACAGAGGCAAAAATTCTATGGAACTTGAATACAATTCGTCGACGGCGTTTCTGAACAACTCGAAGCCGCGTTGTTCATCGGCAACATTTGTGAATTTGGACCAAAAATTTGGCGCTACTTTTTGTCTTATGTAGCGCTCTATGCGATTTACGGCAAAATTTTGTATTCTTTTAGCCAAATTTAGGCTGTTTATCTCTTCGATTATTTCTCGAAACTGATCGTCCGTACAATCCGTCTGTACCTGTAAAAAAAAAATTATATCGTAACGAAATAATGAAAAATAATGATTCAATCGCATTTGAAGAAATTCGTGTGAAACCAACCTGTCCTTCGAGAATCGGAAATGCATATTGTACACGTGTAAGTACATCCTCGGGGATACAAACATTCGTCATTTTTGTGATTTTCGATGGCGGGTAATAAGAACAAATAGAATTTCAGTTCTTCTTCTTCTTACAGCAATTTGACTGGATCCTTGTATCAATCTAAGAATGCCAGCCTCGCTGAGCCTGGCCACTAGAAAAACCGCGTCGGCCAAGTACTAATGTAGAAAACGGAACGAGGCTGGTTAGACCTCTTCTACAAAATTGCACTTATCCATACGCCATACGTATAAATGTTTTCCATCTCTGACATCCCAACTTTTGTTTACAAAACACGAAGCACCGGAGTGACAATACTTTCGTTCAAAAGTACAGTCGTAGTTGCAAATTCTCTTGGTGGTGAGTGAAAAAATAGGTTAGGTATAATTCAATTGGGTTGAATATGTCCGGAAAAAACAACGCCATTGGTCGAACGAAAGGCATTGGATTTAAAAAAAAATGTTGTCGTATTGTTTGTATTACGACTGTACGCGAACTCCTACATTAAAGAGCATGTGAAATACCGCGGTCGGTAATAACAACTGTAATCAACTTTCTCACGTGTGTGAGAATTTACGGCTTAAGAAAGAAGGCTCATCGATTGTTGACATGATATCCGCTTTCAATGAGACTGTTTTTTAAGTCGTACATACCCATACGCGAAAACACGTTTACTAAAGTTTTTATTACCGACCGCGCTTTTTCACATATTCTTAAGTAAAGAACAACGATTATATAAAAACGACAGATGGATTATCAGGCCAAAAATTTCGCTGCTTTGCAAATTTGGTTCGTACCGGAAGTGGGCGCTTTTTTTTTTTCTCTCATATCGAATTGTGTACTGCGTGGGTAATGAGGAAACAGATGCGATAACAGTGGCGGAAAAACGATCTCAAATGAATCAAATATTCTATGTTGCGGGCATTGCTATTCGGCACAGTGCGGCAGGGTTCGGCAGTGAACTATAGTGAATTATTGGGAGATACACTACTTTGCTCTCAATCTTCGATCGTATTAATTTAGCAAAATGTCGTTGTTCGTCGCAAGAAATTTTCCCCGCATCAATCAGGGTTTTCTTCATCGTGGTAAGTCATCATTATCTACGTATTTGTAAGAGACAATTTACGACTTTTATAATAGATAAAACTAAAAAATTGAAGCACCTCGATAAGACTCTCATTGAGGTAAGGGCAGTGACGTGTGTTACAGCCGGTCGGTGCAAAGTTCGACTCGTAAGAAATATTATACAACTCTCGGTAAACTTTATTTCGTTAAACGAAATACATCTTGCGGTTCTCCGTCATCAATCTCAAAGTCCGCAATTAACATCAACAAATTACGAATTTGTAGATAAGAAAACTTTGCTTCGAATGAACTAACGTTAGCGGCGTTATTGAAAAAACAGCAGAGCTTAGAAACAATGCATAAAAAAAACGCATTCGAAATGACAAATAGTCGAATTTCAGTTATTTTATTTATTTATTATTTTTTATCACTTTCTAATTTTTACTTATTTTTTATTTGCCATTTTTTTTTTTTTAAGCAATTACATTAAATTTTTTTTTTACATTTGTATTCCGTACTGTGAAATCAAATTGTACTTAGGAACGAACCATTCTGTAGCGGCTCTGGCAACATCTTCCAATAATTATGCTACCACCGGTAATCCGGCGTCAAAGAACATTGTCTATGTGGATGGCGTTCGCACGCCTTTCTTGCAGTCCGGAACCCAATATAGCAAGTTGATGGCTCACAATCTGACTCAACATGCTCTGCTGTAAATATTTTTATATTCTATCTGCGCTAATATTTATTTGCAAACGGCCCTTTGCTTCATTAGAAGTTTTAAATGAAAATAAAAATAATTGTTCTCAACATTCTATTTTCACACGAATGCCTACTTTGTTATTGAAAAGTCATTTATTCTGTATCAACTTCTGAACTCAATGTGCAATAATCGTGATGGTATAACTAAATATTGAATTTCTCCAATGAACGAAGGATCATTTAACTTTCATCAACCAACTATGATTATTTATCGACCTTCTAATTTGTTCATTTGCAAAAAAAAAAAACATAAATACAATGATTTATTCTGCTATATTAAAAAGATATTTTTTAGAAGGATGTATGAATAAATTTTCAGGCAAAAGTGTGATTTGCAAAGAGTTTCAAATACTTTCCAATGAGACAAAAACTGACAAAAAAATAATAATATGCAAAGTGCAAATAACATTAATTTTCCATAGTAATAATGCCATAAAGGTACGAACAAATCAGTTTAATAAAAAAATTATTTAATCAACCATCCGGCAACCCAACTGTTTTTTACCAGAAATTGATCCGTTCATTTTTCTGAATACATATACTTTTTTTCGAATTTCTTCTAATTTTCGATTTTCTTTTTTTTTTTATGGATGGAAAGTTACAAATTTTTTATGCCGTTTTGAAAGGAAACTATGCGTTACGATCAAGAAATTTACGGATAAAAGATCAAACATTTTCACAAATACCGATTAAATATTTTTCGAAATAGGAATATTCGAAAATTATACAAATTGCTAATTTTACTTATACTTGCGTCGAATTTATTTTTTTTTTCAAATAATATGAACACATGGGATAAACTTCACGAGATATCCTAAAAATAAATGTTTCATTTGGCATTTCTAATGACCACTAATGCAGAGTGGAGTTTTTATTCGCGAATACTTAGTTTTTTAAGTTTAATGAGTATTGGTGAACACATCATAAATGATTATCATTCTGTATTCAATGTCGAAGCCAATAATAATCGAAAAATCCATTCCTCTTTGGAACAACTTAATAACTTTTTCAACATATTAATAATTTTTCGAAACTAATTTAAAAAATGCTTCATTCGTGAAAATAATTTCTCCAGATCGTTGAGAAAGAAGACCAATATACCGAAGGAAATGGTAGACTACATTGTTTATGGAACTGTGATGCAAGAGGTGAAAACTTCGAATATCGCGAGAGAGGCTGCCCTGGCTGCTGGATACAGTGACCGCACACCGGCGCACACAGTGACAATGGCTTGCATCAGTAGCAACGTCGCAATGACCACTGGAATGGGTCTCATAGCTTCGGGAGTTTACGACGTTATTGTAGCCGGAGGTGTGGAATTTTTGTCCGACATACCGATAAGACACAACCGAAACATGCGTTCTCTCATGTTGAGCGCAAACAAAGCAAAATCGTTCCAACAGAAAGTGGCACTACTGGCCAGCATCCGACCCTCGCACTTCGTTCCCGATGTAAGTAAAATACCGATCGCCCGTTTTCATTGCGAAAATTTCCGGTAAATAGATCGATTGTCACATTCGAAAATCAATTAATTATTAATTGTATTCCAGTTGCCAGCGGTCGCAGAGTTCTCGACGGGCGAAACGATGGGACACAGCGGTGATCGGTTAGCCGCTGCTTTTGGAGTATCGCGCGCGGAACAGGACGATTACGCGCTCAGATCTCACACGTTGGCCGCTCGCGCTCAGCAACAGGGATATCTATCCGACATTGTACCCTACAAAGGTAATCGGCACCTAAAAAAAAATAAAAAAAAAGATTCTTGTTCTTCTTTCAAATTTGTAGTTTTGCACAAAAATTGTGGAAATTCTTGGCGAATTTCCGGGAACTTTCGAGTCTTTGATGAGTTTTCTCACTTTCCTTTTCAGTGCCCGGAGTAAAGGACCTAATTGAGAAGGACAACGGTGTGAGAGTTTCGACGACCGAACAACTCGCTAAACTGAAACCGGCTTTCGTCAAGCCGTACGGCACGGTTACAGCGGCAAATGCATCTTTTCTGACCGACGGTGCATCCGCTGCGTTGATCATGACTGAGGAGAAAGCGAAGCAACTTGGTCTTAAGCCCAAAGCTTATTTGAGACAATTCACTTACGTATCTCAGGATCCCGTCGATCAGTTGCTTCTGGGACCCGCTTACGCCATTCCTAAGGTGTCTTAAAAATCATCGGAAATCTCCAGTTATCGAAAAATTAATTAAAATTTTTTTAGACACCGTTAGAATTTTTCTTATATTTTTCGGAACTCTAACAACTGTAGTTGTCTGTACCCACGATATCGTGTTCTCCGTATAAAATATGGAAAAATATCTGCTTAACTTCTCGATACGCTTACAGGTTCTCGAGAAAGCGAATCTCACACTGAAGGACATTGGCGTCTGGGAAGTGCACGAAGCGTTCGCAGCTCAAATATTGGCGAATCTGAAAGCGCTGGATTCCGAATGGTTCGCGAAACAATATTTGAAGAGAAGCACAAAGGTCGGTACCCCAGATTTGAGCAAATGGAACGCTTGGGGAGGTTCTCTATCGCTGGGACATCCATTCGCCGCGACCGGTGTGCGATTAGCGACGCATACGGCGAACCGTATGATACGAGAAGATCAACAATTCGGTCTTATCGCCGCGTGCGCTGCCGGAGGCCAGGTACATGATCTTTAAAAACTCCGATCGAACGATGTGTAAGATTTTCCAGCGACACTCGATAAAAATTTCGTAATCGCTCTTTTTTTTTCCAGGGAGTCGGCATGATCATGGAGAGGCATCCCGACGCAAAACTCTGAATCCAATAGATTTTATATTTTTATATACATCACCATCGTGCAAAGTGATCCCAAAACGTAAATAATCGCCGCTTTAACGAAAAATTAAAAACGGAAGAGCACGGAAATAAATAATTTATATTTTTTATGAGATCTATTTGTTACTGTAGAAGTACGAAGCTTTTGTAAAAATACGGGAATGAAAAAAAAATCACGAACAAGAGATAAACGAAAAGTATAAACTGTTGAATTGTATCGATGCGTATGAAGAGCTGATTCCGTCGAATTTATTAATAAAAAAGAAAAATTATATTTCATTGAATAGAGTGGGTAATGAATTTGCCGTGAGGTGTTGCCTCACCGCGCGATCAAGAATAGCTTTTATATCGCGACAACCGCATAGAGCTCGGACTTTCATTGGTTCGAGTCGCGACAAGTGCAAACGCTGACCGGAACCCTGAGCTACGACGATCAGACCGGACTCTTTTGACGCTTCGTTGCTCGTTTCCGGTAGGGCTACTATAGACAGAGTCACGCCTGGACCGCATTCTTCCATGAAATTTGCGTCCAATATACCGATCCCCCTGGCGTCCTGCTCGTCGTACGAGGCCGACGAATCCGGCAATGTTATCGTACATCCGATCGCGTAATCCTGCAAAATTTCAATAATATTTCTATCGCCTGTTACGAATTTTTTCGTTTCCTCGTAGAAGTGGCTTTGTAAACGCGAATGAAAAACAATGAGTGACCAACGTGCATATCTAATTTGCAAAACTCAAAATCGAATAAAAATTTAACGGTTCGACCGATTCTTGCGATTTTTAATAGGGATCACCGGCCGCTAATAGTCCATTTGTGTAAAACTTTTTAGCTGCGCAGCTGCAGAATTGTTCGAGTTATCGTGCGCACGAGTTTTTTTGGCAAAATTCAAAAGTGAGTAATAAAAAAATTAGGGAGCATGTTTCACTGAAATTTAGAAGGAACAATTAGTATCGATTCCTCAATGTAAGCGATAAATTTACTTTTGATTAAATGATCTATGGATCACCTTGATAGGTATTCCGGCATCTATGAGGGCGAGAGTAGCCGCGTTAACGGAAGCGCAATAATCGCTGCCATCAACCTGAAGTACTTCTATAAAAATGTCTATCTGAGATTTTGGAAACTGATCGAGATTGAGTATAGCTTCCATGGCGTGTCTGAGCTGAACGCATCTGTCTTGAGTTTTTCTATCGCCTCTGGGTCTCTTTTTTCTGTCGCCGGCGGTAAAGCTAAATACCGCCATACTGTATTGACAATTGATTATTCCTTTTGATGATTTGTTCGCCGTACTTCTAGCCGATGCGCCTCTGGGCTAAAAACCATGAAAAGAAAAAAAAAACAAAAACACAATAACATTGAACGTTAATCGATCGTTTTTTGTTTTTTAATTCAAATTAATTCTAAGCATTGCAAGTAAATACGAATAATCTACGAACCTGATGAGGTCCATATACGGTTGCCAAGATTTTCGTATTTCCATGTTCTAAATAAGCACTACCGTCAGCCTGTCGAAAAACACCCAATCTCACACGAATTTGCCGCAATTCAAGCGGCCGTCTTCCGTCTATACGCAAACCACCGTGATCCTGCAACTGGTCTTGTTCCATTTTTGTTTATTCCTTCAAAAACTTTTTCACGTACTTCGTATCTTCCGACTATTCCGTATGAAAATTTTATAAAAACTTTTCTTTTAATCCTTTCTTGTTCTTCTTTCTTTTAACTAAGATTTAAATCGCGTTGTTTTCGAAAGTGAATTCTATCGAAGAGGTTATATTATAGAACTACGGCATGGAACGCGCGCGCACACATATCCAAATACCACGCGGCTTTCGTGTGTGTGTGAGAATCGTTTAGTTGTATTTTCACACACCGCACACCAAAATAAGTTCCAATACAAACGCAACGGCAATAATCACTCTCGACTTCCGGTGTGTACGGAAAAAGTCGCTGCGATTTCCCATCTGTGCGTTGTTGTTCAATGATTTAACCTAATTTTCCGAGAAAGATAACAAAAACTCGAGGATGACACTCCTCCCACTGAACCGTCGGAGAGTTTGAAAATTATGCGGAGGACAGTGACTGACAGTGACGTCGCGTAAAACCGAAAGGGACGGAGCGGCGAGAAATCCATCGAACTGAGGACACGTCGAAACGTCAACGACAAACACAAGTTTGTCCGTCGTGCCCCGACTATCCTCAAAATGGCAGAAGACAATGGGTCGACGTCGTTAATCGACAAAAACACGAATTCGCACGAAACGGAATCACCGAGTATCGGTTTGGGACGTTACTTCGATCCCGCTGTGCGCACGGTGTTCGACGAAATCGTCGCGCCAAACAAAAACGATCCGTTCGACACCGCGTCAATCGGTATCGGCGCAATTTCCGAATTGAGCGCAATGTCCGAAATAGCGTCGAGCGATTTTTTTAAAGACGGAAATATGTTTAACGCCGAACGAACGTCAGATTCATTGGCCAATGATATGCACAGAGACGCTTGGATAGCCACCGAACGGACGCGCAAAGTTTTACGATCCATCGCGACGTCGCCTCCCGGATCGAGTTTTCCGGAGAGAGACAATCTCACAATGCCGGGACTGACGATACAGGGTGACATGGTAGACGCCGTCAAAGATGCGGCAATCCGCTTTCTCGGCGAAGATGAGAACATTCATAGAAACGTATTGACGGCTTCGGACGTGACGCAGGATGAGAGAGGATTGAGAAATCTTATACAGGCTGGTTGCTACAAAGCGGCGGTTAATTTGTCCGGAAGATTGATCGCCGTCTATGGACAGGGCTATGGAAAAATAAATCATCCCAGCAAACATACGCCGCATTCGTTGCAACTCTGGTACACGAGACTCGCTCTTCTGGCTAAACTCAAGCGGATTGATGCGCTTGCAGCCGAATCGAAGCCTTTCGGTAATCTCGACAAACCCGATATGTATTTTACTTTTTATCCGGAGCTCTATGGCACGAGACCCGGTTCGATGGCTTCTTTTGCATTCAGATTGCTCCTCGCCGAGATTCCCGCCTACTGCGGCAAAGCCAAAGAAGCAATGGACAATCTCCACAAGATTCTTGCCACAGTTGAGAAAATTATCAAGAATTTAACGGCCGGATTGGCCGAAGACGGCGGACCGCTAAAATTCGGCGCTACCGAACGCGAAGATTCGACGAGACTTTGGACCGGCAGAAGATCAAGAGTTCTCATTTCCATCGTAAATTGCGGTCTGATAATGAAGAATTTTGCACTAGCCATTGACGTTCTCGAGGATTTGTACAAATTGCCGGATTGGAGCGGAGAACAATCGGAGATTTTGCGCTCCGCGATCGGTAGGGTACATCTGTTTTTGGGCGATGTAGCGGCAGCGGAGAAAAAATTTGTCGCGAGTAAAGAAGACGCTAAATCGGCACTGGGGATGAGAGAACTCATCGATAGGGGACTTATGGCTGTTGCGCAAAACGCATTTCAGGAAGCGTTCAGTTGCTTCAAAACTGCGTCCGCTCTCGATCCGTCTAACGTTATGCTGATAAACAATATGGCTGTGTGTTTGCTGTACACGGGAGAACTTAAGACTGCTGTGCAGCTACTCGAGAAAGCCGTCGCTAGAAATCCTATAAAAAGCCTGCAGGAATCCGTGCTATTGAATATGAGTACCTTATACGAATTGCACACGACTCATTGCAAGGAATCGAAGCTACATTTACTTAGACAATTGAATAGATACAAAGGGGATGCGATAGATGTACAATGTTTACAATTACCTATGTAGACTCTCAATCGAAAATTCACGTTAAGCTGGCTTAATAAAAATTATTCAGTTTTATCATAGTTTTTGTACTTTATTCGTTGCAAACCATGTTTTCACGTTCTTTTTTTTTTTTTCCGGAGACTCGATCACGGATATGTATGCAGGGTAATTCAAAATAATTCATTTAATTTAAATTTTTTATAACACAAGTTTCCGGAATGCAATAATACAGTTTTTAAATAGCTGCTTATCCTTCAGTTTCGATTTTCACCGCCCCTTGTCCAAACATGTCATGATTACGTACATACCAGATGTCGCGCAATGTCAATGCTTATCCATCGCGATTTAATTTACTGTATTTGCAACGGTGTTTTATTTCGCGGTGTCGCCTTGCGCGCATGTCAAATTTTCTGCAGTTCGTTCGTTTCCTTGAGAACGCTTGTTTCGTTGTTTGTGACGCGTGGTGACTCGATTACTTGTCAATCCTTACCCGTGACAATCTTGTCAACGTAAAAAAATGGTGAGTTCTCAGCGCGATTTAATGTATTTACGAGTTGTTTCAAACATTTTTATATCACAAGGCTCAAGAAGTCGAGGAAACAATGAAGCGCATTCAGTCGCACAAGGGAGTCGTCGGAACGATCGTCGTCAATTCGGAAGGTTGGGTTTTTTTTTTTTTTTTTTTCATACCAGATTTCTCACGAAAAATTGAATACCAAATTCTGAGATAATTTTCTTCAAAATCAGGTATTCCCATTAAATCGACGTTGGACAACACAACGACCGTTCAATACGCCGGATTAATAAGTCAACTGTCCGACAAGGCGCGCTCCGTTGTTCGCGATTTGGATCCCACCAATGATCTTACCTTTCTGCGCATTCGCAGCAAGAAACACGAAGTCATGGTAGCGCCGGACAAAGAATTCATACTAATAGTCGTGCAGAATCCTGTGGATTGATCGCCAAGCTGAGAATTTCATATAATTTTTACACAGGGGGGTTCCTGTTAACACGAATCGTCGCTATCTATGTAATATTTAACACTCGCGTGTCTTTTTTGTTTTTTAAATTCGCTAAATTGACAAAAATGGAATAATAAAATATAACTCATTTGCTTTTTAACACTCCGTAAGAGAGAGAAGGTGATATTTTCAATGTCTAAGAGTGCAATTATTTTTAACTACCGTGAGTTAATAAATTGTTAAGAAATTATTCGCAACAAAAAAAAAAAAAAAAAAGGAAAAATTGATAAATACTTATGCAAAAGCATTACCACCGTAAGATTAAGATTGTACTAAAGCGATGAGGATACTTGTGATGCAACAAACAAAAGAACAGTTTTAATTAGATTTATTTATATCGCATAAGAAATATATGCCGTAGAAAATATTCTTTATCACAAATAAATATTGAAATAAATTATTAAAAAAACAGATATATCTATTTAATGTATAAAAAGTATATAAAGAATTTTTGCAAACGTCGATACAAAGAGTTATCTTACAGATTACGACTGCCTAATCGTCAGTCACAATTGCACCAACGATTCGGTATATATATACGTAGAAAAAGAATGTTTATATGGCAGTTTTTTTTCTTTTTTCTCTCAATGAGAACAGATCGTTGAAATGTTGACATTGGTCCCTCGAATAATCTCGTGTATAGAGTACTTGCTGCAGGGACTTATTATTTTTGACTGGTACTTCGCGTCGAGACGCTACCACGGTACTTGGCCAACGGCATAAATCCGGACGAAAAAAGGAGACGCGCTACCACCCCTACGAGACGCGCCTCTCTTGATAGTAATATACAAAATAACGAAAAAGTAATTCTAAATCGGTGCGGACAGACTTTGGTTGGTTTGCGGCGGCACCACCCGTTTCGGCGTTTTGGTCGATGGATGAAAGTACTTATAATATAGAATCATGGATACGACTCCGATCGCGAATGGTATTATGCACAGAGAGATCAGAAGCTCGAAGTACCATCGAGCTGATATTTCGGCGGTTACAATGAATGCCCAAAGGCTACAGGCAATGAGATTCTCGATTAACAACAGTAAATAATACAGTAAATGCCTGAATAACGTTGGTCCGTCGGTGGGATTCACATATATGAAAATGTACACAACACCGAGAACAGAAGCGAACATAACGGAGCCGATACGTTCGCGTATCGTCACCGGTGTGTGGGGTGCTCGCCTACGATCGCGACAGAATTCCATTGCTCCCGAAGGTTCTGCCAAGATCCAGATCGTCATACTTATCCAATGAAGGGCACAATATATACCGGTGTACAACACCCATATACTTGCTACCGCGCTTATGGATATTATTCTCGATACTGAAAATACAATAAAACATAATTAAAAATTCTATCTTTAATATTTTTCTTAACATTACAGTAGAACCTTGAATATCCGAGGGACAATTTGATTTATCCGTATGTTCGGTTATCCGAACGATGATTTGGTTTATCGGTATGTTCGGTTATACGAAAAAGAAAGCCGATACATTGTTACGCGGCGTAATGAACTCGAATTTTTTCGTTTCCTTTCGTTCCTCTGTACCGGATTTCTCTTGTATTTTGCTCCGCGCAACTTCTTTTACTAAAACGATTGTGAGGTTTCGGAGCGAAACATCGATTTTTCGATAGAAATAGATAAAAACGTAAAATTCATAAGATAACTGTTTAAAGGGGTACATTTAAATTTTTATGTTTATTTTCAAAAGCTTCTAAAAGTTCAAAAAAAGTTTTAAAAAAGTGTTCCTCTTCCGACGGCTATTTATCTTTGTTTCAATATGTTTCGACATTTTTTTTGTAAGGCTCTCGATATCTTAATTCTTCAGAAAACAAAATCATATTACTTCTTTGTTTCATTTTTGAGGAAAAAAAGAAATGAAAAATTTAACTCTTTTTTCGAAACTATTAGGTAGATGTACCCTGTTAAATAATTTTTACCCCAAGAAGTATTATTGTTCGGTTATTCAAACGTTACCCGGTCCCAATAGCTTGGATAATCGACGTTCTACTGCATGACGTAAAACAGAAGAAAAACAACTGAATATTTATTCAATAATAATGAAAAAAATCGTACCAGTGATCAAAAAATGCCAAAGAAATTGCAGCAGAGTTCCAATTTTGCCAATATTAGATTTGTCCCATTGCGCCAGTCTGATAGTCCGATTGAAACTCGCCATTGCCCAACCCATGCTTACCAAAGAGCTACAGATACTGCCAACTTGGTGTAACACTGCAAAAGTAAAAATAATACAAATCTTTGTCCAGCTTTGTTTTCATTCTATAATTAAATAAATATTGTTAAAATGATTTACACTGCAGATTGAAGGTCTGATGATAATTCTTCAGCATAATTGTGAGCTGCAAAATTTGCTGAGGCGCGGCTTCCAAGAAACACTCGAATACCCTGAGCAACGCTATGTCCTGATCCTCTTTCAGCATCTTGACATAGTATCTTCTCTGATTGACTTGATCGCCTTCCTTTTTGCATTTTCTCGATTTCAAGGCATACTTTAGACTGTCTATGTGACGAAGAACGGGAGCAAATTGTAGGATCAGAATGAATATCCAGCATAGTTTGTTATGTATGGCTTTGCTTGCCAATCCGCGATGTTTGTAGGTCTCGGAGTTTTCATTTATCTGTGATCAATGGTAAGATATGTAGCAACTTTCTCTCAACGGTAATAATTATATATATTATTTATTTATTAATTAATTTATTTATTTAAACGTGTACAGTTACCTTTTACAGTTTTTGGATATAGTCTCGAATTTTCATACGTTTTTTAGCATACATATAATAAATGAATAAATAAATGATGATACGATACACGAAAGTTCTTGTTACCTCTCTATCTTGATTGTACATCCTCAGACTGATAATAATGTTGATAAGCGAGGGAATAAACAGAAACCCAATTGTCCAATAGAAGTAAGTTGTTTCGCCGTCGATGAAGTATCTTACGGCTAAATTGAGATCGAATCCAACGTCGACGAGGTGAGTTAATATGGAACAACACGTGAGAAATATGTCCAACTTCGTGACGATGGCTCTTGCGCTTGGGATGTCGTTTACGTCGACGCCACCGTTCGACATCGGATGAATTCCCATAAACTCCACACTCTCCTCCTCGACCTCGTTGCCGTTATTCATCTTGGTCGCAACTGCCGATACCATCGTGATAATTGTATTTTCTTCCCACTGTTTTTTTCGAGTTTCTTCACACGTTTTATTCGATCGTTTGACACACGCACCGACTGGCTATCTGTCACAACATTTTTATTTTTCACACGAAAACTACGTAAACTATGTATTTATTTTTGACGCATCACCATTCGATCGAATAACGTTTCTTGCCCGTGCGCGAACGGGCCCGCGAACGAAAGTTAATCATTGTTTTTGCAGCTACGAAAAAATTCTTGATACATTCTTCATAAAAAAAAAGAGGCCACAATACACGAAGATCTTGGGGTTATGTTCGTTACGAACGCGCGCATGGGAAAGTCAAGATCTGCGTTATCGAACGAACACAAAGAGAATTAGAGTATCACGCGAAGCGCGCGATGATAATTCTCTCGGCCGGCAGGGAGGAAAAATAATAACAACAGAAAAAAAAACATACGAGTGAACCATCTGATACAAACTACTTGTTACAATCCCGAAACCACCCACCCCCTTGAGAGTTTTTTGACGTTTGTAAATCTCAGTCATGTAACCTAAGATATCGCTGTTAATTGACAATAAATAATCGTCGTATTCACGTCGAAATATAAAAGAATCACGGCGAAAGAATTGACGAATTCATATAAATTGAATCTTCGATTTGCGGGTAACCGAAATACATCGAAAACAATTGAGAATGGACGCGGGTACGATGAATGACCTACAAATGAAGGAGGAAAGCGCCAAGGCGGCTGGTACAAAACACGTTATAAACATGCTACAGCGACCCGGCCAATTGGAAAAGGTCGAGCAGTACAAGCGTAGAATAGCGAGAAAAAAAGCGTCCGTGGAGACGATGTTGAAAACGGCGATGCAGAGCGAGTTAGACGGCGTTAAGGTGGGTTTTAATCAGTTACAAACTTCCCTGAAAATAATACGATCTGTAAAAGAGGAATTGGATTTAATCGGCCGCTCGTTCGGTTCGGCGCTGGAACTCAGCGCCAAGCTTCAAGCGGTACAGGATGAAAATATGCGTCACTCGCAGTACGTAACTGCGAAGGAAAATCTAAAACACATCTTTACAGTGCCGGAGAGCGTCGATAAGACAAAGCAATGGATAAACGACGGGGAACTTTTGCACGCGCATCAGAGTCTCATGGACCTGGAAAATTCGCGAGACGACCTTTTGTACGAATTGCACAAATTGCCTAATCAATCGATACCCGATACGCTGATGCTGAAGGCTTATTTCGAAGATGTCGAGACGCTGTCGCAGTTGATGGAGAAACAGATAAGACTGGTGCTGAGTCGTACTCTGAATACCGTCAGAAAAGAGCCGACGGTCATAGTAACCGCGTTACGAATAATCGAAAGAGAAGAGAAGGCGGATCATTTTGCGACGCAGAGACACAAGCAGAGCGGTTTTATGCCCCCCGGCAGGCCAAAGGCTTGGAAAGACATGGCTTTCAAAGTATTGGAAAAATCGGTCGCCAATAGAATAGAAGGAACTCACGTCGACGAGAGAGCGGACAATAAAATGTGGTTGGTAAGATATTTGGAGTTAACGAGACAACTGATACTGGAAGATCTCAGAGTGGTGAAAACTCTTTGTCAGCCGTGTTTCCCTCCGAAATACGATATAGTAAGAAGATTCGTGACAATGTATCACAGCAGTCTTTCCCTGCATCTGAAAGACATAATAACCAGCGGTCTCGAGGGAAACGAATACGTGTCTCTTCTCGCGTGGATAATGAATACTTATACGGGTCCGGAGTTGATGCAGCATCCGGAATTGAATATAGACACGAGCGACATTGGTCCATTGTTGACGAATGAGATTCTCGATAATCTGCAGGAAAAATACTTGAGTAACATGTCGCAAAATTACGACGATTGGATGAAAAAAACGCTGGAAACGGAGAAAGTCGATTGGTGGAGCGGTATATTGCCGGAGGGCACCAGTCAAGACACTTATTATCATACCGCAGCGCCGGTTATTATATTTCAAATGATAGATCAAAATCTTCAAGTAACCAAAACTATAAGCACCGATCTTACCGCGAAAGCTTTGCTTCTGTGTATCGAACAAGTCACGAAATACGGACATATGTATCGTCAAGCTATACAAGAATTCAAATCGCGACACTTCGAGGATCGTAGCCAAGTGCCGTATTTTACTCATCACATGATAACGGCGGTTAATAATTGTTTGCAATTCGTAGAACTCGCGCAACAGATGAAACAATTGTATTGGGTACCGACGGCAAGCGGCGATGCCGCCGTCAAGTTTGAAAATTTACTCGCCTCTTACGAACAATTGCGCAACGAAACCGCCGCGATATTGTTGGAAGAATCGTTTTTGGATCTCGAGCGTCAATTTCAAGATCTTCTTACGCCCAAATGGTTGGCATCGCCTATACCGGTTTCAACGATCTGCGTTACTCTCGAGGATTACTTTCAAGATTACAATCATCTGCGCGCCAAGAATTTCGAGTACATTATAACGGAAGCGCAGAATCTTATAGCGAAACGTTACATCGTTGCGATGCTACAGAGAAAAATTTCCCTGAAGACGTACGAGGACTGTTTGACCTGCACATCGAAAATAATCGAAGAGGCCGACAAATTGAAGAATTTCTTCGTGAAAATTGCTCCGAACGTCGGTAATTTCGATTGTCCCTTTGAGATTATAAAACGTTTGGCTGAAGTTCTGCGATGCGAGGATTCGGAAATATTGTCGTTGGATCTTCACTCGTTGGTGGAAAAATATCCAGATATGACGGAGGATCATCTCGTGAGATTGTTGAGTCTCAGGGGCGACATATCGCGCAGCGAAGCCAAGGAAAAAGTTTCCTATATACTCGAAGCTCAGAGAAATCGAAAAACGACGCAACCCATTTCGAATAGTATATTTAGGCACATAGTTATTCAAGAAAGTTTTCTCAATTGGAAACCTTGAGAACGAGACAAATCACGACGAGATTCGCAGTACTTAAGAAATACGATAATTCATTTTCATGCTGAAACGATGAGATACGGAGAATCTTCGATGATGTACAAAATTGTAGTCGCAATACACACAAATGCCTGGATAAATCTATCCAGAATTCTGGATAGTATACTATGAAGTAGTATGCACATACAAATATAAATTGCCTCGTGTACAGTAAGATATTCGAATGCCGTAATGTGTTGAAAAATGTGTATATAACAATTTCTAAATATAGACCGGAGGACGTGAGCCGATAATACGAGTATAAATCATGGCGTATCTGCACATTTTGTAAATCCTTAAAATATCCTTGAAAATTTAATATAAAATTTAAATAATATAAAATAGAAATAAAAGCTAAAATAAACGTTCGCAAATTGATTTTGACGTTCCAGCGAAGTATTTTTTACGTTTTTCTAATTTTAAATTACAAAAATTTGAAATCTAATAATGTCAATGTTAAAGCAATGTGGTGCCGACTCCATCGGTAACAAATCGCCTTCCCTATTTTTTCCAAGATGGTTGCTGTAACGACCAAGAGAAAATTAGGATTTCTTGTAGTCGCTAGATAGAAATATGAAAATTTCATTTGCTTTTAGACGTCAGAGAAAATTTGTTTTCCTGCGGAACAAATAGACGCGCGGAAAGAAACAATTTCGTTTTCCCTCTCAAATGTTTATGTTTCCGAAATGGCATTCATCCCAATTTTCGTTACCGACTGGGTGCGGGGCGGTTAGGTTATTATTATTTTTATTTCAATTATTTCACAAAGGCAGCTGAATTCTATCTAAATACCGTGTATAACTGGCGCCAAACACCGAACCGGCGTTCTACGTCGTGAAGTTGGCAATCCTAATCGCGATTTGTGTTTATATACCGTTTATAGCGCAAGTTAAAGAATTCGCTCGAAGTTATTGCGCACGAATAAGGACCGAATAGCGTATAACAAATCGAACGATTATCTTTAAGTTAATAAAAAAAGCAATCAACAATATCGCTAAATGATTCCAACGCATCGTTTAACGCGGACATTGGGTAGAATTTTCAAGAATCAAATTCGGAGGAATCTAACCTCTGGGGCAGCAGCAGCGGATGCCGAAAAAGAGGGTATCGTCGAAAAGAGCGAAGGTAAAATCAACAAATTCTTTGCGTTACTCGTTATATTGATAATTTTTTTTCCAACAAAAATAAATTCGATTCAATTCTATTTATTAATGGCATTTATTATTCATTCAATTCTAGCATTCATTATTTATCAATGCACTTATTTATTTATTAATGTTTTTATTTATTGATATCGAAGGAAATAAAATATATATTTTTTTTTTCATGAAATTTTATAGAGAAAACCATCGTGGTAAGTCACACAGGTCAAATAACTTTGATCGGAATTAATCGCCCTACAAAGAAGAATTGCCTGAACGTCGCAACGGCGGATCAACTTTCGGAAGCTCTGGATGCTTTTGAAAATGACGAAAACTCATTGGTCGGTATACTCCATGGGATCGGAGGAAGTTTTTCATCGGGCTTTGATCTCGACGAGATTGCGCAGTCCAATGTAGATTCGGAAGATGGATTTCCACATTTTGGGCCGTTGGTAAGAATTTTTTAAAGTATCGCAATATCGATAAATATTTGCACAGAAAAGAATACGCAAAGTTGCAAAAGATCTGTGTACACAAATTATATGCAATATTATATACGATTTTTTTAATTGTATAGTTTTATCTCGACGGCCGACAGAAAACAAAAAAAAAAAATTTACGATTTTTTTAAAAATAATTTTATTTACAATTTGTTATTGTAAATTAATTTAGTTCGCGAATTATGTTTCTTTTATTTCACGTTACGTTTATTTCACGGTAATTGATCACGTCATTGACGTTCACGTTAATTGACGCGATAAAACATAATTTACATATTTCAGTGCAATCGAGAAAGTCTTACAAAGAAACCATTGATAGCATCTATCAGTGGCTATGCCGTGGACGTCGGGTTCGAACTTACGCTCATGTGCGACTATAGAATTGTGGAGGAAACTGCTTCGATGGGTTTTCTCAACAGACGATTGGGAGTACCGATAATGTGCGGTGGTACAGTACGTTTGCCGGCTATGATCGGTTACTCACGAGCGATGGATATGATATTAACGGGACGAACGATTTCGGCTGACGAAGCCTTCAATTGGGGCCTCGCGAATCTCCTCGTGCCCTGTGGCGCTGGTAATGTAACAAAAGAATCGATTCTAATTGACTACGATTGATCGATGACTTGTTTTGTCAATTGATCTATGAAAGTCAACGTCTTTTCGAGTTTATTTCGAACTCAATAACGTCAATCAAGAACTTTCAAATCGAGCGATGTATTCGCGATTTACGACAGACGCGACTATTTAGACCCGTTAACGATGCATGACACGTAAATTCCCAGCGAAAAGTGGAATTCAGTGAGAACTTTAACACTTCCTAATGGTATGAAAATCTGAAACAAATTAATAACTGTACTAAAGGTCGCAACTACATTAATTTTGCATAATAATAATGTCAAAAAGTTAGTCGCAAGTTGCTAATAAATTGTTCAACAAATAATCAGTAAATCTTTTTTTTTTGTTGTTTATTTTCAAATGAATTCGTTGATTTATTACAACCCACTTGAATTTTTTCTGTTGGCGTAATCGCCTCAAAACTTTTTGAGGCGAAATTTTCGAAAAAAAAAAAAAAAAAAAAAAAAAACATTTCTCTGATTCTGGTTTTTTGATCAGATTCAGATTTTTGGCATATCGTAAAGTACTGAAATTTTGATCGAATTAAACTTTTGGTTGGGAATGTATGTGTGATGCATCCTTAAATTTGTGTTATCCCTGAACAATAGGAACGTTAAATATTACGTAATATTTTCAATGTCAATCATTGTATCGTTGTTTTTTTTCGCAGCTCTCGGACAAAGCGTAGTCGTGGCACAATCGGTGATGAAATTTCCTCAGAAAACTTTGCTTGCCGATCGCACATCGGCGCATTACGCGACTTTCTCGTCCAAGCAGATCGACGAAGCTCTGCAATTCGAAAAAGACAATTCGTCGCATCTACTCCTCGATGACGGTATCGCGGGAGCTAAAAGGTTCGTTGAAGGATTCGGGAGACACGGAAAATCTACGAATATTAAGGCCCGCGATTCCACGAGTTTCAAAGAATTGAGCGACGATATGCTCTGAAATTTTTTTTTCATTAGCCGCAAATTTTCCATCTTTCGACTGATTTTAATGGGGACCATTAAAAATGAGTTTTTACGTACATATATCCCATATTACTTTCAAAAACACGACATTCTGTGTTACAGGTTCGTTAGCGAAAGAGCGAAAGAAAAGCCCGGTGAAGTTGCCGGGTAAAATAAAGCAACTCTGTAAATTTTATGTTGAAGCCTTACGATAATATATTTAATTTCTTTCGATTAATGCGATTTTCCTTAGGATTTCTTTCGTCGACCTTTATCGCGTGAGTTCGACGATGATATTGTCGTTATCGAATTCTTTTTCGTTAGTCGTCTGATTTTCGTTATAATTTCCGACAACGCGCGCGATTGTCTTCCGTTGATCATAGGCACATAATTAGCTACTTGTCCCTTCGTATCTCCTGAAATATCATGGATTTGTGAGTCGTAAATACAATGAAGTTGATGTAAAACATAGTAGCGCTTTCACTCACGTTCCACGGCAATCAGGAAATACGTGTGATTGGGCAAGAAAACCTCTAAACCGGATACGTGAGGCATCTTAGATGAGATATTCTTCAAAAGGCCTGAAGATTCTTCCCACAAATCAAACTCCGCTTTAACGATAAATCGATTCGATTCATAGGTCAGTTTCATTTCAATATTATAACTAATTGTTCGCATCAAATTTGCAATACCTTCATTAACGGTGGTCGCGTACCTTAAGGTAATTATGTTGCTTCGCGTTAATTTCGCATAAATTTGAGAAAAATTAGAGAAAATTGCAAATACTTCTCGATGGTATAAAAATCTGAAAAAATGCATGCATATTAAAAATACCGAAAATATTCATTTTGGATAATAATAATTCCAAAATATTATTAACAAATTGATGAAAAAAATGAATTGGTTAACAAATTTTCCGGGACCCCAAGTTTTTTTTAATGAAAATGATTCGTTAATTTTTCTGAATACGTATGAATTTTTTCAGATTTTTCAATTTACTTTGAATTTTTTTTTTTTTTTTTTATATGGAAAAAATGTGTGGAAAAACACAAATCTATATATTGATTGATTTGTATATTGATTTTTTTGAGATTGACAATTCTATCGATATCGAAAGGTTTGTCTTATTATTTACCCGTTGACTCGAGATGAGCATTTTCTCGAATATAATCCACTAGCAGTCCAATGTTACAATTGATATTCACCATAAGCTCTTTATTGTCTGCCGCAGAGTGTTCGGAAGGCGTTCCACCTATTTTATTATCTTCATCCGTCTGTCCCACAATATCTAAAAGTCAAATACGTTATAGCCGTAAAAAGTCGTATCGGAAGTTCCTAAACTCGACATTTTAACGATTAACTCGACCGTCTCCGGTGCAAACAAGATTCGTCTTCTCACTCGTGTATTTTATCCTAATTATCGTCGTCATTTCATGAAAGTTGTAATTCACCGCTGACTTTCGTAAGATTTTGAAGAAATCCACGGTGAGCGCAAAAGGTTAAAAAAAAAAAGACATCATCCAGACGTTTGCTGTTTTCAGATGACACAAAGAGAGCGTATAGTACAGTACTCAACTTGTACGTAAGTTCTTTTAATCGCAACTCCATACACGGCGTGTGTACGTTGATCTGTCTGGCGGGTGGCGTGACGTAATAATAATAATACAATCCTCGTCGCGTGATTGTCACATGAGTTCGTCGGGATACAATTTAAATAGTATGAATAACTGTTACCTCATTTAAGTACATCCATCAAGTGGATAGTGCCAAAACGGTGTCGATATAGCAGACTCTTGCAATTCGCATGCTATATGGTGTAAGTATACGATTCGAGATATATAAGATCCATATGGCATTCATTGACACATTGAACGTTATTACCAACTTAAAAAAGAACAAAATTTTAAATTCCGAATTTGCACATTTGTTGATTGCTCTCGTATCATATTCCTTTTTCCTCAAAGCTGCTTCCGTGCATTTCTCACAAATATTTTCTTAAATTTGAAAGAACCCGTCTGTTGACAATTACTAATGGAATACACGATTATCATCGAAAGATACAAGAAAGAAGATTATAAACAAATAGTATCTAATATAGTTAATTACAACAAATCTAAAAAAAGTGATGAATTGAATAAGTTATTATTATTCATTTATTTATTATTATTTTTATTTACTTATTGTTATTGTTATTATTTCATTTAATAAATAATTCAATTAATTAAATTTGTTAATTATTAACAAAGTTGGAATTTGTCAATTTTCGATCGTAATAGCCGCGCACGAACGCGCATAATGAGGACCGATAAGAAAATGTGTATACGAGACGAATCGAGTGGCAGCAAACGATCATCGAGGCAACAGGTCCTCTTTTCTCAACGCCAAGGAAACGATCTCGCGGGAGACGGAGATGCGACGAATAAGTGGGCAGGAGGAGGAGAAGAGATACGACGATATAGCGGCGTCCGGACCCTAAGTCGGGCGCTAAATAATTTTCCAATAAAGCGAGGTGCACGCGCGCGCGCGCACGCGGGTACTCACGTTCTCCGGCATTTCATATTAACGTTAAAGAAACTGCAAGTTTAATTGGCGAAAGTAACACGAGAGCCAGGAGAACGCGCGCGCGCGCGCGAGCGCGAGCCACCGGTTAAAGTGTAGTGACGAAACGAGTGCAGGTGGCGGCACATTGTTGCGCAACTGGTATCTATCTTTTGCACTCTTTCTCTCGCTATCTCTGGCTCACTCTCGCTCACTCTCGTTCCCGTCGGGTCTCCACCAGATATACTATAACTATACCGCATCAGACGCCCCGGTGAATGTTGCGCCCGCACTCGCTGCAAATCGATTCAACGTCTGCGTGCGATATCCTTGCCGCAATTTTTTCATCCCTCCCAACACTCTTGTTCTTATCGTCTTCCTCTCGTTTTCATTTATTCTCGTTTGTCGCAATTGTTCCCTTAGTTTTCTCCTTTCTTCGTGATAGTTATACACGACTTTTTTATATCAACCACTGAGAAACATAAGGGAAACGTTGCCGGCACAATTTAATATATAAAACGTTGTAGGGCATAGGGTAGGGTTTTCGGCACCTAATATATTTATTCGTTTATTAATAACAATTTCTTTTATCTGTACTTTTGATTGCAAGAACACAATTTTTTTTTTACTTTGCACGCCATTTTAAAACTTAAGATAATACGAAAATATAATCAACCTAATGAACAACCTGTTGCTCTATCCCGAACGATAAACAATTTTGCAAACAATGTGTATGATCCCTTAACTTCATAGCAATAAATGACTTCATGGCATTTCAATTGTATATATGAGATATGATAAAAATCTATAGTCAGTACAGTAGAAGCTCGAGAGAGAGAGAGAGAGAGACGCAGCCACGCAGGGGCCTTTCACGAATCAACGGATAGTATGACCGAACGTTTGCCCGGTTGGACGTCCGCACCGACGACGGGTATTGTTACGGAGGGCACGGCTTCGCCGTTGCCGAGTTGAGTGTGGAGTGCGCGAAGCAGGAAAAAAAAATAGCAAGACCGCGACGTAGCTTTTATGCTGGTACTGTACATACCGTTGCAGAACGCCCGGAGAGGATTGAAGTCGATAGGTAGAGAGTGTAAATGTCTCTAACTATATGGTTCTACTACTACTATGGGAGAGGCGAAGGTAAAGATTCACATTGGTGCATTCCTGAAGTCAACTCGCGTATCGTGGCAACACGCGAAATATATATATTGCGCGCCCATAATACCACTTGCACTTTTGTTTCGAGATGATTATGTAGGTTATGTAGACTCGTGTTTATCCCGCTTGGTAAAGTAAGAACTAAAGAAGGAAGCAACGAACTAAAAACGTCCTTCGCGTTGCTTTTACACGCGCACAACGCTTTCCGCGTTGAGTACACCTTACACCGCTCTAGCGTTGCTTACTCTGCCTATCGTATGTCTGTATCTAACAAGCAAACCTATTCGACACGCTGAGTTTCTATTGCTGCATCTTCGTAATTCGTATATCCGGTAATTTTTTGTTTTTCTTTTTTTTGTTAACAACGCGGTCTTTTTATATACGGGCATCCGTGTCAGTGTTTTGCACATGAACGTTCAGTTTACGTTACGACGCTGCAACGTTGGCATCTTGGTCCATTCTTGCTGATTCGACCAAAACGACGAATCATCCGAAGGTCTCTTTTAATGAACTTTTATTAGATTATTTCTTTCTCAGACCGGTCTCATTTCGACCCACGCGACAAAACGCTTTTACGAGAGTGAGGTTGTTTATAACCGTTAATTTTTTTTTCATAACTATCGATCTATAAACAGCGCTAGCGTTGAAAAAACATTCAACAGCGAAAAAGTAATTAATTGTAATTGCGACTGTCATTTATGGACTTCGATAATTTCGCGGATACCGACGATAAGCTTCGGCGTAAATGTGTAAAATAATAAAAAATAAAAAAAAGAAGATTACTATGCTTCTTTTTGAATTATAATGAGGAATACGAGGATGCTAATTAAATTTCGCTTGACTATGCTGCAAGACCACAAGAAAATTGGATAAACAGCACGGTCTCACAGACTGCAAGTAATCGTTAACAGTTAAGTTACTAATTGCGTCGAGTTAAAAAGGAAGAGTTGAATCTTTTATCTTATTCACAATCTCCGCGTATCTTTTTTAATGCAAAGTATTTAAACGCTGTACACAAAGGTCTCTTATATTAAGAAAATATCATTCGGTCCCTTTTTTCTTCTTCTTTTTTTTTTACTATGCAACAGCCGAGCCAAGTTTTCTTGACGGTGCCGAGTTCAAGCGCGAAGTGATGTTACTTTGAACGTAACATTGAAATTAAGTATAAAAACATCGTGCTATGAGCATTTTTTTTCTTTTTTCGTTTTTAAAGTACTAGTATCAATGCCCTTGCTTCGCTCGCGCCCTATAAACTTATTTTCACGTCAAATGATGTATGCCTACGAAGGCAGCGCGCGCTTTGTTGGTTATGTTATTGTCCTGAAGTGCGTTTTTATCGAAAATTAAATATCAAGTCAGGAAAACACACCAATCGCAATAATATCGTAGAGACGGAATTGTTATGCCAGACTCAGGAAGTGTATGGAAGTTTCTTCCGATGTTGTATATTATACAGTGCATTTCATTGTCGACGAAGTATGGGACTCGTCGGCTCTTTGCGCTCGATAATTTTCGTCAAGCGTACGCGTGGCTCTTGGGCATTATTTCTTCGAGCAGTATATTCGAAGATTGCGATTCGTAGAATTTAAAAGCTCAATTCTGCTCGCGCCCGGATCGGCGGCAATAGAAAGGGCTGCGATGCCGATTGCTTTAACGGTATAGGAAGGTATTCAGGCCGCAGCAAGGCCGCCCATGCTGCCGCGCTTCGAGTAAAAGTGCAGTAAATAAAATGTAGGTTGTTACATGGCTTGAGGCAAACCGCCACCGCCACCGTCAACTCCCGCCGGCTGCTTGTTTCAACTTTACTTAACTATATGTACACACACAGTACATATTACACATATTTATATATATACCAAACCATACTAAAGATCAGCAGAAAATCGAACTGTGTGCGAAAATAATTCTATATAATGTGTGTTTGTCTGTTACACGGATAGTTCACGGTGGCGGCGGTCACTCGCATACATTAATTGATTATCGACGAGTAAGAAGAATCTACGCGGATGAGAGTGTTAGTGCGATTATTAAATTTACAATGATTCCCTTTTTTTCGGATTATTTCTTTTCTCACAAAGTTTGTATTCATTTTTTAATTGATAAGAATTGCCGAAAGCTCTAAGACAAATTAAACTCTGCGAATTATCATTTGGTAAATTTTTGTTTTGCTTTGTTAAGAGAAGCAATGTACGTAAAAGTACAAAGTTTTTTTTTCGGAGTTTAATTTTTATATTATGAATCATTCGCGTTTTCTCAATGTATGACATCCTTAAGGGCGCACCAACCCTTTATTTATTGATCATCGGGAAGACTCTTTTGCACTACTATTTAATAAATATCGTCTCCAAAAAGTAATATAATAATTCGCGATAATAATAAAAATAAATATGGTTTATAATATTATAATAATGCTATTTTCGTTCGGTTAATTTCTTTTTCTCAATCGAATTTATTTATTATGTATTTGTTTACGGAGAGTTTTTAGTGAACGAGTTTTCGTCGTGGTAAACGAAAAACATATTTCGTAAAACTAAGAAACTCGAAAGTATACGACTCGCGATAAATAGAAATAACTATTTTGTGTATTTATTATTATGGGATACGACAAACCCGCGAGCGAAGTCAGGAACTCGGTGCTCCGTTTGTATCGCATGTTATTTAGCGAATGCTATCGCAAGTGTTTTCGTGTCTCGTCCTGCTTCACGGATTGTGCGCGATGCCTCTGGTGTATTAGCGTTGTCACGAGACGCGACGTACACGGCGAACCTTGATAAACCAGTCTTCCCGTGTACTAAACCCGGGCGACGACCAAGACCTAGGGAAGCGAGATGGAAAATACCGGCTGCCCGGAATCCCGGATCTTACAGCAGTTACACACATGCTGCATAGGAACGACGGCATATGTGTTCGCGCGAACGAATGTGCAAACGACTGAACGAGCCCTCGGCACCGCTACAGCATCGCTGCACCTCTTCTGCATTGGATGCAACAGCTTGAAAATAAACGTTTATACACTCTCGCGTTCTTTACTTTTCTCTTTATTTCTTTTTTGTAACCCGTTCATGGAAAGCGGCGCATTTCATCGCAGGTTTACGGGACGAAAGTGGCTGATTTCGTGACAGTAGTGAAAATGTAGGTTTGCGCATGCGCAGTTCGCGATTATTTTCACTTTCGTCCCTTGGAACGAAAAATGATAACCTCACTTTTCACTATCCGCCCTGCGAAATTGTCATGAAAAGTGCCGGTTTCCCTGCACTCGGTACAATAAATATAGTGGCCAACTCGGGCGCCGAAATTAGCAATTGCGACTCGTATGATTACCGCCCAAGCGAAGCGAGGGCGTCAACCTCACACTCGTTGCAATCGCAAACTTTCGGCGCTTGTTGCACAATATACTATCGCTCTTCATTTCTTTTATCGCGAAAACTCACTTCCCTATACGAGCGATATTTTCTTTGTTTTTTAGATCGAAACTGAAAGTTATTTTTAAAAAATGGTGAAGATTCTTGAGTATATTCGAGATCATCGAAACGACGGCTCGTATAATTTCTAACATCTTTCAATAATACTTTATTTGGAAAGATACGTTTTTGTCTACATTTTCGTTTTTTTTGTTGTTTATTATTGACGAACATTCTTTGCGTATCGAATACGTTGGATCATTGTGAATATTTCCTGTTTCATACTCTTCGAGAGCTTTCCGTATCCGAGTGCGCAAGATCCGCGATCATAAACGCTGCACGCCGCTCATGAATGTATCGTCTTTTTATTATTGCCGTTAAAGTTTCTCGTACATATGCGCTTCTCGCGTAAAACGTGCGCGATGCTCCGTCGCGGGAGTATTCTTCGGTTCGGTGAAAGATCGCGCGACTGCCGCGAGGAACGTACAACGACTCTGATATATCCTCCGACTTTACGGTGGGATATATTATGTTCTTTGCAAAGTTTTACCCACGAGAACGACGAGCTCTCAACGACGAGGTAAAACTATAAAATAAAGAGACGGACTTACCTACGCGAGACGGCGAGTGTCTGTCTTGTGTTTATATACTTACTTTTGTTTTTTTTTTTTACTGTTTATTAGTTTATTACAAGGTACTATGACATTTTTCTTTAAATTTAAAAAGTTAGCTCTACGTTTTTTGCCGAAATCCTGCATAAGTGCTTCTCGAAATAACTTTAAATTAGTAACAAAAATGTATGACATTTTGAATTTTAAAAAAATATCGGTTTGCGTATAAAAAAATGTATGTCATTTTCATTATTTTGAAAAGAAAAAAAAGCATTTAATTCGCTTAATGTAACTCTTGCAAATTCCGAGATAATGGACTGAAATTTTTAATACCGATTTCGGTAATTCGGGGGTTCTTCCCCCGATGGGAAGAGGAGAAGGGGGGGGGGGGGGAAGTACTGCAACTACGGGGTTCTACTGTAAGTTCAAAAGCTTCCGTATGAATGACGAATAAAGGGCAGCGGGAAAGTTCGGAATAGTATTGAAAAATTAATATCAGAGGTGAGTGCGCTCGTGTATATACGTAGATTACAAATGTCGACGTTGCCGCTCGGTGTCTTTGGTACACAGAGAGCCGCAAAAGAGCTCGAGTTTCGTCGAGCGATTGGTTAATCCCGCCAAGTTGCAGCGCTGCTAGTCTGAAAGTTTATCCCGTTCAGCTAGTGACTATATAAAATGTATACAGAGATTGCGTTATCTGGAATATTGTATCATTTAATAATAATTCGCGTAATACGCGACTCGAAACGTATAAAATTTCAGGCTGTACAAATTTTTCTCTTTTTTTTTTTTCGTTCTACCGAAACAACGAGAGCGTTAAATCAATACATTTCATTCTCTCTCGTGAAACATTAATTATCCAAGCTATTGTACATATGTCTTACTTGACGAGAACAAACATTGCAATTATATAAACTGCGTTGGTACATTGTGTCGTGCGAGCAATAAATTGTATCATAGATACTTATTCACGCTTTCGAACAGTCGATTTGAACTCAATAAAGTTCATTTATTTACAGAGCACGTGCCGCGTTTTTGCGCGTACCATGCATTTTTTTAAAATTTATCGCGACAACTTGACTTCTGTCTAATATTAGCACGGATATGAAAAAAAAAAAAATTATTTACAAAATGATTGGGATCATTGAAAGCTACTGTCATTATTAATATCCGTTCCAACGATAAATATAAGTATAATTATCATTTCGCTACGTCGTAGGAATAAGTTGAATGGCGCGGTTTCGATTCGCCTGCCACGATAGCCGGGGATTTCCGCCGACAATAAAATTCCATTTACAATTTTATTCACAATATTCGTGTACTCGCAACGTTTTTTTTTTTTTTTTTTTTTTCTATACGTTCGCGGATCGTGAAAAAAAAATCGAATCGCCGTCACGCGACGGGACGACGCTAATTATACACTTTGGATAATCGGGCTTACAATCAATGAATGATCTACTAATTGCGTTAGATACGCATCTAGAAAATCAGGATAGAAGTTCTCGAAAAAAATGACTTAACCCCGGAACACCGCGCATGCTCTGTAAAAGAATACAGTAAATTTAATTTATCAGTACTGGAAGTTTTTATGCATAAACTGGTATATTAGATTTAATGTATATTACGTATACGTATATAGGTGATGAAAAATGAATAAATTTTCGGCAATTTTTTTGCAACAGTGTATTTTTTACCTCATTAACGCTACACGTGTATCTGGGAGATTCGATATCTTTACGATTGCGAATATTTGGAAAAAATCAATATTTCTAAAGTTAATTGTAGTAAAATCGAAATGCTAGAATGTGATGAGAATGTCTGTCGAGATGCACTATCGACATAGTGAAAATTATAGAAGTTACACTTAAGAGACCTAAAACGGATTTTTTTTTTTAAATTACATTTTTTCTCGCACCACCTCGGAGCACCTATGTGTGCGTTTGATTTATTACAAATGTAACACCTTGACGAGAATCTTTTGTGACGTAGCGAAACTCTTATTAGACTTTTACGATCATTCGATGACGAAACACTACTTCTCGAGTATCATAATCCATGCGGTAGAGGAGTCTCAACGGAGCGTTTAACTGCTTGCCGAAGAAAGAACAAGTACAATGGGAACGGCATCTCGTGTATCCGTCTTGTCCTCCACACCCTTGACTCCTATTTCATTTCACTTGCGCCTTAACTCCGTCCAAACAAATCCATTTGTCTGTCGATCGGTTATTCGATTTTTCGTGCCAAACTTTCATACATTTCGTCGACAGAACAATTTATTGGATAATTAAAAAACAAAGTTGCACGAACACGATTACGGGGTAATTTCTTCGACGTTAAATGTTAAATTAATACAATCGCGATTGTTAAAAAAAATGAGCGAAGAAAAATCGTTGGAAAAAAGAAACTGGTAATTGCGCATCGTGTAATTCTCTGTATTGGACGAATTATTTTCATAATTAAATATTGCACCATAAATCGATGCGGGATGAATCTTCGTCGATGGTACAATTTCGCAAGCAGCTATGAAGATCGAATAAATCGGAGATCGGGATGCTCGCGTTTGTGTAGCAAACAACATTCCCTCTCATCCCATAGCAAAACTTTCGACATCTCTCGGTTAGACTCGTGATACTGTTGCGCGTTATTACGAAAAAAAAAGAGAAAAAGATTTAAGCGTTCGAATATTAACGTTTGGGACTTTTCAATTATACGCGACTATAGCGACCTCGATACGAGAGTTGCCCGTTAGCCTGAAGCTAGACATTCGTTAACAGTAAAAAAAAAAACATATTTTCAGTATCGATTACAGTTCAAAGTGAGAATGTGTCTTTTAAATGATTATAATATTTTTATGATTGACGACCCGAAGCAGCCATTGGTTGGCATAAATATACGGCTGGCGAAGTGAAAAGTATGGGAAAGACATCGATTCCGATTACTCAAAGAACGAAGACCGGCACTGTATTGCACAAGAGAGAATGAACGTGAGAATGAAGAAAAATCGAAACGTTCGATGACAAAATTGATAGCGATGGCGAAACTAGTTTTCCGGCTCTAGAACGCATCTCTTTTTTTTTGTTTCTTCGCCGTTTTAACATTGCTGCTACATTGTAGAAGACAAGATAGCAGAGTATTGAAGTACTCGAAGTATAAATACATCACTTACGGTCCATAGTTACCACAAGCGATTGGACGTTGATCGCGCTCTTCGGATAGAATAAGAAGATGCGACTTATAAGCTTGTCGTTGCCTTGTGGGGTAATAAATGGTCGATCATCCAACCAGTTCGCCAGCCTTTCGTACGATAGTACATAGATATATTCCTACTGTTTACTGTATCGCTTGACTAATATCGAAAAGATGCATCTTCCCTTTGCAAACATAGAAGATACGTCCTTACGACATTAATCGGGCGATTATGCTGCCGTAAGTAGAGTATAGAAGAGCCCATTAAATGGTAAAGTATAGGTGGCTAGTTTGGAGGGAGTCGGGTCGACTATACCTTAATTAATACGTGAGCTCTCGGTACTTCGGAGAGTCGAAGGGGCATCGAAACGTCTGAAAGATGCCATGTCCCGGCAATCACGTACGTGTTTATGATACTCCCTATAAATCTCGTAACAACTTAACTGGCTCATCGACTCAACGATATATATTGACTATTAAGAATCAGAAGGGCACTTACGCTACGCCATTCTACATGCTAAAAAAATGTCCAATACATCCTTCTGTTTCTTAACAATTGTTATGTATACCGCTATCTATATGGTTTGGAAAGAAGATATTATAAACGCGGCCCGCCATAGATAATGAAATCATTTTTCGGTGGCATCGGCTGTACATTATAGTAAATTTATCAATTAGAATAAAAAACTATGCGAATAAAATTTGCGCGTTGGGTTCGAATTTAATTTGTTTAATTTTATTTTTTACGGTTTAATCTAATTGTAAATATGGGATCTAAAGAACCTAAACATAACCTCCAATTTTATTTGCGATAATGCAATATTTGATAGGAAAACTTGCATCGGAGATACAATATCATCGATTGCCTAAAATTCAATTTTTTCGATCGCTTTTAGCATACTAAGGCCAATAACTGTTGGATAACCAATGACTGTACCAACTATCGTGGTGTTGTGGAGTAGAATCAGCTTCGCGCCGCGTTGGTTCGTAATAAGAGAGTGAGAGTTATTGCGCTCAAGCAGAAGCGGAATCTACCTGGATCGTCGTCCTCGTCGGCACTCTCTAGCGTCCTACATAAACCATTATAGCGTTATCTAATAGAAACCATAACGAAAGAGATTCCGAACGAGTGCGCTGTATATGTATATATAATATATATATACATAGATATATTATTTGGTATGTTCTACCGACAAGACGCGATGCCTCCGAATCGGCGATACGCGGCAACTCAGCACTCGACAATCTGGCTAACGATTCGCGCGGTATTTACGGTAAGCGAGTAGACAGAAACGATCGATTCCTATGCGAAACTGTTCGCGAACAGCCGGAGACATAGTTTTCCACGTTGTGATTCGAACCGATCATAAAGCTTCTCGGAGAAAAGTAATTTTACTGCAAACTCTCAGGCATGCAGAGAGCCATTCTATTGAAGGAAATTGTATTGTAGCTGGTTAGAGAAATCGTTGAGACTTAATAGTTTTCCATTCTATTTCGCAGTGAAGCTATTTTGTAATGTCTTTATTATAGATCGTTGTTGTTTTTTTTTCTTTCTTATACACTGCGTTTCATCGCAACGATACAATGGACATTCCATTCTGCACTTGAACAGTGTACTCGTTAATTAATTCTATAGCATGTGAAAAATAAAAAAACAAACTTCCTGTATGCCATAGAAAATAGGTATTTCTTCCTCAAAAATTAGTTTCGCGACACTCAACGTCTTCGAGATATTGACGCGCAGTTCATTTTCCTCAAAAAATTCATAAGAAATGTGATTTATTAACTACTGGTTTATATATGTAAAAGGGAGTACTCCCGTTGATTAAATTATTTAATATTTCAACATTTTTATTACGAATGATTGAATTGCGGAAAGATGTTGAACAAAAGATTTACGTATCTTTGTTTGAATTATTGAACAAAAAAATAGTCATTCAAATTAAAATTTATTTAAAAAAATATATATAATGCGATTGGAAGAATTTTATCAAAATCAAAGAAATCTTTTCACCGGCGAATTTTTCTGATGATGTTAACAAAAGATACGCGACAAGTCGTGGGGTTACTACTACTACTACTACCGACGGGATTTTTCTCCAACGAGGAAGCTCGTTGATCGTCGGTTTACTACAGACGCAACGTAATGTTCTCTCTTTGCGTAAAAGTAATCATCGATGAATCTTTCCCTTGCGATCCGATGATATCGAACGTCGCGGTTATTCTCCCGTGTGTACACTTGTACTGGTAGTCGGGTGAAAGTGCACATTAGAAAATAACGTTGCATTCCTTCGATCGAACACAATTTGTATCGTAACTGCGTCGCAGCATCGGCATCGGTATCGCAATAATTTCGCGATGAACGATTTGGGGTCTCCGATACACGATTACACAGGTACCCGTCGAATTATTCTTAATCGGAATTAAGCCGTTATACAACCGATCGACAGTTGTCTTCGCAATAATCGATTTCTTCGGCATTTCCTCGACCGATAAACGACTCCCATATACGTCATGAAAGGCAATTCGTACCTAACGAAGATAAAGTATATTTATTAAATTTGCTTCGCAATTTCGTATCGGATCTCCGTGTAACAATCGGATAAATTCATAGTTCCAGGAGGAACGTCGCGTACGTTCTTTCGTGAAAATGATTATCTGCCCACTGGCCGGATGTGGCAACAACCATCAGCAAGGACAATCATTGACTTTCACTAACATTCATTCGCGGAAACATATCTCGTTCATGAAATTACTCACAATCAGCCACCTGTGTGGAGAGCTCGCCAGCTGGAACTGTGCTCTTTCGTTCTTTCTCAACGAATAACTTATTCCACCTCTCATTAGTCATTATTTTTCATTGTTCTCGTACATCAGGCGCGGAATAAATAATAAAACGATGTGAGGAATAATACACGACACGAGAGAAATAATAAAAATTAATTATACTTTTGCATTCATTGAATTCTTGCTGTGCCACGCGGACGACACATCGAAACATTGGCGAATAGATCGCGTTCTCGAAATTTTCTCAAAGTATTGCAATCTGGAAACTTTCTGGCTTTCAACTCGATATCAATCATATCATATCGTATTATTCATTTTTAATTTTTTTATTCAGGAGACTTAACGCGGTGCCGCTAATTTTCTCTACCGTTCCATTTTTCATTATAATGTTTTTTTTATCAGTTGACCCAACGCTTCTTTCTCTCCTGTGCATTATTTCGTACTCAACTGTCAGTCTTATTTATTGTTATTGCTCTTTTGCTTCCTCATGCAGGGAACTTTGTTTTTGGTAAAGAAAAATTGGTTTCGAAATTTTCATGTCAGGACACTAAAAATCGTCTTAAATATCGTAAATATTGTGAACTTCCGGTTAAAAAAAAATGCATGTATGTATGTGCAGTTATTGAGATACCGGGCTGCAATTTAAATCGCAAGCAGACTGTTGTTAAATATGGTTTAGCATCAAATTTGCCGTGAATTAGACACGGAATTCGGAATTCATCGAATATTGCATTTTTTTGGAAAATGTTTCTTTCCGTTCTAACTTTTGCATATTTCGAGATAATGGGTTAAATTTTTTTTATATAAACAGATATAATTTTTCTTTTCAACGAATTTCACGTTGCTCTCGGGGATTATACAGTGAAACATAAAAAATAGAAAAAATTCAAACACCCCCCCGAATAACGATAGTTTCCGTAGACGTGAGAAAAACAATCGTGTTCACGCCTTCGAACTTCTCGCCTTCTCCGGTTGCTGTCAATCTGCGGTGGCGTGAAAAGTGAATTTCGCACGCCCTCCCTCCCCCTCCTCCCCCTCCTCTCTCTCGAGGGGGGAGTTACACGAACGTTCGTTCTCTCTATGCACATTCCATAGTCAACTGACCGCGGAGAATTCTCGCTGGCGTAACGCCTCCGATCTGAATTTTGTTGCCACGAGGATCTGTCGCAACTATACTGCGAGACAGAGCGGACACTCGGTATCGCGATTGGAGATTAAGACCGCTACTGTACGGTATTACAATCTCCCCTGTAACATCAACGAAATATAAAATGCCCAATGTATAATAACCGATAATATTATGTGTATGGAAAGCGAGACACTCGTATGTGTGGCATATGAAAACGTTTCACTCCGACCGGGACTTCGATTAAGAAAGAATATTATAATTAGTAAACGGCAGTTGATAAAATATCGTATCGAAGCGTATTAACCTTTGGAAAAAAAAAAACGAAAGTGTTTGCGCTATGGAGTTAAAGGAATGAAAAAATGTATATATAAATATATTTATTATACGATTAAAATATGAATTTCGAATTTATAATACTCAAGACATTTTTCGACGGTCCCAAAGTTTGACGACTTCGATAAAAAGTTTAGTGAACTTGACGGGCGCGGTGTGCAGAGCGCGTTTTATTGCTTGGCACACACTCGAGGAGCGTACATACGAGACGATAGAGAGCTCACGGATTTATCATAACGAAGAGTCGTGCGCGTTCGACGGCGACTGATACGTTTTAATTATTATTAGATCGGGACTGTCGCGTGGTCGAACGATGTGTACATTCCCTTTCACAACGTCAATTAGCACGATTATACAATCGAACACTGGCCCATTAAGAAAAATAAAATAAAAATAACATGATATTTCGATAAGTAACAATATGTTTTCGCGAATTCGAATGGGGAAAAGAGCTTTTTTTTTTTTACTGATTAAATAATTAACGGAGTACCCCTCGGCGAGTGTATTCGTGGTAAATGTGAAATAATCGAAAGAGAATTGCTTTCGGAGCAACAAAGTCACAATCTTGTTTTCCAAAACTCGACCTCCAGTCTCCCAGAGTTGGATAACGTATTTTTTTTTATTGTTTGTTAAAAAAATGTTATCTTATGTGTTACGATAAAAAACCGCCCTATCCGTTCGGCTAATGACAAACGTGCGTGTGTGTATCAGTCGCGAATTCTGTTTTTTGTTGGTCGCAACGATTATTACCGACTTACGCTCGATTGCATGAGACGCGAAACATAAAAAGTTGCGGATAAGGGACTAATAATAATGAGTAATTACGAATATACGGTAAACATTAAATTTGATATTTTTTAATCGTGGTGCACGCATTTCGAGTGCACGCAAACACTTTGCCCAATTGCACGCGGTTCGCTAGGCGGATTCTCTTTCGTCCGAAGAATGGAATCTTTTTCGTTGCATCGAGAGTAAAGCGAGCAGCGAAAGGTCACGGGTCGCTATCAAACGGATACGTGAATTCGACGATGCTTACGTGCAATCGGTCAGTGTACTTGAGAAAAATATATATAAGAAAATTACGGTCTCTTTTTCGAGATCACTAATGATGTTTTTTCTTCTCCACTGTATCGGAATTACGGAAAAGCGTAAAATCGGTCTCTCTCGCACTCGTCGGGAGCGACCTATTTTTTCGCCGTTGAATCGAAACAACTATTTTTTCTGTTAAAAAAAAATGACTTTTTGCTCCGCTCCGTCTACAAGGGAGCAGAACAAATAGCTTTCACAATTTAGCATGTCAATGGCAGTGGTAATTCGTAGGATTAAGTGCATAACGTTTATTTAAACGTCAACTACAAGGTATATTGTTATCAACGCGCGTTTATCGTCGTCCAGCAGGTGTCTGCCGAAAAAGGGACTGTGACGATGTAGACTTATCCGTTTGATGAGAGCCAAAAGTATCACAATCAATCTTCTGTCGTCTACAGACGACTCGTCGTAGTTATTCATACTCAGCGTGGGCTTTGAACGAGAACTTTGAATAGTCTCGGTGATTTGTTGGATTCCGGTTAATACTTGACGAGTTTTAAAACAATTTTGGGACAGCAAATTATTTTATTTAATTCTTTGTTTCATATACGAATGTCCGATCGTTCGTCGTTGTTTCAATTGGAAATTGATATATTATTCGTGTGCACTCGGAACGAGACTCGTTTGCGAGGGCTCTCTCGTCTCGGATCCGGCATCGGTGGCACATAATGCTCGCCGACAGTAAAAGCAGCAGCAGCAGCACCGATTGCGAATACTCGTTTCTTATCTCTTCTCGATAGTGCACGGGTACTTGCTGCTGGTGCTCGTTACTCGAACCAACCAGGAAAGTTTCGTCGATAAATCACACGCGCGCACACACACGCACACCCCTCGCTTACCTTCCCTCTCGCTCGACTACGCGTAGAAAAATAAAAATTATTTTTGCCACCTTCTTGTAATCGCGAATTATACATATTTTTCGCAATCATTTTTACATTCGTTTTGAACGCGGTCTGCGATTGTGAAAAAAAGAAATAACTAACAAAAATTTCAAATGTGAAATTTTTCCTTTGTTCGATTTTAACACTAATTATTTATACTTTACGAAGAATAAATCACTGAATAATGCTGATTTTCGAAAAATGCTTACGTGCGTCCGTGTACGTTGAATTGTTCAAAGAATAGAGTGTATAATGACGATAACTTAAGTAAGATCTCAGTGAAGCATCTCAAATTTATGTACATACATAGGTGAAATAGGTTCTCTCTCGGCATGTGCAAAATAGAAGCATATCTTCGCACTCGTCCCCGTAATCGTCGGTGCATTACCTTAGCTGCGGGATCCGAACGTCGTCACGAAAAACGTGATCGTTAGTATCGTGAAAGCGAGGAAGTCTCTTGAAGTCACCTGCATCGTCCACCCTCGACGATCCAATCACGACGAGAAAGAATAGGATAAAATAAGATTTACCAATACCGGTAACATACGCGCGACGATCCTGCAGTGGCAGCGCACACATGATTCTATATATGTATAATTTTAGCCGATGCGAGAGATCGCCGGAAGAAACCTGGAGAGCTGAATTATGTTAAACCGGAATTCTTATTTAACTCCGAAATTAAACGATCTACGAAATAATAAATAGCCTATGGCACACATTAAACGGAAAGTAAGTTTGAAAATTAAATTTTTTTTAATGTTTATTAATATCTTGCAGTTTTAAGAATTAATCGTTTGATGAACATATTATTTCAATATCCAAAATGTAATTTTTAAAAAATTATAATATTCGAATTTGACAGATTTTCAATCGTTCGATTATTGTATCTTCTTTATCTTCTGCAAAATGTTGTCGACATGTTTATCTTCCTTTGGCAATACGCATCGTCAGACTCGAGAAGAGTTTAAAAAAATACCTCTCCGATAAGTGCTACGAGATAAATCGGCATGAAATAGCCATTAGCAATAAGAGATCCGATCGTGATCGGACCTGTCTTGCTTCTTCCAATTTAACGATGATGACCCTCGATTCCGGGTACCACGACTAGGGTAACTCCGCATTTGATTCGCAGAAAGTTGTCTCACATCGACGATACGGCGATTACGAAGGGAAAACATCGAACCGGCTACAGTGACTAACGACAACACGAGTTGCTTTCCCCATTCACCGTCGACGTTAATTCTACTATCGTATATGATTGCGGAAAGGATTCGGTTTGGTGATTTTTTTTTTTTTTTCGTCAATAAAGAAATTGCAAGTCGTTGTTTAATTCTCAGTGTTTACATGATATTTATTTTCAATTTTTATGCATATTTCTTATAACATGGTTGGTTGGTTTTTTTTTGTTTTTTTTTTTTTTCATATACGGGAATATATATTCAATGGGCAAGTCAGAGAAATAAAAAAATTAACCAGATCAGCGCCCATCCTATACATTCAAATATATTCGTTCAAAATAGACTGCTTCCTCTATAATCATTCGTTCGTTACTTTCTTTCTTTCTCGCTATCGGTCTCTTGCACTCTTCTTACTCTCGCATCGATTATTCTTCTTTTCTTCACATATTTTTTGTATTTTTTTCTCCTTAATGTACAAATGGGTTATATTTAATTTCATTTTATTAATATTACTTTTACATTTAATATTTATCAATAAAATCATCGGTAAATAATTAACGATATCGTTATAATTTCCATACGCTCGATTATTATAACGTGCGTCGTTGTCCGCGTGTGACTTTTACTTTTTTACGCGTAAATAAACGCAAAGTATATGTTTCTCTGTGTGTGTATATGTGTGAATGTGGACAATGCGATTTTTATATATCTTTCTAACTCGCCTCGTATGTTACCAACTCTATTACATGTGTCATTATAGTGTGAGCTTCGGCTCGTATGCGACACACGATTTTGTTTTTTTTTTTTTTTTTTTTTTTTTTTGCATCTGTATACTAATATATACGCGGAGAGAGGCGCATGCGACATCAAAAAATTATTTTTCTTATAACGATTTACGAAAGTCTTCTTTGCGTTGAAAATACACGCGGCTGCTGCTGCTGCACGTCCGGACGGTCCCTCGAGAGTTCGACGAGGCGTTTTCATTTAATTAGTATAGTACAGTATATCACGACAGCCAGATTTTATTTATTTGTTTAATATAGCATAGATAAAGTGTAGAGAAAGACAGATCGGAACCACGCCAAGCGAGTATTCACCTCCAATGAATCTCGAAGCGCAGACTTTTGTTTTTTTTTTAATTATACTACATTATCTCGGTGTTACTTTTCTCATATTATTATTATTATTATTATTATTATTATTTATTATCATTAATATTTTATCTAAACGCGAAGGATCTGCGCTATTTTCCACGAGTCACCACTCCACAGTCGACTCAGAGCCGTTTGCTATTATTCTTATTCGTTTCCTTTATTTTTTTTCTCGAATCGTATATCAGAAAATAATACATGAGTGGTGTAGTCTTAAGTAATCGTAGGGAGGGGATGGTAGTCTGATTTATTATTTCTATTTCTACTATACACAAGTATTAAGGGACAACGTTCATCCTCTATAGTAGTTTCCCTGACCTGAGCTCTTTCATCGACTCTCTTCGCATCGCCGAAACTCTTTCGTCACATTAATTATTGCAAAAAAATTATGTATCGCAACAATTGTCTTCGATAAATGTAAAAACTCAGAATAATAAGATTTCGTCGAACAATTGTTGAAAGTAAATAATTAATTTATCAGAGTTGGTAAAAAAAATCGATAATTCTCCGCAAAAAAACAATGTTCAGATTTTGTTGTTTGTCTCGTGAATTAGACAAATTACTTTGCGTTTCTTCGCGGACATGCGAGTTTTTGCGATGTATCTCGGGCAATCGATTCGCGTGACGGTGAATTTCACGGAAGCCAAATTATATGCGTACGTACTGTACGAGTAGCACGGAGAAACGAGAGAGGAAGAGAGGCTTGAAAACATATATTTACATATATATAAGTAAAGCTCAGGGAGAATGAGAGTTTTTTTTTGTCACGCGCCCCAATGTTACTTCGGACACGTGCCGCTGCTTTTCGGTCGGTGGGTCACGTTGACTCTGCGCGAGACAACTCGTCCGCGATCGGGTTAGCGAACCCAGTCGTGTGCCATTGTCGAGCATCACGACGCTCGTGTACCCGTAGACGTCGACAGTACTGTACATGCGCGCTTCAACGAGACCCACTTCTTCTTTTGCAACTGATTACCTTTCGGTCAGCAAGCAATCATGCACCATCGAGAACTCGTTGACGATGGGCTTTGGGGCTTCAATTCCTATCCGTACAACGAAATCGATTGGCGTTTCATGCCACTTTTAGGTTATATCCAGACTTCTTATCATATTTCGTTTTTTTTTTTTTCATTTCGATAGAAATATATATTAACTTCGTTTAATACGACGGATAATTCGATATCGTTTTCGTAAAGACTGTAGTGGGAGATCCCGAAAAAAAAAAAAAAATCCTCAATATAAACAGAATTTCGTCCCAATATTTTATGCAGAGTAGTTATTCCTTTCGCGATTTTTAAATGTTTCATTGAATCTCAGTTTTACTTATTAATTATCATTTTAATTAGACTATAATTCTTTAGATATAACATATGATATAATGACCATTAGCAACACTATTGTTTGTTTTTTTTTTTTTTCACCCGACTACTGTCGAGTACAAAGTAGCGGCGTATGTGTGTTTTTTTTCGCCTTCAGTAAGTATATTTCTATGATTTCGATGACTGTACACATGCACATTTGACAACGAATATATGTCATAATACGTTCATGTATATGTACGAGATGTATAAATCGTCGGGGAATCCCTCTCAGCTTGATACTGAATTTTGATACGCTTCTACACGCTCGTGACTGATAACAGTGATAACGAAAAACAATGGTATCGAGTGAAGTTATAAAGACAGAAAAAACGAGCTGACTACTTTCTCAAGTCTCAAGAGACTATCGGCGAAAGTTTTCTTTTTGTTTCGAGTTTAAAAAAAAAAAGAAAAACTTCACTGAGCCTTTCGAACTCTTATCGAATATTGCTGGCGTGGGATTCGCGCGTGAATAACTTACGAACTAAGCAACCGTCATGCTTTGTATTCCTGAGAGGAGCGTTCCTTTAAATTCTTCGTATAAACGTCATTGTCGACCTTTCGAGAGTAAAAACCCGTCGCGAACTTGTTCGACCGTTTGTGAGACAGTAAGAAAAGCGCGTCGAATATATCTTCTTAATATCGCGAACAGTTTTCAACGCAATTACGATGGATCCAACGAGAGACGCTTCGATAAACGGATTTTGTCGTCCGGGGAATTATTTTTGTTTCTTTTTTTTTTAATCTTAGATAACATTAATATAGGTACAGTCGCAGTGCCGCGAGTGGATTCGAGGCGGGAGAAGGATGTGTGTTGGTATATATATATATGTATATATATCGTCGCAATTATCATAGTAAATTCACTCGTTTTGCGATAATCACATATCCTTCATTATATTCGTACAGTGATTATTAAATATTCTCATAAAATTATACACTTTCGTTAATATTCCGATAGCAGACTGGGGGTTGGCGTTTTGCCTCTCGTACTAATCCGTCGTTCGCTATTTTTCAACATTCTCTCTCGGCGAATTTTAATCTTTTTTTTTTTTTTTTTTTTTTCATCGCTCTTAAACATATGCAGCCTGAATCGCGCAGCTCGCGAGTACATTGGATTCCGAAGAAATATCTCGAAGTGCAATTTAATAACATCGAGTGTACAATTTTTCTTTTGTTTTTCTTGCCGTTATGAAAAAAGATCCCGTCACTTCGGATATAATCGTGTTCGCTCAGTGAGTAAGAGTTCTTATGCATGTAAAAGTGGGGAATCTACGCGTAACGAACGCTGTACAGAATTAGAAATATGGAAATGCAATATGTGCAACCGAAGCCAACTATGCAAACGATCTTTCGCTCACGTTTGTTGAGAAGCTCCGAGAGACAAAAACGTGAAGCGGAAACGAGTTTTCGAGAAAAAAAAAAAAAAAAAAAAAAAAAATAACACGAACTTTGCGATTATAATTGTAAACATCGTTCGCGAAACAACACCAATTTACTTTCAAACGAAGAGGTGAAGAAGAAGAGTATCATCGCCGATTAATCCAAATAACACGATAATACAATATAGCAACAAAAAGAAATTGTAAAAAAAAACACGTATTCCATGAAAGCTTCAATTATCAACGGACATTACTTTTCTCAACATCGAATCGCACTACAAGTAACTGTAGATCAAGAAAAAAAAAAAATCTAATAAGAGAAAAGCACGAAACAAGAAGGTTCAATCGTATGCAAGATAACATTCTACAAGAATGCGTTCGAAAAATAACCGGCTACAACGATTATTATGATTATTATTGTTGCGACTTCCCACGAGCGCAATTATTTCAAGGGAAGGATGCAACGAGGCGATTGATTCACGATTGCAAAACCGAGAGTCGTTCGAGCCGCTCGAGTCCCAGCAACAGGAAGTTCTCGATAAAAGTTCGAGAAAGTATAGGAATCCGACGTCACTCGTAATTTATAATTTTATGCGATTTCATACAGATGATAAAAGTACTTGATGGCCGTGCAAAAAGTGCTGAAACTACTTCTTTACCACTTCGGGATTTCTCGATCTCCTTCTTCCCCTCGTCTACCGCGCGCGTTCGTCTCCGACTACCGGTTTTGTGCAGCAAAAAAAAAAAAGAAAAAAAGGAGAAACTCGTTTCCGTGCATCGCGCGTCGAGAGTGGAAGTAGTAATGGCCAGCATTTTCTGTGTACCTGTAACATGCGACGATGAACGTTGAACGGAGCGTACGTTCACGCCAAGTTCACCGAGACGACCTCGCCGTCTCGATGAAGCGGCGAACGCGCGACGCGCGGCTTCTTCATGAGAGATTGCAATCTCGTTGGATGAGTATAGAGTTTTCAATGACTTAACCGCGGGACTGCGGCACTCGATGCTCGGGCGTTATTTCAATATTGAGCATTTTTTCGAACAAAGATCGGATTATCGATGATTAATTAATTTTCTCTTTTCATTGAACTCTAATTGCATGTAGTGAGTATCTTTATTATATTCAATTTGTTTTTTATTACTAAATAATCTATTAATTATTTCATGCGATTACAACAGAAAAAAAAAAAAAAAAAAAAAATTCTCCAACTCGGTTTCTTTCGACGACATCGAGTTTTTCAGGCCGCAAAACTAATTCGAATCCTTTTATGCAACTTCGAGGCTACATCGCCACTTCGTTTCTCTGCGAATGCGTAATTGACGCATTCGTCTCCATAAGGCAAGCAGGTCGCGCGTACACTTCGTTTTTTTTTTTTTTATGCTTTACTCCGATTTTCGAGAGTTCATCAAATTTTCATAAAATATATATCGGTATATGAGTCACATGTAAGTACAGCATAAAAATATTCTTGTTATCTCTCGACGAGGTGGCGGATGTTAGATTTTTTTTCTTTTTTTTTTTGATTATGCAAATTTTACACGAAACGCGAACATTAGCCGCGGCATGTATATCAACGTTTTGTATATATGTACGTGTTTAACTTTACACTAAGTGCAAAATCGGGTAAATATTTATGTTCACGTAGAGCGTAAATAAACACGTACATATATTATGAATATTCATGTAAGTACAAGAGCGATCGGTCGCACTGTTAACCGGCATTGGCGGCTTCTTAGCATTAACTCGCGAGTGGGAGATATAATACAGTTGAAAAACCAGTTACCCACACGACTACTTTTTTTTGTTGTTTTTTTTTTTTTTTTTTTTTTTTTTTTTTTCGTTTTTTGTTCGTTTTTTCATTGGGTCTTACTTTCGCTCGCGCGCGACGAAAGGAAGAGTGAGAGGGGCTAAAACGGAGTGTCGAAAGTGCGCGTGTATGTGTGTACGATGCTAACGAGTCGATAGAAAAAATAACCAGGCTGTGTATCCGCGAGAGATCGTGTGTGCCGAGGATTCGCGAGTCATAGCGAGCGAGCGAGCGAGCGAGCGACTAACGGGGTCAGCATTCGATGTCGAACCGGCCGAAGCCGAGATCGCTAGCTTGGTGTGCCTCTCGACTTTTTTTTTCTTCTTTTTATTCCTATCTGTATTTATGTATATATATGTATCTCTGCACGCTTTTCTCTACTCGCTATCTCTTTTATATCGGAGTTCTCGTATATGTATCGCGAGTACGCGTGTATACTTGGCGGAACTCGGGCCAACGACTCTCGCTCTCGCGGCATTAAATAATTACGGATATCTGATAAAGAAAGTTACGCAAGCGATTTTTTGTTGCTGTTGTTGTTATATCGTCGCTAAGAAAGAGACTAAATCTGCTATAACGCCGTCGCGATCGGAGTTATTCATTATATTTTTCTTTCATTATTATTTGTTTTTCGTTCAAATTCTATTAAAAAGCGAGCGTAATAGAGTTTGAACGATGGATGGATCGAAGGTCATTTACTCAATGATTCTTTTCAAAATAATCGCTCTGAATCACGTACGTTATTTTTCTTTTTTAAAATTATGCCTTTTATGTCATCCAATTTGCTTTTTTCATGCTTTTAATTTTTTATTTACCTCCGTTACTATTTTGCCTATCGCGCGCTTCAGGCTGCAATGTAAACGCGGTATTTCCGCCAATCACACACGATCGAGTTACAATTAATCAGTGATCGATCTATCGCTCTCTACATAATCATCAGCATCAATTATACAAGATTTTTTTTTTTGTTTTTTTTTTTGTATGTTTTGTTTATGTTTGCACAACCGTATTTCATTTGATCTTACGACGTAGGTACCTAAATGAAATGTGTTCACAGCCACACATTAATATATTTATATATAATATATAATATATATTTGTATTTATAATCATATTTATAGTTATTATGTAAAGCAAACGCCTCGCCTCGCTATTGTTTCTTTTTCCGTAATGTTATTTCTCACACACAATCGCTCTATCATTGACCTCTCGCTACCTTTCGCCGGGGGGTGTGTTTTTTTTGTTTTGTTTTTTTTTTCGTTCTTTTCTTTATTATTTTTCTTCTTCATAAACTGTTGGATCGGTAACGGCGTCGGTTGGGGTATATCTTCTCCTCGTGTCCTATTCCTCCGTCGCCCGCTCGCGAGTTTTTACGTTCACTTCTGGATCGAGTTGTGCACGTCCTTCGTCGTTCTCTCTCAGGTCCGGCTTCGCACGTGTTTGCCTCGCCAATCGGAACCCGAAATCTCAGGGTCATTCGCCTCTCGACACTTTCGCTAATTCGTTTATCCTCTTCCCCTCTCGTTTCGTTCTTTTGCCGAAAAAGGAGTATAATCATCGATCGCTTCGTTACAGGATTACTTTTATTTTCAATATTTATTCCCGCATTGTTTTATTTTTTTTTTTTTTTTTTTTTTTTTCTCTCTTTTAATATTCTTCTTCGTATTATTTTTTCTTCGTATCTCGGAATGACTTTGAAAGGATGATCCTTAAGCGTCCCCACGACGATTGGGGACTCTATAACGACTTCGAGGACTATTCGTTTATCATTATTAATATTAATTAATTATTGTTATTTAATCCCCTCCATAGGGATATTGTAGTTTTTTCTTCTTCTTCCTCATCTTCATATTTTTTTCGTTTCAATTTCGATTCTCGCCCTCCCACCTCTCCTCTTCTTTCCCAACACTCGGCGATGACACTTCTGTTTTTATCCGCGGTTGGCTTCGTAACCTTTCCGTGTTTTTTTTTTTATTTATTCATTTCATTTCGCCCGACCGCGGCTTTTTTTTACTTAATTTTTTGTTGTTGTTTTTTTTTCTTTTTTTTTCACTACGTCAGTGACACTGAAAGTATGTTCAATCAATATTTAGGCACAGCACTGTTTTTACAGGTCGCGTAGTATTGTCCCCAATGTATTCTCGCCTCTCATGTCCATCTCCCTTTACTTTATTCATAACGCTTTTTCCTTCTTTCCTCATACGAATTCGCGATCGCGAAAAATATCCCCCATTTCCATATCCCTCTGTCGTCCCTCGAGCAGTCGCGTCTCGAGAGCTTTATCTCTCATTTTTTTTTGTTTTCTCATCTTTTTTTTTTTTTATTATTATTTTCTTTCTTTCCATTACAAAGGAGTTTCACGACGATCGGCGAACGCGCGCGCGCGCGCGCGCAGGGATTCTTCTATTTTCGTTTCGAAGATTTTCTTGTATTTTTAAAAACTTTTTTTCAATTCATTTTTCGTTATCTTTCCTCGTCGCTCGTTGGGCGCGCGCCGCGTTTGCCTTCGTTGTCGCGTCGATGAATCTTCGGGTTTCTCGCGTCAACGACAGCGTACTTAAAAAAAAAAACAAAATTTAAACGTGCGTTACAAAGTTCAAATGTCTCAGTCGGGGGGGACGGGAGTACGAATCGTTTGGATATCGCGCACACGTTTTATCTTCACACGCCGAACTCCCTCGATCCCTGAGCCCCTGCCGTTTCCATTCCGAAATAAAAACTGTTGCGAGACACGAGACTCGCAACTTATGGCTCTACCCGTTTGTTTTTTGTACACACGAGGCGTCACCTCCGCATCGCCGGACCGTAGACGTCGTCCTCGTTACTTCCGTTGTAATTGTTACAATTATTCCGATAAAGATAATCCTCGGCGACGATCGCTACGTCATTGACGAATTCCGTAACGACGTAGTTATCGTTATACTGGTTATTAGTATGATTTTGTGAATCGTGATGATGATGATGATGATGATGGTGGTGGTGGTGATGATGATGGTGAACGTGATGATGGTAGTAGTGATGATGGTGATGACGATTATCTTGACCGTCGCTTGATAACAATCGTCGACGGCAACCATCGACGCTCGTGTTCGTTGTTGTCGCGGCATTGAAGATATCGCTGTATTTGTTATTGTTGTCACCGCCGCCGCCGTCGTCGCTGTACTCGCTGCTAATGTGACTCGTGATATTCGCGCTTTCGATAATCGGTGCCGGAGCGTTTACGATTGGTAAAGTTTGGCCGCATCACGACGAACACGCCATCCACGAGGTGCACGTGCACGTGTAACACGCGGTCGGTATAACGGGCGCGTAGTAGTAACCGTTTGCATAACCATTCGCGTAAACGTAAGTCGCCGGTGGGCCCGGTGGGGCCTGTTGATTACTCAGTCGCTGTTGCTCTTGACAGAGCACCTGGAAGGCAAGGTTCTCGATGAGAGCGAGCGTTTGTCTTCTCTCGTGTCCCATTAGACACACCGTCGATTCCTCGACAACGCTGTGCAACAGCATGAGATACTGATATTTTAGCGATTCCTCTTCCGCACCGACGAAATGATTCCAAAGATAATTCTCCAATTTCGCTTGTTGCTGTCCAACGTCCGGAAAGTCAATGAAGAATCTCGAACACATGTATCTCTCGAGGGTCTTTATGTAATCGGGTTGCGATGGCTTGTAACTCCTCACGAGGAGATTGCAATATTTTAGCAAACCGCCGCCCCGTATCTCCTCGGGATGCCTCGTCGATATAAGCTTCTTGTGAAGATGATAGAGAGCCTCCTGAAAATCACCGTATACCGATTCGCCGACAACGGTTGGATAAAAATTTTCTCCTATCGGTAATTTGCTGCACTCGTAGAAGAGGAGTAACGAGTCGAGAACAATTTGGAACGAATCGACGGAAAATTCAAATTGTCGTCTCATCGTGTCGACGAATTTCAACTCGACGTTTCTGTGTCCTCGCGAATTACCCAGCGATATCAACGACCATCTGTCCCCATCGTTGTTTACTTTTACCATTTTACTGACATAGGCCTCCTTTAGGCTGCACGTTGTTATACGCTTTCGCGATACACCCTCCGGCAATAGATCGAACAACGAGCCCAATACCGCCGCTTTGACTTTGTCGTAATTCCGACCGCTCGACAATTCGACGGCAAATATGAGATCGAGATCGTTGTAAGGTTGCGACTCGGTCGCCAACACGTGCGATGCCGCACCTCCGTTCAGACGAATGTCGTGTACCCTCATTCCGGCACCGCCGTTACTCGGATCTTCCTCCAGTTTGCTCCGCACCACTGTCACGAGATCGCGTAGACGCACCTCCAACGTTGGAAAATTGCCTCTTCCGTGAATGCTGACGACTTCGTTCATAACGTCGTTAAGACGGCGCACCTGTTCGAAACTCAATACCGCGAGCCTTTGCTGAGGATCCGAATATTCCTGATTATTGCTGTCTCTGTGACACTTGCTGCTGTTGTTGACACCACCACCACCACCGGTACTGCCATTGCTGCTTTTAGTGCTGCTGCCGCTGCTGATGCTACCTATACTACTGCTGCTGCTGCTACTCGTGCTGCTGCTGCTGCTACTACTGCTGCTACTCGATGTTTTGCTTTTGCCGCCGTTCACTTGACAGAGAGACTCCATCATAGCGACCCGACGCTGACGTTCCTCGTCGATTTCCAGGGAGCCACACTGCAATCATTAGAAATCAAATATTCTATTAATATTTCATATTTTAGAAAATAAACGATCAAAATTAAACGATCGAATGATTAATCAAACTGATTCTTATATTTCGTAATTCACATCGAAGAGAATAGCTATTAATCAAATTTTCATCGTTCTTCGACTTTTGTCCGCCGCCAATATTTTTTAGGCCTTTATTTTTTAAATTTATCACAGCTTTCGAGAAATAAACGCTCTCGGGTCACGAGATTGATACGCGAACATTCAGAGTTGAACACTATTTTCTTTCGTATTCATTGACTCGTCTCCAATGTCTCTATCTAATATCTCTTTTATGGTATTTTTCTCTAATCGTGCAAACGTAAAAAGTTATCGTACGGAGTGTCAAACAAACACCAATATCTAGTGTGCAAAGTCGAAGTTCATCTTGTCGTGATAACTTCTTCTTTTTTTTTTTTTTTTCATTATTTGAAAAATTCTTAATTATCTAATCTCTTTTCTAACTTTAGCTCCCTAAATTGAGAACATACAGAAAAATTTAAATAAAATAAAATTCGAGTTTTTCTGGAAAATGTTAAACTTAAAGTCTCAAAGTTCAATTCCTCAGTAATTTGTGTTACACATTCAAAAGTCCTTTGCGCACTTTTGTGTTTTTCTACTATAATGAAAAAAGATATATATATATATTACACCGAAAATTGAACGATAAACACGTAAAACGAGTGCAGTGTAACTTCGTTTCAAAGGTAATTCCGTAATTACAAAGAAATATATTTAACAAATGAACTTTTTCTCGGCCTCTCGAAAATTATCAAGTCGCGCGCTAAAATTACTGAAAAAAATATCCGAGCTTCCGATTTGTCACTCTATTATGTAAACAATATGCACATAAACACGAGAAATTTACGCGGCGCAAACATTATCGCGTCTAACGGATTGCAATGAGCCCCTGACGCAATACGCAAAACGCCCCACTGGTTTGTGTAAATAACTTTCACTTGCGGAACCGCCACACGGTCCTCGACGATCGTCAATGCCGTCGACAACTGTAGCGTCGTTTCTCCAAGGGGTTCGAACTTGTTGCTCGCGACGAAATCGATTTGCCGTTATCGGAATAAAGAAATAAAAAAATAATAAAATTCTTCGATATCATTGAGATTTTGCAAAAATAATGAGATAAATTGAGAAAAATCGTCTTTGAATTATTTATTTGCTTATCGGACGAGACAAGTTTGCACAAATAATAAAAATAAAAAAAGTCTGATAGGGAGCCCCGAGCGATGTATATTACAACGAGACCCATTGCGTGACGTATAAAAAAAACGATAAGAAGTCGATTAAATAAATGACTTCACTTCGTGTCGGTTTAACGACTAGAACACAAACGATGAATGGATTCACAGTAACCGATAACGAAGTCGCACGTGTTTGACGGTGCTTACTGCTTGCTTCGCTTTCGATTACAAGCAGCGCGCGCGCCCACGCGTGACCTCCGAAACTTTTTTTATGCGTGAATTTTTTAAACACATGCACCGCTCTCGGCATACGGAATCGATTATAGCTCGTATCATCGCGCGAGTCACGAAATTCGTCGACCCGGATGTAAATTTCGCGTCAACGAGATTGGTAATAAAAATTTCCATATAACATAGTTTTTACATTTTTTAAGCCGAATTCATTCTAAAAAAAATCAATTCCGTATCTCGAGTGAGTATTTTATAGAAAATTTGAAAAATTATGGAAAAAAAACAAAATGGACGATTAATTTAGCACAAGTTAATTTTTGTTTTGTTTTCGTACCCCTGGTCCACGAATCGTAGACCCGTGCCCCCGGTTATTTGGGTTGCGAAACTCTTTCTCGACGATGATTCACGTGGTTTCGTTGACGAAACGCAAATTTGTCGAATATACGAGAATTATACGTAAAAGCACAGTATAAACTGATCGATGTATCGTAACTGTCGAAGATTCGCGAACACCGCGTAGTTTAATCGCGATTCGGTAGAAGAAACTACTAGCAACTGCGAGAGGCTCGTCGATTCCACGTTCGACGACTGCCAACGGTGAACTGATCGCGTCGCGTCGATCGCGAAGCGAGTAGTGAAAGGCGAGCAGAGTCAAGCCCACTGGCTGGCAACCGGGTAACCACGGAGCGCGGCAGAGTTCTGCGACGGAGAGACTGTCTATAGAGAGGCCCCGAGGACGATTGAGAGGAAGGCGCATGGATATCGAGAGTCGGGGAGGGAGAAACACGACGAGAAGCGGAGGGGAAGGAATGAGCTGTTGCTGGGTGGGAGGAGAAGGAGGATGTAGAGGAGGAAAAACAAGGAGTAGGAGGGGGAGGTAGTGACGGAGGTGCCCGTACGCCACGAGATGTTATAGTGGGAAGGATGACGAAAATATGAGGATAAGAAAGCTCTCAAATGGGATGATGAAAAAACACCCCGTCACGAAGCTTCCACGTGTATCACGAATAAATTCGTTTAATACAGCACCGGTATAAATATTGCTATTCGTATTTTCAAGCGAGTAATTATTAAGATTTGACTTCATGTTTTTAACGGCACATTTCGATAAAAAAAGAAAAGAAGGTGTTTTTTTGATACCTCTTTAAAGCCGTCGAGCCTTAAACTAAGACTGCAGAAAAAATCGGTTATCATTTATCTCAAGCATTTCCCCGATGAAGTTTCGTGTATACGTATATTTATACGTGGTGTTTAAAAAAAAATCAAAAGGCCGAAAATAAATAATGATTATAATCCGAAAATGTTTTTGCTCGAGTGCGGTTTATGGATGAGAAAGCGGGAAAAGGAAGTTTCGGAAACAGAAGTAATAATAGAAATGGTAGCGAGAGAAGCAACAGAAGCGGGTCGAGGAGAATCCAGGGCAAAGCTTTCCAACATCAGCCGCGGCATCATTCTCTCGTCCTGCGCTCTCCGCTATCTCGAGCATTTTATATGACGTCACGCGGAAGCTCGAGAGAGGGTGAGAATCGACGCGTGGGCGTCGGTGAATGAATGGGTATACGTTGAGGGGTGGAAGCGGAGAGCGAGGGAGATAAAGAGAGAAGGATCGCGTGAGTCGAGAACCAGTCAGTGAGGACATCGAGGGTAGGGTAAGCGAGGACCTGTGGGTTACGGAGTAATACGTGGGCGGTGGTTTTGCGTTCAGACCGGCACCTCCGCGTCGCCGACGACGTCGCCATAGCCGACCCGGGGGGTTGGCGCGGCGGTACTGCTTTCGGCGTAGCATGACAAGAGACTTCCCCAGTTGGGCTACAATGAGTTTGCCACTACTAGCTGCCGGCGTTCCGTATTATGTATCGAGTTTTCCGCTACCCTACGTGTCCCCTTCGGGGTCCCCTTTTCTATCTAATATCGACGTTGCTATCGACAACAGAGCAGAAAGAGGCTCTCTGCTCAAACTGGCGGATTAATTCGCCATTCACCTTCCGCGTGAGCGAATCGACTCGCGCCTGAAAGTCTCTATAATACGCCGAGATAAATGATACAGTTGTTTGAATCGCGTTATATCGATTGCTTGTCTACATTCTAAAATTTATGAAAAATTTTAAATAAAAAAAGCAATGGGATACTTGATAAGCTTAAAAAATTAAGTTTCTACAGTAAACTTTAACACTCGTGAAATTTTGCGAAAATATACAATCACTCGTTTGCGTGGGAGTTGAACAAACTTTGGACACTTTGAGGAATATTTTTCTTTACACAAAGGTCAATCTTCAGGGTTCAAAGCTTTTATCGCTCCGGTAAATTTTTTTTTTCTCGAACTCAAACTCCGCTCGGAGTTTTGTGGATAAAAAGTTCGGATATTAATTTTTCTTGAAAGGCACGAATGATAAGTATATTTCAATAAAGAAATCGTATTTCTAATATATTTCACGGATTTCTTTGGAAATTTTTATTCCCCGTCGCAACGTGGATATATGACACTTGTGGAGTTTTATAAATTGAAACGACTACTTTGATCCGTTTGAATTTGAAAGTAATCAATATCGGGGTGAGGTCTCTCGCGGTCTGTATCTGTCTGCAAAGTTTCGTTGGGGTGAATTGGTCGAAGGGGGGCTTTCGTACGGTGCTGCTACATCGGGGGGGTTACTTCGCTGCTTTTATATAGATATATGTGCGAAACAAGACTTGTAATTACAGAATGAAAAAAAAAAAAAAAAAAAAAAAAAAATAATAATAATAATAGCTCGTCATTTTTTACTAATGATTTTACAATAGGCGTATCGAGTCTTCCTTCCTATTAGTTCTTTTGTTCGTTAATGTAATTTTCTTTCATAAACATACTTTTAAATGCACCAGTTATATATTTACATGGAGTTTCTCGACTCTCGACTTCTCGAGGCGATGTACCCGTCTCGTATTCGCACAGCAGGGGCCGAATGGAATCCACGATAGCGCGGGGAACGAACGCATTACGAACGATCGCAAAGACCGCATGACCGAGCATCACGCTGTAGTCGGTGATCTGGGTATACGGTATACATCTCTGATTATACACGAGTGAGGAAGCCCGGTATACGCGGTTGTGTCGTTGTACTGTTCTTAAGCGCCGGCAAGATTCTCTCGCTTTATCCAGAAGAGATTTCTCTCGTTATTTCTCACTCCTTCGCCTTCTCTATCGCGCTTTGTGCAACTGTGCTTCGAACGCTCTCTCAGGAGCGCACCGAGTCTGCTCTATCGCGTGCTCGATGCTCTCTGTGCCGAGCGGAGTAATTGTTAAGTCGTACATAACCTTACGACACACGCCTGGCTCCGCAGTGTGGCACGCATAAAGTATAGGTGAAAGAGAACGCGTCTCGTTTCTGCGTCGTGCCCCCCTGAGCCAACCAACACCTGTTGTTGATGCTGTCGCGAACGATCGTCTACGCACCCGCTTTACGTTTGCCTTCGACATCGTCTCCCTTGCTACGTACGCGTAAGTATCTCTTGCGCGAGTTACTTTATTCGCCTCAAGTAAAATTTACATTTTTCCAAGGTACACGAGTGTCGGGTATTATAATTTTGTACACATCCTCCGACAATGTAATAGAGATAAACAAATATTTGTCGAGGTAATTGAACGATACCCCGTCGTTATATTGCCTATGTTTGTTTATTTGTTTTAGTAATGAATGTGCAATTTCGAGCAAAATGTATGTCAAATGGAATTACGACAGTTGGATATTAATATCGAGTTCCTCAATGGGATACGGGATATTATTTCATTTTTTTTCTCTCGTTCGGCACGACAAAGGGCTCTAATTGTAATTAACGATTTATTCCACTCTGACAAGGATTTATAGCGAATGTCGCAAGGCGTCGGATAATTTTCGATTTCTCAGAGATTCGAGGCATTGCTCGATACGTTGAATAGACTGTCCCCATTAGTTGTGTACCAAAGTTCTATGTATTATAGCGGCTGTGATGCGATATGCCGTTCGCACAATGGTTCGTCACTTGGTAAAATAATAAAAGTATTTTTATTACGATAAAGAAATTTCGTGAATTATATTTATCAACATATTGACTTTTACAACTTTTCAACAACGCTACAAGTAAAAACTTTGCTTATTCTGTTAAAACGCAATCATAAATAATAATTACACGGAGATAATTGTATCAGAACCTTTTCTCCGTGTAATTTTAAACGCATTCGAAACTTTTTTATAATATGTGTACAGAACTTTGGCAGTGGTGGAAATCACTGTAATATGTGACGAAAACAACCGAACCGTTCGTCTTCGTCGCAACGCTATGTACTTCAGTCGTTGAATTTATAGATCTCCATCGGAGCGTTTAGAGTTTAATTGAGGCGAGACGCGTCGACATTCTAATTAAAAGTATATCTGTCTCGTGATTTCTGCTGTTCGCGCAATATATGAGAACGTGTTACGATGACAGAAGTGGACTGAACACCCGGCATTTGTGGAATACTGTACAATCAACATTACTAAACACGGTCATTGCGATTTCGCCGTATACACACCTCGACCATCGTTTTTCCCTCAACCAGTCGTAGTCTTCGAGAATCGCATTCCATAGCGCCAATGCCGTCGCGTCTCCGTAATCGATACCAAACTCAACGAATCAAACTAAATATCTTAGTGAATATCGAACACGTTGGGCGCGTATCGTACGACAAAACGTTCTTTGTCGTTCGTTATTCAATTGTGATGAAATAGTAATAAACAGAAGCTTGACGCAGCGATATTGCGATTCTTCAGATTTCAAGGTTAAACGGTGTAGAGCCCGCGCGCGGCTCGTGTCCCCTTCTCGCCCGGAAGGGGTCGATCGAACACGTTGAATTAAAAACGTACGTCAAGTGAAGCGTGTCCGCCGCGAGACAGAGAGAAGAAGGAAAAAATCGAGGAGATAGAGAAGGAAGGTAATCGTTGCTGAGAAACGCGTTCGCGTACCTACATACATCGAGAAACGAATAGGCTGGAAGTTCGAACGCGTTTTACACTCTCGGGTACAAGTCATTTTATATAGAATCGGAAACACAGCGAAAGTTGTAAGTGGTTAGAGGGTTCCGAGTCGATGAAGAGAGAGAGGGTGGCAGCATGATCGTTCGGTACACGACCCATTTATACCGAAGTGTGAGTTCGTAGCAAGGGGCGCGTAGAAAAGTACAAGATTAATGACTGGTTTTACAAAGCAGCGCGCGGATCCTATAGGTACCTCATGGATTGTCGTGGAAGCGAAGTATTATCATTCTATAGTCGGTATATAGCAATGTTTCATGTAACATCAACTATTTTCCAAACGAGTATTGGATACGTAGGATGTGCCGGCATATAATAAGTGCATCGGTCACAAGCAGTGGTAATAGATGTACACATCGATGCATACAAGCGTTGAGAACTATACACGAGAATATATATATGTTTTAAAAACTGTACGGAACGATCGCGGTCCCGATTGTCGGCGTACTGTTGGCTGCCCCACCGGATACCACTGTGACAGGAGATATATAGACACGGAAACGGGGAAATTGCAAATAATTGATAAAGATATTGAAAAATATAGGGTTCGCGTTGTCAATTTTCGATAATTCCTGATATCTTTGCGTCTTTACGTTATGGAAAACTTTGTTTCGTTAAAATTAGCGTTTGCAATGTAAAATATTTAACAGAAAAGAGGACAATAGATAATAGAAAAACCCGAAATATCATCAACTCCGTCGTGAATCATATTTAACGTTTTGTTTTTATTTTAATTAGAAGAAAATATCTTGCAGAACCGATCCTCATGTTGATTCTTAGAAGGAAAAAAAAAAAAAAAAACACGTACATAATTACATAAATTTTTCGATTATTTATTTATTTTTTTCGCGGATTCATTTAATTTCCGGAGTTTAAGAGACACGAAGCCATGATATACCGTACTATGACAGTTGCACGTTTTCGTGCGAATCATTTAACGCTGGCGAACGAATATATATTGCTGAGACACTGCGGGTTACTGTACATAAGTCGACAACAGTCGAGTGGACGTCGAAAACAGTCGCGTTATGCAAGTTACCCTACATTTTCATTGCTCATAGCATTTCACCGGCAAGGTAACTTATATATATTACATCTCGTTTATGTATTAATCGTGCTGTACACACGCGGTATATAACGCTTTCCATAGTCGGAATATTCTCGCAACATGCATCACAAATTTCGAATCGTACATTCATTGCTTCATTAGCCTCGAGTGTCACGCACAGGATTTTCCTCTTTTCTCGTGTCTGTCCGTCAGTCAGTCAGTCAGTCAATTTCTTCCTTCTAAACAGCTGTAAAACCGGCGACTCTTCGAAAATATTCTCGCGGCTTCTCGTACGCCCCACTGATTCTCTTCCGTGACGAAAGCTCGCTGTCGATTGCAACGACGGTTACGACTACAACGACGTGAGCATCAGTTCTATCCGCGTACGCGTACAAGGAACACGCGATGATCCTACGGGAGATACATTCGTACGACTATTCGTACGTTCGTTTCGCTTTACATTGTATACGCTTGTCAGGATCATCGTAACGCACAGCGGATTTAACGACGAACCTGGAGAAGAACTCCACTCACGATCGATCGATATAATATCGAACGTGGATAAAATAAATTTTCTCGACTACTGCGTTGCACGACATTATATGGAATGGTCGAGCCGAGATTACGCTCAGGCGTTTCGTATTGTCATAAAAAAAAAAAAAATTTAAATTGGCCGTCTTGGATCCAAAGATTTCGAGTAAAAAAAAGAAAAAATTTCGTAACGAATTTATTTGAAAGGTGAAAAGAATTCATTGTTAACGATTAAGATACATTTATAATATATAAACAAAATTGCCATTGCAATTTTAAAAAATGTACGATTCGATTAATTTTTTGGCAGCTAATGCGACTAGAATATTTCGTGCGAAACAGGCTACTGCATGGAGAACGTCGCTAGCACGCAGAATGTTCGTCCTGCTTGTACCGCGGCGGGGGTCGTTGCACTCGCAGTGAGGACAGGAGGATGCAAGGTAACCAGACGAACGTAGCTACGAGGAGCATTCTTTCCTTTAGTATATATATAGCATTTTCTCTCTCTCGTTCTTGCGAGAGATCGAAGTTTGCTGACCAGGTATAGAGATAACTAGACTGCAGAAGCAGCAAGACTCGTCTCCCCGGAGGAATTTTCTTCCTGCATTATCCGATGTACAGTAGAAAATCCCATAACTAGATCCACTCAGATAAATTGGTATCCCATCCGTGAATTTTTTATTCGTAGTGACATCAACGATTTTTTAGCGATTAATTAGCGATTGTTTGCCGATTAAGTCCATAAAATAAAAATAAAAAATAGTAATTATAGTACATTACGATGCAAGTGCGAAAAAACTTTTTTCGACGCGTGTAGGTGCGCGAAGTGTGCATAAAACTGCTTTTTTCGTACCGAATGAAATAACGATAATTATTACACAAACAAAGGGCAAACAAATTGGTGCCATTCGTTCGAATCAATGGAAAATTTTTGCATGGAATAATGTTGAAGCAGTATGAGAAACTTTATTACGCCGTTTATATAAAAATGTGTAGAATGTGCGGAAGATATCCACGTATGTAAGAACGCGTATCTCGAAGGCATGTCTATCTTCCATGAAATCTCGTAATTGATCCACCTTTTCAATTTCCTATATGCAAACTCTGAAGCGGTACGTTTGAATACATCCTTCCATTTTCATAAGAAAATTGAACGGCGAAGCAACAAATTATTATTCAATTGCACGAGTGTGCAGTGACTTCGCGAATGCATGGCGAACACACAACAGTCAATGCACTCTCTCCATTGTGACTAGTCATTGCGTGGCAGGTACCATAGTCAAAGTAATAGAAAATACGTTATGGCAGTGTGCGATGTAACGACGATGATGCGCATATATCTTCCCAGTGTTTAATTTTTTTCAAAGAGTCATTTAGGGTGGATGAACGAGAGATATTATTCGTTTTGCTAAACAACAGAAAAAGCTTTGTTATTGAGGAAAAAAAAAACCTTTACCGAATAATAATAATGAAACGGAATCAACTGAACGGTGTTTATTCGTTTAGTTTAAATCTCAAAATTCTTGCGATTAAACGATGAAAAAATAAAAAAATTTTACAAGAATTTAAAAACTCCGAGTGACAAAAATGCGTGAAACAGCTATTGATTATTCACATGTTATAGTCGCGAGATTTCCATACTCAATGACGAAAAAATCGCACGAGTTGTTCGGTACAGTATTTTTTTTGTTTTTCAACGCTTATAGTATTCGCACTATCATTGTGTTGAAAGACGACTAAACGTGGCATATCTCGTCTATACATTTACGCAGTTTGCAGACACATCATATGCACCGATTAAAATCTGTGCCCAATCGAGGTCGTCGAGATCTTTTCTGAGAATACGGCGATAGATATAGGGAAAGAGGATCGTGCGGTGAGTGAAAGGCGGAGGTGAATACACTTACTGCGCCGTCACTTATTGTCGTACTTGTGTGTTGCTTATTGGTTGTTACCCGATGGCAAGAAGAGTGAAATGCGAGTTCAGAGTGAAAAGGAAAGTGCAGCAGCCAATAACACACACACACACACACACACACACACACACACACACACACACACACACACGTAGAAACGAGAGAAATGGAACACGTTGAACTCTCGAGAATGCCTCTCAAAGGTTCAATGCGCGACGTGTCTGTATACTAATCGAGATATGCCGCAGGTACAATTTTGCATCGTTCATTTTCAACTTATTTCCACTACATCTCTTGGACCGTGTGGCGGCAGCGGAAACTTCGACAAAGTAATCGACAATGTGTGCTTTGACTATAGCAAAATTTATATTCAAAGCACACAACGGTCGATTACTGGGACATTTACGTTAACGTCTTGAAGTATCTATTTTTCAAGAATAAAAAAAGACGCTCCGAGTTTATTTTTTTACTTTTTTTTATTTATAAAGTCAACACGCAAATTATGCAGAGGTGATAATAATCAATCAATTATCATTTAATTAATTTCCCAGCATATTTAAAGACATTGATTAACACATTTTGTTGTAACCTTCTATCCGGTATATTCATTTTAAAGTCAAAGATTGTTTTTCGCTCGATATAGATGTATATATGTATATGAGACACGCGAAGCACGGAAGTGTTATGCTCGGTGAATCTCGGACGTTCACCAAATAGACGCACGTTGTGTTCCTTGCAACAACGTTTTCTACCACCGATGCCGGTGGTGCTCGGGATGACGAGAAAATACCTACCATGTGACCGCATCCAAGAATAGCGAGAGCTCAGGGACCGCGTCATCGACATGCGCTTTCGAAATAGCGCGTTAGAATTATTTTGTCGCCGCATGCCAAACAGCTAAAGCGTGCACCCGAGTTGGGTACAATACGACAGACGACTTTGTGAACGACGAAGCGCAATCGCGCTTTGATCTTTCCTATGTTCGGTCGCGTAGCGCATATGCAGGAAAAATGTCGCTCTTTAACACGCGATTCATATCAACAGGACGTGTTTTGTGTCTATAAAATGAACACTTTTCTGAATTTAGTCGTACGATATCGGTAAAGAACGACAGATTTTCTTTAAGGGTAAAAAAAAAATAAAGGAATTCATTTGAAATGAGAAAATATAAGGTGTTCTGTTTTTTTTTTTTTACATTTTATTTTTTCACTAATTTGTTGAGAACTAATTGGCATTGTTATTATGCAAAATGAATTTTTTCAGATTCCTGGTATGTCGCGAGATACTGAAATTTCGATCGAACTTAACTTTCGGTTGGGAATGTATGTGCGGATGTATCCTTATAATCGTTGCCATTGTAACAATACTCTGTTCTCTCTCATTTTTTACACGATAACGTTAATTACAATACAATATTTCGCTTCGGCCTAAATGAACTTTAATTCTTGAATGCGTTGTTAATTTTCACCCAAAAAAATTAATTAAGTGAAAGGCAACGTCGCGCCAAGCCTTAGGTACAAACATCGCAATTTTTCGTACACGGAAAGCATTCATTTGATAACAAAAATTCTCAATTACGGTATACTACACTAATGGAGCTTTTGTCTGTTCACCACACCCATCTAATTTCTAAAAAATAACTTGATTTTCATCTCTTAATTACTAAATGTGCTTAACTACTGTTCCTACTCAATCCTCTAGAAAGACGCGTAACTTTACGCCCACTATCCTTCGTTAAGGTTTATTTTGGCCGAAGTTAATATTTTTCAGTTTGTTTACAACGATATTTATTTATCAAGATGGCGTTCGATAAAGCGCGAAGCTCCGATGATTTCTCCATCTTTCATATAAATGTATGCTATTAGAAAAAAAAAAAAAAACACATCACTTTAGCAAATTCTAATTCCGTTTTTGATTTCTCGCAAAGGAAGTTTTGTTCTGATGAAAAAAAAATTTGAGATTACATGTATTTGTATTTATCCCGTGCAATTTTAGTTTTACTTCTTTTCTCTAAACTTCAACTTGTCGGAGAATTGCAGTATCTATATCGGCGACCAGTTCCAGACCGTCGTTTGGATAATGAATTACAAGAATCTCTATTTCGCTCATTCATCTCGCATGCAACGGTAACACAGGTTCGACTCGAGTGTGACGAAGAATCGATGAAACGTGAATGCCGGTACTGCGGAGCGCGATAAAAAAGTGCGTTCGAACGAAGCCGTGCATTGACATTACGCACGTGTGAAGCTTAACATGTAGTAAATACCGATTGTCGAGTTCACACGTCGCAAACATCGAGATTTTCCGCTTTATTTGCTCTCTCCGTTTCTGCATTTATATATAGTTGTATATCCATGTATTATATATATTTATAGTAAGCATATGATGCACAGTAGAGAAGAAGCAACGACAGCCGGAATGAAAAGCGAAACGGGAGACGATGAATAGCGGTCCGATTTTTCGAGTGATGTAATGTTATAAGTCTCGAGACACTGGAGAGGAACGGGAAAACACCACGAGCCGCTTTAACTCACGAATGAGAATATATATATGTATACGTAATAAGAAGTGTCGGCCGCTACGGCGGCAGTAAAATGATGACGGCACCTGAACGACTACGGTGTCGACGACGGTTCAGAAAACGAGAAACAGGAGGAGATCGGCAAGCAATGCAGGACGGAAGAGGCCTTGCGAGATCAAACTGGTGATGAACCACGCAATATATATATATATATAAACTTTCCGTATACTTAGCTTTCCTCTCGTCCGCAGGTTATTATGAGAGAGAGAGCCAGAGCAGTGTAAAACAAGTCACGTATTCTGGACGCGACACAGACTTTTCGTTCCCTTTATACCTTTTTTTTTCGTCATGTCTCCGTAACGTTTCGTCCATCGACTTTGCGAAGAAGCGAGCAATTATATGAAAAAAAAAATATATCATGCTATTTTTTTTATAATATGAAAAAAAAAAAAAAAAAAAGATCAATTGACGAGGAAAGTCCCGCGGTGAAAACAATTGCCTTTATTCAGGATACTCGTAATTTTTTCATTCATTCGCGCGATTTTTCATAACTCCACGCGGACATTGAGTATCGTGCATGACGCCGCAGATTTTTTGTTTTCGTTGATTTGTGGAATATTTATCTCCACATCAACGAATCTACTTATCAATCGCCGTGACGACACGTCCTCGTTTTTGTTATAGCAATTCTCGTAATGTCCATCCTGGGAAAATATGAGTTTATTGATCGTTAAGCGATGTATAGCCGGATATGGCGAAATAAATATTAAGTTATTTTTACCAAAACTCAGTTGAGCCAAATAAGGATTGTTGATTATTAAAAAAAAATGTATGAGCTTCGATCGGCCCAATTGAATATTACATGAGTTCAAAGATATATGTTAACAATAACTAAATGTTTAATTCGCCACATCGAACTATACATTTGTTAACTATGTATAAATAAACACTTTTCTCAGTGGAACGTAAAAAAAAAAAAAAAAAAATCAGCAAACATTATACCTCACGTTGGAGTAAAAAAAAAAAAAAAATATTGCTTCCCACGTTCCGCATTCCCACATATCGAAAGTATTTTGGAAAACGCGAAGCTTTTCAATTTGATCATAAATAGCTCGCTGGCTACCGAAACGATAGAAAGCAAGAGATAAAAAGAAAAAGAAAAATAGAAGAGGCGCAAACAGAAGAGGTGGTTCGTTAATGTACGCACGTTACACGTCATCAAGCATCGATCGAGTCTCTCGTTCGAGTATCTTGTTGCTAGCCGGCTGATGAGGGAGCAAATATCTTAAAGAGACAGAGAGGAATGGGGAAAGAGTGCGTAGATCCGATTCCTCAGTGTCTCGCGTGTCCAGCCAGAGTTAACGCCCGTTGCGAGGAACGATCGCTACGTCACGTCGTCAGGCCGTCGCCTCGCGATTACGCGACGACGACGACGACGACGAGCAACGAGCAACGGCGATAAGCCCGCATCACCAGTAGTTACGGACGTGCTGGGCACCCGACGTTCGTTCGATCGTTTTTTTCCGTTTTTTTTTTCCGACGGCCATCCGGCGCCATCCGATCCGTCTCATTAATACCATTCGCATAATAACCCCCCGGCTAGTCGCTACTATATACCCAGAGCTTGATGATAAATAATAACCCGCGCTGTTGTATTTCCTTTTTATCTGGATATCTGTGTATATATATATATATATATATATATACCACCTATCTATGCGCATGCAGAAAATCATTGCCGTTGGTAAAACCATTGCTCTCGGTAAAAAGATATAGACTATACGATCCGTTAAGTACTTGGCAATCAAAATCGTTCTCGTCCGTCGATAACCACCTATTTGAACGACGGAAGATAATCTCGACTTTGCGACTATGTGTAGACGAGGCAAGGATTAACCTCAAGGGCCCGTGTCGGATAAATATTTCAGGAAGTACATAATTAACTCTTAATTTTTCCTCGATACGACGAAGACGGTATAGAAAAGTGTTTTTAATGCATCGAAGCTATGGAAGATGATTCGAGGCGCGAGGAAGGCTGAAATCGCCGGTATGAATATGTATGAAATGAGGAGGTATTTTTAATTTCACGAATATTCATATCGACAGCATCGTCGAGGCGACGCTAATGACAGCACCGATGAATTATTCGATGTTTGTTAGGCGAGGACAGAACTATGAAAAAAAAAACATCTCTACTACACGCAAACTTCATGAGTCACCGAACAGCGCAAAGTCTCGCGTATGTAATGCGACTCTACAAAATCTCCAACACAATCTTCGTGTATACGCGAAGGTTTACACGATTTTTCCGTGTTAATGGTACATCCGAATGGCGTCTCATTGTTTCATAATATCTTGTGTGTTTTCGACGAATACGGGTCTTCCCGCTAATACGGATTATCGTCGGATCAGACTTTTTTTTCACAGCATAACAAGTTATGTAGCCACGAAGTTAAAGCTACAAAATTTGTTATTACGCAAGCGCGATATGGCGAGCATAATAAAGCGATTCATGGCCAGCGACATCGAGATCACCGGTCAGTTATAGTGAGAAAAAAAATGAAAAAGATTGATGGAGATTAAAGATCGAAACTCGACACGAATAAAATTAATGACACACACAAGATTACGATGAAAGGATGGAGAAATGGTGAAATGAAAAAAAAAAAAAAAATTACAGTTCACGGAACCGTGAAGTGGTATAGTTATAGTTAGATAGGGATGGTTATCTTCGTCTATATGATATACGCGAGGAGAGAAAATGCGTGGGAGGCGAGGGTTAACAAGAGAGAGGGGGAAACCCCCAAAGGCTCAACCCGCCATCTACCTTCAACGCGTCGCTCGCTATTTCTCGCGCTCTCTTTGGCTTTACATACAGGAAAAGCTTTAACCTTGCAAAGGTGAATCCTTGCAGGCTTCTCCGGCGACCGGCACGGAGACTCCGTTCTCTGTCGGCGACATTTACGAAAGAAAATCAGCTACTGCCACGTACATGTGTCCGACCACTGAAACTCAGATGGGCGTATATATCATCGTATAGCATGGGAATTAACGTCGTTACAACTTTGGAACTCGATATTCACATATCGACGCGGTTATACATATACCGTAGAGAAAGCACACCTTCCAGAATGTTCCATCGGATACTCGAGTCGATACAAGAGTATATATATATTAAATCCCAGCCGCGATGCAAAAGAGCTAACTAACTGAAACGTACGGCACACTTCTAATCGCGTTTAAGTTACATTCACACTTTCGAAAAATTAAATCATTCCGAAGATATGTAGCTAGACATACATAGTAGATTCAAGATTGTCGCGATACCATCATTAAGCGGTAAACGCAAATAAGTAAAAAAAAAAAATTTCATTTTTCGAGAATTTTTTTTTTTCTTCCAGTATGAGCGACGAAAAGAAAAAAAAAAAACTTTTTTGGAAAAGTCAACTCATTGTCGAAAAATTTCTAAACTTCCGATGAACTTTTTTGTTTTCGAAATTCGAACTGTTGTTCTATGTGGTAATGATAAAAAAAGAAAAATATTTTATCATATTTAGTAACTCGTGTTTATCAAAATGCGGATGAAAATATGATAGATTTCGCAACGAATTCCTTATCAAAAGTTATTTGCGATTGTAAAATCGCCGCGGTAATTTTACTTCTAGTTTGGCTTGCGTTTAGTATCGTTTGAATTCGTAATGTAGGCGTTGTTTGGTGATGGTATTTTTTTGTCTTCGCTTTGCGTCACAATCAGTTGACGTCTGTGTTTCAACGATCGTTAATTAACGTTTTCAATTAGAAACGAAAAAATATATGTAATTAAGATAACCGAAAAGCGGAGATTTCCCAGCGGTAGTTGGCATAACAGAAACGGATAATATACAACGAGTGCGCGAGAATTGCGGACTCAATTGTGCGTAAATGATGCAAAAGGCAGATAGGCACGTAAAATACAGGAGCAATGTGAAAGACATTGCGCTGATGGAGTGCGGCTAAGCACCCGCGGACACTATGGAAGCTGCTATAGTGCTGCATCAGGTTGTTCGCACATTCTCTGCGCTACGGAGTGTACTCGGGAATGGATTTTACAGCATTCCCGGAATCCGTAGTGACGCGGGACGTTCTCTCTACCGATGGCGTTCTCTCTACTTATCGTCGTCGTAGTCGTTACTCGCGTTAAAGCGCATTGAAGACCATTTTCAACGTAAGCAAAGATACATATATACGAATAGATATATAAGAGTCGAGAATGGACCAGCCGAGCGATCGAACACATGCGGAAAACAAAGTTTCGCGCTCTCGCAGGATTGGCATGTATCTGCTATTACATGGGCGTGTTTTCCCGCGTCGGTAGCAGTCTGAAACTGTGTTTAGTTTTGTAATACCAGTCTCAACAGAGATCTCCTATGGCAACTGGACACCAACACACACACACTGTGGGGACCATTAATCGATATGAGTCACACGAAATTGATGCAAAAAATTTAGTAAACGCTCCGAGTTTCGTAGTATAGACTTCTTTGGAATCGTTTGTCGCTCTCATCTTGTCGTACAATTAAGTATAATTATCGCTCTGGAAGAAATTCATTCTAACGTATAGCTCCAGGCTTTCGACACGTTATCACACGCTTCGCAAACTTATAACGAAACACGAATTCTGTTCTATTACGATGGTACGAATAATGTCTTGTTTTTACACGAAATTCACCGAGTTTCTTCCGTCGTTTCTTCAGCTACATTTGACGCGACGCGACACGCATCAAGACGAACGAGCTGCAAGTTCATTTGTGCTTACGGGCAATTCAAATACAGTTACAATACAGTTTTAATCATTGACCGAACAATCATTTTTAATTCGATTTTTTTTGACGATTTCACAAAAATGTATAATCCAACATTTTCGGCAAATAGATTTTCTATCAAATCTTATTTTGGTTATTTCAAAAATAATTCTATTTATCCGTGTTTACCGAACAAAATTATCGGTGGTTTGATTGTTTTTTATCGAAAGTCAGTCAGAATTGGAACGTCGAGGTAGTTGACGGGAGTGTAGGCGACGTAATAAGAATTTGCAGTAATCCTCTTTGCTTTCCCTTTCCAAACTCATGTAACACGAAGGGCTTAGTATACATTCGCGGATGAATGTACGTTTTCACTCACAGATAGAATCTGTTATTTATGTTACGAGCAAAAGGGAAACCTTTGCACCGTGCCACTCCAGAAGTTCGATTGGCGCAATAAGACGTCCGTGAACTCGGTATGTAAGTCGATTCGCATCTTTCGCTCCAAAGAAAATTTATTCGTCGCTCTTCAATTACAAAGATATTTTTCCAGACCGCGTTCCACAATATTCGTCTGCAAAATCGCACGCTTTATTGGGTTGCGTAACGCGAGGAAAACCGAGATCCAATATGAAAGTAAGCAGTGAAACATCTGTCGAATATATTTATTCAATCTGTGCGCAAAAAACATTCGATTGACGATCATTCAACACCAATGTCTCATGTTCGCCCGAATCCTCAAATCTCATCGTCGTTAAATATATTACCGTACAATCCGATATTGAAAGATACACGCGAACCGAAGTTATAATATGTCGCTGAGATTATTCGACGATAAAAACGTTGAGGAAAGTTGAACAAAGATTTATAAAATTCATCGAATTTTCACGGTGAAATATTCTGTCGAGTAAATTTTTAATGATAAAAAGGTGAAAACAAAAAAAAAAAAAAAAAGACTATTCGGGGTATTTGAATGCAAATATCGGAAAATTATAATTCTAGGAAAAAAGTTATTATAACGATGTTGCCACTTCGTCTTTCTACCTGTAGTCAAAGGATTAACGAGAATCGTTCGATTGGCCCTCTATGAGTAGCTTACCGAGAAATCGAAAACCCGAAGAGAGTGAGCGCGAGGCAAACAAATGAAAACTCGACTTGCACCTGTTGCCCGACTCTTATATTTAGCTTCTCCCGTTTCGGCATAGAATACAGTGAATTTTCCGCTTTAAAGCTTTACACACACACACGTCTATGAACTCGAGGAATATTTGTCCCTCCGCTTTCATAGCGCACTCGGGGCCATTCCGCTTAAGAGCATAGAACTTTGCCGTGATTTATTACCACTTCGCCGAGATGAATATTTGGCCGAAATACACATACGAACGGAGATTTTCTAGATGCAACGTGCATGAGTCAGACATTCGTTGGCGAGAGCCAAAAGCTAGAATAATACTAGAGCAGTAGACCAACTGTTGCCACATTTACTATTAGGTTATGCGTATTTTTTTTTTTTTTTTTCATTATTCATTTTATTTCATCCAAGTTCAATGCTCACTTTGAAATGAAGCAACAAAAACAATAATCATTTTGTTAGAACTTTTTATATATATATTTTTTTTACGCTATGTCTTCACCCCGAACCCTCCTTTGACATTTTTCACATTCTCTTCTATTCCCTTTGATCTATTTTTCGCGAGAGCTTCATTCCGCGACGTTAAAATAGTCGTCGGCATTCGCACAGCTGGAAAGCGACGAGGCAGGCGTAGAGGATGGAAGAGCAAACGTTCCACGGAAAGCCCCTCTCTCGGAAATCCCTGGCCTCGCGAGGTCGTGGGTGGATTCGCGAGAGGAGAGTGGAACATATTAAGCGGACAAGTAGTGGGGATGTTAAAAGCTGATGCTGCTCTCTAGCCGCAGAGTTCGGTCGTAGCGTAGACATAGATGGAATAATAGTAGCAACGGGAAAAGAGAAGGGACGGTTTCGCGGCGGAGAGATGACGCTGAGGTCGAGTTTGCCGTGACGTAGGTGCGCGGATCAGGTGTCCGTCGATACGGAGACTCAGCACGGAGACGAGCGCGCGTATCAATGCACCCCACGTAGGACTATGTGCGTTATAGAAAAAAAGTGGGGACAACCAGACGTCGGATTTGAATCTAATCGCTATTAGAGCGATTACTCTTATCACGCTAACAAATTACCCTCGTAATCGTCTTATTTACAACTGCGAAGAATATGGAAAGTCAGTCTGAACAAACCACAAACGTATACCATAGTGTATTTTAATAAATTTCTTGAATTTCGAAAATACATTATAAATGTGTTTTTACTACAATTACGTTACATTTCATACATTATTGGAAAAATATTGAATACCAAAGTGATCACTCAATCGGACGAAAAAAATTCTCTGACAAACTATTCACGGTGAATAGAATGCCCAATTATTCATAGTTATAAAAAAATTTTAAGTGCGATCTTGGATTTTCGATTTTTTAGTTGATTTCGGAAAATTGCGAAGAAAAAAAAATTCTCGATATGATTTTTCGAATTTTTTCTAATAAATATTTAATTCCATGATATTTCCCTGGCGCTTTAAAGATTCTGTTACCTTTTCAGGTTTTCCCTGGCTAAGAATTTTTTTAATGAATTTGTCATCATTCTCTTTTCCGATGTATATATGGAATGATCGTGCTATCTACCATAGGCATATAGCAGTTGTAAATGGTTTTCTAGATAAGTCTTCGTACAAACGTTAACGTGGCATAACGTTATTAAAACAACCGGAGATGATGCGCTAACATTGACTTGCAGCATTCGACGTCGACGGCAATGATAAATTACGAGTTTCCGGATAATATCGTGAGCGGGAGTATAATGGACTTCGGTACAATTCCTTCTTCATGCTCACGTAGCTGGGGCTCGCTTGTGACAATAGTGTAAATACGTCAGTAAGTAATAACGAACGATCGGAGAAACTTTAATCTTCCAATGAGAATAACGTAATGTTGACACGGCTGTGCCGCCGACGCGAAATGAAAGCGCGGACGCAGATACTGCGAATAACAATTAAAATATTCGTGTAACAACAAACGGAATTCACTCGTGCCGTCGAATGACCATGTTTTTTTTTCTTTTTTCTTCTTTCGAGCGATAAAATTCTGACGGTGAAATCGTTACAAGATATAATAATGGGTATAATAAAAATGACGTTTCCCGGGACGCTACGAGCTTAGCACTTAAACTCGTCGCAACCAGATTATCTTGTTGGTTACGCCAAAACCAACGAATAAGACTAATTTTATCTTTCCAGTAAGTCTTCAAAAGTTTTTAGAGCGATTAATACGTTTTGCTTGTTGGTCGTCCAAGAATCGCTACACTTTGAGAGGTAATTTTTATCATAGTCAACGTATCTTAGGGTATAAGTAATGGTGACATACCGCTTTGTTGTTCTTTTACCTGTGATTTGCGACCTGATAGAAGTAAAAATGTTGTAAAATAGAAATTTTAACGCGCAAACAAAACAAACAAGTGCCGACGGGTAATACCGGTCACTGTTGACCCAACAAATGGGATTCGCGAATTGAGGTTATGTTATCCATTTTTCAATACTTCCAGAATAATCTTTTAATAATTATACATTTCTAGAGTCAATGTTCGATAAATACTTCGCATTGGTTGTTCAAACGGTTCGCTGTTATTGTTTAATCTTTTAAGAAAAAGACATTGCGATATGTATCGATATTATATCGAAATCATGAAGCCAGTTTTCGTAGCCAATAGGAAGAATCATCCATTTCGGTAGTACTAAGATAGATTTAACGAAACCCACCGAAATGCGCGCGTGTTCAGGGTGAATCGATCATGGTTACCAATAATTTCATAAAATCTTCACTCTCTAACCGAAACAATAAAGTTTTCCGGTATTAGCCGACTCTTTCCTACACCGATTCGAAACAACTCAACGGCAATAATATTACATTGATTGAAGTTGAGAAAGTATGTTTCGGATTAAGATTTACTTGCACCGATTAAGGAGAATATATCATAGTGATTGGTATTCAACATACGATAAGTATGCCGTAGATTGAGAAGTGAAATTATCGTAGGACTTGTCGAACGATGCGGTTAATTGCGCACTATGGCCAATTCGGTCGGTGTTATTAGAATCCCTCTGGACATACCGAAGTTTCACATATGCGAGGAAACCGTTCACGAAGAATTTTCGTTTGTTCACTTTAAACGAGACATTGCCGCATTCTTTCTTGTACCTGAAACGTCGCCCGGAGCTTGTGCCGCTTCGGAAAGTGGGCAACTGGGCAACTTATATACATCTGGATTTTCCCTGTCACGAGTCAAAACTGGTCCTGCAACAGCCGCGACATCGAGTCTATATCGAACGCTCTCGTTTCATACGAACGTGTCTGACTGGACCGTAAATAGCATTACGGCATAACGATGCAGGTAACATTGTAGGGTAGCGTTGTCACCCAATCAATGACTGAAGCAATTCTTCATATGTGTCCCCGTCGGTATGGTTGCGTTATGTTGCGCAGTTTCTATTAGGTCTTCTGTAATTAACGTGACGTGGAAAAAAAAACAAGAGAAGAAAAACCAACCGAGAATGTTCTGCTCTCTTCTGCTATATGGATTATAAGGCAAACGTTCGCAGTGATAATTGGCCATTCGCCGCAGCGTCGAACGGTCAATAACTGTATCGTCTCTTTTCGCGGTACCCAATATCGCCGCATCAAGCTTTCTCAGACGTTTCGCTAAGTATACGAACAGTCCTGATTTAGGCATTCCTCACTGTAAATCATCAATCATCGCTCTCATCGGTAATTGCACACTGGCTCTTCCCCTTTGACTCTGGACTGTTGCGGTACCGTACCTCAACTATCTCTCGCGCTTACCAATAGATTACCAATAGGATCGTTCCAGTAGTGCCCCTCTCTCCCCCTTTTCCTCTTACCCTCATCGAGCGTGAATCCAGATAATCTCACAAGCAGCGTGGAGAAACGAAGCGAAAACTTTCTCCCCGCGATAAATCTCCGTGGTGTCGGTCGTCGGAAAATCAAGTGTTCCTTCGACCCGAAGCTATAAATTCCCTCGAAGGGACAGTGGAACACACTCCTGAATTCTGTATGTATAGCAAAGTGCCAGTGCGTAATGCGTTACAGTATATACATGTATATATATATATATATCTTGCAAACGAATCTTAACACGTGTCAAGCAAAAGTATCATGGATCGTTCGTGCGATGATTACGAAACTCCGGATTCATGAAATGACTCTCAAGCGTTATTGCGAACTGTAGGCGCTTCTTCTGAACGAGAGATCGAGTGCTCCAAAGGTTTGTAAGTAATACGAAATTAATTCGGCGTTTGAATGAGATATTACATAACGACATGTAAACGTATGTTCGAAGCGCGTCCAATCGTTCGCGTTGATTAACTTTACTCGCGATATCGTATTGCGCGTTGCATACGGTACTCCGTATGTCACGCGGCAGTTCGCGCAGCTTGAGCGCTCGTGAGGATGAACGTTAATGTAGCGGCGTTGTTGATTATCTGGACGTTTGCAAATGAGAGGGCAAACGAAAGCGTAGGCATACGGGAGACTGTATTAATCTGTACGGTTCGCGCGGGGATCTACTACCGCGTTATAATTGCGTGCGTTATGGGATATTAATGAATCGATGTTAGCGCTCCTTGAACGGGGATTCATCAATATTTTGCTAGACTTTCGCTAATCCCATAAATTTACTCTTCGTTGCGGAAACGTTTCTCGAAACGCAAAGAACACGCGGATTAATTTCTTTTTTATAAAAGAAATCTTTTCTTTTTTCCAATCTTTCTTTTTTTCTTCTTGGAATCTCTTTCTTTTTTCATTTCTGCAAAGCACCGGCGATCGCTTATGCTGCAATTGATTCGAAAAGAATTTCAAGACGGTGACTCTGCGACCAGCATACGAGAGGCTTTAAATCGTTACGATATACCACAGCGCAACACAGCGTGTGCAGTACCGCGAGAATCAATGCGGGCGCACGTAGAAAATAATTCGCTTTGTTCGTGCGCCCTTTCATCCACACTCTCTCTCTCGCTCTCTCTCTCGCTCTATGTCTCGTTGTCCAATATACTAACGCAGGCCAACCGAACGATTTCGACGATATGTAATTCAAGTTTAACAAGTTACTCGGTGAGGCATAAGGCAAACCCGTGACGTACGTCCGAAAGCTCTACCCGTATAATGAATTGAACGATCAACTCGCTGATAATAGAATCGTCGAAGAAAAATCTTGCGTTATTATATTAGAAGAATTTATCACGAAGCTACGAGCGTTAAGATCTTCGAGTACTGGAAACATCTATTTCAGCAATCGTCCGAGCAATGATTTCACGTCGCATTCACAGCTGGTGGACGACGAAGGTGCGTAGACATGGTTTACGAAACGCGATTGAAAAGTCACGCAAATGGGAGAGAACGGCAATGAGAGGCGCGTGGGTAGATCTACGCCGCGAGTACATAAAGATCAGCAGGGATTCACCGGCGCCTCGAACGCGTATAATTATCGATTATTGTAATAACAATAATCGATAATAAGCGTTCCTTATGGAATAATTATTCCAGAAAATAATGTGTGTGTTTGTGGTCAATAGACCGAAAAAAATTTGATACTCTAGAGCCATGAGACCGAAAATGTCAATAAATGTCGATCATTCAATGACGGAAAAGAAATGATTACAACGTTAGATAATGAAAGAATAAATCGATATTCGACTTTTTCAGCGCTCTGGTGATCTCGATAAATTAACATCGATGTAATATTTTGATATTCTCGATGGACCAAAAGATTCTACGAGGTTTGAAAAGAATTTCATCATTACCGTTATTATTATTACTGTAAAGAGGAATCGAAGCAGAAAAAGTTCGAGGATGCGAAAGAAAAAGGTAACTCAAGTGGAAGGGACCTCGATGGTTCAAGGCGACAATCCTCGTTCTCTATTTTTTTTTCTATTTCTTTCATTTTCTCTCCCTCTTCCATTCTTTCTTTTCCTGGACTGGAATATAATAAGAAAGAAATAACACTTAGCGGCAGCAGCCAGCATCCTTTAGTCTCGCGAGATGCAAACTGCAAGGTATGCCTCTGTTCTGTGTCAGTCTGTGCATCAAGCGATGGCCTCGATTCTCTCGATCTGGGACGGCGTCGGCGTTGCACCGACGCTCTTACGTCGTTTCTCGATAAGAGAATACACGCTAAGCGACCTTGACAGAGCAACCGCGCTCGACTCCCACGAGTTGAACGTCATATGTAACGACGATCGGCACACATTAACACGATAACTCGTTTATTTCTATTCAAACGAGCTTTTTCACTCTCTCTTCCTCTCTCTCTCTCTCTCTCTCTCCCTCTCTCTCTCTCTCGCTCAGCAAATGGATTTTCAACAGCACCGAGTCAACTTTAACGACGCTGTGATCTAATAACAATTTTAAAGAGCAAGAGATGGGAAACGGTAGACGATAGAATCGTTCGCACTCACGCGTGGGTTTCATCGCTGTCGTTGCGCTCATTTTAAACGTCGGGTAATATAGCAATAGTGTTTTAAACAATAAAAATATTAGACTCACGTTTCGTTAAAAGAAGATTGAGTTACATTGACGTTAAACTATACGGAAGCTATTGTTGCGCAAAATGCTTTCTTGCGATAATCATCTTATATTCTTGTAAATTAGGAGGAAATTAGACTGTCACTGCGATATGTTCTAATGACGATGACGACAAGAGTGCGACAATTAAAAAAAATCCACCGGCACTCTTTGTCGCGGTTGAATAGGTACACGAGACCGGTTGAGAGCGATAAAGCAGCTAGTGCAATTTTTCTTTCACTTTTTCTCGTTTTTTTATTTTTTTTTTTTATTGCCACTTCATTCTTCAGAGCGCTTGGCTCCGTCGGGCTTGTCGCGGTACGCATCGGTGTGCAATGAATAAACGACGAGTGAAAAGAAAGTGAATTGACAAGCGCACAAGAATAAATAAGGATCTACGCGCGAGGTGCGATTTAATCTTTTCACGATATCTCACTATTGAAATATCTGTTTGAAAGGGAAGTCATTCACCGAAAGCTTTCAATGTATTCGTTGTCGGTTGATTTATTCAATATTTCACATATCCGTAGGAACCCTTTAGTCATTTTAGCCAAAGGATTTCATAAAAATGTGTATTCAGAAAAAAAATTAAATAATAACAGATGACCGCTAAATCGAACGAAGAAAATTCCCTGACGTTTCTCGGATATTAAAAAAAAAAATGCTGACAAACTATTCACGGTGAATAGAACACGGATGTTCAATTTATCTTTTTTATTTGGCTTCAAAAAATTGAACGGAAAAATTAATGTTCAACTATAAAAAAAAATGTAACCATTTAATTTTTCGAATTTTCGCCGACAAATATTCAATTACCTGACTTCCCTGATGGTTCAAAAATTTCTCCAAATTTCGAAGTTTTCCATGATAGCGGACACTCTGAATAAAATGAAATGCATATCTGCTATTCGTTGATAAAAATTGTCGGTTCTGTTGACAGAGTTTCGCGACTCCGTATGTTTGTCAGAAAAAGACAGTGAGAAATACTTGCAGACATGGAACGAAAATAATTGCATCACATCTGTGGTCGTGTATGTGTTTCGGTCGCATGAAGGTTCAATTAAAGGAGAAAAGATTGTGGTCAACGGACAACGGGGGTGTAGAGACGCAGGGGCCTTCGATGGACGTCTGATTGACCCGTGGAGACTGGAGTAACTATACAAAGCCTTGAGACACCAGACAGTTCCGCTGACTGGTGAATATACCATCGGTTCCAGGACACGAAAGACGAGACATCGCCATATATGTATACAGAAGAAGAGTGAAAAGAACAAAAGCGTTGCCGAAGAGTCCGAAGGTCAGATTGCAACCAATACGACAGTACGAATAAAAGTAAGAATACAGAGTTTGCGTTTGTCTGCGTGTATATGTGTACTGTATACTGTAGCAAACCATATTGCCGATCGTTGCGGTGAAATCCGAAGGGCAAACATCGTAGGTGAAGGGAGAGAAAAAAAAAGTGAGTGGAAGAAGTTTGATGAAACGTAGCCGTAGCCATAGCCGATAGTAACTTCGCCACGGTCGCAATTTTAATATTGTAGGGGTGGGGGCGGTCGTCAGGTGCACGGAGATAAAATGAAAGGGAAATATGCGAAAAAAAAAAAAAAAAAAAACTGAAGAAACCGAGAGAACGAAAGAAAGCAAGAAAACGTGAAGTCGTTCAAGGTCGGTCGAGGAAGGGAAGTTGGGTTCGGTAGAGAAACGCGACTCGACAAAGGTGGCGCGTACGATCGAGTTATACTACAGTGGAACCTCCGTTTTCTTAACTCCGCTTAACTCAAGCGCCCGTTTATTTGAACTCTTAACCATGTCAACGATTTCGCTTAAACGGAATTTCGCTCGTTGCGCCTACTGGCAGTAATTTGTCGAGAGCAGGGACTGTAGGTGACATACGGAATATCGAAAGAGTCCGGTCCCGTCGAGTTAAGAAAACAGGGGTTGTACTGTACCTCGCTTTTTTATCTTTTTTTTTTTTTTTTCGCTCTCTCGGTTAGCGCGGTTTCGTATTCTACCTCTGAATCTTTTGGCCCTTTTTAGCCATAGTGGATAGCTCGTCGGTCTAATTGGCACGAGAGCCACGCGCCACACGGGAACGCTATTCCTAACTACACCGGGGCTACGGTTGATAAAAGTATATATAAAAGTAACTATAGTTGCATGTATAGTTCGGAGTCGCATACGGGGAGAGCTCATTCGTTTCGGTCGGTCACGCCGTATTTAGTAAGACCATTAATTATGCGTCGTTACCGTAGACGGTTGGTCACCTGTGCTACTCCCATACGTATACTGTTGTAAGTATACTGTAGTAATATAGTGGACACGCGCATCGGGGTTTGCTTTATATATAGTACAGTTCTGTATAGAAGGGTAACCCCCAGTAGTATAGTACAGTACTGCTGGTAACTCATGGGCGGCGCGTGCGCTTGCATGAAACTACACTACCCGAGTTCTCTATAGACCTCAAATCAATCAGCTTAACCTAATGATCCAAATACAGTTCGCAATTGAACGTGGCAACAGAAATCCGTTGCCGGGCTACTTGCGGACATGATTTACCTTGTGGAATCGTACGATTCCTCGAAAAACTATAGGTATTCGTTGCGTTGATTTCACACCAACCGACTCAGTCCACCTTCGTGTTTTGGCGACACTACGCCATGTCGAGACAATTGAGCAAAATACTTTTTTTTCGGGACTAATCGATCGAATGACAAGATAAAAAAAAATATCGATGCATCGATAGAAAAATGAAAAAAAAAAAAAAAAAAAAAAAAAAAAAAAACCGTATGACCGAATATATGAATTATTTCTCGCACATTTCGGTCTTTGTACGGGCAAAGTGATATTTGCTTAGTCACTGCGATTGTGTGGGTCGTTCACTGTAGCCGTAGACAAGGGTAATAGATAGTTTCGTGGGCGTTAAAAGTCACACGCGTCGTACCTAATCCGTTCGGTCTATCGAGGGGGGATCCACAGGAATATCCGGACTCCGGCATTATCGAATCTCCTATGCATTGTAGCATTATATATGTATATTATCCTTCGCGACTTTGACAAATGTGCGATGATAAAAGATGGATGGAACACCGTATAAAGGTCAAAACTATTTATTCCGAACATTTCGCGTATTTTCTTATTTTTCGCGCTATCCGCGTTTTACGATCTTTTCGTGGAATTTTCGTATTATAATAGAGCGAATATGCGTTTAATGGGGGTCAGGAGATAACCTGGGTCAATTTTGTCAATATTTATGAAACTTGACCCAAATTCTCGCAAACAGCGATAGGAACGTATCACGCATTGTCTCATTTTTTTTTTTTTTCACGAACGGATTTTTACTTACATTTTTTTTTTCCAAAAACAAATACATTTTTTTTAATACCTAAAAGTTTGTCTACTACTTTTAAGGTCGTTCGAGAAAAATAGACAATGACCCGTGTCTCCCCTATATTACACTGTTAGATTGAGCGTTCTATCTATCTATTATTATAGACGATACCCACTCGACAAAGTAGCGCTCAACCGCGTTTGATAAGCAGGCGCGTGCGGTTTTATCGTCAACGAGTCCGACATCCGGAACCTCACATAACGGAACGTGGGTGTCCGTGTGTCTCGCGCGTTTCACTTCCTTTATTTTTTTCCCCTTGCCCTCTGGCCTTTTTATCTCTATCTCTTTTCGCATCATCATCAACATTATTTGTCGGTTGGTATATACTTGTGACCGCATCCTCTCTCAATTATCGACCCGACGAGCGACAACACGCTTCGGTTAAATATATCGCGAGATAATCACCATTATCCAGTCTACACGAATTTAACTAAGATTTTCTACTAAATCTCGCGAGAAAAAAATAAATAAAAAAAAATAACAAAAAACGGAACAATCGAATTCGCTACGCCACGGAGTTTTCTAAGAAACGAATGACTGACATAATGGAACTATTACGAAGTCGTTTCGCTGGTGTAATACGTGTACACATACGAATAACAGGAAGCGGTTGAGAACCAATGTGTGCGACGGCTCACAGGCTCCCTGACACGATTATTATTTGCGACTGAAGCGACCACGCGACTCTCGCTATCGGATGAGGATAAGAATATGTCAAATTTAACCGCTGGAGATGATCAAAATTCATCACCAGATACCATTACATCTCGTAATTTAATAAAGTTTTTTTAAATCATAATAACCGTTGTGTCATCATTTCGGTGAACGAAAAAATGAATAAAAGTTTCGTCCGCTAAACGTTAAAAAATTGCGGCATTGCCTCGTTCGAAGCCAAGGAATCAGGTGCCACGGAGTACCTACTTATGTAACATATAAAAAGCCCTGAGATTTTCCATAAAGTGGACTTTGATTGACCAAAGAATTAGAAACTAATGTAAATCCAACTGGTCCTTGTCCAACGCTCGTTTATTTAGGTTGGTTGCTATATACCGCGACATGTATTTCTTCAATCTCTCGGTCAGACGCGCTCGCTATACGGCTTACTAAACGATTGAGCGAACGAAACTAATTAAATAAAGTCGCCACGAAACGTTGCGCTTGGAGTCTAACAGCGGCTGTCGCGAGGCCCGTATAGCCATTGCAATGATCGAGCAATCCATTCGCGTATGTGTATTCGTGTGTAACTATAAATGTGTGATACGAACGCGCGGACTTGACCTGAGAATACGAGTGCGCGCCGCACGTATCTACTATCGCACGGTAGGCGAGCGAACAAACGTTCGGTTCGTAGCTGCGTTGTTGTCTACACACCGCTGTCGTAGCCGTTTACAACAAGTCGCTATAGTTAAACTTCGAAGTGCAAGAGAAAACGTCTGAATGCGAAAGTAAGCAAAGGGGCAAACCCCTTCCAGCGAAAGGTGTGTACGCGAGAACGAGCCCCGCATTTAATGTCAAGGGAGCAGGCAAAAGGTTTTGCAATAATTCTGTGAGCCCCGGAGGCAAACGTTGGATTGTATGTACGTAGAGTAGATGTCCTCCTATAGATGGAATTGGGGCGATGAATTGGTGGATTAACTGCGCATTTCCGGATTCAAGGGGCATCGAAGATAGGGATATTTGTCTAGTCGACGAATCTACGTGCGTTCGAGAATTTTTTTTTTTTTTTTTTTTTTTTTTTCGTGCGCAATGTGGTAAAAGTTGCGAATGATCGGTGCTCTAGCGTCCCTGGATTTCCCTGAAAACGCGGTCGCACGTTTGAATGACGGAGAAAATCGAGGACTACGCAAGGGAGACGGGGAGAGCTGTGACTCTCAATGCTTCTTCGATAAGGTCGAACATTAGTTACAATGAACTAACGCCACGAGGGCACAAACGACATTTGTTATTTTTTTTTTTTCGCAAGGTAAAGAACTAAAGAAATAGGTACGGATGGGAGAAACAAATTATTATGCGTGTATCGTAATTAGTCACGTAGCAACTCTCGTCGTGTGGTGGCATAAAAAAAATATTTCGTAAATGCAACGAAATAAAATTTGCATCGCCTATAAATACATTTGCTATTTGAACGTACGATGCACGGGGTGTGTCCAATCCTTGTGCTCATATAAATAAATTTAAAAAAACAAAGCAAAAACGAAGCAGGATTAGTTAATTATCAGCGTATTTTTTTAAAATGTAATTTAGATAATTCTTATAACTTTAGTTTATTTTTTTCATTTTTTTTTTTTTAGTGTCACGCCGACAAGATTCATAGTTGATTCGATGCCCAGTATTTTTTTATATAGAGATATAGAGTTAAGTATAAACTCCAATACACCCTATAGAATTAATGTGATTTTTGCATTATCTTCGAAATAAATACATTAATATCGGTTGTATGTAAAAACGACGTGGAATATTTGGCGAAAGTTTATCGTACTTAAGATTGGATGGGTGTGAAATACAAAATCGAGACTTCCGAATAAACTTGTTGTCATCATTAATTTCGCGGTACGGGAACAGTCGAATATTGTTTTTGTTTTGATGGCAGCCGACACGTAGACTATGTTGTTTGCTCTCGTTGGTTCGCAGAGAGTTCGAAGAGCAAGAAATAAGAGCGAAGCTTCGTCATCGCAAAACTATTTTGGGAGGGTACACCGACCGTAGTCGGTTGTTATTCGCCGACACACCGTGAACCAAGGATGGCGGTTACATTTTTTTTTTTTTTTCTGTTTTTCTTTTCTCGAATTGGATTGTAAACAAGACGAGAGTCGCACGTGCGCGGTCGAGGCACAAGTGAGAGGCACGAGTATACAAGATACGAGGATGGCATGAGCGCCCGGAGAATCTCCGAGGCTCCGAGGCGTGTCGGTTGCCGTCGCTGGCCGAAGGTCATCCTCCTTCTATACTTCTTCACGAGAATATAACGCTGCGATTATCGAGGATGAAAATAATAACGCGGAGGAGTTGCGATGATGGCAATAACTTAACGTTTCTAAACCGAACAACCGCGAGAAATAGCAAAGCGCGTCAATAATTTCAAATATGTCGAACGTGTAAATTCACAGTACGATTAAATAATCGTATTAACAATGAATTTTTGTTTACATCGTCTCGTATCGTATTTATCACGAAAGTTTGTTAGATAGTTTTGAAATATTGTTGCATCAACAACGAGAAGGATTGAGATATTTTATCATCGTGAATATTACAAAGTTTTATCACGAGAAAGGCTTCGTTGTGATTTATCTGTTTCGCTCGCTAACAAAATAATACAGAAGAATTTCTCTTAAGCGTAACGCGAGATAATTTTTTTTTTTTTTTTTTTTTTCAACAGTATATCAACGGTAGGCGTGTCGTAAAGTCTGACACTCCGTATCGCACAACTAGAGAAACACTGTTACGATTTCTGTGTTAATCCCAAAACGTTACAATGTTGTTCCGGAACGCGCGATCTGTTGTTACGTTGTCTAATCCCCGTGTTACCGACTACCGCCTATTTTTTCCTCGTGTTGCTGTCGCTGTCGCTGCGCGAGTCGTATCTTATCGGTGCTAAAAATAAACGTGTCGGGTATTACACATCGACGAGTCGTTGAGGATTTCGAGTTTCGTTCGCGTCTGACGCTTTTTTTTTTCTTTTTGCAATGCACTTTCCGAATCTGTTTCCAAGCGATACGTCAAATATGGTGTCCACACGCAAGAGACTCGAAATGAAAGACACGCACACAGAAGATTAGCGGCCAACAACGACCACCCGGGTCAGCGAGGACAGAAGTCAAGATTGCGAGAAGTAAACGGAAAAAAAAAAAAAATTCATTCAGTCTTTCGATAAGTGAGCAAAGTTTGAAACGTTATTTACGACCCGTTGCATTGCACAGTGGAAAAAAAAATATCGATAACCACTTCGACGGTGTGATTTTTTTTGCATTTTTAAACAATTTCAGTACACGATGTTAAATTCAATGGCGAACATATCAATGATATATTCAAATTGCGCGTGTATTGCCGCACCTATACCGCTCTCGAGTTTCCATCAATGATAAGGGTTAACGTCCGATCGGATTGCAGTTTCCCCTCGCGCGCAAGCGTAATCGATAAACTTCTCGGTGCAACGGAGAGCACGAGACTCGCGAACTCTCGAGAGTGTTCTAGAAGCGTCGCGCGACAACCGGGTTACGCGCCCGATGCACGTACCTCGGCGACAGCAACAACTTTGCTTCGATTCTCGTTTCCGAAATAGTTTCAAAATTGTTTAGACATTATGACAACCAATTTTGTACGCTTCATGCGTATTTTTTTTTTTTTACTGTTTCACGTCATTTTACCAAAAGTTTATAAAAAATTATTTTACATGTATAACATTTAATATAATTTAATGCAAAAAAATGCAAAAATGCAATGTACAAAAATGTTTAATGTTTAATTTTTTTTAATTTTTTAAATTTAATTTCATTTATTTTTTTTTTTATATTTAATATACTCTCTTTCGACATTTTCGTCCACAGAAACCTTTTTTGTTTGTTGTGTGTTTTTTTCACATTTATTTATGGAGAATTTATTGGGTCGTTTTTTTTTTATTCGTCTTTGCGCGTTGAAACTATCGTGATGGTAGATTATTGTATGCCCGCGTAGGACGAAACTATCGTAGGCGTGTCATATCTTCCGACGCTTAACACTCCATTCTACGATATAAAGTGTGTCGAATAACTGCGATAATAGGGTTGTTGTGATAGCAATGTTTTTCTGGGACAGAGTTTTGCATACGCGTTCATTACGCGCGTAAAAACGTGCTATTGCCGTCCCTTAACCCTCGAATCTAATCCGTAACTGCATTTTTTTACGCAAAACGCATTTTTTGTAACGTATTTTTTCAGAATTACCGAACAAGCAAAATCAATGTCTGGCTGATAAACACCGAGTGGGCATATTTTTCCGGATCCAATAAATCAATCGTTCACATGGCGAAAGATAACAACACGATATCGATCGGCCTATTTTTAGATTACAAAATTGTTTATCGAAATTTTCGCGTTATTTATCCGAAATCAGCCGAAATCAGATTCGCGCGAGTTTTGTCTGTTAAAAATGATTTTTCGTACGTATGGAATTTGCTGCTCTCTGGATGAGCTTTTGAAAGTGATGGAAAGTTCAAAAGAAATAAAAAATTCTTCCAAGTAGATAACTTTGTATTTTTCGATTGTATGCGTGTACTGTTATCGATCTTCGCGCGATCTATGAATAGTTCGACTTCTATCAATAGTCCTTTCAATCGCGATAACACAGTTAAGAAAGTGTTACCATTTATATATTTTTATTTGCAAACTCTATATTATAGATAACGCTTCGAAAATAATTGAACCGTTTGTGTTTACCTGGAGAGTAGAACGATATTATTACGTGATGTAACTTTAAGGATGCATCACACATAGATTCCCAACCGAAAATTTAATTCGATCAAAATTTCAGTACCTCGCGATATGCCAAAAATCGAAAAAAAATCAACCCTATTATAGATGTCAACACCTTTGATTTTGCATAATAATAATGCAAAAAAATTGTTAATAAATTATTAAAAAATTGAGTATTTAAAAAAAAAATCAGATAACCTTTCATTATCTTATTTCAAATTACTAACCTTTATTTTTTCGAATACATATTAATTTATTCAGAATTTGTTCACATTTCAAAAATTATTTTCTCGATAATTTGAAAATCAATTTAAAAAAAAAAACAAAACGTTAAAAAAAATTCAACAACGGGAAGTGTTGAAATTCTCACTGAATCTCACTTTTGGCTGGAAATGTATGTGTGATACGTATCGATGTATTTTCCTATGTCAAGTTAATTGCGAGAAATTAAATCCCGAAAAATGAAAAAGGCGAATCTATGGATCGTTTTGCGATGACGGTAACAGCTGGCTGAGCAGAAACCTTGAGAGAATTTGCGAAAGTCCTTCAAATTCCGGAAGCCCAACGTGCGGGCGCACAGAGAGAAACAAGTGAGCAACGGAAAAACAATGCGAGGAAATCGAGAGCGAGATCACCGGGCTCTCCGGCAGAGCCTTTCACTTTCACCTCTGCGTATATATATATATATATATATATACAGTTAGTATACCGTAGAGTATTAAAAAGCCATTCTACCGTTGTTGGTTGCCGCGCGGTCTTTACTTTGACCACCCGGTCGCGAGTGTTCTCCGACGTGAGATTGATTAAACGCCCGCTGCCCGAGCGGAACACGTTGTTTGGTACGTTATTGACACAGATAAAAAGGACTGCTGCACAAGCCAATTACGATATGAGAACGTAGAGAAAGACAAAAAAAAAAATTTAAATAAATGAAAAATAAAAAAACGAAGGAACGTATGAAATATTGAAAAGATTCCTCTTTGGTGGACCAACGAGAGACGCGTATAACGTATAAATGTCACTGGTACTGACCATCTATGGAATTCACTTAGGAGCGAAAATAATAAACTCTGAAATGCGAAAAGACCGCTCTTCGCTCGACTCTTTGATGTTATTAATTGACTATCAAGAGACGAATATGGAACATGTCGAAATGTCAAACGATCCTGAAATCCACAAAGGTTTGCGACCCGAGTGTCGCTGACGATCTTTTTGTCTTAATTCACTCCGCGTTAACAGTTTTTTTTTTTTTTTTTTTTTTTTTTTTTTTTTTTTTTTTTTTCGTCGAGATACGGACCGAACGAAAAATTCATCTTTATAGATATTTTTTTAATCGTTCTTTTTGCTCAAAATACATTTTTTTTTTTTTTTCCATTGATTATTAGTGTGGTGACTTTTCGATGAATTTTTATTTTTTGGAACGGATTCTTGTGGTTTGCCGGCAACAAAGTTCCAGGCGTACCGCGCATACACAGCTGGTTCCGGCAGCGAGCAACAAGCAGCCACGTTGACCCGGTGAAATAAGTCACGCTGATCTTCTTTGGCTTATATTTTTCAAAAGAACGAAAGAAAGGCATAGGGTCCTGAAAGCCCCCGCAGGTATACCAGCGATACACTGGGCGTTATGCCGAAGTAGCATAATAAATGAAAAAAGAGAAAAAAGGAAAAAAAAAAAAAAAAAAGATGAATAACGTGGGACAGTGAAAAGAGGACGCCAAGAGAAGTGGGGGGAGGTGAGAAGAGCGTGCAAATCCGGGAAGGCGCGTGCGCGTACGGCAAGTTCTAGAAGCAACGGAATAGAGATAGAGTTACCGCGACGTCGACGGTCGCCTGTGATCAAGGTAAAAGTATACACACTGCTGAATAAACTACGATGTAAAAATGTATTATACAGTGTGGCACGCGATGCGCAATTGCGCGAAAAGCTTCTATTGGTTCTCGATGCGAGTTAAAGAAAAACTAATACAGTGAAATAGCTGTTGATCGTTGATGGGCTTCTCCGATCGGTGAAAAAAAAATTCGAAACTTCGTTCTTGCGTCTTATCGGCATAAATTCATTGTCCTCGAATTCATGGAAATTCTTCGTGAGCTCCGAATAGAAACGGAGAGAGACGTTAATCCGAGACTTACCCCTCACTACGCGCGTCTTCCAATTTCTATATCACCAATACGCTATAAAGATCCGAAAAAAAAAAAAAACACCAAAATGTCGCAGAAAAATTCTCAATAATATTTTTTTGGTTCCTATAAAAAATACGGTAAAAAAATGGTTTTTCGGAAATTTTATTTTTGAAAATTTGCAGAATAATTTTTGGGAGGTTATTCGTATTTCGATTTAGAATGTTTTTTTTTTTTTTAAAGGCGATGAAATAAAGAAAATAGACTAATAGCGAGAATGTTTGGGTGCAATAAAGTCAATTGTAAAAATTCGTAATTCGAATTATTGTATATTGTTTTTTTTTTTTTAATTTTTATTCCGGAAAGAATCGCGCTGCCCTTTCCATGTTTCTATTGTTCTAAGTCTTCTTCTAATCTCTTCTATCCATCCGAGACTTTCTAGAGCGTTCGATAGATCCGCCGGCCCCGAACTGCGCTGTGCTTCGCGACTACTACGACACGACCACCTACGGGATCGATCGACCAACGCTACCAGCTGTCGTTCGCACGCGCTCTTTTCCACGCGATTTGTACTCTTGAAAGTTACATATCTACCTAGGCGGCTGCTACGGTGTTTACCAGTAACGCGCGAAAAAAAAAAAAAAAAAAGAACTCACATAACGCCCCCTTAGCTACACGACGCTGTTCCGTGAACCGAATACCAGAATACTTCGCAAGAAAGATGCGGTTTTCAGTTAATTAAGAAATTCAACGAAATCACAGAAACAACGGGTCTTAATTAGAAAGATTATTATTATCAAAATAATGCTGATAATGAAAGAAGCTGTAATATTGAACGATGAAACGATCGAAGCTAATAAACGAAAGGAAACTTAAGTTAAATACCAATGACGCTATTGATACAATAATAGTCATCACTTGATATAATAATTTTTTTTTTGCCCGAATAAACGGTACATCGGTCATCAGAATTATTGTTTCTATGAAGTTAATTACGATTGAAGTTAGTTAACATTCATAGATTCCTTTGATTAATATTTATTAAATATTGGCGATCAAAGGTAAAGTTCGAAAAAAAAAAAAAAATGTTTGTAAAACCTGAAAAGTTTTCGAAAATTCGAATACGCCGATTTTTCAAAAGATGAAATTTGTCTATGTTCGAGATTGTGCGCGTAACGCATTGCGACTATAACATATGGTACAAGCGTGTAATCGATGATCTCATCTGTTTATGAAATATTTACAGGACAATTATCTTCTACAGATTTTTGCAATTTCAGTGCCGCATAGCGGCAAAAGTATGAGTGTTATCAATAAAAAATACTTACATCTCGTTCCTCGTCTCCTTCGTGTTAACTTCTCACCGACGTAGCCGACAGTGTCTGTGATAGCGTTGCGAAGGGGTATGAGGGCGGAGAGGGGAGGAGTAGCCGATAGCACTGAGTCGCGATCCAATGTCTCACTTTTCCTTCTTCACCTTTCAAGCAGACTTTCAACGAACCCAAGTTGTTACTTGTAATATTCTCGCAAGTTCTTTCCTCAGTTCGGAATAACGTAATTTCTATGTATATCACGCGCGTTCGATAGTTCGTTAATCTCAAAGCAATTTATCAATTCGTCAGCGTAATATATTGGATCGCACTTTTGTTCAGAGTTCGAAGAAAAGTTTAATAACAAATTATCACTCGATCGAAATCGTTCGAGGATTTTGCACGATGTCGGCACGATGGGCCACGATTATGAATCACCGGTATTGTTGTTATTATCAAGTCAATGCGCACGCAGGTTTTCGAATACTTTCCGTTGAACGGAAAAACAAATATGGGCGAAATTCGCGACGAAATGACTTTCGAACGATTTAATATCACTATGCTGTATGTCGCATACCGTTTGATTATATTATTGTTGCATATAACAGTTTTCAATCGCAATACGACTGCGCGAACCGCACAATAGGCCGGTTGAATGTTGACGATTCTTGGGATATCGAAACTATCGACCGTAGGATTGATTTCCGCGGAGCGCGGCGAATGTATGTTTTTTTTTCGTTCTTTCAAATTCCGTAGTCTCGCGGAAAATCCACCCGAGAACGGGGAGTTATCCTCGAAACGAAGAACTCTCACGCGTCTCCCTCTCGTTACCTTCGATAACTTCGTGGACAAGAATCGTTCACGAGTTGTCGTTTCTTTCGCGTTTTCGTAGTGTAAATTTGGGATATACGATATAATTAGCCTGTTGACGCACGGATTTTTTTTATGTTTTACGATAAAAACGAGATCACACAGAGCGACAAGTCGCCGCGGCGAACCAACTGACACTGACGGAGCTGACCGGCGTAGTTGCGCACGCAACCCTCTCTCCCTTGGTTTACTGTGAACGTCGCCACCAGCCTCTCCTCCCACCACGATACACCTACCCACTATAGTAGTTTCTCCCGCGAGTTATACGTTCGTCCTCTCCGTCATTCACCCCACTCTCTGCCTGTGTCAGTCTCCCCTCGCGTCGCCACAGGACGTTGTAGACACGCACTCGCCGGGTGGCGTCGCGACGTTCGACGTCGTCGGAAAACAGCTCGCTTGGCGATCTCTGGAACGTCATCGCGATAGTTCCGCTGTCGATTTTCCTCGCCAACGAACTATGCACGGATTATCCCCACTATTTCGCCGCTATTCCGCCACGCGGGGACAGCGACAGCTGTACACTTTGCTACGTACGCGAGCGTTTGCGAAAGATCGCACAACAGCGATCGGCAGCATTTTTCTCAAAGAAAAATTCAAAGGCCGCTGTTAATAAAATGAAAAATAGCCCACGTCTACCAATTTGCGAAGTAACGTTAATTTGTTTAAACAATTAGGTCCTCCGTTTATCTAATATCACAAATTTTTTATGTATGACACGAGTTTTGATTTTCCACGAGAATTCATTTTTTTTTTATGCGACAGCTTAATAGATTTCAAATGCATTCAATTCAAACGCCGTGCAAACTGCGAAGCAGAGCGGAGGCTTCTTAGTCCGCGATTGAATCGATTATTTCTGCATCATTGATTAGATGGGGAAATAGCTACAGCTTATACCATGGAGTTTTTATCCAACTTTTTTCTTCAAACTAACGACTATTTTAGTCCAAGTTTTTTTTTTTTTCATTCCACAAGACAATCTTTCGTGCAGAGAATGGCGGAATGTGTACAATTCGTTCGGTTTTTTTTTTTACATTATTCTTCTCTCGCTACTGAATTCCCACGTTGTTGTATACTTTCTCGGTCGGTGCGCAGTTCTATTGGCTTATTACGACGACGATGTAACTGCGCGTTGGCCGACTGGGAATAGCAATGCTTGCCCGGCGGTTCAGTGAATCGAGAGAACTGCGTCACAACGACGACGACGACGAGACAAACCAAAAGCTTTGCAGGCGACGGGACTCTGGCTGACAATACGCTACTACGCTTCGCTCTACTGCCCTACCGCACTCCTTAACCACTTAACCGGTAACCCCAACGGTTTAAAGAGTTCTCGCTCTCTCGTTGAAGTCGCTCGAGAGTCCCCTCATGCCGGCGGCTCAATAATCGAGAACGATGCAACAGTGTTGCTTTGAACAATAATTCAAAATTACTCTACCGTCGACAACTGCGCACTCGTGTGCCCGCATTAGAGAGTATAATTTTGCATATTGCTTCCGCAATCCCGTGCCTCATTGCTCAACCAGATTTCATGAGAATTTACACAATACATTTGTCATTTTTAGAAAAAAAAAGAAAACGAAAATTATAACCTCAAATTTTTTATTGTTTTTTTCGTTTTTATTTGGCAAATCTAATAAACACCGAACTTCGATCTCGATGGTGAGTCAAGGTTTGTTTTCATTTTTTAAACGTTTAACGTACGTCTATCATAGTTTATGCACAGTGTGCGATCAGATGCAGTTTATCGTCGCGATAATCGTTTCTTTTATGAATTTCCGATCGCAATCGTTCTTGAGTCACGTCGCTACATTTTTCATTTTTGTCTTTTTTTTTTGTTCGTGTTCCCGGCGCTGCTTTCACTTTAATTTGCGATTAATAGCCCGTAGGATATTAGTTTTTCGTTCTACGTCGATGCTTCGTAACGTTCGGCAATTGTTGCGTCAAGTATCGTATACATATATAGCATAACGCTTTGTGTGATTCTAAAGTTTCTCGATGTGTCGGTGCCTAATAAAGCGAGTTCCTCCGATCCGGTGAATAAAGCAATAGGAAAACCTCCAGCACGATCGAGAGAGCCTACATTATACGATTGCCAATTAAAAAGTGTCGGGACAAGAGAAGCGTACGAGGCGAGACGCGACGCGATGTTTCACGGCGCTCTTTCGAGCGGTGCACAGAGCGCCGCTTCGAGCGGCTCACGATCCTGTCGGGTTCTCGCTTCGCAAACCTCTATGTTAGTCCGTACCTATCTGTACCTGTAGCCCGTATTAGCGTGGTGCGCGGCTCACCGAGGTTTTTCTATATCTATAGTCAAGTCGGTCGCCCGGAGTCCCGCGGCTAACGTTCGCGAGAGTGAAGTGAAGGTGCTTTTGAGTATACGGCTATATGCTCACTGCTAACGATGACGTAACCGCTCGGCATGGTAAAAGCGCAACAGCGTGGATCAGTTTCTATATTGCCGTTCCGTCTTTCTCGGCATCGCTGCTCTTTCTCGTATCGATATAACTCTGCCTCTCGGTTCGAACTTACCGCGCGGCTCCTCAAAGCAAGTCGGAGGAGCCCCCCAGGCCCCAAGGAGCGGCCGGCGTGCAGCAACGTGCGCTACGCATGCAGCTGTTGCCGCTGTTGCCGCTGCTGCCGCTGCTGTAGCGCTAATCCCAACCACTCCGTAACTACGTTCGCGCGGATCGCGCGCACGTTCGCTCGCTTGCTTTCCGGCGTTGTTGGGAGTTACGGTAGAGGTGGATACGGCCCATCAAGGACGTTCGTGCCTCGCCTGGCCACTGGCGTGTTGACCTGCCCGCGTGAGTGCCTCGGTGTTGCGCTTTTCTTGCTTTTAACGCTCTGTTCACTCGGGCCGAACAAAGCGCCACAGTCCGTTGGCGTGTGCGCACCGCTATTGTGTACTTTTGGTACAGATCGCGTTATTATTCAAATTTATGTACAGCGATCCATTCTTTTGTACAGCGTAAAATCGGCCCAAATACTGAATTGCGAGGAAATTATTGAGACTGAAATATTACGAGTTCGCGCACCCCAAGCCGGCGAATGATTGATGACGATTTTACTCCCCATATTTTATCTTCCATTAACATTAATTTGCGAAAGGTCAATTCGTTATAAGAGTTCATATTTTACTCAGGATAATCCGACGAAAAAAAAAATGTATTTGACAATTAGTTTTGAAAAATGCAATTGTTTGTAAAATTACGATACGACGATCTTCGATTAATTCGGTTATCGTCATTTATTCTCGATAGCTTCGCAGTTTTTTCGTGCAACAATTTTTGATAAATAATTGAATATATGGCACGAGAATCGCGAAGGGTTAAGTTGGCTGTTATTTTTGTTAACTTTAATTGACTAGCGAGAGGAGAAAGAACGGATGACTCGGATCGTCGCAACTGATCGTCCTGTGGTCGGTTTGCGCGCAGAGGCACACTGCGCGGCTGTACTTCGCATCCGGCCTCCAGCGGCCTTGGATGCCGGATCACATTGACGATCGGCCGACCGTGTTCTCGTTACACGCTAACACTGTATACCAATAAATAGCTATACATATAAAAAATATATTGTACCAATGTGCTGGATGTGTTCTACATTATAGTATATCTCTTCATTACACTATTCGTATTGTAAACATGTATTTCACGACTCGATGCGCAGTTTCTCTCGGAAGTAGTTCTGTTCTCACCGCTTCGGATACATCGTGCAATTGCAATTAATTTTGTTGTACAGATTTTTTAACACCATTATTCCCCGCTGTAAACTAAGCAACAAGACCCTTTCTCGGTGTTCGAATAATCGTAATCGATGCATGCCGTATCCTGCGCGTTAGCCGTGCGCACTCGGGCCACAGTTTCACATTCTCCTTTCGTACACAGTATTTCTATAACGTTCTCTCGGCTTCGGCAGAGAAAGATACTGATACCCATGCAACGACGCAACACCCGCGCAACACTTGTGAACCTATGCCGAGAGAAAGACAACTTCGATTTATCCGCGAACAAAGTTGTAATTGCGTACCTCAACGAACTGGAGATATCGCCGACAAAGAAAGGCTTTATTCATACTTTCTGGAAACACTCTTCTTGTACTATTTAATTTAGTGTACCAACATTCCATCATTCACTGCGGAGTTTTCATCGTAGCGGCCGGTCTATGCTACCTGCAGTGATTGTGGGGCGAGTAAAGACGAGAAATAAGGATCGGATCAATTTATTTATATTGCTTATTACAATAGCCAAGATTTCATCATTGTAACAGTTATTAACATTACCATGTGTAATTAATCCCTATTGCGAAAATCGTCTTTTTTCCCGCATCTATCTATTCCGCAGGAAAATACAATTTTCTTTGCCCTCAAACGTCTATGGTTACGAAATGTTTTGTAGCTTTCATTACCGACTGAGTCTTTTTGCAAAATCTTAACTGCATTCGAGAAAAAAAGAAAATTGTTTCACCGTTTTAATCCGGTGATTACATATATGTCGCGGCACTGTATTTTTCGTATCTCGACGGACAATAGTGTCCGCGAGTTCGATTGGCACATGCGGCATAAACTTTTACTCGGTACTCCTGGTTACTCGTTACTGACCGGCGCGCAAAACTCCTGGATAATGTATAACAAGGCCATCGAGTTATCGATCAAAGGCGCGAGGCGAGAGAGTTTCGAATAATATTAAAACTTCGTTGCTGCGAGCCGCCAACCGTCACAATTTCTGCCCTCCCATCTGAACGGTACTTGAATTGACCAACAACAAAAAAAGGTTCTCTCGAGTACCATGGGAGCGAGAGAGAGAGAGAGAGGTGAAACCTTAGAACAATGTTCGTTCTCCAACATTTTTACCCGCGTAAATGCGAGTATAGAGAACATTTGTGAATCTGAATATCTTGTAACATCAATGACCCCCGAGTTTTGTTACGGATGATCGAGCGTTTCAAGGCGCCCGATCATTAGTCAAGAATGATCATCAATATTATTATCATTTCATTTACTTTGCTCCAGAATGCATGGATGACTTCATAACGAGTATATGGCATTGCGGAGTATCTCTCGAAAATACTCACGGTTCACACGAAGCGAAAGATTTAAATAATTTTTTTAGTGCAGTACCAATTTTTTATATTGTCAGTTATATTGTCAGTCAGGAGATTCTTTCACTCAACGACGAATAAGTCTTCCGACTATAATATGCGAATATTTAGTTGTTACTTCACTCTTTTTTGTTAATACAATTTATTTACCGTATTTATTTTTCAGTCGAGTTTTTCAATTTTTTAGAATTATTTTTGTGGTTTTTTTTTTTTTTTTTTTTTTTTTTTCATTTTTAAGAAACAGTACCCATGGTACAAATCGAAGATTGAGTGACAAGTTGCATAACTGATAGAGTGATTGATGTGTGCATATGAATACCATTATATATAGACATGCCGACGTCGCTGAAACGGGTACATGGTACCCGCATGGCAGCACAGTGACGGCTTTGCAGTCGCTAGTCAAAGTGCTCTAGTAGCAGTTATTCTCGATAGATATTCTACTAATAAGCAGCTCGTGTATATGTGCGATACAACAATACATAAAAGGGTTACACCATGCAATTAAAATATGTTGTAATTAATGCCCTATAAAAGAATCCGGAACCGAGTAAAAAACTGAATTGCAATAAACAAATCAATTCTCCGGGGTGGGATTGCACCGGAAATAAAGCCGCGTGATTAAGAAATTGTATAAACAAAAAAGAGTGAAATAACAAGTAATTATTCGTATAATATGGTCGGGTGATTTCTTCTTTATTGAATATGAAAATTTCCCGACTATAATATGCGAATCATTGATTAATATTTCACTGTTTTTTGTTATATAGGACAATTTCTTTATTATATTCCTCTTTCACACGGGAGTTTTTTAAATTTATGCGAATTTTTTTTTATTTAATATTTTTTAAGAAGACATTTTTTTAAAAGCTCCGTGCATTTACGGTTATACTTCACAGAGATCGAGCGCCTGGTGAGCAGTTGGGAGCTCGAAAAATATATCGCACAAGATGGCGCCCAATCTTCGATATATCCAAAGGACTATTTCGTTAAATGCTGTAATTTGTACCATTGTTCGTCATAGAATCACTAAATCAAATTGTGTTAACTAATTTTCAATCGTTTTGGAAAACATATCAGACAAGGAAATCGCTCAGCTTCGTGAAACGCATAACTCCCTCTTTTTGCCCCCTTCGGCAGTCGTGAGTTAAAAAACGGTTTACTATATAAATACTCAAGATACCTCGACGAAGTGATCTCTCTTATGATTCTACGAGAAATTCAAAATTAATGTTTTTAGCGAAATATACGTGAGGAAAAAAAGCGACTGATCACAGATATCGCTATCAGGCGAGTGAACGAATAATCGATTTGTGTCTGTACAAGTACCGTGGATCGAATCCATAGAGTTGTTCGACTTTGCGGGCTATATAATTTCATATAGATGTCAATCGCGTATACCCCCGGTATGTATTATACTATATGACTCTGCAGTAAGTATAAATATCGTTCGTTTGACGTGTTTATCGGAAATACTGACCTCGCGGATAAAGAACAAAGGAACAAGGAACAAGTTGAAAAACGTTAATATGATTTTGTCGAAGATATGAATTGAATTTGGGCGTAATGCCAATTATAACAAACATACGAAGGTATCTATTGGCATATTATTGAACCCAATGCGTTAGATTTCACGAGTAGCCGATAATAAACCGGACATTCAATAGCATTGGCGAGGTTTCGTCACGATAGAGTTTCCTTTATAAACGAAGAAATGCCGCGAAAGTTGTGTACAAGATATCTCCTTCGTGAAGTTATCGCTCCTTTGGCGAGAGAATATCTCATCGCGTCCGATAGGAGCCCGAGGTGCGGTAATTAACATTGATCGGTTAAAAATACGAAAAGCGCGTAGGCGACAGACGCGTCTGGCGGCCGGTTGGTGATAAAACGAAGATCTACAAAGAGAAGAAACCGAACGATACCTCCGTATATTCAACGAGTTCGAGGTACGAAGGGTGGCGAATGGATTCGACAAAGGCGAAAGCCGCCCAACGGCTTACGCCGATGCTAAAGGTACGTGATAGTTTGCATAGTAAAGAGCGAAGGTGTACACTTGCACCGTACATGTGGTCTGAATGTCCCATTACTCCTTTCTCGTTGTTGTATCTCATCGTCGTTGTTCGCCGAACGATGTTGTTCTCGTCGAGAAATAATAAAAAAAAAAGAAATGTTGGATCATTGTTCGCGGTCCCTGCGCTATCCTCTGCACGACGCGCAAACCAGTGCGCGGCCTTCGCAACCGGATGACTACTTTTATAGACTAACGTCTTTTACAATACGATCCTGCAGCGTTCACGAATCCTGTTTCTACTCCACATTTGAGTTAAGAGGGACACCGTCAATACAGACAAATAAAATTTACCAATTCCCGTACAGATGTCGGCTTGATATTTCTCAAGGGCAGAGGAAACCGAAGAAAACCGAATGTTAAAATTTTGCATGGAAAAAAAAAAGAAAAAATGTAATTTATGATACTTACTTGGACAGAAGAAAGTCTATGCATACAGATAAGTTTGTAAACTTTAATGATTCGTGAAGCGATGGTAGTACATTCCTATGTGTCAAACCACAAAAAAAAAGATCGAAAAACCAAAGTATATCATATGTATACGGTGACGGGTTTATTTTTTAATAAAAAGTCACCGTTATGGTTTCCTTTCAATATTGCTTATCATAACCTTTCAGCCTATGCCCTCATTTGCGAATGTTCTCGAACACAAACCAATCGGGACTTTTGAGTTTTCGTTTAGATGGGACAACGAGGTCTTTCATGCAATGCGTGATGCTGCAGTTACGTCGTCGAATCTCGTAACTCTTTGCGTTCAAAATCCGCAAACGATGAAGTCACCCAAGATCCCAAGAGAGACGGTCGTTGATCCTCGCGACCTCCCGTCGCCTCTCCGCAATATACCGAGTGATCAACGAGATCGCATCTACCGTGTCTATATATGTATATCGTTACCATTATAATTTTCACAGCGTGTATATCAACACGCCAGCTTTCAACAATGAGTCGCTCCTTTTTTTATGTCTTCAATAATGGCCTCGATTTGTTTAACCCCCTTTCGTACTTATAATCGACTTTTATCGCACCATACCAGCCGGAGTGCGTGTGAAAGTGAGAGTAAGAGGTTTTTTTGCTAAACGATTCTCAGCGCGATTTGTCGTTACTATTCGCATTCCCATGACCGATCGACCTGAACATATTATGACGATTTAGTCGTAAAAAAGATAAAATCATTTTAGAAGAAACACTTTTAACGAATTTACAGTCACGTGATACCCAGTATGGATCATTGTCGCAACTCAATTTGCTACGTCTAAAAATTTATTTCCAAAGCTCATTTCAAATGAAATATCCATATTCATTTTTTTAGCTGAAACAGCCAACAAAATAAAATATAACGGTAAATTTAATGTAGGTACTGGGAAATTGAAAAATTCACAAGGATCGTACGGTAATCGAAAATAAAAAATTTCCTAGTATCTCAATTTACAAAACATTCTCAAAAAAAAAAAAAAAAAAAAGAATTACATAAAAATTACAATTTTTTTGTTGTTGTATTGCAAAAAGTTTGAAAATTCAACACACATTTGGTTGCAATTTTTTACACGTTTCATGCATAATAGCTTCCGATCCCGATGTTGAAAATCATTTTTTGAGTGATGTATCTTATTTGTCTGCGTTTATATCGATGAGTAATATTTATTTCTTCACCCTTGTTCGCCGGTTGGTCGTTCGGCACCCTGATTATCATCTACAATCGTCATTGATGCATCCATTATGTTCTATCTTCGTAGTTAACATTATAATTGTGTCGCCCGTTGCGCTTTATCAAGCAACTAGAGGGGAGTCCGACCCACTCGCACACACGCGTAGCGATAACACGCATATATATGCTTAAAACAATATTTATCGTGAATCGTGTGTTATTTTGTAAGAGCTCTTGTAGTGTTATTTCCATTGAAGCCACCTGGTTGTACCGTCGGTAAAGAACACCGATAACGGAAGAATATCGCAGTTTGAAAACACTTCGCGTGTCGCACATCCCACGCGGAAGCATGCGTATTTACATGCAACACAGGCAATATCAAGATCAACTTTTGCGTCACTTATCTTTTAGTTCCCTAATTGGACGTTGCGATTGGTTACTAGCAATTTACATGCAATCAATTGCCCACTATGAGTGTCTTCCTATTTCCTATTGAAATACGTATTAATATCTTCAACGTTAAATACTCTTCGTTCGAAGGAGAAAAAGAGATAAAGAGAACTGCCTAATTTTCTTCACAACAAGACGATTAATCATCGTTCAGATATGCTTGTTTTTTTTTAACGACTTTCCCTTACGCTGATGAAGCGCTTATGACATAACGGAAAGCGAAACGTTAAATAATTTCTTTCTATTTTTTCACGCTGTGCAATTTACTTGGAATCAAGGCTATCAGTCGTCACTATGGCCGCGTGGCTTACGTGAAATGCATTCTTCCACATCGAAGAATCATTTCTTTGAGAAAAATATTTCGTATTTTTCGAGAGGTAAAAAAAAAAGGATGTTTTTCGTGCTTATCATAGTCAAAACCTTCTCGATGCTCGCATATTTTACTGGAAATGAAAAATGCGGAATCCGAACGAAAAAAAAAAAAATTGAGACTTTTTTTCGGTGAGGAATCATAGGCGAGTTCTTTGACCTATGCACTCGGCCGGAGTGGTCAATAAAGTAATCGACTTGCGACGATACAACGCTAGCGCGCTGTTGGTGTTTGTCGACAAGTTGGTAAACTTTTCACGGTCAATGTTCCTGGGTCTGGGGGGATTGAACGAGTCCGAAAGTGGGATAGGAGAGGTACGCGAGTTCTTCTTGCGGTTATCCAGCTTTAACATAGTAAAGTCGAGCCGTAAGCACCTGTTGCTGGCAAAATATTTCGCACAAAGTTCCTTTTGCCGGGAACACACAACGTCAAACGACCAAAGTGTACGGATAAAAATAGATGTCGTTCAAGTGGGCGCTTCCACCCACGGATTCTTCAAAGCGTTTCTCTACAATGAAATCGAAAGGCTTTTGTATCGACGTCAACGAACCCTCGCGAAAGTTTTTTTTTTTTTTTGCAACATTACTTTGATTCACGCTACTTCGCTTGTTTCAAGTATAACACGATTGTTGGTCTAACTGGTATATCTATTTTGCTAATTGTGCATATAGATTTCTCGGAATTCGATTGGCGTGCATGCGACCGCGAGAGCAAACAAGGAACAAAGACAGAGTGTCTCGCGCGACCTTGACATAGTGGACTCGAGCGTCCATGATAACGTCCCAGTGACCCGAGGCTCCTTGGGTGCATGAAGGAAGCCTTACCGAAGCCTTCACTGTGTTATAACACATCGAACGCAATCGTCGTTAGCTATGAAAGCGACACGAAAATATAAGATAAATCACACAAAACCATTTTTTTTTTGACTCTATGAAGAAAAAAACATGACTTTTGATGGGATCCATTCAGTTATTAAAAAGCTCCTTAATTTTCGCGTCAAGAGGAAAATAATGAATTGCATATAGTGTAGCGTGGCGCAAGTCACGTGGAGTGATGACGATAACCACAAAATCAACCGTCTCTCGAACTTTTTGAAAGCAATCCAAAAACTTTTCCTCTTCTCGTTGGGCAACTTACCAAACATGCGGAAGAGCCGTTACTAATTAAATAAAACGTGTCTGCAATATATGTACGAAAACGACAACACCAGCGCGAGAAACGTGTGAGACCTCATCGGTCTCGTATTTCATCAATAGTGTTTCACTCACAGTCTCTAATATATAGAACAACAAAATTCCGTGGATATATCGTGAGATCTTTTGTCGGCGCAAAAATCACTGTGTCGTGTTTTTTTTTTTTTTTTTTTTTTTTTTTTTCGTTAGTCGTTCCGGAGCTTGTCAGGCGATTTTTTGTAATTCGCTCTCGTTATTATCGAGAATCGAACGAAAGTCCGATAAGATACAATCCACCACGGTGGTGTTGCAGTATCGAACGCAATCGTCACATAACCCCGATGGATTACATCATTTTTTAAACATTCCAGCCGGTTTTCATCTTATAGACTCGTTGGCTATTAATTTGTAAAAAAAAAAGAAATAATCATATGCAACACATACGAGATCCGAGGAATGTCCGGGAACAATTTAATAAACTATATATGCTCGTTCCGCGTGTCGCGCCCGACGAAGCCGCGAAATGACTGTGCCTCGGCGCTGTGCAATTTTGTCGAATTTGCATATCGCTGCAGGGTTTTTTTTTTTCGCTTCATAAATAAATAATTTCGCGATATCGCGATCGTCGAATAGGAAAGTAGAGGTGGACGAGGAAACCATGAATGGGAATCGATTGGGAATTGTATCGAAGAATATAACTAAGATAGTTTATATCACAGTTACACCAGCGGTTGGATGACGACCGTCGTCGTTCGGATCGTGTACAGTATTTAGATGCATAGCGCAACACACAAAGGGAGACCTTTTACATAGCTCGCTATCCGGGTAAATAGTAAATGCTGGTGAACGGTACGCAACCTCGCAATGCATACGTAAATGTGAACGGCGGGCGTATTCACCCACGCGGGCAATAGCGATTGAAGTTCAGGGCGTTGGGCACCAATTTTCCTCGGTGCGAGAGAAGAGAATTGAAGGCGTGGGATAATGTGGCGTACCGAGAGAGCGAGAGAGGGAGAAAGTATGCTGACGATGCAGAATCGTTTTTTTCACAACAAAAGGTCGACCATCTATACTACCATCTCAATCGTTTATCCATTAGCTAGTTTGAGAAACGAGCGATCGAAACTTTTTTTTTTTATCTCGAGGGGATTATAGAGTCATCCTTCGTATTAATAAATACAATTTGTATTACATAAACACGTCTCAAGTGAGAAGTTTAACATTCTTCATCATAATAATTTACAAAAAATTACGAATAACGTTGATCCGTCGAGAAATTCTTTCGTTGATAATTTGTTCATTGATGCAAAAACTTCCATCGATCGAGTGTAAAAATGAGGTTAAACAAAAACAAATATCTGCAAACTATAAATAGTCCGCGATTATTTTTTATAAATAGAACCTTTATGCAGAAAAGTTTGCAGAATTTTAAAAGGGACGCCAGTTTCAAAGAAATACTTCTTTTTGTGTGACGAATTAAACGGTTCATATATATTCATGTATATTCATGTACATGTATATGTATTCCTTTGTTTCCAACTGCGTCTCATCGTAAAAGAAAAAAATGCACGACGGAAAGACTTGAGCTTTCCTTGAGGTATAGTCAAAAGTTTTCGATTACCGACGATATTATTATTAAAAAAAAAATGCTGACGTTTATCTAATCTTGGCATTCGCGCTAGTCGTAGGTACTCCTCCCAAGTGCAAACAACTTGTTGTTTCTTCTTAACCCCTTGAGCGTCACGGACGCCATATAACTCTACAACGCTATACATTTCCCAGCAATTGCGCCACTCGAAGGGTTAAATATTATTATCTTTTACGCGTTTATTTAAGCGTTTACAGGAACTGAAGGTCGTAAAAGTTTCACGAAATCTTAGTCGTACCACACGCTACCTGTGTCTAAACGGCAACATTTCCACTTAAAAAAAAAAAAAAAAAAAAAAAAAATACCATTCGTTGAAAAGCGAAGCTGTGTTCCGCGTGCCAGCGATGATGAATCGAAGCAAACAGTACTGTTGATCCGTCGATACGCACGATCGCGTGTAATATTTACAACCGTATGCGAGAAATGCAAAACTTTCGATTTCGCAATGTCGCGAAACAAGATACACTTATATCGTTCGAACGTTTACGTATTATTCGTCATCATCGTAACTAAAGCCATTATAACGCGGCGTGTCTTCTTGAAACGAAGGCCTAATGCCTAAAGTGGCCTTACGGCCGCGACTGTCCTCGTCGTTGGTCGATAAGAACGTTCTCGTTGCATTAAATAATCGAGTGTAGCATCTCGTGGGATTTATCGGGCGCTGTCACCTGCTACCTGAGCCACACGGGGTGAAATCGACTCGCTTAGAAAACGTAATAGAGTATCGAGAACACAGGTCAGGTATTGCCACCTATCGAGCATCCCCCTCGGTGACCTTTGTCTATATTATCATCGACTGCGGCATCCGATTGGCAGAAACGAACTACCCCCCTCCCCTTTTCACGCACAACCAACACAATGAACAACCCCTACTCTCCACAAAGGGGGTGACTTCCGAGCCTCATTACAACTTTTATTTCCGACACCCCACCGACATGTAACTACTGGAAATGCGTATCTCTGTGCTCAATTCTACTCAAGTAACGATATAAGAAAGAAAAAGAAAAAGTTTTTCCACATCTCTTACTTTCGCAGTGTCAGAGATATCGAGGAACTGATCGCACGTACATTTTGTCATAAAAGAAAAAATTAATGGTAGAAAAATTTGCCGATAAAGTTTTTACAATGTCGTCTCGTTAGTGAGAATGCGCGTAGATTTGCATCAGCGATCCATCAACTTACCCCACCAAGATGTTGCACGTTCGCGTAAACTTGCAATCGGACATCGCGACAAAACTTGTATTTTTATTTACCGTTACAGTCAATCGGGTCTTCAATCGAACGGTAATTTCTCGTGTCGCATAAGGGGCACGTGATTCAGGAATGATCTTCGTGTGAATTATTGAGACGGGGTGTCGAAGTGGTCCCGTGGTATTACCGCTTAAGATTAATATTACAAAAATTTTACCGTTCATTGGCGTAGTTACAGCGATACGGATACCAGATATTGCGAGGGGACGCACCTAATGTCAAGAGCAACTGGTGTGTCATAATTTACTCGTTTAATAAAGAGCCTCTCGCGTCAAGAGAGTGGGCTGTTAAAGAGTACGCTGAACACTTTTGCTTGCGATCAAAGATAGATATATCACGCGCTCGAGAAGTAGAAATTACAAATTATAGAAGACTATTAGTATTAGTATAGGGTACGTCACATTGATACACGATGATATAATTTATTCAACTCCCCGAAATGATGGTAATATTTTTTTTATTACTTTTTTGTTTTTATCTATACTTTTTAAAGATACATTTTTCCTGCGTAACACCGACACGCAATAAGGAAAAAGAAGAACAAAAAAAAGAGAAACAAATACTTTAATATGTATTACATATGTATATGTAATATGATTTAATATGTAAGTCGACGTCATCGACGTAAACAATGTTGATTCGTACACTTTAATCGGTAGAGAACATTTTCGTTTTTTTTTTATTAATAAATACAAAAAATGGTATTGGCGATGGTTGTCGTAATTATTACAACATTATATGTAGCCTAACGTGACACGAGTATAATCACAAATTATCGTTAACCACCCACATTGCCTTGCCGACCGTACCGACTTTTATACATCACCGCCCTCTCGTCGTCGAGGCGCGTATACGCGAGTTGTAAAAATGAGCGCATCTATAATAATATAGCAGTGACTCGATTGTTTTTTTTTTTGGTTACCAATGAACGCGGAAACGCCGCGTTAAAACTTGTGTGTCGTTGAGCTGCACCCACTCGTTCCTCGATCTTCTCGTCGCTAACACAGCTTTTACAGTTTTACTCGACAGTGAGGGATATGTCGAAATCGTTCCACGTGCAATTTGCAAATTACGAGAATCACAAAACCGTTGAAAGTCGAATAACGCGGGAGTGGACGCTATGTTCGCACATTGTTAGAAAAGTATAGAATGCACGAGGGAAATATACGATTGAAGAAAAAAAAAAAAAAAAAATGAAAGAAAGAAAAAATGTCCATTTGCCTTAGCTATAATAACGGAACATATAATTCATCGGTTGTCGGCTTATAGCTTTACACTAGCGCGTGTATGCATTTCACTGTGTACTAATATCCACTGTGATTTGCTATAGTAACTGGTATATACGAGAAAACTCCCTCCACTTCGATTCTTCGTCTTTGTCCGTCAGCTAGCTGTTTAAAATAATATAACAGTGTACAGCCAAACTATATAGTGCACCGGTGCACCTGGTCGTTGCGGTACGTGTGTCGAAAGCTCGATAGCAAAAGTGCCATATCGTGACGTTAAGTTGTTCGCGGTTAATTTTAACGATTTCGCCGATGTTTAATTACGCAGAATGGAGAATCGAGTTCTTGTTGCATACCACGACCTGTATTATCGGCGACGATTGTTCGAACGTTGTTAGCCTCGTGAAAAACAGAGGAAATATTTTAATAACCATTTTGTGTTTTTTTTTTATTTTTTTTATTTTATTTTATTTCATTTTGTACGACCTGCAGCTTGAAACTGCGTGAGCCTCCGCGTGTTTCATCAACGCGCAAAACTTCACCGCGGAGTATATCTCTCGGCCTCTGTACACTAGGCTCGTCGACTCTCTTTACGAGCCATAATCATAGCGTCGTAAAGCGTGAGCGCCCGCGATTTCTTCGAATTAGAGTTAATTGCACAATTGGAACGACAGACGTACGTAAATGGTAAGACGATGTCAAACCTTGTGAGAGGACGCTGCTCGGGGTCTGGTTATGTGTGCCTATACTACAATGAATTGTCCCTATATACCCAGTTTCGCTATACGTATGAGAGCAGACCAGACTAGACACAATGACTCAACAAGCTCGACCGAGTTCGCAACCTCTTCCCCAGTTTCGTTTGCTCTAATGCTTGTGCTAACTAAGCCTTTCTATTCTCTGCTTACACACTCTATAGTCGTTTCTATATATGTATACGAAATAACGAATCCTCCGTTACCGAACTTTGAAAAATCTGTGAGAAAAATTCAACGAGTTTTCCTTCGAGATTTTATTTTCCTAAAGCGCCGTACGCCTTTCGTTTCATCGAACTGAATGGATTGTTTTTCTGGATCGAAAAATACCGTTAAAGAATTTTACTTTTATTCCAACAATGCTTTAGATGCATCGGAAATTTGCTGTACACCGATGGGGAAACTTTAGCAAAATATTTCTGATACTCGGAGAATGGAGGGTGTATGCCGCATCATTTTACGAGTTGCCTTAGAACAACACACGTGCGCCTACTTGACCCGAACTGTTTCAAGAAAATCTTGAGTTTTTTTTTAATTTATCGTTTCAGGTCTCTTCGAAAAACAGGCATCTTGTGGAATTTTTCTGCACTTTTAGTGCGCGTCAATCGACGTCGACACGAGTACAATCATATTATAATGCTTTATTGTAGCGTATACATTTTCATTCGCGACAATACGCCCCAATGAAATCGAATTACGTCTGTGGTGCATTGGACGATGCAATGCCCGCAGTTTCGATCAATTGATGTAAACGAGAATGTTGTCTGGATTGGACATTGATGCAAGAGACCTGGTAGCCTTGCGGGACAAATTTCGCTCAGACAACGCTACGGAGACGACCCACGCAATTCTCCGGATACCGTGCTGCTTCCGCTTCATTCATTCCGATCGAACAACTTTTCTTGAGAATACGGAGTATCGTGGAAAAAAAAAACGATAACTGTGAAATGAAGAGTGAAAGGATGAAAATCTCAAAATAGAATCGAAGTCGCAGCCGAGGCAAGAGAACCGTGAAAAAGAGACGAGAAGAGAAGAGAAATAGAAACGGCGGGATGAGCACAAACGCGGTCTCCGACGCTGGATGAATCTGGGTCATTCGGTTGCTCGGCAACCTGGGGGTAGCTTTACCTCTTCCCATGTCACCATCTCTGTCGCTATCTATATCTATCCATGTGTACATGCATTGTATTTCCGTGCCGTGCAACTAGTAGTACGCCAACGCCGTCGTTATAACCATATGTACGAACACAACGACTCGCAAGCTTACAGTACTTGTAGAACACGGTGCGATTTACGTGGGTGTCGGCGTGAGTGGTTTTCAACCCCCTTTTACATAACCCGTCGAAACGTTATCAAATATACTCGCAAACTGTGCAAATGCATTTTCAACCGTTTTGTTTTTACAATATAGTGTTTTTTAATAGTCCATAATTACTAAAAATGTCCAATAAAAAAAATCAGATGCGTACACGATTTGAAGCATTCGAATTCGACTGTAAATATCATTGCGCTAACAAGAATAATCAAGAGTAGTCGCTTGGAAACAAGTCTGTGAATACCTTTGACCTTTTCGCGCGGATTCATTCGGCTCTATCCTATGCGCTCGTCAACCGAGTCTTCATAAAAAGAGCTTTGCGTTATTAGAGCCATTATAGTCGGGCGTTTCACGACGTCTCGCTAACACGCTTTTCCATCAATATCTTTTCCCCCTTAAAGCTCTTTTTCATTTTCTCGCGGGGTTTTCCACGGGCCGATCATAAGCGGCGGGGTCATTCGAGAAGGTTCTCTTTTGCAAAAAGCTTTCGTCGCGGGTTCTCCGTCCCACGTCCTTCCCGGACTTTCTTCCGCCGAGCCGCTTCGACCCTCGCCGCGTATACTCGTATTAGTCGTTTCGCTACGCTCCCGCCCTTTGGTTTCCTCATCACTGATCATCCAGGTAACCATGACGATGACCTGTACAGAGACTCTGATGCCCGCTCGCCACAACAGAGCCCAGTGACCAACTCGCCGATAGAAGCTCACAGAGTTCAAACTCCGCCATGAGTCCCCCATTACCCACCCCTCATCCGCCTTCGTGTTCTATCAGTCGTCTGTACATAAACTGCGTACTTACGCGCATGTATTTCACGTAGTTCGATTGCACGTGATCTCGGGGAGTTTATTCCCTGTCCATCGCTTCTCCGCACCCAATCCGACTAGCGACCCCACTCGAGAAATTTGATGGAGTGTCTCCAATGGGAGATTTCTCCTCACTGTCATGTCGTGTCAGGTCCTTTGTACGTCAAAATAATTACTCGATGTTACTATGAAGTTCAGTTGTAAGAATCATTTTTAATAAAAAAAAAGAAAAAAAAAAAAATTCGAGAAATTATTCCAAAAAATGACAATCCGACTCCTTTGATCAGATTTAAGGGAATTAGCCAATTTCTTCAGTGTTCTTCTTCACAGTATCCTCATGGAGCAACATTCATTTTCGTGAAAAAAATTGTTTTCGAGATTTTGTATATTGAGGTCAAAAATATGTATCGAATCGAATATTAATAGTCGATCGGTAGCGGAACTCCACGTTGAAGAATATAAACAATCGATAGGTGTTTACTCGGCAGTTAAGTGATCTACAGAGTCAAATAGTGCCTCATTGTTGTCTATTGTTAACAAAAGTCTCGATACATTTAAGCGGTATGCAAAATAGCATTTTTTTTTGTATTCTTTTTATAGAAAAGTGGCAATGGCGGTTACACATAGCGAACTTATGTTATGCAGGTGATACGGAGTAATCATAGTGTGGCTATAAGAGTGAGTGTACTCGATTGGCATGTCGAGAGCCGGTTACCGGATCTTTCGATAATGAAAATAAACATATCCAAGTGAATTTGTTACATCAAATTAGGTTCAAGTTTTCTCGTTCAATCGCTGTGGTATAAAGCTACCGTGTCAGTGTGTCGACGCAGCTTGTTTGCTCGTGCGGGTCTCGCTTATCCTTTCCCGAAGACGAGGAACCGGGCTTCCTAAGCCCTAGAATCGATTATATCAGAACGAGAATTTACCATTGCTTCCTCAAACGATGTTGAGTAAACAAGAGAGGAATATACTACGCGTATAACTTCTATACATCTATTTGAATAATCACATGAGGATGTTGATCAATTAATAGCATGCCATTCGGTAGTTATACTCTTTGCCTAACCTTTGCTCGACAAAATCAGATATTCACTTCGCACTATGGTAACCAGACACCGAGAAGTCCATTCGTTGCGTTAACGGTACATTTGTACGATTGTTGGCTTTTTTTTTTTTTTTTTTACGACTTCGGAACAGGTTTGTTCGAAATTCTCGTAGGATGTCGATTGTTAAATATGATTATTGCACGCACGGATAACAACAAAACGTGCATATACGCGAGGTGACAGCGCGGTTGCATAAAGTCATCCGCCTCGTTGAACTGTTTACTTCCGGTTCCAATACGGTATAACTGCCGCTGCGCATATATACCCCCCTTCCGCGTTCCAACCGCACAGGAGGTGCGAGTAACGTAGCGCTCGTTGGTAGTTTCAACGGTTCCACACGAGAAGTCCGCGCGCAACATCCCACACTCTCGGGAGTTCTACCGATTACGATCACTGTACGAAGGTTTCCTACGATCACGTGTGAACTTTTGCTCCACGTCTGCAAAATCGGCGACGCGCGTTCGAGTTCTCTGTGATTTGTTCGCTCCGTTCGGTATATTCGCATACGGAAGCACAATCGCAAACTCCAGATTAACGAAATAGATAGAGAGGTGTTCGATGTGTTCTACGAAACTATTGTATCACTATGCGATTAATTTTCAATCCGCGATTATCGGGTTCGTGGAATCGCGGAAATCTTTTTATACATTGTCCACCGTTCGACTCACTGGTGTGAGTTAACAATCGTTTCGATGTATAGGGAGATACATAATCGAAAAATTATATATTTCGGGATCGTTTGCGTTTCTCATTTGGCTTTAATGACGAAGTATCTTTTACGAGACAAATCTTGCGGAATTTTTATTTCCTTTCTTATCTGTAGTTTTGCATGTATTGTTTTATTTTCATACTTGTGGATTTGTAGAGGTGCATACTTACCAGTTTAGCGTGGAAAACTTTATTCGATAGAACAGTAACTGTTGTGCAATATACGGATCAGCTACATCTTACCTAAAAAAAAAAAGAAAAAGACATTGAATTCCATTCATCGAGCCGCGGTTTTCAGAAAAATTTATCAAAATAAGCGGTAGCGTTTCGACGCCAAGGAGTTTAAAGGAAAAAACCCGACCGGCAAGCCTACGCGCGTCCAGCGCCACCGATTGAAAGACGCGCTAATCGAATTGGATCAATCACAGTGCAAATAAACGGCTAACAATCAAAATCACAAATTTTTCATATTTCGATAAAATATCATTGAAAAAAAAAAACGTTTTTTCATTTTTTTCTTCCTTTCTATTGAAGCTGAGTGGTTAATCCGATTTTTTTCAAAATTAATAATTAACTACGAACGGAAATATAGTATTTACAAGTAAATCATTTTATTTTGTCTCAAATGGCATGAAATAGTGAAAAAAAGAAATCATAGAAATGAATACGTCTCTATCATCTTTTTTCCTTCCGCCCAATGTCAATGAACCTTGCCACGTTTTTACGAGCGCAAGAAGCTTTTCTCATCAGGAAGTCACTCGTGCTATTACCAAGTATGTACTTCCTTATCGAGAAGTGCGATGAGATCTTCGAAAAGAAAGCATTGAAAAGTTCATTGACATCGATTATGATGAGAAAACAATGATAAAGCCAATGGCTCCAATTTTACGGCATCTTTAACGTCTGATCGGGCAAAAAATCTGTATCAATATTTATGGTTAAACACTTTTTTACAATTCAAACCTGTCAGCCGACATTTCATTTCGCGCTTTAACTAACGAGATATAACATTTTAATAACGACTGCAATCTGCCGCGTGAACGTCGCTCATCTCATTGCGATCGCGACATCATATGAACCGAATAAAAATTCTGGTTCAGGGATAGACGAACCTCGTAATCATTGTAATGAAACATTTTTTTCTCCATGTTGCGAAATTCTTCGTCGTCTCACTCGCAACGAGTGACGATAACCAGCTTCTGGTGCAGCTATGTACGAGGTTTGAAATAAATAAGAAATTAAGATTGAAAGTGAGAACTGGTTTGTAAGTGGGCGCGATCGCGTGACGCTGCGCTACCTGCCCACCTCCACCGTCACCAATGCCTGGATGCTGACCATATAACCAGGTGATCTGAACTAAGTCGATCGACTGTATTAGTACACAGGTACCACAACAGCAGCTTGTATGGCAACTCGTCCACCGCAGCAGTGAATGTCCTCGAGTCGTTATTGCCTATAACTATATAACTAACTATACAGTATACGTTTCGCATCCTGCGAAACTCGATCGAGTTTGGTACTATTCGCGATAAAGGTATACTTCACTTGAAACACCGGATAATTGACGGTGGCTGATTTTTTTCTCATGATCAAAGTTGCGGTAAAAAAAAAATAATAACGCAAAACTTATGAAACATGTGGGAAAAAGTTTTTCAAGTGAAGGTAAAGTCAATTTATGAATTGGACGAATCACAGTTGCGTTCTTCTTGCTTTTAATTGTTTTTCTACTTTATTTAAATTTTGGTACCAAAACCTCGCAAACAAAATACTTGCAAGTGATGTGTTTAATTTGCTCATTATTAATAGTTATTTTCATGTCTTCATTAATGGTATATAAAAATTCTGATTTTTTCAACGAGATCTATATACATGGAACATAAAAGATATACATAGTTTATAAAGCTATTGAGAAAGAAAGTTCTGTGGAGTTTACTCGAGAGCAGTACGTAGGTGACTTGACCTTTTACGTCGCCGGGCACTTAAGCTGCCAGTGGGGGTGTGGATCAGCCCCTGTTTCCGTTCGGGGGAAAACGAGGCGATTGGGGGCGTTGCGACACCGACCCTATCGACGCCAACAGGTTCAGCCGGTGAGAAATTTAATCGAAAATGCTATAACGGAGCGTACGTTGCGAATTCCCGTCCATAGTTCGAAGAATTTATCGCCCTATATACGAGTAGATACGGTAGACGAAAGACATCGTGACAGGGGCACTGGGCCGCTCGGTAAAGGGGGTTCGCATTGCAAACCGGAAGTTGAAGGGTTACAATTACTATTAAATTAACTCGACAATAAAATCAAAATAAAAGTGACGATCCAAATTGTCTTAAAAATTGTTAACATTCTTTTTTATATATGGTGTTTTAGGGTTAAGCTTGATTTTTATAGAATCAGAAACTGTTTCCTCCATTGATGGGGATAAAAGAATTAATTTTTTATATATAATATGAAACAGCTGCGCATTATAAATCGACGAGTTTTCAGAAAATTATATTACATAAAATGAATAAAAAATTATTATTATAATATAAAAAATATAAATATTATATTATTACTATTATTATAAAAAAATTCCGATGGAATTTGAAGCAATAATTTGCAAAAAAAAAAGATTCCACGTATGCTTCGGCAACTTTGATTATTAGGGGTGTGGTGTCGCGAGACCGTGGTAAAACCACGAGACTGTATTAGAACAAAGTGTTGAATATTAAGAGTTGCGCGTGGGGGTTAGCGTCGTGGTCGGGCATTGCGGCGCCGTGCGTCCGCGACACTCCGTTCCGGGCTCGTCGCTCCCTGGCACTCGGCCACGACCTTTAAAAAGCAACGAACGAACGAGCGACGTGAGGTAGCGCGCACACAGCATCAGCGGTGCCTTACCGGTGCAGACTGTCGCGTCTCTGTGCGCGCAGAGAGAAACAGAAGAGACAGGAGGGCGTGCGAATTCGAATGCGATATCTCGAGGACGAACGTGTTCACTTGCCGTATTAATCAGCGGCATTCATCGAATTTTGTAAAAGCGTGTCACCAAAATGAACGCAAAACTTTTTTACACTATCGAGTTAAAGGGCGGCGCGCTCCCTATAAATCACACGCAGGTCGAAACAGAATAACAAGTAAACCGATCGCAACGGTATTTTAGTTTTGCTGATTGCGCTTTGACGACGAGAAGGGCGGCGCAAAGGTACCGCGACAATAGTAATAATGCGTAATTGGATGGCATCCCCGATCACGAAAGTTGCGCAGGAAAAAAAAAAAAAAAAAAGATGGGCAAGCGGAGAGCGCTCAGTGGTAAGCTGTGGCTCGTGCACAGTAGTTCGCGATGAGAAGAAGCGCCTCCGGGGCGAGTGTATAAAATAAGACTTCTGTCGCTCGTTGAACCTCTTTACTTACCGTGCGAGACTCGTCGCACGATGATAGACTTCCTACTCTTGACAAGCGGAGACGAACGCATTTCGAGCCACGGACGAGTCTCGTCGTTTTCGTCGTCAGCGATGCGGACAAACTCACCCGCTCGCTCAATATTCACCCTCACGACGACGAGGCGCGGGAGAATGCGAATCGCCTCGTTGTAACCGATAATAAGATCTCCCCCACGGCCGCGAAACGCGCGCGCGAGACTCCCCAACTTTATTAATAGATTGGAAAGAGGTAGTCTGTGAGTCGGAAAATGAGAATATTGGAGTGAGGGCTGTGGAGGAGTCTGTGGCGTGAGTCACTTTGCCAAAAGAGAATTTTCACGTCGCGAAGCACCCCCTCGATCCAACACAGATTTCCGTAAATTGCTGTCTTAGGCAAAGAAACTTCGAACGAATGGCATTTCTATTCTTCTATCTATGTCACGTTCGAAGTGAACATATAGGTCATTCCGGATGTTATACACATATATCTTGAGCGGAAATTCAAAACCTCCGCTGACACTGTAAAACGTAATGTCCGCTGTAAAAAGAATGTGCTGGAAATTCAATTTTGCAGCATTCGTTAACTCTTTACACTCGCATACTCGACCCATTGGCAACGCATGAAGGGCATTCGGGGTTTTTGTATTTTAAATTGAGCTGTACGACGTTGAAAATCTTTTAAACGCTAAACAAGTGACTTTTACCGATTTTCGAGCTTCTAACGTACACTATACGTTATCAGTATCAGTACCTCAAACAATAAGATGCTCCTCTGGATCATCCATATTGTAAGTACTCAATCGATCGAACATCGAGGGTCATTGGACTCTCTGTATTTCTTTTTCGCTCTTTTTTCAACATTAATATTCGCAATTTATCGCGATGCCGAAGAACGATGTACCACGGTGCTGGATAAATCAAGGAGCGGCGTTGGAAGAAAATCCACGTCCATGAGTCGTTTTCAGAGTATAGGTCAGACGCGATGATTTTCGCCTCGACAATATCTCGTCCTCGTCATTTTTTTCTCCCTTCTTAGAGAATAGCTTCGAGACGCTTCGGATGTTACGCGCCGTGTCGCCGCTCGCTAATGGCTCGATTATTATGCAGTCTCTTCTGTATCGATTCAACCTACTAAATTTATACAGACTGCCGTTGTCCCTGCTGCTCTTCTTCCTCTTCATTTTCGCTCTCGTCGCACCCTGGGGGGGAGGGGGGTTGTCGCAAAATCTTCTTCCCGTGAAACCCAAGGGCTTCTCCTTTTTCTTGGAAAGCGCGTAAACAAGCGACAAACGACGTTTCACGAGGCGGACTCTTGTTTGTCCGTTTATCGCGTTTCGTCTCGTGTGCTTGTTCAATGGATAAGATAGAGCAGCCGGTCATTGCTTGCTTCTCGCCAGCGCGTTAACAAGCTAATAAAAAAAAAATGACTGACATCTCCGATCCTCCTCTTACGATGTTTACAACCTCTACAAGATTATACAGATTCCTGGAAAGTTGAATCATCGAGAGATCTAATGTCAATTATGCGAGGAGGTTGAATTAGGTTCACATCAGAATTATTCAACGTTGGATCTATGCGGATAGTCCATAAACACTGTGATAAATCGTTATTGTTGGACATAAATCATAAAAGCCTGTTGATCGCCGAACTTATATCAAATTGATGCAAAAAAAGTATTTTTGATTTTTTAGAAAGATTACAAGATACAACGGAACGCGGCCCCAATCTATTTTTCAACAATGCCTATTAATTTTTTTTTTTTTGTGTTTATCTGATCGTTCAACAGCTTCGCAACAATGGACGAGGAAAATTGTTGGCATTCATAATTATCAATTATAAAATAAAATGTTCATAATCTTTCATCGAAGAGTGTATAATTCACTGACAATTTCATTTTTTTTTTTCTAAAGTTAATATATATGCGTCCGTAATTAGCATTGTAGACAAAAAAAAAAGACTTCGAGAGATGCATCGCGTTTCAATAGACCAATTAGCTAACTACCATGTGTCACGTAGACCTGTACTTCTCCCGAATCGATCAATATCCGATCATCGCATGACGATTCGTCGTTTTCATCGTTCCAGGAATTATCTACGTGCGGTAATAAACTTCTACAGTGGAGGAAAATGAAAAAATTGCACGCGTCGCGAGAAAAGAAGTGCTCGCGCGTGTTCAAGGATTCCGAGCCATGGTTGTTGTTAACTGAACTGCCGAGGGGGACTGAGTTATAATCGTAAAATCAAATTTCATCGAAGGATATATCGAAGCGCGCAGGATCGCGAGTGGAAGCATTTGTATCGCCGACTGGGATTTTATTAAAAAAAAAAAAAAGAACCGAAGTATTCTTTCACTATCATTCCATCACTCCGTCCGAGAAGTCGTCGTTGTGTGCAAACGATTTTTTATTTGCTGCAACTATTCGGATTTAAAAAAAAATGTGCACTGACGTGTAGACAACATATAATACATATACCTTACACCCAGTAGAGGGCGAGGCGACATATACTCTATATATAGTACACTACTGTTGCCAGGGTAAGCACGAGTGCTCGACTGTTCTCGAATTTGCATACGCACCCGCCTTATCTACGACACATTTTAAGCACAGTCAACCCGTGCCGCTGCTGCCTCGAGGCTCAACCAACTCGACCACAAAGTAACATATGCAGAGCGACATATAACCGGCATCGTGATCGGCGACAAACTGTTCGAGGTGCTCTTTCGCTCTTTCGTAACCCGGTCGTCGTCGCCGTCGTCGTATACCAGCGACCAGAATCACGAGAGGCACGACCGAGCATTAGCCGGCATTAGTGCAAAATGCGCGCCGGTACGCGCCGGGCGTTACCAGCCCCGGCGGCGACTCTATCTCGAAAGTCTTGTCCCCCACACGATTATTCAGACATCGATTCGTTCAATCGAACTTTTGCATCGTTCAATATAACCGGATTGCCGCAGTCGCGCGGATGCAATGAACAAGAAAAACGCCTTTTCCATTATCTCGGATTTTTCGGAAATATTCGATTTTCAACGAAAGTACTAATGTCGGGCATCATCTACCCCCCGGTAGAAATTGTCCTGAAGTCGTTAGTCAAAAGTTATCTGAATACTCATTCGTCAACTCTATGCTTGCACTCGCATTCATATTTTAATACTCATTCACTCGATGCTATAATGTTCGATTTTTTCTTCTTTTTTTTCTGCCGATTTGCAAAAAGACCGGAATTGTGCGTTTGGTATCGATTTGGATATCGCACGTCGAATTGTCACTCATGCTTTTCGAAACGACAAAGAATCTCTTGACAGTTTTTTGGTATCGCTTTTGTAGTCGAGACGATTGGTTTCAGTTAATGTATTCTTGAAATTTGTTGTGTCTCCGCGGAGATAAAGGACTTTGAAAGAATGTCGTAAACGTGCCTTTTCGCAAATATCGCATAAACAATATATACTCTCTACTTACATTTTTAAAATCCAATGTACGTGTGAGAGCCTAACTTCGCGCTGTCGAACGGTTACCAAGTCGTCCTCATGATACATATAACCTCTCGGGATGCCGAACGAATGTAAACGCTACGGTAACCTCTGTTATGTCCAATTTCCATTATTTCAACAATTCAATTCGGACATAACGCAGGTTAACGTAGTGTAAGAGTTCGTTCGGGAATGAGATTGTTTTGTATTATATCTCTTCCGTTTCCCCCATTTCACTTTAAAAATTTATTAAAAAAAAATTAATTTATTAAATTAATTAATTAATTATTTTTTTTAAATTTATTAAATCATCGACAGAAATCGACGAGTTTATGCATAAAAACTTCCATTACCAGTATTATTAAATTTCCAGTAAATTTTTTGTACACTGCGCGAGCAGAAAATGTCACGCAAATCACGCAACTGCAACGCACATTTTTCAATTCAGAGCACAAGGAAATATTTCGAAACATACTGAAAAACAACAAAATATATTTTGTTTCTCCCTAATGCATAGCCAGCCGTGATTTATTGTAGCGTATTCTTATCTAACAATGTCAATGCCGCGGTGACGACGTTGTACCTGTTTACTTCCTTCCTCTTCGATAGTTGTTGCATTTGATTTTTTTTTTTCCTTTTTCCTCTTATCTTATACATTTTTCTTTTTTACATGACACAAGAAAGGCGAATGACGTTTGTTCACGATAGTAATGCGGACTATAGTGCAATAAAGATACGTATATTATTGTTGTTTAAATCACAAATTACGAATTGTACTTTCGTTATCTATATTGCACATTTCAAATTCAAATCTTACACTCCGACTGTTCTGTACAAATTAGTAACCCTCTTCGTTGACAACGTATTTATATGCTACGCGGTTCATAAGAGAAACATAATTGTCGAGTTATGCGCTAAAGTAAAAGTCCATGAAATTAATTCCATAGACTTGTTAACACAACAGGTGGAGATCGAGATACCACTTTATTACGTACTACTGACACTTTTCCATTGAAATAATGGATTGTTCTGCAAAGAAACAAAAAATCGAGAAGCCGCGCGCTAAGTACATTCGGCACAGAGGATTATTCGAGGGAATATTCGTAAACGGAAGCAGCGCTGATACTTTCGTCACTACAGCGCGAGGAAAAGCATTGCACACCGGCATTGTATTCTTTCACACAAACTGTGTCGACAGCACAGTTTCATGCAGTGCAAAGCGCATAAATGTTAATTCGTCTTTCGTTTTGAATTTCACATTTGAGAATTCAAAAATTTTCGTGACTTGTGAGATATTCCAAAAGAAACGAAACACGCAATTTCCTCGTAAATCGAACCAAAAAGTGTTCACATATTCGTAACATTTTTCATTTTATTTAGCACTCTTTGACGCGAATATATAATTCGAATAAATGTGACGCGCGGAGAATAATAAATCTCATTCCGAAAGGGTTAATCCTGATCTCGTTAGTGGGTTCTTCATTTTTTATTGTCTCTCGATCTCCAATTATCTTGCACAATGAGTATTTAATAAAATTATGAGATCGGGTGTCCGAAAGACCACAAGTGACAAACCAGGGCTTTCAGCTCACTCGAGTTTGCCGCGTTCGCATTTATATGTAACTCTACACCATCTGATTCTATAGACCTCCCTGTTATTACAGTGCTGCGCGTTGGTCCCCGGACTTGCAACCTCGATGACATTTTTTGTTTTCCTTTTTCTTCAAGTCTCTCGTTGCACTGATTTTAAAGGGGAAATTGTTATTTTATCATTGTTATCCCGTAGTGACGATACGTCTTTTTTTTTCTGAAGATTTTTGAATGTATTATCGTAATTTGACATATAGCTGATGGTAAAGACTCCGAAGCAGCAGACTAACCAAATAGGAAGTAGCGATTACAACCATCAAGTGCGCATCCCTACCAGCGTCGTTGTCGGTGGGATATCGCGAGTAATGCCGAAGAGAACCCGGTAACATTTATTACACACTTCATTAGAATCATACATATATGCTATGTATACACAGAGTTGAGAGAGTGGAGCTTTTAAGATTGTATATGTACAGTAGTGTAGGAACTAACGATGTAAGTATGTAACAGTATTCATGTAGTTTATCCGTTGACTGTAAAACGAAAGGACTCTTAAAGAACCTGTGCGTTTCACCCACCTTGATGCCTATAATAACCAACTCGGTTAACGATACAAAGTTTTACAACCATTGTGCGCGATGTTTTTTTTTTTTTTCTATTTTTTTCGTTTTCTTCCAATAGTTTAATCTATAAATACTGCACCGCGGTGCATTGAATATTACTACCGCGAAAGTTTTAGAAAATATAACGAGTGTCCGCGAGCAACCGATTCCGAGTCCAATCTCCATTGGTGAATATGACCAACAAAAGTATGAAATGCATGCAATGCATGTACTCGTCGCATACCGTAAAAACTCATCATCGGTATCGCGCGGCTGTACAAAGAGAACGCGCTAAACAGGATAATAATAATACGTACGTATGCGCGTATGTTATAGGTACGGTATATGCGTCCGTGACGTATAATATATAGCATACACTTGCTTATGCATATACCGAGGGCGATATAACGTTACGGGAGAGACCGCGGGAGTGTCACACCGCGCGTTCACTTGACGCCCGTACCCCAGACTTTCTTGCTTCTAGCGTGTCGTACAATCTACAAGCCACCGAGATACGTTGTCCAATGCATTCTCGCGCATAAATTTTTCATTTTTTAATTTCAACACGACGAAAATTCTCGATAGCGTTCTTTTATGCAAGGAAAACAATTTTGTGTTTTTTTTTTTTTTCCACTTTTATGAATTTATAAAGAACTCTCTAATGAGGAGGTGCTTCACAACGGAAGTACGTAAAAACTTCGTTAGGTTCCTGTATTCTCGTTACACGCAGGGTAACAGTGAAATACAAAAAAAAATAAGATTACCGGATATGAATTGCAATATAAAATGCACCGAAAAGGTTACGGTGACCATTTCGCGAAGTAATATATGCGACAGTTCTAACCAATTCGATGTGTAATTCGATTTCGTTTCACTTTCAAACAAACCGCTGGATACTATACCTTGTAAAATATTCTTAATTTCATGAAAATTTTTCATTTGTTTTACGGTTTACTACTCATTTATGCTAAAATTCGTTGGTAAAAATTCTATCGTGTGTACAATTTCAATGTATACATCCATTTCCTGTGTTGTCAAATTAATTATATCTTTTATTCACAAAGATGTAGAAGATAGCGCAGCAATTTTTAGCTGAGTTTCGACTAACGTCAGAAGGTGTAACTGCCGCAAGGGCATATATATATATATCTGCTTAAGATGAAAAATGATTATTACCAGAGGTATATCTATCATATGGTAAACTGGCGTGCGGAGACTTATCGGTTCACCGAGTCCGTGCGTATGATTAAAGTTACGTAATTCGAGGCGTAGCGCGCAAGCAGAATTATTCGGTTCAATGATCAATTTGTCGACGAGTGTTGGTGAACGTCAATAGTAGTAGATCTTTATAGAAACGCGTTACTGCTCCTGTTCTCTATCGTCCTTGGTACCGCGTACAATCCGAATCTACACTTTTATTCAACGAATAATTTTTTTCATTATTTTTCCCCATTTAATTTATAATTGATTTACATGTTTCCCCTTTTTTCGTGATCGCGTTAATGCTCATTGATTTACATAATTTTCCGTCGTAATGTATTTTATTTATACATAATAATCATAATCGGTTATGTGGCTGTAAACGTGCCTCCCGTCTGACTCTATAAACAAACATCCGCATATAGAAGGTGATGGAAGAACCATAAGGAACAGGAAAATAAATGATTTAATAGAAAAGACAATAAAATTTCAAGTACAGTCCTATCGGCAATGTACGAAGGAAAAAAGAAAAGAGTTCATTGGCGAGCAATGAAACTATTTTACCGGGTCGTATAATAGTAGTTTTTATATCGTTTACTTTTCATTCCACTTCTCGTTTTGTTTACTCGTATGTACAGCCGTCTCGATATAGCAGCATTCTCAACGCATTTCTCAAAATGGACTCTCCATGCGAGCTTTTTAGGTTATTTAATTTTTTTTATTTTTGCAACTGCAGCATTGTTTGACTCTTATAGCGGTAATTCTTACGAAGTTATTGTGGAACAATCGCTATGCTGGTTTTTGCAATTCGTTCGTTGTTTACGTCTCTGCAACGTATACTACATACGTGTGTAACAACAAGCAACAGTATTTAAGAGTGATATAAACTTAGCGGCAATTGCGGTGTCTTAAGCGAGAGATAAATAAGGATTTATTGACAATAGTCGATAAATGTCTCTTTATGTACAATATTATTCGATAAATAGTGTGCTGATAATTGTTGTAGATGCCAACGACTGTGCCGGTTTCTCCATTGCGCGAGAACCGAATCCAGGCCTACCGCGCGGTGCTTGTCGCTGCCGTGCCAATCCCGCAGGGAGATAATATTCTCTTAAGGCTGATTATACGAAATATCAAGGACTCTCGCCTTTCTACATCGGCTCTAAACTCCTACATTCGCAATCACGCGGACACGCACTTAGCGGCAACATACGAGTGTAACCCGTACGTCGAATTAATTGCAAAACTAAACGAGTATCGTAAGCGAAGCCGCAAACGTAGCAGCGTCAAACAAACAACGCTGATTATGACGAAGACATACATTTTATAATGCAAGTAATGTACGAAAAAAAAAAAAAAACGTGAAGATGTATTTATTTGCGTATTATCTCTTTTTTTTCAATGTTTTCATTTCTCATGTTTAAAATAACGTAAGTCTCGATGGGATGATGTCGAGAATCAATGAAGCGGTGGAACAGTCGACAAATTTCAACGTACGACTTTTTTTTTTCGCGGAGAAAAAAGTATTCGAAGCGCACGATTTCTTCGATTTAAAATAAAATGACACACATCGACGAAAAAGTAATTGGCATCAGATCGGATAACTCGGTTCCGCGAGTGCGGTGGGTGGTAAATGCCCCGTCGACGTAAGTATATATATATATATATATGTATATACATATATTATAAATTACAGCGGCCGAAGTGTTTTTTCGGGTCCGGTTGCTGGCAACGTATCTTCGCTCACAGGTGGCAAAAGATCGTCCCGAGAATGAGAGTGAATCGTTCGCGTCGAAGCGACGAAGAGAAATAAAGCGACCTTGATCCACAAATACTCTCGGGGTCCGAGGATCGGTGAAGTTGGCAAGATCGTCCCGAAGATATATTTGCAATACAGCTCTTTCGTACTTATGTATCAATTAACACGAGCAGAGAGCAATTATAATGGTCTATTCATCGAGCAAATGCAGTACATTTTTTCCTCGTACTTTTTTTTTATTTCCGATTATGAATTAACGCCACCAACTTCCGTTTCTTTCAATTCACTCGTTCGCGAAGTTTTTCAACAATGCGGTTAAAATTATTCTCGCGACGAGATGTTAGTATAAAATTGCAGATTGTTTACATATTGTGCCAATGGAAATTTACGGTTACGTAAAAATTTCACTTGCATACAGTGAAAAGTTATTTTTTCGTTTACTCGTCTCTTTTTTCGTATTTCGTATTTTCTTCGGCATATTTTTTTTTTGTCTTTTTCACACGAAGTCAACTTCCCCCCCTACTTGCTTTTACTCGTCTTCTATCTACACCGCATAACCAAATGATAATTTCTTTATGCCTCCACAGTTAACGGCGACCTTGCTGAATCCGGTCGAGTAAGTCTCGATGAATATACCGGCACATTATAACACTATCTTTATCGCTTCGGTAACGCGAGGTGATGGTAGACTTCCCGGAACTGGTTTAACACCCGGGATGCTCTTACGGGTGATAATGCTACTTGACTTTGCCGGTCCGACACAGCCGGAAACAGATTAACTCGTATATTTGGACAAACATTAACGCCAAATTTGATAGGCGAACGATAATTTATAAATAGAACTAAAAATCGGGTTTTCGACTTCGCGGCCGACCGCTTAATTAAGTTTTGTATAATTCCCGGTGATATTCCTAGTGCTCAGCTTGATAGTAAAAACACGTTATCCCTCACGTTACCTCCGTAGTTGTAAATGAAAGAATGAGAAGAGAATGAGAAGAAAATGAAAATTTCCATGTGAATCGAAAAATAAGCACGAGGCGCATGTTAATATCGTTATTCGTCAATGGGTCATTCAGTCGCCGACACACGTTGAAATCGGGACACCGATATCCTGCAATTCCTGCACGAATGAACTCGAAACGGTGTATCATCGATTTCATTCGTATAGGTCGTGTACTACGCGTTTTATTGGCGGTAGTAGTGGCAGATAGTAGCGTGTGTATAACGGGTATCGTGCGTGAGATCGAAAAAATTACAAATTCAAATCGGCTATCAACTTCCTATTCTTGGATCGAGCTGTCGGGGCGTACAGCGTGGACATCGCGTGGATTCGTCATTATGTCATCACCGTGACGACGATTGTCGTCGCTATGTATCGCGGAGAACGTAGAGTATACGTTTCTGTATATGGAGGAACGGTATGCCCGAGAGACTCCTTTGCACCTCGGCGCTCTGATGCCGAGAGACGATGCGCCTACTTACCCACTGACCTCATGGGCTATTCGCTTTTCCATAATGTACAGAGTGTACTCTACAGTGTATTTTATATATATGTATATATATACATCAAAGTTTAAACGCGGAAGCCAGTCGAGAAGAAAAAAAAATTCGTTTACTCTCGACTTCGCCGAGACGCGCATACCGGAACGAATCATCATGATTCGCGTGTTAACGATCCGACAAAACTAACTTTTTCTGGAGCACTTAAACACACCCATTCAGGACGATGATTCGGGTGTTTCGTGCTCCGTGTGTCCAATTACTTTTTGCGTTCGAAAAATCTTGATTTTTTAATCTTTTTTTACAGTATTGTTTCCCATTTCTGGATATAATTCTTTATCTTTATTCTATGTAATTATAATGAATTTCGCTGAGTTTTCGCTTATCATTTATCCACGAATGAAAAATCATAAATTACACACATCGAGGTATACATATTACATGTTAAAACATTTATTTTTGGCTATCCGAGAGGATATAACGACGATGAGGGTCTCGTGAAAGAAATTAGAAAAGCATGAACGACGCGTTACGTCCTTAGCTTGGACTTTTTTTTCCATACTTTCCAGTATACTTGCATGGACATATTTTCATGCTTGCAGCGTGCACAGGTGTTCGGGTAAAGGCAGCATTACTACTACATGCACGCGAACGAATGTCTAAAAGTATTTTATACTTTAGCGTGGGATGTCGTACGGCAACGACGGTGAGTGGTATTTTAAAGGGGAACTTCGAGAGTTGCCACAAATTCACAACATTTTTCTTCACTCCGGCACCTCGAGCTGGAAATTCCGAGATTCATTTTTGAAGCACGAAGAATTCCAGAAAAATGTTTAAAGCGCTCCGCGTTTTTTTTTTTTTTTTTCTTGAGGAGCAATAAGCGATGCAATTTGAGTGTTCGATGGAAGGTATTGAGAGACAAGATATTGAGTTTTTGTTTTTTTTTTTTTTTTTTTAGAAAAATGTACCGATTGTTGAGACTCAGACAATCGCCTCGCGCATCGTGTCTCGTCACGCCTTCGGGTCACCTACTATTCGCTTCCTTCCGGGCGAACTTCTAGACTCGCCGATCGATGGGTCGTTGCACTCGAGACGTTGCATCAGCAGCTGCCCCAGCAGCGCATAGACACGCCATCCCGGAGAATCTTCTCGCGACTCTCCGATCGCATGCCTCGTCATGAGTGAATATTACGTTCCACAGCATTGTACAATCATGTGCGATTGGATTTAACGAGTCTTCTTCAGAAGTATAATTGTTTTTTTTATTTTTGGTTAATTTGACAATATGGTCGCATTTTTCTAAAATTCAAAAAACTTTTATAATTTTCTTACGCAGACGTCGATATAAAATTTTCAAAAGTCAAGTGTTTCATAAAATTATATGAGATAATTTATATACTTTAGTCTCGGCGATATTATTCTCGAAAAGCATGAATATCAATTTGCTCGTTGAAAGTATTTTCGATGGTATATCTGACAGTATTTAATATTAAAAAAAACTTTCACCAATGGCGTCTCGATACCGTTGGCATTATAAAGAATTCTGAAGATTCTCCGTTCCAATTTGCCAAACGAAATAATCCGAACATCCAATAACGATTTCACTCTCGCTTCGCATAACAGTTAATGTCTACGCTATACTATACGAAACCTTTGGGCACGTAATTGGACGATTCATTAAAATCGATTAATAATAACCAACGGATATTTGCCAATAATTGCAATGACGGTCTTTGATCCATGGCGACTGGATGATTGGATTTCCGCGAGTATAATATCGCGATCGAGACGGAGTGAAAGCAGAATAATTTGTCAGAAAAAAAAATATATATATATATATATATATATAAAAATATCGTTCAAGAACGTTCGTAAAAAATTGGTAATTTTGCAATTTTTAAAAAGTCAATATCACGGATGCAACACAGTCTCGCGATCGTAGTGAGAACCAGATGATCGCGTGTGATTCAAACGAGTTAAATGTATGACATGTATACCCGGCATATACGGAATTTACGGTATATTCGCGGTGTCGTCCAATCGGAGCTTCGTATTACGATAATTGCAACGATGATCCCGATAGAGCCCAAGGGGGCAGTCAAGGAGGTCTCTTCGGCTACGCCAACAGGACAGACGTCATCGGGTAATCCTCTTTCGCTGCTACGCTAACTCCTCCTCGCCTCCACACATGGGTGAACTGTATTAACTGCCCCTCTTCCATTTCCAGTGTCGAGAGAGCGCAAGCACATAACTCAATTACGTTGAGGCAAATTAGAACAGTTGCGAACTCGTGACCGCAAACCGACGCTCTATCGAGACTCTCTTCGTGTGTATGCGCGTGGAAAATGGTATGAGTTAAAATCGAGGAAACGCGATGACACTACTGTCGATGGAAAATTCGCCTAAGAAAGCGACGATAAGTAAGCGTTGTACCGGAATATGAATAACGTGCGTCAATGCGTAATGACGATGCATTCATTGGACGCACGTATCGACATAGTATACGACTTTTCCATAATACGCGATGTCGATGACTCCCAGAATCATTGTCGAGAAAAAATTTGAAAATTTTTCATAAACTATTCAATTCGATTCGATTCGGTTAATTTCGAATTCTTAATGACGATTGACTGTAAATTCTATCGCGAGAATGGCTGATTTGAATTATCCATAGTCGATGAATTCCAGTATGACTCAGGGTTGTTATTGTCATTTCTATCGTAGATGACTTTCCAGAAATGTTATAAAATCGATTTCTGAGTTAAATTCACATACAAAAAAAAATAATAGGATTTTAATAATAATAATTTTTTTTTTTTTTTTTTCGAATAAAATTGAACATTTAATCGATTTTTTGACAAGTGATCCGCGATATTGACAAATTGATTCGGTTCGAGTAATTTTTTTTTACACACGCAAATATTTTTCGATAGTCGAAACTTTACGAATAAGAGAACAGAATAACGAAAAGCGACAAACAGGATACATACAACGAGCGAATATATAATTTATGAACATTTGTAAGACGTTGGGAGCGTTGAAACGAAACTTCTGGTATGAACACAGCAATTCTGGAATTCGATATCGTTGTGGAGAAAAAAAATAAAAAAGATACTGTGCGAGCGTAAAATTCTCGTAATCTATTGGCAATGTTGAAGTTTCACCGTCGTTCGGTAAAAGTATAAGGCCACGTGTCACGCACGAGTAGATCGAGTTCTCTTTAAATGCGTGCGCCAATAAACCATCTGTCATACAGGTACACATAGTTTAGGCGTTGTTTCGTGTAATCGTGTCCAGCGGAATATCTTTCCAGCGGCGTCACAGCCTTGTATCCCAACGTTTATAACGCTATGTACGTATTATGAGAATCAGAAGAAACGGAAAAAAATAAAGAAAAAAACGTATCGATCGAGAAATGATCGAGATTTCGTAATCCCCGACAAAACGAATTCCTTTCTTTGCGAAATCGTTCGACAAAGTCGTCCACGCTCCACGAGCGCGGATACCCTCAATCTCGGCGCGTGGATATAAACATTAAACGTCGTTCGCGGTTAAAACGTGACGGAATATAAAGTTGACAGTGTCTAATCTCTTTCTCTTTGGCGATGGATTGCAAACAAAATAGATTTATACCCGACGAGATTAAACGATCGGGTACGATAATGAGATTTTCCAATGACAGTCGATTTATCTTTATAATTAATTGTTTCCTATACGAGCGATATGTCTCTTTCTCCTTTGCCTGTATCTCGCCAACGTTTCTTGATCGATCAGTGCACTTTATTTTAATTTTACGGGTCAATGCGCGACTTGCACTCCGGCTACAGGTATAACGTGTGATTTAAAAAAAAATTATTACACGGAACACGAGGTTACCGGTGATAATGAGTCGATGTTAAAAGATTCGCAGGTGCGCGAAGCGTAATATGTTGTTCGGAAATAATTGACGTCGAGAGTTTGGAGAATCGAGGACAATACGTAGAGATGCGCCAAATGGATTATTGCACATTCATATTGAGTTTAACATCGAACGTGCGAAATATTCAACGAACTTTCGACATTTCACTCTCCGCATCACTGGTATTTCGCGTAAACCGTTATTTAGCATTTTACGGGAACAAAAAATATGCATTCATTTTCACGATTGAATTTTTATTTTCATCGCGATCGTAAAATTAAATAAAAATCGTAAAAATGCGAAAAAAAAAATGAAATTTTCTGCTCTGTGATAAAAAAAAATGTTGCGACATTGGAATGATTTTTGGTTAAAATATACGCGAATATGTATGTAACCATTGCATCGATCGGGGTTAACTCGACATTCGAGCTTCCGGTATGATAGACGGGACTAAAGCGTTCACGATTGTTGCGCCATTTACTTTCAGCCGCAAAGACACCGATGGAAAGGGCGAGTGAAAATACTTGTTAAATAAATTTCAACGAAATTCGTTACGAACATATGTTCGATGACTTAACTCGCAAAAGATTGATGTCTTGTTACGAGACGCTAAGTTGGACGATGGCTTGGTACGGTGGCATAAAATCGTTGCGCCCGGAGCACTGTCCAGCGTCTCAGTTAAACATTATATGTATTAGTGCTTCGCGTATAATTTCGTATTTGCACGATAAAATAGAGTGGGCTTACGGCGATTCTCGACGCTGTATCCAAACTGTATATTTATAAGACGACCAGTTTCACCGAGCAGATCCAATAAATACTTTGACTTATGATACAGAGCGTTAGCACGCCGGTGAGAGGGCGAGAGAGTAGTAAAAGCCACCTGTGTTTGCAAGGCAAGGAGTTTGACGCGCGTAGGTGTTTAATGTCAGTTATGTTTGTGTGGATTTGACGAGCGAAAGAGATAGCGATAGATGTCCGTATATCAAAATGAACGCATACCAATACTTATAGTGTGACCTTTCGGACCGCGATAATATCCATGAAATTTCTCGGAAATGAGCCGTCGCTACTGTGCTCTTGATGATAAAACATTATTGTACAGGTGACTCGCGTAACGCGGAAGAACGCGACTATGTATTTTATTTTTATTTTATTTCTTCACAGTGTCCACCAGCGATAACTTGTAGAACTTATTAGCCCGTTAGTTAAAAAATTGCAAGAGTTATCGTGCGTACAGACACTTTCGACAATTAAAAACGGATAAATAAACGCATAACTGTATATTTTTTACTGAGATTTCGAAGCAGCAATGATCATTGTCCCCTCAATTTATGTGATAAATTTCAGCTTCGGAACGTTCGAGAGTCAGAGTTTCACATTTTTCTCGATTCACACATTCAGACATTTATTATAAATACGATTTTTCAACGTTTTGGAACATTCCGAACGTATTGTCATTAAAATCTCTCAAAAAAAAAAAATGTTTTTTACCAAAAAAATGCTATCAATTTTTCGGTGTTGGGTTGCACGCGAATAATTCTAAAAGATCGAGAAATGGGATTTCCCGAAAATGCGTGTTTATCCACGTGTGAGTATTTACGCGCGTTGCATGTGCCGAGGCTCTCAGATAATTCGACTAATCATCGTCATCCATTCGCGCGGAAGGTGAAAAATTTCAAAAAAAATTATATCGCGCGTCGAGTACGTCATTTACACGTGAAACACTAGAAAAATGATGGTCCAAACAACGAAAAAAGAAAAAACAATACGACGAAGTCAACATTTAGTCTGAAATTACGCAAACGGTACCACCATGCAAGGTTACGCCAATATCCCGGAACTGGAATTTTACGGGGGCTTATTAGTCACTATACGAAAGAGAACATGGATCGATCATTGTTAGATCATCGTAAAAATATTTTGAAGATTTTACAATTTTCGAGTATTCGCTTCATAGCGACTACGTCAATATGCAGAGGAGGAGTTTCGGGCTTCCGGACCTTGAACGAGAAGTGGGAAGAAGCGAGATTGGTTGTAGCACTCTCACTCTCGATTCTCGCGTTACTCTCGATTCTCGACACGCGTCGACGCGCTAACCGGCGTTTATTCTTGTTTTCGCGGAGAGGCCCGCGGTATATCGGTTAGGCGGGGAAGGGGGGGGGGGGCGGGGGGAGGGGGCAGAGATCCGGTCAAGGCCGACATACAACGATACGCAACAAGTTTTCGTGGTGAGCGTTGGAGAGACCCAAAGTGGAAAGAGTAACGAAGTGTGGGGGAGGGAAGGAAAGGCAGTAAAGAGAGAGAGAGAGAGAGAGAGAAGGAGATTATTCTCGTATACGAAAGATCATTTATTCTCGTCGCGGCCTTCGTACAATTCTCAATTACCAAAGAAAATTACACCGAAAGTCGGGTACACGAGACTCGGATAAAGCATTCACTTTGCCCGTTCGAAGTTATATGCGCAAACCGCGAATTACTATGTCCACGTTCTACAGTATGTCCAGTCTACTGTATACTGTCATGAATATTTAACATTCAGCAACGCAGTTATCGGTGTTAATGACGCGTGAATGGTATTATCGTTGGAAAGCCGAGAAATATACATAATAGGTAGCGCGGGGCGCCGACTTACCCTGCAATTTTCTCACACACTCGCAATCCGTAATGTCGTATATACTTTTTTTTATTATAATTCGATTCTCAATCGGTCTTATGTATGACGAAAAAAAAAGTTTGCATTTAGGCATTTTAACATTACGTTCATATTTTGCATATAAGCATAAAACGTTTCGGTTAATTTTTAATTTTTAATTTTTAATTTTTAATTTTTAATTTTTAATTTTTAATTTTTAATTTTTAATTTTTAATTTTTAATTTTTAATTTTTAATTTTTAATTTTTAATTTTTAATTTTTAATTTTTAATTTTTAATTTTTAATTTTTAATTTTTAATTTTTAATTTTTAATTTTTAATTTTTAATTTTTAATTTTTAATTTTTAATTTTTAATTTTTAATTTTTAACGAAAATGCGAAACGCTTTGTTTAATGCATTTTTCCCAATAATCGACTGAATGGAATTAAAATCAAAGAGTGTCATCGTCTCGGTCGAATTATTATACATGGAGTCTCACAGTATCATTTTTATTTTAGCAAGTCGTCTGCGAAAAAAGTGTGTCAAGTCGACGATTCTTATAATTTTTGTAAATATGAAGCCACGAGATGTCGTCTATAAAGAAAAATGAGGACTATATCTATAAAAAGCAAAAGTATTCGGCTCTGAACATCGTTAACAGTTTTATGCTTCTCCCTCCGCTATGCTAAATTTACGAGATACACCGTTAGAACGATGAGGACGCGAACGTGCCATTGAGAGAGTGGTTTGTGCGGTTAGCTCATCATCATCAACTCGCTTAGTCGCTATTAGCTACCGCTTGAGCCTATCGCGTATTTATTATAATAGTCAAATGCCGATTGACGACTTTAAAAACCTTGGGTCGGTGTAAAAAAAAAAAAAAAAAAAAAAAAAAAATACGATCTTTGAGTCGCGAGTTTAGTAGCGAACACGGGTCGCGTCGTTGTTTTTATTTTCGTTCCTTCCTAATACCGTTGATCGCGCTTGAGGCGAGTTGACAAATCGCGCCCCTGAGAATCGAGTCGAGAGAAGCTGTAACAGCTGACAGACCAGTGAGGGAAATGCGCAAGTGTCGACGTCGACGAAATAAATTGAAAAATTTTAAGGGCGAGGACGCGATGTCAAAACAAAATCGTCCAATGAACAACGCGACCCGGTATTTTTGCACGCGTGTTAACTTCACGAACGTGTTTTGCATTCTATTATTTTTCTCTGTTACACTGTTGATCATCGACGACAGTTCGGAAAAGGTCACACCCGTATGGTACGTGGGTTTCGAGGAATAAAAAAGAAAATACGAATCTGCTAGAAGTTACTATGTCATCAGGTAAAATCCGCTTAAGGCGCCACTTACAGCAGAAATGTTTGATATTATAAGATTTAAAAAAATATTTATGGGCATTTTTACGATATTTTATGGTACAAATCGAAATAGTTCTCATACTTTTCGACAGATGGCGACATTGGCTCCTCGCACTACCCGAAACTTACGATGTTTTTTACTAGATATATGATAAATTGTATCAGATGCTTCTCTCCATAGAAAATACCTTGTTTAAGTACGTTGATTATGATCGTTAAGCTATTAAATGTTATTTTCCATAAAAAAGTTTATTTATCGTTAATAAACGTTCACGCGTACCGCGGATATCGTTACGACTCGGCGTCGTTTTAATCATTGCCGCTGATTTCTTCGGTTACAATAGTTCATAAAAACGGAGAAGAGAAAATAATTAAATCGTCAATGTTAATGATCAATTATGTCTCTGAAGGTCTCGCGAGAACGGTATAGTCGAAGTCAATACTTCAATTAAAAAAAATCTAATACTCAGCGAATTATTGACATTATAGTATTATGACTTTACCGCATTATCGACCTACAGAAATCCGATTACCTAGAAAATTTGAATACTTTGCTATATATTGAAAAACAATACAAATAAAATCATTATTACTCAATCATAAATTTTTATGTAATTTATTCGAAAAGATAATTTACGATTTATTCGAATTTTAACAAAAGGCAACGATTTTCATTACGAAATACAGTAATTCGTCTGATAATCGGCAGTGTTTCTTCGCCGCGATAATTTACATATCATTTTTCGATACTTCGCGACCAGTGGAGAAATTTCATGAAATTCCGATTCAACGGAAAAAGTAGGAGGGCGCGCGACCTGTAATGGAATTAAAACGATATCGCGGCAATTACGCGGAAAACACGAAGAATGTACGAGTGAAACTGCGAAGCGGTGTGCGCGAGTTTTCCCGTTGCAATTAAAGGCGATTTATTGTTAATAATCCATTCGCCCGTTCGAGTCGTTCGCTCTTTACCGAGCGCAGCCATACGACGACTAATCGATACTCGGCTATCCATCGTACCGGAAGTTATCTCTCGGTTTCGTGGGTCGAGAGGGTGCCGTGACGTCACGACCGGCCGGTTTCGTTACGCTTATTATTGGCGCGTGGGTGGATGCCGATCGGTGTCGACGCCGCCGCTACGAACGCGTTGCTTTCACGCACGCGAGACATGCGAAAAGTCTGCGGCGTGTACAGTCGACGTGTCCTCTCTCGGGTCTCATTCGGAACAGCACGCGATGTTTTATTCTTAGAATGGTTTAAAAAATTCTTCGCCCCTTTGTCATCCCCGTCTCGACGAGTACAGTGTGCATGCGATCGACAATCTTTCGCGATACACAGTTCGCTCAATCGAAATATTATCGATTTCACTACAAAAAAGGAAAAGCATCGTTTTTTTTTTTTTCATTAAACGAACTTTGAATGACTGAAAAAAAAAATTGCGAAGAACCGATCGACATTTACCTCGATATTTATTACAGCGAATATTTTTAAGGTTTTTTGGGTTTTTTTGCAATCGAGTCTAGTGTATTGCAGTATTGGAAGCCGCTACCGTACAAAGATACCGGCAACTCTTATGTTGTCTTTTGATGATCGCGCGATATCTGCTTGTCGTTAACTTGCGAGGCTGGGGCTATTGCGGGCCTGGGGCGTGAGCGAGCGCACGATTTCGCGCCGCCTAGACTAGACGCCAGCCGCGCGCCGTATGCGGTCAGCTTGTAGATCAGCCGTTACTAAGCAGACTATGCTAGTAGGCGCTGAGCCCCTCTGGGCAAGGCGACGATACGATTCGGCTTCGCGTGCACGCATTTCTATCTCTCGGGCGGGCAGCTTTTGCTCGATTACAATGCGCATGCGTCGAAACGCCGGCGATAGATCGAGGCGTCAGTGTTTCGGACCAAACTCAGCACATCGAGCATTCACGACAGCAATAGATTCGTCTTTAATTCCCCGTTCATCAAATTCTCGAAATAAATTCATTTACAAATACGACGTAAATGACATTTTTCGCTAACTACGACAATTAAGTGATCGAGACTCGGGCAGCAGAGTCTCGGAAAACGTCGACAGTAAAATAGTTACCATTCAAATTTATTATTAGTTCGAATGAAGAGACGTAATTTAATGTTTTTTTTTTTTTTAGATAAACGAAATATGAGATCCATAGAACTATAGTCGTGGAAACAAAAAATTTCACTCCACGATTCATTTTTCATTAAGATTCTGATTTTTCTCAATTTTCCTTTAATTTTATAAATTTTCTCTTATTGTTCGTAAATAAGAAAAAAAACGTTGCAAAGTTGAACGTTGCATATTGCTTTCTCATTACTTTCCACCTTTCGCGGAGCTCCCTCTATCAGAAATTCTGGTAATCAATGTTGTCTTCCTTATAGAGGAAGCTTCGCGAAAGGTGAAAAATCGAAATTTGCAAAAGTTAGAAGAGAAATAATTTTTTTTTTCAAGTTCTTTATTCTGTTAATTCTGAATTTCTCTATAAATATGATATTCACATTCACAGCAAATTCGCTCCCAAACGCAATTTAATAACGCGTGAGTGCTAACAAAATGCTGCTGTAACATATACAGATATTTCTCTCTAAACCACTTTTTTCAACATTATAAATGATTTTAAGTATCATGACATGAAAATCTCGAAAAAAAAAAAAAATGTTCACGAAAACAAAATTTCCTCTATGAGAAAGCAAAATATTCGTAATATATACAGAGCGATTGGGATATTCGAGCAAAGCTTGTGCTTCGTAACAAAGGACGATATGCGCAAACCCTTGATAGGCTTCATCCCTTCTTTCGACGAAGAAACGTCACGGATTTTCGTAAAAGCTATCATTGTTCTCTCGGTTAATGTAGATTGGCTTTCGTCACACGCGCCTTTTTTTTTCATCGTTCGATGCCAACGACGGTAACGTATCGTGCACCCAGACGCGCGCGTACATACAAACAAATATGCAAAAAAAAGTGGTAATGTGAACGGCAGACGTGAACGGGTATCCACCGGCAGCCGCTGGATGCGGCGGTGTCGAGGGGAGAAAAAAGGGTCTCGCGAGTCATCGCGCCGGCTGGCAACGAATTACGTAATACAAGTAGAGTAGTACACACGTCCAATAGCATTAAACTCCTCTGTAACCTTACCTGCATAAGCTTCACCGTATCGGCCTGATCTTCCGTACGTTTCGTTGCAACAACGTCGACCTGTACGTACGATGAATCTTCTTTGTCGATGTCGTCGTCGGAGAAGCTTTCAACGGCTTTCACCTCTTCTTCCTTGACGATCGATTCATCAGTCGGCTTTTTCACAATCTCGACATCTTCCGTCATCGTAATTTCTTTCGCGTTTTCCACTTCCGCCTTGTTCATCGATCGATGCTCGCTCTTACGAAACTTCTGTCGATCGCTCGTCGACGATGAATTCTTTATCATTATATCGTCTCGAGTGTCTTTCGCGTGAAATAAACACCGACGATCTTGTTTTATTTCTTTAAAAACTTTGAATAAACGATTTCAAAAAATTCTCGTATGGCTCGGTTTTTTTCTATAGATTAATCGAACGATCCCGATGTTTTATAAAAAAAAACAAAAAAAAAAAGGCAATGATAGTACTGTGAATAGAAGACTATCGATTAAAAAATCTTTCATGCGGTACACGTTGCGAGTTTTTCTTTTTTCCACCACTCACTCTTCGATAATGCGGATAAAGTCGGTAAACCAATCAGCGAAAAAAGACGTTCGAAGAATTAACGACGATAAACGGTACAGCAAAGAAAATAAAATTGCAAAACTCGAAGGTTTTTTTAGGTGTTGTTTTTTGTTTCTTCGCGATGATGAATGCGCGTTATCTGATTATTCTTCGACGCACGGAAGTGAGAATCTCTGACCGACTACAACGGACGGGAACGTAGATCACTACGGGGGACGACGAGGACAGTGAGAGACGAGAAGAGAGGTTACGGTTCGTGGTTTCGGGGAGACACTCTCGCGAAACTGGCAAACGGTACTCTCACGGGAGTCTCGGCAAGCGCACGGAGAACAGTGGCCCCACGTTTGTGTGTTTTATTCACGGATTCTCTACCGACACACAAGAGGAGGTTTTGCACTCGGTCGACGTGACACACGGCAGCTCTACCGGGCCAGGCAAGGCGAACTTTGAGGCACGTTCGCGTCTTGGACTGTCACGTGGTGCGCGCACTGACCGAGGAACGTCGGGCTACGGGCGAGAAGGAAGACGGTAGCGGCGTTGCAGCTGTAGTTGTGCTATTCGCCGACGACTATGACCACGAGGAAGAAGACGCGAATCGTGGAACGGGGGCGAACGCGGGTCAGAGCCAAGACAGCGGTACGATTCCGAGGTGGCACCACGGGTAAGCGATACTCTAAGTATGTGTGCGCTATACTTTTTCGCACAATACGATTCTACAATCTCGCGAAATTCTTTTCGTCACGATGAAAACAAAATTGTTATTGCCGACGTGAATGACTACGATGCTTCCGAACAAAAACGATGATTTTGATGATTTGATCCAACAGTTTACCGATTTACGATATGTTCCAAGTACACTTAATGAATTTCGTTTTTTGTCTCGATAATCATAATAATTTATATAATTAAAATACAAATTCGTGGAATCATTGGAAAGTTCAAACAACGAATTTATACTTTCGGAACGTAAATCCGTATCATAAAATCTTTGTTTAGAAGATTGTTTTATAGTTATTATGCAATAGGATTTTATGTTTACGCGAAATCGATGCCTACGATCGACGGTTTAGATTTCGAATAGAAGAAAATAACATTTTCGTCGCCGATGGACTCGTTAAAATTAAATTCAATTTTATCCGAAAATATTATTCGTCTCGAAAAAGTCGGGACACTGATTTGTGCGGCGATTATGGCTCACAAGTCCTATGATAATACGCGTTGTCAGTGACGACAATTAAGTCAATACAGCGGCGACAGTTAAAATACACGAAAGTACGAAAACACGACGTGTGTAGCATAGTTTCGATCTCCGTAGGCCTACCAACGCTTTACTATGAACGATTTGTTCCTGTGTTAGTCTTCGAAGGGAGATAAAGATAGGACTTTGATGATTATTATCGTTGCAAGAGAAGAAAAGAGAAAGAAAGATAGACATGTGAGACGGTGAATCGGCACGAATGGCTCGCGAGCCACTGAGCTTGAAGAGTTTTTGGCACGAAGACCGAGGAAATCTTGCCTCGAGGGACAAGCTATGCTGACGCCCGGACATGGTGCATGCGCTCCACCCGACGAAGCAAAGAACCGAAGCTCCGCACTCTGTTCCTCTACCTTACTACCACCAGACATAGTAACAGATACGTAGTAGTACTACGGCACAGTAGTAGCGAAAGCCAACTCATCGATCTGTACAACGTGGATGCTGCTTTATCGCTGACGGAATGCTTTAACCCTGCAATCTTGAGACCGACTAATACAACGCTACTACGGACGATGCACTGTAAAAAATAATTCGCAATATAATGTGCTGGAAAATTAACAAATTGACATCGATAGTACGGTAACCGGACATTAAAATGCCGTAACCTGTAAATTTACAAAACTTTCTTAAAATCAAAAAACATGGTGGGCACACAAAATATTTAACAAAATTCCCGATGATTTTTTTAATCTCAAACTTTTCCCTGATTTCCAGAGTATCGCTGATGAGTAGCCACCATGAAAAAACGAATTACATTAAAATTTGTATTAATACAGCAATAATTCGGTGGCTGAGTTACTGTCAGTTAAATTTTGCATGAAAGTACAATAATTAATCGAACGTCTGCCGTTCCACTGCTGCATCAATTTATTGGTAAAACATGGAATTCTCATACAGACGCGCAGCAGCTTCGATCGACTATTATTAAAAACGTTTTATTAGATATTATTTCTATCTAACATCTTTCTACATCACAATCGCGTTAATATACTTGGAGTGTTGTTGACTTGAAATGAAATAAATGAATAATTAATAGTTCAACAAGCCAGAAGTGATCGATGAATAGGAAGGTATTATAATATGTCGACGGAGAGAATGCGGCCTTGTGATACCGGATAGGAATGCGTGAAAAAGTGACTGGAGCGAGTTATACTTGTATACCTACGCTGTGTCGTAACGAGAGGCGTGACATAGGTACAGCAGAAAGATTTTTACGATAATAAAAAAAGAAAAGAAAAGAAAAAACACAGTTTCTGCGATACATCCGGCATCGTCGCGATGCCATCGCGGTTACCTGTATCAATTTGGGTTATTCCCGCTTACGCGATAGTAGATAGGAAACGTTATATATATATATATATATGTATATGCATATTTGTATCATCAGATCGAACACTCGAAAGATTGTTTGTAAGCACAGTCTTCCGTTATCGATACTAGCAATTTGCCGATTCAATCAATAGAAGCTATCGACTCTCCCTGATCGATAAGAACCGCGCTATACTTACGATAATCGCGTAGCGGCTATTACTCATTGGGAATTTCAATATTTTATATACCGAAAGATATTTCAAGATTTCCGTTCCTCTCTTTCGATCTTTCTTCGTCGTCGGCTTGCACGACGCTGATTGTGCAATATAGACTCTCTCACAAGAAACGCTCACCCGAGTACGCGTAACTAAGTATGAACGTATTACGAAAATCACTATGATCATCAACTAGCGTCGGAAGAACTTGATAATAAACTTCTAATTACGGGGTCTTCGTAGCGACGAGGAAAAGAAGAAGGAGTGGGGGGAGAAGAGATGAAATTACACGCTATTATTTTACGTGGTCCATTTACACGCGTGCTTTTGCTAGTTCTGGATATATATTATACATATATATATATGCTATGTGTACACCTTATGTTTATTATATGTAAGCGCAATTATTATAACGCATTCGGAGAAAGTCACAGGTTGGGATCGTATGTCATCGGAGGTTGGAGTTATTATGTATAATCCATACAATAGCGTATATTTACCCGTTTCACTAATTTTCAACAATATTCACGTGAAAAGGACTTCGTAGAAATAATTTTTCACATAATCGGTAAAATCGGCAAAATTGGCAAAAAATACACTAATTTATAAAAATTGCAACTTTTTTTTTTTTTAATGGATCGCTGTAATATCCAGAGTTTCAAGCAGCCAACGATTGGTCGCATTGTTGCAAAATATTAATCGATAGATCGTCCGTTTAGAAAAATTCTATAATTTCATTCCTCAAATATCGAAACATAGTGTATAATATTGATCTTTCGTTAGTAACGCGATGTTTTTTCCATTGCAAATATTACCGAATTTGTCTTTTTCATCACAAAAGATATGGCTTTAGAGTTGATAATTTATTGACTCGATACAATAGGCAACGTATGACGAATTACCGTTTTATTGGTGCTATTTGCGTACTTTGAATACAATTCTCTCAGGTGTTCGATGACGTTCGCGATATTGATTTGAAGTTTTTGTTTTTTTAACTTCGATATTTCACTTTTGACTCGAACTTTTTCAAAAATTTCGTTATTCAATCCATCGAAAAATTATCGTAACTCGATAATATTTTCGAATTTCAGAATCAACGTTTTTAGATTATTCAAATTCTTAAGTTTGTATTCTGGTTATCGCAATTTCGCTGATAGATGCACATTGACGCAATTGTCGCTAATGGCTTCTGGAACATTGTGACTATGTTGGTATGAGAAGAATAACAACTCGATATCGCGAACGTCAAGAAACAAGCAACTTTTTGTTTTTCCTCGTGTACTCCCGTACGGCAAGGCCGCCAGTGTCGAAACTCGTTGTGTCGAATATAGAACACTTGCAAAAAAAAAAAAAAAACGTGTGTTTACGGATTTACACGAGCGTTATTAATCGTCGGAAAGTTCAACGCTTGCATGCGTAATTCCGTTGTACCAATGTTGCCAATATCAATGAATGAACGGGCAAATTCGCATGTGTGTTTGTACATTTGAGTCAATTCGGTCGAAAAGTGATAGGTTTCGTATCGCGGGCAGCCAAAGAAAACAAAGATTCGTAACTTTCGATTTTTTTTTTAAATCGTTGGAGTGAACAGATATTGTTGAACGTAATCCTGAAGGTTAAAGAATTAAAGCCATTCCATGACTGTTAATTAGATAAATAAAAAAAAAATATTAAAATCTAGTAAAGTAAAAGTTGCAGCGTACAGGAGAGACAAAAAAAAATAAGTAGAAAGTCGATAGTGGTGATTCATTCCCAACACAAGGACGCTTATCTTTCTGTTAATACGTCAATAAAAATATCAATTAGACGCACAGTTTCGAACCGAATCGTGACGTTATTACCCGCCAAACGGGATAGCGGGGGGGGGGGGGGGGACTAAATGCGATCTCTCTGAGATATCGGAACGCTGTATTATCGCGCGAATATAGTATGCACGGGTACAACGAGTTATAATACCTTGAGCTATTGTAAACGATGCTGAAACGTCAAATATCCGTCACGATAAAATGCCTACACGTGGAATAACACAACGCGATGAACAATTTTTTTTTTTTTTTTTTTTTTTTTTGCGTTATGTCGAAAGTGACAATCGAGATAATTATTGCCAAATTTTTGACGGCAATATTCGCACTCGCGAATCAAGCAGGTGAGCTAATATTTGTTGAGTCATATTTCTTGATTGTGAGACTTTTGCATATAACGGAGGAAGCCGTAGCTTAACCTGTTGACATGAAATTTAAATTACATAATAAACACAAAATGTGCAAATTTTACTTACTCGCGAACGAACGCAAAGGTCTGAAACCTTTGTAAGATTTTTTTAACTCCCGATTGTTCGTCAGAGCAAAAAGGGGAGTTATGCATTTAACTACTATTATCTACTTTTGCAACTTTTCAAATCGGCTTGTGATTGTCAAAACGCCAAAATATTACTTAATCAAATTTGGCATTTCAATTTTATGAATTATTAGCTGTTTTTGTGACGAAAAATGTCCGAGTTATAGTGATAACTTACGATAAAATAATCATATTTTGATAAACCGATTCATACCTCCCGGCCTCATATCGATTAATTAATCAGAGAAAGCCATTGGAGACCCCGCACGTGCGTCTGCCTGTATTATTTATCAAAAAAGAGTAAAAAAAAAAACGAATAATTATTCGCATATTATAGTCGGCAGATACCCACACAGAATGCCGATTAAATCTCCCGACTATAATATGCGAATAATTATTTGTTACTTCACACTTTTTTGGTAATACAATTGATTTATTGGACTCCTTTTGCAGTTGGGAATTTTTTGATTTATGTAAAAAAGAAATTTCATTCGGAAAGTTTCAAATTTTTGTAAATTTTTTTAGTTCCGATTTTTTTTTTTTTGGGCGTTAATTTAACTGATATATGTGTCATACAGCGTGACCAGTGTGTATAATTACAGCATAAGTGAATGTGCATGTAGCCCTTTCGATTGGGAATAATGAATACACTGTTTCGTAGTTTCCCATATCAGCAATGAAAGGAAGTCTTTGAAAAAAGAAAAAAAAAATTGCGATTAGCTATTGAAATATTCAGTTTACGCCAAATTTTAGGAGGAAATATTGATAAAGAAGTATTTGTGAGTCACGAGTCATGATTAAGAGTGAATGCTCGGGTTCTGTTCATCGGCGATTCGCATATCAATGGAACCACAAAGCCGGGCGCTCGTTTTTGCGATTTTTTCCTTCCTCGCTATACGCTATAGAGCGAAACGGTAGAGATACATTGTCCCCTAAATTGATATTATTCGAATAATGCATTGAATAACACGGCTGCGACAAAGTGCGAGAAAGTCTATCATAAAATTTTTACATAGTTTACTCATTTTTTTCCATCATTCGCATAGCGTTTTATTTTTTATGCGACCGCGTTACCGGAACAATGACTTAACACGTGTCGAGAGCAAAATCTGAGACTTTTTCGTATATTTTGATCTCTTCGTATTATTTAAGCGAATCTCGATATAATAATTGAACAGTTACGATTAATCCTCGTCGTCGATGACAATCGTAATAACAATATATCGAAAGACGATTTATATGATGATCACGAATAATTAATTTCAAACAGAGTAAATACTCTCGCGTCGTCTATCGATGTCGAAAATGAAATAACCGGTTTAGCGGTTTGAAAGGGCATTTTCAGATTAGAACGTTCGTCGTACGGTTTGCAGTATATCATTCGTTCTCGAACTTGTGGGCAGCAACCTGTAATCTCTCGATCTCTCCTCGTTTTCTGTGCCATATTTTTTCCCCCTTTTTTCTTCTTTCATTTTTCAACTCGTTAATATTCATGAAGAAATCGAATGGAAATTTATATGAAATTAAACGCAAATGTAACGATCTCCTGTGTCTGTACGACATATATGTACACAAAGGTTGCGATTTCCTTTATCTCTCGTTATGTTAATTCATTACATTACATTTAAGAGCAATAACCCCGCGAGCCAAGGACTCGCGTTCTTTCTCGCACACGGTAGCACAATTACGCGAAACGTTTTTATACTCGATGCATTTGAAATTAGCTCGCGAGGACTGAAAGCACGATATGATTTCGTTTTATCGGAAAAATATTCACGTATTCTACGTTTCTTCGTGTATACCTACTTCTTGGCCAAAATTACTTCGGTGTCGAAATTTCGAGAAAGGAACAATCTTAATCGTTGTAATTTCTTGCTTCGGTCGTGTAATATAATAAAAAAAAAAAAAAAGTCTTAATCGTTTCCTGACAAAACATCGTAACTATTTTTTTAGTCATTATAATCTAAGAACCGCAAACGAAAGAAAAATAGATACATATTTTCGAAACATGAATTTTTGATTATCAAAAGTTACGCCCGGTAAAAATAACTCGATGAATCGTAACTGTCGAAGATATTTGAAACAAATTGTAGATAAACGCGCGAGGTATATTTACACAAATTTACACCGTCTGGCTGATCAAATGAGTAATAAGTAAAATGAAATGGGATCGAAAATCACTATGACAGTCAAGGAAACGTCGATGATGAAAATTTATGCATATTTTCTGTTTGTAACTAAAGATCGTTACTCTTACTGAACTAAAACTTAAATGACTAATTTATTATTGCGATCTTTGCCAAATTATGCATTTTTTCACCTGCGATTTTTTTAATTCCTGTACAATTTTGTTGGGCAATTTTTTTTATTATTGGTGCAGATAAATTTTCCATTTTTACAAGGATTTTTTTTTTTACATTAAAATTTTCGGAACGCTACGGTCGGTGTGAAAATTTGATGTTTTCTCAGCTACGTTTTCGACGACGGCGGCGATTCGATGGGAAAGCTGAGAAAATAAATTTTGTTTTTATATCTGAAGCTTATACTTGACGAGACGTTCTCAACAAAATAAACGCATTGCACCGAGCTAATTGACTGAGGCTTCCCTATTGCCTAACGAAGACGTCATAGAGGAAGCCGTCCCGCGCGATGTCGCACAGAGAGGATCTCGACAAACATAATTAACATGAATCTACCTTCGCGAAGATAGTATCGGAACGTGTGCAAATCAGCAAGGCATATGAACTTTGACGATCAAACGAAAGACTCTTGGAATAACGGTGATTTAGCAGTATTCGCGACGAGACTGGCGAGTAGACGAATCAAAGGATACCCGTTCACGCATAGGTAGATATATCCGTCGTATATGCGATTACTACGTCGGCGTCGTATTGACGCAACTTGGCTGCAAAACAAATGAGCAATCATTAGTTCCCATTGATTACACGGCGATTTACATGATGGTTAATTATCCAATCAAGTGATGCGGGGGTCCTTTCCACATACACTTAGATTTATAGATATGGATAGAGAGACATAGACTTGCCAGTGCGACGATATGTACAGGAAATGATATCGATGCTCTAATGCCAGAGAAACGTAGAGGCTATCTCCATCCACATATGCTATTATGACATTAACCCATCGTTATAAATTATCGTAATTATCGTAATCATTATCCGATTAATTAATATCCGAGTGTAAATACGGGATAGAAAATGATTTGAAATAACATTTTTAATCTTTCGTAAAAGTGAAAAATATTGAAATAAAAATGCCGTCCATGTGGTACTCTTCTTTAGCAGACGCTCCCCATATTTTCGGGGATGCGTCGATTCACGAATCAAGGACGTTCCGCGCCATTGAAAATTCTTTGACGGTCGGGGAACGCTAATACATCGGTAACATATGTTAGCGCGTCGGGGCTGTTACTACTACTACGCTTTACGCAAAAATCAACGAATAAAAAAAATACAACCGGTCGACCTTCGATATAGTCTCTATGCTACATGGCATAGATACACACCTATCTATAATGCAGCCGCAGCGACTGGCATACGCTCTTTTGCATTAGCTTTTGAATGCTTCTGGCAAAGCGGTACATTCATTGACCACCCACTCGAGTTTCGCTTTGAAAACATATCGAAAAGACGATGATAGAACGATGCCGATAACTAATTATTAGACATTTCGTAAATTGCTAATGACTGTACCAGTCGCACTACTACTACTACGCCATGTCTTCTCGGGATAGTTGCTTTGTCTTATTCGATCTTTCGCTATCCGCGTTTCGCAGTTGTTACGCTTGCAATAATTCCGAGTATACGGATGCGAAATGTGGTCAACGAGCCTCCTTACGAGACCTTTTGGTGTTTAATTTTTTAATTACCGCTTGCAAGACTTTTTACAACACGGTATACACGAGAAAAGACGAATTTATGAAAAAAAAAGTCGCCGCAGTCTTTTGACCTTTCGATTTTTATGTTCCGATCTTGTATTTTATCGAATCGTCTAACCAGGAAAAATCTTGATGCGTTATTGGCAATGAAATAATACTATTGCTTACTCTTGGAAAAGTGGAGGGAAGATTGCTGTTGCAATAAATCGCTATTACAACCCTTAGTTCATTTTAGCTACCGATTAACACTACTTACATTATATTTATGATGCATTTAACATTCTGTCGGTATATTAATACCGACCGATGTAGAAAAAATATTGTGTAAAGAACGTTTTTAATTCTAGTATTCGATCGATCGGGCGTTATCAGATTGTCCATATCGCGACATTTAACGTTCGGCAAAGTGCGTTAAAAGGTGTGTGCAGTAGTTCCAGCTATCTGTACCTAATACTATGTTAGCACCGTACAGGCGCACTTTCACGTATCATAATACACACAGTGAAAGAATGCGGTTTCCCTTTCAAATTACAAAATACCGTCGAGCGCTCGGTTTTACTCTCAACCTCTCGTCCGACCCCGCGTGCACCACCACCAACACCGGCGACCAACTTCCCCGTTAGCATTAGGACGCTTTTTTTTTGTGTTTCAGATACCTGACTTTTTTTTTTTCTCGGTCGCTCAATCTCTTGCCTGCGTTACTGGACGCGAGATGTTGGGATACGTGTACAAACCTTTCTCTTTAAGATACCTTCGACAATTTTCACTGCTGAACTATTCCCGATGTCTTCGGAATTGCAATATCGCTTGTTATCTCAATCCAATGTAGTTTTCTCAATATTATTTCAAAGAAATTCGGGTGGATAACCGCCTATTTTAAAGGGAAGTTTCTATGCAAGAGAAAAATCCTGATATTTCGCTGTTCTCGACTGTCCTCTCGATCTTCCACACGGAAAAAAAAACTAAAATCGGCTCATGCGGGTGGCGAAACAAATATTTCGGTAAGCGCCGATTTTGTCGATTCGACCGATTTTTTATTTCACTGCAGTTTTACCGATTTTTTACATCAATGAGAAACTGAAAAAACCTGTATTTGATCGGTATATTCAACATATACATAAAAAATTGAGGATCTCAGTCGGAACAACTCTCAGTGAAGAATATTTTTCTGGCCACCAAGATTCGATTGTATTTACACAATCGAGTTGACGAGCGATTTCGGTCGAACGTTCGGATATTGTTGGTAAACGAGATCGGTAGCAATGATGCGTGTATGAGTCGTGCGAGTTGTATTATTAATTTTGAGAGAGCGTATAATGGTGTAATTGATATAGGTTGTCCTCCGATAACCGGGCCAGGGTCGTCGTCATCGCTGGTTAGGTGCTGCGGCTGCTGCCGGACGCTGTCTGTACCTGTCTGCCTCCATCGATGTACCTGTAGTCCGCATATGTTTATACATTCAGTACTCATACTACTATTAGAGAAGAGTATGAAATCATCGTCGACGTCTGCGAATATCTTTTAACCCTCAGGCGTATTAGCGAAAGTAAAATCGAGCAACTTGACGTCCGTTCGTATATCAGCGTATGTGCGGGGAATGCTGAAGAGATCTTCGAATGGACCAGCACTCCTTATATTGATCCACGTGAATGGGTTCCACTCGAGACGCATGATCATTGTTGCAGTTGTGAAACAGTAATACATCAGTAATTTTGGAATACATCGTCCTGTAGCGTTTTTCAAAATACTGTTGAGATCCCTTCAAATCTGTTTTTTGTTAATCTTTGCACAAAAATTACGGCCTCAAATGAATCTTTTCAGAGCTTGCAGTCCTAATTCGTAAAGTTTTGACTATTTTAATGAATATTTTTGCGAAAAAAAAAAGGTCAACATTTGAAGACTTTTTACGGTAGCGATGTAAAAATACCGCTTTTTTTTATTTATTGTAAAATTATTGCTCGTCAAATAACAATTTTGAACTCTACCACTAACCAATCAGGACGCGAATAAAATGCCAACAATGTTTATATCGAAAATGCGAGGTATTTTAGCGACAGATTTTTTAAAGGGGGACATTTTCCCGCCAAAATCGATAACATTCGCCTATTTAGGTGCAAAAATACTCGTCATGATTTTTATCACATTTTTACTATCAAGAAAGTTGAATGAAACTTAGGTAGTGAGGGTTTATGACCGAAGTGGCAATTTTAATTGGAGTCGCGTACCCTATATGTGACATTTACCGCTTACATTTCTCGGGATGTCTCAGAGTGATGCGTGGATGGCGTTAAATCATAGATAGAATGGACCAATGATCTTGAATGACGGTGAGAATTTGACCGAAAAGTGCTACCCGACTAACCTGCATCCATTTTATTGTAATGGAGTCTCTTTATTGCCATTAAAGTACAAACATATGAATTGACACACGCAAGACTGCCGCATGTAATTGCAACGTGCAAATCTTGTATAGTTAATTTTTTTTTTTTGCCTACCGGAATCGAGTTCTCGTTAGGCCGGTTGGTAGCGAGCACGTGACGCGAAGGTGGTGCGCGAACAACCGCGACCACTAGCATCGAGAGCTCCGTTGACAAAAAATTCATGTCAGGGAATTTATATTTCACCTTTCCCCATTGGGCCGCTCCCGCGGAACGAACTGGTTTTCATTTTCATCGTGTTCCCTCTGTGTTTTACTATCATAATTCACCAATACACACTTATATCGTAATGTATACATAGGTCTGACATTCTGATGTATAAACGACGGGAACAGGTAGAGCGCGCAATAGTTGTTATCAATTCTTTAATAAATGCCGCTTATTATTTTTTATTTTTTTTATTGTAACCGATGGATTTCTTAATAATTGAGAGCGCTCTTGACTGCGGAGAAACAGCGCCATTTGTCGGGGAGGTAGAATGGTTCGAAGACATGGGGAAACGGTGTGTCCCACCCTGTAACTCTTTGAACCGGTGCTTCGAGATACAAGAAGCATTCCTCCTAAAAATTCGTTAAATCATTCGATTACAACGCGACTAAATTAAACGGACGAGGCGTGTGAAACTTTCGGACTTAAATTGAGACAAGACCTCTGAAAAATCGTCTTGAATTATGAAACTATGGAGTAAAAACAACAAACAAGATAATATAATGTGTAACGCGCTTTGGATTAATATTTTTTATAATTTTTTCGATGAATTAATCAAATAGATATGACGGGAAAACTGATCTATCATTATGGAATGAGCCACTGGCGAATCTCACCTGAATCGTTGCGGTAACTTCGCTACCGAATCCATTGGTGAGCGGTGCTTCGTGAGCAATGATAACCCGACCCGTTTTCTTCACCGACTGGAACGCAATAAATTTTTTAAAATAATTATTGAATACCGTTTTAATCGCCCGCCGCGTATGCATGAAAGCGTAGTTTAGCAAAAAGCAACTGGAATTTTGCATGCAAGACTCGTTCGATCGCTTACATTATAAAAAGCCTGCAGAGTTATAAATACCGCTGAGACACATAGATTTCATCGAATCGCCAAATTTATCGAAATTCCGAATATTTCAGTATAAAAATATCCGTTCCTTGAACACAAGCCTATCAAAATCCATTGTCGATAAATTTATGACGAATTTATTTAACGAATCGTCAAACCTTTCGATGTTACGCGATAAATTTACGAAGATTTTTTTTTTGATGAATCGGTGGATCTTTTGATATTTTTGCGATAAATAAACGTCGCGCCTCGTGTCTCTGAGTTTGCTGATCTCTTATACCGGTTTGATAATAAGATCCCCAACGTCCGCGATCGAGAAACCGGATTACTGTACGAAAGTATATTTTCACCGTCTACGCTTCGTATACCTATCTAATAACATCAGCCTCAATTAAATATAATATCTCAGTTGAGCAATGTCGAGCTTACGCGCTCGGACATCGGTGATAGACGCGAGTTTAGACGTGCAAGATATGGAGAAAGTGACGACGTACAGAGAAATGTCGTTCGGTCGCGCGTATGGTGCAGATGCGCCATCATCGCAAGCGGAGGCCTTAAAGTACTTATAAAATGCGATGCGCGACCCTAGTATATACAGCAAAAAACAGATATATGATAGATAGACTCATACACATCCGCGAATAGTAAAAATAATAATAATATACATATATATGTTGTAAAAGGCGCATAATATAGTTGTATTCGGGAGAAATCGTCCGTATCGCGAATATAGTTACGCGAAACGAGTTTCCAATTACGTATACTTATAACGGTTCGTTGCGTTGTAATATTATCGTCGTGCCGGGTGAGTTCGGGGTGCCGGGAGTTTAATCAACAGGCAAGCAAAAGTGGCGGTTATAGTTCGTATGCTTGCAGAGCTGAATTGTGAGTGATGCATGTCATTAACGATAGACCAACGGCAACGACAGTGACTTGAGATTACGATAAATCAGCGATATTGTTATCGATTAAAACGTCCGACTGTATAGCGCCGTTAAAGACTCCTCGAGCCTTTGAATTCTTTCTCTCCAATAACGCGAAGCATGTACCAATTTTTTACTCAAATTTCTAAGATGAAATTCTAAGAAATTTTTATTTTCCGCACATGTTGCTAATTTTTTTTTTTTTTTTACACATAGAACAGTCGTTTCTAATAGATGAAAATATCAAAAAAATAATTTTAAATATATCGCGTGCAGCTTCACTTTAAAATCGTCGAATTATCTGTAAAATGAAGAGACAACTCGATTTTCGTAGGTTTACGATACAGAAGAATCTATCGTCGGTAGAACTAATCCTCGCTTTAGCCGACTACGGTAATCGATACGCGTGATCTTTCGATAATTATTTAAATAATTTGATATTATATCTATCGACATTCGCTTGCGATATACGACGAAGGAAAGCTAAAAATGAAGTGAGAAATGTCTACGGAGAGAAAGATATTTATTACCTTGCAGACAGCGTCAACGTCCCAGGGGAGTATGGAGACGAGGTCGATGACCTCGCACGATGCGCCAAGCTTCGCCTGGACGAGATCGGCTACTTCGAGGAGCACGTGTACCTGACTACCCCAGCCTATTAGAGTCACCGCGTCACCTGTACAGAAATAAGATAGAGCGTTAAGCAGGGGACCGCCAGATATAATTATACATCCACAAGAATATATAATATGGTATTACTACATTGACATACAACCGATAGTTATACATATTCTGTAGTTCGATCGACTCTCGGGCCACTTGCGTTCCGTTCGTTGTTCCTTAACGCTTATCTGTTTTTCTCACTGCAACTTTACTTACATGCGTATCCTATTTTAAGATCTACAGGGTTCAGCAACAACGCCCCGTTAGTAATGATAACTTGCCGGATCGGGGGAAAGGCGAGGTCGTTCTATTATCGAACTATATTTATCTATATCAATTAAATAAGTTAACTTAAGGTAGTTATGTCGCTTGGGGTTCATTTCGCATAAATTCGAGAAATATGACAGAAAATTGTAAATACTTGTCGATGTTATAAAAATCTGAAAAAATGTACTGAGAATATTAATTTTGCATAATAATAATTCCAAAATGTTATTAACAAATTAATGTAAAAAAAAAAAAAATCCAAAGCAAATCGAAAAATTTGAAAAAATTCATACGTATTCGGAAAAATAAACGAATCTTTTTCATTAAAAAAAAAAGTTGGTTTTCCGAGAAATTTCTTGACCAATGTATTTTTGCATCAATTTATTTTTTCAGATTTTTATACCATCGAGAAGTATTTGCAAATTATTTCGCATTTTTCTCGAACTTATGCGAAATGAATGCGAAGCGACATAATTACCTTAACTTCTTTACACGCGTTAACGTTCTTTTTTTACATCATTTACGCTGTTCTTCAGGCCATTAAATATTGAATTCATCCTCTTCTCTAACCCTTCGTTAGATCGAGATTTTCGTAATACCAAAATCATTGGCCTTATCTCCATCCCGGGAATAAAACGACCGGAAAATATCTTGCCGATATGCCGATATCGTCATTGCATTCAATATTGTACCGTATTTAACCACCATAGTGAGTTGAAAAGAAATTATTCGAGCGTATCTAATAATATTCGAAGGTTGTACGGAAAGTCGAGGACTGACTTCGAAGTAATGCGAACCCTCCGATATATCGTCACAAAATACAATGTTGCAGACACTGATGTAGAGCGATACGAACTCTGTGATTGTTGAACAATAAAATAAGGACCCATTGAATACGACAAGTAAGCTTACCCTCGCGTAATATTTCAGCACGACCTATTGGCGTCTTGTAATGACCGACCGGTACATCATCGATTGCCGTGCGATAGAGAGCTTTTGGTTCGAATATTATGCACGGATCGGGTTCTTCGATGCAGCTGAGCAGCAAACCTTTGGCTTGAATCGGTCCACGCGGTACCACCACCTGAAATGCGTCAGAATATTATATATATTCTTTCGAAATCTGTTTGTCTGTCCGTTTGCTTGTTTCGCCTCAATTATTAGAGCCCCCGCTCCCTGAGGAACCACCGAACTCCTGGAACACCGCATTTCTTTTCCTTACAGGGTTCCGATTACCGATATTTCCCTTTATCGGGGACCCGGTTATCGACATTTCTCTTTATTGCGTTATTATTATTCCCAATAATCGACATATTACTCGAACCTTAAAGATTTTCGGGACAAATTTTAACCACTCCGGAAACAAAAACAAAGACACTGATCACATTTAACCGAAAACTACTATCGCTCTCGAAGTATTCCACTCATCTCCGTAATATTATGCGCATCTGTAAATTCTAATCTTTACATTCGCTGTAGAATATTTCTATTTAAAGTTATGCAAAATGATTTAATGGATCGTCACGTTCGCGCTGAATTCTCGGAGAAAATGGGCGCAAGATGGGTTACATGCTACGGAGCGGTCGACGATAGGAAAAGAGAGACCGTTTCCTCGCGGCGGTACGAGGAAAGTGAAAACGCGAGATAGAATGGAACGTGCTGATTGAATAATCGTAGATCGAATCACGTTGCTCCGGGTGTATAACTTTAACACGCTTCGCGATGAGAATGACAGTGAAGAAAAATACATTAGAAATAGCAATCACGCGAGAATCTTTTTTTTTTTTGTGTCACGACTCGGTATTACCGTGGAAATGTGGACAGTGAGAACGGTTTGATTATAAGCAAATATTACAATGTAGCATTATAAATGTGTTTTATAATACCGTGACTAAAGAGACGGTTTCTAGTATCCTCTCTCAGGGTCTGGCGTCAGCTGCGCGACCTTTAATCGCTCGTCGTAATGTCAATGGTAGCATAAGCTGTGAGTGAGAGAGCTATCTCTCTTTTTTTTTGTGTCTCATACATTAATTACGAGACAGACGAGAACGCTGATGAAAATAATCTACAGCTGCAACCTGATAGAGTATCATACATGGCATGTCGCTTTCGATAATTGCCAGTCGGATGTTCGCGACCGGGCGGGCGGGGGTGGGTGCTTCGACAACGGCTCGTTTGTCGACGTTTAATTGTTCGAACGCCAGATTATTGCATGCTGAATGAAATAATTACAAAGATCCAAGAAATCGTTAAAACATTTTTTGGTCGAGTAGTCGCTCGCCGTTATTTAAAAAAAAAAACCGAACTATGGCATCGTATAGTTATGATTTTTCAAATCTCTGTTGTAGAATATTGAATACCCTTAAATTGAACTAAACAATCTATAATAACCTCGGTGCGTATTTCATCCAATAATTCTACGCAAACACAATGGCCAATATTTCGGGAACATTTGAGATTTTTATCAAGTCAATGTTGCCAATGAAACGTTAGATTCCGGCTATTTCGCACTTTGTAACTCTCTTCGCCATCTGTCAGAGGAATCGTGAAACTGTTCGACGCTTGAAAAACAAATCTCTATCCATAACAAATCGGTTACCATTCGATGGTAATTGATTGTTGCAAATTAAGCAATATGTTAGATAGTCTGATGTAAAATGAAAATAAAACATCGAACATATAAATTTCTTCACGTTAGCCAATGATTACTTAACTGTTCAATTAAAAAAATCTTCAAAAGGTCATACCTTGAGACCGGGAGTGTGAGCAAAGTACGCTTCCGGACTTTGCGAATGATAGAGACCACCGTGTCCGACCGCTCCGCATGGCGCGCGAATGGTAAGTTTCCCGCAGTCGTATGCACCCCCGCTGCGGTATCTGACTTTAGCAGCCTCGTTTACCAGCTGTGGATAACGGAGAAACTTCGAGTTAATTGTTCCACTTAATTATATCAGTTGGAGCGGAGAAAAAAAAATGTCCGACCTGATCGAAAGCCGGAAATATGTAATCGGCAAATTGAATTTCGGCGATTGCTGTGGCACCGGCGTTGGCGAGACCGATGCCAAATCCTGCGATACCCTGTTCACAGAGAGGCGTATTGAAGACTCTGTCAGCACCGTAACGAGCCTGTAGGCCCATGGTGCAGCGAAACACTCCACCGAATGCGACATCCTCGCCGAAAATTACTGTAACAAATTTTTTGTGAGCGAAGATCTATCTCGCCGACAGTATGTTCGAGAACAAGTGGATCCCGCAGTTTGATTAGAACGTCACTAACATGTGAAATTTGCTTTGCGCTTCTGCAACGACAGTGTTGCCGCATATATAATTTCGAAATATATTGGTCCGGATTTTTGACCCGATATTTTTTTTGCCCCTGATTTGGTTACAAGAATATGTACAATAAGTGTACGATTATATTAAAAAAGTATGGGCACGACGACGTTAATGGGAATAATTCCGCGTTATCAGTTTATTTCAGCTGATAAGATAAGCGGTCGATGATGACTCGAAACCAACACGAGGCATTCTTCAAAAGGCTTCCGACGCGTCGTATTGCATTTAGAAAGTCGTTAATTCTGCCGTTTTTTTTTCAATAGCCAGTTACTCAATCCGATAAACTAGAAAATTAAAATCATAGAGATGTTTAATCTCACCAGCACTCGAGTCCTTTTCCATTGCTATTCCAAGACCATTGTTGATCGCTTGAAACATATTCAGCCGTTCGGTCTCACCTAAGAACGAATTACCAGAGATTCGTTAATGAGGAAGAAAAAAAAATCGGTCATCCTAAATCTCACGAGTTTTATTCACAGTTAACAATGCGCACATTTTATTTGTAAGCCGCGCATAGAAATCTCTGCCAGCACTTTGTATCGAGAACAGCGATGAAGCATATTTCTTGCCTCGGATAAGTCATTGTTCGAGAATCTGTGTTACTGTTTTATTAATGTTCGCAATCGTGATATGATTATTTACCAGTTTTTCCCGATGATTTGTCGGGAACGAATGTAAAGTGTAATCCTCTGATTCCAATTGCATCGTCACGTGTAACACTTGTCGCGATGGGCACAGAAGAAACCGGCCGAATTCGTGCGTACCGCGAGCACAACTTACTGAGAATCATGATCGTCAAATACTGCTCGTGTGAAGGAATAACACCACCATACGGAGTTTGGAAATATATCTATTCGAGTTATTTACATACAATGTGTTGTTCCATCGTGCGCGGGATCCCGCTCGACCTCTTTCGTAATCAGCTTCCTCGCTCGCATTCGGTTTCGCGCACACGCGCTGATTACGTACTACAAGTAATCCGACGTACATGAGCAACGGTTCAATGGTATCGGGATTTCGATCTATAGGTAGAAAAGAATATATGCCGTTATCAGTTATCAACGACGGCATTAGGCTTGTCAGTCATTACATCCAAATTATCGAAATTTCGACTGCTAAGAGACGGAAGGTCGTATCTAACCGCGTTTAACGTGCTATATAGTTTGGGGTGCGCCTTTCTGATTTTTGCCAGCAGGATCGACAAAAAATGCAATCAGCAAATGAAATAATTGATTCGATACAATTATGATATATTTACTCAATTGAAAAATAAAACAACAAACATAATAAAAATATTGTCATTAAAAGCAATTATTAATTTAATTAAAAAGTATTTCATGTATGTAAATCATCATAATTATATTAAATCAATAATTTATTACGGTTTACATTAAAAATTACTGACATGGCGAAAAATAGTATATTATGCTACAAGGGAGAGAAAAGCGTGATTTTCGCCGACTGTGAATATTTCGGGTAGCGAGTGAAGCGAGGGCAACAATCACACGAGGTGAAAATTGCGTTCTCTCCCGAGTGGCCTACGCAATTTTTTCCCCACTATGCTAAAATTGACGACATTTTTATGCCTGCAACGGGGCAACGGCTTGTCGGCTCGTTTTCTCCCGCCGCTATACTTATTCTCCCGCTGCAGCACTTTTCTCCCGAGTTGCAGGCATGGAATATGATCATTTTAGCGTAGACGAGGAAAAAATTTAATTTGACCAGTCTGAAAGAATCGGGTTGTATAATTTTACTAACGGACGGTTGGCCTCCGGTTGGCCTCCGGTTGGCTTTACCTGACGCCCCCCGATGGTGGGGATTGGACTCCCCTACTTCGATCGTGTAACGTTGTCATGGATACATTGGTTTAGCGTCGGTACAAACTAAAGCCTGCGAAACGTCAAACGTGACTCGTAGTAAACGGGGGTTAGATGTGTTTTTCACCGTTTAAAGAGGTGCACGATGGTTCGAATGGATTGGGATCGTATACTGATGATAAAGGCAGAGTCGTTGACGGACGACGAGATCGAAGATCTATTCCCCATGGTGATAAGATGCGATATAGATGACGTTGACAATATTAAAAATCTTCGGGCGCTTATGAAGCTTTCGCAAGAAATGCTTCAGCACAAAGATAATCAAGTTTGTAACTAATATTTAAATGTTTGATAAACAGATGTACCACATAACGTATTTATATATGTGAAACAAAAGCTTACATTTTTTAAAATAATTCTGTATTACGTTCCGTACTTCGTTTACGTTTTTAGGTCGAATCGTTGCTATTGGAGTGCGATGAATTAAAAGAGAAAGTGTCGTCTGCTCTATCCGCGTCTAAAAAAAGTCAAAGAAAGCGTAAGTTTCGTATCGACTGTGGAACGATAGTTCGATGCTCTTAAGATTTTTATTATTATTATATTTTTTTCCCAGCGAGCCAAGTGATAGGACCTGATGACATCGAAAGAGATAACAGTGATTCTAAAGTACGATTTCATAAATCATTTAAAAATAAATTATAATTGGGTATTGATTTATGATAATGGATATATATATATATTATTCTTTTTTCGTCAAGCATACCGATTTTTTGGCCAATGACAACTATCAGGATATAATGAAGAATGACAAAATTAAGACACTCATGCATGAGCTCGAGGTCAGTGAGTAACGTAATTCATGGTACATTGCTAAGTAGTTGGTATCATTATTCAATATTTTTTTAAAGGCTCTAGAAAAGGAGAATGATACTTTGAAGAAAAAATTAGACGCGTTGAAAGACGAAATGGAAGATGCGACCGATAATATGAACGAAATGACGGAAGAACTCGAACAGCTCAGAAGCAAAAATATTTTGTACAAAGGTATATAAAAAATATACATAATAAAAACGTATCAAATTGCTATTATTTTGTAATTTTTTAATGATATTTCGAACAGACGAAATTGAACAAGCGAAACGCGAGAATGCCGCGTTGGCCACTCAAATCGACGAAGTAACATCCCAACAAGTTGAAAGGGACAAAGCAATTGATGAATTCAGCGAGGCTATCGAATTGAGAGTTGCCGAGTGGAAAGTACGGACGCCCGATGTCCCTTTTGAAAAGGTAATTTCTACAAATGACATTATATTTGCAATCGTAAATATTTTTCAGAATATATTGGATGAGAAAAATGTGAAGATCGGTCGTTTGCAAGAGGAATTGTCTCACACGGTTACTCAATCGATGACGTCGGTTAGAGATCAAAACAAGTCGCAAATATTGTATCTCAATGAAGAAATCGATCGTAGAGAAACAATAATCGCTGACCTTCAAACAAAATTGGCAGAGGCGACGGTGGAGATAAACGAAAGTGCTGCTTTAATAGAAAGACTGAAAACCGATGCAAAGAAGTACTAAAATTATATTTATCTTGATGGAAATATCATCTCAATAACAGAAAGGGATGCATCGATATGTTTTTTTTTCTTCCGATTTTCTTGCAGACTCGACAAAACTGGCCGACGAAAAGAACACAGAGATTTTTTGAAAAAAATTCAAGATGCTAACGAAAGAATATCGACGCTTCAAGAATCGTTGCGACAAGCCGAAGATGACTTAACTCTGAAAAGCGAACAGTTGTGCGAAACACTGGGAATTCTGCGAAAATATGAGGACAAAGAGCGCGGATTGGCGGATAGTATCAAAGAAGTTAAAGATTTGAAGGAACAGTTAATCGCCAAAAACAATCACGTGGAGGATTTAATAAACGTCATCAATAACTTGGAGGCATTGAATTCGTGCAGAGAAATGCAAATATTAGCTCTACGGTTCGTACACGTTGGTTCGAGAATTAAGGTAGTTACGTCGCTTCGCGTTCATTTCGCATAAGTTTGAGAAAAATGAGAGAAAATTCCGAATAATTCTCGATGGTGTAAAAATCTGAAAATATTCATGCATTATTAAGGCATTTAGGTATTATTATGCAAAATTAATATTTTCAGTATCTTTAATATGCATGAATATTTTCTGATATTTATACCATGGAGAAGTATTTGGAATTTTCTCTAATTTTTCTCAAACTTGTGCGAAATGAACGCGAAGCGAGATAACTGCCTTAATCAGTCCAGTATACTATACCAAATATTGGCGTATAACTACTTGGTAGCTACCGCGTCTCTTGATTTTAAATGTTGTCTTTGCGCAGAGAAAAATTGGGTATGCCGGAGGATGAAGAAATTTCTATAGAAGGCGTAGTACTTAAAAGCCAAGAAGAAGCGCGGATACGAAATGAATTGATGCAAAAGAACGAAGACCTTGAGCAAGAAAATGTCGCTATGAAATCAGACGTGAGTACTCGAAATTCATTTTACATATGTGGAAAACGACGATAAAAGAATTGTCAAAAAACAATCATGTGCTGTGAAAGACTAGAATTTTTTTTCGTCTCAGTTCACTGTAACTGGAACTGACAAATTTAAATCTTTTACAGTTAAGGACATTGCGTTATAAAATGAGCAGATTGGGCGGAAATACCACTCATGATATTGTTGATACAAATACCACTGAAGTACAAATGAAAAATGTCGTTGATGAGAAGTATAGGGGTGTAGCGGACGAAGATCTCGTATCATTGCAGCACAGAGCTGAAATTGATGAAATAAAGGATAACGTTCGCATTGTGATAGAAGAGAATGAAGCCCTTAGGAAAGGGATGCACGAGATATTGGACAGTATACACGATCAAGACGGTGCGTTTCCGTTGCGCTTCTGTTCAATTTGCACCGCATGTAGACTGTTCTTCAATACAATCGATTTATTTGCAACCTCTTTTGCTTTCTTATATTTTTCGTTTTTGTTGCTATTATCAGCGTTCGAAAATTCCCAAGATTTTTAATAATAAAGACCGTTACTCTGTCGAGTATTCACGCATAAATCGTTTGACCTAAAATTCCTAAGTTTTGATGACTTTAACATTTGATTCGTATGCATTTAGGCAAAAGTAGAGTTGAGGTACAATCCGACACATTGGAAAGATTACTGGAGGCACTGGATGTCAGGCACATAGCTGGCTGGTATCATCCTGCTATGCGACTTCAGGAACGTTTGAACGTCGTTCAAGGAAGCAATTCGGAATTGCGTTTACAGCTGAAACAAATGCGGTATTGATTCCCTCTCGATAAACCAATATTTTTATCATCATATTCGTTCGAATATTACACAGATAATATTTTCGCAGAAAAGAGTTGCATCGTAAGGATGAATTATTACGGAAGTTATCTCTGAAAGGCGACATTTTCTTACGGGAAAAGAATAGTTCGGAGGAAACCGAGTCCGACGAAGCAAAGGTAAACGTTTCCGATATGCAAAAAATGCAGTGCACCTACCGCGGCGAAATGGAAAAATGGCAAAGAGAAAAAGACTCGTTGACTCAAGAGAATCAAGAGCTTCGAGATGCGGTTGAAAAATTGAACGCCCAATTAGAAGTATTCGACAAAGATCTGAAGATCATTGAATTGGGTGAAGACGAAATAAAGCGGGAATTCGCTGTGAAGAGCAGAGAATGCGCCGAATCCGCTGTTAAAGTTATAATCGCTAACAGGCAGTGTACAACCCTCGAGAACCTGTTGAACGCTGAAACATCGAAAACTTATAAAAATCAGAAAGAGGCTATAGACTGCGAAAACGCTTTTAGAAAAGCTCTCGTTGACATGGATAGAAGAAATAAAATATTGGCGAATGAGATTGTAACGCTTCAGAGTAATCTATCGAATTCCATCAGTATTGTCGAATACAACGAGCTGAAAGACAAATACGCGGAGTCAAGCTTACGACTTCGTGCTGCTTACGAGTTGCAGCTCGCTGCAAGAGCCACGGAAGAGGTTCCTGCGTGTGACCGACTTTCCGAATCGCACGAGCAACAAAGTTCGATAAATTTGGAAACTCTGCACGACATATCGCGGAGCAAACTTGCAAAATGCGAGGCAAACTTGCGACAAGTAACCGACATGAATTCGGAATTGCGACAGCAATTAATAGATTTGCAAAAGGAATTGTCCAAGCATATGAGACCCCAGAAATTGACGCAGGATGACAGTAAAATCCGCGAGGAATTCGAGGAACGGATTCGCTCACTCACCGTCGAGAATGAAAATTTATCGAGAACACTGGAGATCACGCGGGAAGAGGCGCAAATGCATTATACGACGAATTCGTTGAAAACTTTTGAATTGGACAGTTTAAGACATCAGATTCTGGATCTGCAAGCCGTTAGCGAAGACAAAGATACCATCGCAAGACTCGGCTTCGAACTCACCAATTGCAAAGCCACCGAAATTCAATTGAGTAAAAAAAAAGTTCAACTTGAAAATGACATATTGCATTTGCGGGAAGATTTGACGGTTTCGAACAAAAAGTTGGACGAGACGAGATCGCAGCTTCAAGATTGCCGAAAAATTTGTTCCACTCGTTGCAGGTATTTGCATGGAAAAATCTTTCGACGACGGGGGAAAGAAAAATTATGTTAACTCGGTAGGTTTTTCATTGGTTTTTCTTTTTACAGATCATACGAAGACATAATAGATTTCATGCGTCGTCAATACGCCGGTTCAACATCCGTTGCCACGCTGCAGAGGTTCGATTCAATGCTGAAGAATCTCGTCGACAGTCGCACCGAAATTAACACCAAAGTGAGGGAAGCGAATGAACTGAAGGAAAGAGCGAAATCGCAACAAGAGCTGTTAACGAATCGTTTGGAGATTGTTGAACGATTGAAGGATATTCTCGAAGAACAAATCGGCAGTTCCAATGTCGAAAGCATGATGCATAGCTTTTCGGAAAGTTCACAATACGCGCTCAATGTGAGTATATGATATATCAATGTAACAATGAGAAATTAGCAAAAGATGTTAATTGTTCAATATGTGATAAAAAAAAAATTGTCGCAATTAGGATATCCGTCTGAAGCGTCGAACAGCTCAATTGGAGAGCGAGTTGAAGAGCATCAATAACAAACTAGTCGAGTGCGAATCAACAATCGTCGTTATGGAGTCCGAAATGATGAACATCCAAAGAATATGGTACAAAAAATCCGAGGCACCTTCGTCAGCTTCTGATATCAGAATCGAGACGAAAGTTGCGACTGTCGAGAGAAAAACGGTATGCGTACAAACCCGTGTGGAAAATCAATCGGTGGAAGTTCAGAGTGAACCCTACGATTTTGGTGGCAAAATCGTTGTGCCAATTGTGCCGGATGTGCCGGAGGTGCCGGAAATACTGCCAACCAAAGAAATCAGGGAACCGTCGCAGAACGACGATTCGCTTGCCGTTCTGAAAGAACAATTGAACGAAGCACTCGCTCTTGCGTCGGAACGGTCGGCAATTCTCATCAAATACGAATCACAGATAGCGGAATTTCAAGCGAAAATCATAACTCTCGACAAAACGATTGCCGACAAAGAGTCACAGTTATCTCGTGCCGTCGATCCGAGCGTTGAGCGCAAGAAGAGCGGTGATGCAGATCCAATCTACGAGGGTACCGACAAGGCTGCGTTGAAGTCGACGATAAATAGTTTGCAAAAGATGATTAATCAGAAAGAAGAGACTATAGCGCGTTATCAAAATTTGTTAAAAGACGACAGGGACGAGCATAGCAAGGCTGCCGCGCGATTTCAAGAAGAGATCAAAGGCCTTCGCGAAGATATTCACAAGTTGCGCGAAGAAGCGGAAAGACGATGCGAAATATCGACGATGAGTGCTCTCGTCAATTCCAGAACCGTTGAAGAACCGATCAAAGAGCACCGGCCGGATATCGAGGCGGAAGAAAAGATCGCCAGATTGCACGAACGAGTCTCGACTCTGGAAGCTGATCTCAATATCGCCAAAGAGCTCGGCGAACGATGGCATCGTCTAGCCGAAGAGAGACTGCAGCATATGGATCACATGAGAAAAAGGTCGGTGTTACCGGTTTCGACGCGGTTGATAATCTTTTTTACTAATATCTTTTGTCGTCACAATTGGATTTTTCACCGTAGACTCGAGGAACAGCACAAAAATGAACTTGAAAGTTATCGATTGGAGCTCAATAAATGGCAAACCGAGGCGGACACTCTCAGGCAACAGTTGTCCGAGAATCGTATGCAATTAGCCAAAGGAAATATTTCAATGGTGAAAGAGTTACAAGAACGAGATAATAAAATACAAGAACTGAGTGTCGCGTATCAACAGCTACAGGTATATCAAGTTTTCCGCCGTTTCGCGCGCGGAAAACTCCCTTTCCACACCTTGTGAAGTAAAATCGTATACGATACTCGGCGGAAAAACGTTTTCTTCCTCGTGACGTAATATACTATTTTTTTTTGCGCAGAGCGAATTCGAAATGATGGAGACAATGACTCTGTCGCAGCCGATGGTTGTTCACGGAACTTGTTCGACGAAGATGCAGGAAATGGCTCAAGCCTTGAATCGCGATCAGGCGAATCATTTCCAGTCTGAAATTGATCATCTGCGGCGTCAAATGAAATCGCAAACGGATAAAGAGAAAATTTATAAGGATCAAATTGCTGATCTGAAGCAACAACTCAGCCGAAGATACATGGCGGCGAAGAGCGAAGAAAGAAGAATATCGAATCGCGAGATGCAACTCGAAAGAAAATTAAAAACGTTGGAGGAAGAACTTCACAAAGCTCGGATTCAATTGGACAGGGAATATCGAGTTCAGGAAGCTAAAAGAATAAAGGTGAGAGCATCGCTGTTTGCGACAAGCTTTGTGATCCGAGTTATTTGCCGCACTCGGTATTGCGATGCCGCAGTCTCGTGAGACTAAATTACATTGGTCAGAGGTGGTCGATTTTTTTTTTAACGCAAACAAATATCTTTTAATGCGTCCCGCAGACCAAGTTCAATCGTCATACACAGATGAAAATAAAAATTAGACAGAAAAATTATAAAAATGCGCCGAATGACTTCGGTTTTCCGTAGTTAATATCTTAAAAGTATATTTTTTATTCAAATTGATACTTCATTAATCGTTATTAGACGGCGGAGGAATTGTCTTTGTGGGAAAAACAAAAAAAATGGCAACAAATTGCGGAGAAACTCAAAAAAGAGCTCAAAGACAAAGCGGAAGAGTACAAAAAGTTGAATGCGAATTACGAAAAATTGCGCGCCGTTGTTTCGTGTATGGAACGCGAGAAATGGTATTTGAGGAGCAAACTGAGATCGGAAAGTGGAAGCGTGGTGAACAGCCTTGCGGGCAATGTCAACGAATTACAATACAAAATTGTCGAGAATTTACAAATTGAATGTCAAACTCTGCGAGATCGAGTCAAAGAACTGACGGATAGATTGGAGTCCGAGGACAGCCGTCAATTGATTCAACAGTTGGAACATCAGAGAAGAAGAATCGTAGCTATGGAAGCGGTTACCGAGGTTTGTTTTTAGCACTTCAATATTTTTTATTTTCTATTTCGAACCCATTAAACTGATTAAATATATCGCACAGGGCAATGCGTACGTAATCGATCAATTAGAAAAATTAGAAGCGGCCAAATCGACTCTCGAAAAGTCGAACATTCATTTGGAAAGTGAAAATTTTGAATTACGGATGGAACTCGAAAAGAAAAGTCTCGATACGCCGCGACTCAGAGAAAAAGTGGAACACTTGGAAAAGTTGGTAACTGTGATTAATTCCTCCAACCATCGAACTATTATTATTATTAACACTTACTTCCAATTCTCATCTGTGCGCAGATACGTGGAACTCTTGAAAATCGAAAAATCGTCGGAATCGTCTCCTCGCTCGTTGGACAAAGAACTTACGGAGCCGAAGAAATCTGTTGTGGAACTGGAGAAAACGGTGTTTATACTGAAACGAGTGGTGGAAAAGTTGCAAGTCGAAAATAAAAGACTTAAAACGAACACGAAAACGTATCATCGTCCGGCGAGTACGGTACGAAATACATTTTTTTAATATAAAAAAAAAATTCAAAGTAAATTGAAAAATCTGAAAAAATTCATACGTATTCAGAAAAATGAACGAATAATTTTCATTCAAAAAAAAAGTTGGGTTCCCGGTAAATTTGTTGACCAATTAAGTTTTACCTCATCGAATTTATACTTCAAATCAATTTTTTTTCCATCGCAAATTTTTATGCAGAGTCGAGTGGTTAACGTTGAGGATCCCTCTACTCTCAAAAGACAATACGAACATTCGCAAAAGCGCGTAGTAGCCTTGGAGGCCGATCTACAGTTAGCGGAGCAGAGAATAGTGATGTTGGAAAATGTCAGAAAGGAAGACGATAACACAGGCGATGTCAGTGTTCTTAGGCAACAACTCGCCCACAAATCTGAGCTCCTCGACAAAGTAAAGCAACTGCTGACTCGAGCGGCGATAAATGAGAAATCTCTTCGTCAACGAGTGAGTAACATATTGCAAACACATTTCATCAGCTCGGCAACAGTGACTTTCTATTATTTTTAGTAAAAATGGTACAATAATCTGTATTCTAATAATAGTAGAAACATTTTCATTAACGAGAATATAATTTTACTTTATTTAGATTCAGCAGATAGAAATGAAACAGACGTTATCTACGATACCAGAGTGTTCGGTAAAGTCTTCATCGCCAAATTGATGGGTGAAGCAGTTACCAATTCGGACTAAAAATTATATTTTTCTATGACTATCGTATCGATAGGTATTATCTTCATTTGACAATAATGAATGTTGAATCAGATTGAGGGATAAAAAAGAGTGAGTGGCTGTAGCTGTATCGATATTTTTATTTAGTTCTGTGCGATATAGTCGTACAAATAAATCACTTTTTTTATACCCGATATAATTGTTTGAACTTTTATTCAGGCGACGCAAGCTGATTGTATTTCGTTGTCTATAAATATTGATACACCGCTGGCATATAGAAGCTATTGGATACCCGGCTTACTTGTGGATAGAATGCAAAATGCGCTCTTTCCATTCCCTAACTAGACGTTGCAAGCGGATCGTATAATCGTATGCGACTAGATTGATAGCGAAGTTTCTATTTAACGCGCTCGGCGAACTTTCTTCAAAGTTCACACGACGCGTGTAATACAATGACGTAACAGGTATACATTGAAAAATGTGCGGAAATCGTTGAAAATTGTATTGATCAACCAACTGTGTACGCTTCATCCAATCTCATGACGAATGGTGCAATGGATTCCGCATCTTCACAATCGGGTATCATCTTTCCTTTGAACTTTACACAGGTGTCGGCGCAAAGTTGTCCGTCGAAATATGGTCCGAACATTTTTTTACACATAGCGCAGTTCCTTATGCAGGTACCTATGCGATAAACAAAATTCTTTCGATTACAACCATTGCGAAGAAAAAAAACATACGTACTTGACGATTATGTAACGAATCGGAAAATATAGCAGAGTTGTCATGGAAAAAAAAAAACAACAAAGAGATCGTTAACATTTTACTGACCAACGCGGTTGGCACCTGTTGGTACAGTGAAGAAAGCTGCCGCAAGAACGACGCAGATGAGTAGAACAAAACTGGTTGGCATCTTCATGGCTGCAATAATGTGTATAAAAAATCTTCACGTTTTGGAGTCAATGGACAAAATTCAAGTTTCTCGCAATAGCATATTAGTAGAAAACTCGTAAACACTGAATGAACATTTTAATTAAAACTGTTTGTTTTATGAATTGTTCATTGATCAATTTCCGTATAATCATTAGTACTTTGATAAATTACTTCAACGATTGTTCGTAGTCAATGGTAATTTAGAACTTATCGAATGGAGCACTTTGTTAAATTGCAAATTAAAATGAATACCGTCCTCGGATCGTTCGCGGACTGGAAAGCGTTCGAGGACTTCAACGGAGCAACTGAAGCGCCCGAAGATTCGAGCGGTAACACAGAGCTATTCGAAGGTTCGACGGTGTTCGTCTTTTCTTTTTTTTTTATTAACAGTCACACCGCGAGATCGGAGAATATGTAAAGTCGCGTACATGTGTAATTAATAATTCGAATATCCGGGATGATTGCCCGAAGGCTATTTAGCTGTTCGCATTTCGACGCAGCTATGGTGCTGGTCGTAGTACAGTTTTTTTTTTTTTTTATTCTTCCGCGTCTTATAACCGGATCCCAATGCTTCCGCGTTCTCCTTAACGGCCATTGTACAGGTGTATAAGAGATATGGATTGATTTTACTTCCTCGTTCAACAGGCTTTGCGAGCGGTGTAAGACAATAGAATAGCAACGTTTAAATCAATTGTCAATCATTTTGTTTAATATTTTGTTTACTTCAGTCGACCACAGCCGGAAATGCACAATACCCGGTTATAACCGGAAGATTAAGACACAGAGTTTTTGCACGCTGACGATTCTTTCCGCTCCAATTTTTAATCGAAATAGTGGGAAACCGAACATACAAAAGTTTCGGTATTTCAGATAATTTACACAGTTTCTAGTCTTCGCCGTACAACAATGAGTCTTACAAGAAACTTACCGAAATAGAAGTAATTTCTTCGGGTAGCTGAGCTCGTTGGATCGCCGATAGAACTCGAGTGATACTACAATGTAGTCGAAGCTAAGCTTATATACTGACCAATCCTGGTTTTGTCCTGTAGGACGAACGTTCCTTAACCCTTTCGAGAACCGGTAACTCGCCTAATATGATTTCCTGCACTCACGGCACCGGGATACACTCAGAGAGGCCTCGGAAGGGGTGTTATATTTTCTGTGGAGTCGTCGACCGAGTATTGATAGGGTTTTTCTTACATTATCTATTATTTTGTTACCTACTCCGCCTCGTTGTGTCTATAACGATTTAGGTTTCGCAAGACGTGTATTAATGAAGAAAAATCCGTTGTGATTTTTTTCAGATTTTTTTATTCGTTCGATTATTATTCTCGTAATGGTATAGGTAAGGAAATTTCGAGCGCGGAATTTATTGGACCACAGAAATCGCTATTAGTGCAACAAAATAAAACAGTCTTTCTACCTTAATTATCTTATATTCCAAAATTGTAATCTCGAGTCGTTAAAACACAAAGCAGTCTTACACATCAATATTTATATACATTGAATAACACTTATTGACCATATTATAAACTCTAACGAATATCGTAACTCATTATATTGTAAAAATATTCAATTTTTATTGTTACGAAGAGAAATTCACATATTTTTTTTCTTCGTCACCGGTAATATCCTCCTGAAGTCCATAATTAATTTTCTGGGGTGGAAAACTGTATTCCAATGTCCAAAAGTTATCGTACTTTGGAGGACTGGCCTCGCCGTCTTTCTCCGTTTCCTTGCTCTCGTTATCCTCGAATTTTGCCGCATAATCCTTTTGCTTCAAACTCGACGACAGAGTCTTGAATGCTTCTTCTTTGTCCTCTTCGGAAGACTCACGTGACTCATCATCCTGTTCGGTTTTATCACCGAGATCTTTCTCCAATTTACCTGCAACATCGTCGGCGAAATAACGAGCCAAGAAGTCGGATTCACTGACGAAACGATCGGATTTCTCGCGTTCCTCGTCGGAGATCGGTTTGAAGAAATCCTTGTTCCCGAAATAAAACTCTTCTGGCTTCACTATAGGAAATTCCTTAACGTCCTCACTGCTATTTTTGCCAACATCGTCTTTCGAAGAAGTTTCTTTCTGCGATGAATTATTATTTCTCGCGGAAAAATAATCGGGAAACTTCGCTGAATCGTTGTCGATTCGTTCGCTGCCGGATTTCTCTCGTGAATCGTCCGTCGTATAATCTCGCGTTTCGTCGTTAAACTTCTTTTTATCCGCCGCGAATAATTTATCGTAATCGAACGGTTTGATGTAGTCGTTGATGTCGAAGTGCACCGGTTGGAAGTCGACTATGGCTTTCGAATCGTCATCCTTTCGATTTGTACTTTTATCTTCGATCGATCTATCTTCATCGTCATCATCAGTCTTCTTGACGGCTTGCGCGTGTACCGCCGGGAGTTCCGGCAGTTTATGTTTCTCGGTTGTTCCATCATCGTCCTTTTCGCCCAATGGTTTCCCGTTCGTTTCGCTCGCTTCGTCCCGTTCACGAGACGAGACTTTAGAATGCAGCGGTTTTTCGACCGCCGCGGGTCTTTTTTCTTCGTTAACTTGTATATCCTTGTAGCGTTCCTGTAAACTTTCACTTTTGCCGGTTACCTTACTTCCTAACACGGCTAGCGACGTTCTTTCCGTGTTCTTCGCAGGATCCGGCAGCCCGTCGGACGCAATCGGTGTATCAGGGTCAACGAAATCCTCGCTATTGTCAGGCATCAATGTTGTTCCAACTTTGGCACCAGCTTCGCCCTTGATGTTCGTGTAACGCTCCTTGGCTACACGACGATCGTCTTCATCCAGACTTTCCTCCCGTTGATCCGTGTAATCCGGAACCTCGACGTACGGTATATTATCCGGATTGTAGGGCTGTATGTCCTTTGGATATTTCGGAGTTGCGGAAGGCGATAGAGTCGGCAATACATTGATTCTGCCATCTCCTTGAATACTCTTCTTCGCCTGTTCTTGATGATCACGAAGATTTACGTAAGTACCATTTCTCAGATTAACGCGTTTCAAAGACTCCCAATCGGTTCCCAAGACTTTTGGTTTTTTTATGTCTTTGAATAAATGATCAATCTTCGGGGTCTTTGGGAAGTTTACATCGAATGTTGATGAATCACGTTTTCGGGACGACGCATCGAAATTATTTGTCATTGGAATATCTATGTCCGGAATGTACGGCTCTTTGCGCTTCAAGTATTTCGGTCGCGGTGGTGGTACGTTCAAGTCTTCAACTTCACTTGCCGCAGTTGTGTCGTTGCACTCCTTGAAGACAGGAGTGTAGAGAGGTTTTAGAGATTTCAATTTTGGTATACGATTATCTTCTCGTGCTCTTCGACTCTTCGAGGTTTCGGCGAAACTTTGATTAAGCTGTTGGTGCTGTTCCTCGACGGACAATTCAGGATGACGATAGAACATCGCTAATTTAGGAATATATTTTGAATTTTTTTGCACGGGAAGAAATCGATTGAGATATTTTGGATTATGGAGATCTCCGTCGTTCGAACGTTTCCGACGTCTCGGGGACTTCACTGGATTTGATCTTCGGACTGATCCGACGTCGGACACGATACTTTGCTTCAATCTGTTCTCAATCTTTTCCACGATGATAGATTTTTTTGCAGCCTCTTGATACCGCGTTTTGGGAAGCAAATAGTTTATCAATTTCCGTAAAGCTGATTTTCTTTTGGACTTTAGGTTCGCATCCTTCTTCGCTTTGCCGGTATTTTTCAAGCGATAGATAACGTTCAAGATATCCTTCGAAGATCGTGAATCTGCGGATTTCTTACGTTTCATAGCCGAAAGCCAACTTTCACGTTTGAGTTTATCGTAGACTATCGGCGGCGGAAGAAAAGCTTCGTATCGTGCGCTCTGGAAGAATTTTTCTTGTTCATTGTTAATTACGAGAACACCAGTGCGATAATTCAATTGTGTATAATTCTGATACCTTGATTCTCCTACGGGTGCACAATTATCAACGTAAGGCGCTTCGATACTGTAAATATAATGCTGCGCGAACAATAACAATACAGTGCTGATCGGTATCCGTGAGAAAGCGCAGTAATTTAAACACATAATTCGTTACTACGGTGCCGGATAACGAAGATTTATAAGAAGAAAGGTGAAAATTTGATTCATGGCACTCTTGCGAAAGAGACTCTTTATTTCTAGATGATTATTATTATTTACAAGACTGAATAATACAAACGATATACTGTTTACTTATCTATGTCGAACCTACAACAGTGACCCAGAAGGATACTATCCACGACAGCGAGAGTATTGTCGGTCAGATATAAGACAAACGGTACAAAAAATGATGAATGAATAATAATAAAAAATAAAAAAAATATCTTGGCAACTTAATCTGCTATCAAGAATAGTTCAATCCTTTCGGCGGTTCTTCTTACAAAATACGTTATAATGATTGTACGGTATGTTGATTGTAGTCGTGCAGATTTTTTTCTCTCTATCTGCGTCACTGCGCATGTATTTACATTATATAGTTTACGATAATACTTTTATTAGGTAAGTATTGTATATGTATACATAATAGTGTCTAATGTTTGCGTTATGTTGATGTGTCGTGTTGTACAGGACCTGCGATCAGACTGATTCTGGCCAATGCGCCCAATCGCGCGCTCTCTACTTGTCCGCGAGCCCGAGATACGACGAGATCTTGTCGATATTCGCGTGAAAGACACGAAAGGCTCGTTCGACGTTGCCGTTACGCCCTGGTAGCTTAACATTGCTTACCGAACTTCCGGTGTCATCGAGCAAAATCTCTTCCACCAAATTCTATGGCACAACACGGCATAATTCAATGACAATAAATTCACAATCAGGAGATAATTTTATATCATTTTTCACCGATCTCGCGACAATAGTTGATGATAATATGAATTTTGGAAAAATACTGCACGATCGAGTGGAGTTTTATTTTAACGAATTTCGTTATAAAATTTATAGAATTTCGTGACAAAAACCGGATTACTCGCTTCATTTCCGTGTACAATTTTTTTATGGAAATAATTGAAATAAAAAAGAAGAACGTTCCAGTGAACGAAATGATCAACTTGTATCGCTGAATTCAGCTTTTTATGGTCGTTAACTGCCCGTAAAACATTGATAGCGAGATGCAAATCGTTCACAATCGTTAGTGACAAATAGTTGAGAATTAGAAGAAGAAAGAATGAGAAGAGTTTACGCGATATTAATGAGACATATACCGGGACGATTAGGATCGCTGGCCCGTCTTTCGTGTATCGTTTCTTTTTTTATAAGCAGAGTATTCGACAGGTATTCATGGTGTGAAAACACGTTGTCTTTCAATGTGTATTACAGAGTAGTATTGATATTTCTACTAACGTGCTTTTTTAAAAGTTACTCATCATGCACGATATTTCATTGATCGATCAAAGTAAAAACATTAAATTAGTTTGATATTTACGACTACGCGTCCTTCGCCTTATTATACGATCTCCTGATTGTACATATATACGAATACTATACGTGGATCTATTCATTTAAGTCACATACATTGTGAGCCAATGAACGCATATCTGGACAAGTAATACATTCAAAAAAATCGCTATATATTTAATTAAAAATTAATTACGCTGGAAAAAAGCACGACGACGGATTGCCATACTTGCATGCATGCGACTAATAATATATATGATTTTTCTACGCTATATTCTGGATGATAATGGTATGGTACCGGTGCTCATGTGTCTCCCCCTTTTTTTCTCGCATTAATTGGTTCTTCAGTGTTACACATTTTCGTCTACTTTGATCAAATTGTTTTGCGTTCTTTTTTTTTCTCTCTTTTCTTTTAATTGATCTATAACTGTGAAGTAATAATGATGATGAGGACCAAGTGAAAGACTTATTTTCCCAAGTGCCCGTACTGTTCCGCAATGTTACTCACGTATTGAGATGCGTGACTCGTCGTTGGATATTCGGCCCATTTGCTGAAATCTATGCCCGGCAAAACACCGCTTCGACAAGGCACCCGGGGATTACTGTTGACAAATTTAAATGCAATTAGAATGATTAGAAAAAAAAGAAAAAAGTATCACGTTGTTCTTAGATATTTTCATCAAGTGTAACGCTAAGGATTTTCACGTGGTTTTTAAGGATGCATCAGGTATTGAAATGTAAGAAAATTCTGAAAAAACTCAAATGTATTATCAAAGATCAAGGAATTAATTCGAAATGAGAAAGTAAAAGGTTCTCTGATTTTGTTTCAACAATTCGGTTTTTTTTTTAAATTTAAATTTGTGAAATACTTTTTGACATAATGATTATGCAAAATCAAAGGTTTTGACATGTTTAATATGGTTGATTTTTTTCAGATTTCTGTCATATCGCGAGGCACTGAAATTTTAATCGAATTTAACTTTTGGTTGCGTATATATGTTTGATGCATCCTTGAGACCTGTTTTGCAGGTATAAACATCTATCATTGTTTTTACAAATATTAACTGCATATCCAAAAAGATAATATTAAACGTGTAATATCAGTTTAATATATCGGAGTACAGTTTAGCCAGAGAGCCAAAAACCAAAAGGCTTAAAAAACAAAAATATCTCTTTTTTTTTGTCAGAAGAATACGATTTCCTGCATAGATGTCTTTGATATTAATTATTATTGACACTTACATTTCGTGATCAGGCAAAACCATCGGATAGAGTTGTATCGTATCGATGAGATCGGTATTGTCGCAAATGAGCCTCGCGAGTCTCGCCTTTCTGATTTCATTCAGTTGTTCTGTGAACGGCAAGCAAGCAATCAGAAGTCGCAACGGCAAAGTATCGGGAGTAAAGAGAGCGCAAAATGCCGGTTTGTGTAGTTAATTGGCTGGACAACGAAGTAAGCGCGGTAACGAATGATCTCGAATACGCGATATGTATTGCCAATTGGAAAGGATCGTACCGAGAGTGAAGGACGACGGCTGATTTGGGAGTTCGTACCAGAACCTGTCACCACGACGAGAATAACTGAATTGCGTTGCTATTACGCAGGCGAACGTAGGCCCGAGCATACTGCCAGGTAACGGCCTTTCCGAGACACCGCCGGACCAGAGATCGACGTCCGAAGGATGTCTGAAAAGATAAACGTCTAGAAGTTGACAAACCTTGTATCGAAAAAAAAAAAAACAAAAACTAGTCCGCGGTAACTTCCGTACTTGACTAACGGATAACGGGGGGGAAACAAAGAATAATATAAAATTCACAAAATCGAAACTTACTGGAATATCGAACTGTAACGCGTGATCGTTTCGTTCGGCATAGAACCGAAGAGATCCTCGAAGGTATCGGCACCGGGTAATCCACAGAATTTCCTAATAAATTAAAATAACAGTTTTTGCAGCGATTACATTTTTTCTTACGATTGTTTTTTTTTTTTTTTTTTTAATTCAGAACAAAAAAACTTACCGGAACTCCATGTAACTCGGAATACCAAATTCTCGTCCACGTTGCATGTTCAAGGATACGAGATCCATACCAAATCTTGCGCCGACTTTTTTAAACAAGTGATTCGTTACCTCTTGGGTTATTGAGTCGTCCATAGCTTGAGCAACTTGATTCATAAGCCCCATGAAATATTCGTCCAATACGCCGGCACGATACAGATCCCAAGGTCTTCTGATAAGATCCGACAATCTCTTGGATGCTGCGTCATTAATTTTTTTTATTTTACCAATCGAATTAAGGAATTTCAAAGATTAAGTTAAATTCAAGTTCGAAGGCTACGTTTGTCTTATATTATAGCTGAAGTGCTTATTCTTTATTGCTGCAACATTTCGGATAATTCCAACGACGTTTTTTTATTCATACAAAATTGTGGCTATTCAGTGTTATATGATTTTTTTAAAATAAAAATATGAAATATTAGAGAACGATCGCGCGTGTCGATCCTCGCAAAGGTACGGAATAAAAGAATGCGTTAAATCTTCAAAACTCACCGATAAATTTGTGCGCTTTGCTCCATCTCTCAACTGCAGTGGGAAGAAGCGAATGACCAAATCGGAAAGCGGCAGCTGCGAAGGCATCGATAACTCCGGGATTAACAGTGCGATCGTAACCGTCCCAGTAATCCTGATAGTAAAAAATTTATTAGAATTTTTCGAAAATCATTAAACGATGCAACAATGCGACAACCATCCAACGACAAATAATCGGTACTGTTGCGAACGGTACTTACATTTTTTTCGAGTAGAAGTCCAAATTTCTCCATTACATCTTTGCCGAGTAGAATCGGCAAAAATTCGTTGTAAGTTACATGCTGAATTTCAGCGATAACAATGCGTCTCGCTTCCTGAAACGTGATCTCGTCGTCCCAATGTGGATTTACCTGAGACAGCGCCTTGGCGGCTCTGTTGTGCTCCCGGGCGAGTAGTGTATGCATGCATGTGAGTACAAGTTGTTCGTTAACACGAATTTCACCTGCGCGTTACAACAAAAGAATTTTTTTTTAATACTCTTGTACTTCGCGGAGATTTAAAAAATTTGGTTTTTTTTCGTTCTCTAATGTAGTAAGTAAATAAAAAATACTACGACAAGTACTTAAAAATTCTGTTTACAAAAATGATTTTAGAAGAAAGACTATTATTTTTTTGATGCAATAAAATGGCTGTAAAAAACTGGCGTTCCATTGCGAATGATTCACCGTTACTGTGGCGGTCTGTTGTTTATTTGTCGTTGTATACTGTTTAAACTCTTTTCGATAAAACTTACGAGAACTTGTAAAAACCCTCAATATTCACCTTATGCAACTAAAACGCATGAAACTCGTGTAAAAACTGCACCGTCATAATGTGTATTTAATAATGCAATTCATAAAGTATATGAGTTTAATGATATTTAAATTACGATATCGACAACTTGACTTTCATCCTCGGGCAGTCGTTCACCTTGATATTAACAGTAAAGTACAGCAAAACGTGAAATATAATTTTGAAATTTATAGCATTCCCTTTGCTCAATGCCATTTACGTTACAGAAGCTAAAAAATCTTTCTGATTTTAGAACGAATTATCAAATAATCAAGAAACATCGAAGAGATTCAATATTTTGGAAGATTCGTAATCGGGAAAAGCCCCCGCGAAACGGTGCATCTCTAATTCTATCGTTTTTGGGGGTCCATCGCGGATAATTCTCGATAAGGAGATCTCTTTACGTTTTTTTTAACGATAAATAGTTCGGATAAGGGTAGGAATTCTATTAGCACACGTAGTATGCGTTTTGTAGTAGTAGATGACGACATGCACAGTGAATCTGGCAATACGGTTTACGTGCGCGTGACTGCATACAACCCGGTCGCCCGGCGTGTTGCCTCGAGGCAAAATAGTTACTTGCTTCATACGAGTATCTCTCGCAGCTTTGCGCTCGCTGATTGTGAGTGCCGACGCTGAATAATCTCGTGCGGGTTAATCGGCACGGTGATTGAACGTTAAAAAGAATGACAATCACTGCTTTACTGCCAACGACTGCTATCAATTGCAGTAACGGCAATAAATGTTCGTGAAAAGCTTTTACAACATCCTAATGAACGAAAGATTGACAAACTTCAATTTTATGACTCTGTCAATTTTATGCCAATTTTGTTATTTCGGTTAATTTGCAATTACAATGAGATCATTTATAAAATCATATAAATAAAATACGAAAAAAATTATATTTTTGTCGCAAACAGTTATAAATTTAGTTTTGCTCCGGCGATCGTAAGAATTGACGAGAGTAACTCGAAATGTTTTTAATACGACGATGCAACAAAATGCAACTATACAAGCGCAACAACTCCCCCAGTGGGCGTGTGTTACACCGTGTCACATGCATAAACGATTCATTTTTCATCCATATAAGGTATCCACGTAAGAAGCGAGAGTATAGGCGCGCAGTCGTGTGATTAGAAAGTAGAGGTTCCATAGGTTCTGCTGCAGCTGCCGCGGATCACATTAGAAATTGGAGGCGCTAAAATTCATGTCTAACAACACTACGAGAGCGCTGCATTCCTTGTTCTGCGCCGCAACGCCCTCGATTTGCTTCGATATACTCAAGTATGCGAAATTCTGTGTAAATGACAAACGAAAAAGTTGTCGAATTCGAATCACTTCACGCGCTGGATAAGTTACACCGCGTCTACCGTATTCGCGTGTTATACGCGAACTGGTTGAGTCGAATTGAACGACCGCGCGTGTAAAATACAGCCGTAAGCATTGACGTAGTAAATTCGCACCGTCGAATTGTAGGGACTTGCGAACAATTTATATTTTGTACAACCGACTGCCAACGTACTTTCTTTGTAACTTTTCCATCGACGTATACATATATATATATATCTCTGTACAGCTCGACCAATTCGTTTAAGAGAGATTGCTCCGCTCGCGCACTCTGACCTCAACATGATATATTATACCGACTCACGCGAGAGAGAATAATGTTCGCACATTGAGTCTCTGCAAAAGCGAAGCCAACAGCGTCAACGGGTTTGTTATTCATTCACGTTGAATAGTGATATCTAAAAAAAAAATGAATAATCGTTGTCTTACCCGCTTCGAAACAGTACATTGAACGATTGGGACGCGTGCAACCCTCGTCGGGGATGTCGAGTTTCAGAGGAAGAAGATCCTTGAGACCGTATTCGGAAAATACCGGATTCATTCGAAGAAGACCTCCGTAACCCGTTCGAAGTTTTCTGAAAAAAAAGCAAAGCGTTCTCTGAATTTAACGGCGTTATTTCACGTGTATTCACTTTAAATAATGAATCGTCTAATGTCTTAATCTTCTTGGAGGCAAAGACGTTTACAATAATAACCCGTTTATATAATACAGAGACGCAAATTAAATCATAAATGATCTGGAGATTGTTCAGGGGCATTGGAGAGGTGTTATTATACGTTCGTACCTCGAAGTTCGACGTTCGTCTATATTCGAGAAGCAGTGTAAATGATTTACACAAATTCGTACGGAATAATTCAATTCGAGAGTTGGTTTACAACTTATACGAACCGCGATACTTTGGATATAAATGACTGCTACGGTATTGAAAATAGTTGTGTGAATCCTTTCTTGCAGTGCCTCTGAGGCAAAGTGTCTCTCCTTCAACCCGAAGAGCTCAATGTTCGCGTTGAGCAACTGTATCGAAGTATAGAGGTTCTCTAAACGGCGTACTCGTAACTCACGGCATAGAAAGTAGAAGCGGCGTGTGTGTTTGTATCTCGAAGGAATATAGAACGCGCCGGGGCCCCGAAGCACGCGGAGTTCTACTCTGATTTATTGTTCGGACGCTGACGTAACGGATATAGGTATGTTGGACTCCTTAAGTCGAAGAACCGTCGCGACTTCGAGATAGTTGCGTCTGACTTCGACAAACTAAATTCAGTTATTCCCCATTTCTTTATCTACTATACAAATGTTGTAGAAATATATAGACACGTGACTGGGGGAGCGATCATTCATGTTATTTCATTATCTTTCCAGGTGACTTTCGAAGTAAACGAGACGCGTTCTTATCCGCGAATTCTCGTGTTGCGAAATTCGTAAGTTCGTAAATGAATTCCATAAAAGGAACCCGAAGTTCTGGTGACTTAATCGATCGTAAAAGTCGAGAAATATTTACAGTGTCTGCGAGAGAAGGAGTAAATCAATCAGAAGAATGGAGACAACAAGAAAGCTTATGAGATCGAGAGTATCGAAATCGATGATCTTTATAAGAGACACGTGCCATTCAGCACTATCCGCAGTCTCGGACATCGATCAAACGGCATCGGAACTCTGTCGCGTAACTGTTTGTACCGCTATCTCACCTGGCAAACGTCTCGGACACACCATACACCGTGTTACCGTCGAGGACTCCGGTTAGAAGATTGAAAGGGACACGAGAACCGAGACGACATCCGGGCCTCGGGGCGGGAAAAGCTCTCACGAAATCCATGCAACGAACACCGAATAGCTTGTAGAAATAGTCGTCTTCCGGTATGATTATCTCGTTGCAGTAAGGATTCTTCTGATGCGGCGGGCGGTGGCAACACTCTTCCGGATCGTTTCGATTCATTGGATCTGATAGAGCAAAGAGAATATATCGAATTATTTCCCTTCGCACTATTCCTTCCCATTGCTATTTATCGAGCAAAGCTCACATGCGTTTAGGTTTTTCATTACTCGTTGGAATTTCATCGCGGAAAATCATTCTCCAATATAGATAGACGACAAACAGTTGGACTCGAATATGCTACACGACAGTTGCGCAGAATTGACCGGTTGACCGTACAAACATTTATCTTTCAACTTCCGATAGTATTTGCATTGCATACTTTTCATAGTACGCGTAAGTTGCTTCGAATATTATTGTACTCTATGAAGTCGGACTTGAATCTGAATTAATTATCATTGCAGTGAAAGGATACTATTCCAGATATACTGGTTGCGATCTTTCTCGATAGAGACAAGGTTTTCATTAGGAATATAATTTTATATCGACAGAAGTTCGGTTACCGAACGGTCGTCTGATATTACTGAACAACCCGATGTTATTACGTCTGTCTAAAGCTTTTTGCAACTAATTGTTTATTTACTAATTCAGATATTTCCCCATTCTTCTCTGAGTTAACATTACAACAAAAAATATCGTCCGTTTCCTTTATGTACATTGCGCGTAAGATTACACTTACCGAGAGGAGTTGCCGTGAGGGTATAATCGTGATCCATAAATTGTCCCCAAGCAATTACCATGACGGTGCCTGCGTGATCATGATAACCTTCGTCGGGATGCATAGTTCGTGAAACAACTCTCGACAGAGGCAATTGATCACCGGTCACGGATATCCTCGGTGCGGTCAAACCATCGGGAAACGCTGGGGTAAGCAACCTGCAAAGGATCAAAGACTTCGTGGAACATTTGTCAAATTCGATCAACCGGATTATTACGTTTGAGTTTTTTTTTTATCGAGTTTCATGTTGAAATAGCGACAAACACCGAGGCACAAGATGCGAGGAAGAGAATCAACAATCGCGTAACAATCGATCACATACGGTTGCGCAACAGGTAGATGATCTCACGCGTGTCTTTCGGTTTCGCGCGAAATCGCTTACCCCGTTTTTTTTTATCATTGCAAATGCTACAGAGCCACTGGCAGAGCGAACATAATAACCCGGACATTTGTACCGTACGGGTTCAATAGAGCAGCGTACACGCCCTTTCCGAAAATTGCTCTCACGTGTGTACCGTTTGGACTGTTGCACGCGTGCCGAGATCTGGGTCGCCGGCGAAAGTATTAAGAATCTCATTTCGAGGTACAAGAGACAGAGGGAGACGATGGAATAAAAAGAACGAATGAAAGGTGATCGGAGTTAAGCGATCTGCGAAAAAAAGTACGATGGCTCTCGATGGGTGATTAATATTCATTCTTCGGTTAAGCGATGTCTCGACCCATACGTCAAATCTTCGACAATCTATACTCGATATTTCCGATCGAAGTATAAACCTATTAAAAAAAAATTGATAGATAGCGTAAGATTTTTTTTAACGTCACAACTGGATTACCGTGGGATATACATAGGTGTTCTATGTACACGAATGCTATATTCTAGAAGGTCGAGATCGAGGAAAGGAGATAAAAAAGAATTGGAGAAATGTAGTAACGAGTGTTCTCTTTTTGCTTCCATGGGCGCGATATGTAAAAGTGTTGCATGGATATCGGTGTTCGATGGTTCACCTTGCGAGTCACACGATAACATGATATTACCCGATCGCCATGAACGGATATCTGTCGATCTCTCGATATTAACATGTACACCAGTATGCGCTTAGATGAAACTTTGTAGCACGGCGCGAAGGTGTTGGACACAATCACTTCGCTGCAGGCGATATATCGTTTCGAGATTGCCATGGGAAAGACTGGTGGCCATAATACAATATTGGCTTTTCTACAGTAGCGTTAAAGTTCAACGTTTGAAAAGAAAAAGAAAAATTCAAAATCGCGTCATGAATGCACGCGCATACGGATTAATCATATGTAGACATTCCAATTGGATAAAAATATATTATAGGTAGCAGGAAACTCATTCGTTCGTGTCTATTATTATAAAAGTGGATCGCCCTGCAGCTGGAAAGTGGAAGGTGGAAGGTCGAGACCGGCTGAAGGAACGCAAGACATTCGCGTGACGCTCGTTATCCAGGGAATTTCCATCGTGTCGTAAAAAACTCCAGTATCGTTCGATCGAAAGTCGATTTTTCGATTTCGAAGTATTTTTTTTCTTACTGTACCATAACTGTTTTATGATTCAGTAAAGTGTGTAGGACAGGTAAGGAAACTGCAACGCCAAATTTTTATCAGTATACTAAAGTGCAAGTCATATTAAAATTGTAGTTCCCCATTTTTACCGATTATGATTGGACAGAAACGATCGCAAGATTGTCATACGCACATTACTGAGAAACAATTGTTACCTCGTGAATGGCGACAATGATGCGCCCCATGTGGGATTCTCCAAGTTTGTACAGAGTCCGTCGTAACGTCGGTATTTGCCGGGGCGACATTCCACATCACTGAGATACGCCGGACAAACCTCGCGGATAAGTGTCTTTGACGTGTCAATCAGCGGCAGACTCTTCTGAATCTCCTCGTACGTTAGACCGTATCTGAAACATAAAGGCAATAATCTCAGAAAAAAAAATTTAAAAATAAAAAAATAAATAAATAAATTTGAGAAAAATGAGAGAAAATTGCAAATACTTCTCGATGGTATAAAAATCTGAAAAAATGCATGCATATTCAAGGTACTGAAAAGATTAACTTTGTATAATAATAATTTCAAAATTTTACTGACAAATTGATGAAAAAATTAATTGGTCATCAAATTTCCCGGGAACCCAACTTTTTTCTTTTATGAAAATGATTCGTTCATTTTTCTGAATACGTATGAATTTTGTCAGATTCTTCAATTTACTTTGAATTCTGTGTTTTTTCACACATTTTTTTATATATAAAAAAAAAGAGGAGCATATTAATCTGCGACTGCGAAGGACGAACTTCGATTTCTACTCGTCGAGTTCAGATTTTCAATCGAGTCAACTTTCTATTCGAGAAAAGACGCCTAAAAGCTTCGTGATTATATAAGTTGAAGTACGAATGGAGTACTCGCGTAAAAAGCCACACTTTCTGGCTATTAAAGTATATTATTAAAATAATCGATAACGATATTTATGTGTCGCGAATACTTGTCCATTTACTGATAACAAGCCTCCAGTTTCCTTGAAAATTCGATCATTCACTGGTATATCAATTAGTTTTTTTGTCACTTTTTTCTTTATTTCCTCAATTGACTTATTCTCAAAACACCTTCAATATGTTGTATGCTAATCAGCACGATGTGGAAAGTTATTACGGTAATTATTGAATTTTGCGGCTCTAGAGAAAGCGACGCATGGCTTAGTCGTCCAGTCGCACTGGGAGAGACTTACCCTACGGGTCTATTCAACTAACACAGATTAGTCGCTACATTTTTTTCCGTAGGTATTAATTTGTCGAAAAACGATGAAACTTACGTCTGCGCAAGATTCGTAGAGATGTCGAGAAGCAATTCACCGACAGACGCCAAGTCCTCGGGTCTCCAGGCTTCATTGTGCGGTTGTGCGACATCTGAATCAAACGGATATTTTCTCATGTTGTATAAACATCTATTTCATGTTTATCCAGTTATTCAAATTTCAGTGACAACGCATTATCAATATTTTCGTATATTCAGCGCGGTAAATACAAGAAGAAAGCAATGTATTTACTGCGTAATTATTTTAACATTGGATATACTTTTTTAGTGATTCAGTGATATTTTTTAGTGATTGATTCAATAAAATTGCCGGATGAATTGTGTCAACGGCATATTTTTTTTATTGCAACTGTAACTCTGATTCTTCCGATTTTATATAATAAAATTAAAACGCTTGAATATGCCGTTCACTCGATGCACCGTTTTATTGAATTAATCACGATTTTTTTTTTCACTGCACGTTGTATTTGTTATTATTATAATTTTTTTCAATAGTCCTGCAGCCGTGTATTGATTTATTCTGTAATATGCAAATCAGTATATACCGATTCATTTCTCTCTGTCGGATCGCTTGAATCTAATAAAAATATGGAATAAAAAAAAAAGTGTCCACTCACTAATTCTCTTTCTCGCTTCGATGTACGCACGATTCACAGCGTCGTAAGTGATACACGTGTGCGAACCGGAAGACGACGGCCTGTATTGACAGAACAGAAAAAAGAAAAAAAATGACCAATCAATCTGCATTTTAAAAAATGGATAAACGCGAGCGTCAATTTATTTCGTACGGTCGTTATTTCCCATTTAATAAATCTTGAACCGCACACGACATGTCCGGCAAAGCGTCAGTCTGATAGACTTGCGTATAATATTCCACAAAAAGAAATCGTTCATATAAATATATATGTAAAACATCGTTATGTAAGTAGCCGAAGTGTATAATTATACTGAGCGGTAACTAAGGCGGACGGGGAGAACGACCGACACACACCGCATACATGTATATCGCAGCCGCTAACTACACATCTCCTCCGTGAGGACTCAAAATCTCAACGGAGCTTTCACGGGCTCGTTGCTCCGCAGCTAAGTCAAGACTAAGTGTAAAATTATACGAAGCTGGATATAATAATATGTAACACACGGATATATTTTACCGTGACGAAGTAATTCGAAGCGTCGGACAAAATAAATCTCTATCTCGATGTTCTACAATCTCACAATGGAAAGAATATCCTCCGCGGCGTATCCGGTATCTGGAACACTTCGCGGAGAGCGAAAGAGACTCCGAGACCTCCGCGAGACCAGTTTCCGATACATAACTGCATTCTGAAGTGAAGGTTTAACGAATTTCCACACTTAACCCTTTCCCTCTCAATGCGAAATATTTGCTTCACTTCATTTGTAATTGCACACAAAAAACTGTTTGCGCAATTTCTCGAATTTGATGTCAGGTATAATGAATTATCGGCATCGACTTTATAAAAATTTAATTTCGACAATTTTTCTCACTTTGATTTATTTTTTCAATTTTTTTGTGCTGCCGGCGTGAAAAGTTCGACTTTTCGTATCTACGTTCAGTGCGTAAAAAGTCACTTTTTTGGTCAGTGTGCGTAAAAAAGTCGACGCATGCGCAGAGCGCAATATTAATCACTTTCTACGCACAAGTCAGTGAGGTTAGGGCACTCAAAGTCGAAATTTTCACGCAGGTTTTTGGAGTTATTTTTTTCTTGAAACAATACTGTCTCTTTTTCCATCCGTAAGGGATAAGAAAGTTGAAAAAGAAAACAATTTTGTATATCGGAGAAAGAAAACCATACGGAAGCACCGACTTCACATGGGGGCTTTTAACTCGGAAAATTATATAGCGAGAGATTTAACGGCAAGCGTAGCGGAATGGAAAAAAAAAACGAAACAACCGCCGTATTCAGCCGTTGCATCGGTCAGGGACGCCGTGGAGTCAAACAACTCTTGCCTAATAGACAACGAAGCCGGTCTTGTTAACGATGTCGCATTAGGCATAAGATGCACTCGCGGCATATTCATCATCGTCAATCTATCTTGGTAAATAGTGCTTTCAACATAAGAGCACTCAAGCGAGATGATCGACAGATGTGGAAGATGCGTTTAACAGGGGGAGGCAACTGAAGAATGCAACTGAAGAAACTAAGCGTTAAGGGGACTTGTCTACCGTATTATTCTCGTGTTTTTTCGCGTTTGTTGAATTCTTTAGACGAGTTAATGAAACAGTCGTGAAAATAAAAACAACACAATACAGTGAAACCTTGTTACCGGTCATATTATACTTTCCCGTCCTTAAGAAAGGTGTATCTTTACCTTCCCAACCAAAAGTGAGATTCAGATAGATTTTCAAATAATTTCCAATGGAATAACTTTTGGCTGAAAGCCTAACTACGTAACAAGGAAACAAGATACATTTTTCTGCGAAATTAATATCAATGTAAAATGCACTTTCATCATATTCCGCAACGTTAATGCCCCTGAATTGTTAGTTTGCCAACGCAAACTCTGTCGATTAGCGAAAAACTCCCTCGTGAAAATTCCAGAAAAGAAAGTTGATGCCCGTTACAGAATTCAGTGCAACGCTGAGACGGTTTCGGTGCGGCAAAGTAAAGCAAAAAAAAAAAAAAGGAATTTACGAGTTGTAAATAACATCTCCCGCGGATAGTTTGAAAAATGCATGAGTTCGAGTTATACGCGGGAGATCGATGGGATTCGATTGATGAAAGCGATTATTTAGTTTGCAATATGTACTCGTCGTATATGTGTACCTCGGGGTGACAGTGATACCAATGTACTTTTTTTTCGTCCACAAGTCACTTCGCGATCGATTATCGCGCTTAATGTTTCGCGGAGGCAATTCCCTTTCGAGTAGCTAATGCGCGCTTCGTCTGGACTATTAAAAAAATATCTATCTACATTATACGAGTTCGCTGAGGCAAGATATCTCACGTTGGCGAAGCAAGTACCCCCGCTTGTCTATTGCGTTACTCCGTTATACTTGTGTCAGTCTGTGACGAGTGTTACGCCGATCTCGTTAAGATTGTTGCTTCGCGCCCGTTGTTTTAACATATAATGAAATCGTGAAAATTAATCGCAAAACAAAAAGAGATTCGATGATAAGATGAGAATACATATATCCCCGAGCTATGAGAATCTCGCGTATTCCCGGGAGTTCACCTTCGGTACCTCTGTGTGTTCCTTTAATGGAGAAACAGGAAAGCTATCATTGATTGCACGTTTCTGTTCGGTCAGCGATTCGCGAGGATAATCGCGACAAGTGCGAGAGTCGATGGACGAATTACTCGTTACAACGTTGACGTTTTAACTGCGAAAAATTCCAAGACATCGAAGACCGGAGCGTTCGAAAAAGGGTACTAGAAAGTCCTCGTTCGTCACGATTGCGACGAATACGACAAAATATCGTCGCACTCGATTCCACAGTACAATCGAGAGAGCACACTTGCATTTAAAAGAAAAAAAGGAGCAATCCACGTGGATTAGATATCTGCACAGCTGCACAATATGTTCAATCGTTATGAAGGAAAAATTAGTAGTTACGTTAAGAATATTATGAATTATATAATATTGCAACAGTGAAACTGCGAGAAAAAAAATACAAGTAAAGTACTTCGGTGTTCTGTTAATAATATACCAGTCGATGGCAAAATGCTTCATATTTACGGCTCATTCGTCGCGTCAATGAAAGGCATAAATATTCTTTTTAAATGCTCCCGTTATCTTGAATGGAAATTAAATCAGTTCTTATCGTACTCCGTTTTAATTTCCGGCGCGGGATTAAGTACCCTCGCGATACGTTTAAAAGCATTAAACTATCGAAAGTGTGAATATAAGTATCTAAACTATCCTCCAATTATCCCATATCGTGAGTTTTCCAAGTGTACTAAAGTAAACGAGAAACCATTGAATTTTTCTCTTCATGGGAGGCGCGATTATTTCGCACCTGCTACCGAACCACAACTCTTTCGATTCTTTACATCTTATACGAGCGGTCGCGCCGGCCACGTCGCAATCACTTGGGCCTCGATAAAGACAACAACTCACAAAATCCCTCGCGGCTATGTATCGGCAACGACTCTCGCCGTTCGGGTTTCTTTTTAAGTTGCCTTTGCCTTTGCGCTCGAATGCTCCGCAACGCTTCTTACTCTGTGATTTTAAATCAACCGACGTTTATTAAGCATCGTTTCATTGACTCGAGTCTCTCGGATATGCCGCACGAAGAGATCCAACGCGGCATTAATCTCTCCGGGAAGGCGTGCGGTTTTTTTTTAATCTCATTTTCTTTTTCATCTCAGCGCAGCGGCGGTGCTTCTCTGCAAGATGTTGACCCCCCGTAATGAGCTAATTTGATACTGGAATTAATTCCCATCGGTTTTTTAACGAAATGTCGACCAGAATTTATTTCCAAACATTTTTTAATTCGTTTGGATTTAGGAGATGATTAATTATTTTCGAATTTTTGAATAATTGCCGGGATAAGTAGAATATTTCGATGTTTTTTTTTGCGACGGTAGAGATTGAGATAAAATTATTCAAAGACGCAACAACGAAATAAGCGCTCACGGGATGTGAAAAAAAGAGCAGTAAAAGTTATATATATCTTGAAAGAAATCGCACCCCCCGTGTGGATAAAAATTACCGTGCATTAAAGTAAGTATCGGGGCGGTGAAAGGTGAACATTTTACGTTGCCGTAATATTTACCTCTATCAACACATAAAATCGTCTTGTTATTTTTTGTTTGGTCACGAGATGCACCTATACTGTGAATATCGGTGAAATTACGTTTCGGTATGGTGTTTCATGGATAATTATTATTTTTCGAACGGAATTGGCAAATACATTCGATCATTTTCTCCGATGAGTCATTCGAAATTTCGGCAAAGCGAAGTTTTTTTTTTTTTTTTTTTTCAACACAGTTGATTGCAGAGTGAAGTGTTAGAATAATAGTTGTTGTTACGGGAGATCGACGGTGTCGATAATAATCCACTCTCTTCTTTCGCGTATGTAATAAAGAGAATAGTATCTTAGTAGTCCTGCCGCTCGTACTACAAGTACGAAAGGCAGGAGATCCGTGAGACTGAAAGTCGAGACTGGAAATGAAAGTTTGGGGGTCATGGTCGATACGAATTATGTAGCTATTCTTGATCCGCATACTGCCTCATGCGTCATATGTAACTCGTGTTTTTTTTTTTTTTTTTTTTTCACTTACAGGACATGCTAATTACTAATTACGAAATTCCGAGAATAATATCGATATAGATAAACTATCGATATTGTCAATGAGAATGTGTTTAATATGCGACAGAATAATTATCGGTAAAATTCCCATCCGAGACGGAGATCGTTAATGTCAAATCTATAGCAATGTATGAATCGCTGGATAGTTAAATCGTTAAGAGAGCGTCAACTGCCTAATTCGAGTCAATCATGATAATTAAGTGGGTTTGTATGCGTCACTTAATCAATATGCCTCCGTTACATTGAATCGAACATAAACAAAATTCGTGTATTGAATATTTAAGAAAGCTATTGGAGCCCCGAGGGGAAAGTAGTAGAAACGATAGAATATTTTTACCCTCTATCCAGGCATCTCGTTATTACGCTTTGTTCGAAATTTTATGATAGAACACGTAGTCTCTCTCTGACTAAGTCTCCCGCGATCCGGTTTATATCTTTGAATCCGGGACCGGTGTGTCCGTGGACATAGAACAGAATACACTCGAGTATAAAGTATATTATGCGTGATTATAGTACGTTGAAGAACGGCAATTGTATCTTGTGGTTCTTCGCATACATATATCGAGGGAATGATTGATCTCGCGAGTCTAAAAACTCCGACATAACGCCATTAGTCACGATCACAGAGGTATCTTGATTATTTATCGTTCCGCACGATACAGAATCATGACGATCCGAGATTCATATACCGAAACAATGATGATAATAATCGTTGATTGTAATGGTCTATTTTTGGTATTACTTTTTTAAGTACTTCAATCAATGGAAGTCTATCGTGTTCGACATAGTTTTTAGCTATGTATCATATAGAACACGTACCCAATATTCCGGACGTTTAAAGCGATTGATTCATTTTATAGGAATATTACACGGCTCGTTGCTTATCAGGTTTTCTCACTATTAAACATATTTTTTCCCGACTGCGCTAAAAGGACCATAATTCATGCCTGCAACGCGGGTCTAAAGTTAGGTATTCTTAACCAGCGGGAGTAAAAGTAAATGAAGCCGTGAATAACATTAAATAAATAAATAAATAATCAATTAAGTCCTTTTTTTTTTTACACTTTTTTTGAAATTTTTTTTATTTATTTATTTATAAATAAAAAATACGCATCAATCGACCGCTCCTGAATCGCGGCCCTGGTTTCTCTTATCGCCAATTTGTGCCGCCTGGCCGTTGCAGGCATAAAAATATGGTCGATTTTTAGCACAGTTGGAAAAAAAGTATCGTATGCCACACGGGAGGAGCGTATTTTCACCTCGTGTGAGTGCTGCAAACCTCACCCTCGATGAAAATCACGCACTTTCCTTCCTTGTAGCATAATGTACTATTTTTTCGACAGTGATTGCACGGACTTTCATTGTATAAAATCAGCTTTCTAAGTACCGGCGATCCAGGATACGAGACTACTCAGTTGAATGGCCAATTGAAAGATCTACACAAATGATTCTATAGGACAGTCTGAAAAAAATCAATATATTCGCAACTGTGTTTAAAACCGGAGCTTCTACGTCTACGTTTCCAAACATCTGTACGTATGTGTATCGGCCTCGAATGTCCTGATTCTTATAGTTGAAACTCCGAGAGGTTTGTATGCTTAACTCTCGCCTATTCGATTGCAAAGTAAGATACGATAATTCGCCTCTAGCGTCTGCATCCTTACCAAGATTGAGTATCGATGAAAGACGAAGGAAAAAAAAATGTTTCGCACAGACAGAAAGATACGTAGGCGCGGTCCAGAAAGCTTAACTGAATCCGGCCATAGTAAGCTGGTAGGGCAAGTCTGTCGTTTACTTTCTGGGCCTCTCGACGCGAATATACCGACGCTGACGTAGTCGCGACGCTTTCACTGACGACGACTGTCACATGCGATCGTTTATCGAGAGGGATTTTTCGAAGTCGATCGCGCGAGTTTGCGTTTATTACAAGAGACTCGCGCTAACCGTGGACCATTATAACTTGGCCTGCGGCACGTTCGTTCTGTTTTCAGCGTAACCGGCGCGTTGCTGCACCGATGTGTCTCCCGGCGAGAGAGGGATTAATTAATACAGTACTAGCCGCGGGGCTAACGCGCGCCACCGAGAAATCACGTCGATTACGAGAGGACGGGGTGATCGACGAGTTTCGCACGATCGCGAAATAGATACGCGAAAAACACTGTATTTTGGTACTTAAAGTAGATATATAGGATATTTTGTAAAGCAATATCAATGCACCACGTGTGCCGAACTCTACTCGCGGCACTGTTATATTATATAACGATAAACATTTTATACAATTACGCGCAATAGTGCGCCTACCCTCGGGGCTACGTTTCTCATTTTTAAAGCGTAGTTGCGATCGCAAAGTTTAGATTTCTTGGAAACGATGATTTTAAAAAGAATTTCAATAGCCGAAAATTACAAACTGCGCATAAGTAATACAGAAATGTTACATTATGCAAAATGATGACATCGGATAAAAAATCAGTTTGTACTTTTTTTTTTGTATAAACTTTTCAGTTTTTTTTTTTTTTTTTTTTTTTTTTCACCATTTAAAGTTTTTATTACACTCGACTCATAATCAGTGAATTTTCATTACCCATTTCTTCCCCTTACTTTTCCAACCATAGCGCGTATTGAAGAAAAAAAAAAGGTTGTCTCGTTTGGTTAAATGACTAATCACTTTTTTATTTCTCTTACAGTCGCGTGTGCGCGCAACCGTTGCACATTCGAAGATCATTAGAGGCCTTTTACACCAAAGCAATTGCCTATCTCTTCTACCAGAAGCTTTGCACTGGTGAACCCACTACAGCGAGTCTATCCCGTGTTCGGTATGCGGTACACTCGACGATGCCGAGAGAGACGCTTACTCGAGAAATGCAGAATATCCCTACGAATGCCCGGCAATCGTGTACATTATACGTGTGAGCTGTGCTCCGATGTGTGCGTCTCTTCTAGTCGCGACCAGCAGCAGCCCCCGCGATTGCATCATACCGATTCAGAATCGATGCAACCGGTCATACAGAACGACTTAACCGAGTTTCCTGCGAGCAGTAGTTACTCTTTCGCTCGTATTACATGCGGTTACATGGACGTTGCGGGACGGAATGCCTACTTTGACGAAAGAGATTTTTCGCGTTTCGTATGCGATTTTCTCAACGACCTTGCAGTCTCGCGGTATGCGGCACCACCCCGACGTTCAGAGAAAATCATTGTTCGATGGAAAAATGCTCTCTTTTAATAGTTTTCTCTGTACATTCCAGTGGTACCGTAGAAAAAAAAAGATCTCGTGCCGATGATTATATTATAGTTAAGTAAATTATTCGAGTATTTCCGCCGTTAATGCACTTTTGCCGCGTGTTCCTAGGACAAGAAAATTAGTCGTGCGTTATTGGATTTTACGAAAGCATAATTGTATACGGCAAAGTCAGAGATCACGTGCAGTGAATTATATAGCGCTGGGCGACTATGGTCACGAGATTATCGACTAGTTGCTGCTGGTGTTACGGGAACGTTGATATTTTTTTTTTTTTTTCATACCGTTGTTGGCAAAAGAATTCGTGGAATTTAACGAGAGAATCGAATTACACGTAATAAAGTGGAAGTAAAATGAGGTCGTAGTATAGAATAAAAATTTGTGAATATTGCTGTCTTGTTTACCATGTAAACGCTGTGCGAAAACCCGAGGTTCGTTTTTACAAAAAATCTATTCGAAATATGATAACGAAATGCCATGGGAACTGAAAACGGTTTATATTTTTTTTAGGTAGCGGTGAAATATCTCAATGTCAGGCTAATAGAATGTCAATGTTGCAATACTATAATGTTTTATAAGGAAAAAAAAACTGTTTTGTGTGATTTGTTGAAAAAATAATATTTTTTATACTTATATTTATATTTATTTTTTTATATATATTTTGTATATTTTTATTTTCTTCCTCGCAGAGAAAGCAAACTGGGTACCGATTTCCAGGTTTTAATGAAACCATCACGAAATTAGGAATTCATTGAAAATTGAACTGTTTTGAAAATGTTTGCGGTGTAATTCTTGCAAATTTCGAGGTAATGAGCTGAAATTTTTTTATACAAACAGGTAACACGTGAAGAAGATTATTACAAAGTAGGACCTTTTACATTGCTTCCTCATTATTTGCCACCTTTCACAAAGCTTTCTCTATGAAGAAGCCAAAGTTGATTACCATACCGATAGAGAGAGCTTCGCGAAGGATGGGAAATAATGAGGAAGCAATATGCAAGATTATACATTGCAATCGTTTCGTTTCGTTATAATATTTAACACGAAAGTAAAACTTTTTTGTGTGATGTATACACGAAAAAACATTTTATATAACACATGCACGTAAAATCCCGCTTTCCGTATCTGTGAAGTGAGCGCATGCGTATTTTTTCGCTTCGCGTGTGTGAAAAATATCACGCATGCGTACGAACGCATTTTTCTCTTTTTTCTCGCACGAGTGGGAAAAAGTGCCCTTTTGCACACACTTCCCAAACACGAAAAGCGTCATTTTCGCGAATGTGTTATAAAAAATTGTGCGAATGATGGGAGTGTAGAAAAGGGCACTTTTTCCCACTCGTACGAACGCAATTTCCTGTTGTTTTCTCGCACGAGTGGGAAAAAGTGCCCTTTTGCACACACTTCCCAAACACGAAAAGCGTCATTTTCGCGAATGTGTCATAAAAAATTGTGCGAATGATGGGAGTGTAGAAAGCGGAGTCCTGAACTCCCTTTCTACACCTCTGCCATACAAATAACTATAGCAGCTTTTTTTTTGTTTACTGATCAACAGTATACTTACACACTTCCACGTAGCAAGTTGTAAGTGTAATCGTAAGCGCTGCTTCTCCCTGGACCATCGAGAATCAAAGCGCACTCTTCCGTCGTAGAGTAAGCGTCGAGTGGTTGATACTGAAGAGCTTCGCAGCCGAAGCCATTGATGCTTCCGTATGGTACCAATAGACACAATAGTACAAATAATTGCGTTCGTACTATCGGAGATCTGAAAAAAATATTGCGAACAAGAGTTGTAAAGCATTCTTTTAACGAGGGAATTTTCGATAGGATCACGGATCTTGTCAATGCCGTCACAGAGGTGTTTGTCGGGATTTTGTAAAACCAACTATCGAGAGCTCCCGATACCGATCCCTACGTGTGTTCTACACTCGCGCATGTCAAGATAAAGTTCCGACATACAAATCGCGATGTATGACTTCGTGCCAAGTTGCATTACATTGTGTACTCATTGTTTCCCTTTCTCTAACGCAGCTATTTGAGAGAATAATGCAGTCACCCCGTGGCGAAAAAGAGAACCGATTAATCTCGATGGTATTATCTATTTATTCTACGCTTTTATAGCATAGATCGAGACTATAATTATCGAAGCTCTATTGTAACTCTCGCTCTCTTCGACAGTTCGCGGTTCTGTGTACAAACGTGAAAATGAATAGAGTCAATTCAATTAGATCGATGACTCGAATCTCGAACTGCTGTCAAGAATCGTAAACTTAAGTAATTATCCACGCCTCAGGGTATTACAGTGCTGATTTTACAGTGTCAATGTTTTATAGCGTAAAAACAAAGTAGACACGGCCGGGGATTTCGATCCGCGGTCTGCGGTAATTAAGTGTTTAGTTTGAAAAAACATCGAGGCGTTTATCGTTATGTTGTATCGGCAAGAAAAAAAATTCGAGACACCAAAGTGTACCCAATATTCGTAATCCCACTTCAACGAACACCTAAAAACCGCGCGTTAATTTTCTCGGGGTATTGGTGGATAAAGACAAATGTATTATGCACTCTGTTGAGTACGAGGATCGTAATGGTGAATGGTTTTCCTCTAAGACGCTAATAATGCGGTTTGCCTTGCGCCTTCGGGTGATTGCAGTTTAGAATGTTTTGCGACTACGTGAGTTCCTCGTACCATATTTCTCACTCTCCGAAAGGCATTGCTCTCGTTCTGTTGTCGCACGCACCGCCCCTCCTTCCCGCCCTCCGTCAACAATCGCAATGGAAATTAATCAATTTCGAGAGAGCTAAGTAGGAGTGCCTCGTGGAACCAGGAAAGACCGGGGGAACGTAACAGGGGTCAATTGCAACAATACAATCGAGAAGATACGGTAATACGTGTAAAACAATTCGTGTAAACATTTCGACTAATAACTGCTATGTATCGAAGACATTTGTTTTCAGTCGATGTCCAGAGTTTTTGAATTTATTTTACACAGTTAAGCAAATAATTTGAAGGTTAGCGAGAGAGTAAAAAAAAAAACTCGAATTACAGATCCATCACTCGTACGTGAGCGGCTGCACTAAAATTCTTCGGGACGGAACATCATCTCCGTAAATCATTCTCGATTTCGCTTCATTGCGGATAATGTTTTATTCCAGCATCACCGCCGAGCTGAATCCTCTCCCGATTCAATCTAAAACTTTTTACACAAATGGCCGTTGCCTCTGGGGAACCGTGAATAATCTAAACGAATTATTGAAACTTATTGCTCGGTTACACAAGAAATTGCGGAAACGAATGATCGCCATTATATTCGATACCGGAAATCGCATCGGTTCGATCTGACCGATCCTCGGATCGCTGCTTTTCGAAAGTGCGTGGGATACTTGCTTTGTCATACGGCGCCCGGACCATAAAAACGTGTCTCGAATCGCGAATGACGCGACCACGCCGAACAAGAAGAACAAGAGGAAGAACTTGAAAAAAAGAAGATTTTATCAGAGAGAGCAATGAACTTGCAAATAAAATTATCATCGTTGGGGATTCACGGATGATTGAATTCGCTTTTGAAAAGAAGGATCGTCGGGCGGCTAGACGTTCTTGCGGTTCAATGCAGCGTGTCATCGAACGATTTTGCGATAATGATTTACTCGTTTTTTTTTATGAAACGATTTCTCAGCCGCTTGCACCCGATCATTGGCACTAATTATCGTGTCTTCCGGTATTCATCGGCGATTCTTTATTCTCTCGATTAGCTTCGAATAAATAATAAATTATTTATGAATGATGAAAATAATAATTGAATAATATATTTTTTTTGCAAATTAATTAACTAACAATCAACCATTTTGGTAATATCTTACGAAATGGACATTTTTTTTTTTTAAATAATGATTTGTATATATTTGATTTTAATCCTTTGCCGGACGTATTGCCTTATTTTAGGTAAAAAAAAACAACGATAAGATATTTGGAATTAATTAATGATTTTTTCCGTACTATCGAATTAACAATACGTTGAATTTTCGCTGCGATTTATTGCATAATTTTCGTACAACTTCTTGTTATATACTCGAACTGTTTGAGAATTAGATGTCGGCGAACGCCAGAACTTCCGTAGACAAGGGTCGAAGGATTGGGCAGCCGGGGTATCTAAGGATGCGTGTATAACGCGTATAGACGAGAGTCAGAGAAGATCGAAAGGTTTGAGGTTCAAAAGGAATGGGGAAAGTAACATAATACCGAAGGAATCTGGTGTAGTTACTTCTCTTGCGCACGTAACACGCGAGATCGTTTGTCCCACGGTCAAGCTGTTTCGCGGTTACCAAGAGCTAATCCGAGAGAGGCTTGTCGGTGGTTGGTTTCATCTGGTGAAAGTTTCGGAGACTGTTATAACAAGTGGTCACGGTGACAACAAGTAGCGATCGATATGGACAAGAGGACTGTTGGACGATGAAGTTCGATGATCTCATTACCGCACCTTTACATATTACGTGAAAGGTTATACGAACTTATGTGACAAAACATCGCAATTCCAAAGTCGGCAAAATAAAAAATGATTACCAAACTATTTTTATTATTATTAATAAATGAAATATAATAATAATAATAATAATAATAATTGTTTGGTAACATTTTATATATTAATAAATATATTAATCCAAAATATGCATATTGTTGTTATGAGATTTTTTTTTTACGAAAATACGAGCCTTCGTCCGTGTGCAACAAAAAATCGTCCTCATCATCGTGAAGCAAATTTCTCTTCAATGATTCTTGAAAAAATTCAAATAAGCATAATGACACGTAACTATTAATTTATTATTGCGTTGTCCGAGAAAAATTGTGACGAGCGTGTGTAATACTTTCACTCATTACATCTACCGCTCTTTCTACGGTTGTATAGTACGATATCGAACAAAACGAAAAAAAATGAATAAAAAATAAAAACATTTCGTGTATCACACGCACGAAACTCGACTTTTATAGTCTCGAGACGATCGCACAGTTTCTCACGCAAGAAGATCAATGCGGACGTGAATATCGTTGGGCGAAAGGTTTCGGAAATCAACACGTACGCCATGGCCCTCCGTGCGTTTCGTGTATCCTGCCGCGAGATCGCCGTAACAATCGATTTAACTATACGTTGCCGCCTCACATTGTGCAACACCTTGTACGGAATCTTCAAACGATTGCAAACACACTTTTCGGAACGCTCTCGTTAAATTTATCTCCGGTATAATTCTCGTTCGAGCAAAAACTTTCGCGACAAATGATCGGCGAACGATTTCTTTAACCTATTTTCTGACGAATTGAATTCTTTTTTTTATCGCTCTATTCACGGATCGACAATCGGAAAGTCTTTTCGTTAATGTTTTTTCCACTTTCTTTTCTCAATATTGATTTTTTACACGAGCAATATACGGGGAATTGTTCTTGTCACCGTCGCCGATCGATCGTGTTGCAAATAAAAAACATTTTCACTTTTTCTGGACTAAAAGATCGTCTCGTGATTTATCAAATTTGTCCATATTTCGACGAGTTCTAGCAGTGACATAGGGTCGTTCATCGATCGAAATGATCGGGATCCGCCACGCATCTTATGCAACGAGCAAGAGCGCAACGAGAGCTGCATAAACTGTATTTTCGTTCGTGTAAACGCGTATCACCGTTGCATTCATTGAGTGGATGGAAAGTCTTCGTCCAGAGAAAAGGCAGAAGAGTTGTACCAATCAAGGGACAATCGATTAGGACAAATCGAGAGGCTCTCATGTGTAAAATTACGACGCGAACCGCACGATTTTGTTCAATAAATCAATTTTATCGACAGATCGATCGAATGGGAAAAAAAATGTGACTGACCGATAGAAATAGAAGGAAATATAATCGGCGACATAAATTTTAATCGTTAACGCGCCGGTTGTCCATGCGAAAAACTATAATTACTCAAGTATATTTGTAAATTTATTAATATTTCAGATTGCCAACTGTACTACAGCTACTTCGGGGACACGTGATCGAGCAAACAACTTTCATGCCTACTCTCAGTAAGGATCTCGCGTTTCTACCGTCAATGCCCTCCCCCCCTAAGCGTTGAGCTCGCTATATGATGCGGAACAACGAGCGTTAAGATAAGACCGATTAAAATGAAACGTTAGATTATACTTTCTCGTGATACCTTTCACCTTAGCCGCGAAATCGCAGCATCAACATTGTGCGGAAAATGCAATTCGATCGTTTATCCCCCTAAATTGACCCTGAAATTTTGTTATTATTTTTTTGCTAACTTCGGATCATTTCAGATTTTTTTTTTTTCGAAGTGTTACTCGATAGAACATTCAAATTTAAGTACGAAGATTTTCTTTTTTTTTTCTTTTAAATTTTTTTTACTGAATCGCTATTGCCGAGGGTGCAGGGAAACTACGAAAAATCTTCGACGATACGTTTTTACAATGATAATTAATTATCTTCCCAACGGACTATCGATAAATTATCAACATTGCATAACCATTGTTTGGCTTTTGGAAAATTTTGTTAAATGTATTGACTCAATGTGACAAAAAATATATAGACGGCATAAAAAATTGAAATTTGTAATTATGCTTCGATAAAAAAAAAAAAAAAAAAAAAAAAAACGTGATTAATATTCGACGAAATTTACAAGTAATACAATTATTGTAGCACTCGACTCACCTGCCGACCATTCTGAAGCCGGTAGTTCCACGCGCCGCGTGGATCTTTTCGCTGAACTCTTTCTTCAAAGAACAATATGCATGAGTTTCGAAGGTATAAATCATATACCGGCGATGTGATGCACAACACACGCGAACACCGGAAAAGTTTATCGAAAAAAAAAAAAAAAAAAAAAAATTAAACGAAATAAAATAACTAATAAAACTCAAAACGATTGTAACGTGTAGCAAATTGTTTTTTCATTCATTCGCCGTTTTGATATCACGAGAGATTCTCGAACTAGTGAATCGAGTCGACAATAGTCAGACCTAACGGCAGGCGGAAGCCAATCTGCGAGCGATCGTTCTTGTAATAAAAAGACGAGGCCGCTTGTGCCCGCTGGTCGTTGGTCGCTCGATGGTTACTCGACGACTCGTGGCTCTCGAGTTCTCGCACGACCGTTTGATCCGGAGCTCCTTGGCTCCCGTGTCTCCTAGCCAACGGTCCTCTTTCTTCCTTTCGTTTTTCGCTCTCACTCCTCCCTCGCTCTCGATCCTCGCTTTTCTCCGCGGCATCGAGTTCTTTAGCATGCGCGGTGTATATAATACACAGCGAGAAGTTCGCGGTTAGTTTACCTGTCGGTAGCGCGACGGGTTTACGTGTGGGGTGAGACCCCCCTCTCCTCACCCTTCGCCAACCGCCCCAAAATATCCACTCTAACGGAACTCAACGTGAGAGGAGGGGGGACATGTATAAAAGTGAAAGAGAAAGAAAAAAACGAACGCTTCGCGAGTCATGTGACGCTGTATATAATACGAACTCGCGTGTACCTATAGTTACTTATGCCGCGTACCGGCACAGTAGCTCTGTTCGCGGTTACGCTTGTTCCAACGCTTTCGGGTACAACTTATCTCACTTATCTCAAATACACCTACTTCCCTCTTCGCTTTCTCGTCACAAGCAAAAAAAAAACCGGAATAACGAACGAAAAATGGACCTTCGGATTATTAAAGAATCGCACCTTTCACGGAAAAAAAAATGGGATTCATTCGATAAAACGACCGGTGAATGGTATCATTGGCGTATTTTTTTTGTTTTTATTTAATTTTTATAATTTTATACACTTTTGAAATAACAGCATGAAATGTCGCAAATCCGTTGATTTTGCTTCAATTTCATATAAAATTGCAAGAATTTGAAATAAAATGTCGATTATAAAATATACCGTTGAAACCATTCACTCCGCCGTTTTATTGAACCAATCACAGTTTTTTTCAGTTTTTTTTTTTTTTTTTCAGTGTTCATATGTCTCTGTACTATTTTGAATCGAATTACGAATAGTCGTCGATTCATTGAAATAGAAATTTCCTTGACCCCTTGGCATTACCCTTGGCATTATCATTGCAGGTCCTTCGACAACTTCAATGTCGAGAGGTATATGTTAAGTATAGATAGAGGCCGGTCTCGATCAGACGAGGCGGTACCGCAAATGCCACAAATGCTCTGCCCCCAAACTTTACTTTCACTGTAAACTACAGAGTACCGGCTGGTTACACTCTTTTCTGTCCTCGATTCTCGATTCCTCTCGCGAGACTTCGAAAATCTATCGTCTTATGCGCGACAATGTCGAGGCATTAGCTAAATTATTCGTGCATTAGTCATAGTTGTCTTACTCGTTAAGGATACATCGTTTCCTATTGTTTTGTTCGTCTGGAATTAATTGAATTCAACTTTCTCAATCGTCTTTTCAAGATCGCCGAGTCATTCTCTTCTCGTTATTCTCTTTATTCGTATTCTACGCACTGATCTCGAGTATGTCTCGAATATTTGTCGTGTACGATTCAATAAACGTTCGATGTTCTCAGTCATCAGTCAGAAAAAAAATTGTTATCAATATTAGTTCGTACGCCGTAAAACACGATCGTTAACTTTTCGGCTTTTACGCATCGATGCCGAATGTCTCGAATACTTGTCGTGAGATTAAACGTTCGATGTTTTCCGTCAGCAGTCAGAGAAAAATTTGTTATCGCTATTATTTTGCACGGTGTAAAACACGAACGACCGTTCAACAGTACACGAATGAAATATCGATTAAATCTGTCAGTTTAAGAGAAAAAACATTGATATCTCGAAATCCTGAACGCACAAAAACTTTCGAAGTAGACGTTAGCGAACAGAGGACATTGTACGGTATGTCGCGGTCTCTTGCGAGATCAAACAATCGATCGCACTGATGCAATCGAGTTCACACACAATCGTCGCAATTGCAGTATTCACAGAAACAAAATACTATTAATTATCATTGTTGTTACGAGTGTGTTAATGTATATATGCCTGTTGTCGTTTATATTAAATCAGTGACGATTATTCTAGATGCAGAGGAGTTAGTTACATAACCTATATCACATCTATCAAACCGCGACGAATAATAATTGTTAAAAAAAAAACTCGATCGGTGATTTCTATCGCGTTCATTTCATCGACGAATTTCTAGTCAAGTAATTGATAACATACCTGTTATCGGTTTATTCCCGTACCGAATGCCATCCGCGTGTTCGACGCCAACCGGCTGCAAATTAACAGCAAAAAAAACTGTCGAATGAATCGAACACTGCGTCGGCACTTTGCAGCGAAACGAATAAGATAAACTTGTGAAAAAAGTGAAGAGAACAAGCATCACTTGAACACGAGGCATCGTGCAAACTTTTGAAACAATGAAACTGAAATAATTCGCACGTTGACGACCGCGCGCGTGCATAGAACGTCGAAAACTGCGTATACGCTATAGTATAGCTGTGTATTTCCCGTTGCGCAACTCTGTCAGTGAAATTAGATGTGCGCGAAGTATTCGGCAGAGTCCGTCACTGTTCGGCCGAAATCTTGTAAGTGCATGTCGAAGCGTGTGCGCGTTTTAAGTATCTTTACTACTGTTTACACGTCAAAAGCGCGAATGAAACTTCGTCTCCTCCACCAGCTGAGATACTTAGGCGCTTACGCTTCCGATGACCGATAGGTCGGCGCGGCGCTCGCCGGAACCGTTACACACCTAGCGTATATGTTTTGCCGCGGAGTGTATCATAAACGTACCGCGCATTGGACCGCATTTATTTTGGTGGCCAGCTATTCTTACACACGGATCGTACAGCCGAATCGAAGAAGAAGCATTGTTACGTTACCTCAACGCCATTGATATAAGGGACAGGCATTTCGCAAGGATTCTTTCTCGATGGGAGTTTCGCCGGGAATCAACGACAGCGTTTGGGCCTTTGTGCGGCTTGCGAATGATCCCGATACGATCCTTTGTAAGTACGAGTTCCACACACATCCTTCAAAGTCAGTGAATTGAATATCTCGTGAACTTATGGAAATTGTTGTTTGGTCATCGGGGCTCCGTTTATGAAAATGAGAATGTGTAACGCGCTGAATAGTTATTTTCCCGTAAAAGTTTTCTGATCCCAAAAAATATACTGAAATTGATTACGGATTTTATTTCTTATTATTAATTTTTAAAAATTCTCGCTGGGGCGTCCCGAACGCTGTATTACAATATCGTAGCCGTGGATTAATAATCTCTCGGAATCGCGTTGAAACGACCACAATGACTCGACGACGCAATTAAAGCTAATATTCCATTCACTCGCGGATCAAGGTTATCGATCTTTATGGAATACCATTTAGAGTGGACGAGGAGAATGTGGTATTCTTGTTGCATAAACTATTTATATTTCCGTTTCGAATTCCATCTCTATTATTATTATTATTTCATTTTGAACCACAACACTATCGCCGTTGAGAGTAAAAAATAATATTTATCAAAGTATGCAATAGATATGCATTAAGTTTGTTGCAAAAATGTTGAATATATATATATTTATAACGTTTTGCCATGAACCGTTTATCGACCGAGTTTCGCGAGAAGTCATAATTCTTCAGGATTACGAAAAGGGTTCGATCATGCGCTGTTCCAGTTATTGCATCGGTACCCCGTCTCATCCTCTCGTTGCGCTCAACCGATGCAACGATTCTTGCAAGTAAACGGAGCGAGTTGCTTGTCTCGTTGTATTACGACTCGAAGTCGATACCGCGAAGAGAGTAATATTTATCGTGCCCCGCTTTGAATAATTAGAAATTGGCAAATTACGAAAATAGCGAAGCGACAGATGAAAAAAAAATTTGCAAAAAAAAAAGGCCATTAATCCTAATGCTGCGATTAATCTATAATTATCGTATTATAAGGGTAACGAGGCGTCCCGTCTACTCGACATAATTTCAAACAATTTTAACCATTTACCGGATTACAAATGCCAGTGAAGTTCGCGAAGAGTTAATTCACCACGAAAGCAGCGTTTATGCATCAAGAAGACTTAACTCAGTGTCCGCGACGGGACGGACGCGCGTGCATACGCTCGACTGCAGATAGATTATTATAGTTCTTTATCATCGGTTTCTTGGGTAAGGCGAACGTTTCTTCCATCACGCTTTTATATTATAACTAAATCGAGAGCACGAACACCGCCACCGCGATCTACGCTATGTCGTTGTATGTACGATGCTGCTGCAGAAATAGTAACGATAGAATACGCGATTATTGTTCATTAAATATTGAGAAACGGTTTCGAGACCATTATAAAGCGTTTTATATTGCAACACTCAAATCCCGCATATGCTTTGGTTTTATTATTCAATTCATTACCATTTTTCGAAAGACGATTTTTATAACTATAAAATTGCAATAGCACCGAATTCTTTTCAATCGCGTAATTTTAATACTTCAATTTTTTTTATCATTGATAAAAAAAAAAAAAAAAAAAAAAAAAAAGAATTTCCTAAAAGATTTTAGGAATTTCTTGTCAAATTCAGAACCGATTTTACATATCAATCAACTCCACTGTTTTTCAAGTGCTTATCAGCCAATCAATGGGTGTCGACAACCGTGAAGTGCCGCGTTGTCGTTCCACTTGCATTATGTTTCAGTTCAGCATCTATACTACGACCACTTAGTAATACTGTAACAATAACACTTTAAACCGGACGTTGCAATTATCCGTTGAAAAAAAAAGAAAAAAATTAAAAAATTGGCGCCCAAGTAATTGTGTTACTTCCAGAACGATAGTTGACGCCGTGTGGTTGCACTTGAAACCAGAGACTCCGCTCCAGAGCTCCGTTCGTACGGACTTTGCCTGAGGTTCAGCCCCCGCGTGACGTGCGCACAATCTTTCGCTTTCTCGCTCCGTGACTCTGTATCTCGCGGAGCCCTCTAATTGTCGGTTTGATGACATCTATCTCGAGACTACTTTGCGTGAGTAATTGAGTTACTTTTGCCGACAACGAAGCGAACAAAGTATAAATATGCCGCGTGCAGAGACACCACGTGCTTCACAAATGTCAACACATTGTGACGACGAACAATACTTGCCAGTAGAACAATGCGTTGTTATTATGTCCCGCGTACAATGAATATTCGTTCAGTTTAATTTACTCGGAAAAAAAAAAAAAAAAAAAAAAATCACAATTTATTTCCTATGTTCGGATGATTAATTATCGTGCGAATTTCATTAATTCCTAATGTAATATTAGTTTCTCAACTTCTTTAAAAAATTAAAAAAAATCTTCGTCCCTTCGTTTCTGCATATTAACAATGTTAATATAATTGTAAAAAAAAAAGAAATACGGATAGTAAATTGAAAGCACAAGTGAAAAAAATGTATCCACACACCGCGAGCTTATTACCTCATAAATAGTTATAAAGCTGAGTAGTTACGATATATTTTTCATTACATATTTTATTATTCGTGGTAATGATTAATTGTTAATTACCAGAAGAATAAAAAATGAATAAATTCATATTTCTAGAGCGCGTTACAGTTAGTTAGCTTCGAAATCGAGAGCGATGACTCTGAATGGCGTAAGTCTGCTGTTACTCGACTTGAAGCCTTAAAGCCACGAGATACCGCGTCGAAGGAATAGAGAGAAACGAGAGTAGGGAACGCGAGACTGTACAGCCGGATCATGTGATGCTACTACCTACTAGCTTACTTTTACTTTAAGTGGCTAGTGCCCGACTGTTGCTTGGTGAAACAGAGAGAAATACCTCGTGACTCGGCGCTCTCGCGCTTCTCAGGACGTAGACCTCGCGCTGCTGGCGGAGAGTTTAACGTGTGTGCGTAATCCGAGGCTTCCTTTTCCCGACAAACTCGTGTACAATCGTATTTCAACGTAAAGGAAAATATATTGCAGTTACATATGTTTCATGCATAATTTCAATACACGCATTTCTCGTAAAATACGAAACTTTTTCGTATTATTTTCCGAGACGCTAAGACTCAAACTGGGACGTTGTACGTAGGCGTATTTACTATCTCTGCATAAATTAACGTTAGTTTACTTACGACTGGGATAGCTGCGAACTCGTTTAGCAGCCCTAGCGAAAGTTCGCAGGACGATTGAGAACAGCAAGAAGGTCTGACGCTACGCTTTATATCCCGGAAGCTTTCAATTTCAAACGACTCAATTACCGTTCCGTTTTTTACGTATATTTATTACATATTCGATTTAATTTTTAAAAAAATCTCCATCACGGAATAGAAAAAGTATCCAACAATATCGTGTTAAAATTAAAAGGCAATCGGTCGAATCGTTTTCGAGATATTTTATTTATCGAGTTGTGGTGTTCAAAATTTCGTGAAGAGCGGACAGTCGCTTAACCGCTTCAAAGCCGTTTAACTTTACTAATTTGACGAGTTTAAAAATTAAATTTGTACACAATATTCTTAACACATTCAAGATTGGGAATATTTAAGAAAAAAATGGAAACAAAAAATTCTACTTGGTTACTTGACCTTAATAAATCGATCAGTTTATGTTTCCTGGTTATACTTTCTCGAGGTAATGTTAAAATCGATACAATTCTCCGGATGCTGTTTCGCTCGCGTAATCTTTAAGAACCCAATTAATCTTCGAAGACAAATGTGAGCTCCGCGCGTCGTTAAAACCACAGTCGACAAAATGTAGGTGTTTCTATTTAGTTCATAGACCACATAACGGTGATTTGTTTCATTCGCTGACGCGTTCTCTCACTGCCCACGTGCTTTTACGAATGAGGATAAGCAATACAGAAAAAATAATTAATGGAGAAACCTTAAGAAATAACGACTCAATGCTATGTTTTTCATGTATTATGAAGTTAAAAAAAAATTATAAAGACATTATCAAGTCCATCGCACGTGACCGTTTTTTAGGGACATTTCCGGTAGATTTTTATAATTTTTTCCATTGTCTGCAAAAATCTCATTTTACCCGATGGGATGTCGTCGTTGACCCCCTTTTTTTTTTTTTATCAAATGCGAACAATTTCGTCACCGACTATCACATCTATGCTGATACGATGAAAACGTCCGCGAAATCTGTAACGGTGAACCCACTCGGCGAGCTGCGAAAACCCCCGGGCATCGCGACGCCCGCAGCTCGCGTACATGACTCGGTGGTTGGTTGCCGTAAGAATCCAAGTACCTCGGCTAAGTCACGAGTGCAGACCGATCTGGCTTTTCCCTGTGAAAGCATTCGCGCCTTAAGCGAAGACCTCAAGGACGCTACGGTTTATAGTGTATTACAGTAACCCATATATATCGACTTGTACTCTCACGACTCGACAATCGGTTCAAAGACTTCTAATCAACTCGGATCCGAATCATATGTTTGTTACCGTGAAGAAAAAAAAGAGAAATGCATTTTATAGCCCAAGGGATTTACGGTATAGCTGTATATCACCTTTTTTTTCTTACGTTCTCAACCGTATGTATTTATTACCGACGTAATGCAGTACTACTGATTATCGAGATTAAATCATCGTCAGGGAAAAAATTCTTTCGATTTCGTCCCAACGTATTTTTTTCTTTTTTTTTTTTTTAACCGCCGTTTCGCGAAGCTCTCCTAAAACCGTGCATTACCGAGTCTTTCGCAGACCTAAATATATACGGATAACGAAGGAATAGAAATACTGGAATTATAATATACGAATGCTATATAATTCTTCGGGGATCACGAGTACTCGTATATGCAATACTTTTGCTACGCGCTGTTCTTTTTCACATGGCGAGTGTGGTGAGAATTGGACCTCGTGCTTTGGAATCCCCTCTGAGAACGGCGCATTGTGGCCTTCTGAAGGTAGTAATGCGCGTCGTTATTAATATGTGATGCACGATACATCGATTTTTTTGGCGAATCGCGGAATCTTCGCGATACCTTTGCATACCGGACGAAAGAGACGATTTACGGTGAAGTAATTTACTTTTCTTTTTTTTTTTTTTCTTCTCGTTGAGAGTGAGGAATCTCAGAGCGGAGAAACTTTCTCCGTTAACGCGAGCGCTAGTCTCCGACGTCGCCTTATTATATTTTATTCTTTTTTCTTCTCGTCCAATTCAACGAGCGGCGGGACTCGCGAATAACCTACCGACGCGCGATGTCAAGAGGTCACACGAATGACCGGCGTCCATAAGCAAATCATCTCGAACGGAGAGGCGCACAGTGAAACACAATACTGAAATTATTCACGACGTATTTGTATACTACAGCGTCAAATTGTCGTCATGAGGTTATGATAAATATGCAGTAAATTGCTTGACTTTGAGAATCTTTTGTAATTTGTTGGCTTCGCCCTGGAGGACGCTTTGTGAGTAAAAAAAATTAATAAAAAAGTAATGTAAAAATTAACAATTGCATCCAATTCTGTGAAGATTTTGAGAATTGTGTTTTTCACCATTCATTTTGTATAAAAAAACGCATTTTTCGAAATCTTAACGAAATTCTGAAAAAATTCATACGTTGTCGGAAAAATTTACGAATAATTATCATAAAAAAAAAAAGTTGGGTTGCCGGGTAATTTGTTGAAAAATGTATTTTTTCACTAATTTGTTTATAAATTTTAATATTATTATTTTGAAAAATTAAACTTTGAATCCTTTATCCCTCGTTATCCCTCGTTTGGTCGGACTGTACCGCTCTTTACGGTAACGTTTTTTTGTGTAAAAAAAAGTTACACGTTCGGTTACTTGTAAAAATAATTCAATACAAGGGTTGACGAAAATATATCTGTGTCGTATTACAGAGTAAAATCTGCATTGCTGGGTAAATTCTTTGCAAAAAACTTAACCGGCCTCAATATGTCATCCGTTAATTCATTTCTTCTTATTCCGACAATATATTACGCGAGGCATCGACTAGTCTTCGTCATTTATTAGGTAACGCATAAACCGCCCAAAGCATTTTAGTTTCGTCATGCAGGAGTTCGAAGAACAACCAATAAAACAGTCGAAGTACGAAAGCCCGCGTCTCTCTGTTCGACGCGGCCGATAACCGATAATTAATTTATATTAGAACATCGTCAATTAGTATTAATTGAATGGTATTATATACAAAATTACATTGATTGAAAAGTTTTCTTGGTTCAACGTAACATATAATGCATAAAGTCTTTATACTATTACAAGATGTCGAAAAGCGCTGCGCGTAGAGATCGACACTGCGAGATAAATAGAATACGTCGAGTCCCAACGCACATTGACGTTGGGACGCATATATCTTCACCACAGCATCGTTGCCCAAGTTTCCTACGAGAGCACGTGAGCAAAATCAACGTTGTATGAGAAATGATTGAAAGTTTCCCACCGTTGGGAGTCTCCGAGACGAGAAGTCGATATAATTTATTGCACACACGTACGCTTCGTAACTAATGCTCGCGAAGATATCTCGTCTTAGTTTTTAGCTTCGGGCTTCGAATTACCGCGTATAACACGCGTGATGACTTTATCGTGATGGATATTCAGATAAAGACAGCGAATATCACGTCTTAAATGATGATTTTCGTTATTGTCTTTGCTAAAATGTTCTTTGTAAAAATTGACAACTGATAAAAATACGGCAACGATCGAGTTTCGCTTCCTCTTTGCTTTCTGCTGTTTTAATTTCCCTCACTGACGATACCGGCGTCGCCGGAAATTGTTCGTAAACTTTTTCTCCAACTCGCTTGACCGGACAGCCGAACGAAAAATGAATTATTGGCACAATTGCATATCGTATCGCAATAAGCCTGTCGCGGCGCGAACCGAAAGTGGACACGTTAATTCGTCGCTTCGAAGAAAAAAAAAAAAAAAATTCCCGGTCCGTCGGTTGTTAAAATATAATTCATACAGCGAAGGGCGCGCACACGACAGCGGTTATTAATTTTAACGGACGTGTCCGATTCAGCGGTATCTCGCGTTGGATAGCAGTGAAAACAATTTTTCGTGTGATATACCACGTAAGCACTTACGTACGTATATGTCGATGTATCCATTGCAATCGGTCGATTACTCGCATCGTAACAATATTATTAAACATCCCCCGATCTATCTTAACGTGTATACATTAATAATACCCGCACTCCCGAAAAAAATAACTACTACGTACGTCATTCTTACTCGATGAAGTGCATCGCTCGATAATTCATCATGAAAATCTTTCTTCGTTGCGCCGTTTCTTCGCAGACTATAATGATAGTAATGAGCAAATTGATAATTGTCAGTCGAGAAGAATAACTAAATCTCAGGACAGGTGTTGTAATTTTCGTAATAACGTATTCTCGTGTCTTGACGAGTCAATTAATTTATTTTCCTTTCGACCCCCGTAATATCGTGAACAATAAAAAACATAAATAAAAAAAACGGAAAAACATTTTTTTTTTTTTCCAAGGAATTATGAATGCAAGTAACATAAAAAATATTTGCATAAATGCATTGCAAAAAAATAAATGTCGATGAATCAAAGAGTAATTAATAAAAATGAACAGCGAATGGAATGGATTTCTTCGTAAATTGTTATTTCGAAAATCAAATTGTTTGAGATTAGTCGCGTAAAATACGAAATAATAATTTCTTTGGAATTGATTAGCCAATTAAATAACTCTCATCATTGTTCAAGATTGTTAGAAAATGACCGGTTTCGCTGTCCAAACGCGCGTCACACATGCGTTATGTAAAGGTCCGGCGAACCAGTGATTTTCTTTTATTCTACACACCTATAAGCGTAGCCTTCTCGATTTTATATACGTACGTGAATTACGTAAAGCAGAGCGGATTACGGTACACCGAAACTCGATCCGTATACGTAGGTATAGACTCGATATATATGTATATATAGATATATCGAACTATAGGCACACCTATAGCCTGAGGTCCGACTTGTTGGAGCACTCGAGGACTATGTGGATCGGCGCGTACCGCGTTGCTTAGCACCCATAAACGCGTTGCACTCCGAAAAGAAATGTATCGAAACAGCGAAAGCAGTTCGAAACCTTGGAATTCTTAGCGTTTGTATGGTGGACCATCGAAATACATATAAAAATACAGATTGACTGTTCTCCGCCCAACCCAAGACCCCCAACATGCGTGCTAATTATATTATCGACATTTTTTTTTTTTTTTTTTCTTTTTATATCGAGTTGTTACGACGTATGCTTATTAATATAAAGTTCGTCCGACATTGAACAATATTGATGGGTTACGTGGAGGTGCACAGTGGCAGGAAAAACACGCGATGCGATACAGAATCGTTACGCTGAAAAGAAATGTATTTAAACAGCGAAAGGATTTCGGAACCTTGACATTTTTGGCGATTTTGTTGCCGAACCCTCGAACTGCATAAGTCGCGATTAAATTACGCTACGAAAAACTCGGCTTTCGGAAACTTTTTTTTCATGTGTGCAAATTTTATTCCACTCGATTCTGAAGAAACAATAACGATCGTTGCATCATTAAGAATAAATTTAATTCGCTCATTTACTCAATGCATTGGAACAAACACAATTGAAGCGTTAAAGCAAATTCAACGTTCTTCCATATGGGACAGTAAAAAAAAAGAGAAATATTCCTCCAATACAAGATAAACACAAAATCTTGTGGAAGGTTCTGAAAATTTCGGGCTGATGGCCATCTTCCGTGAAGAGATTCACAAGAATTCTATAAATAACGTTGTTCCGGACAAATCGGATGAAACAGCGTGGAAAAACGGTCGTTTTCGTTAATTAACTTGCAATTACGAAGTGTACGCGAATAATGTGTGCATCAGAACAGTGGCGCAGCGACCGAAAGCATGGAATCTCTTAATTAGCGTTGCATAAAAGTTACGTGCTTTTCTGCATGCGCCGCATGTATATTCGTAACACAAGCGCATTACCGAATTATGCATGTCGCACTTCTATCAACCTTAGCTGACCACTGTGGGGTCTCGAATACCCCATTTTCTCAAAAAATGCGCAAGAAACAGATAAATTTTTTTTTGGATATTTGCCAGACACGCAATATCATCATGGAGAATATATGTATTGTATAAAATTATCTATATTAATGTAGAATGTTACGGATGCATACGCAGATGCAGTATTTATAAGTACAAATATTGTGACGAGAGATGAAAAAGGGAAAGGCTTTTTGCAGTCTCTGACTCTGCGCTGCAACAGGGAAGGCTGCACCGACGAGTAGAGAGAGGAGTGGAATCTCCTTTAAGTGGGTCAGTCTCTCGCAGGTCTCGTGATACAATTTTTCAGCAATTATCGTTCTCCTCTTTTACCGTATTCTGTTCCTTCTCCTCAAAGCAGTGATCGTACACAGTTGGCGTGTGGTAAGCACGCGGCGTTTGTGAAATATTCAAAATGATTTTTTGAACCCTAATTAGGTTAGGTGATACGCATGGTTGGTTTACTTACTTTAGCGACGATCGATAAAGGCGTTAGAATTGTCGGCTTCTTCCGTATTGAAAAGACGAAGTTCTGTTAACGATGTTTTGTCACAAAATCCGAAATTTCCATTATTTCTTGATACATTAATGAAAATTGACTTCTGAAATCATGTGCAGACGACTTTCGTGTGCATTATAGCACTGCAATGTTTATATTATACCAACATTGCGCTTGCGCAAAACACTTCGAAACTTCGATCACATAAAACTCTGCGAATAAAATATTCAAGGGCGGGAATAGTTCCGCTGTCGTCGTCGAAAAAATTAGAAAAGAAAAGCCTTAAGGATTATTAATTATAAGTGCAGACGTATAGGATGTTAACCCATTTTTTTTATTTTGCCATATTTTCTGACATCGTAAACAACGCTTGTTCGCCCGGCTAAGTAAGAAACTGATAGCAGAGAATTAAAAAAAAGGAGTGTATAATACAAAACAAATGTACTATTAAAAAACGTGCGAAATTTCTAAAGTGCACAATCTATTGTTTTCCAAACGACGCTTAATATTTATCATCTCCCAATTTTTCATTTTCGGGTAACATGGTTTTTGCGGTTGATGTAGTTGTTGTGGGTGATGTGGTTGCTGCGGGTGATGTCGTTGCTGCGGGTGATGTAGTTGCTGCGGGTGATGTAGTTGCTGCGGATGATGTGGTTGCTGCGGATGATGTGGTTGATGGGGATGATGTGGTTGATGGGGATGATGTGGTTGGTGCTGGTGATGTGGTTGGTGCGGTTGATGCGGCTGCTGCGGTTGATGCGGTTACTGTGGATCCCTGGGTTACTGTGGGTTTCTGGATTGCTGCGGATCGTTCTGGGCATTTCAATGCACAGAAAATTCTAGTAGAATCGAAAAAGAATTTTCCCATGCTTGGACAAGTTACATTGCAAACGGCCTTCCGAATGGAATTTAACTTTTCGAATCCCCCAAACCCGAATCGTGCAATTCTTACGCCGTGAGGAACCGCATCTAGGTCTTCATTATTCTGCAAGGAATCGATAATAAAAATAAACTTCCGGAAAAGGTGAAATATAAAATGATATCATTCAATGACACTTACCTGAGCCGTAATCACAGCAGGAATTAAAAAGCAAATAAGCATTTTAACTTTTCCACGACACATATTGAATAATAACTTTGCAAAGATTTAGGCTTTCTGACAAACTTTGTTCAGGAGGCAACTATTCAAGAAATACTTAGACGCGAATACTTATATACTGATGGAGATGGGAGCCTTTTTCAACGAGACGTCGGTGCGCGTTGCTGCATAATTTCGAAGCTATCATAATTTATTTCGGCGTTCAACTTCCATTGAAACTGGAAGTTCCTTCGCACGTATCAATTGTTACCTAATTCATTTAGTCGGGCTATTTACAGTGTTACTAGAACAGTCCGTCCTTCTACGTAATTTCAAAGATTTTAACAATCATATCTCATTACTGACAAAAGGAAGAGATTTTTCGCGGACTTCCCTAAGAGATAAGGCTCTCTTGTTTTAGTCACGCGATAGGTGTGTGTTACGAGACAATTGGAATCATAAGCTTTCTTTTTTTTATTTATTTATTCCATTGAACGCACGCGCGTCAGTCAATGAACTCACGGTCGTGGCTTAGAGATAACACTTCTTAAAACAGCGTATTATTGTTGTCGAGTTGTATGTAGTTTTGGACATTTTAAAGATCGAGGAATTCACTTAATCAAAGGTATTTTCTTCATTCCGCCAAATATGGGTTTATAAGACATGTTCGCTGCGCCGAAAAAAAAAACTGTTGTGTTTTTTATCCTTCGAATTGTCCCGATGGATGTTAAGTCAAAAAATGACTCTTGTTTCCACATTCGGCGGGACAAAACGTATCAAATTGTACGATTTAAAACATTTTATGATGCGAAATAGTATTTTGTGATAATAGTGCGAGAAGGCGGACTTTACGGCGAAGATTGGGAAGTGGCCGCACGAGTCGGATCGAGCAAAGTTCGATTCCGAACATCAAGCGATCAACTCAGTTGCCGAGCTTCCGAGTAGACGGCTATACTAAAATAAGAATTTTGGGCCAATGCCCTCTAACGGCAGGATGTTGAAAGCGTGTCGGTAACGTCACGTTTTCTACTTCACCTTAAAGAGACCTTGATATATATTCGTCTCTGATTTCGAATTCGTTTAAACGGAATGTGTACTTATACAAATACAGTAAGAGAGATGGATTAACAGATCGATAGTATTTTTATTCATCAGGTGGGAAAATGCATACATATACAAAAGATCTTACAACCGAAAGTCACGTAAAGATGGTTAAGATCGTGCTACGATAAAAAGTAATATCTGCATATAATGATGACGAGTATTTTGCATGGAGGGTCATTTAAATAATGTTTTCAAATATAAATACAAGGACATTAATATACGAGTAAAAGAGAGATATTTGATTGCAACAATCTATGAAATTGGTGGCAGAGACTCTATTGAGACAGTTTCGCTTCTTTTCCTTTTCGTTTCACACGGATGGTTCCCCTGTGCCGGTCTGAGGTTAGCCCCGGATTGTCCCCTTGGAATAGTTGTTGCTGCAACTACTGTAGCAACGACTATTGCTACAGGCAACTGTTGCCTGTTGCTGTTGTTGTTGCGTGTTGTGCTACATCGAGCAATCGCAATTTCAGCGATAAAAGTTATCGAAGCAAATGTTAAACCAATAGCAAGAATAACAAATGCAAAACGCAAATCCGCCATAGTCATAACTCTGACGATCTTATTACCTTTGACGTCGTCGTCAACTGTGAAATCAGCAGCTGTTACTTTATCTATTCTCGACTCAAAAGAAACTGTTAAATCGGCCTCGAATAATGACATGCCTATCTTGTCAAATTTTTCTTTTAACGGCCAGTTATTTCGGACCAACCAAGTAATTTCCAGCGTCGCGATGGGCTCGGTGGAAATATGAAATTTGAATGCCTGTGCATCATCTATGAGATTCTTTTCGTCAAAGTGTATACAAGCGGCCAATGAGTCGCGGATAACGTATTTGGTACAATTTGGATTGCGGAGATTGATGTAACGTCCGTCAAATTTTGGATCATCAAAATAGCCAGCATACGTCGAAAAACCATAAATAGTATGGTCACTCTCAGCAAGGTCCTGGACGGAATTTACAACGGGAAGAGATACATTGGTGGTCAGTAGTGAAGCGATTTGCCCCTGATAAATCCCTTGCATAGTTACAGCAAACAATAGTAGACCGGTGAGATATAGTCTCGCCGCGAGATTTCGAGGTATATTTTCAAAGCCCATATTGCAAATAATACGAACAACGTTTAGAATTGACGGAACAAGTTCCTGATGTACATTAAATTTGAAGAAAAGCACGGTGATGAACAAAACCGAGTAAACTCCTAGTTGAGACTTGAAATCGACCACACCAAGAATTTTTTGCAACTGTGTCTTGTGACCAGGATATTGGGTGATAATATACAATCTATGTCGTATAAATGGATACAGCGCCGGAAGGGCGTTAGAATATTGCTCCGTGGGATTCATACAAACATCGGAAATTTCAGCCGCTAAGTACCGGTATCCATCGTTTGCCGAATAATCGAATATGTGAATCGTGCATGTTGCCGTTGCGTTAAGAACTTTTGTAATGAGAGAGAAAATGTATTGATCGAAACGATCAGAGGTATACCACAGCGGCAGGCTACCTTTATCGGCCAACACGTAAAAGCCTATTTCATGACCGCCAAGATCTTTTGTCTTATCAAAATCCAGATTATCGCAAATATTTCCATCCTTTTCGTATATCCGGTAGAACAGAGACCAAGGATTTCTTCCCCTTAGTAACCATGTATTCACTCGTTGCCACGGACTCGGTGCTTCCTTAGTATATGGATTATAACCATATATAAACATTTTTCTTATCACAGAATTGTAGCATATGAGCTTTGCATGTGGCAAGTTGTTTAGCCCAACTCCGAACAAAATACCAGGGACATGTCGACAAGTTCCGTCCGCATTTGGCGGCCACATCACTAATAGAAAAGAGCCCATGTGATTCCACCATGGTAAGCGTCTTATTTGTTCGATGTTGCGTAACACTTGTTGCAAAGAAGAAGCCACTAGTACAAAGTTCTGTAGTCTATGCAAGCGATTGTTCAAAGGAATGTACTCGCGTTTCGTTTGCGTCTTACGTGCGGGCAACAAAACTGTTGGAATTAGTTGACGCGACATCAACGTCGTAAGAAGTTTCTCTGGCAATTCCCCGACAATAACTGTCGCGTGACCCCGGTTTGCGTAGCAAGATGTCAAGATGTTAACCTAGAAGGTGTGTTGAATCCTTTGTAATTTTCATTATTTTCGTATTAATACTACGTTTGCGAAAGATCTTACCGTTGCTTCGACATAATGAGATGTATATTCTGGTTCGGTCGTTTTAATTCGAATCTCAGCGCGACAGGTCGTCACCATGAGGATTAAGAACAAAGTAGAAGGCTTAGTTAGCACCATGATTTCGTCGGTTTATAAAAAAAAAAGAAACTGTCTTTATTTATGATGTAGCGAATACAGCAGTTAAACGGATACTGAAACAAACGCTCGCGGAAAATTACGTGTTACATATTACAGCGCTGGCGTGAATGGGAAGGGGGAGAAAGACGGTCATTTGATAATATGTTCCTTCATTTCTCTAATAAAAATGTATCAGATGCCGAATGTCGCATCGAGAATAATGAGATAATAAAGTTTTTCGGCGTTAAGGCTAAAAATCGGATAATTTGGCTGAATTGTGATGAGGATAAGTTTTAATTTCAAGGAATTATCAGGTTTTTATTCGATGGAATATTTTCAGGATAGCTACCCCCCCTTCATTTGCCCTTCATTTTTCATGCATAGTTCGCACAACCGAGTGGCAACTTCTCCCTTATGAATTCGCATGTGTCACACGCAACTATCCCCATCACTAGACCCTTGTCGCATTTTTTATGCGCATATTTTATCAATCAACTTGCAATCGATCTTTGGTAAAGACGAATTTGCGGAATATATGGTACTATTGGATAAATGAATAAAAAGGAAGAGACTGAACGAAGTAGCAAAGGAGTTACCAAAAACAGCTAAGTCCTTTATATATATTGTAATTAAGAGACGCAGTCGCATCTCGACGCCAAGTAGTTGTAAAAAGTTTTTAAAAATTGTAAAGAAGCCCTCGCAGCAGCCGTATGCCGGTCGAATGCTCCCGAGTAGTTATACGCCAATCCTAATGTCTCAACGTTTTTTTCTCGTGAATGATTTAAGTACGAATTATACAAAAGAAAAACAAAAGCTGCCAACTACGTTGGCATATTGCTTCCTCTTTTCTTTTATCACAGTCTTCCAGTTCCGTTTGTGTAAAAGTACGTTTATCATATTTGGCTTCCTAAAGAAGCTTTGTTTTGTGATCATCACTTACTTTAATTGTTAGTTTTTACGTGAATATTTTATTAGTCCTCTGCTATTAATGGTCTTCAGCCCGCAGATTAAATTTATTTATCTATTTAATTATGTATTTATTTATTATTTATATTCATATTATCTATTAAATTTTCAAAATCATAATGAACTCGGAAAAAAAGAGCGAACAAACATTTTAATGACACAGCTGGTTTTATACAAAAGAAAAAAAAATGTAATACCTCATTTTTCGAAATAGATAATTTTTATCTTAAAAGAAAAACATCGACAGATAGTATGCTAGACAATACAAGTCATTATTATAAAAAGAAAGAAAAGAAAAAAAATAGTATCCTAGAAAAAGAACGATTCTTTCTTTCTCCTACTGTTACAGTTGCAAAATGATGGTGCAATTATTACGAAGCACGTGAGACAATGTAGTTGTAGCGCGCGGCAGCGTCGTCTCTCGTATATATAGTCGTTACACGGCTGTTGGTTATACAGTGTCCACGGTCAGTTGTACCATAAGCGCAAAGCGTCAAGAGTTCTCATATAGCTATTTAGTGCGGCTACGATCAACAAGTACGCTTGCCGGTAGCGCTAGCGACTGCGAGACTTTCCCGTTCACGCATGTCAGAGCTCTCCAGCGCGTGAATATTGTCTCCCTGCGAGAGTGACGAGAATGACGAATGTTTTATCTGCCCACAACTTGTACCGGATATATGAATTATACGACACTTTAATCTATCAATTCGTGTCGAGTGCACACCGAACCTTATAGATCGTTCGCATTGATAAGATAACAATTTAGATCACATTTCTAAATAATTATGTAGTATACCCACTTTAGATAATGATTATCTATCGCTGGTAAGCATGACAATGATATTGATGAACATGGTATATCAAGACGCGGTAGCGCCTCGCCGCCAAGTACTTTAAAAAAAAATGTTTAGCATGGCGTGTATGCATACTATACAGAAAAAAAATGCTCGCGGCTATAATACTGTAGTCCACCGCTAAGGAGTTGGTGGCGATATTTAATCGAATCGTATCGAAAGTATCGAAATGCGAGTTTTATATTGTTGTCGGTTTATTCGTGCCGTGATTGGTCGACGAGATTCGACAGGAGGGTTTGGACGCGCGCGCAGCGCGCGGCTGTAACCTCGTAGTGCATATAAATACGCTAGAAAACGGACACCCACTGACTTTAAGCTTTCTTTTTTTTAACTCCCGACTGCCCGCTAGGGCAAAAAGACGGGAGTTATGCGTTTCACGCCGACGGGCAATTTCGTTGTCCGGAATGTTCTCGGAAACGGCAGAAAATTACTTGACAAAATTTTGTATGCAGATTTTATGACGTACATTGAAGATTGGTTGCAAAGTAAAATTTCAATCCGTGGAATATCGGTAGAAATAAAAGCGATTTAGTAAACTGTCAATCGAATATATCGAAGATGGCCGCCATCTTCTGCGATACATTTTCGTCTGGCGTATGTTTTTACGGCGGATAGTACGATACCGGACTACGTGTTGCGCGTCGGTCGAGCGTCATCGTTCGCACAGAGCTCGATCTCCGTGCGGCATAACCTCAAATTCGCGGAGGTATACGTTGCAGTAAAAAACATCTTCTCTAAAAAAGATGAAATAATAAAATTTACAAAAAATTTAAAAACTCCCGACTGCAAAAAGAGTGAAATAACAATTAATTTTTGACGTGTTGTAATCGGGAGATTTCCATACCCAATGACATAAAAATCTCCCGATTACAACACGTCAAAAATTAATTTTTATTTCACTCTTTTTCCAGTCGGGAGTTTATAATTTTTTTGTAAAATTTTTTTATTATTTATTTATTCCATTGAACGCACGCGCGTCAGTCAATGAACTCACGGTCGTGGCTTAGAGATAACACTTCTTAAAACAACGTATTATTCTTGTCGAGTTGTAAATAGTTTTGGACATTTAAAAGATCGAGGAATTTACTTAATCAAAGGTATTTTCTTCATTCTGCCAAATATGTGTTTATAAGACATGTTCGCTGCGCCGAAAAAAAAAACTGTTTTTTTTATCCTTCGAATTGTCCCGATGGATTTTAGGTAAAAAAATGACTCTTGTTTCCACATTCGGTGGGACCAAATATATCAAATTGTATGATGTAAAACATTTTATGATGTGAAATAGTATTTTGCGATCTAGTGCGAGAAGACGGACTTTACGGCGAAGGTTGGGAAGTGGCCGCACGAGTCGAATCGAGCAAAGTTCGAGTCCGAACATCAAGCGATCAACTCAGTTGCCGAGCTTCTGAGTAGACGGCTATACTAAAATAAGAATTTTGGGCCAATGCCCTCTAACGGTAGGATGTGGAAAGCGTGTGGGTAACGTGACGTTTTCTACTTCACCTTAAAGAGACCTTGATATATATTCGTCGCTGATTTCAAATTCGTTTAAAAGGAATGTGTACTCATACAAATACAGTAAGAGAGATGGATTAACAGATCGATAGTAATTTTATTCATCAGGTGGGAAAATGTATACAGATACAAAAGATCTTACAACCGAAAGTCACGTAAAGATGGTTGAGATCATGCTACGATAAAAAGTAATATCCGCATATAATGATGACGAGTATTTTGCATGGAGTGTCATTTAAAAAATGTGAAAATATTCTTTAAATTATAAATTATATAAAGAAAATATAAATACCAGGACATTACTATACGAGTAAAAGAGAGACATTTGATTGCAACAATCTACGAAATTGGTGGTAGAGACTCTATTGAGACCGTTTCGCTTCTTTTCCTTTTCGTTGCACACGGATGTTTCCCCTGTGCTGGTCTGAGGTTAGCCCCGGATTGTCCACTTGGGATAGTTGTTGCTGCAACTACTGTAGCAACTACTATTGCTACAGGCAACAGTTGCCTGTTGTTGTTGTTGTTATTGTTGTGTGTTCTGCTACATCGAGCAATCGCAATTTCAGCGATAAAAGTTATCGAAGCAAATGTTAAACCAATAGCAAGAATAACAAATGCAAAACGCAAATCCGTCATAGTCATAACTCTGACGATCTTATTACTTTTGACGTCGTCGTCAACTGTGAAATCGGCAGCTGTTACTTTATCTATTCTCGACACAAAAGGAATTGTTATATCGGCTTCGAACAATGACATGCCTATCTTGTCAAATTTTTCTTTTAACGGCCAGTTATTTCGGACCATCCAAGTAATTTCCAGCGTCGCGATATGCTCGGTGGAAACATGAAATTTGAATGCCTGTGCATCATCTATGAGACTCTTGTCGTCAAAGTGTATACACGCAGCCAATGAGTCGCGGATAACGTATTTGGTACAATTTGGATTGTGGAGATTGATGTAACGTCGGTCAAATTTTGGATCATCAAAATAACCAGCATACGTCGAAAAACCATAAATAGTATGGTCACTCTCAGCAAGGTCCTGGACGGAATTTACAACGGGAAGAGATACATTGGTGGTCAGTAGTGAAGCGATTTGCCCCTGATAAATCCCTTGCATAGTTACAGCAAACAATAGTAGACCGGTAAGATATAGTCTCGCCGCGAGATTTCGAGGTATATTTTCAAAGCCCATATTGCAAATAATACGAACAACGTTTAGAATTGACGGAACAAGTTCCTGATGTACATTAAATTTGAAGAAAAGCACGGTGATGAACAAAACCGAGTAAACTCCTAGTTGAGACTTGAAATCGACCACACCAAGAATTTTTTGCAACTGTGTCTTGTGACCAGGATATTGGGTGATAATATACAATCTATGTCGTATAAATGGATACAGCGCCGGAAGGGCGTTAGAATATTGCTCCGTGGGATTCATACAAACATCGGAAATTTCAGCCTCTAAGTACTGGTATCCATCGTCTACCGAATAATCGAATATGCGAATCCAGCATGTTGCCGTTGCGTTAAGAACTTTTGTAATGAGAGAAAAAATGTAATGGTTGAGAGGATGAGTGGTATTCCACAGCGGCAGGCTACCTTTACCGGCCAAGATGTAAAACTGTATTTCATGACCGCCAAGATCTTTTGTCTTATCAAAATCCAGATTATCGCAAATATTCCCATCCTTTTCGTATATCCGGTAGAACAGAGTCCAAGGACTTCTTCCCCTTATTAACCATGTATTCACTCGTTGCCACGGACTCGGTGCTTCGTTAGTATATGGATTATAACCATATATAAACATTTTTCTTATCACACGATTGTAGCATATGAGCTTTGCATGTAGCAAGTTGTTTAGCCAAACTCCGAACAAAATACGAGAGACATATCGACATGTTCCGTCCGCATTTGGCGGCCACATCACTAATAGAAAAGAGCCCATGTGATTCCACCATGGTAAGCGTCTTACTTGTTCGATGTTGCGGAACACTTGTTCCAAAGAAGAAGCCACTATTACAAAGTTCTGTAGTCTATGCAAGCGATTGTTCAAAGGCATGAACACGGGTTTCGGTGGCGTCTTAAGTGCGGGCAACAAAACTATTGGAATTAGTTGACGCGACATCAACGTCATAAGAAGTTTCTCTGGCAATTCCCCGACAATAACTGTCGCGTGACCCCGGTTTGCGTAGCAAGATGTCAAGATGTTAACCTAGAAGGTGTGTTGAATCCTTTGTAATTTTCATTATTTTCGTATTAATACTACGTTTGCGAAAGGTCTTACCGTTGTTTCGACATAATGAGATGTATATTCTGGTTCGGTCGTTTTAATTCGAATCTCAGCGCGACAAGTCGTCACCATGAGGATTAAGAACAGAGTAGAAGGCTTAGTTAGCACCATGATTTCGTCGGTTTATAAAAAAAAAAGAAACTGTCTTTAGTTATGATGTAGCGAATACAGCAGTTATACGGATACTGAAACAAACGCTCGCGGAAAATTACGTGTTACATATTACAGCGCTGGCGTGAATGGGAAGGGGGAGAAGGACGCTCATTTGATAATATGTTCCTTCATTTCTCTAATAAAAATGTATCAGATGCCGAATGTCGCATCGAGAATAATGAGATAATAAAGTTTTTCGGCGTTAAGGCTAAAAATCGGATAATTTGGCTGAATTGTGATGAGGATAAGTTTTAATTTCAAGGAATTATCAGGTTTTTATTCGATGGAATATTTTCAGGATAGCTACCCCCCTTCATTTGCCCTTCATTTTTCATGCATAGTTCGCACAACCGAGTGGCAACTTCTCCCTTATGAATTCGCATGTGTCACACGCAACTATCCCCATCACTAGTCCCTTGTCGCATTTTTTATGCGCATATTTTATCAATCAACTTGCAATCGATCTTTGGTAAAGACGAATTTGCGGAATATATTATTTTTCATTGGATAAACGAATAAAAAGGAGGAGACTGAACGAAGTAGCAAAGGAGTTAGCAAAAACAGCTAAGTCCTTTGTATATATTGTAATTAAGAGACGCAGTCGCATCTCGACACCAAGTAGTTGTAAAAAGTTTTTAAAAATTGTAAAGAAGCCCTCGCAGCAGCCGTATGCCGGTCAAATGCTCCCGAGTAGTTATACGCCAATCCTAATGTCTCAACGTTTTTTTCTCGTGAATGATTTAAGTACGAATTATACAACAGAAAAACAAAAGCTGCCAACTACGTTGGCATATTGCTTCCTCTTTTCTTTTATCACAGTCTTCCAGTTCCGTTTGTGTAAAAGTACGTTTATCATATTTGGCTTCCTAAAGAAGCTTTGTTTTGTGATCATCACTTACTTTAATTGTTAGTTTTTAAGTGAATATTTTATTAGTCCTCTGCTATTAATGTTCTTCAGCCCGCAGATTAAATTTATTTATCTATTTAATTATGTATTTATTTATTATTTATATTCATATTATCTATTAAATTTTCAAAATCATAATGGACTCGGAAAAAAACAACGAACAAACATTTTAATAACATAGCTGGTTTTATACAAAAGAAAAAAAAAATGTAATACCACATTTTTCGAAATAGATAATTTTTATCTTAAAAGAAAAACATCGACAGATAGTATGCGAGACAATACAAGTCATTATTATAATAAAAAGAAAAGAAAAAAAATAGTATCCTAGAAAAAGAACGATTCTTTCTTTCTCCTGCTGTTACAGTTACAAAATAATGGTGCAATTATTACGAAGCACGTGAGACAATGTAGTTGTAGCGCGCGGCAGCGACGTCTCTCGTATATATAGTCGTTAGACGGCTGTTGGTTATACAGTGTCCACGGTCAGTTGTACCATAAGCGCAAAGCGTCAAGAGTTCTCATATAGCTATTTAGTGCGGCTACGATCAACAAGTACGCTTGCCGGTAGCGCTAGCGACTGCGAGACTTTCCCGTTCACGCATGTCAGAGCTGTCCAGCGCGTGAATATCGTCTCCCTGCGAGAGTGACGAGAATGACGAATTAACATGTTTTATCTGCCCACAACTTGTACCGGATATATGAATTATACGACACTTTAATCTATCAATTCGTGTCGAGTGCACACCGAACGTTATAGATCGTTCGCATTGATAAGATAACAGTTTAGATCACATTTCTAAATAATTATGTAGTATACCCACTTTAGATAACGATTATCTATCGCTGGTAAGCATAACAATGATATTGATGAACACGGTATATCAAGAAGCGGTAGCGCCTCAACGCCAAGTACTTAAAAAAAAAATGTTTACCATGGCGTGTATGCATACTATACAGAAAAAAAATATTCCCGCGGCTATAATACTGTAGTGCATATAAATACGCTAGAAAACGGACACCCACTGACTTTGGCGGGCGCGTGCGAAGTCGGAGGAAGTAGGAAAAGTATGCTAGACAGTGATAGGATATTGTTTAGTGTGTCGAGTCCGTAGTTCGCACGCAGCTTCACGCCGAGTCAGCAAGTGTTTAGTAACGAACGCGACGTTTCATTTTTCGCAGCCCTCGTTTCGTTGAGCAGTGTTGTGTCGTCGGAATACTTGTCTCGAAACTCAACGAAAATTTCGTTAATCATTAATTGCAATGACGTACCGAGGATAGCACAAGTTTTGAAATACGAAGATTTATCTCGTATAATTGTTACGGTGCTTCGCGAAAGTGGCTCGTCGAATTTAGGTTATGGTTCGGCATACCACGTGAGTTCATCGAAAAACTTGTCGGCATTTATCGCTCTGTTATTTTCCATAAACAAAGCTCGTGAGGATAATTAATACGGAAAGGAGTGACTCTCTACTACACTGTGTATTGTGTAACACCTGAGGTAACGAAGTTTCATATTTTATTTATTCAGCTAAAAATAACTTTCATCGCGTAGTATATAACTCGCGTATGATTATATTTCGGTACAAAGTCTATTATCGTACAGCTTTAACTATTTTCAACTAAGCGAATTCCGATAACTGCTCGCGTACCGATCTTTCGTTTGAATGAACAAATGTAGCGCGTAGATGATTGTATTATCTTCGAAAATTTTCCTGCTGCATTCATCACTACGGTTACAATCTTGATAAAAATTATCGGTCTCAATTGATCTCTCTCTCATTTCCGATACATTCCGTGAAATGCGATACGTATAAGAATTCGGTATTGTGACTGACGAAAAAATAAAAAATGTTTAATAATTAGAATATCCTTAAGATAATGACAAACGTATATCTCGGATAATACACGCCAATTTCGATAACGTGTATTAGCGCAGAGTATGAAATATAATTAAGTCTTAGAGGAAGCGTTTAAGGCGTTTTCCTAAGACGCTCTGCGGAAATGACCCTACGCGGTGCGTGAAAACAGATATCGATTGCTTTTGCGTGCGAGAAAGCGAGAACCCGTGACCGCGAGACGGACGCTGACCGAGCAGACTTCGTCAATAATTTTTTTCCAGCAAATGGGAAAGCGATCGAAAATTGGGGAACGTTTTCAAATTTTTTTTTTTTTTATATGTAATTTTTTTTGGCACCCAAACTTCGTATTTCTGGAAACTGTATCGCGTATTTATGCGTGCGACTATCATAGAAACTATTTCCGTAATACGGCAAGCTACTTGATGCAAATTTAGCAGAAAGCCGCCAGTATTGTCGTTTTGAACAAATTTCGCGTCGAGGGCGTTTAAAGCGCCGTGGAGGCGATGCAAGAAATACCTTAGTAGTTACAACACGGGATAAATAGAGTGTCTTGATGATGTCGGTTATTATTGTTGCCTCGATCTTTTACGCCGTGGTGTTTCAAGTCTCCTGTTTTGTACTTCTATCAATGATCATTGGCAATATGTAGCACGTAACGTCGTATAACCCGTCCGTCGATTCCAACGCGATTAGCGATCATGAGGTCGATTTCATCGGCCTCGGCGTATCGCCTCGTAAACAGCTCGAGCGGAGGAATTGGGACAACTTCATCGGAATTTAACAAAACTATTTATTTCGTAAAATAATGTACGACGATGTTATTGGGATATTTGTCATTGAGTTTTTTTGCACTCAATACTTATAGTCTTTGGAAAAAAAAAATTTAATTTTCTCGATTTTTTTTGTTTAAGATTATAATAATAATATAATTCAAAGATTATAACAAAATAGATAATTTTGTTAAATTCCGTTGAAGTTTTCGTACGTCTCAATTCCCCTGATCGACACGTTTATTATAATTAATTAATAAATAATAATATAATTATTTCAAAATGCAATTTTTTTTACGTATAACCTATAAAATTATTATTATTCGTATAATTGAAAAATCTATGTCATACATAAATTGAACTGAAATAATCATTGTATTCTACTAAACGTGCATTTGCCGTAAAATCAGTAAAATCAAGAATGGCGTAAACGCGTTTTAAATGGAGTAAAAATTCTGTAATTTGCGCTTGAAACCCGTTAGACCTTCGTCGATACTCTTGGCCACCCGTCATCGATCTCCGTTCAGTGACTAAAACCCCCATTCGGCAAGTTTTCTTCGTGAACGCGTGCCACAGCCGTTACGTTGCATGGCGCTCAGTTGCGCAATTGGTGACGTAAAAAAACGTAGGAAATTGCAAAGCAAACAAGTTTTTCCGCCAAAGTTGGAATCCCGCGGGAATTACGTGGCAACGAATCCCAAATATAGAATACGCAATTTAGATCGAAGAATTATTATTATTTATCTATTTACATTTTTTTTTAAATTTATAATATCTTTCTTTTTTATTATATATATATATATATATATTTTTTTTTAATTCCAAAGAGTTTAACTCGTTTCATCACCGTGAATAAATATTGCTGCTATCTACTGCGGTGAAAAAGATTGCAACTATTGTACCACGTCACGGATCGCTTGGAGGTAAAGCCCCCGGATACGTCACAGAAAGCGAGACAACGCGAAACACGCCCGCGCGCAGTCGAGGGAACGCTTTCGTACGCGCAAAACCAGAAGCGCGAGAACTCGTGTGGCGTGATGCAACAACGAAATACCGAATAGTCGAGTTGCGCCTATCATCGAAGACGATTCGACTCTAACCCTCGACTCGCGGCTCTCGACGTTTTTTTTTTCGATCTCTTCGTCTTTGTTTTACCAACGGAGAATCGTGCGCCCGCTGACACCCATCGTTGACGCTATTTACCCGTCGTGTTTCTTCACTGACCTTAGAACATCATCGTTCAGTGCTGATTCGGCGCTCAACAGCGTGGCTTGTTGCTCCCGTCGACGTTGCAAAAGAAAGAAAAAACAAAGAGTTTTACCGATTAAAGGATAATTCGTTCGAGGATTTCGTCGAAAACCATAGAATGGCTTCGCTCAGGGAGTTGAACGGTGAGTTAAAAATGTTTTTTGTTAATTTGTTTGTTATTTATATTTTTTTTCGCAACCGTTGTTCACCCATTGTCGATGTATGTGATTTACCGGAACCCGTTTTACCGACTATCAATCGTAATACAAAAATTTTGAAAATATCGCTGATACGAAAAATGTTGTACATCCATCAAAATGTATAAATGAAAAATATAATTATTGCAATATTTTTATGCGCTCAGAGGATATCTTCAGAGATACGGGATGTTTCTGCATAACTTAATGAAAAGTTTCTAGTAAGGACGGGTTTTTCGTTTTTTTTTTCTTCATTAAAATTTTACGATAATTCTTAAATAAGAACTGCAGATAGGCGGCAATTGAGTCGTAAACTATGTAAAGAATCTGTTTTTTTTTTTCTTTCGCTACACGGATTAGCTTCGCTCGCGGAGTGCACCAAACAGTCGTCACCCGTTATATTTTTGTATAATTTTATTCTTCTCTTGTCGGGTTGTCTTTCGTCCAGACGAAAAAAAGAACTATCGAAACCCAGTGGAACAAAAATATTTCTCGAGGTTATTCGAAAATAAAATTTTATATTTTTATATCCGGAATCGATGTGACGTATAGACTCGCGTCTTCGTGACGTTAGCATCGGAGTCGAAAGACCGATGGGGAACATTTAAAAATAACATCACATTTTTCGAATTTTTATAAATTCGAATCGCACCTTATTGTTCATAAATATAATAAAAAAAAAACAAATTGAGTATTTCTCGCGCGCCATTTCGCCGAAAAAAAATTAATCGATAAAAGGAAAAATGACGAAGAAACAAATGAATTTAACAAATTAAATAATATCGACAAGATATTCACGATTTCAGTTGAACTTCGTACTTTACGTTTTATCGCAATTGACATACGACGACCCCGTCACGCAACGATATATTTCACTCGATAAACGATCGATTGAGAAATAATAATATCGATACGATTTTGCGGTTAAATTCAATTCTCTGTGGTAAAATTATTAACTGGAAATAGTTAAACATCTCATTCTCCATATTAAAATAGTTTCACAGTAAAATGTACTTTTTTTGATACGTATATATATTTAAGTGTGGATTTCATCTAAGAATTCATGCAAAAAAATACTTTAAAAAATATATAGAGGTCTTATAATAATAACGTATATAATACCCAAGTGTTGTGGAAATTCATTTATCCGACGTTACGGTCTTCCTATCGCGTATCAGTGTCGCGTAGTATCCCTGAGACCAACCGTGACACCTTTTTTTTATCGTTCCAACTCGTTGCCTCCAGACGCTGTTGCTTTATGTCTGCTCTCGTCCTATCCGTACTCTATCCTTCCTACAGATCGCATACTCAACACAGATTCTACGAAATCGCGATTAGAGTCAATTACGTGCGGACCGACACGTCGCGGGTGGTCGGTATCCTATATCTATACCCCAACATACAAATACCGTGGTGTTGCAGAAAGATCTTTCGAAATTATTGCATCGAGTTGCGTTCGCATTTGTCGACAAATTTTCCGAAAAACTATTATTCCCGTTTTTTCCAAAATTTTATCTTATGAATTTTGTAAAAAAAAAAAAAAAATGTCATCTTATGAATTTTGTAAAAAAAAAAAAAAAGAAATTCATTTTATGAATTTTGTAAAAAAAAAAAAAAAAATTTTATCTTATGAATTTTGTAAAATAATGTAATAAATTTAGTTTACCGGTACTGGAAGTTTTTATGAATAAAATGGTACATTAGATTCGGTGTACAATAGTAACGAAAAGTGAATGTATTTTTACAATGAAATTGAATTCAATTATTGTATTTAAAGTACTTTTATAATGAAATAAAAGTAAATTATAAAAAAATTATTATCTCTACGGTTTTTAATATACCGGACGTTAATTTTTCGTCACAATTGTGCATTACATTCAATGCATCAGTTTATGTATAAAAACTTTCAATATCAGTACGTTAAACTTTCAGATTTTTTTTTTTACAGTGCACCTTTCTCTGTTGTAAATTCGTTTTCTATTAAAAGTTCGCGAAAGTCTATAATGCGCTTAGTCGAACTAATAAAACTTGCGACGTGTTTGGTCAATATTTGTCGAAGGTACACGAACCCGCGGTCGATTGTCATAACACCTCCGGACGAACGTGTGATAATGGAATAATTATTCGCCTTGAATACGCATGCAAACATATGTCTGTGCGTTTTAATCGTACGCAACCGGTGAACGCAGACTTCGCGGGTGTTGAATCGTTATTAAGTTTCTCGAAGGTATACACTTGGCCTTCTCGGCGAGTTACGGTTATTCGTTGTGAATCGCGAAACCTGTAAGCAAATTGACTCGCTGATTTGCCATTGTACGACATTGTCAACAATGTTACATCGCCTCGATGTATCTTGTTTGCATACGTATAATGCCGAAATTTTTATGTTTCTTTATACCGGAAAAAAACATTCATCAAATCACGCGCAGTCATGGCAGACGAGGAAAAAAAAGGAAGTAATAATAATTCAACCAATTTTCAAGATGTTATAACGGAATTATTACCGGCGCATGTCGTGACTGAACAGTCATTTTCGTTTCTGCCGGAAATAATGCCGACTAATTTCAGCAATGAATGAAATAAAAATAATTTTTTGTAATGCAGATTGATATGTATAATTTTTTTTTTTTTTTTTTTCGTTAACGCGCCTTTTTATCTCGAGCAAAGAAATATGTTATCGTGAATTAAAAAAATGTTCTCTCACGCTAGTTATCGCGTTGTATTACAATTTGCTCGCATGACGCGAGCAATGATGGCACTTACGTAAATGAATCGAACGACGTACGCGCAAATGGAATGATGCGGGTCGATCAATTATTGCATAAAGCATCGGTCTCCAAGTACAGAAATTTAGGAACTTCGTGAAAATTCCCTTTTATCCGCTACTTACAACGATTAAAAATGAAAAAACGAGTAAATTACATCCGGTAAATGTAATGTATTCTTTCGATTGTTATCCCTCTGCGCGAATAAACGTTTAAATACTATTTGCTTCCGTATTCGTAGACGTATTTAAAATAGAAAAATTGCCAATCGAAAGCCACACGAATTCGGACTGCAAAAAAAATGGATATAAAACATACAATTGTGATAAAAAAAATAATGTACGATATTTTAAAAACCGTAAAAACACTTTTAATAATTTACTTGAATTTCACTGTAAAAATATGTTAATTTTTCGTAACTATATATTGTATTTTGAATCTCATGTAGTAAGTCAATGCATAAAAACTTCCAGTACCAATAAATTAAAAGTAACATTTTTTTTAGTGAATTGCATTTGCCAAAATACTCGTCTGTTCTCAGAGATATCTTACCGCGATGGAAAATAAAAAAAATGATATACACAGACGAAAATACCACGAAAGAAGCTATTAATCATATGTATTATCTTCATTATCACACGTGCGTATATACGCGCGGGATTATGAGACACATATCGAAGTGACATCAACCTCGTTAGATGAATCGCTTGTAGACGAATAAATTAATTCGTGTTCCGGTACAGTGACCCTTTCTACATCCCAATTCGAATCCATTAGAGATACCCCCGTTGAAATTGTCAAGTGCTTACAGTCCTCTTGGATCCCACGAATGAAAAACGATCCGAAGATCCACACCCGCAGCGTCTGACAAATATACGCGATATATATATATTATTTGATAAAATTCTCGCCGTCCATCGCTTCTTATAACACAGCGGGTTACATTAATTACTGAAAAATGTGGTCAAAGCAAACTGCAGACAAACATTCATCAAATGAATACAAATAGATATATTTGTTTTTGTTGTGTCATTATTGCAGCTGCTCCGCGAGAGATTTTGCATTCTCGGATGTTTAATCAATGCTTCAAGTAAACCGATATCTTTACGCCGTGTTAATAACATATTCTTGATTATAGAGGAGAATACATCGCGGTAATATAATTCCATATGTATCTTCACATTAGTCTACAATGGGTGAAACAAGATACAGTACGTAACTGCGTCAATATTTGTTTCTAAACGAGTTATTATAATCTCTTTGCAGAGAGGATACCTCGTCGAGGTATCCTCGGAGCCTTGATGTTTTTCGCTTGCATGTTCTCGTACGTAATACGTACGAATCTCTCGATAAGCATCGTTGCCATGGTCAACGCAACGGGCAAATCTGGCGGTGAAGCCGCTTGCGCGTCTCACGATCATTTTACAAATTCAACAAGCAACTTCACTAAACCACTGAAGAATGTAAGTCGAACTTTTTTATGGCATACACACGTCTAAACACACATCGGACGTCACACGGCATCCGTTCTCATCAAAATTCAAATCGTTGCTTCGTGAAATACGATGCATTACAATACGAAATACGAAAATGAAAGTGGATTAACATGGTGTCCAGTGATCCTAGAAATCGTGCAAGTCCTAGAAATCGTCTTCACATTTTTTTGTCCTGAAAAAATTTCTGAAATGTCCTTAAATTTCTTCGCTGGTACTTGAATTTTTTTTATTCCCTTAAATTCCTTTTTTTAAATTACTTTTTAACTCCTCACTTACGGATGACGTAAATATACAGCAAACATTTTTTACCAATCATTACCCTTTACCCATTTACCCTTTAAATGGTCAGTTCGACTATAAAATATGGTGAAAAAATTCTGAAAAAAATTGTAGAGTAGTCTTGAAGGATTTCGTACAATTTCGTATTATTTTTATGAGCAAAAGAATCTAACGTTGTACACGGAATGGTAAATGTGTCCCGTATGCAAGGGGTCAATATGTTTTCCTGTATATTTTTGAAACCCTTAAGCTCTATTTTGGCCTTTTTGCCGTTAGTCCTGTGATGCACACTTAGTCGATTATATGCTTCGTTTTAATGTCTCAAAAGAAAAATACTTATTATTATTTTATTTTATAATTTTATTACTTTTACTTCGATGATCTCGAAAATGTCCTGGAAATGTCTTTGAAATTTTTGCGAACCTTTTCATGGACACCACAATTGATCGAAATTTACATCCAATTTCGTATCTTTACGGCATTTTTTTAAATTTAGTACGGAGAACGATACAACTGGGATCAACATATGCAAGGAATGGTACTGGCATCCTATTTTGTCGGAGTCTTACCATCCAGTATGCCCGCTGGCATGCTAGCTGAGAAGTTCGGTGGTGCAAGAGTCGTTGCGTAAGTAAAAAAAAAAAAAAAAAAAAAAAAAAAAATGAATCGTTCGTAGGTATGATAATTAATAAATACAACAGTAAGATAGAAACCAGAAATTTAGCAAAGGCGCGTATACTTCAGACAGTAGCTGGTTGACGTTCAATAATATGTTCGATACATACAGATGATACGTAATATATCAATTACAGACGTTTTCTTTTAAATGAATGTTTATTATTTCTGCGATGTACCGGAGTTACCCTCTCAATCTCATTGATATATTCGCTGTTTATGCTAAAACATTCCGAACATTCACCGACCGGAATACACGAACTTTCGCATAATTCGAGAGACTAAGGTGAACATCCTACTTGATAACCTTGTCGCAGTTTTCGATGAAATTCTTAAATTTTAACTAAACTGAACTGATTTCTGAACTGTTCTGTGTGTTATACACAATTTCCTAAAACTTAGCGAAGCTTGTTAAGCGTCTTGTGTAGAATATACATTTATTTAGAACTCGTATATTGAATGATTCATATTCATTTGTATCGCATTTTTTTGTAGTTCTCGTCATTGAGTATTTTAGAGTCGTGAATTTTTATAGTCATTTTTAGAGTGGTTACCTGGGACTCGTAATTTAAAAATAAAATGATCACTCACTATAGAAAATCCCTCGCCGTCACTTTTTCCGAGATCTAACAAAACATTGTCCCTGTAATGCATAGATTCGCCACCTTAATTCCCGCTGTGTTAAACCTTCTGATGCCATGGGCTGCCAGTCTCCACTATGTCGTCGTTATGGCGCTTCGATTTATCATGGGTTTCTTCGGGGTAAGTTAGTCCAGTAGAGATTACCAAACCGATGCGCTATCATCTCGAAACTAAAGCAGAAAAATTTCATTGACGATCGGCAATCGAGATTTTTAAAATCGCTAAGCGGCAAAATTATGTTTCCAGGGTGCCGTTTATCCTGCGCTACACGCGATGATAGCACGATGGGTACCACCGGGCGAAAAGGGAATGTTCGTCTGGACTATGCAAGGAGGTCCATTCGGAACTTTTGTCACTTTGACTCTGTGCGGTTGGGTTATCGAGGCGTACGGTTGGCACTCGGCTTACTATGTTACCAGCGGTATTATGCTGGTGTTCTACGCTCTCTGGCTATTTCTTGCTTACGACACACCCGACGTACATCCAACTATAACCGAAGCGGAAAAGGCTTTCATCAAGGAACAAATTGGCACAACCGTCTCGAAAAAACAGGTAAAGAAATGTGATATGACGTAAAAAAAAAATTACGGATTTTCAAAGCCACACGATAGTTAAATCAAAATAATAATTAATATTGATGGATTATCGACAAATATTTGGATAATTTTTTTTTTTTTTTTTTTTAGCAAAAATTGCCGTTTTTAGCTATGGCGACATCACCGCCATTCCTCGTACTTCTGTGGGCCCATTTCGCTAACATGTGGGGTATCTATTTCATCGCGACGAATGGACCGAAGTATACACTCGAAGTTTTGGGATTCAACATGAAATCGGTATGTTTATTCGTCGATCAAACAATGGAGGATAAGAATATAAATTTAATCGAAATAATTTAGGGCGGCTTCCTCACTGGATTGCCTTACATCGCTCGACTGGGATCCGGTGTTTTGTTTGCCGCTGCCGGTGATTACGTAAGGAAGAATAAAATACTCACCGTCGGATGGATACGAAGAATATTCATGCTGTTCTGTAAGTAATCTTTGGAACGCGTTAAATACCCACTTACGTCATGTCAAACAGAAAGACGCCGCAAGATTGTTTTTCACTTTAGCATAAAAACTTCGTAAGCTATTCATACTTACAAGTTTCAAGCCGTTTTCACGCGTAACCTGCAGTCAACCGATAATTTATCAGTAGTCGTTTATGATATATGAATTTTTTTTCCACAATTTCTTTGATACGAAAAAATCAGTGCCATCCGTTGAAGTTATTAATTTATTTATTAAATGATAAAAAAAAGGTGTTTCGATGTTCAATTATTCGATATCGATATTCGATATCTTTGTTAAATAATTAAATAACGTTTCGCATGTGTGAATATGAAATTCGTCGATACAATATCGAATTCGACGTTTCGTATTAAAACAACTGATATTTTTATAGCTCACGTCGGACCCGGAGGCGCTCTCATAATTATGACTTACGCTGGTTGCAATTCAACCGCAGCGATAATAATGCTTATCCTCGCACTTGCCTTCAACGGCGCAGCATGCCAAACGAGTCTTCAAAATCATCAAGATCTCGCACCGAATTATGCCGGTTCTCTCTACGGTATTATGAATACTTTCGGCAGTTTTCCCGGATTCATCATTCCACCGATTGTCGGCGCTCTCACCGATGAGAGGGTACGATACTTATACTTATACAATAATGAACGGAAATTGAGTCCTTTAAACATTTAAAAAAATGTGTTTCCTATGCCAACTGAGTAGCGGTTTATCAAAAGCGACAATTATTTTTTCAGAACGGTGTCGAAGAATGGCGCGTATTATTCTGGATATCGGCGGCAGTATTCTTCTCGGCAACAGTATTATTCTGGTTATTTGGATCTGCGGATATACAACCGTGGAATGATTACACTCAGGGAAAAGATACCGGATGTGTTTTCGAAGAGGGCAAACAGATGACTGACGTTACGGCGAAAGACGCACAAACCGACGAAGACGATGAGAATGCGAAACTATAAATTGACGGCTTAATGATAATTAAAAAAAAAAAAGGTACAGTATGTTGAAAAAAAAATTTGAGGTGAAAAAAGTCATCGAAATTCTTCAAGATTATGGAAAGTTCCCGGACTCTCAAAGGTGATATGAACGGCTTGATTTTAGCCACGATATCGGTGGTCCCAAAGCTTTATAAATGTCAATGGCGTTAAAAACAAATTCCGTTGCGCCTTTATCAAGACATAAAGAAAATTTGAGCCGAAGCGAGATATTAGCGAAGCGAGTCTTTGACGGTGCGTCCGGTGATTGTGTTGATAATTAACTGCATCCTGGGAGAGAAAAAAAAGTCCTATAAGTCGGCAAAGTTACAATTGCGTTGAAATATTTTTGCCAAGAAATACTTACACTGCGGTTCCAAAAAAAATATTTTGAACGATCATAAATTGTTCGCGAATCGATGAATTTTTTTCATTTTTTTTACCAATGCCAATTCGTGGAAATTCAATTTTTTATGATATTCTCTCTGATCTCAATAACAGTGTATGCAGTATTGATTTTGTAGTCTTTTTCGATAGGAGATCCTTCGATCTATTGAATTTCGACAGAAAATTCGCTACCCGGTGATTAATAAATAGGATTGATAGAAAGTCGAGTAATCGATTAAAAACAAATAGACGGATTCAAATACCGCAATTCATTTTTGACTTAACCCCATAACAACCTTAAACGCAGGAGTATCGTCGTCCCTCTTGATGAAAAATAAATGTCGTATTCTATGTTACATTTGAAAAAACAAAATGTGTCGATAGGATGCATGGGAGTGAAATACTCGTTGTTGAAGTTATCATTCACAACAATCTTGTCGCATTATCTCGCAAGATTAGTGAGTCGTATATCAAAATTAACGTTTCGAGATACGAAGATATTGAATATGCAAAAACCTCGCAAAGCTCTTTCGTATTTTTAGTTTGAAGAAGCGTACTATTATTTTTGTCATTAGAATCTCTTCGAAATGCACAAATCGTCATACGAAAGACTTAGGAAACTTTATTATTAGAAAAAGCATTACTAAAAAAATCGCATAGCAATACATCAGTCAATAGCGACAGTCGTTGCAAATCGTTGGTATAATTATTGATATCTCGATGTAATATGCAATTCATTCGTCGTATCATAATTGAAAGCTTCATCAATCCTAATCGTTCGGAATCGTCGAAAATTAATGGGACACTCATCAATACGGATCCATGAGAAGGGACCATTTTTTTTTTTTTTTTACTATTTTCGAGTGAAAAAAGGATCTTTCCGTCATTAGCCATGTCATTTATAATTTTTAATAATCTCTAAGTATTTATAAATTCATGTAGTCACGAATTCGACTCGTTCGCGAAATATTTTAGTCAAGTGACACGATTATTATTATGTTGTTTTTTTTTTTAATTTTACTTACTATTTGTGCCAATCGAGGTTAAGAAAATTATATAACGAGAGTCAAGATAACTGACAATATATCGTTGTGTTTTTTTTTTTATTTTCGTCAACTTATTCGAGATACTTATCGTAAGTTTCACAACACATTAACAAGCAGTGGGCACATCCACAATCAGAAGGGTAGTCATATTACTTTTGCATTTATTTTAGCTCGACGATCACGCAGGATGTTCGGCTATTTATGAAACGAACACTGTCGTAACGTGTCATTTGTTGCATAAGTGAAGTACAACTTTCTATTGTGATGTCTATAGCTCTATACATAAGAATAAATATATATACGTATCTATATTTATGAACATTTCTGACAATAAAGAGATTATTTCATCAAAGACTCTTGATTACTGTTTTTTTCTTTTTTCAGAATTTTTTTCTTTCACATTCGGAATGTGTGCCGAATCTTCGAAAAATCGCAGTTAGAAACTGCGCGTTCAGTCATTGGAGGTATGCGAGTAGACACGCTGCGATAAATTATCGTTTACGTTACGATTCCTCGTGTTTCTTCGTGACCTTCGATAAAGCGTTACGAAAATTCCTTATCTCGTCGGGAATTGATCATCGGCCGGATCGCGATGCCCGGGAGAGTTACATCTACCATCTGAAAATTAAAAAAATTAAGGTTAGCATTGCGTTAGAATGTTCGACAGAAAGAGAGCTGAATATTTTTTTTTTTTAATTTTTCATTACAAGAAATCTGAAATCAAAAGATGAAAAAACGCAGTTGTTGCACATCAGAACGTTTTAATTTTTTTAAATAAAAAAAAAAAAATCTTTTAAATTTAAAAATAATCTGTCTGGGAAATAGTTTATAGACATAAGTTGTTGATACGATCACTTTAGGGTAAAATATTACTGAGTTCTGTTTCAATTAAAGAATTTTTCTTAATTTGAAAAATTGCTAAATCGATTGGCCGACGAATTGCTTCGGATTACTTACAACATTCTTCTGCAACGGCCATTTGTATCCTTCCGTTGTCCAGGTGGACAGTTGCCAACCGGTGCTGTGATGATATTTCTCCAAAGTCCTCCGAAAGGTTTTTTTGTTGTATTGATATCAGTTTCTTTGTCGCCTTCCTTGTCTCCCATAAAATTGTTCGGGTCGTTTTCTCTACCCTCGACGTTCTCTCGATGATCGTTCGTCGGGGCACTCGGTTTTTTCCAAGACAGATAAAACTCTCGAGCGACGTAGGAGAATCTTCCCGGTAAATTGTTCGATTGTTCTTTCAACATTTCATGGCGAATTTTGTCTCCTCTTTTCAAAGTTAATTCCAAATCCATTGCTCCAACATCGGACAGATGCCAAAAACGTCTCAAACTCTCAGGTATTTCGTCGTTTATCAATCGATTAGTCGAAGATTCATGACGTTCGTTACTTTCACGAAGCAAACGATAAAATTCGTCTTCACTGTCGCTGGTTGATTCCATCAATTTATTATCCGCCGCTTCCTCGTCGGTTATAAAAAAGTGATTATCGTCGGTATCCGAATCGGGTATCGTAGCTTCCAGCACTTGCGGATAAATACACACTGATATTGTCACCAGAATAATCCAATGAGAGTTCGAGAAAATTTTTCCACGGCGCGAGAAGATCGACATGTTGACGAGATCGCGAGAAAGTCTAATCTGACGATTATCGACCGGTGAACGTTCCTTATGTATTCACTTGTTATACGATATGGGAAGTACAGATGAATCATGTGAGATACGAACCACCGGTGACGTTATCCGGTTTCCGACCACACATTCGAGGTCCGAAAAATCTTATCAGCCTCAGTCCCCGACGCACGTGGAATTTGCACTTCCGTTTTCGCTTCTTCTTCGGTTCCTTCGCCGACGGCGATGACGTCTGTTGATAAACTCTTTACGTACATCTCGAAGAATCACAACTATTATTTCCTTAGAGTCTCTGTACCTTCTTCTACTATTTATCTATTGATCGATGACGATATTATTGACTATCTATGATGATGTGGCGTGTTAAGTACTCAGACGTAGTATTGCGAGAATACGTAGAGTCCTGAGATTCCGCTATAACTGTAAAAAGATGAGACTTTTAGCCGTTTTTTGCGAAGATACGCGATTGCATTTATGATAAGAAGATATTTAATACGACTGCTATAATGACGTTATAAAATTTATAGACGATAAGGATATCTAAATGATCTCATCGACAGTCCGATGACACACTTGTATCAAAACGATCTTATCTCCCAAATTGAATAAAGAAACGTTCCTTTGAAAGGAATTGTGTACAAAATTTGATGATGATTCACGATCTCCTTTTTGAGATTAAACTCGATTACACTAAATACTTCCGATGTCTATCTTTATGTGGCGTCGAAAAAAAAAAAAAAAAAAAAAAAAAAGAAATAAAAAATGTATAAAGTATCAACGAATAAATATATTTCTTGAAACAACAATGATAAAAAAGTTTCGACACACATAAAAAAAATGTGTGTAAATTACAGAAATGTATGGTAGTATATCATATTACAGAGATAAACAAATAAATTATTCTTCTTTATCAGTAGCCGATTTTTCGGCTTCTCTCTTTCCCATGTCGTCGTGCATCGCGACAACGTCATCATCCCTGTCGGCGTTTTTCTCATCCATGCTGTTCCTCGATCCCGAGATCATGAAGGGTTGTCCACTTCGGGGAATAGCAATTTTCGCCGTATGACAGTCGCTGCTCGATCTATCCTCGCCGCTGACTCGTGGAAAAGATTGCATCATCGGACGTTTAACAAAACTCGAAGATGCGCTGTTTCCTCTCATTCGTTCGAGCATTTGACTCGGAGAAATTGCGCCGTATTGTTGCGATCTGCTCGTCTGTTGATCCATCGCGGCTCGTTCTTCCGCTTCGCTTTTCCAAGATTTCTCTGAATTTTCCAGTTGCCGTTGCTGCGACAGTCGATAACGCTGCTGGTCGCTTCCCATTCGGTAAATACCACCGGAATTTGTCGGTCCGATGATTCCCGGATGAGAGTTTATCGAGATGCTGGGTGGTAGAATTACATTGGGTTGTTGATGATGAACGGAGAATCCCGGTAGTACAGAGTGTTGATGCACCGGGTAAGGATCGATGGGACTCGGATACGATTGATAAGTCGTATGCTGAACGACCGACGGAATCACCGAGTGCGACGAGTATCCACCTCCGGTGGTGATGTACGGTTGGACCACAGGCTGAATTACGTGCGTTCGCGCTTGTTGCGTCATTCCCATGCTTAGCGGACCGTCACTCTGTAGTGATACAATTTCAAACAATTTTAATCGCATGATCTACGAAAATGATTTTCTACGATCAATTTACTTTTAAATGCGATTTTTTTCAAGTTACTCTTTTCTCAATGAAATGTTCATTTCATGAAAGACAGTTGAACAAATTTTCAGTTATACAAAAAGAAACAGACATCGAAAAAAATGTTACTTACTGCCATCATTGGTTGTCCATTGGTATCCATAAGGTTGAGTTCGGAGGATCTGCCGCGTCCGGATACGAAAGCGTATGCTGAGCCGCCATTACCCAAGGATAACAATTGCGGATTGCATCGAATTACGTACGGAGATCTTTGGTTGTAGACGTTCGAAGCATACGGAGAGTACAAAGATGGTTGCGGACCGTAGAGTTTCTTCGTATGCGTCCTAACTATTGGAGTTCCCACGGTTTCTACCATTTCAACATCCTGATTTGGATCCATTCTCGATGACATAGCATCCCCGGAATCCACGCTGGACGCCTTTTTGCCGAATTCCATGCTGGACGCCTCTTTGACAAAATCCATACTGGACGCCTCTTTACCGAAATCCATGTTAGCTGCATCGTTGCTGCTTCTCATCTCCATCCCATTGAGCGAAGATAATGCACCGTTCATTGGTGCCATTGCCGAGCGAAAGAGGGTCAACATAGCGTGAGGATGAATTCCGGAAGCGCTTGCTGCAGCACATGGTGTCGGAGGGCAGGGAGACTGTGGATAAGGATTCGGAATCGCACCGGGAATTACAATGGTTTGCTGAGGAGGAGTAGGGTAAGGATTCGGAATTGCACCAGGAATTACAATGGTTTGCTGAGGAGGAGTAGGATAAGGATTCGTTACAACCGAAGGAATCAACACCTGTTGAGAAGACTGGGGCGGAGGAGGTGGTGGTGGTTGATGTTGAAAGATTTGCGGAAAATGAAGAAACGCTTGTTGAGGAGGTATCTGAGGAGGGCATGGCTCGTTGGGGATCAAAATTTCAGGTGAATTCGGTTGAATTATGAAAATTGGATTTTGAGGTTCTTGAATGTAAGTTGGAGGAGGTGGAGGGGGTGGAGGGGGTGGGTGCTCGTGGACCTCGTGAGCTTCCTGTGGTACCTGAGGTATCGGCGCTGGAGGAAGTGGCTGATTTTCGCATACCTTCACCGGAGCCTCCGATGGTCCTGGACGTATCTCCACACAGAAGGTCGTCGATGCAGACTTTTTGGCGCGATCTGCTTGCTTTGGCTCCTCGGCTTCTTCGACCGCGATAGCTGGACTTGACTCGGTGATGTCTACTTTTTTCAAAAGTGGCTCTTCGGGGATTGTGATTTTCTTCTCGGAAACTTTATTAACCGGTTCAGCCGCTGGTAATGCCTGAGTCATCGCCAAACTCAGGATTACCACGAAGAGAAGTGACATGCGGCACTTCATCCTGACGGATCTTTTTCTCGGTGCTGCGCCGCTGATTTGTCAAACTTGATCGTTTCTCGGAAGCTATCGATGAATGATAGTCTCGGTAAGGTGGATCTGGTATATAAAAAGGTAGAGAGACTCGCCCCCTCCTTGGAACGAGACTGCGAACGCGTTGCAAAAAGCGTATCCAACGATTTCGCAAAAACCGTCGCACGCATCGAAAATGCACACGCAGTCGAATCGCAGAGTTTCATCATCGGCATTTACTGCGTTACGCGCGTTTGTCGATATTTTTGTGTGTCATAACTCGCGAAGCCGAAATGCCGGGAGTTTACAGTGATTCATTTATTTGATAATACTTAAATTCGCAACTTTGAGATTCGATTCGCCTTTCGATTGGAATTTATTCTTACAATCCATTTGTAATTTTTTTCAATTGTTCTAATTTGACTAATATTTTTAACATTCTAAATTTCTTAATCTTGACGTCCTCTTTGCAGAGGGAGTACATTCCCAGCCACTGATGATAATCAGAGAGAATTTCGAAAATCTCTCAATGGGATAAAAATCTGAAAAAATGCAAAATATAGAAGGTGTTAAGAATATTAATTTTGCATGATAAAATTGGCAAAAAGTTAGGAGCAAATTCGTTGAGAACAGTCAACTGTTCAAGACTTGTAGAGGACAGTTTCCAGACATAGTTTTTAAAAATAATAAATACGGCATAGTTTTTGAAGTGTTAATCAAGTGATCAACGCGGTAAACCGTTGACGGGATTTTTGCGTAAATATAACTATATCATTCGACGCTACACTCAGTTGAAGAATTCGAACGCTTGCAAATTGCGTCACTGGCGTTCGAAGTGGCAAGTACGTCCCGTTTCCCACAAACGACGTTCGGACGCTCTAAATAAATTCTTCTCATTGTCAGCATTTTTTTTTTTTTTTCGTGACAGACTTACGAAAGAGCGCGTAGAGTTTTGATCGATTTATATGCATAAACTTGGACGTAATATAACGCACGTTTCATAGTTAAAAAAAAATGTATCGAAGAAATGGGCTACCGAAACTCGCATTGATGTAATTTATAATTGCGACTTCTTATTTTTTTTTTTTTATAAAAGATTTCACAAAATTGGTGATAAATATACGATTTTTTAAAATTACAGTTACAATTAAAGAACATTATTATTATATATTCCAAAGAGAATAGTTGGAGAAATTAACTTTACACAGATGTTTATCCTATCAATTAATAATCTTAAAATAACATTTGTATTAGTAAGATTTCTTTCGAATTTACTTAACGATAAGAACTATTTGCACAAATTGGGAGGAAATAACTAAGCAAACGTTTCACGCTTAAATCTCTACAATGAAATTGATTCACTCGTCTTTTCGTTTCGGCGTAACTAACATAGTTTCTCATTACTTCTTAACGCTTATTACATGTTTCTCGATGGCAAAAGGCACTTTTCAACATTCCTAACGCTTCCTCTTCCTGAGTCGTCAAAGTTCTCTGGGATTCTGAAGATATTTGTTCGATACTCTGCGAAGACGATGTATCGTCGAAACTACGACTCGATATCGTTGTACTCGAAGTATCGTTGACTTTAGTTTGCGACGGACAGGATGGCATTAAGTTCGGATCACCTTCAGCCGAAGAAGTCGTTCTTACAACGTATGACGGACTATCGGCAAATAGTATTTCCTCGGTTCGTCGCGTTTTCGTATTTAATTGTGTACAGACTTTGTCGACGCATCTCGCGGTGCATTTACGAGCCGAACAAGTAGTCTCTTTTGGCTGAACAATCTTCCGAGTCTCCGAAATGTCCGCGAGATTTCTTTCAGCTTCTTCTTGGCATGGAAAATTAATTTGTTTATGACACTCTGCTATAATCTCATCGACAACATTGTCGATCATTATTCTCGGATATACGCCCCTTTCCAAGCACTCTTCGATCTGAGATTCGCAACAATTCTTCACCTCTTTGTATTCGAAGAGCAGCATAGTGTTCGAGTGTTTCGGTTCGCAACTCAAACTCGTCTGTACTTCGTGATCTATGTTAACTTTTTTCGTTCTACTGTTGTACATTATCATAGTTTGAACTTCGGCATCTTTCCATTCTTTTTTTGGAGCAATTTTCGTCTCCTTCATCCACAGGGTTCTCGTTATGACGAAATTTAAGAGATCCGTAATTTCCATTTCTACGCTCTCCTTCTCAGTTTCTTGGACGATTAATTCGTAATCTTTGTGTCTCAACTCGCTGATATTCGATTCTAACTGCTCCGTTAAATAATCGAAGGATGTTTCTTCTTCAATTGTTATTATCGTTTGAACGACTCGAGTAGTTTTCAATTCCGGTAAAGGCTTCTCGTTCATTGTAGCTACGATGTCACAAAATTATCATTTTAATTATTTGTCAAGTGAATATTAAGGTGATTCAAAAAAATCCTAAATTTATTTATCAAGTTGCTGATCGGAATTATTTTTCTCTTTTATAAAAAAAAAAAAAAAAAAAATTACTGACGCACGATCGGCGCACGGAGGCGTTCAGAAAATATTTAGTACTGTTTCGATGACTTTATGACATTTTTATTTGTATATTTGTACCCTGAAAAATTATTACTTACTAATAATATCGCTATATGATCGTACAGCTGCTGTGCTGTCATCGCTACGCATGTAAAGCGTTTGCGTTGCTTCATCTCTGTAAATAAGGGGCAACTCTACTTTCGGCACTCCCTGTAGATAAGTTTGACACTCGACGGCGATTCGTTCGAATGGTTCCAGTTCAGCTGGATTTATGAAGTTTTTCGTTGTATTCATAAGCGATCGTCGCAGAATAAAATTGGCGGCGTCCAAATTTAATGGAGTATCAGACGTCCCGGAGACCACTGTGTTCTCCTCGATTTCCCGAAGAAATCCGTCGTCATGCGGCGTCACGGTTACAAATGTTTGAGTCCACGCGGCATCGTCTCCAGTCATCGCGATTTTTTTATTTTTATAATATTAAACAAAACGATGTAAACGCAATGACTCGACGTTGTGTCAATTTTTCAGATTCTTCGTCAATCCGCGTGTCTCCTTTAGAGAGGTTAATTCTCTCAAAAAATTAGAACGCCCGATAAAATCGATGAACTATTAGCATTAATCATAATTTTTTTTCGGTGATAAAAAAAATGAAGAGAGATCGTGAAGATTTCAATTATTTTTTTTGATATTTAAAGTATCCATACTATGGCGAATATCTTAGCGTTTCCATTTAATACGACTTTTGCGAAATCTGTGACGCAATTGACCGCAATAATTCAGTGGAATCAGATTTATATTTGTGGAGTAGCGAATATTATTTTTCGACATAAAAAAGTTCAGATGATCGAACGCGTAAACGTGCCGTAACAGAGTCATTGCTCCGGATTTGTGGGATTCAAATTCTCGCCTCAAACCGGATACGAACGGCGGTCCAACCGGACTGAAAATTGCGGTTACGGAAGCCTCTCGAGAATTCTTTGAGATAACACTCCGATGGCATACGTTTGATAAGATGTATTGTCGCTTCAGACGATTTGTATATACATATTGGTGCTTTAGGCACTCGAGATTACAGGGTTGAGTCCTCAAGACGAGTAAAGGCTTCGCTTCTCAAAGCTTATGATATTCCATAATGTTCTACAAGGTATACGCTTGACGCCTATGACTTGAAGAGAGTGTATCGTTACATTCCCCGCCAAAAGTTAATGAATTAACTTGACCATGACCATCAATTTTACATAATAAACTAATCCCAAAAATTTATCAACAAATTAGTTGTTAAAAATTTGTTCAATAAATTATTGGGTCACCGAAATTTTTTTTTAACTAAAGATGATTCGTTAATTTTTCTATACATAGGTGAGTTATGTTCATTACACGATTTCGTGTTCCGATTACGGTCTCCTTGAGTTATATTTTATAACCAATAGTAAAAAAGTTTTTAGAAAAAAAGAAATATTGATTAACTTGGTCCTCCTTACATTGATGGTAAAGGATTACTTAAACCCGCGATACTATCAAAATGAAGGTGCGAATTTCCATCGGATGTAACAATACGTTAACATTAACATCATTTACACTCAAAGGCGGACTAAATCTATCGGACGATCGTCGATGAACTTCGTTTGATTCCGGATACCATTTTAGTCTGTTGACATCCTCCTTCCACTGATTAGCTCCGAGTGTTGTTTCGCGGATGGACGTTATCGTGAATGGTGCGAATAAGTCCTGCAACAGCAAAAAAAAACCATAATTTTATCGAATGAACGTTGCAGTGGTTAAAATTCGATTCAAACCAAAAGTTAATATTCGCACATCATTAGATCGAAAGTAATTGATTGTTACAAACCTGGATATTGATCTCCACGGGTTGGGAAAGAATTCCGGCTTCGCCGACTTCAAAAAGATGTTCCAATCTCAACAATACACTGTCGTCTTTCCACGGCTCGAGAGTGAGAATTTGTACGTTAGGGGGCAATGCCTTTTTTAGACTTTCACCCTGAGGAAGTATAAAACGTCGTCTCGTCAATAATAATTACCAACATTCTCGTAATCTTGTGAAAAATGCAGAAAATTTATTCCGCGTATATTTGCCTGCATGCTGTACTTGCTGCTCCATTCCTCGAAACTGACGTCATTAGCGGGGCTAATGAGGATCCACGGACGAAGAGCTAATTGAATTTCGGCGATCTTCTCTTTTAGGATGGCTTCGGAAGCTGTTAATTTACTACCGAGTATGTGGTGTTGACCTCTGGCGATCAATCCTTCGCCGAAAGCCATTTCGTTCAATGCTTCATTAACGCCAAAGGCGTCGTCCTTCAGCAATCTTCTGTGAATCTGTATCACGATAAACTTGGCGAATAAGTCTCAAATTTATAAATTGAATCAAATGTTGTCTTGTAAGTCAAATAATAATTTAATGGATAAATTAAGAAACAATTCTTATTGTTGAATGTTAATTAATTGCGAAGACAGAAAAGAAAAAGGAAAACGTTACCATTAATTCTAATTCGCCATCTTGCAAACTTGTACCTCCTTGAGCCCTGTCAGTCAGCACGCTAAACTTTAACCCTTGAAGATCATCTTTCAGATATATTTTAGATGTAATCGGATAATAATTTCCGGCAATCGGTTCTTCCAGCTTTACATCCCACGTCGGACGATAGCCGACACGGCGCTTTAGCATTTGACGAGCGTTGCTGTCAGTGTAAAATTCTGACATCGTTGTTAAAATACTCGAATAGCTTGAAATTACTTCTTTGCCAATTTTGTCGCTGAGAAAAATAATAAAACGTTTGTCAGTGTGATGATTGAAGATCGGTATTGAAATTTGATGGGCCGTCGAGCTGCGCGTTGCTCGCATAGTTATACCTCTAATGAATGTACTTCTTCTACTCCGCATTTTAAATACTATGAAGGGAAAGGCTATGAAAAGCCTTAAAAGTTTTAAATGCGTCGGCTAGCAATGCTCAATACTCACACCTCCGTGGGTATTGGTCCAACCATCCAATCGAACTCTATCCTCTCTTCGTCATTATATATCCGTACAACTTGACTGATCCATTCATTGATGGTTTGGTGAAGTTCCTCCACCAAGGGACCTTAAAACACAGTATCGTCTAAAATCTGCTTACATACCATTCTGCCTGATATTTTGCTATATTCAGAAACTTACCCTTGTGAAATTCGGATGTTCCAACATATTTAACATTTCTCGGAACCGATTGCTTGGGTCTGAAGATATAAGCTCCGGAAGATCTGTTTTCGGACACTTTGTTATCACCTTCGGCGGCCTCGTAATAGTGAAAAGATTGTTTGAAACGCATGTTCTTTAAGTTGTTCCACTTTACCAGAACCTTTCCGTCTGCATTGACCGTTATGTTGTACAACTGAGAAGACAGCATTTGTAATGAATCATTTTAATTACTGATCGCAAAATGAAATCTATTGTTGTTGCTTATACCTTTCCACCGATCGACGAAATCGGCGGGACATCCTCGACTCTTCTCTCGCCAACGACGTTAACTTTTTCACTCACGTAAAAAGATTGATAACCTAAGGCTGGTATGCGAAGAGCTCGGAAAACCAATTCGCTTGTAGCTTTGCTCATCCTTCCGGGCGTTTTGACGACCGGACCGGGAATCGGAACAAGCTGCGTTACGATTTCGGCTCCTGCGTCAAACGATCGAAAATTTTTCATAAAAATGTTTCTAATGAGAATAATTATAAATATCATGACGAGACATAATTGCGCACCTTTGAAGTCCTTAACGATATAAGACTTTCCATTTATCGGAATCCGTACGTACGGGGATATCGTTCGACTCATAGGATTGTACAGGGTAACCACGAAATTTTGATTTTCCTCCGTATAAGTGCAGACGCTTATATTTAGAAGCATACAGGAATAGAATTTGGGCAATTCTTTGGTATCGGTATTATTGTCCTTGAGAATCCATTTGCTATAGCAAATTATCAAATAGTCAGCGATTCAATAACGTGTCGATTTGCTTAATATGTTTTTTTTTTGTTACCAGAAAAAATAAAAATAATTTCGAAATCGAACTTATATTATACCCAAACGCTTCGGAGGCAATATCGGTACCGTTATTCATACTCTTGTATAGAATTCGCGCGTAATCGTTGGCAACGTGTTGCTTCTCAGTTCCGGCGACTGCATCGTGGTGCTGCAGAACTCCCATCGCCTCGCGAAATTGGTTGAGATTCTCGTTTTCCGATCCCAGATCCGTCAATACTGATAATTGTTTGACGACCTGGAGTAATCGATGAATTTTGTGTTTTTTCACATATTTTTTTCATATAAAAAAAAAATTTCAAAGTAAATTGAAAAATCTGAAAAAATTCATACGTATTCAGAAAAATGAACGAATCATTTTTATAAAAAAAAAAAAGTTGGATTCCCGAGAAATTTGTTAAGCAATTCATTTTTTCATCAATTTTTGTTAATAATATTTTGAAATTATTATTATGAAAAATTAATCTTTTCAGTACCTTTAATATGCATGAATTTTTTCAGATTTTTATACCATCGAGAAGTACTCGCAATTTTCTCTCATTTTTCTCGAACTTATGCGAAATGAACGCGAGAAAATACAAGTGTTATTATCACGTCTTACCTGCAACAAATTGTTGCCCATTCTCTCGAAAAATTTGAGCGTTGGTCTCGACGAGAAATAGCCTGTCCAATACGCGTGCGGGTCACTTGCGTAAGGAAAGAAATCATCGGATTTTGTCGGCCACGTCATGTTAAGATCGTTCAAAGATTTTAGATAGCACGACGGCGTGGAATAAAAAACATTCACATCAGAACCGTGTTTCTCGTTGGTATATCTGCAAAAAGGAAACTCCAGTATTCGATTAGCCTTCAAAATCGACAATTTCGCTATGAACTGATGGAATGTCTTTGCCAGGATAATCACGCCGACCACCAGCAAGCCATTTTTCTTCATTTTTCCACATTATTAAAGCCAACTCTGCAGCACACTTAAGGTATTCCTTGCGAATAGTGTTCACTTTGCATAAGTTTCAGAGAAATGAGAGGGAATTGCATATTCTTACCTAATAATCATATCCAAATTAACAAAGGACATCGTTGCATCTTGATAAAAAAAATCTTCGCCCATAGTAAGTATAATGTTATTGGTGTTGTAAGATCGCGCCTGTATTTGGCAATATGACAAAAACAGCTCCACCTGTTAATATACACACATATTTTTGTTTTATATATTTCATTTTTCGCAAAGCATCTATGTACAATAATTTTTTTAATGCATTCCGAATCTCAATAATGCATTTACAGGCGATTATGATAACGACACGATAAATACGCCGCGTGAACGATTGAAGCAATAAAGATGATTAGTTACAACGAAATCGAGGGGATTGTTAGTACCTTATCAATATGTCCCGATTCTTGTACCCCATTGGACCTTATTGGTAAGTAAAATCTCTTCTCATTGGCAGAATTTATGAAGTTTGTTCAAATACTCGACAAGAGGTTTAATCTGCCATGCAAACGAATAAATTGCATACTTCATAAGCATTTTCGATGTGATGTACTCGTATTTTTTTAAGATCGAAACGCGCGCGTGATTATCATCGCGATTTGAAGGCTATTGACCGGATTTAGATTCAAATGACGTTTCCGCTTGTTTTTATCGTACAATTTGGTGAAACTCACTTTAGCGTCAATGTTATTGTCCGGGCTTTCGGGATCATCGATCATTGGCTCATCGTTGCAAAGTATATCGAAACAGAAGCCCGGCGGCGGCGCATAGTTATTGAAAAGTGCGATCGAAAATAAGTCGGAACTCGTACCTGAATTCAGAATAAAATTACATGATAATTGTTGGCCGTATTTATTTGCTGGTATTAAGATGGAGTGAATCGTATGTGCTTCTGTCGAACCCGCGCTCCGTCGGTTATGAATACCGCAATGCTATTTTTCCTATTTGGCATCCTATTTCCTTTAAAAGCTAAAGTCTCAGCGCCCTTCAAAAATAGCATTACAGTTTTTATTACCGATCGCGACATTCCGTACCCTTAACGGTAATATTTCCCTCAACTAACGGCTGTCTTACAGCTTTTCTTACCTAAGCTTGGATTTCCCTTCCATATGAATTCAGCAGATTTATCAGCAAGACGTTTTTTCTTATCTTGATAGTCCAAACGTCCGAAGAACATACCATCGAATCCCATTTCAGCAAACATCGAAGATTGCTCTCTCGAATGACCGAACGGATCTATTTGCCAGCCTATCCGAGGTGTTGCACATTTTCCGAAAGTGTCATTCAAACGTCTGCCGTTACGAAAAAAAAATTAATTTAGAAAAAAAAAAAAAATTCTTTTATAACAAAATGATATAAAAAATATATAATTAAAAAAGCGAAACTATAAATGGAGTGATTGGCAAGTGTGTACGCATGCGTAATAAATCGATAGGAATTGTTACCTGAAACCCCAAGTATATTGATCGACAAGCGAATGATAATGAGTCGTAGCTTCGTCGTTCATACACCATCCCCCGCCAATGATTTCTAGTCTTCCATCATCGATGAGGGACCTGACCTCGGCTCTGGTATTCTCATCCTGCCGTAGCCACCATTTCCATAGAAATGCCGTCTCCACATAGATAAATCTGTAAAACAATTTCTATTTCTTTTAATCTGTAAAAAATAACGTCCGACTACGCAAAAAGACTACGCATTGCACTCAAGAAATTTCCAGGCAATTGATCAAACAATTTCGCAAATACCCCGCAAACATTTTCGAAATTACAGGTTTTTTGAAAAAGGAACAGGAATTAGAAAAAGTTCTAAAAAAATGTCATTAAAAAACAAATAACTTAACTTCTGCTAAAAAAACGGTCGGTTGCTGGATGATTTGTTAAACAATTTTTTAACTAATTTATCAACAACTTTTTGGAATAGTTATCATTCAAAATTAATGTTCTTAACACCTTCTATGTAGTTAATTTTTTTCAAATTTTTATCCCATGGAAAAGTACTTGAAATTGGCTGTGAATGTAACAATACAATCTCCTTAATGTAATATTATTCGTGAGCATTCGAATACCTTCTGTCCGGATGGTTTCGAAGTGCCGCGATAACGGTATCGAGGATGTATTGCACGCCAGCGTTTTGGGTCGATGTCCGACTCCCGAAGTAGTATTGATCAACAGTTTTTAACCACCCAACGTCGTCGTGAGTGTGAGGTACCAGATGAATGTTCAGTTTTTTCGGATCCACTTTGGGACACGACTGAACATTGTGCAATTATTATAACCGTCAAAGAATACATATAAAAAAAGTCCATAAAAAAAAATTTCACTATGAAATAGCGAACATCGATCAATTCCCGAATTATATTTGAAAGATATCAATCGATCGTTAGTCGCAACTTACTCCGTATCCACACGTGGGCTTCTTAACATCTTGAATGCTAATTTGCGCAGCTATTCCCGTGGAAAAAACATTGAAAAGCAGAATCAGTACCGACAACGAAGCTGCGAAGCGTAGCATCGCAAGGCCGACTGGTCACTAGTCAGTCTCATCGACAGAGCCGATTCATCCAGTAGAAGCCATTTTCCTATGTGTATATCATACTTCGACCGGCAACTCGTCTGTTTATGTAGTGGTAACACGCAGCCTCTCGGCTAATGACACTCATTCAAGTGCAAGTAAACGCGTAAACAAATTCTTCGCGCGATAAGTAGACAATGGCAGTGATATAATTGTCACGCTGTGTTTACATCTCTAAAACGGCCATTGAAGCTATACACACCAAAAAACGATGAAACACAATGGAAAAAATTCTCGAAGGGAAAATTACAGGCATGTAATATGGTCTTTTCAGCGTATTCGGAAAAAAACTAACGTAAAGTTTCCACTTATCATACTAAACCGTTCATTTACTTGTAATTGAAAAAAAAAAAAACAAATGAATGCGCAATATTTCCGTGAAGATGTCCAGAAATGGAATAGGTAAATGATCCATTGCTACTATTCATTTGATTCTAAACTGTATCGGAAATATTGGAGTCTTGTCAATTCGTGATATCGCAACGCTCACTGATCAGCGTCAGTGATACATCCCGATGATATAATTACAGTTACTGTTTCTACATTTACACTTATGTGGAATTGTATTACTGCTGCTGGTCGTGGTAACTATAATCAGCCACTTCACTGCTTACGCAACAAAACATCTTCAGGTTGATCCCTACTGAAGCAGAAGTGTCCACGTAACGGGACTTTTCACCCGGTAATGGCAACAACATCAGGACTGCAATTGCTGCGTTGTCGTTTCACGATTTCGGATAGAATTCTTTCATGAAAACTCAAATAGCAATCTTTTTAGCTTGCAAAATGAGCACTTTTTCCAGTGAAGGTTTGGTGAACAAACTTTTACACAAAGGAGACTTTTTGTCAACGGCGGTAAAAAACTAACAATCGAAGTGCAAACTTCATTCATTTGCGGCTATTTATTTTTTGTCATAAATAACGATATCTCCCATTTTTCCGTTCGTACCATCGTTCGAACTTTTGTTCACAATCTTCTTTCCTAACGTTTTTTAATGCGTAATAAAAAAACTTATTAAAACGAACTTATTAAGAAGTACAAAAAAAATATCGTAGAAGTACCTTGGTACTCGTTTCGTCGATGATACAGCGTTCCTTATACCCGAGATGAGGTCACGATAAACGTGCGAATTTCCATGGAATGTAAGAATACGTTTACAGTTCCATCGTTTACATTTAAAGGCGGACTAAATCTATCTGACGATCGTCGATGAACTTCGTTTGATTCCGGATACCATTTTAATCTGTTCACATCCTCCTTCCATTGATTAGCTCCGAGTGTTGTTTCGCGGACAGACGTTATCGTGAATGGAGCGAATAAGTTCTGCAACAGAAAAAAACACACAATTATATCGATTAAACGTTGTTAAAAGTTCGAATGTGACTCAATCGAAAAGTTGACATTCGCATATCGTTCGGTCTAAAGTAATCGATTGTTACGAACCTGAATATTGATCTCCACGGGTTGGGAAAGATTAGCGGATTCGCCAATTTCAAAAAGATGTTCCAGTCGCAATAATACACTGTTGTCCTTCCACGGCTCGAGAGTGAGAATTTGTACATTAGGTGGCAATGCCTTTTTGAGACTTTCGCCCTGAAAAAGTATAAATCGTATTCTCATCAATAATAATAAACAAGATTCGCGTAACTTTGTGAATAATTTAGCAAATTTATTCCGCGTATACTTGCCTGCATGTTGTACTTTCTGCTCCATTCCTCAAAACTAACATCATTGGCGGGAGTTATGAGGGTCCACGGGCGAAGAGTTAATTCAAGTTCGGAGGTCTTCTCCTTTAAGAATCCGTCGATATCCGACAATTTACTACCGATCACGTAGTGTCGTCCTCTCGCAATCAGTCCCTCGCCGTAAGCTGTTTCATTCAAAGCTTCGCCAACCCCAAAGGCGTCGTCCTTTAGCAATCTTCTGTGAATCTGTAACGCATTATTGACAACATTTTATTTTCACATTCATAAATTTCATCCAAAGTTCTTTCGCAAATTTCACAAAAATATAATTACTAAATTTAAATTAAAATTCTAGAAAATTGGATTCTTACTCGCAATAGTTAAGATTTACGAAGATAAAAAAAAAATAAGGAAAAGTTTACCATCAGTTCTAATTCGCCATCTGTCAAACTCGTGCCTCCTTGTGCCCTGTCGGTCAGGACGCTAAATTTCAACCCTCGTTGCTTGTCCTTCACATATATTTTCGATGTAATTGGATAATAGTTTCCGGCAATCGGTTCTTCCAATTTCAGATCCCACGTCGGACGGTAACCAACATGGCGCTTTAGCATTTCACGAGCGTTGCTGTCCGTGTAGAAATCTCCTTCCGATGACAAAATACTCGAGTATCTCGTAATTACTTCTTTGCCAATCTTATCCCTGAAAAAGTGGGGAAGTATTTCTCATCATGATATATCAAGGATCGACATTAAAGTATTGACGGTTCGCAAGATTCGGATTGCTATGAAATTCGCATTTGCATAAATGTCAATGAGTTTATATTGAGATCGTAATTTTATTCGTCGAAAAATTACTATTGTCATGACACATATGTTGCATGTCTCGTGGTATTAGATATGCTATTACTCTGTCCTCATCGTATATTTCAAATTGTATGAAGTATAACTGAGAGAACGGAAAATCTTGAAATTTTCAATTGCATCAGTTTGAAATTTTTATACTCACTTGTCCGTGGGTATTGGTCCAACAATCCAATCGAACTCGATCCTCTCTTCGCCATTATAAATTCGTACAACTTGGCTGATCCAATCGTTGACGGTTTGGTGAAGTTCTTCCACCAGAGGACCTTAAAAAACAGAATCGTTCAACTTTCTATTTTTTTCCAGACGCGGCGTACGTTTCTTGAGGACTTTTGCATTTAAGAGTTTCGCTAAAGATGTTTTCACATTGATAATATCGGACTCTTCCATCCACCGAATTTTTTTGCCGATTCAAATGCATTCGGAAACTTACCCTTGTAGAATTCATAAGAGCCGACATTGCCCACGTTTTTCGGAACCGATTGCCGAGGCCTGAAAATATAAGCTCCCGAAGATCTGTTCTCGAACACCATATTGTTACCCTCAGCGCCCTCGTAATAGTGGAAAGATTGTTCGAACTTCATGTTCTCTATGTTGTTCCACTTAACCACAACCCTTCCGTCTTCATTGACCGTTATATTGTACAACTATAAAGAGACAATTGACAATGAACAATTTAAACTACCGATTCTACAATGGGTTATGGTCCATTCTTGTATCGATTATACCTCTCCACCGATCGACGAAATCGGCGTGACATCGTCGTTTCTGCTCTCCCCAATGACGTCGAGCTTTTCACTCACGTAGAACGATTGATAACCCAAAGCCGGTATACGAAGAGCTCGGAAAACTAATTCGTTCGTAGCTTTGCTCTTTCTTCCGGATGTTTTGAGAACCGAACTAGGAATCGGTACCAGTTGCGTTACAATTTCCGTTCCTACCAAGAATGTACAGAAGTTTATAAAAAGTGTCGCCAATCATTGATAAATATCACGAGATATAATATGCACCTGTGAAGTCTTTGACTGTGTAAACCTTTCCGTTTACCGGAATTCGTACGTATGGAGACACCGTCCGACTCATAGGATTGTACAAAGTGACCACGAAATTTTGGTGGTTCTCGGAATGATCGCAAGCGCTTATATTCAGAAGCATACAGGAGTAGAATTTCGGCCAATCTTTCGGATCGGTATTTTTATCCTTAACGGTCCATTTACTGTAACAGATTACGAATCAGTCAATGATACCTTAAGATACATACATGTCGTGTATTTTTTTTTAACATTCTTGAAATGTAGTTATTAGTTATATATTCATATCATACCCAAGCGCTTCGGATGTAATATCGGCTCCGTGACTCATGCTTTTGTGCAAAATTCGGGCGTAATCGTCGGCAACGTGTTGCTTTTCAGTTCCAGTGACCGCATCGTGATGCTGCATAACTCCCATCGCCTCGCGGAAATATTCGAGTTTCACGTTCTCCGGTTCCAGATCCGTCAATACAGACAACTGTTTGGCAACCTGAAATGATCGAATACCGATTCTATTTATTAAAATGATTCGTTCATTTTTCATTTTTAAATTTTGTGTTTTTTCACACATTTTTTCCATATAAAAAAAAAAATTCAAAGTAAATTGAAAAATCTGAAAAAATTCATACGTATTCAGAAAAATCAACGAATCATTTTCATAAAAAAAAAAACGTTGGTTTCCCGGGAAATTTGTTGACCACTTCATTTTTTCATCAATTTGTTAATAACATTTTAGAATTATTATTATGCAAAATTAATCTTTTCAGTACTTTTAATATGCATGAATTTTTTCAGATTTTTATACCATCGAGAAGTATTTGGAATTTTCTCTCATTTTTCTCGAACTTCAAGTGTCGATGCGATGAGTCTATCGTATCTTACCTGCAACAAGTTGTTACCCATTCGCTCGTAGAACTTGAGCGTAGGTCTCGACGAGAAGTATCCAGTCCAATAGGCGTGCGGGTCACTCGCGTAAGGAAAGAAATCATCGGACTTCGTAGACCACGTTATGTTACGATCGTTCAAAGATTTCAGATAGCACGACGGCGTTGAATAGAACACATTCACTTCAGAACCGTATTTCTCGTTGGTATATCTGCAAGTAAAAATCAATGTCTAATTTACGTTAAACTCACACAAGGGAAAGTGTGATTTTTCGATGATTCAACAATAAGCGCTCCACGTTGTTCTCTTTCCCACATGACAAATCCAAACGCTACTCCCGTAAGTCATATATTCTTACCTAATAGATTTATCCAAATTAACAAATTATTAATTTATTAATAATTGTTTATTGTTATTATTATTAATTAATAAAAAAAAATATAGAATATAATATAATTCATTAAGAAAAAAAATTGATTGTTTACTTATTTGGTATTATTAATTATCATATTTTTATTAGTAATTTTTCTTGTTCTTTTTGTGCTTTAAATCGCAGTAATGCCTCTATAATTTATTATAATAACGAGATAATAGTACCAAAAGTACGAATAAAGCAATGATGATGATTGTGAACACAAATTGAAGGACATGCAATCGCTACTATAAATTAATGGAACATCGACCGTTCAACTTGAATGTTCTTACCTAATAAGCTTATCCATGTTAGTGAACCACATTGTTGCGTCTTGATAATGAAAATCATCACCCATCGTGATAATAATGTTATTGGTCTGATAATATCGCGATTGCTTTTGACAAAACGACAAAAACGACTTCACCTGTTAATAGATAAAATCCTTTTTTTTTTTCGTCACGTTTTTAATTCATAACAGAGCATTTATATCAAAGTGCTTTGCAACGTGTTTTGAATCTCAGTAATGCATCTATAGGCTCTACAACATTGATACGATATTACCACCCGAAACGAATGAAGCGATGAAGATGATTGGTGAAAAACTATATCGAGGAGATTTTGTTAGTACCTTATCAATATATCCAGATTCTTGTACACCATTGGCGCTTGTTGATAAGTAAAATCTCCTCCCATTGTCAGAATAATACTATTCGTACGGAAATGATGAGATTGATTCTTCGAATACTCGACAAAAGTTTTCACCTGCGCCGCAAAATAGACGATTAAAAATTCTGTACTTTGTTACTAAGAAATTGTTATGTATAGCGATAAAGATAACAATTGATAACGTGTCGTTTTCACCCATTCGTGTATTACGGATTCAAATAACGTTTATGCTTTTTTTTCTATTGTGTTATTATACATATTAATTTTTGAAACTCACTCTAGCATCGATGTTATTGTCCGGACTATCGGGGTCATCGATCATTGGCTCATCGGCGCAAAGTACATCAAAACAAAAGCCCGGAGGTGGCGAATAGTTGTTGTAAAGAGCGCCCGTAAATAAGTCCGCGTTCTCTCCTGAAATTATAATTAAATTGAATTGCAATTATGTTGATGCTATTCATAATATTAACATATGTTTCCGTCATTATCACGGCGGCTCTTCTTACCTAAATTTGGACTTCCCTCCCATATAAACTCCGCCGTTTTATCGGTAAGACGTTTGCTCTTATCCTGATAGTCCAAACGACCGAAGAACATACCGTCGAATCCCATCTGCGCGAACATCGATGCTTGTTCCCTGGAATGACCAAATGGATCTATTTGCCATCCTATGCGAGGTGTCGCACATTTTCCGAAGGTATCGTTCAAACGTCTGCAATAAAAAATTTAATCAAATATATTTATAAATTATATTATTTATATCTAAATTTTATTATAATTAAAGTATAAATATATCAACTATAAAAATAATTTAATCTTAATTTAATTTAATTAATTGAAAAAATGAATTGCAATCAATTTTAATCATCTTAGAAAAAAAATAAACAGTAAAAAAGGAAATGCGGTTGGTAATTGAATATTCATACCTAATAGATAGATAAACAGTGTTACCTGAAACCCCAAGTGTATTGATCGACGAGCGAATGATAATGAGTCGTAGCTTCGTCATTCATGCTCCATCCTCCGCCAATAATTTCCAGTCTACCATCATCGATGAAGGATCTGACCTCATCTCTGGTCTTCTCATCCTGTCGTAGCCACCATTTCCATAGGAATGAAGTCTCCACGTAAATAAATCTGTAAAAATAATAAACAATAAATTTTCAATACAATTTCTAATTTGATTAATTCATTAAGAATAGTAAGCTTGCGAGTTTTACGTAATGAGTTGTTATTCATGATAATTCGAATACCTTCTATCCGGATGATTCCGAAGCGCCTCGACAACGGTATCAATGATGTATTGCACGCCGGCCTTTTGGGTCATCGACCGGCTTCCGAAGTAGTATTGATCAACAGTTTTCAACCAGCCGACATCATCGTGCGTGTGGGGTACGAGATGAATGTTTAGTTTATTCGGATCAACTTTGGGACACGACTGAGAATTAAAAAAATTATTATACAACTGTACTGATATTCTAAAGGTAATAAAAAATAACATTACGAAAGATCAATAGCAAGTTTCGATGCATTTAGAAATTATGTTTAGAAACATCGATCGCGCGCTTGCCGCAGCTTACCGCGTATCCACAAATGGGTTTTTTCACATTTTGGGTCCTAATGAGTGCAGTCTTTCCGGTTGAAAATACGTTGAAAAGGAGGAGTAACAACGACAACGAAGCCGCGAGACGTAGCATCGCAAGGCCGACTGGTCAGTCTCGACGACACAGCCTAATGATATAATGGAAGCCATCCTCTCCTATATTTATACCGTCTTTCGACCGGCAACGTGACTCTTTGTGTATTGGTAGTACGCAGTCTCGCGGCTGATCCTCACTGAAGCGCAAAGGCGTAAGAGTACTCTTACCGCGATAATATTGACAATATAGCGGTGATATAGTTGCTACTTTGTGATTAAATCTCTATAATCGATAATCGAAGCGTTACACGTGAAAAATTCATATAAAATAGTATATCTGAATGCAATTCCGAAAGAATTACTTTTATTTAATGTACGATTAACTGTCAATTCCTCGTGCAATATTCACGCGCATAGACAGCCCCCATACATAATTTTATCTCCATAATGGTTGATAAAAAAATTCTGTATATCCAAGAGATGCTTTATCACCGCCGATATAATCGTCGCTCGACGATTTCAGCATAAAAAACGTGGTGTTTACTTCAAATTCGTCTGTTATTTTTTTAGATAAGTTTTGTACTCGAGTCTCACTATCGCGCCTCAACACTATCGCTTATTATCGGGATCATCCACTCGAGATGAATTATTTGTTTTCCGACCGAATGTTCTCTTACGAAATCCGAGACGAGCCTCCAAAATAAAAAGATTGTATTGTTGCGGGATTTCCGTCAGTGTATACGAGATAATAGATACTTCTTGTAATTTTGAAAAAAAAAAAAAACGTATTATTAAAAAAAAATTTTGATAATTCATGACGTGTTGCAGAATTAAATTCTTTTCAATATGTTGTGTGAAAAATAGTATTATTGTACTCCGTTAACTGCAAAATTTTTTCGATTGAATTACTTCATCGTACAGGTAAGCAAAAATGAAATATTTTTCAATTAAAAAAAAAAAAAATTTATATTTTGAATTATTTTTTAAATTTATTTATTTATTTGAATTTTTTTAAATTTATTAATTTATAAATTATAATCTACGCATTGCGTAAAAACTTCATCACCGAGTGCCGTTTATAATGTCGGGTGTATCTTAATATCACATTTTCCCTTCTATTGTCTGTAAATAACAGGACAAATATTCAACATTCGTAATATTTGTTATGACGCGAAGCGTCTTAATAATAAAAATCCCCAAATTGAATTTCCGCGTACAACAATAATCTAATACAAATCTTAATAATTATCGAGCGCAAATAAGCATAATGAATTATCAGTATCATAATTGACCGCTGATATCCTTGAACCGGTCAATAGCAGATAACAGGGAGGACGTCGAAAGATATACGAATACAGCAACAGACACATTATGAAAACGACATTTACTTTATTTTTTATTATTTTTTTTGTATATAATAAAGAAAAAAATGCAATAACGTAACACCAGCGAAAAGCATCATAACGATAAACAACTTAAATAGACGTGGTAAATAATATGTAATACATATATATATATGACATAATGTACGAAGCAAAACGAATGCCAAAGCTGTGTAATGCACAACTTCGTTGTTCATCGACATTTACACAATTTTTTTTTTTTTTTTTTATATCACTCGAACTCTTTTTATAGATAGAAGGCGCGCGCGTGATGCATCAGGATTCGGAAAGTTAACACTTGGTATCGGGAACCGCTTTCAGGATTACGGCAAATCGTTCGAATATTGGATTCAATTCAATCCGTAGTATCATATATATGCTGAGTAAAGCAATCCGGGTTTTCGTATACTTTGGTTCCTCCGGTCCAATTATTTCCACATTGTACCGACAAAATAGGGACAGTTTTTTGTTTCACTGTTAAAGAAACAAAGGATATTTTATTGTTTTTCCTTAAATTATCCTTAAACCGAAAAGAAATCCGCTCTCTTTCGCCGTACGCGAATTTTCTTTGGTAAAAAAAAAAGGCAATTTCATTCCGCTAAGATGCAGATCATCGGAATCTTTATTGCCTGCTGCGCTATATGATTTCGTTTAAAGTTTTCTTCGCAGAAAGTAAACTTACCGTTCCACAGTCGTATTCCTAGAAATCTGAATAGGGGATCGGCTCCTGCTGCTTTCCAAACGTAACCGGTCGGTAAACATTCTGTGATTGATCCCAGCCGCGCGGCGCGGTGTTGTAATTCGTCAATGTTTGGAAGCTCGCGATTTTTGGTCCTTGATAGGTACTCTCGGTCAGCTTGTTACCTGTAATACGAATAATCGTTTTATATCTTTTGAAAATATACATAGATATCGCAAAGATCATTACCATTTATTCGATTCATTAACGATATTACATGGTGAAAAGGCAATTGTCGAGAATTTATAATCCTAAAGATAAGTGTTTCACAGAGAAGAGGTATGAGATATTTTTTTAAAGAACCCAAAAAGACTGAAATGAAAAAGCGAGAAAACAAACAAAGAAAGCGAAAGCAAAAGAGCAAAATCTTAGAAAAATCTACGAGAAAAAGCTCATGCGTATTAACTTGCCTACGTCCTTAAAGAAATCGGGCGAAGGTGCACCAAGTAGATTTTCCAGAACCGGAGTATTGCGCAAGTGTTTTATAGTATCGAGAATATCTTCTTGCGAAGCTACCATAGCGAGAACCATAGATTTAGCATCATTCGGCGGTTCCCCATCGCCGTTGACATAATTTCCCGCATCTCCGTTACGAAAACCCGGCGGAGCTTCGAACAATTCCGTAGACTCGTCGAATTGACGAACATACATCTCGTACTCGTCCGTTGTTCCGTTCGACGTGTCGCGCGTATCATTGCCGTTCGTGTATCCGGGACTCTGAGACTCGTCGTCGTACATCCTCTGCACGTCGGCGCGACGATAGTTCGTCTCCGATTCGGAATCACCGAACGAATCGTCAATCTCGTCTTCGCTCGAGTCGTATTCCTCGTAACGCACGGACTGCTGAACCATATTTCGCATCTGCTGATCGTAGTCGTTTCTCGTACCGTAACCATTGCCATTGTTGTAGTGCATTCCGTTACTGCCATTGGTTACTTTATTAATGTTATTGTTTGAAGATCTCTTGGAGGTTTCAATCACTCCGGTTTCGGAAGATCGAACAACTTGTTGCTGCTGTTCATCGTATTTGTTGGTCATACGCGATGACTCGAAAAATCGTGATATATCGTTGTCGAGAGGCGGACATTGCTGGACTATCGGTATGACTTTCGGACTGATCTGCTTGTACTGCATAACCGGTCTACAAGTCTTTTCGAATTCTTGAATCAGTTGCTTCACCGGTACCGGCGTGTATTCGCTTTCGTCGATCATCTCGTCCACAGGTTGTTGTTGCTGCTGCAGCTGCTGCCGCTGTTCGCAACACTGATACTGCTGATATTGCTGATACTGATGATGACGATGATGATGGTGGTGATGATGATGAGGATGAGGGTGCGGATGAGAATTAGCATAGGGATGGCGCTCGCTTCCGCGACGATAACCATTGGTATCTCTGTTAGTAGCTTCTTGCTTAGCGTGGCTGTTAGCGTAGCCGTTGTCTCTCGTCGTACTATTCCCGTTAGTTGTTAATGACTTGTTACGACGATTAATGTTAGCGGAGCCATTAGCGGCGTGACGTTGATCGTTGTTGTTAAGCGAAGCGTCGTAAGGCATCATGCGCTTTGATTTTTCAACGGGAATACCGCGATCTCCGTTCAACGGATAATCGGGCTCCGTGCCGACGGCTATCTCTCGCAGATAAACTTTCTTTACTTCGGTGTACTTATTCGTACTGTTCTCCGACTGTTGAGAAACGCATCTTTGATCGTTACCTATAATAAGGCGATTCATTTTTTTTTAATTGGGTATTTTAACGCGAAATTACGGATTGTTAAATAATATGATAGTCGAGTCGTTAGTTCGCGACTAAATCATTTTTTCTTTGATGAAAAAAAAATGGATCTTTTTATCACAAAAGGTTGAAGCGAATTTGATATTTTTCTAACGTTTCAGCAGAAAATTATTGTAGCTTTGCAAATCTTGTAAAGCAAAGAGAAATATTTTTTTATCAATGTATATTCGATTGCAAATTGAATATCAATCTATTTTTTATTCGAAAAAGTATGCATCTCTGAAAGTAATCAAATATTCCAAAAGTCTCGCGTGATTTTGAAATCTCGTTTATCGACCGAAGCCGTCGACTAGAGTTTGACTCGAAAAATACAGACTTTTGATTTTAATTCAATCGAACATCGAGATACGCGGGAAGGATATCGCGGATTATCTATTATCGATCTAAATGGAATAACAGGAGTTTACGAGAAACACGATACGTAACACGTTCGATAGGCATTAGCGATTTTTTTCGATAAGATTGAGATTCGATAATGATACAGAGTCTGAAATAAATCGGTGAACTTATATCGAATTATCCTCTCGCATTGGCGTAAGTAACCGTAAAATGTTCGGTTTCTCTTCGGCGAGCCGCTTATTTTCCGCTTATTGATAGCATAAGCGTTCGAAAGCTCTTTTGAAGTAAAATGAAATGATACATCCGGAGATTTCGAGGGGATTTTCGTATTAACCGGGAAACATAAACGCAGCTAACGTTATTAATCGGTTGCGGCATCTCGTCCGAAACGAAAATACGACGTTGTCGTGAGCGTCTGCCAACTCCTCGTTTTCTCACGTACGCCGCACGGCGCCAAACGGGAGTGAGATCACCGGAGGTGAAGTCAAAACCCGAATTCGTTATTCTGTTTGTTCCGAATAATTATTCGAAGCGTTGAATCATTTTCCGTATACATTACTCACCTGTTCTTTGGGGTGTTACGCTCTCCAACGAGAGATCCAAGGTGAAAGGGTTGTAGAAGGGTTTCGTATCGATTGTCGGTAGAGGCGTTGAGAGTGGCGTAAGAGGCGGTAGACTCGTGAATTTTGCATTCTCGTTTGTTGTACCCATATCCAATTTCGGTGGAAAACCCGGTGGTTTCGTTAAGCCGCTCGGTGTCGTCGGTGTTTGGCATTGTTCCTTGTCGACTACCCACTTCTCCGACCTTTTTCTACGCTTCGCGAATATCTCAGCGCCTGAACGTAAAGGAGTATTAACAATCGGTGAAAACATTATAGAAATCAATTTTTTTTTTTTCCAGAACTTTATATCAGAGAAGTATGAAAGCGGATGGAATAAATAATGGAGTAAATAAAATACAGTGGAGCCCCTCGCGTTTCACCATTCCACGTTTTACTTATGTCGTTTATACAAAGACACAAAAAGACCTCTCGACTTTCACCTCTAAAGCAGCCCTTTCTCCTTCGAGCTTTTTCCCCTACCATTTTACAGGTAAATAGGCCGCGCATGCGCAACGGACAGGTTAGAGGGGGCAAATAGGCGAGAGGTCACTTGTGGGAGGTTCCGCGGTCAACAGTCATATCTAAATGAGAGCTTCTACTGTACATTTTATCGTTTGATTCTGAACATCAAAAAAAATTTTTTTTTTTTTTTTCTTAAACTTTCATTTTCACTGTGAATTCTTTTTTTCTTTTTCATCAATTTAGACAGTATATTTACCTCGACCCTTTTGATTGTTCAAGTCGCGAACAATGTCGAATAATTTTCCGGCATTCGCCGGACTCGTTCCCATGTTCACCTCCTCGCCCAGCGCCTGGATGCCATGAAGATCCAACACTTTGCCGTTCGGATTCATCATGCATTTCAGGGGCACTTTATCCTGAGAATTAAAAGAAAAAATACACAATTTTTCGATCCAATTTACCGCACTCTGCTGGAAAATGTGAATAAAGTCAATGATCAATAATTTCTCATCAAAAACATTATACGGAATTTTTTATAAATGTTTTATCATTTGACTGATCAACTCAAATTGTAAAGTCGGTAAAAAGGTATAATGCTCCCGGGTAGGGGGTTGTAGGGAGTCGGTAAGGGGGTAAAACCCTAAGGTACACCTGTACTGTACATAAATATACGAATAATGAAAATGAATTTAAAAAAATTGCGATTTACACCGATATCAATCGACAAACAAATTACTACGATGCGAAGTATTTCGGTTACTCGTACCTTGTGCACCGGCGAAGCGGGTTCTTCCTCTCCCTCGTCTCCTGTCCGTATCATTCGCAAAAAACAATTATTTTTTGAAAAATTCATAAATTTCAGCGTCAAGAAAAAAAAAAATGTTGGAGTTTTTGCAATAAAAAAATTACCGTTGCCATCGTGGATCCACTTTACCGAACGTTTCTTTCGATTAACGTACATCGATTGGCCTTTGCTCTTCATGTTTTTAACGTCGCTCAACGAATACGAGATTCGACGAGCGAGTTCAACCTGATCCTCGACCGTCGGGTGTGTCGGTGCGTAGAAACAAGAAGACGCGTACATTTTCTCTTGAAATTATAAGAAAAAAAAAAAAGAAAAATACTGCGCTTAGTAAACAAAAAACTATAGATTCTTCTTTTTTTGCCGAAATATCATGGAATATTCTTGTTCCCCACGATCGTAAATGATTTTTATATGTATATTATACGTAAACGCAGCGAAATAATCTACAAAAGTGTGCATACTGTGCTTCGCTTGCAGGAATTCGGTCGTATCCATCGCTGGGGTGAGCAACTTTTGCAAATTGATCGGTGTTGCCTCGCCGCTATCCTAAAATATAGATTGAACAACGTAGGAACTGAGGACTGACGATCCGTATAAACAATAGATTTTCTTTTTAATTGCTATTAATTAGCATTCGAAGCGTGCTGACTATATTACGAGCGTAAAGTTAATTTTCAGAAATTCACTTTTCATTTTTTTCGTTCCAATTATTTATTTAAAAAAATATATACGTGATTAGTCGATTGCCGATCGCCGAGTTTATAATGAATTCGCAACACAGTTAAGCGCAATTTTGCAACTTCGCGATTTTACGCGAACGGACGTGCGATTTTATTTCGAAGCAGGTAATGGTAATACAAGCAGCTGTTGCGACAATCCGATTGCGGTAAAGCGTTCGCGAAGCGTCATTACTTTTTTTTCTTTTTTTTTTTTCTTTTATTTGCGACTCACCATCTCAAAGTGTAGAATCTTTGAGGTCAAATTTTCGAGAAAATTTCGTTTCGCCGGATCGTGTCTGTCCGATGGTTTGAATCCACGCGAACGTATTACAACATTGTCGGCGGATACGCTACGTTGCAAATGATTGTTCGCTTGCAAGCTGTAATTCACGCGTTTGTAATCGACATCTTTCGTCAGACTCGACTTCGTTTGGTACCCTTGATTACTCACGATATTGCGCTTTGTACAACTAATATTTCTGTTGAAATGCAAAACAAGTCGATCGATTTTAGATAATTACGTAACGATATCGTGTCGTTAATCACACTTTTATAGAGTATTTTTTATTCATCGCAATAAAATATTCATTATATTATTTAATAACATTATTAACTGGAAATTAATTAAAAGAAAATAAAACTGTGGTAAAAATAATTTATGATTCGAAAAAAAAAAAAAAAAAAAACAGCGCGGAAAAATTATTTTTAATTTTTGCGAGTAAATTATTTACACGAATTTATTCGACACCATTCCTTTTTTATATTGATAACCGCAAGCTACCCGTCCGATTGAAAACTATATTTATCGTTTCAGTGTTGTATAGCGGTCGAGAAAAAAAAAAACGCACGCTTTCTTTCTCGCCGCGAAAAATAAAAAAAATTGGTTTTTAAGCGCGCGGTATAAAACATCTGGGAAATAAATCGAGATATAGAATAGCTACAACTTAGCGTAAGATTAATGATCCTACGAGATTTGTCGGTATGAGCCAATAGGCCGCGATCGGGGATCGCTATAGCTACTTTTCCGCAGGGGCTTCGTGTACCGACGACGAATTGGTTCTCTTCCAACATGCCAATTAATTCCGCGTTGCGGCATTGGCATGAGTACAACACAAGGTTCTGTGTTAAAGAAATGCTAAATTTATCTGTTGTAACGTAATACGTAGCGGTACCGTAGTCGAGACGACTCGACCGCCGCTGTCGCTGCAGAACGGAGTAGCGGAATCGGCTCCGTCGGAGAATCGAGATCACGTCGTCCTCGAAGCGATACCCCGAACGGGAAAGCTTACGAAGCTAACGAATGTACCGAAGAGTTCTTACCGCGGCGGCTGCCCGCCGCCGCCGTCGGTGTTCACTCTCCGTGAACGGTTCATTCGAGAGTTCGTATCGAACTTCTCTACCAGACACCGATCGACAGTTACCACTTTCAGAAATAGACCTAACCGATAGTCGGAGCTTTCGCAAGATCTCTCGAAATAGGCGCTTCTTTTCGAAGGCGAACAATCGTATCTTTTTTTTTTTTTTTTTTTTTTTTTTTTTTTCATTTTTTTCGATGGTCAGATTGATCGTAATTTTCAAATTGTTATGACTTTTTTTTTCTCAAAATTTTCTATTCATGTTAACGAAATGGAAAAAATTATGTGAAGAATTATAAGAAAAATGATAAATATGGTTTCATAAAGTAATAGGCACCTGTATAATAAATACTAATCACTTAATAAAAAAAAAAATGTAATAGGCAAATGGATTAAGTTTTGAGAAATTATAAAATTTCGTTTTCGACAATTCTGAAATTGGTATTATTCGCTTATAAAGACAATCGTAATTATTATTATTCCTTTGATAATAATTCAATGATTTTTCTCAAGAATAAAAAAAAACACACATTTTAACGCGTTCGTTGTGAATTTATGCTTCTGGCTGAGCGAAAAAGTTTTGCGTCTCGAGCGTTGAATATATATCGTAATCGCATTGGCTACGCAAAAGCCCACCCGAGTGGGCTTCTGTTTATCTTCGGGATTTTCCATAGTTATTTTCAACCACCAATTTCGTCTAAAACGTTTCGAACACTTCCTGGTGAAGCGATTGGTACGGTTTCGCAGCGATCATCTTATAGGCCGTGTCAATTTTTTTACAATATTAAAATAAAATAAAAAATCAAATTTCCGGTGTATTTCCCAACTCGCTGAATCGATATTAATTGATCAGAAATAGACGAAAAAAAAAAAAAAAAAACTCGACAAGCATAGAAAATTTGTCACGAATCCGATAACGATACTGGGATGCATTGTTCTTATACGATTAGGTCGGTGGTTGTTATTATTATTGCGTAAGTCTCGCAGTTAAAAATATATCGAGTATCCGCAACCGAATATAGCGCTGAAATGTGCCACCAACTTTTATTCTTTCTTGTCGCGAAGTAATCGCAAAAAAAAGAAACAAAAAAATTGCAATATAAAATATAAAACACAATGACTCGACGCATTGAAGCACTGGTCACGTGACGGAATTATAATAGCTATATAAATAATTCCATTTTTCGATTTATCGTAACAGTTTTCCGTTTCTTGTTATCAAAAAGGAGAAATCACTCATTTTTTTCAAACACTGCAGCAAATAAAAGTATTTCCATGCAGACAATGTGTAACTATCTGTGTCGCTATCCCTGTATTCATATTAACGAAACACATTTACTCGAGTATCGAGGGCTTCACGATTTTTTTTAATTTTTTTTAAATTTAACTACGAAAAGTTCGTATTGACTTCGCGGGCACTCAGTTCCATAAATTCTCAGTGTCGAACGAATGAAGTATTATTACTTATCGTACGATGCTCTCCTCATCTCCGAAGCGTCGGCCGATCTAACGTTTGTTTCTTATTTAGATGATTTTTTTTCCTTTTTTTTTTTATTTTGCAATAAATGTTTTTTTTTTCTTATCTTTTCGATTTACGTAATGATGGCAAATGACTGGTCGAACTCGGCAGCTTCAGCGCGCACTGTCTCCGGCAACGAGAGCGAAACACACACCAACCACCGAATCCACCACGTTTTGCATCTTGCAAAATATTCCCGCTCTACATAGTTAGATATATAAAACGCGGGTGAGTTTAGGTTCCCCGTACTTCGGAGGCACCCGATTGCCGGATTTAAAAGCGCGTCTACGATATAGTTATAAGTATATTTAGGTAAGAATGGTGGATAGCGAGACGAGATCTCGGAAAAAATGATTCTCATGTTCTTCGAGTAAAAAAAGCATAAAAAAAAAAAGAGAGAGAACGTTGAAACAACGCATAAACCCAAAATGTAACCATTTAATATCGTGATATGTATCGACTACCTGCAAGATCTATGCTTCGATCTACGCGACCATCGCTATCGACCGCGAAAAATGTGGACCACTTTGCGTGAATATTTTTAAAGCGCACAAATTCACGTTATTCCCCGTACCGGTTGGACATCTTTCGTTAGTTTCTTCATCGACGATTTACCACAACACTATTATATCGAAATCTACGATCTCTCGTCTGCTTTGCCGTATTATAAACGTTGTATACGCGGTACAAGCGAACGGTGGAACTCCTACTGTGTGTTTGTGTATCTCTCGGTATACAAAACGGCTGGTGAGAGAAAACATTCGTGTCTCATACCGTACGTACGTTCGCGTGTTCGCATGTAAGGGTGTGTTAACCTTTCCGGTATCGAGACGGATAAGTCAACTAACTTTCTGCCGACGAAAAACGTTCACGTTAATTATTATCGCAATCGCGCGATCGCGATTATGCGAAAAGTGTTAATTTAAAAAAAAAATTGTTTCATTAACTTCATTTTCACTTACATACCCGCTAATTACAACACGAGGATGTGCTTTATAATAGCGCCCAGTCGTCGCTACTAACTTCCCGACTGGTTGGGTCGCGCGCGCGGTAAAAATAGACCACCAGAAGCGACACCTTAGAATTGCTTGTAGCTCGGTCTCTCTCTCTTTCGGGATGCAGCATGTGTCGACGGACGACACCGCATCTACTTTCAGCCGGAGATCTCGCGTCCCCGACGTCCCCGAGGAACCTTGGATCGAGATTTACGATTTCTTTTTTCTTTTCTATCCCATCGGTGAGATTTTCAAATCGTCATCGCGGAGACTTCGATTGAACGACGATCGATAGATGCAAACGGAGGTAAAACAAACGTTAATATTTCTTTGTGCGATTTATAAATCGATAAAGGATTCCAAATTGAATAAAAAATTTTATTTAATTGAAACCAAAACAAAGATTCAATTGACTGTACAAACAATACGCGATGTATTTCAGTTTTGTTTGCTAATTGGAATGAGAAACGACATTAAGATCGAAGTGACGCGCAAAAAAAGTTTAATTGCAATTCGGACGAATGTGGTTTTCGCTGATCTCAAGTTTTGGTTTCATTTAGACTTATGATTTCTACGAACAAATCGATAACTCCGATTCAAAGTCGATTTATTCTTTGACTTCGAATTGCGTAAATGTGATTTTATAGAAAAAAAAAAAAAAAAAAACAAACGAATTGAAGATAAAATGCATTTTTTTTGCGCCAATACGCGATAGTATGACGATATAATGCACAGCCTTTGACTTGGTTGGGATCAACCATCGTAATCAGACGATGAGATTTATGTGATGTCCGATAATGAGACAAAACTGTCGATTAAAGATTGTACATTTATCGTTCCATTTTATTCAAACAGAAACGCGTTGTCAAAGCAAACAAAACGCGCTAACGTAGATAAAAAGAAATAGAAAAAATTTACTTTAGTCCCAATCGTCGGATTTCATGTCTTCAACAATATCTGTATTGTCCCGTGGAAGTTCCTCGTCGTCGTCGTTGCCGGCGGTTTTTCGATTTTTCTTCTGTTTCTTGGCTTTCTTCTTCGCTTCGTCTCTCTTCAATCGTTTCTCCATCTCTTCGACCGGCATGTCCAGATCGCTGTCATCGTCCGAATCCTCGTCGTGTTTGTGTTTCTTCGATTTTCTCAGTGTCGGCAAACGATAATCGGCCACCTGATCGTTTTGCGTTAGTAACTTCATTCTCTGCGAGTGATGAAGTTTGTACCACGAATCGTAGAACTTCGCAAGAGGCGTTCCCGCGCTCTTGACACCCGTTTCCCAATTACGTATTGCCGATAGATCCGAAAGATCGACGATAATCTTGTTACGTTCGCGTTCAACGAACTGACGATTCTCGTTTATCTTTTCGAGAAGCTGCTTTATCTTTCGACAAAAGTTCGCTACACGGCATTTCTTCAAGAAGACTTTCAGCTGAAATAAAAACAAATGAAAACAGATTTTAGTATTGAGACTTTTCAGTGAGTATTTTCTTTTGTTTAAGCAAAAAAAAAAAAAAAATGTTACCTGCATAACACACGGAACATAAAGATCCGGAAAGTAAATCGTATGACTGTCTTTCGCCGCGTTTTCCAATATAAGTTGATATATATTCTCAATAACTCCGTCTTTGAAACCATTTTCGTGCAGTTGCGCCTTCGACATTCTCAACAGGCAGATAAACGATATCGGTTTCATCGTTACGGTTTTGTGCCTTTTGTTGAAGTCGTACGAGTTGAGTATCTGCAACGTTACGATCACATTGTACAACCATTGCCCAAAATAAAATTAATCTTTATTCGATGCGTACCTCCAACAAGAACGGCAGAACTGGTATAAAAGTCGACGTCTCGCGAGATATGTTTATCAACATTTGGGTGCAGTGAAATCGTAACGGATAAAATTGCGCGGTGGGAATCAGTTTAATTGTTCCCGTGATGATCTGCAATGACAAATAGAAAAGAAACCATTAAAAATCTCGTGTAGAAAAAAGAATCCTACAAATAGGAAATTTTCCCGATTGCTTCGTCACAATTTTCTCTCAACTTATCTTTTTTTTTTAATTTATTCATCGCTTACCTGTACCAAAGGATACAACAGAGAACGCAACATCGACTGCTGTTTCGACAAAGTTATCAGTTCCGACCAAAACCTCAGTGAATTTATGAACTGCCAATTGTAAACGGCTTGGAAATTTTCCTAAAGAGTTTCGTGAATTATTAAAAAAAAACGTATTTACGATTAATCGAAAAATCATCGTTCGATCAATTGGAATTTTTTCGGCAACTCACCTTTTTCTTCAGAGTCATAGCGTTTCTTAAATGAATAGCCAGCTGACGAATGTATAAGAATGCGTGATTGTACGCGAGATTATTATCGAGCAGATAGATTTCTGCTAACGAGTGTCTCATAAAGTTGATCCCCGGTAGCGTTGTAGGAGAGACGAATTTCGAATTCTCTACGTACTTTATGTACATTGTCTGTGACAATAATTCAACGATTCTTGTAAACAGTCATGTTTTTCGGATAAATCATTAGACGCCGTGTCACGTTTACGAACCTTAAGCAAAGTTTCCAGTATCGATTCTCGATGACTCGTAGCCAACTGAAGAATACTTAAAAACGCGACAACTCGGACGTTCTCCTCGCCGGTTGACCACAATTTTAATAAAATTCGAAGCAACGGTTTGTTCAACGATGAGAATGATTGTGCGAATGGCAACATTTGGTGCAAATGTTTCAGTAAAACTGTGAGAATGTCGGACGACGTAACGTTTCGCAAGATCTGTAAACAAAAGTATTCATGATTACTATCATTAGTAATAAAACGTAATAAAGTTTCGCAATTAAAATATAGTTAACATACTTTTATCAGATCGGTTAGATAAGCCTTCAAGACGCCTTTGACTTTGACGAATCTCTTGGCTTTGTGAGCCTCGAAGCGTGTCTCGGAGCCGATTTTCAAGAATCTTTTGAAAGCCGCCGGAAGCTGCATTATGCACAATTGTACAACTCCGTTGAATACTGCAATCGAAACAATTGCGTTACTGTATATTTTCTTCCGCGTTTCCGTAGACTCTTGAAATATTATTTTTTTTTTTGTGCCTCAAGTACCTGAACTTCCCTCGACTCTGTAACGCAAACTTTTCGGACCATCGGGATCGGCAATTGTGAGGAGTGCAGCGTGGAATGCTTCGACCACACATTTTATCGTTTTCGCTGAACTGTAAAAAGTTTGTTGAATTCATATTCAAGTTACAGTTGTACGGAAAAAGAATGCGAGACGAGTTTTTTCAGATTTTCATTTCATTAGTTTAACTTATGCGACGACGCGAAGACGGCTATAAGTGTATACAATGTTTATGAGTTTTTTTATGCATTGTATACTAAAAAAATTACTATAAATGTAATCAACAGATCAAAAATATATTATCAAAGTATATACAAAATAATAATCAAAAATCAACAGATTAATCTTAGAATAAATTTAAAAAATTAATTAATACATCTCACCTATCCTTTTGGATATCTTCTTGCCATTTTTTGAGTAACTGCAAGGTAACTCTAGTAGGGCCACCGGAGTGAACCTTTTTTTGACTATCTTCGGGTTCATAATCACTCTCGTCGCTGGCCACCTACAAGACAATCGATCATTGAATCTCTAGTCGGCGCTGTGAGTTTAAATATTAAACCATTGCAAACGCACTTCTAGATTATCGTCCAATGTGTGTTTGAGATCATCTCCGTCAACCGAAGACCCGTCGTCCTCATCCGACAAATCGAAATCCAACAATTTCTTATCGTTTTGTTTCAAGAATGCGTAAAACTCCGGATCCGTCTCCTTGAGTTTCATCAACGATTTCTTGTGCTCCGTTGGATCCATATCGCTGTCTCCACTGTCTGAATCATTGTTGGCATCGTCATCATTGATTATGCCTGAAAATAACGCATAAAAATAACACAATGTAATCGGCTGGAAAAAAAAAAAATTGCTAAATAATATACATACTTTTGTGTACATTCTCCGCCTCTTCTTCGTCACTGTCGATGTTCTCGTTCTCAAAATCTTGTTCAAAGAATTCATTCGTGCTGACGACACTGAGATCTTTTTTAATCTTTGGTGCGCCCTTCTTCGATTTTTTCGTTATTTTCACTTTCTTCGTCTTCATTTTGTTAACGTATAACCTTCAAAAATTAACGATAAAATGTCGCGTTAAATCAGAGTGAGCGGTGTTTTTTATTGTCGTTTATTTCTTCATTCATAAATGGACGATAATTTCATCATGACATGGTGTACAGTAATAATTAATTGATGTTTCAAGATTTTTGCAACATTACTTTCGGTGAAAAGCCGATAGGCGCTTCACTCGTGTTTAACCTCAAAAAAGGGAAAAAAAAAACGTATTTCGATAATGATACAATAAATGTTTATAAAAATTGTTACTTATATCGTTGCTACATACCTTTTTTTCGAATACAATGAAATATACAATATTCACAAAATGATTTAACTTGGTAAAAAAAATATTCGATTCACAAGGAAACTAGCGTGCAGCCACACGTGGACTTACTGCCGCGCATAAACAGTACTCTATCGATATAGAACATTTTCTAGAAAATGACAATACCGAGGTGGCTGTGGTGTCATCGACTCATTCGGGGTTTTCATCTGGATCGTGAATAAACACGTTTTGTTTTAGAGTAAAGAATAAATAACGTTTTATTTGACAGGTTCATGTAATCTCTTTATCGATTACAATAATTACTCATTGTCAATGTCGTAAAACTTTGTATTTTGTCGCTTGTTCATAAGAACGATCGGTGGATATGCGAAATCGCCTTTGTACACGCACACACGAAAGCGATGTCCTCCTGATGCGTCTCAATGAAACGGGTTGTTTACAATAATAGTAAACTAGGTGAACGCGTACTTCATTCGAAAAACGAAATGTATAATAAATCTGCCAATTACGAAAATTCGCGTCGCGATATTAATAGGTTTTATTATCATCAACAACGTGTAATCATAAGTTTTTTGTGGAAAGTGATGAGGTATGTATCGATGTTTTGTCTTTCGACGGTCGTCAAACCGAAAAACCAATAGATATAATTACGCATATGAGAATCACGTGAATCTGCGCAAAATTTTTATCCTTTGAGCGCACCGTAGATACGCGAACAAAGCCCAGCGAAATAAACTATCGCAATATTTTGGCTTTTTGATCATTCGAACCGTTTGATCGAAAAAATAAATAAATATCGCAGCCGCCCGTGAAGACAAAGTAGTTCTCTAGAGCTATTGTGCATTGCTGTACTCGCAGCGATCACTTGAGCGTACTTATGGAAAATCGCACGAAATTAATTAAATCATCACAAATGGTTAATGTTTTTTTAGCTTTTAAATCGTCTGGGGCGTTTAGTCGGAAAAAAAATAACCAACATCGGATTTGCATGTGAAAACAAATTCAATCAATATAGCTGCATTTGTACATCGTTACTGAAATGAAATAACGGCTGAGTAATCAAATATATCGAAGTTTCGCGAGCGGTGTAGACCCTGCCAATAAAATCCAACCGAACACGAACGAAGACAAAAGGATTTCGCAGAAAATACAAAAAACCTTAATAAGTAAATCCTTTGTCTTCTATCGCTATCCATTGAGCTTTTTTATTAGCGCTAAGAAATTCTTGAAAATGAACCTAAATGTTATACAAAGCTACGCGAGCTTAAATAATCTCACAAATGTTCAATTAACAAATATTTTATGAAACATCTATCATACATATCAGTCAGGGTGATGAAATGAGAAGCAAATATTGCAAAGAACATGTGTGCTATTAATAAATCATCGCATTATAAGATATAAACACCGCTGAAATAGTCGAGTGTATTATTGAGAACGCGGCCATTCACATGCACTTTTTTTTCTCGTCAATTTAATCCTCTGTTCTATATCTAGGATTTACAATAATATATTTATCGAGTTCAATGGATTTCTTCGAACGTTTTCTCTGTCAATAGAACAACGATCTAAAAATGGTACGCGCGCGAAAGAGATTTTCATTCCACCAACGAGTCTCCGAGACTCTGAATCACCCGACTGACAATAACATTTATAAATATATGTAGAATATATAGATAGATAATCATTCGAGGGCACGAGAGGTAGGCACGGGGTAGAGAGGAGTTTTCGTTCGGTAAGAGCTTTTATGCCATTCGAATTTTTCGACGGGGATAATAAAGTTTGTTCAGTGGGAACGAACGCGTCGCCGTATATGTAAGTACCTTATACAGCCGCGTATCGTCTTCAACCCGCATAAGTATATCGCGCCCGCAAAGAGCCCCATAATGTGTTACATATACTCGATTTCGAGTTCAATTGCCCTGCGCTGCATGTGGCTCTGTGGCCAGAAACCGTTATCTATATAAACCGCAGTGTCTCCCGTAACGCTTGTTCGTTCATTACATACGAGAATTTGCTTTTATCACAAGTAAAACATGTATCAATATCTCGGAACACGTTCGTTGTACCCGATTACCGTCTCGAGGATATATAACACTCGTTCTTGTTTCACGAACGTTAACGCACTCACGCGTGCACGAGAGCACGGATAGCTTCGGCGCGAAACGTCCTCTGACAATTAGTTCAAACGTTATCAAGATCCGAAAGTGTGTGCGTGTGCGCGTGTGCGATTTACTTGATTTTTATTAGTGCGTTAGAAGTCAATTGATCGATGCAATCGAAGTGTCGGATCAGACAAACAGTTTACGCAGCGATTTACAGCTGTTTCATGAGTCGGCAAGATGCCAACGAATAAATATGAGGGAAATGGATAAATTATATCTTAATGATAAACCCAACCGTCGTTACTTGCCATCAAATAATCGTTACGCGCGCGCGTGCGGGTACGCGAGGGAGGATTTGTTGTAATATTAATTTATACACTCAGTTTGAAGTGCGATTGTAATTAATTCACTGCGGGATATAACGTTATGAAACGCCGGTAATGCGCGCTGATAGTTATTACGCTTCAGGCTAATATCTCCACGGTACTTAATTTTCTATTTAAATCTGGTGAAGCGCGCGAGTCATCGTAGTGACAATGTGACATAATAGAACATGAAAAAACCAAAAAGTCTTAAATTATTTTTCAGGACAATTTATCGATTTAAAAATAAAGAAAAAACTTTATAATAACTTTCAAGGGAAATTCAACAATTTCAAGCAGAAAAATATATAGATAAATTGATTTTTTAAAATAGATACGAAAATATGTTTTTATCAGCGCGGAACATTTCTTGTCGATAGCACAGTTTCCACACGCGTAAGCGTATACCTTATGCATCGATTTGGAATTTGACGATTTGCCGAATTCGCTGTTTGCTCTATACACGTAAAATTTCTCAAGTATATACATGATTCGCACACCGCGCTCTTTGGATATCTTTATCGAATCATAAGAAATGACTCCGTAACTTGTTTGGTTAGATAACTTCAACGGTTATCGTGACACAAATATCGAGCAGTTAATAAAAAAAAAAAAAGGATGAAAAAAAAAAACAAATTTTGAATAAAAAAAAATTACGTATTTCGAAATGTTTAGAATTCCAATAATGGCCAGTCGTGGTAGGAGCTACTAGCCGTCGACGGCGACGACGTCTATTTTTTTTGCATACCCGACGACGAATGCTCTATGGTACACTCACGTGCCCACGGGTCACCCGTTCTTTCTTATATAACCTATATGCATGCATGCAGTTCAATCGCTAAAACAGCGTCTGAATGCTGCTAATGCAGTTTGCCGACATTTATTAAAAGTATATAAAGCGACGCGCTTACTTCCCGCCCCAAGGCCCAGCGACGTTGCCGCCGCGTCGTTCCGTGAGCGCCTTTTTGTACCGCCCAACCAACCGAGGAAATCGCAGTCATGAATGAAACATACGAAAAGCCGGTCGACGTAAGCTACCTCATCGCGTCAACGTCGAATGTGTTCATCAAGAATGTCGGAAGACTTTGGTACCTCATCAACCCCCGCGACACAACGTTCGAATTTCCACAACAAGTGCCGGATTACCAACAGCAGGTATATTCACATTATTGACGACAAATTTAAAAACAGTTTCATTTAATATTTCTGTTATTAACGTATCGATTGTAACAATCGGTTCTCGTTGCTCCGATGTCTTTGTGAAGTACTTAAAGTCATTTATTTACCCCCGACGGAATTTTTCGCTGTTTTGAAATTTGCAAAATCGTGAGGTTTTTTTTGTTTTCCGTTTAAAAATATATAAATAACAACAATAGAGTTGATTGTTACGCTTTTTTCCATTGTACACTTTTCGAACTTCGTAGCAAAAAGTAATCGTCAATTTACCAAAAATCTTCTTTTCATTTTTTAATTCAACAAAATGTTCAATAAAAACTTTCTATTTTTTTTTAAATGAAAAAAGCCATTTAAGTCAGTTTAACGTTATGCGAAAAAATGAATGCGTAACCGATTTTTCGTAGCTGTTAAACTTGCAAAATCGTAAGCTTTTTGTACGCTAAAAAATAGAAATCATCAACAACGATAATTGTAACGGTTTTTTATTATCGTACACCTTTAAGACGAGCGCTTTATCTATTGCTATTCTGAAAAAAAAAAAAACGAATGCATAAATGAACATCGCAATCATCGTTATCACACTCAACCAAGTGTCGCAATTATTTCCGATGACCCAACGTTTCTTGCCAACAAACCAATAAAGTGACTTTCAACAGTTATTGATACATCAAACGCGCTCCTAGCGTCACAACATTGTAAATCTTAATTATAGTGCAGTGTTCATAATGTACGCGTTACCAAAAATTGACGCGAAGTTCAAACAAAATTATGACAAATTTTAATTTATAATTTTTTTATTAATTTTTCGTGCATTTGTTTTCATCCAAATATGAAAAAAATGGATTTCGACTATAATGATATCGAAGTATGAAAACATCAGCCCTTTGTCAATAGGATGAACGAACAGTAGAACGGTAGAGCACGCGTGCCCCACATATTCCATCGGCGGTCGACGAGTTGCCGGAAGTAAATTTTGAAGGTCACCTTCATTTGCAAAATCAACGAAAAATTTGCCTTTTTTCAACAAATTCCACATTTCAATTTCGTTAAATAGACTTCAAGTGTAAAAACAATTTTGGTATCGTCTGCTTTTTCGGAGACGTAAAAAAAAAAAGTGCGCATCGCTTCCTCATTTTGGTTTTAACATCGTTTACAAAACTTCTGGTTTTGGAACATTTTGAACACATTTTTCTGAAATCTCGATGTTTTTCTTTCATCAAAATCTTCCTCTCTTAGAACGTGTAAAATGCATGAATCCATTGATATCTCGATTTCTTTTCGCGATTTACGACTGTCGTGAATTGTAAATATTCGCACAGTGGCTTTGTGAAGAACATTTACGTAAATGCGCTATGTCGCTGCGTCGAATATCTGTATCACTGTCCTAAACGAAGCTATTCTCTATATCATTACGCATATCTTATCACTCATTGTATATCCTGTTCTGTGCCGTTGTCCGATGATGTTCTCATAATCTCTCTCATAGTCGCGTCGTAAAACGTTCTCGAGATACAGCACATCGTTAGCAATACACAATAAACATAATTACATCGATGCTACATGAGTTCAGAAATATAATGCGAACTTTCCAAAATCTCCACACTGCCGCAACTCACTATAAATAAATAAATACATAATTAACAGATAAATCCTTCGGACGATAAGCTGTTGAGATTGGAGCGCTTTCACCCCACCGTGCAATAAAAACTCCAAATGTATGTTAGTGTACCGACCAATTGTTTTATTGCGCACAGGGAGATCTTGAGATACTAATCAAAATATTTCAAAGAAATTATCATTCATTATTCATTAACATCGAAGATTTATTGATTCAAATTATTTGGTATTGAGATTTACATATACGCGGAAAATAATTACACTGGACGCGCTCGGCGTGTAAAAAAAAATGAATTACCATTATTACGAAATTCGTATCGCGGTCATGGCAATATTTTTGCGAAATTATTATTAGCGCTATTTTTACGTTCGTTTTTTTTTTTTTTTTTTTTTTTTTTTTTTTTCAATTTAACCCTTAAGATTCTCGACTCAAGCCGGTAGGCGTGATTTTAATCTTAAATTCAATGGTAATTTTATATTGGGATTGAAATATGAATCGATTATGCATGAGTTTGCATAACTCGTACGTTTGTTACGTTACGTTACGTTTTGTTTACTATTTAATGAAGATAATGGGATTCCATAAATTCTATATGATCATATAACGAATTGTATAATTATGCATAATTTTGATCTCTATAGGGAATAAAAAAAGTGCATATAGTATTCACGCGTAATTTTATATGTTGACGGACGCGTGTGCGTGTTGGTGGTGAAATTTTTTTACATCAGATTATAACATATGGCAACAAGTTATAAAAAATATGTTTTGAAATTACCGATAACGTTTGTATATATTCGAAGTACGAACGTTGTCGAAATTACGCACTTTAGTAATTAGCGCGAACGCGCGACCCATAGCGATCGTGAGACCTTCGTATGAGCGATAGCGCCGACAGACGTGTGATAATTCTTCACGTTTCACTCTCATCGCATAAACGAAACGCTTGTATTTCGGTGCTTAAAATAGTTTTGTTCGTAATACAGAATCCGAATTGAACGATTGACGAATTATTTCGTACTTTGCGTGTTGCAGATTTGGCTATCGTTCTTCGTCCTGATAATTCTGGAAAACGTGATACTGTGCGCCAAGAAAAAAAAGTCATTTCGTTTGAACGATCACGTTACATCTGTGTCTCACTGGATATTTCAAGAATCTGGACGGTAAGCGTAGGTAACGCTTTGCAATTCAATTGATTATACATTACTATATGTTACAATTATTATTATTTACGTAATCTTTATTGTAAATCGTAAAATTTACTTTGATTTTTTTTTTCACACATTTTTTCCATAGAAAAAAAAAATTAAAATTAAAAAAAAAAATAAAAATGCATTCATTTTTTTGTTTTGTTTTTTATGCATGGATTTTTTTTTACTATCGACAAGAGTTTGCAATTCTCTTTCATTTTTCTCGAACTTTTTTTTTTCTTTTATTATATTTTTTTCTTTTATTAGCACCATTATTAAAACGTTAATGTTGATAAGAAATTATTAATAATTCTCTAACGTTAGAATTGTAGCATTTCCCATAATAAACGACAATCGGCTATATTTTCAGCATACTTTTCCGTGGCGCTGAGTACTACACTTATATCTCGATTTATGAGAAATATCGGTTATGGAGCCTTTCCTGGGATTCTCTGTGGACTTGGTACGTCACGGCTATTGGGGTGGATTTCTGTTACTACTGGGTGCATCGGGCGAACCACGGTACTGGCGCTTCTCTTCTTCTTCTTCTTCTTCTTCTCTGCATCTCTTTTTCCCTACAAAATTCGCATCCTGCTTTGAATTAATATAAAAACTCCATGAAATCCTGAAGCATATAGTATTTATTTTTGTCTATAATCCGTTTGCAGAGGTACACTTTTTATGGGCGCACCATCAAGTTCATCACAGCAGCGAGGAATTCAATCTTGTGGTCGGTCTGCGGCAGTCGGTATTGCAACACTGGTGCAGCTTCGTGAGTGTTTACTCTTGTTACGTCTCTACGATGATGTTGAAGTGTTATTTCGTTCATCGTAAAGAAACGACACGACATTATTCAATCGTTTCGTATTATGTACCTAAAGATCAAAATTCGTTTAAAAATGGAAAAGAAATCATAAATTTAAGATAAAGTCACACCGATGAGATAATCTTTTGTGATTCTTTGGTTCTGATGAACGTTATCATCATCGACGATAAGATGTTTAGGCTTCAATCGCGTAGATTACTCTCCAGAGTTGTAAACGATGTTGTCTTATATCGTTGGCGAGAAAGCGTTGTTAAGCAAAATCGAGAGCCTCGGGCTGTGTGCCTTGTGCCGATTATATTACCGCACGGCGCTCGATAACGATCTTTCATTTTATTACTACGCGGAAAATTTACAGAATTGCGTATATATTGTTTTTTTTAGGTGTTCTATCTACCGCTTGCTTTTTTCATACCGCCTTCACACTTCGTGGCTCATCATCAATTCAATTTGATTTACCAATTGTGGATACACACGACTGTTATCGATGATCTTGGACCGTTGGAATTGATATTTAACACACCGAAGCATCATCGTGTTCATCATGGCGAGTATAAACGATCTTTGCTTATCGAGAAAATGATTTAAAGGATAAAAATGTACTTATCGGTAGAAATATTGATATCTGTAAGAGATCTGTATGAAGAAAAAGAAAAAAGAAAGGAAAAAAAAAGATCTGTAAGAAAAATTACGGGCAGAGATAAGTGATAACCTAATGATTGATACTTTTGTACTTCAGGATGCAATTTGTATTGTTTGGACAAAAATTACGGCGGTGTGCTTATAATATGGGACAGAATTTTCGGAACATTTATGGCACAAAGACCACAGGAAGATATCATATACGGTCTCGTCGTTAGTCCTCAGACCTTCAACCCTCTTTACTTGCAAGTCAGTATTTTGTTACTAATTCCGAATTTATTTGACTAATTCGATTTTCCCATAACAACGATGTATTTTATCAGCTACAATAAATAACGCTTCGTCGTTTCTTCTCGTTGCAGTATTTGCACGAACTTCCTGACCAATTATTGACTCAATAATATAATATCGTATTTATCAATGTCTGATAAAACATTTCGCTTCGACAAATGTTATCAATACAATTATTATTATTTTCTTTTTTCACAAAACGTATGACGAAGTTTCAGGCGTTTACTTTGATTTCAACGATTGCTGAGAATGTTTTCAAACAGAAAAAAAATCCTTTTTTAAAAAACAAACAGAAAAACACACTACAATTATGTCTGATCAACTAACTGTGCTTCACCGTACCAATAGTTCAGACACCAATAGTTCAGACATCTCTGGAATATTTATTATTGATTTTTGTATTGCAGATATTCTACGCAAAAGCGATGATCGAAAAAAGCCTTAGCATGGCGTCTCTCGAGGATAAACTTGCGGTTTTTTGGAAGGGTCCTTCCTGGTTTCCCGGTGTGCCGCGTCTCGGTCTCGACGAATTTAAAGTCAACGTAAGTAACGTTAACGATTATTTCGATATAATCAATAGTTTCGATGCATCAATGGAAATCAACGATTTTGCATTCGACTATAGAAGTCTTAATAACATGGAAAAGTTTGCGACATCGTTATATGTGAAGATAAATTTGTATAAAAAATGCCGTATGTCAATAAATGTGGAATACGGCGATTTAGAACACTTTATCGTATATCGCGAAAAACGGATTATCCTAATGAATGCCGACGCAGTTCGGAGAGGAGCTCTCGCTTTTTAATATCTCGATAAATAACAATCTGTTACGGACCGTGATTTATGATAAATTTACAAGTGCGTTTACGTAATTCTATATGAATCGTAAATCGAATCGTTAACGAAGCAGTTGCACTGTTGCGTTCTCGATATCGTAGTATAAAATTATTTAAACGGGTTTTTAGTTGTAGTACACTTGACAGAGGGCTTTTCCACGTTATAATTGTGTACTGAAAATGATCGGTAATAAGGATAGTGATCGTTCACTGTCCTGTACTTTGCTATTCTATCCTATCATAAGCGATTTTATACTAATTTCAATAGACCTTTAATTTATAGCAGTAACGTTATATATATATATTTTTTTTTTTTTTCAGGTTACATCGAGGATAAAGTACGACATGTATTTACCGACGTGGCAAAGTTTGTACATTACTCTGCATTTTTTCATAGTCTTCTATACACATTTTCAACTCTACGACGAGAGACGGGTTAGTAAATTTCACGATATACGAAAGGAATGGACAGATTCTAATTTCCGAATTATTTTATTTAAAAAAACTTGAAAGTCATAAAGCCAAAAAATTGTACGAGAAATTTCTTTTTCTTCAATAGAAAAACAGATGATATTGAAAAAAATCAAATTTCTTTCACAATTTTTATTCTTAGATCTCAAATTTTTTTTATACGAGGGAAACATCGTTGCGAACAAAGAATCGCATGAAATTAGTGGTATAGTAAGAAAAATAATTGATTCGTCGAACGATAGCATTTTTTTGGAATATAAGTTTAAAAACAGATAAAGTCCATTCCCGATTACAATTAAACGCGCCATTGACTGAAGTTATTTTTTAATAACGATCAATTGTTTTCAGGAAGCAAATCTTTTGAACAGCGGTACAATAGTTTTGAATAATGTCTTCACCCTGACGGCCATTGGTCTTCTATTCGATAAATACGAATACGCGAATATCATCGAACTCGTGCGGTGCGCCGTGCATTTGGCGTTTTTTAAATTCGATCGCGAGTGCAGTCCAAAATTGGAGAATCAAATGATTTACTACGTTTATCTCGCATCGTGGTCCATGTGGATTGTCTATTTTCTGCGAAAAGTCAAATTCGACATTAAGTTTTAGCAAAAAAAAAAAAAAAAATCGGTCTGCCCTCACAGCTTCAGTTCCGTATATTTTCGCGTGCCGTATAACTCACCCTGGAGAAGCCTTCGAAATTCGATGCGCATTCTGCGCGGTTCGCGCTTTCTTCATTAATTCGGTACGTATATATTATACCATAAGCGTGTAATATCCTACGGTAACGATCCACGAGGCGGTAGAGTTTTCACTTTTTTTTATATTGCGCATGAAAATGATATTTGTTTCATAATGCTTTCAGAAGGAATCCCCGCCCTCTCTCGCCAACATTGAAGATATTTAAGACGAGAAATCGTGTACAAGTTGCGAAAAACCACGGTAACCGCGGTGTACTTTACCCGCTCGAGTGTTCACGGACAGAGTATATTTATAATAACGTGTGTGACTCGAAGAGACTTTTTTAGCATTACATAGACATATTTCAGAGTAGTATTTAATATAATAATAGTAAAGAAAAAAAAAAAAGAGTAATAATAAAAAGAATATTTTTTTATATTAAATTGTTCTATCGCTTGACAATTTTTTTTTGTCCTTTCGACCTCCTGCAGTGGAAATGCGTAAATCGACGTAATCGCTCGTTCTGCTGTAAAGGTCATGCGAGATAACACCGTGCAAAATAAGTATTGTTCTCAAATGTTTTCACGAAGACGTATCGGCGGCGTCCCCGGTAGACGGCGGCGGCGAGAGCGGCGAAATCTTTTTATATATATAGAGATATATATGTATATATATTCCCGTTCCAACTCGAGAGACTTCGACTGCAGCTACGATACGGGTTCGGATAATATTCAACTTTTATTATCAGATGTACAAAATTAATGTATACCGCTTGAATCGTAGATGAAGACTGTCCGTATCGAATAACTTGATTTCCCTGAGATTTCTATTAATGATAAAGTAAAAAAAAAAAAAAAGTACCTAAAAATCTACCAATTGCGTACAAAAACACATAAATTACGCTGTACTATAGATTGACGTCCAAAAAACAACGCAAAATCGTGGGAAATGACGAAAGGATTAAATCGGCGAAATGTACATCATCAATAATGGCATCATATTTTTTTCTGAATTTTTTTTTTTACTCCATTTCATATACTAGATAATAAAAATGAGCTGAGTTTTCATAGTTTTTTTTTTTTTTTTTTTTTTTTTATCGTCATCGTCTTCTATTCATTCGGCTCTGTCATTTATCGCCAAAAAGAAAAGTATCGATATTGGAATGTTTACGAAACATGCCGCTTTAATACAACGCTGTTATATTATAATACAAAATTGAACATATCAATTGTTTTCTTTTCTTTTTTTTTTTCGTTTAAAATATAAATATACAAATGCAACGTAATAATGTTTGGTAAAAAGTGTAAAACAATTAAGCAAGATAATTGCGACGATATTCCTATTATAAACACACCAATGTTCGTTATATCTATGTAATAATATATATATATACTATAATATATCAGAATAGGATATAATGCTTAAACAGAAGAGCCACTTTCATTCTACCCATTTCATTTGCGCAACAATTTTATATTCTCAATTTCGTTTAACTATCATGATTTGTTCCAAGCGTATTAATGGTAATATCGTTATGAGGGATTCGTCGCGATTTAACCGCTGGCGATTGAAAGAAAAAAAGGGGGGGGGGGGGGAAACAATTGTAAACGACAATACTAAAGTATAAGATTTTTGTTTAGTAATAATGATAATAATAATAATAATATCCTATTTTTGTCCACAATGCACAAAAGCCGCACCATTATCGACGTCGTATCAAAGCTTTGGCTTCACACACAAAAGCTGCTCCTCTTGGCTTTCCGAATTATATACCACACAATAGCTTTTTCGATTATTCATAGATCCCCGTTCACTGATGTGCAAATCCTGAAAATACAATTTTGAATTTTTTTTTTTTTAGTTATTAGTTTAAAAGTAAAACAAAATAGAAATGATTTGTAGCCATTTGATTAGAAAAAGGTATTCGAGAGAAGAAAAAGCTTTAATCGAACCTTTTATTTTTTACGTATCGCTCGTCGAAGGTGATCTGGTTTTGCCATTGTTCGTTATTTTCGTATCGGTCGTCGATGTCTGTTCCACAGATTCGTCGAACGATCCTTTGACGTGATAACTACCGTGGCTTTCGGAGCTTTTCTCATGCGATTCGGTCTCTTGTTGTTCGAGTAACGGCATTTCCAAGGAATCCGACGATATGCGTCTGCCGCTGTTGAATTGATCGGTCGTCGTGTCGACCGTTACTTCCCTCGGATCGCGAACGTTGTTCAGCGAATCTGAGCTCAACGACGGATAATCAATGGTCGTTTTCATTTCCAACGAATCCGAACTTCTGCACAGTGGATTATGTTTCTTGTCGGCGTTTTCCTCGAGTTCCAAAGAATCGGTACTGGTCTCCATAACATTGGCATCCCTCGGGGGGTGTTGAGAATCATCGGTTTCCGCCGGTATCGCCGATACGACAGCGGAAGCTTCGATCTTTTCGGCATCGGCGGTTATCTCGATCTGCGATATATCTTCCGTAGTGTCGTCCTGCCTATCGAATTTCTCAACGTTCGCTTGTGCTATTCGTATTATCTCGTCGATCTCCATTATTCTCTTTTCGTAATCGTCCGAACCCGATGTACTCGGATTGAAAGAACCGGCGGCGCTTATGGGTTCCGTCGGTTTGGGTCGCGGCAAGTTTTCTAACTTGTAACGATTCTCCGGACTCTCGTGATCGAGTAAATCCTCTTCCTCTCTGGCGCGCAATTCGATGAGATGAGCTTCGCGACAAATCGATTCCAGACCCTCGAAGTCCTTCAACGACGACAGTGAAATATCGTCACCGTGTCCCGAACGGCTAGTCATGTAACGCCTTGGAAGACTACCGTTGTTCACCGATTCCTGTGATCCGCATTGCAATTTTTTCGAATTTTCCAACGCAACCGCACTCTCCAAATGCTCGAACTCCTGCAACGAGCTCAACGATATGTTGTCGTGCTCCGCCGGTTTGGACAACGATTTTTTACCCGCAAGAACGTCGTACTCCGTTGTACTGCCGAAACTTCCACGCATACTGCCAACACTACCGATCGAACCTTTGTGACTACCGAGACTACCGAAACGGCTGCTACCCGCTTCAAAATCGGTTATCTCTTCCTCCTTTATGTCTTCGAGTCTACCGCGATCGTATTCGAGATCGTAGCCCCGCGGATCGTTCTGAAACTGCATTTCCATCCATTTCTTGCTGCCTTCGAAATTCTCATCGTCCGACAACGATTGCGAGTACTGATCCTCGTTCGAGGCTTGCGGCGGACTGTCCTCCGACTCGAAATCGAAGAGATCGTTATTTCTCGCCGATACCTGACTGGTCGATACTTGCGTATCCTCCTTGTTCTCCGTTATCAAATTTTCCAATTCGCGATCGTACTTCTTGATACTCGTGTACGACGTTGCACCGATACTTATGCTTTTACCCTCGGAATCGAATTCCTCCGCCTCTCTGCCAACTTCCTCGATAACGACGAAATCGTCTATTATGTCGGGTTTGTCGACGAGTTCGAACGAGTCGCTGTCCGGCGAGTGACGATCGAGTTTCTGATCCTTTTCGATAACAGTCTCGAAAGACATCGCACCCGATGTCGAAGACGTCGTACTCGCTTGATGCAACAGCGTGCCAATCGACGTTTGCATTGTTTCCCCACTTCCATTATCATCGACGCTCGCCGTTTCTACGATCAATTTAGTTTCCGATAGATCGGTCTCTTCTTCGGCTTCTTCCATGTGAGTATCCAGTTGCTGTGTCTCGTTCTGAGTCTCCGTCGTGTCTTGACTACCTTCGATCTGACCTTCCGGCACGTCGGTTTTCGATTCCATCGACGATAGGCTCTTGTCGTACGCTTCACTCGTAAGATCGGTACTCATGAATATCGAATCGGTACGAAACGCTTCCTCGTCCTCGGCCAACGTGTCGCTTGGCAATTGTTCGGTAGTGCATTCGTCGAATCGTGTTTCTTCCTCACCTCCAATTTCTTCCTCGGGTCCAATTTCATCATCGGCGCCGGCCTCCTCCGCGGCAGCTTCGTCTACTATCTGTTGAAATATCATTTCCGACGATCGCTTCATTCTGCACGGCAAACCATCGTCGGTCTTATCGAAGGCATCTTCCATCGCGATCTCGCTGCCAGACGATTCCGAACTCTTCGCCGCTTGATCCTCGTCCAGTGCGCCCTCGAGATTCGCGTCTATGTGATCCTTCTCTTCGTCCTCTTCGGCCTCCGAAGCTACGAGAGTCTCGGAAAGCTCACCGGTACTGTCGATACTTCCCAAGTGTCCGGAACTGAGTGAATTCAGGGATTTCATGGATTCCCGAGAGCTAAGCGTGCTAACGGCACTCTGATAATCCTGAGACGTTGGTCTCGAGACCGACGAATGCTCAATCGACATCAGCGCAGTTTCGTACTCGGAAACAGTTCCCGACGGCAGTGTCGACTGTAGTGCCTCGATGTCCGATGAACTCGGACGGCTTCCACTACCGATCTCGTAATCGCAGGATTGATAATTACTCGAGTCACCGGAACTCGAACCGGCGTCGCTTTCCGAAGTAACTTTTCTCGATGTTCTCGCGGGCTTTTGACGTCTTCTCGGCGCCGGCTGCGGAGTGAGCAACGATGCTACTTCGTCCTTCGCATCGACGTCCGAACTCGAACGACTCGCCGGTACCGGTGTCGAATACGAATATGAATACGATTCCTCGGCGCTAACGTCGCCGCTATCCTTTTGGACGGTCTTTTTGGTTGTTTTTTCAGACTCCTTGGTTTCCATTATTTTTGTACTTATACGCAAATCACTCGGCTCGCTGCGAAATTTTTCTTCGCGGCTCTTCTCCCCGATCTTCGTTCCTTCCGATTTTTCGCTACTCGACGATTCTTTCGATTCGATCGACGAAGCATCGATCCTTCTTGGCTTAGCGATGGGAGACCCTTCCATTGCGGATTGTTGAGCGGCTTCCTGATCGACCACCTGCTCGACCGAAGGAGCTTTGTAAAGAAAAGGCAAATCGTTAGGTATCGTTTCCGGCTCCAGTTTGAACTGAAACTCCGACGGTGAATCTTTAATCTGAAAAACCGTCTCGCTGTTCTCATTGAGTTCCTCGATAAGATCCTGTTTCGCCGCTTCCAGGGATTCCTTGACTTCGGCGATTTCTTTCTTTACCGCCTGATCGAGGACCGTTATCGCGTAACGGGCACTCAAATCGACGTTTGGCAGATCCTCTTTCTTCAGTTTAAAGGCACTGGTATCGGTTGGATGTATGGTTGTTCCTGATTTATCCTGATGCTTCGAATCATCGAGAGATGATTTGATGGATTTACTTGGCGAGGTCTGCTTCAAGCCTTTCAACGTTACGTCGCTCTTCGCATCGTCCGAAATTTTTGACGATACTTTGACGATTTCCGTCGAATCTTTTTCTTTCTCTTCTAATTTAATTTTTACGTCGTCGGTTTTTTTTGTCTCAAGTTCAACGGTTTCGGTTGTATCCTTTTGTTTGATTTCTAAGTCACTTGAGTCGTCTGTAAGTTTTATCTCGACTTTGACGATTTCAGATGCATCCCGTTCTTTGATCTCTGATGTGCTTTTTGCGTCTGTCGGAATTATTGACGTTGCTGCGGCGATCTCGGATTTCTCCATTTCATTCGCCTCCAATGCACTTTTCACGTCGTGCAAAATTGTTGATGCGACTCCGACAATTTCAGGCGTATCCTTGTCTTTGATCTCCAACTCACTTTTGAGATCGTCGGCAATTTTTGGTGCAACTTGAAGCATTTCAGATGCACCCTTTGCTTTAGCCTCGAAGCCACTGCTCGAGTCGTCTGCCATTTCTGAAGCGACTTTGACGATTTCCGATGCATCCTTTTCTTTCATTTCTAAATCGCCTTTGACATCATCTGAAATGTTTAATGCAACTTTGACTATTTCAGATGCATCCTTATCTTTAACCTCTAATACACTTTTTACGTCGTCCGTCATTTTCTGCGCGTCTTTAGCGATTTCAAATGCTACTTTGGATTTATTTTCTGACTCACTTTTTCCATCAGAAATTATCGATGCTACTTTCCCGATAGTTTCATCTACTTTAGGTGTCTCTTCTTGAACGATCAAAGATTCTTCGATCTCCGATATCTTTGCATTATCGGGTATCGAAATCACCGATATTTTCGTATCGATCAGACTTTTTGCCACGTCATCCTGTGTCTCAACGTAAAGAGAAAGCTTCGGCACTTCTATGGAAACCTCTCCGGTAGACGGGATTTCCAAATCCACTGAATGTGAAGTATCCAATAGTGGTTTAGTATGTACGGAAAAATCGGGAGTTCTTTGCTTCGGAATCTCTTGAGTCAGCGATTCAAATGTGTATTTAATTTCTTCGGCATCGTGATCAGCCGTCGGAGTCTTAGCCTCGTATTCTCTCTGCAAAGTATCTACCAATTCCTGGCAGCTTATGTCCAATCGATTCTCAACCAATTCGCTCTCAAAGTCAAGTTCGCTAACCGGAACAACGGTAAATTTCGATGATTTCGTTGAAGACGGCGTTCGGGAATCTTCCTGCACGAAGGTTTCCTTAACGGAATCAATAGCACTCACATCCTCGGACGATCGCGTGCCGGATTCTTGTTCGAAATCCGTCGATTCTTCACGCGATAAAGTTTCGCTCTGTCGTTTTATGATCGACGACTGATACTCCTCGAGTTCGCGATCGAAAGCTTGCGACGGTTGCAACGGTTCCGAAACTTCGATTTTCTCGTCGCCGATCATCCAATTCACAGGTTTTATGTCGAGTTCTTTGAGTCTCAGTCTCGGTGAGATAATCGGTGGACCCTCGATGTCTCCACTGTCGATGCCCTTCATAACGAGATCCGAAAGTTTCTCCTTAACGTCCGTCGTCCTATCGATCTTATCCTGAATCAGCGAAATATCGATGTTCGTGTCCTCTGATACGGTGCTGGGACTGATGGTTATATCGCGGTCGAGACAAATTTTGTCGAGCGACTCGATCGCCGGACTCTCGTGAATCGACGATCGTTCTCTGGTATAACGTTCGAACGACGAGGACGAATCGCCGGTCAATTCTTGTTGTCCGAGACTACGCGGATCATCGATTTCCAACGATGGTACATCGATCGAATCCTGTCTCGATTGATAGACGAATTCCATTTCGTGTATCTCTTCGTCTCGGGGATACGAAGTTTCAATGCCAAATTTAACGTCTTTAATGTCCGTAAACGATCTCTTTTCGATGCTGTGTTTCGCCGATTCGACGTTTACAGATTTTTCCGATTCCATCGATTCCTCGAGTTCAATTTGATCCGATATACTGCTCGGGCTCATCGTTATGTCGCGATCAATGAGTTTCGGATGCGGCGATGTCGACGATGGAAAGCTTTCCTCTCTATCGTGAGGCGTTGATTCCTCGTCTTTCGTTAAATCTTCGCTGATACTTATGCTACCGCGATTCGAGATTTTTTCCAAATTCTCATCGTGCGCGGCGGCAATCATTCGCAGACGCTCGGGAAGGGCATCGTTCTCGTCCAGCACTTGGGAATGGCTTCTAGATCTTCGTTCGTTTATATCCCCGAACTTCTTCATCAGATCATCGGCCATTCGATCGTGAAAAACTTCGGACTCCTTTGTGTCCATATCCATTGTATTTTCCGAGTATTCCTTGCTGTCGCTGTCCGAGGTATCGTGTTGCTTTATACCCTCCAAACTCGCGGATCTTTTGGCAATTTCCGTCTGTATCGACTGTATTATCGTCTCCGCTATATTGCGCGCCTCTACCTCTTTCACCACCTGTTCCTGTCTCTCCTCGAGAGTTTGAGACACAAATTTCTCGGCTTCCGATGGCGGACTTTTTGAGGAAAATTCTTCGGTCTTCAGTTCCGATGGAAGAACAGTTTTCACTTCGGAAATTACGCTCTCCTCGAATTGTTTTTCCACAATCACAGCCTGTTTGATTGCATCTTCGAGATTCGTTGGTTCGTCTTTTTCTTCGTCTCGTTCGATTTTTAATTTTGCCTCTACTATGCGTTCTTTTACGCTGCTCTCGTCCGAAGCTTCCACCAGAGTGCCATCCTTATCCTCGAATGATGACAATCTTTGCGCGTCTTTCTCCGATTGATTGGACAACGACGCACTGGCGTCGACGATCTCCTTTCCGTCCTTCGAACTCATGGATATCTCTTGCGATACGGATGTATCCGATTTGCGAGATTCCAACGATTTCTCTCGCGTAAATTCCTGCGGCGTGGCCTTCGTCACTGTCGACTCCGATAATTTTTCCTCGCGTTTGTGTTCCGTTTCCTCGTGTTTGACGAATTTTTCGGGAGCCTTCATGACGTCCGACGATAAAACTTCTTTAGTCTCCGTCGAGGCTTGATGATCGAATTTCGACGTTACGACGGAAGAATCCTTTTCCGTTTTTATCTCAGTTTCTTCGAACATTTCCGCGGCATCCTTTGGCTGACCGACGAAAATTTTGCTAAAAGATTTCGTTTTCACTTCGGTGTAATGCTGCGACGAAAGTTTCTCCGTTGTCTTTGTTTCCGTAACAGTTTCCGAGATCCTCGATGTTTCCTTCGTCGCGTCTTGCGGTTTCGGTATTGACGAACGCTTCGGTATTCGCGATTCGAATTCTCTTTTCGGCGAGGTTACCTCTTCGCTGGCGGAAGACGACGGCGAACGGGTCAGTGCTGTCGGCGATCGATCGGCCGGTGAGATTGGTATTTTGCTTGGAAGATCTTCCTTCGATTTCGAGATCTTCTCCTTGTCGACTTTCACCGATGAGATCGGTATTCGCGACTCTTTCTTCGATTGCTTTGCTTCCTCCTGCATCTTCAGCGTTGCTTTCTCGGACGGACTCGTGGATTCTTTATCCTCGGGGGTGACAATTTCTTGATCGATCGCGAACGTATCGGCCGCAGTACCTAATTGCGTCTCCACAACGGCGTGTTTCACCTTCTCTTCGTCCAAAGGTACTTTCTTCGCTTCCGATTTGACGGATACTTCGGGTTTAATTTTACGAGGTATCATCGACGGTTGTAAATCTTCCTTCGGTGGCTTAGCTCCTCCCTCGTGAACGGCTGGCGGTGAGGTAGGAATCGTCGTTTCGGATTGACGCGCTTCATCGATCTTCTTCGTCGAGGAATCATCGTGTTTCGTCATTTCGCTTGCGAATTTTTCCGCCTCCAGAAAATCTTTTTCGAACCCAATGGACTTCGGTGTTGTCTCCAATTCCTCGTGACTAAATTTCATCTCGTGATGCAAAAACTCGCTGCATATCTTCCTATGAGTGTCGAATTCGGGAGCAACGGGTTTCTTTAATTCAGGAATTTTCGAAGGTATTTTAGTCTTCTCCGGTTTCTTCTTCGTATCCTCGGGAGATACAATTTTTTTGTCGAATGACGATGATCCCTCATCGATTACCACCTTCTCCAACTTTTTATCTTCTACGATTTCGATCGTAAATTCCTTCGGTGTTATTTCCGTTTTTTCTATCACGACTTTTCTGGATATCTCGGTCTTGCGTTCAATTCGATCGGTCGTCGTTGTCACGGTATCGCAAATTTCAACAACGTCATCGACTTCCTTCTCGCTATCCGTCGTTATCGTCTTTTGTATTTTTTCATCGCCGATCCTTGAAGTTCTTTCCGTTTTCATAGACTCCGCTAAATTCCAATCCTGTTTGTCGATCTTTCGATCATTTATTTCAGTCTCCATCTTCTCTGTTTTTTCCGATGACAATTCGGATGCCAGTTTACTCGGAATAGTCGTCGGCTGATCTTTTCTCTTCGGAGTTTTTTCGTCGATTATGTTTTCCAAATGTTTCTTTTCCGTGACTTCGGTTCTCAATTCTTTGGGTGTCGTTCCCGTTTTTTCTACCGCGACATGTTTAGAAATTTCGCTTTTGCGTTCGGTACGATCGATCGTCGTTGTCATGGTGTCGCGAGTTTCGACAACATCGTCATCGTGCTTATCGATCTTCGACGTCAGGGTCTTCTGAATTTTTTCCTCGCCGATCGTTGATATTTTCTCTGCTTTCATAGATTCCGCCAAATTGAAATCTTGCTTATCGATCTTTCGATCGCTCGCCTCGCCCTCCGTCTTCTCCGATTTTTCGGATGACAATTCGGAGGTCAATTTGTTCGGAACTTTCGTACTCTGTTCTTGTTCTTTGATCGATTCTTGATTTATCAATTTCGAAGTTGGTCTCGAAGTCGACAATTCCTTCTGTATCTGTTCCTCGAAGTAATGAGCTTTTTCGGCAACGGAACATTCCGATATATCGGGAATATTGAGATCCTCCATTGTCTCGGATCTTCCGGGTACAGCTTCGGCAGTTTCCTCCTCCGAAACAATATTTTGAATACAAAATTCGCTGTCGCTCTCGTTGACCGTCAATTGCGATGTTCTCGATAATTCGGACTCGGAACGTTGATAATTTTCTCTCTTCCTCGTTATGTCCTCCCAGAATTTCCTCTTCTCCGTGTACGTTTGCTTCTCGTTCGTCGGCGACAGGTCGTCCTGGACGCTTACGTTACTGGGATAACTAGCATCTACAGATTCTAGGGGACAAGCCGCTTTTTGTGCAAAGGATTCGTGGATAGTAGCGGCATCTAGAACAACCAAGAATATATCCTCATATTACTTTTTTATTAGGACGTTAATGTAGTTATTACATATTTTTTGTTACATTTAATATATATTGTTGTGTGTATATATATATAACTTCAATAGACTCTTCTCTCGCGAAAATTTTTTCAACGTCAATAAAATATATAGCACATTAATTAATTAATTCATTAACACAATCTCGATAAATATATATTTAAGATGTATATTTATATTTTGTTGTTGTTGTTGTTGTTTTGTTTTGATTTGTACACAACGAAATTGGCGTTCTAAGCGTGAATACAGTCAGGACGATTCTCACAAATCGATGCGTTTTTTTTCTTTAATTAATTTAAATCTTTAGATAGCTTGTTGGACGTGTATATTGTTTAGTTATAATAATTTTTTTTTTCTTTTTTTTTTTTAATTCTCTTTTGATTTATTAATATCCCATTTGGTTGTCTATGATAATGTTGAGGACGGCATTTCTGTCTGCAATTAACAATCAAGAAAGTTTCATAAATTTCATCTCGTCTCTGAACGAAGAAAGGCGATAAACAAGACCGGTTCGATTGATCATAATTGAATTTTGAAAAAAAAAAATGGTTAATATTCGTTCGAGATAAATGTTCGTATCTTTTTTTTTCCCCTTCGTTTAGTAAGAAACAAATGTTCAAATTGAAATCTTGAATCTCGTTTATTGAACATGCGGGCGAAGTAATTAAATTTGAAACGTGCAATTTTGCGGTTAAAGAAAAACAACAAACGCCAAAGATATAATAGACAACAAGCATTCCAAGCCAATCGCATTCGATAAAAACTATTTACGCATAGACTTGGAATAATTTCCATCGAGACGAATCACGGCGATCGCGCATTGGTGCAAAAAGAAAGCTTCGTAAAATTGTTATCTTTAGATTTGTCTAAAAAAAAAAATCGCGCGGTTTGCCTCGGAGGATATTGAATTTTAATCGACGTCCTCGACGTCGGTGTGAGAGTCGCTTATATCGATATCGGACGTCGAGTCTTTTACGCTCAACGAATTTTCCATCTTATTGATATTCTTCATAACGATCTGCGACGCCGCCAATAGATCGAAATCCTCGAGCATTTCGCGCTGTCCGCATGCGCCCTCCTGTTCGTCTTCCTCCTCCGAGGCGTCCATGTCCTCGCTGTCGGTTGTCGGCATTATAACGATATCCGGCTTGTCGGTGAACTCGTTGGAATCCGCACCGGCGTCGAAGGACATTTGATTTCGTACCTCGATGGAGAACGGTCCATCGCCCTCCTTCGTCGTTATCGTACCACCGGTAAAATCGCAGAGGATATCACCACGGGCGGCAACGTAAATCGGTGATGGTTCGTCGTCACCCTCGTCGTTCGACAAATCCTCGTAGTCCGTTTCTCCTTGATACGAATTATCCAATACCGCGAGACCCTTTTGATCGGATTTGTTGGTCCCGTCGTTCTCCGGATCACTCGTATAAATTTCATCAACGTCCGTTAAATTTTCTACGAAACTGGTGCGTCTCGAACGAGTCGGAAAACCACCGAAATTCTGCCACAGCATCTCATCGGTATTGTTGGCCGCTGACGCTTCGCCATCGTCGAGAGTAACGGAGATTATTGGATTCGACGGATTTTCCACATTTCTTTTCGTACTTTTGTTCGGCGACAACGCTCGTACTTGAGAATTTATCAGCGTCAATTCACCCTCCGAATCCGTATCGGAGAAATGCAACGACGTATTGTTCATCATTGCGTTCAAACGTCTTCGCGTCGAACGCGATTTACGCTTCGTTTTCGTACCCGTCGAACCGTCGTTTCGCGTTCTCGACGGACTGCTGCACTCGTGTTTCGGACTTTTCGTCTCTTCTGTACCCGCGCCGACTTGACATTTTATCTGTTTTACGGTATCCAATTTTTCCGAATTTTCCAAATTTTCTCCTATCTCCTCGATCGTTGCTTCCTGATTCTCCATATTTTAATTATTCTCTTTATCTTGTTTTCGTTTTTATCGTTTACGATACTCTTGCGTGTCCTTCAAACTCGTAGTTTATTAAGAGGGTCTCGAATTAAGAAAGAAAAAGTCTAAAAAAAAAAAACGTAATGAATACCTGGAACGACAAAAATGAAAGAAATGATACTTTTTTCACAGCCTAAGGCTTCGACCGTCTATTCCAGTAGTAATAACGAAAAAATCAATTTTTATCACTCACGTTCCAGTGGTTCCTATTGCAATCGACGTGAATAATGACTGATGCAATATTTTTTTTACGGAAAATAAGATAAGGCGTTCGTTCGAACGATGGTTTGCGTCTGAGTAACGTGTCTCGACCGATCCTGTGAGAATTTGTTGATTCTGTTACGTATAATCGAGTTGAAGGAAGCCACATATAATCTGCATAATCAGATTGTCTCTTCCCCTTGAATGAGAATAACATTTCGAGACGTTTACGCGACACGACCGTGCGACTATTTCGCTAATTTTTTTTTTTCGAATTTTTTTTTGAATTTCACATTGACTTTGCGCGATGTACGGATATTTTAGCTGTAGTCCCCGAAAGCTTTCTTTTTGCACCTCTTAATCGTTCGTTATGCATTTTTTTTCTTTTGCTGATTTATCTAAAGATTCTTAATTGCATAGAATTTTTTTTTTTTTTTTTTTCGATATAACGTACCTGTCTGCTCTTTTTGCAATATATCGGTTATGAATTTAGATTCCGAAGGTGACGAGGGTTTCGGCTTGTCACCCTTTTCTCCCTCCTCCTTCGTGTACGACGATTTGAAACGTTCCATTTTTCCTCCCGTGATATTGGAATCTTCGTATTCTGCAAAAAAAAAATGCGAAAAAAAAATTTAATCGCGGGAAATAAAAATATTTCGTAGCTATCGGAAAATCAAACAAAAGCTTTAGGGAAATTCAAGAAAAAAACCGCGTAGAAAAGTAATTTTCATGTTTAAACTGTTAGGCAGTTAATGCGCAATAGACACGACTCTTCGTCGGTTGGGACGGTCGGGTCGGGAGAAAATGTATTGATCGACGAGAGCGGATAACGAAAGAAAAAAAACGTACCCTTGAGCTTTTTCTCAGTTTCACCGGAGACAGTGCTGTCGGGAAGAACGATATTGAGAACACAAATGGGTTGCTGGGACGGTTCGCCTTTGGCAACTTTCGGATCTCTCATGAACATCATTCTCGCGACTGGATCGAGAAGGGGATCGCGCACTTTAACATGAAACGAGAGTCTGTTTTGACGAAAAGCTTTGAAGGTAAATTTCAGTTGTACACCGGATTTTGTTACGGGAACTAAATTTCCGCTGAACTCGATGTACAAATCTTTTCCGTCGAGTGCCTGCAACAGAGAATAAGTGAAAAATAAGAGAATAAACGATGAGAAATGAGGTCAAACCTGAAAGCTTCTTAGAGAGCAGACAGAGCAGCGAGACCTTCGGCGATGTCGCGAATAAAATGAGGTTGTCGCTTACCTCCACGTCTCGACTTTTAACGATTTCGAGAAATTCTTCTTGTTTCTCGAGCGTATGTATGCCTTCCTTGCCGTCGGTCATGCAAAGGATCCGCAGAGTAGCTTCGATAAGATCCATCCTCTTGGTATAAATAACGAAACTGCGGAAACAATTGAAAAAAACTATTGGTTTTCACACAAATCCACCGAAATCTCAAATTTTAGATGATTTTTAACGTTTATAGTGTACCGATTGATTAGGATTAATAGACAAAAAAAAAAAGGAACTTTACTTTGTGATGAACGGTACAAAGAGCGACTCTTTGTAGAGTTCCGTAGCCATCTTCGGTACTTCGCTGATGTTTCGGCAATCCATGAGCCAAAATCTTGCCGATACCGTCGTCGTAAAGGATACCCGATCGTTCATAAAAGTCAGAGGCGTTGATCCAGTCACGTCCTCCCATTGTGCTTCGCTCGTGCCTCCTGCGTCGAAAATAAACGCGTGAATTTCATGGAATATTTCATATCTAATCAATTAAATTTTTCTCGAGTTTATTCGCAGCTGTTGAAAATTTATTCCCGTAGTTCCCGAGAGACGTGGCACCGCATCGATATAAATATTATAACAGTGACACGGAATTACCTGCGATACTGCAGAGGAGACGCAGTGTAGGAGTTTCACCACCGTATTGATTGATCATTCCTTTATTAGCAGCCTGCGGCACGGGAATCGTGAGAGTTATTGGCTTGTGGAACTTTCGACGCCTCGGCTCGATCGTAATTACTGGCGATACGGCTACGCAATTGCCGAGAAGCTTTGCCGTGAGTTCTGCCGGAATTACGTGCGCCTGAAAGGAACAAAATAGAACATAATGATTTCCATCCCTCATGTCTGACATCCGATAGAAAAATCGAAAAAAAAATCCCTAATCCATTAAAAATTACACTCGCCTGCAAGCCAACTTTAATTTTCTTCGTAAGAGCACCCGGCGGAAACACAGCCTGAACGTGATTAGCGACGCTCGATATAAGTATTCCACCGTCCGCACCGATAACGTGTACTTCCTGTTTTATTCGCGTTACAATAGCAAAATATTGTGGAAATTCCGTCGTTAATATTCTCATTATTCTTCCGGAGTGCGAAGCACTCATTTGAATATCTAAAAGAAATCGGACACCGAAGAGACACGAAATCAATACATTATTGAAATTGTTGAGAAGCTGAAAGCGTAAAAAGCCTTAATTCGCATTTACGTATTTGAATTTTTTATTTAAAAAAGCACATTGATGCAACGCACTCATAATACGTTTACTACCGTGTGGTGTATTGAAGAGCGTGTCGTCGTTGTCGAAGGAATTATCGTGTTCCTTCCACGTTTCGCCGTTGTCACTGCGTAGAATCAACATTTCTCTTTCCTTTCCTTGTATCGATGCGAAGTGTGGAACGTCGATTAAAACCGGACTGAAATAGTGAAAGGGAAATAGTGAAATAACCGGACAATTGCCAAAATTCACAAGAAGATTTGTTCGATAAGTTTTAGAAGCCATTGCGTATCATCTTTTTAGACATTCGCCGCTATTGATCGGCAACTGTTTCACCCACAGTTTAAGGATGCTTTACACGTTCCACATCCCCATTTAAAAATGAGATTACGCGAGAATTTCAATCACTTACCAATAGTATAAAAATCTGAAAAAAATCAATCGTACTGAAGACCAAGAGCTTTGATTTCGCCTAATAACAATGCCAAAAGATATTATTAATAAATAAATAAATGAATACTTCAAAAAATTGCCAGTGACATTTTTTTTCTCTTATCTCAAATAAATTTTTTGATTTTTCAAAATTTCGAAAAAAAAATTTCAACAACGTAAGAAAATTTTGAAATTTTTTTTTATGATTTCTAAAAAATCAACAAATTCACTCTAAATGAGAAAAAAGAACTTTCACTGGCTATTTCTTGAACAATTTATTTATTTACTTATTTGTTAATAACTTGGCATCATTATTATGCAAAGTTCTTGATATCTTTATCACGAAGTAATGAAATTTTGATCGTATTAAACTTTTGATTGGAAATGTACGTGTAAAATACATCCTTAATTAACCAACCAATCGATTCCAAACATATCGCGTGTCAAAAGGATCAAATGAACGCAAACTTCTCTATGTCTGTAGACGGAAAATACGTGCTTATGGTTTTAGTCACGCGATACTAAGCTGTTGAATGTGAATCTTGTTCTCGATGATTGACTTGCAAGAGTACGCAATGTAAATCAGTAATTCAATATCCGTAACGTCTTGATGCAACGATTTCGAAGATCTTTCTTACAAATTTTCTTCATTTTGGCTATCAGTGAAGGATATAATATATTACCCCAAAAAACTTGCGCCCACTGGTCCCATCTCTACGATTCGTGTTGCCAGTGCTTCGCCTTCCATCAGAGATGGTGGATTCGCAACTTTACTCGGTTTTAGTAATCTACAGGTGACGCGTATTGGCATTGTTGCACGTCGGGGCGGTACGATTATACGTATACCACTGTGTCGGCAACCTTTCATAGCGCCACCACGAGCGTCGACCAAGAAACTCACTAAAAATCTGTAAATTTTTGTTCCAAGTGATGTTTTTTTAAATGAAGTTAAAAAAAAACCAAAATCATTGTGTCATAAGTCATAAACATTAATACTTACGATCTAAAGTGAAGTCTTCTGCAAGTAAAATAATTGAAAAGATTTTTTTCATCAGTTCGCAATTATAGTTTTGTTTTTGTCGACAAAATATTATACTTACGCCAAATTCGCGCTATCGTTCGTGTCGAAATTCTCAGCAAGGCAGTAATTATTACTTTGAACAAATTCTTGCTTCTCTTCCTTCGATACTGTAGTTGAAAAAAAAAAAACGGAGTGTATTATCGATACGGAAATTAATTGCGTATTTCGGAAGTATTCGAGTAAAATAGCATTTGAAATCGAATTTAAAAACATTTTAACAATTTTCCCGATATTTCTTCGTTGCGGAGTCTTTGAAAAATGTTCAGTTTTTTGTTTTGTTTTTCATTGATCCATAAGATTTGATATTCGGTACCTTGTCGATCTATCGGATCGTCTCTGGTTACGTCGATAGGCAGCGAATCGTCTCGCAGGCTCTTCATCAGATCGGCGGTGAGGTATCGGTATGGTTGCTCGTTTATCAATCCATCCGAACCTATAAAAAAAAAAACGAAAAAATCCATCGTAAGGTTTAATTTTTTATCGAATTTCTATGGTATCTACTGCACGAATAGAAAAATTGAAATCTCAAAAAATACGAATTTCTTTGTGATTTCGTTTATTTACCGAGAATAATCGAATTACCTCCTTCGTCATCCGAATCGGACATGAAACTTGTCTCTTGGAGACTCTCCGGTGCAATAACTTTGTACTTTTCTTCCCAAGTTCTATTGTCGGGTGTCAACGTGTCGTACGACAGACCCTTCAAAACTTCCATAACGGATATGTATCCTAATTTTTGCGCGACGTTCAACGCGGTTAAACCATCCTGCAAAAAAAAAAACGAAAATATAATCATCGATGCAAAATTTATTGAGAAATTTTGTCTATTCCTTGGCTGTGGCTTTGGTCGCAGTTTCGTTGGAGATTATCCTCAGAATTTCATTTTTTTTTTTCTCGTCTCTATACAATTGTCTTACATTACTATTTATTTTGTAAGACAGTTGTATATACAGGATTAAGAAAATAAAATTCTGCCGATAATCTCCATCGAAATCGCAATGTAAAAAAATTAAAACTACTAAAGGTCGTTCCAAAGCCGCAGCCAAGAAAAAGAAAAAGCTTTTAAATCGACGACCGCATAATCTTAACATTTGTTTTGACTAATGTTTACTGGTGAAAAACGACGAAGAGAGCGCGAAGACTTACGGTAGTTCGCGCGTTGTGAGAAGCATTTCCTTCCAACAGCGCTGATACTATGTGCGCGTGGCCCTGTTGTGCGGCTTGATGCAGCGGAGTATAATTCTGATTAGTTCTCACATCGATTTGAGCGTTGTGTTTAAGCAAGAAACGTATCATCGACAAATTGCCGAAGTGTGCAGCAACGTGAATTGGTCTGTATCCAGTTTCCGTTTCACTCTCGACGTTCGCGCCGTTCTTCACAAGGATCGATGCGACGCGTATAAAGTCCTCTTGAGCGCAGAGATGCAAAGCCGTCAGACCATTCTGTCGATGTAACGGTACAAGTCAAAATATCGTCGGTGGTTTTTCAAAAAAAATGTATAAATCGTGTGTCGGATCATTTGCGTAACAGAAATATGCAAATTAAAATTCTCTAAAATAGGTTACTGCCGATTATCGCGTAATGAAGAAACGGTCGGTTCGGTCACCATTTTGTATCAATAGCCAAAAGCGAGATTCTGAGAGAATTCTGAGAAAAAAATTTTCTTAACACCTTCTATATGATTAATTTTTTTAAGATTTGTATCACATTGTGAAGTGTTGGAAATTCTCTCTGAATCTCAATTTTAGTTGGGAATATAACGATACACTCTTTTTAAGGCATTGTTAGGACATGAGAACAATATCTCAGGAGTATCCTATAAGTTCCTATAATAAATTAATGAAAATTCGTCTCTCAAAATCCCAAGAATCTAAAGTAACATCAATATTAAAAATACTAGTATTTTTTTCAAAATTTCGTATATCTGTTAAGAAATTGAGTAAAATCTTAATTACCAGACCATCAAATATTTTTAAAATTTAAGGGATTTAAAGATTAACTTCAAAGTCCGGGAAGAAAATGGGGAATCTTTTTTGCGATCTGCCCTCTCGGCAAGTTTTTCGTAAATATACCTTAGCCTTGTGATTCGGATCAGCACCGTGTTCAATCAATAGATTTGTCATATCATAATGTCCCTTTTGAGCGCTGAGCTGTAGTGGCGTGAAGCCAGCTTTCGATTGAACATTTGGATCAGCGCCATGTTCAAGAAGCGTTGAAGCAATATCCATCTACGGAAATTCGCAATAGATTAACGTTTCATATTTTACATAACGTAATAATAACAAGACAACAATAAAAAATGTTTTTTTTCCGACTACGCTAAAATGACGACATTCCATGCGTGCAACGCGGGAAGAAAAGTGGTACTTTTCGTCCGCATAGAAGAAAAGTGGTCCTTTCGTCCGCAGAGAAGAAAGTAGTACTTTTCGTCCGCAGAGAAGAAAAGTAGTACTTTTCGTCCGTAGAGATGAAAAGTGGTACTTTTCGTCCGCAGCGATGAAAAATAGTACTTTTCGTTCGTAGAGATGAAAAGTAGCCGACAAGTAATTATGCCATTGCAGGTATAAAAATAGCGCCACTTTTAGCATAGTCGGGATAAAAATAGCGTATGCTACTCGGGCGGAAGCATAATTTTCACCTCGTGCGATTACTGCCCGAGCGAAGCTTTACACTTTGCGACAATCACCCACTTCCCTCCCTTGTTGCATGATATACAATTTTTTACCTGATTCTTGCGCGCGGCTATGTGCAGAGGCGTATGTCCGTTTTGAGATGCCAGATGTGGAGAGGCACCCTTCTCCAATATCATATTAGCGACATTTGAATGATCGTAATGGCAAGCAAGATGCAGTGGCGTTATATTGTTTTTTCCTTGAGCGTCGAGTTTGCTGTCCTTTTGCAAAAGAATTTTGGCAACGTTCATATTACCGTACTTGGCGGCGATATGCAAAGGTGTGAAACCATTTTTCGTCGCTGCTTTGACCGACGCGTGATTTTCCACGAGAATCGCTGCTACCTGAATAGTGAGAAAAAAAAAAAGAATATTTATTGCACGTCTAACGTTTCAAAAGAAATTAAACGTCTTCAATGCGAATAGGCATGCGAGCAAAAAAAAATATTGTATGAAAAAATGAAAAAATAAAAAAGTCAAATGAATTACAAAAAATGTTGCTGCTTACCTTACGCATAACAGCTACGTACAATCCACAGTAACAAAAAAAAAGAACAGAGACTACTACGTACGAAAAAAAGTAATGAAATAATAAAGTATCGAACGACGCAGATGATTCTTCGAGTAGTCTAAAAAAACATACGCTATGAACATCAAACGTGAAGGGATAGCATAACGATAGATTTCTTTTTTTATTAACAGTCTATAAAATAATGAGAATCGTACATAAAGAAAAGTACACATTGATGGATAAACGAATCAAAAGTAAAATAGTCCGAATGGGATAAATAAAATCATAAATAGTAAATCTATGTAAGGGATCAAAGAAAAATTATATTAAATACTCCTGATGTCGGGTCCAAAACAAATATATCGTATTTTGAGTGTTGATGTAGTCGGCTATTCTGGAGAGCTCTTTGTACGTTACCTCCTCTTGGCCTTCTTTTGCGGCGATATGCAATGCGGTATACATGTCCTTTGTCGTCGTGTCAACTGCGGCACCGTGTTGCAACAGTAACATTACGATGTCCACGTTACCCAAACGCGATGCGATATGCAAAGGCGTTTGTTCCTCCTGCGAAAAATATTTTATTAAATAACTTCTTTCCGAAATTTCGTTTGCTACTCCGTAAAAACTACAGGTGTGATAATTGTGCGAATTTTTTCTAATAATGCAAGAATATAATTTCTACGGAATGCAACGCAATTGCCGGATATTACTGCACAGCGACGAATCCAAAAATAACTGCAAACATGAAATTTTTATGAATTTTAAAAGAATTTTTTTGATTTTTAAAAGATTTTTGAAAAAAAATTCGTATCACCCATTCCGAAATGTGATACGAATTTATTATAAAATTCTGATTACGAGATGACGCTGATGAAAAGCCTAAACTACAATTTATTTTTATTAAAAAATAAAAAAAGAGAATTTCGGACATTCCTGCTAATGGAGCAACGTACGTTTTCACAAACGTTGTCATTGTCAAAAGCGAACTAATAAAAAACTAAAAGTCTTTTGAGATATTAATATGCAATAGAAAAGGTTTTTTTCAGCATTACAGACTGGTTAATGGTTCATGCATTTTAACTACTTGATGGTTTCGTATAAAAATTTCGGGGTATAATGATCGATCGACGAATCACATACGGTCCATACACAGCTAATATCGCATCTCTACAACAGAGCAACAACTTGTATGACAAATTCAAAGGAGACGTTACACAGTTGTTACGAGTATAAAATAAATTGTACAAATTGTATCGTATAAAAATTGTAATTTCCTCGTCTACAAACGCTTTACGCTCGACGCTTAATTTTCAACTGCATGAAACACGTCGCAAAGTCTAAAATCTACCGATTAAGATTTATGTTAGTTTGCTGGAAGTTGCGAATTATTTAGTTGTCGGTTATCAACTACGAAAATTGGACATTCCGCTAATTTTCGATATCAAATCTCGAGTCGTAAGAGTTTCCGAATTTTCTTTCGTAAAGTTTTTTTTTTTTTTTTTTTTCCTTTGATACAGAGAAATATCGCGCTAACGACATTATATACTGAAGAAGAAACAATGTTAAAGAATAATACAGAAAAATGAGAACACGCGTTCATCCAACAGTATAACAATTTACTTACCCTTGCGCGAGCGTCTACTTTGGCTCCGTTTCTTAACAATATCCGAATAATATCAGTTTGATTAGCTCTAGCAGCGAGATGCAAAGGTGTTTCACCCCTTACGGTTGGCACGTCAGGATTGGCTTCGTGCTGTAGTAGGAATATCACAATATTCATACATCCCATAAAACTGGCCACGTGCAACGGGGTCAGTCCGGACTGTAAAATACAACATGAAAAAAAAAAAAAAAGAAAAAAACAATTTTCCAATTAAACATATTAATCACGTGACTGAACACTCTCGCGAAAAAAAGCTCCGAACAATTTTTGTATTATTGTCGAAGCGATGTATTATTTTTTTTTTTAATTTAATTATTTATTTATTTTTTGACAATTAGTAATCGATATAATTGCACGATTGCCTTTAACCAGTCTTCAAAGCGAAATCATTATAAATCTTTGTACACCTGCTGCTTCCTGATTTACGATTCCAATTATGCAATGAAATGGCTACGATCGGCAATGGGTAATGCTGTGTGCAATTTTGCTCGATTATAAACGGCTCTTGTACTATACTTATCGAGATATGATTAATAGTGTCGTGCATTAGATGCATATATTGAATATATATATATACATATACGTCGTATATGCTTTGTAATTACCTCGGTAGTAGACTCGATGGAGGCGCCATGCTTGAGCAAAAGTTCCACAACTTTGATGCGGTTCTTCTTGCACGCAATGTGTAAAGGCGTGAAGCCATTAAGGGCGCGAGCATTGGGGTCAGCTTTTCTATCGAGCAACAGCTTGGCGACTCTAACATGTCCGCAATGTGCAGCGACGTGGAGAGATGTTAAATAATCGATGGTAACTTCGTCAACCGGTGCCCGATGATACAATAATGCTCTTGCCGCGTCAACGTGATCTCCTTGCGATGCCATGTGCAATGGTGCCAATCCATTCTAAATTAATCACAACATTTTTTTTCATATTTACAAATTTACCGTTTTGCCGAAATATATAATAATCAATGAAAAATTACGATAAAATATTGTTTAATATTTCACGCGGAGCATTTCGGCAATTTAAAAAATTTTTTTTTTAGAAAAGCTTAATCCACAGCTAAAGACGTATCGCATGTGCCGGAATAGATGACTCGATGTAAGTTATGGAATAAATGTTTAAATTACGTATAATTCGCTTTTTGTAACTTTAAAAAGGTTTTTCTCGAAACTACGATTTCAAAAACGGTGAGGAAAATATCACAAAAATTACTGCGTCGATATTTTGGAAACTTTTGGGACTTTTTCGTCCGGACATCGGCTGTAACTCCGTTATAATTAAATATTTTTAAACAGAAAAATTACTGAGTATTATACAGATGTTACTTTTTAATATACCAAATTTCTGTAGAAATGTATAATTACTATTTTCTTTGGAAAAAATCGAAAAAATATGTTCTTTTTTTAACCGTATGACTTGGTGTTTCCCCTTAATACGAGGTAATGATAAGGAGACATACTTTCGTTCGCGCGCTAATGGGTGCCTCGTGTTCGAGAAGCGTCGACACAACTTCCTCGTGTCCGGAACGTGCCGCGCAATGAAGCGGCGTCAAGCCGTCACGTGTCTTCGCATCTATCATTGCCGAATTTTCCAACAATATTCTCACCATATTGTTCTTTCCCCATTTGGCGGCGACGTGCAACGGACTGATGTTGTGCTGCGAATAAAACAACGTATTATCATTGTTAATCAAATGTAATTGCGATTAAATATAAATCGCGCGTTTCTGTTTGGAAGTCCTAACGATATATGGATTATTACGCACCTTTGCCAAATAGTTTACATCGGCACCGCGTTTTATAAGCAAACGCGCTATCTCTTCATTTCCATAATGGGCTGCAATGTGAAGCGGTGTAAAACCACTTTTCGAAGTTACGTCGGGCTTGTGATCGTTCTGAAATGTATCATTGTTTCATACTTTACACGATTGTGAAACAAACTTCAATGGAATCGTCGGACATTCGTGTCTCGAACAACGGTGCTCTCGAAAAAAAATTTTTAAAAATGCTATTCAAAAATGTATAACTTTTTGAAAATTTTAATTTCGATTTCTATAGAAATAATCATCGAATAAAAATTTTATGACAAAATGTATCCATCGATCAAAATAGTCGAATATTAGTCGAAAAACCATTTTTTTTTTTTTTTTCAACAAAAACAAATTATTTTCGATCTCCAGCTGAAAAATTAGCGGTATTAAAGCTCTCGAAGTGGGTACTTGACATTCTACATTTAAATTTTAATTTAAGCGATAAAAAAGATGTATATACTTCATAGTCAGCTTGGCGTTGACACTCTATATACTATGTTGAAAAATGAGAAAAAGAAAAATGAATATAAATATTTGATTTATGCTGTGCTGTAGAGTAAACGTTAATGAACGATCTGATATCAGATTAAGGAACATATGCAACTCATTCGCAGCTCGTAAATCCGTTTTCTTGTTTACATCAATCGTGACTATGAGTATTTAAATGCGCAATTAAGATGTATATTATACCTGTAATAGTAAATCGGCGGCTTTGCAGTCGTCCTTCTTGGCAGCAATATGCAAGGCTGGTAAACGTACTTTTCCTTTCGAATCGTTTTCAAGCAAAACGCTTACTACTTTGTCGTGTCCTTGTTGCATCGCCACGGCAAGGGGAGTAAAGCCATCCTGAAAATTTTTAAGTTAATTATACATTCTCGTAGATGTATTTATGTCCATCTAATGGATTCGATGTTATTTAATGAAATTTGGAAGAATATCGTCCAATAAGGATACCTGATACCTTCGCGATAGTTATTTAACAAATCGTTCAATGCGCAAAACGAATTCACGAAAATACATGAATCTGTAGCAAACATTAAAATCTATAATTTTGTAACGAAAATTTATAATTTTTAGAACCCATCGTTACGTTACGTTAATTTATTAATCGACTAATTATCTATTTATGTAAATGCGAAAAAAATATAAGTCGACATATGACAAATCAAATAATTCAATACAATATTACTTTTCATGCGCTTCTTTTTTTTTTTTTTTGTCGTTTTGCACGAACCTCGGTAGCTAAGCTCTGATTGGCGCCGTTGGATAGCAACAATTTGACGACTTGATCGTGATTTTCTTGGGCCGCCATGTACAACGGCGTGAAACCGTTTTGGGATTGTATGTTGACCGCAGCTCCATATTGAATCAGGATATTGACTATGTCAGCTTGTCCCGCTGTAAATAATCATTTTAAAAACATTGAATTTCATTTTCATATTCGTTGTAAAGTCATTTGTGTGCGATGAGCAAATTAAAAGGTTCGTATAATGTGAATTAAGATAGTTATGTCGCTTCGCGTTAATTTCGCGTAAATTCGAGAAAAATTAGAGAAAATTGCAAATACTTCTCGATGGTATAAAAATCTGAAGAAATTCATGGATATTAAAGGTACTGAAAAGATTAATTTTGCATAATAATAATTCCAAAAATGTTATTAACAAATTGATGAAAAAATTAATTGGTCAACAAATTTCACGGGAACCCAAATGTTTTTTTTATGAAAATGATTCGTTAATTTTTCTGAATACGTATGATTTTTTTCAGATTTTTCGATTTACTTTCAATTTTGAGTTTTTTCACACATTTTTTCTATACAAAACTGAAATGAACCCGATGCTCCCGTATCATTAGTTTTCGAGACCTTTTTTTTATATTAACTTATTGATTAATTAAAATTATTTTTTTGACTATAGGTATTAATTAAATATTTATATTTATAAGAATGCTTTCACTTACCTAATGAAGCTATATGAAGAGCCGTATTTCCTTTCTTCGTAGCTGCGTCAACTTTCGCTCCCCTCCTCAACAATTCGGTAACGATTTCAACGTGACCATCTTTCGACGCTAAATGCAGAGCATTTAAACCGTTCTGAAAGACGATATCATTGTTATTTTAAAACAAGCAAAGCTTACAAAATGAGAACTCAATGAAAAATGAAATTATTGGAATATTTTACTATACTAATAATAACGGGAGTAACCAAACGGAATTCGGAATCTCAAATGAATATTCTCTTACCGAGTTAGCCGTATTGATATCGAGATCCGTGTCGAGGTACTCGACCACTTTTTCGAGATTTCCAGATCGCGCAGCACGAAGAAACGCCGTCGTGTCGTCCGTCTGCGATACAGATAATTTAATGTTGAATAACTAATGCGAGACAATTCATATTACAGCGTTCTAAAATTATAATTTTATTTTTTAGGCATATTTTGTGCAACATTTCAAAAATATGAAAAAAAATCAACAGTATTAAACATGTAAAATCTAAAAACTAAAAACATGTAAAATCTTTTGATTTTGCATAATAATAATGCCAAAAAGTTGTTAATAAATTATTAAAAAAATAAATGGCAAAAAAAAAGTCGGACAATCTTTTATTTTCTCATTTTAAATGAAATCTTTGATTTTTTAGAATTCATATAAATTTTTTCGGAATTTTCTTACATTTCGAAATTTTGTTTTTACGAAAATTTGAAAAATCAATGTAGAGACAAGAATTGTGAATACGTTTTCGTAGCACAATTCCACAAAAACATACCGAAAATTTCGAGGCGATTGCACCAACTGTTCCGTACTTATGGCGTTAAAAAAAATCCAAAATCGATAATTCAAAAATGTAGAAAAATTCTGAAAAAATTTATTTGGATTCTAAAAAATTTACGAATTCATTTGAAAAAACGGAAGAAAAAGATTTACCGATTATTTGTTAAACAATTTTTTGTTTTATCAATTTGTCAATAACTTTGTGACATTATTATTATTATGGAAAATGAATGTTCTTGTGAACATTGTATCGCCGCGGTGATATCGAGACACGCAGTCTCGCTTTACAACAACGCCGAGTGAAACAAAACGAAAAGATGAAAAACGTTAAAAAGAAAAAGCCACGGAGCAAAGAGGCGTAATCGTCCAACGAAATATTTCATGATATACCCCGCCGGAGGGTATATATACGTCATTTCGGTGAATTTCACCTATACAGCATCCGCCCTTTTCTCTCGCACCCTCTTTATATACTGTACTATAGTATCTACGGTATACATGCGATGTATACATGACACGCAGTCTCGCCAGCGAGAGGATATATCCTGTATAGAAAGGAAATCACAACTCCATCGTATCTATAGCACGATTTTATACGACATTCATACACACGGGCAGACAGACACAACTACCCCTCCGTTATTCCGGAGGTTCTGACTAATTTCGTGACACCTAACCCTCCCGCCTCCTTCCTCATCACCAACATATTGCATCGCGGCAACCCTCTCATTCCGCTATATGTGCACACAATGCCAGTAGAGAAACAAGTTGAAATCCATACGGTATGTATAAGTAATTCTTACTCGTCAATGGACAGTAGTATTATCGTGAAAAGGCGGCTTCCGCCTCGGCGCACTTGTGCCGAACCTCACCTACCTCGTTCATTGACGACGACTACTACCATAAAGGCGCATGTACCAGTGATTGACCCGCTTAAGTGGAGTGCACAATCGTAAGTCGTAGTTTAAGAAGTTTGCTACGACTATAAATCAATGATTTATTTGCCACCGAGTTATTTCATACGTGTCGCTATTGATCGAAATATTCTTGGATTAAGGTAGTACTAGCGTACAGTCTGAATTTAGTCGCGTTTGCGTGAGATTCAGAGAGAATTTCGAACACTTCTCATCATGGGATAAAAATCTGCAAATTTTGAAAAATGCTGCAACGATTGATTTTGCATAATAATAATATCAAAATGTTATTAACAAATTGATGAAAAAATTAATTGTTCAACAAATTACCCGGCAACTTAACTTTTTTTTTTAATGAAAATGATTCGTTCATTTTTCTGAATACATATGAATTTTTTCAGAATTTTGTCTAATTTCTTAAAATTGCGTTTTTTTTTTTACAAAATGAAGAGTGAAAACGCAATTTTAAAAAATTAGACAGAATTCTGAAAAAATTCATACGTATTCGGAAAAATCAAAGGTCGGTTTCGATCATTTTACGAGATACGAAAAACATTAATAATTATGAATACGACGATTCGTCGGTAGAAAAAAAAAAAAAAATTGTGGCAAAATAATTTTTTTTTGCTCGATCAGCGAGATAAAACGTACATTCGGAGTTTCAATTGTAAAATATCACATTTTCATTCATCAATGGTAAGATTTAATTATCGATTTTGCAAACACCAATCGATATTGATAATAATCTATCGAGAATTCGAAATCTGTTTGTAACGTAGAAAAAAATAAAATAACGAAATATTCATGCAATTGTTGGGACGTAAAAAATCGAAATTCCTCTTTTTTTTTGTCGATAATAATTGATATAATTTGAGATTTCTAACCATTCAACATTTCCTTATGTACGCAAACTCCTCCAAAAAAAAACGGTATTATCAAAAGATCGATTCATCGAATTTGCAAAATAAATACAGTTTACAAGTTTATATTAAAATCGTCTAAACGATAAATTAATTTTCGAACAATACGCGATCGTCGAAGACAATCGCTGTAGACTACTCTGACCGTCGGTAAAATCGGTTATTCCTTTTTTTTTTTTAATCACGTAAAGCTTTTTTTTCATTCGGCAAAAAAAAGCGAAATCCCGCGTCCCGCGTCATTTACGCAAAAAATTTTCCAAAAATGTATAACTAACATTGCACCGTCCTGTTGTCCGAGTAGTATGCGAAGAAGTAAAAGTATTTAATAATTATTAAATACATATATAATGAATATTTATTTGGCTAATTGAAACGAAGATTTTATCGACCCTCGGGGCAAAATGACGTAATCAGCTTAAATTACGATTGTCATGATTCACGAACATGCAACGATTTGCTTTGATATCTAACCGTCAACTGGTACGGTATGTGAACGGTCAATCACCGGTACACACGCCTCTCTTGTATTTCGATACCTTTCGATACCCGGCTATCGGTTTTCGTGCTCTATACACCATATCACCTTACTAATAATGCATACATCGAAATTCCAGATCGCTTTGCACGTTTCAACGTACGATAGGTAAAATGTAATTGCAATGTGAAAAAAAAAAAAAGAAAAAATTGCTTCAACAATATTGAATGTTGGATAAAAATACCTGACTGGTGCTATCCGTAACCATCGTGATATCCGGCGGGGGTTGATAGGCCCTGCTGGAGATCGGCGGTACGAGGACCGCAAAGTCCGAGGGTTTTTCTCAACTATTCTTCAATATCTCCTGTTGCGATTTGTTGCCCCCACATCGGCCACTCGTAAATTTTCTAAATCTCTTCCTTTATTCACTCGTTTATAAACTACAAATTCTTTATAATATTAATCGCGACACCGTAATTTATGGGGAAAAAAAACGTCACCATTCACGCACCGGCACACAGCGCACACAGCGAGGCGGTCAAAGAGGGGTAGTAAAGAGAGGCAAGAGGGCAAGGAGCCGCCCCGTGCCTTGCGAACGTGCTGCTGCTGCTGCTGCTGCCTGGTTTTACTATTGCTGGTGTTCCCTTTGATAGGGTGGCCGTAGCTAAACCGCGCAGACTCGGCAGCCGCAACGATTACACGTAACACAGAAGGGGTGGTTTGAGCTTTAAAGCTTCGCCACCGCGCATCCTCGTCACCACGATCATTCCACGTTACTGATACATAACAACGTTATTTTTTCTCCTTCTTCTTTATTATTAACATCCGAAATCGATCGATTTCTACATTATCGAAGTATCGTATTAAAAAGATGAATGATTATTTATTTAATATATTTTTTTCAAACATGAGTCATTTTATGTCGCGATGTTTTAGTGGAGTTTTACGATCCCCCGGAGATACACCGGCCGATAGTACGGTATAGTAACAGTGGTGGGGTTTTTGTAGAGCCGAAGCATAGGCGAAAGAAGAGAAGGCACGCGGGGCGCGATCACTTCCGCCGAAACATTACTGGCCGAGCGCTCTCGCGCCCGCGCGCCTTCTCGTCTTCGTGACCCCCCCGCAAAAAGGGTGGCTGACTGGAATCGGTCGTGGCGCGATGGTGGGTATAGAGCGTGTGCTGGATGCGACTGCGTTACCGTCCGCCCCGATCAATAAAATAACCCGAGACTCGAAGCGTTGTGCACGTAACTTTGGTAGCGTATACGGTGGCAAAAGCCGGCAACGAATATGTCACGCGGTATTCCGGACTCGAGGCGATAGCCGTCGAGGCGCGGTAAGCTCGCGTACCCACCCCCTTCCTCCCTCGGCACGCCGTGGTTAGTCCGTTGTCGAACCTCGTCGCTATACGCTTTAACCCCCATATCCCTACCCTCCGTACGGTTTTTCTTTCCCCTACCGCTCACTGACCTTGTTGTTCTCCTTCATTTCACCGTCGAAGGAAAAAAAAACATTGCAGTGATGCGAACATGACGCTGAGACGAGAACGTACCCTTAACCTTTTTTTTCCTGTCCGAAGGCGCCGACGACGAGGCATTCGTTCATGCGTTATTGTTCATTGCCGCGCGATCACCCCAATCGGATTTTTTTAATACGATTATCGGCTAATATCGATGAGTTCTTAAGGGGATGATGAATTTTCATTCAGCGCTGACGTAGATCCGTGCAATGAAGCTAATAAGGGATGATAAGGCGATACGAAAAACAGAGGGGGGGATATGATATTGAAAATTGTAAAATTGTAAATTCATAGAGAATGCGCATAATTATTTAACATTCTTTACGAATTTACCTTCGGCTAAAAGTAGTCGGTATCGTTCGGGAAAGAAGTATTATAGTTGTTTTTGTTAACGAAATTCCACGACAGATAATTTAAAAAAAACTTTACCTTAAATTTATTTAAGGTAATGCGAATTACCACAGTCGGTAACAAAGAAATGTGCTTTTTCCTTAAGGCGATATGAATCATCTCCCACTCACCCCGCCCAGTCCAGTTTTGTTACCCAGTCGGTAACAAAAACTGTAATGAATGCCATTTCGAAAGCATAAATGTTTAATGAAAAAGAAAAGTTATTCCTCCCCCTCCTGCGGAATAGATAGACACGTCGAAAGAAACTTTTCTTTTTCCTAAAATTATGGTTTATGGTTTATGGTTTATGGTTTAGAAATAGCGTTCATTGCAGTTTTTGTTACCAACTGAGCGCGCAGTGGGTAGGAGGCAGTGTTTTCACATCACCTTAATTTCAACAATTGTAAACAAAGGAAGAGCAATAAAATTTACAGAGTCATGTCATTTAAAAAAATCATCATCCTGTCAATAAACTATAAAAACGAGCTGTCGTCGCACTTTAATTGCTTTTCAGACACAGCGCCGAATGACCTCAACGATGTACCGATATAGCGAAAAATACTTCATCATTTGGTATCCCATCGAACCACCCATTGTTTTTATTTACCGTGTGCATCACGATGATGCAGTCATAGATTTTTATTAGATTTTTATTTTTTTTTCCCAAAATAGATCGCAGCCTCGCTCGGCAGAGGGGACGCCAATAATAAACTCGCATGTATATACGATATATATGTAACTTCGACGTGTGTGCTTTCGACGCTGAACGCTGCAACGAAAGAGATCGGGTTCTCGCGAACGTCACTTTATCATCAAACATTAAAAAACACGAAAAAAATAAAATGCTCACTCTCATTAAATCAAATTAATCGAAGAAAAAATATCGTACATGCATTGAATTTTGTAACGCCGATGAAAAATTCGTGAAAGATTCGTGTGCATTGACTTTTCGGTTACATAATCGATATCGATCATTTAAATCATACCTGTACACCGCTCTACAGCCAAACAAACTCTGACACAAGTGTTATGACATTAGGTAAAACACGGAACGAATTTCGAAACGTCAAAATGATTGCTATATGCAAAAATCATCGTTGTGCAAAATTCTATCGGCAACCGAATGTTCTTTCGTTTTTTTTTTATTCTCCCAATGATCTGATTCTCGCGGATCAAAAGACAGGTGTACACTGATGTCAATTAACGAAATATGTATTTTATAATGTTTCCGTAAATGTCATTACCTCGAGCGTTATGATCGGAGGATATGCGGCCTCTGTCGTCATTACTAAATAATATACTGGAAAACCGTTTGATAGACTATGTATATACTACCGTTGTGAACGCTATGCACTATGCTGAAGACGTACGGTCCATGCGTATTTTTAGAATTATAACATTATTCGTTCGGTGTACCCGCATCGCGTACGTTTCTCACAAAGAGTCGTCTTGTTTGCAAAAACTATCTGTGTTCTTCGCCATAATTGTGGTTTCGAAATTACATTTTTTTTGTTTTTTTTTAACAAAAAATTATTTTATCGTATTGCAATGAAAGGCTCGCGATTGTCGCGCGCGATCTTTTAGTGCATAAATGTATCTTGTGGCGAGGCAGAGGAAGTCTCGTGATTAAAAACCACAGCGCTGATAATATTTGAAATATTTAAACGTTGATTTAGACTCATACATTTAAAAATATCGGAGGATATATACATGCACGCGTTGACAAATCCAGGAGCAGTGAATTCCAATAGGATTCTGAGAAGAAAACGTTTCGCCGACCGTTAGGCGAAAAGTTTCTCTTTGCCGATGGTCGTTTCATAAACGATATATTTTTATTATTTTGTCAGCGAAAATTTTCGTAATTTTACGGTAATTCGAAAAATTCCAATTCTACCAATGTTTCGGAAAAGAAGTATGCCGCAGATACGAAATAATAAAATAGTTTCAATTAAATTGATGTTTGATGTTTTTTTTTGTATTGCTTGTACATAAAGAAAATCGTTTATCTTCGAAGTATAATTTTTAGGGTTACTTTTTGGTAATAATGACATGTGTCATCGATAGGTGCAAGTTTTCATAGTTAACGATGTGATTTTGAGTTATCCCGCGAAAAAAAAATTGGTCGAAAACTCATCGGTAAAACAGGAAATTTTCCTGTTTTACCGATCACGTAAAACAGGAGAACTACGTTTTCAATAAACGCCAAGCTTATGTTGCGAGATATAAGGGACTCGATTTCTTTGCATGTTTTTTGCTTTGTATTGACGATTGCTTATCGCCGTTATCAATATGTGGATATATATACTGGCGTCGATCACTCATCAAGTGTCTTTATTTTCCAATACAAAGTTCGCATTCATAGTTCGCGGATTTATTGATTAATCTGTTGCAAAAATAAATAAATACCCTTCGTGTTATCCTCAACTTCCAGTGAATAAGCTTCGTCGTCAAGAATCGACATTTCTCGGTGCGTTCTCCGCTTCATTGTGTTTACTATCGAATTTCAAAACAATATATTGAATTCACTAACCCCTTCGGCGCAACTATATTCTTGTATTCTTGTCCGTCTCGCGATCCAACGGAGGGATATCATTTGTCGTTTCCTGTGTAGATTTCGTTCACTCGTATCCGCGTATCATCGCGTCGAAGCTTGCCGAAGCTCGTCGTCGAAGACCCGAGAGGTAACGAACATTTTTTTGTTTCACGGTTGGCAGCATTGTCGCTTTTGTCATTCACGCGGTTCGCACACTGAGAAATTTGTTTGTACTTGAAATACATCTCTTTCCGAGAAAAAAAAACACAGTGTTGTGTTTCCCGAAGATTCGTCCTTCGCGAAGGATGTTAGTATTGTCACGTTTTTCGAGGCGTAAGTATATTGCGAACGAAAAATTCTTTTATTGTGTCTCATCGGACGTAAATGCAAGTTTTTAAATTCAAATTGTGATAATAAAGAAAAAAAATCCGTGAAATTCGCAACATCCCTTGTTTCGTACGTTACACGATGAAATCGTGCCGACCAACGGAAGCATTGGTTGTGCCGACAGTCAAAAACAAATTTTGACTATCGCACAATCTGTAACACTCGCCGAACTGATATAGGTAAAAGTTACGACGCAGTGAAATTGATTTTTTCGTACTTGCAACGATCGCGAGATACATTATATCCATCGGAAATCAATTGAAAGAAAAAAGTTATCTGTCTGATACCGAGGTATGACGTGATATGATTCATTGGCATTCGCGTCAGGACTTGCCATCCTAAGAACAATGAACTACGACGGAGCCAAAAGCAGCGTGGTCTCGCAGGCAACAGGTCTATACACAGAGACGCGATAAGTTGATAAGACAACACAGCGGCTTTTGTATGTCATAGTTTTATCAATTTTTACAATCGATAACCATCTGCCTCCTTGAAACGACGTATTATTTAGCGCACAAAAAAACGACGTCCGTTGATCGGACAACCGAAAAAACTTTTGAGATACGAATTTATACGAAAAAAAAAAAAAAATCGAAATCGCACGTTTAACAAATTTTATTTTCTCAACACTCAAATTCGTTTATTTATTTCTGTGGTTTGTTTTATTATTTTCATTTATGGTTCCCGACAGATAGACACTTCACAGTTACATTTGAAAATAACCTATGCGCCGCAGATACATAGCGAGCACTTGAGAAATAAGACGCAGTGCGAGAAACGCGCGTTTCCATTTGAAATATGGTAGGTACCGATCTTGAAAAATATTTTTTGAACAGTAAAATTGTTTTTTTTTTTGTTTTTTTTAGCGCGCTGTATTAACACATTGAAAATTTGATTTTTTCTGTTTTTCCAGGCGGACATTGCTACGGAACCTGTAACTTATTCGAGAAAACCTAAGGAGTCGATAAATCGTAAAATATTTAATATATTAAAGGTCCCATTAAATATTCCTCAGGTACGTACCATGTCTCGCAAAAATTTGGCGATTCGTTAAATCGGTAGCTTACTAAAGGCGTTGTTTGTTTAGGCACTTAGAACGATACTTGACTTGGCGGCCGAAGCGTTCGTCGCAAAGTCGTTCAAAACGTCGGCTAAATATTTTAAAAATGCTCTAGATAACATGACCGATATGGATGAAAAGGTACGTTACAATTTTATCGTTCGATATTAACAATTCCCTTATCGCCAGTTAATGAAGTATTTTCAATTGTTTGGAATATGAGAAACTTTTTTTTTATATTGAGATATAGAGATAAATTATTGCCACATAGTCAATTACAATCTATAATTACCTTAAATATATAATAAAAATGATTATTAATATTGTGAATTTATTTATTGTTTTTTTTTTATTTTCGTATTTCAGGGCCATACGGAAACTATAATTCTGACAAAATATATGTTATGTATGTGCTGGTTAGAGTCTACCGATGCTAAGGATTTATTGGACGCGTTGAAAATTCTCGAGGAATTAGAGAAAAACTACGGTTACGCTTATCCAATGCTGTACTACGCCGTTGGGAAAGCATATTTTAAACTATATCGGTAATTAATATACAATTATTATCGGCGTTGGTTGACCCGCTAGTTTTACAAACGAGAATCGATGGTTTAGTTTGCCGGTTTTTTTAAATAACTGGCATTTTTATTATGCAAAATGAATGTTCTTAGCACCTTTTCTATATGATTGATTTTTTTAAATATTTTTATTCCATTGAGAAGTATTTCAAATTCTCTCTGAATTTCACATAATACATAAATTATTATATATACATTCAAATTACATAAATAGGCAGTCAAAGCGCTTTGACCACTCATAGGCAACATACACTCGTTTACGAGAAAACAACTTAGTCGCATTCAAAAAAATCGTTTCAATATTTCTCGAAGTGTCGGCAATGGATTTGCGTGATTCCACATTTCTATACTTATCCGGACAGCAACGCGTCATGATATTCCAATGACACATTTATATCAATGCTGTAATATATATTTTCTTCTTCCACAGCTTTAACAAAGCGGATGAAGTATTAAAAAAAGGATTCGCTATATTAAACCGTGAAATAGAGGTAAATGAGTATAAAATTCCAGGAACGGATGTTATTATACACGAGTCTTCCAAAGATCGTCTTGTGGTACGTAATTTAAACTGATATTTTCATACGCATGTATTACAAAGACTGCATTGATATATTAATTATCTTTTTTTTATCAGGCTGCTCTCGTAACATTGAACGATCAATGCTCGATTTGGCATCGTCCAGATGCAGTTTGCTGTATGCCCGATTGTGCGAGTCACAGCCAAAATGAAAGCGCGGATAAGAATATATTTTTTGGGTAACGGTTATTCCGTTTTTTTTTTTTATTTTTTCGTAATTCAACGATCTTCTGTATTTCGATGACTCATCAATGCGTTCGCGTGTCTAATTACAGGAGTCCGACATTTAATGGTATGGTACAAGTTAGTTGCAATAACACATCGAGCATATGCACCGTAAGTTTCCACATGGCGTGTTGGAAGGCAAAAAAAGAAAGTTTATGTTCTCTTGGAAAGCTGTCCGATAAGGTAAATAGAAACAATTTTCTAATGAATGTTAACATTTGCGAATATACAATAAACAAAAGCCGAAAAAAAAAGAATTAAAAAACAGTTCGACAATAAACAAAAAATACAGAAAGAATTATTTGCAGATTTCGGATGTTCGGAAAAAACAAATCCGAATTGTTTTCGCTCTATTTTGACAAAAATAATCCGAAAAAATGACTATTCCTTAAATTTTCAGGATCTTCTGCACAGGGAGTGCTTCACTCCAAATTGCGAGGATCAAAGTGTCCGTTGTACTATTAAGAAAATTGAAATTTACGACGAAAATGCTAAAATTAAAGCTACGATCGAGCCCCGTGCTGATGAAGTCGTTAAGCATGCGAAGGTTCAACCTCCACCGCCGAAAGGAGCGATACGTAAACAGGTGTGTCTGTAATACAGGAATGTATAGCACAACGCAATGAAACTTCAATTAACAACATTATGTCCATCGTGTAACACGCAACAGCAACAGCCGAAGGCCAAAGTTACGACTAGCGAGCCGCGAGCGCCAATCGAACGACATCCACGTCCACCCAATGTCCCGCACGAGGTCAATAAAATCGATGAAGTGGAAGAGGACGATGATGTCCATGACGAACAGTAAGCATACGTATAATTTACGTTTCTGGCGAAGTTGAAATTACAAAAAAGCAAAATGCAATGCGATTGAAATGTATAAGTGCTTTAAAAAAATTGACAAAGATTTTGATGATATAAGTTGGGATATCTTTGCAGAGCACTGAAGGCCGGTATTGAAGAATTGAAGGAACTCAGAGCGAAGAATTTCGGAATCAAAGACGAGAAAAACGTTAGTTCATATGGTTTTTTTTTTTTTTTTTTACGTTGGTTAATATTGTTACGAATATATTTAACAGTGGCGTCCGAATTTGTCGATGTATGGCAACGAGTTTATGTTGGAAACTGGGGACGTTCTACCTGATCCCGATTTTTCGGATGAGGGTCAGGAAACGGCGGAGCTGAAGGCTTTCTTCTTCTCGTACGTATTTTAATTACAAAAAAAATTCTTCACCGTTCTAATTTTGTTCTCTTTTAACATTATTTCAGATACTTTTACACATTCATTTCCAAAAGTGGTCCCGTTAAGATTGATACTCTTGCAGAAAAGTGGAACGAAGCTAAACTGATGATAGATGATTGCGAATCAATTCTAAAACATTATTTAGGTACGTTAATTAAAAAAAAAATCCTAATGTATTTGACGTTCATAGTTACGTTATGATAATAATTTAATTATTCAATGGTTACAGATATTACGGAATTTTTGCTGCAATCCATTAAATTCGCTGTAGTCGGTGATTATATCTGCGTCGCGGAGAAACTTCCGGAAGCCTATGAATTGGTCAAAACGAATGCGTGTGAAACTCTTCGTTTTTTTATGGAAAACGACATAGATCAACGTTCGAACAGTTCGTCCGTTGATGGTAATGGATTAAAAAAAAAAGTTTCACTCCGAGTAGCCGTAAAATGATTATCTACACAAACGAATAAATAAATTTCCATTTCAGACGAAGGGTTCTTCAACGACATTCTCAATCAGGAAAAGAACAACAACTCTTTGCCGTATTCATCGATATCGGGAGATTCCAAAGTCGATACGGGAGATTCCAAAGTCGATACGGGAGATTCCAAAGTCGATACGGAAGATTCCAAAGTCGATACGGAAAATACGAATTTCGTTACCGACGAAATCGGCGATAAAAAGAAAAAAATTAACGAACCGAGCGTTGAAGCTGCGAAAGCTTCAACGGTCGGTCAGCCTCGGCAGCACGCAACGCCAATTCGAAAACAAAAAACGCTGTCGGAATTTGGTATTCCCACTCAAGTGAACGATAACACAACGAGATCCGTGAGTTCTCCGATCAAATCGTTGACTACTGACGAAAGTGCCGAAAAGAAGAAACCTGCCGTTTCGAGTCAATTACCGGAGTTTTCTTCGGTCGCCAAGGTTGTCACGCTGCTAAAAAAAATTGCCGAAAAACGTCCGCATTCTCTCGAATATGCGAATGATGAATCATACAATTGCAACGAAAAAAAAATGCCTAATGCCACGAAAGACAACGACAAACGCGATCGATCACTGCCGAGAGCTGCAAACGGATTTCATCATGTATACGAAATCGAGACTCAAATAAATTGTCCGTCCAAGTCGAGGATTGTGGCTGATAAGTTCACCAAGGAATCGAAATCCGTCAGCGACATAGATGCGTACAAAGCCTCGTCTAATAAAGATCACGGAGCAATGGTACAACTACGATTCACTCCCGAGTTTCGTCGCTATCGTCAACTTAAATTCTTTAATATCGCTTTATTCGATAGGTGAGTAATTCCGGAGAACCCGCCGAACGGCCAAACGAGACGCCTCTGCCGTCGCCTATCGGCGAAAACAGTGTAACAAACTCTGAAAGATCCTCGAACAGTCGCGCAAGTTCAGCTGCAAAAAACGAAGAAATTCTGGTTGGAGAATTGCTCGAGGAGGTGCAACGTTTGAGCAGCAAGCTGGCAATATCCGAAGGGCGGAATGCGCAAATGGAAGCGGAAGTCGCGTAAGAATTTATAACTTTATTGGCGTTCGAAATTTACAAAGCCACACAATACCGTATCGGGTGAAAAACTTTCAATATAAAAAATCAACGCGTCGCTACTGTTATTCGGAGCGATCCCACTTAACGGAGAATTGACTCGGAGTAACTTTATACGCTCGTTGAAACTTACGCGATATTAAATTTTCAACAAAATGTTAACAGGCAACACGAGAAGAGGCACGCGGCGGAAAAAGTGGGGTTGTTAAAAAAAATTCTCCAATGTCAATATGCCTACAATCACAGCTTGATATTGAGGTAAGTTCGCGCTTGAGAAGCTTTCATTATCAATCGTATCCGGCAGAGTGGATCAGAATTTAATACCACATTTCTTTTATTTTTCTATTTTTCAGAAAATTAGAAGAGTGTCGCAAAAATTACGAAATCCTCTCGAATATTCAAGCGATACTCATGAATTCGATAGGTTCAATTTTACCGATGAATGGCGCCGAGTATCAGCAGGTCATGATAGAGATTGAAAAAATATCGAAAAAACATCAGGTAAACCTAACAACAACAATAACAATCTTTTTTTTTCACCTTCGGATTCTTTCGATTTTGAAAAATTACCATTATTTTCAGGCTAAATACTGGGAACTCAGAGATAAACTCGAAGCAACGACGGAGTCAGAAAATATAACGGAAGTTGATATAGAATCTGATCCTCTGCCGAACTTGCCGGCTATGGAACTATCCGACGTGATACAATCCGCCTTTGGCATGTGGAAAATGCATCAGTTGAAGGAATTCCAAAGACTGCAATTCATGCCAAATCCAATGGCGCGGAATCATCCGATGTACGGCGGTCCGCAATTTAGACCGAATTATAATCACAACAATACGGGAACGGTGCTTCATCCGCAATTTATTCCGAACATTCCACCACCGCAGAATGTTCATATACCGCCACCGTTGTTCACCACTCTTCCCAAGAAAATCGATCATCTCGTCCCGCCACGTCCGATGCCGGCCGCTGTGCCCCAAAATCCGCAGAATTCGTCGCAGCAACAAATTCCTTCACTTTTCCAGCCACCAAACGCTTTTCCAATTGCGGTAACGAGCGCTCCGTCACCCGCGCAACAGACCTTTTTTCTACCCGTTAGTCAGACCTTATCGAGTCCCGTACCAGCGGCCTATTCGAAACTAAACAATCCGTTGCAACATCGACATCGCCGAAATTCCGCCGAACCGAGTTTCAACGATAATCAACTAATCGACGTACGAGCGATCGAGAAATCCGCGCTTATCGCACGAAAATACGACTCGTCTAACGATCGTTCCAGCGTTAGCAGCAATAGGCCTTCGCCAGTGCCATCCACTAACAGCGACAACTCCAAAGATCATTTCGATATGCGTATCGTAGAAAACGTAACGAGTCACGATACGTACGCTAAACCAAAAACTATCGTCGCGCCTGGCAACAATGATTCTTCGAGCGGACGAACCCAAGAAACTGAAACGCGAAAGAAAAATTATCGCAGTGTAGACAGACTTATGCAAGCGCTGCGATCTCGTTACGTTGGAGTATTGGAGTAAGTAAAGCCGAAGATTTTCGCGAGAGAGCAGTAAAATTTTTAATCCCGAAAAAAAAAAATAGAAATAATCATAGAATGTTTTTATGATAATCTTATCTTATAATAATAATAATGTATAATTTCTATTTTTTTTTATCTTACAAGGATAGAGGATTAATAATCGATGTTTAATCGTTGCAGATTCGATCTGTTGAAGAGCGTCGAGGCCGTTCGTAAAAATCACAATAATTCGTTGTCGGGAATTCCGATTCAGCAGATTATTCGCGAAGCCAAGAAATATATTATGGATCGTCAGCAGAAACGTGAGTTCTATGTCTATATTATTTTATTTTTTATTTTTCTCTACCATTCTGCATTGCTAATTGATTTTTCTTTCTTTCTTTTTTCATATCTCAATTAATGAATATCGATAAACTTTGCAGTATGTTTTGTCTTTCATTACAAAGTCTTTTGTATGGAGATGCAATATTATTACGTGAACTACCATATAATAAGGTGAAAGGTAACAAATATTGATGTTGTTTAAATCGATGTTAACGCACTATGATCCAACGGCTATACTGAATAATTGTTCTCTCTTCTTGAGAATCATAAAATCGAAAATTTCACTGTAAAAAAGTGTAATTTGAACAAATAGTACCGTGAAATTTACACTCGAAACATTCGTTCGAAATGTAATACGTTTGATGTCGTAGAAATTTTTCGAACACAAATAAACACCAACATTTTTATAGAAAAAAAAAGGATGTTCACGAAAGCAATGCGTTCTCCGCGAGGAAGCAAAGACGCTACAAAGTTGAGTGAAAAATATTAATAATTTATTTCAGAATTGTGCGGCTACGAGAGGCGTCCGACACCACTTTTCGCCGCGCCGAATTCATCGACTTGGAATTTGTACGATGGTGAACGCAAGCGAGAAACTTCGATGTCTTCCAACGCTTCCGGTAAATTCTAATAGAACGATAATGAAAAATTAACTAATTAAATTAATTATTTGATTATCGAAAAAATGTTATAATTGGCATTGACTACAACAATTTGTTTTGCAATTCCAGCGAAGAAAGAGCCGCACGGCTTGTTCGCTTCGAAGAAAAAATGGGAACCGGTTGTGATTCCGAACGACACATGGCACAAGGAAACTCCGGAATCAGAGTGCGCGATCTGTTTCGGAACGATGATAAACACTGAGTCTTACACTCTTCAGTGTAAACACACGTTTCATAAGGCGGTCAGTAAAAAAAATATAATTATCATAATACATAGACGCGCGGTGGCCGCGGTCCGGGAAAACCGAGAATTCCTGGAAATCTCAGGGAAGTGAAAAATTGCTCAGGGAACTCAGGGAAACGTCAAGGAATTTTAAAGTACTCAGTTAAGCAAAAGTGATTCAACTTTTGACAAAAAAAAAATCTGAAAAAATCTTTACTTCGAATAAAAAGAAAAAAATATTTAAATGAAAAAAAAAAAAAAAAAAAAAAAAAAATGCAGAAAAAATGAGTAGCATCGTTGAATCCAAAATTAAGACTGTCTATTTAGCTTAAATAAGATAATAATCTCACGTCTTGCGTGCATTTTTACACCACTTGCATCGATTACGCTTTTGTCTCTCGCTGCACGCAAACGTACGCACATTGTGAAAATTCTTCGATAAATAACTCGGTTTGTAGTGATAGGAATATTAATTACGTGACTTTATCATTTCACTGACTATTACTATGATGTATGAACACACATTTTCTGATAGTTAATAGAATATTCGGCGCGATATAAAATACCCATCCCGATGGATTTTGGTAGCAAGCAATTCGACAGTTCGATAAATTAAACGTTAATTCGTTGTTTTTCAGTGCATAAAACATTGGTATACGCTGAATCAGTCGTGTCCAACGTGCCGGGTGCACTCAACAATCGACGACGAGTATCCTCCGCTTCCGTTGGGCTAACGGACGAAGATTATTCGCACAAACATACGGTCAGCGTATTCAACGCGACAATAAGATAACTTTATTTTTTTATCATATATACATATACATACATATTTTTAAAGCGTTATTTTGAACAAATCATTTGCGATTGATGAACAATCGTTCTTTAATTATAAGTCGTTACGAATGAATTGTTAATCCATAAGTTTCACAGTTGCCGCGACGCAAAATGCCGTGTTAACTGAATAAGAAAAAAAAAAAAAAAAACGTTTGCATCCCAGTCAGTGAGCACTTTTGCATCTCGTGAGAATCGAGTAAATTTGTTTACCGATTAATTGATACTCGTAATCGTTAAATAACGAAGTACTTCGAGCCAAAACAGTATTTTTTCGATTACAACGTTAAGATAGAGTTACAATATTATTAAAATATATATCATCACGATCACTCGGCATGCTGTTAGATCAAATAATTTCGAACAATTTTTCTTTTTATTATTATTTTTTTGTTTATTTACTTTTTTTTTTTTTTTTCGTTTCATTCAACACCACCAAAAACTAATCGAAAAACTTGGTGCGAGCGATTCGACGTGATGCCACCAACCCGGCGGTATGAACAGCATATCTCCCGGTCCCAAGTAACACATTGACCCCTTTGCGTTTTTAAATTTTGGCCATTTATCGTAATTGGGAGCGACGGGATCTACTTGCGCTGTGTTAGATAATAGTCTTGTTTCATAAGAGTACAGATTCGGACTCTCTTCGGGACTATACAGTATAACCCGTTTCCATCCGAATACCTAAATAAATACACTAATGTAAGATTTTTTCTACACGTAATAAACATAGTCGATTAAATTTTAGCTCCGAATACACTACGTGATTTGTTTCTTTGTTTTTCATGGTATTTTTTTCGTTTCCAGTTACGCATACCTGACACAAAAGATTATTTTTCGGATCGTAATGTAGCGGCGACAGTGTACCGCGGGGACCGAACCACGCATTTATATCCGGTGCGGTAGCTTCGTTATCATCGCTGTCCGTGAAGTTGCAGTAATCCGGTATTGCAAAATCCTCTTTCAATTCGGGTATCTAAAAGACGTAACAAAAATATATAGTGATTCGTCATAGAGGAAAGTTTGATTTTGTGATATTTTCTTTAATCGCTCCAATAATAGGTATTTGTTTTTTGTCGGTCATTTTTGAGATTCGAATGGATCATAAAAGATATTATAAAAATTGGATTTATACGTATTTTCTTCATTTCGTATTTAGCGTCGTTTACAAAGCTTCTACGAGGAAATCAAAATCCATTAAGTAATTTTGGAAAAAAACGTTAGAAACAAAAGAATTTTTTTTTTTTTATATTTACTAATTATATTGTAACGAGGAGAAGGACGTTGCGAATAACCTGATTGAATAGCTGATGTTGAGCCAAATAGCCGACTTTGTCGCTTTTCGTCGTGAAGTGCGATCGAAGAAAATCAGAAAAATTCACGAGACTCTGCGACCAATCCTCCTCCGTGTAACGGGAGCCAATTTCTATCGGTACTGTGCGATTACCAGCGATGTTCATCAAATAATCTATATCTCTCCACGATTTCAGTGCTTTCCAATGATTCAGACATCCTGAAAAATATTATGCAAAAGGAATGTTCACATGTTAATCGAATTCTGAGGATTGGTCCGATTTTGTTAACTTTTTAGACGAACGCATTATTATCGTTGGCATTTACCTACATTTTTATTATGTTCAATAAAAAATATTCATATCTTTTCATAAATTCCACTGTTTAACCTGATGACGAAATATATATTACAAGACGATTTCGTCTTTGATGAAAAATTCTTATTTTTTTACGATTGAGAAATTTCGTAACAAACAAAAATATCGTGAAAAATTTAACAGCGTCGACGCGATAAATCAATTACTCGGTTGATGAACATTTCATCGAATATAATTCGCTCGTATTTTACATTTTTCGATATTGACCTTCGAGTACTGCCGGTAATTTTGGTTTAAATATGTCTCTGTAAAATGTTTCCATCGATGGCGATACGAGATGCTGAATCCAAACTAAACCGGGAAGCAGATCCTTGCGGATTTCACTGTCGTCGAATAAAAACTCATTGTCCTTCGAACTTTTCGTCGGAGGATCTAAACGGTAACGTGACAAATGTATGCGGCGAATGATATACGATACGATGAAACCTATCGAAACGCGAAAAACTCACTGTACAAAAATTCATTAAGTTTGGAAGCCATCGTCGTCATTAGATCCGATGCATTCGGAAGAGGAGCGCCCAACAAAATTGCTTTGTCAATTTGTTTAATAATTTCAATCAACTTTTCTCTCCTGTCGCTCGCGCCGTTTTCGGCATTAGCTGCACATTGGATTTCCAAAAAGATACACTAAGCGAAACGAATAATCGAAGAAAAAGTATAACGTGATGCTTGGTATATCTAAACTTGCAAAGCCGGTACGATTTATGTTATTCTTTTCGTACCTTCAATGCGCTACATAGTGTGTAACAATATCTGTGATTCAACGGCACGTCCTTCCAATAGCCGGTATTCAATGCCTCCCAACTTTGATCCAAACACGCGTCCAATCGCAACAAGGAATCGTCGATTCGATGCAATGGAATGCATCTTCGCAAATAGAAACATCGATATATTCTACATTTTTTTCTTTTATCTCGGCGATGTCTTGCTAAAGTTATCAGTTACGAATCTTCATTAAAACGAAGCAGTAAAATGGGATAAATTCATTTTTTTTTTTTACGTCGATATAATTTTATCCGTTACAAAGACTAAAAAGTTATTAATAAATATGGTGTTACGAATGTATTTTTAAAATGAAAATTTAACGATTTATCTAGGAAAAAAAGAACCACATGACACCGATAATCAACCGATTCTCAAGTGAAATTTATAAAAATATATCGATTTAATGAAAAATTGGGAAGATAAAGGGCGGATAAAATTGTGTTGATTTTTAAACAGCTGTGATTACTTTGCGATGGAATTTCAAAAAAATGACTTCAATATCATTTCAAAAGTTCGCGATCTATAGTCAAAAATGTTATTGTAAATGTTGAAAAATCGATTAGACATATAGATGATGTTATTAATAAATGTATACTCGTTTGTTTCGCACGAAGATCGCAGTTCATTGCACATAGGCATCAACTGCATCCTCATCTCGATGGAAACGTTATCGCGTAGATTATCCACGAGAATATTCCACGGAATCTGCGATCCGGTCAGCGGAGCGACGTTGCACATTTTCTTCTGCAATTAAGCGAGTCGCGGGTTTAAAGACTCGAAAATGAGAAGACGGTAAAATTACGAAAAATACAAAAAAATCTATTTAATTAAGTGCACATGTTTGTCTTTCGTTTTACACAATTCGGGCCATTGTACTATTATACTATCGGCTATGTAGTACAATATTTTTCCCGTCAACGAGAACGTTTTTACTCGGCAAAAACTTTCGATAAAAATGATTTTTGTATCTTTGATAAACGCGATTTTCAGTAGAAATACGGCGACGCATATAGGCACACAAGTGCCGGGACCGTTGCACAATATAAGATCGGGCATTGCGGTGAAAACAATTTTTAGAGAATCTTTGAATGATACAAGAGTCGTCCAAATGGAAGTTAAGTAAGATTGACCGACTTCTCTGCTTCGTGATATTTCGATTACTTTAAATTGTCCATTTTTTGGCTCTACTTCGTCAATTTTTCCGGCACTAATTTTATCCGTTTGCGCATAGATATATATCCTCGGTGAATATTGTCCGAAATTGAGATTTCTAACGATTTGCAACATTTCAGTGGTATGTCCACCGGATCCTAAAATTATTATTGTCTTTGCAGGCTGAGTTCGTGCATTCGAATGCTTTCCATCTTTCTTTGATAGGAGATACAATATTCTTCCTAATAATACAATTCCGATGAAGGTGATTAGGAAACCGGTATAAATGATCATCGAATTCATTTTACAATGCTGTACCTGCAATTATAAAATTATATTATTGATATTAATGTTACAAGTAAACAATTTTTTGTATAATTATAAATATATATATTAACTATAAAAGTCGTTTTCAATTTTGAAGAAAATTCATTTTGAATAAAGATCGTTACTGTACTTGTTGCATTTTGGATCGATAGTCGAAATCGTTCGCCAATTATATATAGAGATTTTAATTTTTGCAATTCGAGTATTTAGAATTCTCCGATGTAAAAATTTTAAAAAATCATCTCGAAACTTGATCGATGAGATGCGAAACTACTCGATTAATGTACCTTATTTATTTACTCGTTCAGTTATTTTGATATTACGTTTTACTCCGAAACGACATCGAAAAGGTTAGGCTACGGAAAGTGATATAAAAACTTCGAATTATTACCGATATACTCAACTTCTGTGCATCTGCTTCGCGAAAAACTGCTCGTCAAAATCTTTGAGACACGGAAAGATCGCGGATAGAATTTTTTGAACCGAACCAAAATGCTTTGATCCCTTCGTTGTTTATAAGTTTGTCGGTGATGCACCGTGCGAAAAGAATGCTACTGATGTGCCTCGAGGCCCTCGAGACTGTTCGGTACTCCTAGGGTATTTGACTGTCAGAAAGTCCGGTAGGGACATCAAGCCTGGAAAAAACACCAGAATTTACAGTTGTGATAACAAGTTCGCGGTGCATGTACATTTCGAGACAACAAAACGTTTGATTAATCGCCAAACGTTATAATTTATCAGTTATTTCGACCAATGAAAATTTACGTATAGACTTATTACTTCATTACGAAGACTGTACACGACTGTATCCGTGGTTGATACGATTCTGCTACTCCATCCCGAAAAATCAAAGCTCTCGCTGCGACCTCCCCTCGCCCGCCGCCCCCTCGAGTCGCGCATCCATTTATACCAATTTAGCTCGGGGAAATCATTTTTTATTTTCACACGAGACACAGTGACGCGAAGTTTCCCGATCTTAACAAACGCGAAACGGGAAGCCAAATAGTTTTTACATGTGAGCATCGCGCGTTCGTGAACGAAAGTGAATTCCTCGAGATGATTCGTTATTATTCACTTCCACGATTGACGAGATAATTATTTCTCAATCAATGAAGTCCACGGGATCAAAATTTTACTGGCCAAAATAAATCGTTTCGCTGTTCGGCGAATAGTTCATCGATATCATCATCGCCCCAAACACCGCATATCAAAAGGTACATACGATTATTTGTTTTTTATATCGTGTCATTTTTGTTGTCGCATCGTCACGGGTAACTCGGATTTTACGACACTGATTGACATTTTTTAGTTTTCATAGTTTTTACAGATTAGATTAGTTTTTCATAGATTAGAATACATTTTTATAGTTTAGATTCGTTTTTTTATAGATTAGAATACATTTTTATCGTTTCGATTCGTTTTTTATAGATTAGAATACATTTTTATCGTTTAGATTAAGTTTTTATAAACTTTTATGGTTTTCAGAATGAACGTTGAATGGATTAGAAGGCTTAAAAGCCGATGTTAAATGGCACCTCACAAACGCACCTTCAGGCTGCGTAAGCAACATCGCGTCAGAGAGCCATGCGCAGATGTTACGTAGCGTCGTCGGTTGGATGATAGGTTTAGCATTAGCGGACATGGAGCAAAACAAACCGACAACGTGTAGCGAGAGCAGTCCCAGCTCTAGCGATGAGAGTCTGGCTTCTGATACTATGGAGGTAAGAAACAATTTTTACATACATTTATTTTACTTTTTCGAAAACTGTGAAATATGTTTCACAAAAATAAAAATTGTATCCATTTATCGAGAAGAATTTCAAATTGAATCTTAAAGTTTCATGTTGCTTGATAGATACAAAGATTTTTCGATATTTTTAGTATTTTTTAAAAGTAAAATTTCGCCATTAACGTGATCCGAGACTCGGTCGGTAACGAAAACTGTAATGAATGCCATTTTAAAAGCATTTGAGGAAACGGCATTTATTCAGATCAACGAATTTTCGTACTTATTGCTTAAACTAATGATGAACATTGTATGATTATAGGTGGATAATTCGCATAAAATTTTACTGAAAATAGCGACACTGTATGCGGAGAGATTGATGAACGATATATGTCTGGTGGTCGATGGAATTGAGTATCCGGCGCATCGTCTGATTCTCTGTGCCTCCAGCGACGTATTTCAGGTAAAATAATAGAAAATTTTACAAAAATTGCCGTATATGAAAATATGTTTTATCTTTGCAGGTAATGTTAATGTCGCCGCAATGGACAGAATCGCAAGAAAGTCGAGTAACGCTTCAAGAAACGCCACAGTGCGCTCCGATATTCAGCGAATTTTTGCGTTATTTCTACACGGGCAGAATACGTATTAGCTACGAAGTTGTTTTGCCGATACTATCGTTAGCGGATAAGTACAACGTTAGGGATTTAATATCCTTGTGCCTTGAATACATGAGAAATCATATAGCGGTAGCGGCGATACACGGTACACTCGTTTCGTGGCTGCAGTACACGTCGAATTGCGGTCATCATAGTATAACCCAATCGGGTCAAAATTTCATCAAATGGAACATCGAACTCGTCGCTAAAACCGCGGATTTCGGTAATTTCGAATTGGATGTTCTCGTAACGTTGTTGCATCAGAGTAGTTTAGTTATCAAAGATGAGATGACGCTTTACAAATGTCTCGAGTCGTGGCTCGATCATCAGGCTAATCGTTTGCGAACGCAATTGTCACCAACGGAATTGGAACCGACGTTGAAGCAACTAGTCGTCGCGGTAATGTCGCCCGTTAGATTTCCAATGATGTCGCCGCGACAATTGGCCGAATTATTGTTGTCACCGCTGACGAAGAAGTACAAGGAATTTTTTGTCGAAAGAATGGCGATCGGAATGTCGTTTCACTCGGGTCAACAGGAGAGAGTCGGAGAAGTAATCAGAAACGAGGAGGACGGCGCGTTGCTTTTCGAGCCGCGACTCTACACGGTCGACACTTGTAGCTCTTTGCTTACAATCGAGAATTTTCACAGTTTACCGTCGTATCACACGAGAACTCTCGTATTCTCGAGTCACTCGTTTCTCGCCGAATACGCCGGCGATCGTGCGTGCGAATGGGTCGTCGATATATATCCGAAGGGAGTTTGGTTCAAAAAATTCTTTCTCATAATATGGCAAGGAACCGTAGAGATGCCCGAACACGTAAAGCGTTCGGTAAGATTGTCGTTGACTTGCAAAGAACCGCCGATCGACAGCGAGGACGATATGCGCGTCAAGATCGGTGTATTGATTTACGGACTTCAGGACGGCGTCGAGCATATAGCGCGCGTTACAGAGATCATCCATCGTTTCAGTAAAAAAGATCGCGTATTGAATTTGGACGATTTATTGCCGTTCGAAGAGCTCAATCCGAAACAAGGATCGATAAATCCCGATCCGGCTGTATCGCCGTTTCTCGTCGGACCGAACAAAGATATGCTGAAATTGCACATCGTCATATCTCCGGCCAATTGAATCGCCAAAGCATTTCCAATCCAACCGCTGTTGTTATATCTCGCGAATAACGGATTATACATTATTCTAAGATATTTAGAATACGATAAAAAATTTTGTAATCGTTAAAAAAAGAAAACACGACGCGACGAAAGATCGTTTAACATTTTAAATATTTTCTTTTTTCACGCGTCTTATAAAAAGTGTTATGTGTTCGTTATTATTACGATAGTACGCATAAATTGTTGAATAATCTTTTCCGATTCGTTTACAATTGAATTTTGAGAATCGTCGTTTACGTTTTTTTTTTTGTAAATTATTTTTTCGTTGTGTTCGAATGTATGGATTGAAATACAATACCGTTGAATTTACGTCGATTCGTGACTCAAAGTCTCTGAACACATTTGCGTTTAGCGTTACCGGGGATCACGTGGATATATAAATCGTGTGATAATAACTAAACTCGTACGAGAATATTGAAATTGGTGCGTAATAGAAACTATTTTCTAAAAAAAAAAAAAAAAATGACTAATAAATGAGTAAATGAATGACGTCAATAATGTTAATTATAACGGACAGAATTACGTTTCAAGAATGTACGTGTGATAATAATGTGTATCGCTTCGTCGTGTATGGCTGTGTCGATGTTTATATAGATCATTACACGAAAATTGACGCATTGATAAAAACGACATAAAAAAAAGAAAAACAAACTTACAAATTGTACCAAAATTTTTTTCTCGTTACGCGTAGAGAATAATAATTACCTTATATCGATGAAGGAGTGTCCTTCACTTTGACTACGAAAAAAGCCCGTAATACGTTGATAATATTTTATGGACGTATAATAATTGAATGAAATAATCATGATTGGAAAATCAGTGGAATTCTCATTGCTTTACGTTACTTAACGCATTGCCGTTCAGTCATCAAGGCTGCGATCGTATCGATAGCCTCGACGGAGTCTCGAGACGCGGACTCAACGTATAAGTCTCGTGTATCTCTCGGCTAATGCATCGGGAGCAGTGGGATACGCGCGGTGGGATGCCAAGCTGAAAGTAAATATCGCATATCAGTTACCTTGGGCGGTGTGAAAGTGAAAGTACGCAACGACATGTTATACGCGACACAGAGACGATCCATCGCAACTCTTGCCAGTGCGTTAGGAGAAGTCCTACTTTTTGGATAGGCAGCTTATTAGCTCTCTAATAACAATCGCATTATTTTATTAACGCGTTTTCCTCTATTATCATTTATAATGAAACTGTACTGTGTATCCGATGGACCACCGTCCATTGCCTGCCGTCAAGCGCTTAAATTTTTGAATCTCGATTATGAACTCATTGACGTTGACTTTGGAAAAGGAGAACACATGACGGAGGAATATGCCAAAGTAAGGATTTTCTTTGTTTTTTAATTTTTTTAATTGTGTTTAATGATTTTTTCCATTCCCGTTTTATTGTATTTTTTTTAGATGAATCCGCAGAAAGAAATTCCAGTTCTGGTCGACGGGGATCTTGTTATGGGAGAGAGGTAAGAATCTTTAAACTAAATTGATTATCGATACAGGAAATTTCGTAATTAAATATTCTACTTGAAGGGCATTTAGCTATCAATTTAAAAAAAATTTCATCCAATGTACGATGAAGAACGGTTACTAATTTTTTATTTTTTACGATAAATATTTCGGCAGCAATGCTATTCTCCAATATCTCGGCGACAAATACGACGTCGCCGGCAAATTGTATCCTAAAGATCCGAAAGCTCGCGCTATAGTCAATCATCGTTTGTGCTTCAATCTGGCGATGTACTATCGTAATATTTCTGAATATGTGGTGAGTAGATAATTAAAAAATATTGTATATATATACTTACCCTCATTATTGAGTTGATTTCCATCACCGCAATTAAACGTTTGTCTTTCAGATGGCGCCGATATTCTTCGATTACGAAAGAACTCCATTAGCCTTGAAGAAAGTAACGATGGCTCTGGATACATTTGAAACATATCTGAAGCGCGATAATACTAAATACGCAGCTGGAAGTAAGCGCACAATTCATTTTCATCATAATTCACATATGAGGAGAAACATTAATGTCCAAAAAGTGCCTTATCTTCGCGTTCACATTAATGTTTAACAACTATATTAAATTTTTTTAAATTAACATATTCGTGGAATATAATTTAATTTTTGTTTTAAATGACTTTAATTTTTCTGATAGGCAGTTTATTAAAGAATTTTTCTGATATATAAAATGAGATTTTTGAAATTTTTTGATGATGCGTCACAAATACATACTAAAAGTAACCAGAAGTAAGTAAAAGTAACTACTTCGATAAAAATTTCAGTACGTCCCGATATGCCAAAAATCTGAAAACAATCAACCGCATTAAAGATCTCATTTTAAATGAATTCCTTGATTTTTTAGAATTCATCTAAATTTTTTTCAACATTTTCTTACATTTCAAAATTTTGTTCTTTTTTTTTATTTCAAAAACCAATGTAGAGGCACTAATTTCGGATACGTTTTCGTAGGACAATTCCACAGTAGGAAACAATTTTTTTTTTTCATCCATTTGTTAATAATATTTCGGAATTATTATTATGCAAAATCAATCTTTTCAGAACCTTCAATATGCTTCATTTTTTGCAGATTTTTATATTATCGAGAAGTGTTTGTAATTCTCTCTCATTTCTCTGAAACTTATGTGAAGTGAACTATTCGCAACAAGGATTACCTTACTGAGTGGCCGAATGAATAAGAAGATTAACACCATGATTTCTTGCAGATAATCTGACGCTGGCGGATTTCCCACTGATCACTGCCACGATGTGCCTCGAGGCAATTGCTTTTTCCTTGGGATCGTGGCCGCTCGTGAAAAAATGGTACGAAACCTTTAAAGCCGAATATCCCCAATTGTGGGAAATAGCAGCGGGTGCAATGCGAGAGATCACTGATTTCGAGGCAAATCCACCAGATTTATCGCACATGGATCATCCCATTCATCCCGTTCGCAAGATCACAAAGTAATCGTGGAAAATCCGTAAAAGAAAAAGAAAAAAAAAAAAATGCATACCGTTGATTCAAAATAAAACATTGCTATGTCTCATAATAAATTATTTTTACTATCAACACATCACATTTTCGTTATTATACTTATGTACTTATGATCAACGACATATATTTCCTAAGATAATTAACCGCGACGTCGGATCTTGAGTACATGACCCAGATAAGTACCCTTCGTAAGTATTATTCTTCGTGTTTTTTTTTCTCTTTCAAATAATTGACAGTCACGTCAAATACCATATAGTCAGTCAAAATGTAGTTTTTTTTTTCGATAAATATTCCAGAGTTCAAATAACCACGAGTAATGGTAGTCGTATAACGTTTAATAATAAAAATTTTAGTAGATATATTAAAAACGGACTATAGAGTACGACAGCCGTGAACCAGTCACTCCCCCGACACGATACATAATAATTAACATTCGTCGTCAATTCAACGTACCGCAAGTGGTACCACAGGTAACGTATAATATTTGTTTTTTTTTTTTTTTTCCGAAACCATCGAATCATGCAAATAGGCATACGTTTGCAAAATAAGAAAAATAAAAATAAAAGTTAAAACATCGTAGACGATGTTATGCCTGCGTAATCTTTCGTGTCTGAAATAAAAACAGTTAATATATTGGAATATTGAGCACTATACGCTAATGTATGTAAATGTGTATAGACCATGCGAGAGTAGCGAAATGCAAAAGATCGCGAAGTACTGCCCCTTCGATTTCTGTTTCTTCTTTTTTTTTTTTTTCTCGAGTTTTTTAACTTTTGTCAACATTTATTTTTAATATATATAATATGTATATATTCTATACGTGTAGTATGTTGTGACATTATTATGATCGTGAGCTCGACGAGCAGAGACTTTCAGACTGCAATGAGAAATGGTGGCAATAATTATCAACATTCGTTGCATTCTAATTCTCATCAAGGAACGAGATGTAACAACGTCTAATGATTATTTTAATTATATATTTTTTTCTAGGGATAAATAATTCATTGAACGACCCTATAATTGTTTTTTTAATAATTCGATATTGCGAACGATCGCGACTTTTGAGTGAATAATTGAAAGACTCTTGTTCGTCGTTATTTAAGAAGCGATTGAGTTTTTTGTTTTCTTTTTTTTTTTTTCAATATTTATACAGCGTGTGGTCCACTACACCTAAAGAGCCAATAACGGCGAGAACCCTGTTGTTACTATTCCATCATCCGTACCAGTTTTTCTTGACGAATATATAATACGTGTTGACCAATATATAAATTATTATTGGTTCGAACGTCTCGGGTGCGATTTAATATCCACGACATGTTATCCTCGTTAAGTCGAAATGTATTATCGTCATAATTATCGTCGATGAACACTGAATAACATCGATATCGTCGTACAACAGTCCGATCGATCTCGACATTTTCTCGTTTGAATAACGTTCGCCACGTCGTAATAACCGAGTTAGTCACCGAACTCTTCCCGATGGCGATCGAAGATGAGATTTTATGTATCCCGTGCGATAGTCAATCACGTCGCGCGCAGTCCCGCCTGGCAAACCGTGTCTGTGTCTTCGGCTCCATCTGCAAAACAATTTGCGTAATTTTCAACTTTCCGTTAAATTTTCGAAAATCGTTCGATAAACGAGGTACAAGCATGCATGGATCCATCTCCCATGTACCGACGAATTTTACCGATTTTACCGAATTTTAACGAGGCTCAGCCGGTCGTCTATGAACACTATAATTCTTTATGCAAATTTTCTTTATTACCTGACCAATCGATATAAGGAAACGTCGCGTTCCAAACAAGGCGCGCCTTCTTACATGAAAAAATATCGATCGTTTCGACGAAAGCGTAGTTTTAACGACTCTATGCAATCTGTATTTTTTCGCTGCGCTTTTTATTTTGGTTTTTACAAAAAATAATCGCTTCGTTAATCTCATTATTTCAGTGACTTTTTTTTTTTAAATAGCGCGCGCAGTTTCGGTTTCCAATAATTTCAAGCAAAAAAACGACCTTTTTTAATAGGCAATGAAAATAGTATAAAAAATCCCCGATCGTCGATTGTTCTCAATAAAAAATAATATACTTAATACACTTTAATGACGCACAGTTGATTCGAAACGCGATATCAATAGTTCCAATTGGTATAGTTAAATAGTTGCAGAAAGAATATTTTCATTCCACATTACGTAAAAATTTTCCAGCCGAACCCCCTTAATATCCGATAGTCCCGCAACTAACCTCTAATATTGTACACAGGTAGTTTAATGTACGTATAGTATATAGTATAGATATTAATATCGTATTTATATATTGCCATCGATAACATTGAATCGCTTAACATACGACCATGATGCTTCATTCCATATGTAAATATATAGCACAGACAAAATTATGTTTTATAAAAGAAGAAAAGAAAAATAATAATAATAATAATAATAATAGGGTATCAAACCATCTCCACAACTACGGTTGACAAATGCAGAAAAATATATGTATGTTCCGATCCTTCCGTTACGATAATTGAATAAAGTAATTGAATTATTATGATGATGGCTGCAATATGTATAATAGCCGAGAGTCGAATAATGTTGTACCGATACCATTTTTTTTTTTTTTACAAAGTCGTTGATGCAACTCTTGATAAATTAAAATGACAAGTGGACGTTTATGGCATTGATATGCAACGATTGATCACTGCACGATCGGGAATTTGTATCGGTACCTCTATACGTCTAACTCTAATAAGGGACGAAGCTTGAAACTTTTACTGCCTCGGATGCGCGACGATAACTATTAGCAGACTTTTCAGCATACCAATAATATATAGAATATATGTATGTATTAGTTAAAGGGGTTTTACATAATAGAAACTACCAATTTGCATCTGGACTTAAGGATTAATTAAATGTTGAAAAAACGAAAAAAAATAAATTAGAAAGCATTATCAGATTTATAAATATATAGAAAAAATAGGAAAAAAATCGTACAAGCATCAAGTGTGTCTATTTACGGGACTCGTATATAAACAGTTAATGGACCGAAAAAAAATGTTCGGTGTCATGAGTTTTTTTTTTTTTTAGATTCTCGTAATAGCAAAGAATATATCGAAGAAGAGTAAAAGGTTTTTTTTGTCGATTGTACCATTTGGCGTGAACACCACAGAAGGTGGGTGTGTTTGTGTACCGGTATACGAAGCTGGCGACCCTACGACATTCCGATAGAATGGAGGAAGACGTTAAAGATTATGACGAAGGCTTCGATTAATCTTAAATTCTCCTCTGGATACTTATATCGATTAGCGACGCAAATATTGTCGTGAGAAACTAAATTGAATATGATAAAAGAAAACACATATAGAACAAAAAAAGTAACGTATAACAAACTTAATTTAGAAGAAGTCATTCAATGATAATTATTTAATAAAAACTATAACATTGTGAAGTACATTGTTATAGTTTCCAAGTATTCGATCAGTTTCAGTCACTCAACTTAAACATTTAAAATTTATTTCTTTCATTAATAATATCCTCTGCTATATTGATTATTATTGTTACCCTCCCTCAATAGGACTTTCTCGTTAAAAAATTGGTACAAAATATTTTTGAAACATCGTACTCTCGTTTGACTGTCGAAAACGATTTTTCGAAGCTTCCTTAAATTTACTTGCGAACATTAAGTTCGAAATTAATCTGCTAGCAGCAGTTCGAATTCCAGCTACTATTTGCCTTCGTAAAACTTTCATTAACACAAACTAATAGAAAGATCCTAAAGTATATATATGTTTTTCTTTTTTTTTTAACATTATTTTGACAAATATTAGCTGATTTTAATGTTGATTATAACGTAAACATACGTTTAGGCGTACCTTGTTGGACTTGTGGGGCGGCGTTCGAACGATGATGGTTCTTAGTGGTGGTGGTTGAGGTTGAGGTGGGAACGCGATGCGAGGGTTCGGGAGATGAGGAGTTGTTGGCGTTATGGCGATGGAGCGAGTTGGTCTGGTTGTTTGCGGAGATTGGAAGGAGGGTTTGTCCGTCACCATGAGACGAAGAGACCCCGTAGTTCCGGCGAAATTGTCGTTGTTGGACCGATTGCCTGCGGCTCCTAATCACACCACCCCTGACGACCCCTTGTTGCTGCGAACTTGTCGTACTGCATCAACCCCATTTACTTGATTCTCTTTCAAACTCTCAGGTCAGAAACCCCAATGTAATCTTTTTTTCTCTCTTACTTTTTTCGTTTTTTTGTTAACTTTTGTCTATTTTTTTTTTTTATTAATACTGTTCACCTCTCGAATCTCGAATCCCTAAACAGCTAATCGTCACTAGAATAGTCCGCCCACGAAAAAAAAAAGTCGTCCCTAACGTTTATGCCTTTTGTTATTTTTCGATTTTGCAAGGAAGCTCTGTACGTTTCTTTTGTCACTGTCTGACAGTCTCTTTGGTCGGGTCCACGTATTGGCAACGCTGAAAGGGTAACAACAAATTATTTAACCAAAAATCGTTTGTTCGTTTTTTTTTAAGTTTTCCTCGACGAACGGAGCTTCTTTTTTTTTTATTCAAATGCTCCATTCTGAGAAACGCTGAGCCGCAGAACGTTAGAGTTGTCTTATGCATGCTTTTTGTTTTTTTTCTCTCGATGAAATCGGAAACACGCGATTTTGCGTATCGCAATTGTACGATTAGGCGGGATTCAAAAGTAAAACGTTAATTTACCGATTTTAAAAAAAAATCATATACCGATAAACGCGATAAAACGATTTTCAAATGTTAAAGCATAATTGGTCAAATAGTTATCTTAACTGTCCTGCAGTTTCAGCTAAACGTCCAACTTCATCTACGTTTTTTTTTTTTTAATAAAACAGATACTACTATCACAGTAATAGGATTATCAATCCTACTGACACCGACCCAAAAATTCTTAATCACAGACAGTACGTAGAGAGATAGAGACACATAGAGGGTTGCGTTAATTCAGCTGTTATGGTATAAAAGACACAATATTATAGAAAACTCGAAACAAAAAAAAAATAGAAGAAAAAAGAAAAAACTAAAGACAATCAATAATATATATGCCGCTAACGGAGAGCATGGAGAGAAAGAGAAAAGCTCATGCGAAATAGAAAAGCGCTGTGCACACTCGAGACAGACAGAATTATTATTTAGTTAATTATTTCTCGTATAGATAAATCATGCGCCCATTTATATTTTTTTCCTTATTCGCATGTTACGAACCTTTCACCTTGGGAAATCGATAATAATTCATTAAAAAACCGTCGACATTACAATTGGCAATTTTTTGTTTAGTCGATTGATTTTGTTTAATTGAAAAAAAAAAAAAAAAAAAAAATGTGGAGTGATATTCCCGTCGGTGAATCGTTAGTAGCATAAACGAACAAGTTTACAGGCCATGTATTTTCTTACCTTGTACTGTGACTCATGACGACTATGTTTCTGTAACAGCATATAATGGATCCTGATTGTTGGGAAGCGAGTAATGAGGTGTTGAAGTCGATTGACACACAACAACAAACAGCTCAAGCAATCGATCGATTCTTTTCTTTTTTTTTCATTCTGTCCCAACAATCTTGTTTTTAGTAAGTTAATTTTGTGTTATCGAAAATTTGAAGGTGGACCGGCGTACCGTTGCGTCTTCACCAAAAGTTCTCTATCGATCTTTTTCGATTTTAATCGTTTTTTTTTTTTTTTTTTTTTTTTTTTTTTTCTTTCGTTTCAATTATTAATGTGAATTCTATACAAAAAATATCGTAAATATATATACATACATATATGTATGTATATACATATAGTATGTGTATAGCGTCAGTGGATCGGTTGCTGATTTCTGAAACTCAATGGCAATCATATGCATATCGCCAGGTATATTTGGCCGTCGTAAGGATAACATTGGAGCGATTCATCATGATTTTTAATGTACACAACTCTACAAGTATAGCTGTGTGTCTTTCATAATCACGCGACAAGGGCAATACTTTGTGCAATCGTTTTCGATAGGCATCGGCATAAATTAGTTTATAAAAATAATAAAAAAAACAAAGAAATTATATTAAAATTCACGGTATAATTGCGCGTTTTGATTGCTCTTTCGGGACGTTTTTTTTTTTATTGTTGTGTTATCGAGAAAACAAAAGAGTAGCAGCTTTCTTTCTCACCTACGTACAGACGACGAGTCACACCAAAAAGTCACGGAGTGTTTTAGCATAATTTTTCTTATAAAATTACGTTTTCTCTAATGTAAAATATGTACTAATCGATTGTCTCAGCGGTGCATTATTATTTTTGTTGTTGCAATAATTCGATGAATCTCTCTCTTTCTCTTTCTCCCTTTCGCTCGATTGTGAATTGTTCAACTTTCGAGAACAATGTGTAAGAAAACTTCCTTTGCGTACTCCGAGTCGCGGGTTTTTTTTTTCGAAATAAGATGTTATCGGATAATAATAAATATCGTTTGAAATCGGTAAGAAAAGGAAGATCTCATAGTCAAACAATCGTTTAGTGCTGTAAAAGATCGATATTCTCACTGTATAGTTACAGATTTAATCCTTTGCCGGTCGGAGCGCTCGAGAAGAACAGGAACATTCGTCGTTTTCGTAGCCTCGACTGACAAAAGTTAATTGGCATTCACGAGAAATTTACGCGAATTCATAATTAATCAATATGCCTATAGAATATTTTTTTTTTTTATTAGTTTATACGTATTATCTATATGATTTTCCCGGATTCAGGATCGAGAATAGTTGAGAATAGTTTCTGTACATATATAATATATTTTTTATATTAATTGTTCATATCGTGTCTCGGTATACACAATATTTTTTATATTTAGTCTTTTTTTTTTTTTTTTTGCGAAATTTGCTCAAGTAGCGGATAGATCGTGAAAAGTGAAGTAAGTATAAGAGAGGTGTTAATTGTATTAGGCGTTCTCGTACAAGCAAAGAGGCTACCGTAGTGAGAGATATACAGTATGTTTACTACGCGCTGCATCTAATATCTGTGCAAAGAAAAACCAAAGTAAACGACAGTTTGACTTTCTTGCAAATAGATTCAGTATTATAATAGTAGAGATATAATAGTTCAATAGAGGACGGATAATAGAGATTTTTCTAAGGAACTAAAAGCTTTTAAAAATAAAAATAAATAAAAATTAAGGTTTCCGAAACTAAAGTGCATACCACAGAACCGATGTGACTAGTTTTTGTAATGCATACCGAAGAAGTCGCGTTATGTAGTCGGGCCAGTTGTCCGGGAACATCACGAGAAAGAAACCAACGGCAATTAGTATCATCCCTGCTAACTTCATCCCAACGAAATGTGCACCATAGAGAACAACGTCCAGAGCTGCGAAAAAAAATGTGTACCATAATTCTAACGCCGATGCTGTATTTCTTCCTCGAATTAAGGAGGATTAATTTTTTTTCCAAATTTTATGTAATATTTGAAAATTGCAGTATAACGGAAGGACTACCTTGATATAATAAAATAATAAAATAATAAAATAATAAAAAAATAAAAATAAAAAGTCTCACCAGCGGACACCGGAACGGCAGTAATAAGGCCCAGAGTGATGAACAGATCATAGGTCAATGCGATGCTGAAATTGCCCAACATATTGGCAACTGAAAGCATGAAGAATAAAATCAATTTATCGGAGCCTCAAGAATTAACATTCTCCACGAAAAAAAAAAAGTATAACGTGTATAAAAATATATTTTTCAAATATCTTTGATAAGAAGTTACTTAATCTTTGCATGGAAACAAAAATGTCGCTTTAATAGTTGAATTTCAAAAGCTGAAATACCTACGATCATGAAAGGGGCAGTGCTATTGAAAGATTACGACTTTTGAGAGGTTTCACTACACTCGATTTCGTAATCGACTGGATGCCCGGTTTCTTGCAATTCAAGACCTTTCTTTCGAGCAAATATTACGTATTGGTATACATTTTTTAATGTATATAAAAGATTTTTTTAAATAAGCGTAACATTCCTATTCGCCTTATCATCGTTCTTTTCTCCATGTAGTAATTTTATTATAAATAATAAAGATAAGGTAAGGTATTCACCCAGATGAAGAATGCTCGCCGAGAGCAAAGCAGCCCATGGGAGTCGCGACCAGGGAACACTTTCCGCTCCGGAGAAATATAGAGCAACGCAAACGGGCCATAATAACGCCGCGTTGCAAAGACCGATGAGAGAAAAAAACAAGGATACCTGACCGAACGTTGTTTCGCCTATAACTTTTTTAAATAGCACCTGAAACATTAACATACGTTGCTGGAAATGATTTCTTAGGGGACATATTGTATTATCATTATTACATTTACTATTTCCAAAGTATCAAACTTTCCTGAGATTTTACCTTGTATACGGCTGATCCTGCAGCTGCGGATGCCGCTAGAACAACACCACCCAATGTAGGACTTCCGGTTATTCCATCCATATAAGCTAACAAGGCTATACCAGTATCACATAGAATAACTGCGACTATCTGCAACGATTTATAAGCGTCGTGATTACTTCGTATGCAAAACATTTATCACTGACAAATGAATTTCCGAATACCATTCTAACTATTTAAGGTCAGGTAACTAAGTAGAACGTTTTTTTTTTTTTTTCATTTCTTTTTTCATATTCTGAAATATTTATGCGATAAGAATATTGTGGAAAAATGTCATTTTCAAACTCGTAAATGTGACAAGGTGAATGGCTTTGGAGTTCTGAAACGGCTGTGAACGCCGTTATCTCGAAAAAGCGTTTTCGATGTCGGTTGCCAAAATATCTCGAAAACGGTTCGATCGATTGCGTTATAATTTTAACAAGATATTGTTGAATACTTTTTCTATTGCGCCTCGTAGGATTTTTTTTATTCAAGTAGTTTTTATAAAATTAAATCAGAGGTGAAAAAATTACGTAAAAAAACAAATTGTTGCGACTTTTGACGAAAAAAAAAAATGTTACCGGGCGCAATGCTTTCAACACTATATTTTAAGAACAGCTTTGTTTTTTTTTATTTCGGATCACAACATTTCAGGAAAGTTATCTTACTCCTGCAACGATAACAGAGCTTCCGGTCGATCAATTTTCATTTTCAAAAATCATTTAGCAAGTTATTCGTATGTACTTTTGAATTTGACAAATCCGGATGCGCGCATATAGTTAATTTTTGAAATGAAAAAAAAAAATCGTGATTTTTACCCACTGTTTCGTTCGTCCACTTAGTTACCTTACCTTGAATTGATTAACGATTTCCGTACCCGCACACCGACGAACTGCTCGTGAAGTATAACCCATGACAAAAGATAGACACAGGAGACATTGGTTGCGAACAGTGCCATTACATCGGTAGCCAGTAGTATTCGTAACGAGTGTATGTACATGTAATTGGTCGCAACCCAGAGACCGCAGAACAAGCTGCAACGGGTCAAAAACCGACCGCCGGTGAAGCCCTTGTCGCGAAAACCGCGAAGACTCTCGGCAATGATTTCCGTTGGATTTTCACACTTCGTTTTCGCAACTCTGCACAAGAAGTATACGGGAAAGTAGAGAACCGCCCAATTTGTACAAAACCAGGTTGTGAAGAATGGAGCGTTGTATGGAAGAACGAGCTGAAATATATTTTTTTTTTTCAATTCATCAACAATATAATATAATATAATATAATAGAATTTTTTTAATTTAACAAAATTCTTGATAAAAATATGCGTAACGTTTAGAATTGATCGTATTACATGTTCATGATGGAGTCCGGTAACCGATGAATTTGACGACGAAGAGTAAGTCGTGATTTCGGGTTTGTGAAAATATAGATATTTTATGCAATGGGTCGCTCCTACCCAGCTAGCCGTCACGCATATCGTGACGCAAACTCCAAAATATATCTGCGAAAAAAAAAAAAAAAACGTATTATTATGCAAAATCATAGGTGTTGACATCTTTAATACGATTGATTTTGTTTACATTTTTAGCATATCGCGAGTGAAATTTTGATGGAATTAAACTTTTGGTTGAGAGTTTATGTGTAATGCATCCTTAATTAAATGAATTACATTTTTTATTGTGATAAATAATTTAATCACAATTTTGTCGATAGCTGATTGAAAGAAATCTTTTGTTAGGTACCTTTTTTGCAGATTCTGCACAACACGATGTGTAGCATGGGGATATGGAGTGCCTTCGAGTTTGATAACTAACCGGAGGTGCTCCTATGTGACATGATTGTTGGCCTTGTCCTTGACCAGTACCTCCGCTCCCACCTCCGCCGCCGCCGCCACCACCGCCCCCTCCCCCTCCTCCGCCTCCTCCGCCTCCGCCACTTCCGCCACCGCCACCCACGCAACTACCACTGGTCTCCAGTGATCTGCAACTTGATGCAGAATCACCGCAACCCCCGGCAACACTGCAACCCTGCTGCTCGCATCCTATAGGAGAGCGATGCATTACATCCTCGGGGAATGAGTGCGTTTCTTTAATAATGCATAATGCGTGGCTTTTGTTGTGTTGTGCACACTGTAAAAGCATCAGATCGCATTCCCCGGATTAACCCTCGTGCTACCATATGATTTTTTTTTTATTATACTATATATTTCCAGTTGAATAAATTTGCATCTTTATGCATTTTTATTGTTTTTTCGTTTAGCGACACGTTAACTCTCTGCCGGCTGCAGTACCCTGTTTTTGTTACACCGTTCGAATGAATAAACAAACTCGGAATACAATCAAATTAAAAAAAAAACCGTCGTTTTTTTTTTCCAAAACTAAAAAACAATGAAAAAATGTTTGTGAGCGCCGAAAGTCTCGAGGTTATTTGTTTGATGAATTTCGTTTTCGGGTCTTCAAAGCATTTACAGTTGCGGTAAAAGGTTCTATATGCACCGTTAACAGCTTTAAAAACTCATTACCCATTTTTTTTTATTTACCGTTAAAATATATTAAAAAAACTACAAACTCTGAATACAATCGAATAAAAAAAAACATCGAGTTGAAACCTCGACTCTCGATGTTCTTTTTTTCTATAATAGAAAAAAAAAATGTAGATGTGTGTTTTTTTAAATGAAGTGGAACTTCCATTCGTTCGGTAGTAGGAAAATTAACGCAGTCCTCAATAAATTACTCACCCGATGTGTCCAGCACGACTTGTACGGGGCTCGCGTAGGGTCCATGATTAGGCTGATCTTCGCTGAGCACTATACTGGGAGCACGGGATCGGCGAGGATGAAAAATAGTCGGTACCTCGCCAACACCCCCGCTGCCCATCTTTAGCTTTGATCGAAAAATCTTTGCTTCGTGCTTTTATCAACGGACTTCGTTAATCTACCCCCCTTTACAAACTCACAAAGCGCGTAAAACCAAAATGATGAAAAAAATAAATAAATAAATAAAAAATTGTCGATGACTATAATTCGTCAGTTCGATAATTCATCGCCGTTTGTGACATTGTAATTTTTGCTTTACGAGTTTCACGACTGTGCCATATTTCTCAGTGGTATCAATTATTAATCCACTTTTCCGAATCCCACGTTTTTGTAGTTTTTCCTCGCCGAATTTACGAGTTATCATTTTCATACGGATGACAATTAACATTGTATTTATTTGTTGCTTATTATTATTATTTTTTCTTCAATTATCGACTGTGCATTATTGAGACGCACGTCAGTCCCTTTGGTTGAATCATTCGGTTAACAAGTCATATAGCTAACGTTGTGTACGATGTCGGATAGCTCCTGTTGATCGAATACCACCTACACACCGTCTACGCGTACTATAAGACTCATTTAATTATGAGCAACGGTCACCAGTTCGCTTAATAAGTTTCGTTATTGACGATGAAATTTCGATTACCGATATATCTCCGCGAAACTTTTTATCATTACGATTATCCGTTGACATCGCCATTTTATAATTGAATATTCGCACTGACGAGAGAATTATTGCGGAAGAGTAAACAAGAACTGTGTCAAAGACTGGTGTGTCGCGCACTTATTTTCACGTAAGGGAAGGCTTTAAACCCCTCTGCCGTGCCATTGATTACTGGGTCTCGTAGAATCACTCGAGCGTTCACTCGGTTATCGCGCATGCGCGAAAGCCCTCCACAGCTTTTCCTGAATATACGTTAACCCCCAAGGAATATGTATATACATATATATAATTCAGCAGGGAGAGCAAAGAGAGTCACGTGTATCCGACTTATTCGGCTCCGGCATCACTAGCCCACTTACTCGCTTGTCCGGAACGCGAATATAAAACGTTGAGAGCCATTTCCGTCCAATGAGCATCGTCAAACAAACTTTGACCATCAAAGGCCCCACTCTTCGGTGATAATGTTGAGAGTTTTAAGTCTTATAAATTAACGTCGAATGGGCCAATAGCCGTGTAGCCAAAAAAAAATTAAGATACCCAGGAAACTTTTTTAAACAACTTTTTCAAAGTTTCTTATTCGTAGTTTTTCGAGCAGTTTTCGATCACCTCTTCAATTGGACATCTCGAAAAAAAATAAGATCGAAGCGATCTTCTTATAAACGACATTGAAATTAGAAAGTCTAATTTTCTCGCATATGTCTTCATTCATGAAAATCATGTGAAGTAAACGTCCGTATAGTTTCCTATTTTTTTACTGACGTTGTCTATGAGGAACCCAAACATGTATTGCCGTCTTTATTTTTATCTTTAATAATTCACTGTGTGATAATATTGTGAAAATACTGTTTCACGATTTCGGCAAATATTCATTAGACTGCAATATGTTATTGAAAGCGTTGAGATCGGTAAACACTGATACTTACGATCAATGACTGGAACATGCAACTTCCTTAAGGATTAGTGACACAAATGAGAACAAACAATAAAAACACTTGATATATTTGAAAAATAGTCTTTATTTTCTGAAATAAGAGAGTTGATTAATTTTTTTTTCTTTTGCATTGTGCGAAGTTAAAGATTTCGGCTTATCCGCCACGAATACTTCAGTCGCGTTGACTATTTTCTATCGAGAATATCCGTTCAGATGTAAAAAAAAAAACGGAAAAAAAATTAAAATGTTTGGTATAAATACAGATGTATAAATAGTTCGAACGTACACTAGATAACAATCTTAATGATAAAGTTACCGAATTACTCCAAGTCTCGAGTTTCACACTTACAATGAGTATTCTTTTCAGCTCTGTCGTGTAAAAGGGGTTTTTTTCTGTTTATTCAGTATCGAAATAGACCCGGGAACACGGATCAATGATACTTCTTTACCACGCGGGCAGAAAACGAGACAATAAATTAATCGTAAAACATCATCGATAAGATACTAAAAGGAATTACGGACGCGCCGTATTTCTATCACAGAAGATCCACAGGATTCGATTTTACAAAAAAATGGAAAAAAAAATGCAAATGAAAACAATACTCGGTGAAATATCAGCTTTTACGATCGTTAATACTCTCAAGTATAACAACGTAGTAATGGCGAAGAGGAGGAACATAGAGTGTCGCAACTATGATTATCGTCTACTCGAGAAGACGACATACCGAGTATAAGTGAATTATTTCGAAAGGATTAATTGAAAAAAAAAAAAAAAAAAAAAAAAAAAAAAAAAAGTACAATATTTGGCAACTAAAACACATCTCTAAGATTCCATGTTCCCCCGTGTGAACTTCGATAAAAAAAAAACTTGACACACTATCATACACGGAGTACGTTAACCGGATAAATTAAAAAATAAAAAAGAATATTGTTAAACCATCCGAAGAACCGATGACTGTATGAGAATTTCATAGATGCTAAACGATATTTCATTTTGTACAATGAATTTCGGTACCGCATCGGTATCGTAAACCTACTTACATTTAAAACGTAAAATACTCAAATTACAAAACATTTTACAGAATTGTCGCACATACTCCGCTCATTAAAAAATACTGTTCATATTTACAAATATTTTACTTGTTTTGTGATTTTTGTTTTCTTTTCTTTTTTTCTTTTTTTTTTTTTTACAGGTGTCGTCAATATCCTAACGGGTGCGCAAAGGGTAGCTCCGGGATTATAATAATTAATTCTTCTTTTATTTCGTGAGCGAGCGATGATAATTATTTACACATATTTCACATAAGTCATACTGATTTTTTTTTTTTTTTTTCTTTAATTATAATGTTTTTTTTAACGTAAACCAAGAGCCTAAGCGATGAATTAGAATAAATAATTAGATACAATCAGATACGAAGAATTAAAAATTTAACATTTCCTATAGCGCAATTACACTCTATGGTTGAAATTTAGAGTTCCATAAAAAAAAAATTACGTTCGCTTCTCTTCGCTTCTTTTTCTCAACGCAATGATTTTTTTTTCCACGTGGAGAGAGAAAAAAAGTCCATGACACATGACGACGGGCTACTTCGTTTCGTTTTTTTTCTTTTTTGTTCTTCGTACAAATATGCAATCAGTTCTATGGCTCATTTACTTTACTCCTAAACAAACAAACAGACAAAAAAAATTGTATTTTATTTTGGAGCGCTTCGTGAGTAATTCAAGAGAAACGTTACAGAATTCGGTAGGAATTTTATCACAATATTTCAGGGTCTCCAATTTCTTTGCATGGATTTGTAATTTGTAATTTGCTTTAATACGATACATAAATTTGTAGGGGAGAATTGATTGCGATCAACACGAATAATCAGTGGGCTCTCGATGTGAATTTACTTTATCTTAACTGTCTAATGAGTTAAATTTTCGGTCGTTATTGCCCCAAAAACTTCTTCGTATTTTCGCGAAGCGATGGATGCTTTTATTCGCTCAAAATCGCCGGTGAGAAGTTCTACGATTTCAAAGGCACATTATACTTGTCGCATGTAACGCATTGTTCTTTTTTTTCTTTTTCACGAAATTATTAAAAAAAAATTCTGAACAGATTTGAGACATTAGCTCGAAGCTCTGATTCATTAATATCTCGCATTATACAATTTAAACCGTATGGATTATTAAAATCAAAGTATTCACAAAAAAATTTGATCAAAGTGATGCAAATGAAAAAAAATATCTAAGTGTTTCAACAAGTTAATAATTACGCTGAACCCGTGCGTTTCGCGGCTACTGTTTCATCTAAATATGTACCGATAAATTACATCAAAAGTATATGATTAGCAACATCGCATGACCTACAAATTATGCAATTGCTCATTCGATCTGTCGATTGAATAAATCAATAATCAATAAGTATTTCATATTTAATGCTCATATAGCGTTCTATAAAGAAAGATATATAACTTGAGAGATTTTTTTCTTTTTTTTTTCTCTCTGCAGCATCGCTATTATAAATACGCCGTACAAGTTACACGTTACGACCGATTATACGCAGATAATTTTTTTAAGACCCGAACCAACCTAAGATCGCGAAGAAAAAAAAGAAAAAGAATTCCGTAAACTATTTATACGAACATAAGTGGTCGGCACCGCACACTGCACAAGTGTGATACAAACATTATGTACAGAGAACGAATGAATGAAAAAAAAAACAAACGATACAAGTACTACTGATTTTTTCGATCGTGATCGGTTAATGGCATATTATTCTTATGTTTTACCTTACGCCCCTGTCTCTTGGAAGATTTCCTAGCTGCCTTGGGCTCTCTGCTTTCCTGCGTTGGCTTATTGATGCCCAATCTGAATCGTACAGGAACCTTCGAATCGACGACTGCTTCCTCTATTAATTATTGCGAAAATTCAATTAATTATTGTATTTAATGCTCAGTATCATGTTCTTCATTGTCGTTATGCAATAATAAAAAAAATCATCACGGGGTCCACTACAAAGGTCCGCAAGAAAATCAAACGTCTTAAAGATATCAAGAACTTTGATTTAATACGTTTGATTTTTTTCCGATTTTTACTGTATCACGAAGTAGTGAAATTTTGATCGTATTAAAATTTTCGTTGGAAATGTACGTGTAATACATCCTTAAGGGCGGTAAACATCGATGAAAGAGTAATATATATTTTTCTTTTGAGATATTAAGGATGCATCGCACATACATTTCCATTTAGAAAAATCGACATTGATGAGAATGAAAAAAAATTCAAGGGACAGCGGAGAAATTTAGGGACATTCCACGACAAGAAAATTTCCAGAATTTACAGGATCACTGAATAACTATGACAACATTTTAGACTCGAAATTACCTTCGGAATCTGGTAAATCCGTTACTGCTCTATGTAGTACCGTCACTCGTCTAACTTCTTTTTTGTTAGCTGCAATAAGAACGAACTTTGAATATACGATTTGTCATGAGAAGATCGAGTGATTCATATATTGCCAAACTTACTTTTTTCTTCCCCTTTGGCCGCGTGTCGCTGGATTACCTTCGCGTTTGTCTTAGCAACCCTGAAAAATCAATAAATTTTAACATAAATATCGTAAATTTCCATCGGCAACAAGTTTTACGCAGAATAAAAAAAAAAAAATGAATTACGTACTCGTTGACGACTCCTTTGAACGCCGATTGTAAAAGTCGAGCCGATTGGATAGGCACAGCTCTGTTAAGTCTCTCGGCTCGTCTCCGACTGAGTTCCGTTCGCAAATCTCCTTCCTCGTCGACGGTAAGATCCTCGACAACGGTCGCGGTTTGCTCCGGCGAACTGTCTACCGGACTGTTGGCTCTGTCCTTTCGTTTTTTACACTTTTTCTCCTTTCCGATACGTTCCGAGAGCGACAATTGATCGCCGCCTTTCAATTTTCCTACTTGATAAATCTCCTTGTCGCGTTTTTTCTTTTTCTTCGATCTCTCTTTCTCGACTTTAACGGGAACCATTTCGACGCACATGGAAACTGTGTTTGTCTGTGATGAGTCGTCGCTAACGACGTCCTCCAAAACCTCGTAAACGTAATCGTCGGTGAGGCATAAATCTGATTCCGCCGCGTCCTCGTAATCGTCCAATGTCTTCGTCGATTTTCGCGCTTTTGGCGAATCGTTCGTTTCCGATATCTCGGTCGCGTCAATTTTTTTATTGGCGTTATCTTTTTTGCTCAATTTGATCTTTTTGTTGTCGTGAACGGGATCTATGGGTTTGTTGCATTCGAATTTTCGTCTACGAGCCTCTAAAACGGGATCGTTGTTGGGGGTTTCGGTAGAATCCTTTGGCGCGCTACTTGTCACAACGGTGTCTCTCTGCTTGCCTTTGGATCTGACGTTATCCGGTGACGAAGCAGTTTTTCGTACGGGAGAAGTTTCGCGTTTGTACACCGTACTGGCGCTCTCCTCCGGTGTGACGGAACGTGGCCGCGGTTTTCGCATTGATTCTTTGGGCGATCGTCGGCGTCGCGGCGAGAGACGCGGTGAATTTCTCGGCGACGACCACGGTGATCTGTGCGGCGATAGACGTACCGGAGATCGTAGCCGTATCGGCGAACCTCTTCGCCTTTCCGGTGACAATTTCGGCGATCTCAGACGAGGCGAAGCTGCGGTTGCGGCTGTTCGTCTCGGCGACAAACGCGGCGATCGACTTCTGGGCGATGCTCGTCGCTGCAACGGTGAAGTTCTCGGCGATTTTGATCGCGGAGTTCGCGGGCGCGGCGACAGTCTCATTGGTGAATTTCTCGGCGACCTCGACCTCATGATTCTCGGTGATCTCGATCGATTCGAGCGCTTCGGCGATCTTGTGGGTCGCGGAGATCTCGAACGTGCGAGAGCCATTGGCGATCGAGATCTTCGAATTCGCGGTGATCGCGAATGCGGCGATCTACCTCTGGGTGATAATTTTCGCAAAGGCGATCGTCTCATCGGTGATCGGTTGTTCGGCGATCTGCGCGGTGGTGATCGGTTGTTCGGTGATCTCGGACGCGGCGATAATTTCGGTGATCTCGGTCTCGGTGAGAATCTCGAGGGTGGTGATAATTTTCGCGGTGACCTGAGACGCGGCATTTCGCGTAATTTCTTCGATTGTCTCGGTGGCGACCTTCGCGGTGATCTTCTCGGTGACTTTTTCCTGAGTCGCGGTTTCGGTGATAACGATCTGCGTTTCTGCAACGTTCTGTTCACCGGACGCGGCGACACGGATCTTCGTTCGTTTCTCATCAATGGTAACGACGATGACGTCGATAATGGAGCATTCGCACTGCCGTTTTTGTCATTCTCCCGTTCATTCCTGGATTTTCGATTGCGCGATTTCGAAACGTCGTTGATCTTTCGAGACTCTCTTGCATCTTTTTTCGTATATTTTTTGTCCTTTCTCTCCGACGGCTTGTCGACATTCATCTCCCGTTCCATCTCGTCCATCAAACGTTCGAGACTGTCCTCCTCTTCAAGATCGGCCATTAACAATACGTCATCGTCGTCATCGTTCGCCGGTTTTTCTTCCCCCTCTTCGTCGTCGTCTTCGTCTTCGTCCTCCTCCTCTGCAACATCCTCGTCTCCCGCTTCTTCGCGCGGACTCTCCTCCAAACCACTCTGATTATCGCGTTCCGTTCCGCTCTCATCGCCCTCAGTGCCAACCTTCTCGAGACGCTCGCTCTTCGGAGTCAATGCCGCTGTTGATGTACTGTTCGATTCTTTGGTGTCCTCCTCCTCGGAACCGCTCGCGGTGTCTTTGTAACGGTAAAATTTCGAGTCACCTGAAAAAAATCGCACGAGAATCGTTTAAGATAATCAGATTAAAAAAAAAATGATCTATTTTGAGAAAAGTGAACGTTTTTCGTATCATCAAGAAGAAATGTCTTTAATCCAAGATATCCATCGTGGTCTATAAAAACAACTATAAAATTAGGCTACTTGAAGATCCCGCAAAATAATTTTTCCGATCCGCCATAGAGTGATGAAAAACCGAAACAGTAGTCTTGCAATATCTTCGCTTCACATTGAAAGGTTTCAAAAAATATTCTCGAACATGAAATTTTATGTATTTCTTTCCACTGAACGTAAACATTAGATGAATTTCGATCCAAGTCAATCAAAACATTGCCAAAAAAACATTTTTTGTTTTGTTTTAAAGAAAAAACAAATAGTTACATCTTCTCCCACCCGTGAATCCAATGATAAATAAAATTGCAACAATATAGGTATTTAATTGAAAGTGTAAAAAATACAGGATAAGTATTATATAAATCAATACAATAAAATATTATATACACAGTGATTTTTCCATGTGGAATATATTCATTTTAACAACGTTACCTTCGGTATCCTTATCCTCGTGCGATTCGGATTTCAACATTTTGAAATCACTCTGTGGCACGTCATCCTTCGGCTGCGAGTCCTCTTCCTCCATTGGTACAATTTCTATTAAATTCTGATTCACTCTACTGTGATAGTAAACATTCTGTAAAAATTGCAAAATAAATTGGAATTCATTATTTGCGTGTCTAATGAAAACAATATTTTATTTTATTCATATATTTATTCTTTTTTTTTTTGCTTACTCCATTTTGTCTTGGCGCTCTGTTCTGATAGTATCCTCTCTTAGATGTTCCTCGATTATTATACGCAGGTCCAAGCGGATAAACAACTCTCGGCTTCACTGGTTGGACCAGCAGTGCAGGTTGTTTAGTACTCTGTAATGTGTTCTTGGCGCGCAGCGACTTCAGAGCCGCTAATCTCAATGTTTCCAAATCTTCATCGTCGTCATCGTCGTGTTTTAATTTTTGTGTATTCGATACCACCATCTGCCAAAATATCCAAAATTGAGCCGCGAATTTGTCGATGTCTTTGCGTCGAGTTTAACAATTATATACTGTTTAACATTGCGGTAGGCGGATTTTCTTGACACAAAATCCACGCTATTTTTTAATCTCACAATATTCATTATTTATACCGCGTGATCGAAGTATCGCGGATGAAAATAAAAAAACATTAAACACGGATATTTAGGCTTGTCGAGCAATGAATATTTTGCGAGTCGTCGTATTTGTTCTCACCCTCCGCGTGGAGACAGAATTTGTAACGAAAAATATCGTCCCCGACGCCAAAAGCATAATCGGTGTTGGCTCGACTAAATTTATTTTTCACGAATTTCTCTTACCTTTTGGCGATAATCCATTTTATTCGTAGCGTAGTTTGGGAAAATTCGCAGATTTTCGCTTGGAGCACCACGATTGTTTAACGAATTCATTAATTCATTCACCGACACAGAAACGTGCGAGTATTTAACATTTTCTTCACAATAAACACAATTGACGCACGATTCACATATTTTGATGTATGGAAAAAGATCTGTTATTTTTTCTCGTTGCGATATTTCAGGGAGAGTAGAATTGTGTAAATGCTGGCTGGTGCGTGGAAAGTCTCGTTCACTTCGTTATACCCCCCACCAATAGTACGTAAATAAAAATGGCGTGAGTTTATTGAGAATGAAACGATCGCGAGTTGCGTAGATGTAACGCAGTGATTCGACTCGATGCGACCTGTGCGCTCGATAGTTTGAGAATAAGACCGGAGCGACCTCTGCCAACGTGTAGATATATCGCATCTGCTGCGTAATAATATCAACGATTGATTTTAGATTTTAGACCTCCTTTTTATCTCCGCGCTGCATCTCGACCCGTCCGGCCAGGTCGTATGAGAAGCGCTGAGGTCAAATTGGATGAAGAAGAAGAAGAAGAAGACCCCTCCGGTCCTCCGTCGGCTATTGGCCCCTTTCGACGCTCGTAGCGCCATTTCTCTAAAACGGTACATTCGAAACTTTCATAAATATCCTCGGCTCACACTCTGATGAACGCGCACTCCTGTTACGTACGCTTAACCTCCGATTTAATAATTATATTTTCCGGGAATCTTAATAGCTGTTAGTGAAGCCACGGAAACTATTGATAAGGACTCTGAGCCCGTCGAGTGGGTTTCACGCCTCTTGGTAACCGTGAGTAATGAATTATTCTTTACGATAGATAACAAATAAATACATCGCGTATACTTGGTGCGTCTTATCATCTGATATTTCGTTTTTCAATATACTCCAATTTCGCATGCAATTTTCCGCGATCAGCCGAAACGTATGATCATAAATTAAAAAGAAAAGGTTCGCGAAGTATTTTCATTGTTTTACGACCACAATGTACCTATGTATAACTTTGGTGTTTTTTTTTTTACTTATCCTCAAGCACTGGCGCTTATTTTCATATAAGTCGTACTTTTTTTAGGTGCAAGACAAGAGTCTCCATCATGGCCCAAGTAAATCCCCGAGTTTTCTTCGACATAGAAGTCGGCGGCCTGCCGATGGGTCGAATTATTTTTGAACTGTACGCCGATATATGTCCCGAAACGTGCGAAAACTTTCGTGCTCTGTGCACAGGAGAAAACGGATTGGGAAAGACTACCGGAAAACCATTGCATTACAAGGGAATAGTTTTTCATAGAGTAGTTAAAGATTTTATGATTCAAGGAGGCGATTTTTCCGTTGGTAATGGCACCGGCGGAGAATCTATCTACGGTGGAACATTCCCAGGTGATATATACTTATAATCAATCCAAAGACTCCAAGCTGAAAGAGGATTCATAACAAACTTTCTTAATTCTTCCTTAAATATTTTTTGTATCATTTGCAAGTACATTGTAATTATTATTATCACCATTTATAAGTCATACTTTTCGTTACATTTTTATTTTCTCAAATTTAATTAATCCATTGATTGATGTATTTATTTACAGATTACTCCTTTTTCAATAATTATTTAATTACAATTGTCACTTAATTCTTTAAACTACATAAATATCATTCTCCATTTTATAATTTTATTATTTCATTATTATCTTTGAGATAATATACTATTCATATCGCAGAATCAATGCTTTTGCATCAATATGAAAATCCACAAATGTTTGTTCAGTGAAATATTTCGTTAATTGAGAGTTTATAACTAATTTCACTGAATTTCAATTGTTGCAGATGAAAACTTTGATGTAAAGCACGGAAAACCATATTTACTGTCGATGGCCAATCGTGGTAAAGACACTAACGGCTCGCAGTTCTTCATGTAAGTGAACAGAGAGACAGAAGAAGCGGTGTACAAAAATTATTCAACGTCTCTCACTAAGCCGCTTTTTCTACCAGTTTTGCATGAATAGGCGGTGTTCATGGTACAAAAAAAAGAAACGTTCCGAATGCAGTAGGAAGAAGTTAGCTAACGAATATCAAAATGAATTTCTTGTCGATTTTATTTCGTTCCTTACAGCGTCACAATTGACATAATGATTTTCGTCGAAATCCCATTATCGATTCTATCATTTCGTTGCAGTATGAGTCGGTGAAGATTTACAGAAAATCGCGAAGAGTTCGGTCTCTTCGTAAATGTTCTATATACGATCTAATGCGATCTTTCGTCTCTGATCAATGAGATTTATATTGGAAAAATCAATCTAGAGGAATGAATAACTTAGCACTATTTCTGTGTAGTCGTGAGGGAGGGGTCTGCACACCACTACTACAACACAATGACCAATGAAAGTCGGCTCTTTCTGTTCATCACTCATCCCCTTAATAATATTTTGTTGTTGTAGTACAACGCAACCAGCGCCTCATCTCGACAAGTGAGTATAAAAAAAAATGGTTTCAACGAAAATCCGTGTCGATTAATAAATATAGTATTTGGTACATTGAATGAAAAAAAAAAAAAAAAACAAACCAATAAATAACGGCGTACCGCGATGTTTTTGCTTGCAGTGTGCATGTCGTTTTCGGAGAAGTTCTATCCGGCCAAGAAGTCGTCTCGCACATTGAGGGACTTCCGGTTGATCGTATGTCACGACCGTTACAAGACGCAAAGGTTGTCAATTGCGGAGAACTCGTTTTGAAAGTAAAAACTAAAGGTGAGATAAATACGCGGGTAAAATCGAATTACTTCGATTATAAGTTTTTATAAATAAATGAAATCGTTAATACGATAAATTTTGAAGCGAAAAAACGAGAACCCAAGGAAGTCAGTACTTCGGGATCGGAGTCCGATTCTTATTCGGGTAAAGGAAAGAAGAAGAAGAAAAGTAAGAAGAGGTAAGACGAAACATGGAAATTACTGTCCGGTCTTTTGCATCGAAAAAAATTAAATGATTCGATCGATTTCTCGTTGTTCCGATGACATTGCGAGTATTTTCGTTTTTTCACCAGCAAAAAGAGAAGCAAATCGGAAGAAGGTGAACTTGAAGATTCCAACGACGAGGAAGAGGGCAAAACGCATCCGTTGGTATCCGTAACGAAAATCGATCCCGACGAGATTCCCGAAGTGCCGGCCAACAAATTTTTGTATCGCGCCGGACCTACCAACAATGCTAATCAAAAAGAATTCAGGACTCAGCATTATGGAAGAGATCGTATGCGAAACAACAGAAAAACCGGTCGCGTCTTCAAGGGTCGTGGAGTCTTCGTAAGTATCGCATCATCGATCGATATCGCGGCACATTGATAATTATTACTTATCATTTTGTCGAAAAGTACTTCAGGTATTTCTATGAATAATATACAATTCGAAATGCAATTTGCAGAGATATCATACACCTTCGCGCAGTCGTTCCAGAAGTATGACGCCACCGCATTGGAAACAGGCGCAAAATCGTACTATCAAACTGCATGAATTTCAGGTATGTATGTCGTTGCATTATCTTATCTTTCGCACAGAAGCCTTGAAAAATTGTAGCAAATGTTCGCGACTCGCATAGCTTTGAAATATTCGTATTTCTGGGTCAGCGAGACACATAACACGCGTTGCTTATACGCAATGACAATTTATTTTTTACAAATGAGTGATAAGCAATCTATTATTTCAATGTCTAACAAAAATTACGCAAAGCCCAATAGAGACGCCGGGAAATCAGTAGGGTGGGGAATATTTATTTATCAGCCTTTTTCGATAAGACAACGATCGGCTCTACACTAAAAAAAAAAACATCGGTTGGATCGACTCGCATCCGGCGCTTGCGGGTGGCGAGACAATTAATCGATTGATTAAACGAAATAATTGTCATAATAAGAAAAGAAATCGTCAACTTAACTAACAATTAGTACAATTAATTCGGTTCTTCTTGCAATTCATGAAATATTTGTGTCGCCACCAGCAACCGCCGATTTAATCGATTCAACCGATTTTTTTTTTCTCGGTGTACATTTTTGTTTTACATTTTTTTGGTATAAAAAAAAGTTACCATCGTAATACGATATGAAATTTTTCATTGTAGAAAATCGAAAAAGAACGGATGAAACGAGACGATGAATACAAAAATCGCGATCCCGAAAAAAAGCGACGATTCGTCGAGGATCCGGAGGACGCTGGACATGCTGCCGAGGAATCCGGCAACAACGTCGATCGAATACCGGACGATCTTTTGCGCAGAGACAACAATCAATCATCGCTAACCGGTGGCGGGGATCGAAGTTCTCACAGAGTGTCGCAGGATCGTAACAACGAGCACAAGAATTCATCGAAAAACGGTACAAACGCTCATCAAGATAAATCGGATATTCGACGCAGAGACAGCGGAAGATCCTCGAATCGTGACACCGGTCGCGGAGATCGATGGTCCCGTCGAGATTCGAGAGATCGAGGAAGGAGACGCGGCAGCGGACGATCGCGTTCCCGAGATCGCAGAAGATCGCGAGATCGTGACAACAGTCGCAGAAGCAGTCGCGATCGCCGGTCTCGTCGTAACTATTCGCCGCGACGACGGGATTCTTCCAGATTCGACAAATCCAGCAGAGGAACATCGAAACATTACGATAAACGCAATGACGACAAAAAGACGAGTAACGCTCATTCCGACACGGAGACGAAAGATAAGAGAGACACGACCGCTACCGACTCTGTTACTCAACCAAAATTCAAACGTCGCTCACGCAGTTCCAGTTCCAGTAGCCAACACTCCAAAGACTAAATCGATGATGGTCTTTGCCGGTGTTTTCACGATTCACGATAAAAGTGAAATCGATTGACGAGTAAATTTCTTGAGAATTTTCTATAAACGAACGATAATTATTTTTCACATTGAGTACAAGTCGTAAAATACATAAAAAAAAAAGAATAAATATCAATTTCGAGGAAAAAATGACGTAGATAATATATAGAACTTAACGATCCGGTGGTTTGTAAACGGATTAATTATTCGAATGTATTGCCACAGTAAGGCAGTTACCACATCGACACTGATGAAGCCAATAGCATGTTTCGGCGATTCCAAATGAAAACAGTTTTACTCACCGTTGCAATTAGAAACGCCGAATTTTTCACAGGGATAGATATCAAGGTACATTATTAAAAACATCTGAAAATTTATAAAAAGGTTATTAAGTTTTGATGAGCTGCAAGTTTCAATTTAATACCGAAATTTGAGGTGAAATTTAATTATCGATATATCAAAAAATTATCGATGTATCATACCGTTTTTTCGAATATTAACTCAAATTTCTATGTTAAATTTAACATATCAGTGGGCGCTGAAAAACTTCGTACACTTCATCAAAATTTCGCAGTACTGGAAATATTCTCGTTTGTTGGGGTTTCTAACGCAAACTCCTTGTGAATCACACTGTTTCCATTAGTTTACGTCGATTTTTTTTATCTGCAACGGATGTAAAAGTTTCGATCAGCGCGCGTTTGGGTATAAAGACGATATCAATTTTTCACGATAAAAGAGGTTTTTTTTTCATAATTATTCTGATAATATCGAATTGAACGCGATTTCAGGCGTTTTTAATTCACGTCAACTGTGTGTAGCACACGTATTCAAAGCACGAAATAAACACAATATTACGCGTGTTATATATATTTCTTTTTGTTCTTTTTTTTTCACTGTATAAACAGTTATCATCCGCAAAGATGAATTTTATACATACAATCGATAGCAGCCAATATCCGCAACCAGAATATAATCAACGTACGTCGGTAGTACAGAAAAATATAAATGTGTTAAAATCTAATTCTTTTATCAATTATTCGCGAAGCTCTATCAAATAATCATACATTATCGTTTTTTTTTTTGTTCATACGATTTGTATATTTATTCGCATTCTTTTCAGAACGTTGACAGGGAGTTAATAGTCCATTAAAAATAGTTTATACAACAGTTTTACAAATAGCCGATGCGTATCAACATCGGTAACAATTGTATTTGAAAAAAAAAAAGAGGAAAACAGTAATCGCACTTAATTCAAAAGGCCATTTCTTAGTACATATAGCTAAAGCTTTTCTTTTTTATTTGATTGTTGAAGATTTTATAGGAGTATCGCGCTTTTGGCGTAAAAAATGCTCAAAGTTTAGCGTCGACGGGGAATGTAATTTCGTTACTCAATCGTCGCATAGACTCTCTGCAAAAAAAAGAACTTTGTTCGCGCATTTCTCCCCATCAATCATAATCGTGACTCAATCACGTTCTCTGTGCTTAAAAAATTTATTTGCTTTGAGAAGTTTTCGAAACTTCTGGATAACAAAAAAAGGTTATAGATGCAGGCGGCCAACTTTGCCTAATTTTGTGACATACTTTCGTGGTATTGAAAAAAAAAAAAAATGATCGCAGCCTTTTGTGATGTCATAATTTCTTTTTTTTTCCGCGTTTCGAATATCGCGAACGTTGTAACAATGATCTGATGAGAATAATCACAATCTGATCGTGTTTCGCGGAATTCATTGCCACGGATTTTGGGGGGGTGGACCTTGACCTCCGTAACGCGGAAGAGTAGCGAAACCACCGAACGGCGCCGGCGGTTGTCCCTGGTATGGGTAGTAACCGGGTTGCGGTGCTGAAAACAACATTGCGAGTACGAAAAATTAGTAAAAGACGCTTAGAGCGATGAACACGAGAAAATAGATGATATCGGATAATTTTTTCTTTTCCTTAATTACGGTTTTGAAACGATCGTGAGTAGTTTTCGTTATTTAAGTTTCGATAGAGATAATCCTCAGAATTTTATTTTCTTTTCCCTTCATCTCCGTCGTTGTATTTTTTTTTTAGACTATCCGATTCCACATACAAAACAGAGACCGAGGAAAACGTAGAAAGACAAAGTCGTATAACCAGCGTTTTCGGTATCAAATAAATCAAAATAAGGAGAAAGTAACACGCATATTAATAAAGAAGGAACAGAGAATAAGCCTACAAAATGAAAAACAAAAAACACACAAATAGCGGAGATGCTGATAAAGACAAAACGAAAAAAATAAAACGTATGAGACGAAGGAGAGAGAAAATAAAATTCTGAGGATAAACTCGATAATTCCAAAGCCGCAGCCAAGGAAAAGAAAAAGTTGTGAAATTGGCCGCTGTATCATCGTAACATTCTGATATAGAAGAAAAATATGTTACCCTGAGCCGGATATGGCATAGTTGCGTACGGATTGTACGTTGCTGGCATCGGCGGAGGTACGTAAGTCGGATAGGGAGCTGCGGGTGTAGCGCCATAAGGTACCGGCATCCCTCCTTGATACGACGTCGGATACGGCAACTGCGAACCACCTTCGTTCGATTGACTAACGCCAGACGGACCTTTGTACAGTTACGAAACATTTCATTACAGATGTATATGATAATTATAAGACGATAGTTAATAAGACTCGAATGATAAATTCCATTCAGATGTGTGAATTATTATAAACTTAATGAATTATTCTCGCAAACTTTGTCCGAAAATCAGATGCGTGGTGATACGTGCGATTGATAAAAATAGAGACGGCGTTATCGCCGAAATAATTATCGAAAGACATATCTATTTTATAAATAGCGCGAAAATGGATCGGCCCTCACCTCCGTGATGAGCCGGAATATTCGGTGTAGCCGCTGGTCCGGCGTGACTTAAATTTGTAGTTAAGTCTTTAAGCAATTCCTCCTTCTCGGTTTTTCGCGCGAAGCAAAAATCGGATATCTTGTTTTGGAAGACAACGAGCAGCTGCGTCAGGTCGTTGTAAAACTTTGCTCCCTCGTGAAGATTGTTCTTGAGTTCTTTGAACGAATCGTAAGCGGCAGCTAATTTGCAAAGCATCGTCTCGCGAGAACTTCCGGAACCCGATTGCTCGCGTGTAAAATTCGCATGAGCGGTCTGTAACCATAATAAGCGTTTAATGTTATGTATACTATTAAATGAAAGGTAAAAAGAAAAAGAAAAATTAAAATGTTGTACCTGAATATCGTTGATCAAAGTTTCTTGACGCGCGAGACTGTCGCGAACCTGACTGGTCAGCGCTCCATAACATTGGCCAATATTCTCTGTCGACAAATTGGGCTCATCGATTGCCCCGTCTTTCGCAAGAGCCGACAAGAATGTAGTCTTCATATCGATCGTTGCTGACTTAAGTTCGCTCTCGATAACATCGCGTTCCGCCTTCAAAGTCTCCACCTTGCAAAGCGATAATCAAAATTTAGGTAAAAAAATCACAAAATATACTACAACTTCGGCAGAAAAAAATGGTACATATAAAACTCACAGCTTCCATAAGTTTTCTGAGTTGCATCACCGCGCCACTTTCGCGAACAGCGGAACCGGTGGGAACAGCAGAAAATAATTCACTCTCTTGCATGCTGAGAATTTCCATACCCTCTCGATGAGTCTCGAATCTCTCGCGTACAACCTGAATTAACGTAACTTTGTAAAATACCAACGATACCCCAGAGGAATATACCACGTAAAAAACTCTACCATACATATTTGTTTCAATGATACAAGTAATTTCTTTCATGAAAATCGTTAGAGAATGATATTTCTAATGACCTTATCAGCGGCAACAGCGTTGTTAATAATCTCACGATATTTCTGGGCGTTCATCGTGAACTGTTCGGTCAATTTGGCGCTTGGAATTCGGCTCCAGCGTTCCTTGAATTGCTCGCGCAATTGATTGTCAGAATCGCGTTCCTCCTGCAGCATTCTCTCGGACTAAAAATACGCGTAAGTTAGACGATTTTTTTTTGTTAATTCCCAGACGATGGAGTCGATAAAAGTTATTTTTTTGGGAAACGATACCTCATCCAATATATCTTTGTTACGTTGTAGCAAATCTGGCAATTCATTCATCGCTGTTTCCAGAGCTTTTATTCCACCGGCTATCCTAACAGTTGCCGCTTTCTCCAACAATGATTGTGGCAATTCCGTACCGCTAAGATCTTCGATCGCAGCTGGCAAATTTAAACTCGCCAAAACGCTGTTGAGAACTTGCGTCATCTCGCGAAGTTTCGAGATCTCAGAGTTAACGAGTTCATTCTTGCGGACCTCGTAGGCGGACATTGCGTGGTGAACGGTGACCGGAAGCAACTCCTCGAAGAGATCTGTAATCAACATGAAAAGGGGAACAGTGATAAAAGTAATTATACTGCGATAATGGAACGACTATTGAGAAGCAAAGTCGATGAACTCAACTCTGATCAGAGCCCGAAATCGACGGTCCTATCTGATGTTAATGCTAAATAATCAACTCTCTTATGAAAATTTTTATATATTACTTAATGAATCTAATAAAACAATGAAATTGGGTATTGCGTTAAGTATTTTTTGATAGCTATCGGTAGTATTTTGATGAATTGTGACTGAATAAATTTGGTAAATTATCGATCAACAAATCGAATAAGAAACAAAGATCCAGAAATTTTTTGTTTCGTATAACGGTATTGCATACCTTTGAAATTTGTACTCATCGGGTGAGCCAAAGGTAGCAGTTTCGCAACGTTAGCTTTTCCGATTGGTTCGAGACTCTTGATATCGGGAATTCTCTCGTGATAGATGAAGTCATTGTCCTTCTTCACCTCGGTATAATTTCTTTGGGCTCTATTAGCGTATTCTTGGAACAGCGAGGGTTTGTTGGATCGCTGTTGCGCCGCTTTGAAGAGTTCGACGGCGTGCTGCGTGGAATATTTAAAAATGACATATGGATTAAGAATCTTTGTTTGCAATGAAAAGAAAAGACGAAATATCGAGTTTAGAGACGTGAGCGGTAAATGTGAAAAAAAATTGTGACCGCTATTCTTGCATCTATATTACCTGTTAACCGGTATTTTCACATCACAAAATTATGAAAAGAAAAATGACGTCAAAACATGGTAGAAATACGGTATTTTCACGGTAATTTTACAAGAAATAAAAATATCGGTATTTTTACATCTCTAATCGCAATATGGGCAAACGATACTCACTTCCAATCTGGAAATCTGCTCGCCGATGATCTTCTTGTTTTTGCAAACTAAACCTTGATAAAATTCTGCCATAGCGCGATAACCCGCTTGCTTTCCAGCGATCTGTGTACCAAAAATGCATTTAATTTTTTTATTGTGCGTTAAATTTAATTTAACTTCTCACGTACGGGAGACTTTTTGCTGAACAAGTAGAACGCTTATTTCATTTGCTCATAACAACAATACGCAAGAGCGTAAACAAAACTCTTTGAACCATTGAAAAAAACAACAGCTCAACGTTATTTTACAATTTTTTGCAACATTTTTTTAATTTTTTTTATAGTTAATAGCAATTAAATACATTTACGTCCTCCGTACGTAAGGGGTTAATACGTTGATGTATAAAATAATGTGCTATGCTGTCGTACCAATGGAACCCATTCTTTATCCCAGAATGAACGGAATATTTCTTTCTGAAATAGTTTCAAAGCCTCGGCATAGCGTTCCTCGGTCTGAGCGGCCAATTTCGCGATAATTCCTTCTTTCATCGAATCGTGAATAGCTTTGTGTACGAATATTTCTTGCGCCTGAGCGAGCATCAGAGACGAAAGTGCCGACAAGGTGTCGGGACTCATGTCGGGCGTCGGCTCCTGCTGTATCGCCAGCATAACGTTATCCTTCAGATAATTGAATATTCCTGCTGATTGCTGAAAATCAGAGTATCGCGTTGTAAAAGAAATTCATTGAGGAGCAGAGGAACTTTTATTGAGGAGACTTTAGAGACGTATTGCTCAGCTACCTGAAATAATTTCGCGGCGAGCTTCAAACCCTCGTCCGTCTCGAGAGATTGAATCGAAGCCACGGCACTCTGAAGCGCGGCAATGTTGAACAGTACACACAACTTTTCGTAAGCCAGTGTACTGATAGCTGTGAATATTAAACATTTGTACATTAAAAATACTCACAGAGATGTTGCTTTGTAAAAACTTTAAGCCTTTTTTTATCTGTTTCTGATAAAACTTCTACTCAAAACATTAATTTACGACAAATCATAGGCGTTTCATATTTTTCGATATGTTTTATTTTTACAAAATTCACGATGTATTGTAACCTTAGCGAAAATTGCGCACAAAACACGAAAAAATATTTGTGATATAGTTGTTTTAACAGTGAATGACTGCATTTTATTTATCCGATTGGTTAAAACAAAAAAAAAAGAAAATCTAAAGAAATCTAAAAAACAACTCCTCATCTTTAATACCCCTTTAATTTTATATCTAAATCTGTTTTGGAAATTTATCTAAAAAATGTTCAGAACTGCATAATTTGATGTATTTTTTCTGACCGAAGACGAAAATGATATTATATCATAATGTTACTAATTGAAAAAAAAAAATTATTTTTTTTTGCAACAAAATTTTCTACCGCGTAACTGCCAACTACAGTCCTTTCTGTCCACCAATCAAGCAATGAATAAAGTTGTGGAAAATCCAAATTGAAAATACATGATTTTTTTACCCACTGATATTTTTTTAGGGAAGAAAGAGATTGATTTTCATCTGACTATATCTGGTATAGCCTGCATAAAAAAATTGCAAACAAAGACCCAAAGTTTTATCACTCACTTAAGCTCAGCTTTCCACCAAAAATTGTACGATCGAAGGCATCTTTCCACTTGAACGGTATTTGCAGTTCATGAGCAGGTATTTTACCCTCGAGAGCGCAGAGTTGATCATAGTAACTGTAACAAATGAATCATGTTTTGCATATCGCAATGCAAATAAAAATCGCAGCAACAATCGACCAACGCGTTGTCGGCAAATGCTCGAAGTGTAAAGAAATTCTCGTGATGTTTTTTTTAAAACATTATCGGGGTATTATTTTTGACAATAAAAATCAAGATGAGTGTAAAGATTAATTGAAAAAAATGACTCATACCCGTAAATAACCTCCAAGGAGCTCTCGTACTTCTCGAAAGCTCGCCAAAGTGCGTTGTTTCGCAGTTTACTGAATTCGTTTATCGCTTCCGCGTAGTCCTTGTCGTTGTTCGCCGAATTGTACGTCGATCTTATTACGTTAGTCAGCGGTTTTATAACGTCAACGTCGGACGGCTTTTTAAGCGGTATGGATATCAGCTCAGCCATTTTGAAGTCTTGACGAAGACTATTAGATGGGTGGAGCACAGGTATTCGTTAATAACTATACGTTCGAACGTCGCTTGGCTACTGGACGTATCTTACTGAGAAATTGCGAAACGCGATTCGCGAATTGCACCGATCTTGCACCGAAGAACTCTAACGCCACGAATGCTGCACAGTGGCATAGACAGGAACTTGTTAATACGCAGAAGTAACTCACATCTAATTAACCGATCAGCTGTTTTTTTGCAACTGTTTGTCGTCAGCTGATGACACCATTCAAACCTTTTTACTGGACATTTCGTCTTAGTACTCGGATTCTCGCGTCCCGGAATGTACCGGCAGCTCTCATGATCAGCTACAATCAACTGTAGCGTCGGTGGTAACTGGTAACACAATGATATGGTTTTCTCATGCTGCAGACAACAGCCCTCCGACGGAGAGTCTTCTCTCGAGAATTCATTCTGACTCGTGGGTCATTTTTTGTAACCCGTAAATAACACTATGGCGGTCGGACGCGAAGCAATCTTGAGCCTCTATCGTAATTTAATTCGGGAAAGTAAAAAATGGCATTCCTACAACTACAGGTGAGTAAATTTAGAAAAATTTTGTTTAACAGGATTAATGTCGAAATATCGAGTGTCGTGCAGATTTTTTGTACATTCATGGATTTAATCACGTTGACTCTAACCTATAGCACAGTTATCTTCTTGTTACGAATTTATTTTGACGAGTTCATAAACTTTCAATTATCACCGTCGATTTTAATAACTGCTTAGCGGTTTATTACGCATTTCCCGTTTTTTTTTTCTTATTAAAAGAAAAAAACATTGGACATTGATTCAAAACTTTTATCTACATTTATCGATTGAATAATAAAGAATTTTTAAAAAATTCTTAACAATTAATAATCAATATTCGTTTATAATAACATTGATTTGCAGGAATTTTGCACTTAGGAAAGTAAGGTACGAATTCCAGGAGAAAAAAACATTGAAGGACCCGAATAGCGTACGTGAATTCTACAATCGAGGATTGGAAAATCTGGAGATGATAAAGAGACAAGTAACAATAGGAAATCTTTACAGTTCAAGGCCTCTGGTCATTGAGAAACAAATATCTTCTCCCGGACTCGTCGATATACACGTCAAGTAGAATATACATTCGGCACATTCTAGAAACGACATTGGCTGATGCTATACAATTAATTGAACACAAAAGTTTGTAAAGCAATATGTGTAGCGATTGTTTCTTTTTTCATTTCTCGGTGTATCATGTTTAATAACAGAGATTCTGTTATCGCCTGTGACTAGAATAAATATTATTGTCTGGTAACATTTTTGTATATACATATAGAAATAAAAATAATAATAAAGTTTTGTCTTTAAGCAGATAACTTTCCAAATTACTAAGTACAAGTTTTTTTGCTGGAAAAATATTTATTAAAACATTGATTTTCTTTATTTTCTTAATTTTTTTTTTACCGATCACTTTTTGGAAATGTATCGAATATTTTGGTACAAACGCATCGTTCGGCAAATCGGAGTAAATTTTTAAAAATTACGATAACAAGTCGTACAATCTTATCGGTAAAATTCAATTGTTGGATTTTGCAACGAAAGTGGAGGGGGGTGGACGAAAACGATCAAACCTAACCTCAAACTTTATATGAAGTTTATAAACACGTGCGAGTCGGCGACGAGTGTGATACATATATATTTTTTTAGTTTTCACGATGTCGCGGCTGACTGGCCGAGAAAAGTTCCGATCATTTTTGATCGTAACATGCAGCAGTACGGCGATGTTTACCGGTTTGAATCTGTACCAAGGCAATGAAAAATTTTACAAAGATATAGCGATGCCATTTACGCGCTTAATCGACCCGGAGACAGCTCACAATTTGGCGGTTACCGCTCTAAAATGGGGTCTTGTACCTAAACAAAACTTCGAGGATACGAGACTATTGCGTACGACTGTTTGGGGCTTAAATTTCGAAAATCCTCTTGGTATGGCAGCCGGCTTCGATAAACAGGGCGAAGCGGTAAAAGGACTTATGAAATCGGGCTTTGGTTTTGTCGAAATCGGTAAGCTATCGATTAACATTTTTTTAAATGAAAAAAGTTATAAAAAAAAAAAACAAAACTGGCTGCTGTTCAATGGTGTAATAGTGATAAATATTCATATATTGTACCCCTTAAATAACAGAGTGTAACTAAACTTGTGTGGCAATTCAATTTGAAATGTTGCATTCGTATAGAAGAAGGGGTATTATGATAGCAAAATAAAAACAAAAAAATGAATTTTAGTCATTTGTATGGCTCTTGAAATATTTGTTATATTTTTTTATCAGAGTTGCATTTACAAAAAGAAAAAACGGCATTTACCCTTTTCAATATGCCTATTTTTCCGTTTATACAATTCCCTATCATCTTATTGGAGTAATTTGTTTATTTATTTATTTTATTATTTTTTATCTTCAAAAGACGGGAATTATGCGTTTCACTGAAATCTCACGAATTTTTTTTTTTCTCATTTTTACTTTACTTATTTATAATTTATTACACGAGGATATTTTTATCCATTTTTTTGTTATCAAAAAGAGTTATAGAACTCTTGAGTTATTGAACTTAAAGGTAACACCTCTTAGTGATTTATTCATTGATGCTACTTCTACATACTATGATTCTATATATATATATTTTTTTCATTATACACGGTTTTTTTATCGTTACCAATTTAACGAATTTGCAGGTTCTGTGACTCCGGAACCACAGCCGGGTAATCCAAAGCCAAGAGTCTTCAGATTGGTGAATGACAACGCGGTAATAAACCGATACGGTTTCAACAGCGAGGGTCATGAGACTGTGTGGAAACGCATAAAAGAACTCAAAGAGGATCCGACTTTCCACGGTGTAATCGGCGTCAATCTTGGAAAGAACAAAACTTCCGAAGATTCGGCAAAAGATTACATCGATGGTATACAAAAATTTTCCGATGTTGCCGACTATTTGGTAATCAATGTTTCAAGTCCGAACACTCAAGGACTGAGAACCTTGCAGAATCGAAAGAATCTCGAAGATTTATTGAGCAAAGTTAATAATGCGCGAAAATCTATGGCGAGGCAGCCGCCCCTTTTGTTGAAATTGGCACCGGATTTGTCAAACGACGAGAGACAAGATGTGGCGGATGTCGTTGCAAAAAAAAATTGCCGAGTCGATGGATTGATATTGTCGAATACGACGGTATCGAGAGAAAACTTAACGGATTCGAATCGAAACGAAACGGGAGGACTCAGCGGCGCGCCGCTCACAGATTTATCGACCGCGATGATATCGGATATGTATAAACGAACTAAAGGCAAAGTACCGATAATAGGTGCGGGTGGTATATTCTCGGGTGAAGATGCTTATGCAAAAATCAAAGCCGGCGCGTCTCTTGTACAAATATACACGTCCTATGCGCTTCAGGGACCACCTGTTGTCTCTAAGATAAAACGAGAATTGGACGAATTGATAAGAACCAATGGTCATTCCTCGGTAGTCGACGCTGTTGGGAAACGCTGTTGAATGATTTGAAGTATTATTACATAAATCTGATTTGCTGACCTTGAATTACATTTTTTTATATTATGAAACTCAATATACGTTACTAAATAACGAAACGGCGTAAGTCACATTAATTTGGTTTTTTTGGTAATCCGGGTTACGCGTTTCTATGATTTATTAGTGAATTAATCAACGCACAATTTAAAAAATCGTAGCCAAATGAAGTTAATTATTTCAGTAGTATTGCGCTCATTGAGAAATCTTTAACATCTATGATTTTTAATTGCGATAAAGAGGACATTTCGTTTTTTTTTTCAAATTTAGTACGCACGTTTTTTTATTTGGATACTATTCTAATACGGTTTCAGTCAATTCAATGACTATTGGGAATAGTTTATACGAACGAATAAGCGATTTTGAATAGTTTTAAATAGTTTCTTAGTTCTTAATGTTTTGTACATAATAAATTATATTATAGTTAGTATAAAAATATGTTAACCGAAATTCTATTGGAACCTTACGAAGCCAATAATTTGTATCATATACGAATTTTCGCGGAATAAACAATTTGAAAAAAATCATGTGTAAGGGTTTTTTTTTCATACTTAACGAGATTCTTTTCCTGTTTCGTATGAAGAACAGATAAAATGCATTACATCGATAAAATGATATAACTGTATCAATTGTACAATTTATTTTTCACGTTTGATTTGTACGTTTGTAATAAAATGCTTAAAAGTATGCGAGGGCATGATAGTCAAATGCACCAAATGCATTTATCGCTTATTTGAAAAGAAATATATTGCAGCGACGGTGCTGCCGCCGATGTGTTCAAATTTGTACTTACATAATCCTCCCGCGTTCGGAAACAACGCAAACTGTTTGTAAACTTCTAAAAAAACATCAAAACTCGATGATTATCAATTTCTGGATTATATCAAGCGCAATAACGATCGTCGGGACGGATGATATCGTTTTCTTTTTTCGAGAGAGAGTGTGAGTGATGGATAGTGATGCCGAGACCGGTGACCGACGAAACGACGTTCTCTCGCAATCGTACATTCAAGGTGTCGAAAGGTAAAGTACTCAAAGCTTCTAATCGCATAGGTTATGTTCGTAATATTTCCAACCTTTTTGGCTCGTTCCAGGATGCTGTTCTTTATTATTGCCCGATGATTTTGTTGCAAAAAAAAAAAACATTTTTCTTTCAATCATAACGAAACTAGCATGGGTTCTTTATTTTCGCACGGCAGGGTTGCTCAGCAGAATAACGATGTTGGGTTCAGCTTTGAACTGCCCAAGGAAGTTCTCGAGAAGCGCGAAAAAGTCTGGAATAATTTATTCGACAAATACGTCGATGAGGTTAGTAATCCCATATTTTTCTGTTATAATTGTTTTTTTTTTCTTCTCGAAAAAAAAAAAAAAAATTAATTTTTCTTACACAGGCGTCGGATGACATAGAATTGAATATTGAAACAATGGAACCCGTCGCTACAGCGGAGGAAGAAGAAGACGACAAGGAGGATGACGAAGAAGACGACGAAGAGTACTATTCAAAGTGTCGCGCACCTATGCGTAAGCTACCGGCTCTGATACAATATTGGATAGACACGGGAAATCCTCCCTATCAATTGGTAGGCAACGACGATAACTCTGGAACAGGTTCGTCGCTCAGCGAAGGCGAACATTCGAGAACCGGTCATTCCGATGTTCTCCGAGAATCCAGTGACAAACCGCAAAACGACGATGTATCGCCCTATAGTTCGGTAGACACAGCAGCTTATATATTGTCAAATACCAATGTCACAAAAAAAGCCGAAACTATCGCGATTGTCGAAGGTGCCAGAAAATCCGATGACTCTCGTGTCGTTGAAAATTCGCCGAAAAAAGATGAGGAAATCGCGCAAAAAACTGTGGAAATCGTAGACAAAAATATTTCATTTTCCTCCACGAAACAAGGCGTAAAAACAATTTCCAATATTTCGCAAAATTCGTCGTTATTGCCGTTCGCGAAGGAAAATATTTTCGAGTCCGAATTACGGGCGTCGACGATGCCGACGGATAATAGTCCGCGTTTGAACGATTTGTTTCCGTCGCCCGCGCGAGCGCACAATCAGTCGTCGAGTCAACAGAGCGTTAAACTTTCTGAAGTTCTTCCCACTTTTGAGCAATTCGACGAGCTCTTCGACGAGGTGCAGGTAATGAGACCGCCGAAGGTGCGTTCGTCGTTGTCGAAAGTTCGGCGACAGCCAAAAATCGTTATTTCGGCGTCGCCGAACGACGCCGATCTAACGGCCTCGCAAACTTCTCAATCTTCGTCGTTGCCGCTTAACGGTATTACTAAGTCACATAATCGTCGAAAGTTGTATACCGGAAGAGATTCCCCCGTTGATCTCGCGATGGAGTGGCACGGCCGTAGAAAGTTGTATACCGAACGAAATTCGCCGGTTGATCTGATGCCGGAGCAAACGAGTATCGACAGCATACAATCAACGGGCAATTGTTTGCATCCAGCTTTGGGACCCGATGTTACGAATAAACGGAGGATTTCGTCTTTCGTGAGCCGCGCACGTGCGCGAAGAAAGCGCAAAAGGGCCTCGCAAGCGGCCGAACTTGTAAGTCAGGAGGACAATACTTCGCAGGACAGCGGTACACCGATCGGCAATAGGACTTCGAAGGGCGACACGAGATACACCGATTTCTTCGAGTCGCTCGGTCTAACACCGAGCAAAAAGATAATCGGCGAGACTCCGATCGGAAAATCATTGCCAAAACGTCCGAAAAAGAGCGAAAAACGCGCGAAGCAAGATAAACCGAAGGAAAAAGTTAAACTTTCCGAAACGATGGAGAGTTCGATAAAAGAAACCGGCGACACGTCGCAGTTGACCGAAGATTCGTGCATCTTGACTGCCGATGAAAAATCTTCGAAGATCGACGAGGAGGCAAAACTTCTTCGAGACAAAATTCTTATGGTGAGAGTCGAGAGATTGTCGGAAAATTCTATAGCGCGATATCGTCGTCAAGGCAAATCGCCGGATCGTACGAAAGGACTCAAAATCCGGACGATCGAAGACGATGGCGAAATCGTTAACGTATCCCAGGATAGCTCGTCCGGCAAGAAGCGAAGCAAAATTGCGATTAACCACAATATAGAATTACTGACTACGGCAACACAAGACAGCGACTCCAGTACGATACTCATTTGTGAATGTAACAACGACAATAATGGACATTGTTCCGACAGTGGTAATTCGTTGTTTACGAAAAATATACCGAAAGTAACGAAAAGATCGTCGAGCGCCGAAAAAGTTGCGTTATCAAGATCGTTGCGGAGTAAGGAGACCGAATCATCGGCGAAGAAGATAAGCGAAATAACAAAAAATCTCGCAAAGCCAATGATAATTACTCGGACGCCAAAAAAGGCTGAAAAAATCAATAATTGTCTGAACAAAACACATGACAACGTAATCATCGAAAAATTATCAAAATCGCCGAAAAGGGATGAAAAAATCAATAATTCTCTGAACAAAACACACGACAACGTAATCATCGAAAAAATATCAAAATCGCCGAAAAGAGATGAAAAAATCAATAATTCTCTGAACAAAACACACGACAACGTAATCACAGAAAAATTATCAAATTTGCCAAAACTTTACGTTAGCATAGAAAAATTGTCGATGAACAATTCGTCGAAAGTTGCCGATATCACGGGTAGCTTGAGAAGTAGCAAAGAATCGGAGAACACAAGTTTGCGAAAGAATAATCGATTCACTTCCAAATTTTTGTGCGGAACAAAGAATTCCGCGCGTACCGACAGTGTGATGAATTTTGATGGTTCATCATCAGCGGAAGCGAATAACAAATGCATAACGATCGGTAGCCGTGCGATTAATGATTCGAGTGACGTTACGTCGAAACGGCGAAGACTTTGCGTCACATCGGCACGTCGTACTCTGGGAATTTCGATATCATCCGACGAAGAGGAGGACAGCTTTGTGAAATTCGTCAAAGACTTTAACTCGAAGACACGAACGATCGGCAATGAAGCTGCTGAGAAAACGAAGAAAATTAACGGCGACAGACTTCTCAACGAAATGATTAACGGAGTCGAAGAATCTGCGACGTTGAAATCGAAATCACCGATGCGATATAGGAGTAATTTTGGAATTTCTGTATCATCCGACGAGGAAGACGATGTCTCCACGAAACACGTCACATCCAAACAACGAACGTCGAAAGTCGATTTCCAAAAAAATACGTTTAATGATTTTGGTTGTCGCAAAAGGAAAATTGTTGGTAACAATCTTACTGAAGAGCTGACCAACGGAGATGACGAAGTAATGCTGCACAATCGACTCGACGAATCGAATCGTCGGAGAGTCACGACAATTGAGAACATACATGAAAATAACGAAGCGAAGGCGAAGGGTAAAGACGCTATTCGAAGATCGACGAGACAGAAGAAACTTCCAACTTGGGGTAACGGCGACGAATGTTTACCGAAAGATTCGTCCCCATCCACGCAACCGAAACACACGAGAAAACTATTTCTAAACGCGAAAGAATCGAATTTGGACGACGAGAATGAGATACTTCCGCATTTGGATAATCGGTGTCGAGAATCGAAAGACGAAAGATCTCTTTCGGTGGATATCGGTAAATCCGGCAAATCAAAAAATCAAACGACACTTTTCGCAAAGCCCACACGATCGGGACGATACGACAAAAGTTCGATGGGAAATTGTTTGAATCTCGCGAGATTTCAAACGCGTCTCGATTCGGATTCCGACACGGATTTCGAATCGCTGAGATTATCGATTAATCCGAAGTACGATAAATCGAGCGATAAGATGCAAACAGATGTCGTTGAAAGTCCGACAAAAAGTTGTACCGAAGAAGCCGAAAAAAGCGTTACAGTCAAAACGGAGATTAAAGCGATACGACCGTCACTGCGTCGTTCGTTTAGAAATGTAAACGAACGTAAAGTAGAATCGAGCGAAAAAAAATTAAAACGCGGAAACAATTCGTTCGATGATTCATCAGATGTTGCAAAAAAAGAGTCAATTCTTTCGAAGAACGATGCTAAACGGATAACGACATTGTCAAACAGTCGACTTCCATTGATCAATGATTCAACGACGTCGAAAACATCTACTAACGCAAAAGATTTCAGTAGAAACAAAAAGAATATTAAATCGAAGATCGAACCTCGAGAAAAACGTTCGCCTCGAAAAAATTCATGGAAATCCGATCGATCGAAAAATGCGTCGAAGGGGTCACCGGGCAAAGAATCGTCGACACTTGAGATTAAAGTGAACAAAGAATCTTCGACGATTCCGAAAAAGAAACCACGCAAAACTAGAATTATCGGTACCCCTATGGAATACGAATCCGACGACGATGTTAACTTAACTGAGAACAACGCGAAATCGATTGAAACGTTGAGAAGTAAAAAATCGATTTTTCCGAACGGTATGAATTCCGAGTCTTTAAGTGATAACAATAACGCGTGTGACGATAATAATTCGTCGAAGAAACGCCGAGATACGTCGAAAAATTTGTTTTCGAATAATATTGACGAAAGTATTGAAGACATTGATCTCATGTTCAGACCCGACGGGAAATCACGAGGAAAGCAATGCACAGTCGTTATCGACAGCTTGAATTTCGTAACGTTGAAAAAACACAAAAACTTGAAAGACAATAGACAATCGACGGTGAGATTTCGAACAAAGTTGCGATCGGATTCCGACGATGAGAACATTTTATAGCGACTGAATTTGTCATCGCAAATCTGTATACCTTTGTACAATTACACAGTATAAGGATTTTTGTGACTAACGTTGCATTAAGTTTTTTTTCCGAGTTTAGGAATATATCTATATACATATATACCTGTTGTTGTTAATTGCCATGTAACCGATATTCTCGAAGGGACGCGATGTGTCACATGATATTTGTTTACTCGTAGCGTTATGAAGTGTACAGCATGATTAATAATAAATATACAAAGTCCGTTTTTTTTTTCATCAATTTTCATTAAAACAAAAATTTACTATGAAAACTAAGATTGCAATTTTCTAATTATTTAATAATAACAATAACAACAATGATAATCATAACGCTAATAACTATCTTTCACTTAAATTATTAATTGATTTGATTATCATTGTAAAAAATTCGTCTCTAAAACAAAAATTAATTATTTCGAATGAAAATCAAATTAATTAATAATTTAATTTAAAAAAAAATCTTTTTATTATTGTTATATTTTAAGAAATGTCTGTCTCAGTTTTCATAGTAATTTTTTTTTTATGGAATTGAAGAAAAAACAATCCGATTCGATATTTATTACGAATCACTTTGCACACATTAAATTCCGAAAATTCGGTGAAACGCTTACGTTTGATTGTGCATTTCAGAGAATTGTCTCTTGTGTTGGGAATTTTTCCTCAGAAACGTCTAAATTTTGTAGGTCTCGTATAGTGGTGGATGATGTTTCGTAACCGTATTTACCACTATTTCTTCATTACTTTACGGGAACAATAAAATAGAGATGTTCTGATATAAAAATGAATTCTAAAAGCTTCCATTATATTTATGTATCGAAATATGTTTTCCATCGTGCATAATACGTTTAATTCGTTGGCAATCATTGATTATAGGATTGAACGCATTAACTTTGACAAATTCGTATAATTTTTCGAAATATTTGAGTAAAAATGCACCGGGTAATCGCGAAACAATATTCTTCTGACAAAAACTCAATTTTTTCGAAGTTTCTCCGATCGTTAGTACTGTTAAGTTTAAGTTTATCGAATAAGTTGTTTTTTTTAGCGCGATCGTAAAACCATTAATATATGATTACCCTATATTTTTTAAATTTAGTACCGTAATGCATGAGATAAGTATTTTAAACATTTCAATAAATCAATGTCAGGTCAATCGTATTGTTATAAAATAACGTTATCGTTGCCTGATGAAAAATTCTTACCGTAGAAATTGCTGTACATACATATAATAATACATATATATATATATATACGAAAGAGAGCGCCGCTCTCGAAAACTTCATTGGTACACTAAATTCTTGCGAGACTGCATTCTTCCAAAAAATTCCCGTAAAATCGCTCATACATTGATTACAGCGTAGAATTACGAAGTATTGTAACGAAAAAAAGGTAAATGCACAGTTTATAAAAAAGAAAAACATTTACAAAGATTCATCATATGTTAAGAGAATGGATCGGAACGATGGTTAAATAAACATTGACGTATATCACGAATGATTAAACGAGATATTATAATATAAGGATTTAACAATTATTCGTTCATCTAGTGGCTGTGCCAATAACGTGATGACGAGTGAGAAATAAATGATATGGCTGAGAAACGTAACCCTTTAGCGTACAAAATTTCCAAACGATGTCCTTGAAACCCGCGATTTTTATATCCTCCATGGGATTGGCATTCAATCGGCAACCGCCGAAGAGCGATGGCCAAATTTTTGTTTTTGTCAAAAATGTTTGCAACCTGTTGAGGAATGTACCTTCGGAATTTGGCACGTGTTCCATGAAGAAATATTTTCCACCCTAAATTATGAATTGTTATTAATTATTATGAAAAATCGGTTTTTTACACTTTCGGGCGCTTCGTCGAAAAAATAATTAGAGGTATCGTAATGATCTGTACCGGCGCGAGGACTCGTTGAATTTCCTTGAGAGTATGTCGTACCGATTTTACAGAGCACAACGATCTCGTGGTAACGACGGCGTCCACGCAACCCGATGGTATCGCTTTTAACGAGCTGCCGTCCCCTATCACAAGACGCTCGATGTACACGTGAGCAAACTGCCAACATCGATCCCCATCGATCAGATAATCGCCCAATTTTTTATTCAAATCCACTCCTATAAAATGTGTTTCGTCCGGATAGAACTTAATGTTTTCTCCTGAAAACATAAAATCTCCACGTAAACGTATATCCACGTATTCTGAAAACTCAACTGATACACTTAAAACAAAAATAAATTGGCAGATCGTTTCGGCATTTTCATTTTAACGTCTTTTCCACAACGTCTCTATAAGAAAGTTAGGTAAATAAATTTGGTGCCCCAGTGAAAGAAAAGCTTTGTAAACGATGTCAAAAACAAAATGTGAACGGGTGACGCGCAAATTTCAAATGTATCATTTTTTTATAGTCCAATCAATCAAAAGATGATTAATTCTATTCATATTATTTCATATTATCATACCTTTCTAAGTTTTGTAACTTTTTTTTCGGACGGGGATTTTATAATTTAAAAAATATAAGTTTCACCATGTATTTTATACTCGAAGGTACCTGTTTTTACGCCAATTTCGAGAACTCTGATGCGATTCACCGATCGTAATATTTCGTCGTTCGATTCGATACTTCTCAGTGATTCGAACAATTGTTTTTTATAAGCTGCCGCAAGATCAGCGCACTCGGCTTCGAAACATAACAGATGTGTACGGAATAAGTGTTCCTTGAAACGATGCCAACGTCGACTAAGGATCCACGCAACGATAGAAACTCCGAGCAGTATATATCCGTAGTACGTGACGATGTCTCGCATCCACAAATCTGTTGTACCCATTATTATTACTTTTTTAAAATGCAATTGAAGCCTATGTCACCGATCGGCAAACTTAGCGAACACCGCTCGAGTGACTGATCTGAAATCACAACGGCTTGAACCTTAACCGTCATAAATACGTTTCTCCAATATCATTATATTGATAAGATAACTTCGTTTTAGCATCGGCTGACGCGCCGTTCTCTGTATTATGTATTAGCGGACCTCCAACCTCCACACTTCGTCGAAAAGTAAAAACTGTGATTGTAGCATCGCTTTTATTATGCATCGCTGTGATTCGTTTAAATAATTGTTAACAACGATCAACATTTCGCGAACGACAGACGGCGCGGCAGTAGCGCGGTGGGGAGGGTACAGGATGCGACTAGTATGCCGCCGGACGCAAAGACGAACGGACGTGTTCGTGGGTATATGACGAATTCGAGATAATCGAACTTTCATATGTTTATTATTGTTCAAAGAACGCGTATGATCTCGTACACTCCCACATCCTCTCCTTATCCGAAACCGTATGGATGAGTAATACGCGCAATCAAAGAAAAATAGTTTACACAATATTTTCACCCGAACGGTCAATATCATTTGTGAATCCTGGGGACAAAGACACGAAGTTCGAACGTTTGGTTTCGGGACAAGACGAAAAGTGATCGAGAGTAAGAGATGTCTCGAGAAAACAATGCTCCCACGTTTTCCAAGCGGGAATTAAAAAAAACATAAGAATAATAACAAAAGAAGAAAGAGGACACAATAGAAGAACCGTCGAGAAACGAAACGTTCCACGATATATGTATATCGTTATACAGACGTACCAGACCAGGGCGCAAATTCTTTGTCGAGATTTTTTTTGAAGAGTGACCACAAACAACGGGGTCACCGATTACGCTCGACCGGGTGCACGGGCGCAGCGGAGCTAAATCGAAGCCACTCTCGAGGATCGGTCGTACATATTGGTATATCGCTGCAGGATCAGAGGAAGAACGTGTGAGATGGCGAGCCGGTGCGTATACCTATATACTCTATACATATATATAAAAATCGTATACGTTTTCGATTGGGGGTATTTCGCCGATCCGGAGGCGTTTTGTTTTCGACATCGGGGCGGAGAGTAGGTTGGCCGTTGTCCTCGTGACTCGTTGATTCGAGAGAATCGCTAATGAAACATGCGGTCGGTTCCGCGAGAGCTCCCGCGAGTCGGCTATATACTATATATAGGTATAATAATACACATACGTATGGTCTGCGTGCTCAGGCTTGCAGCATCGCAAAGCTCAGCGGCGAGCTCTCTCGATCCGTTCTTTCGGGTGCACACAGCGGCAATTCGAGTGAACATGATTTCTATCAAAAGCGGCGTGTATAATATCGCCAAATTCTTCGTTCCCAGAAACTAATATACGTGCGAGACATTTTTTTCTATGTTTGTATAACGTGAGCGTTTTCACATCGACTACATTTATTATTCTTTGCAGAAAATGAATAATACTTAGTTTCGTAGTTTTATTCTAATCCATCGAGACGTAACCGCATTGACAATACATTTTTTTTTTTTTGTACATTCCCTTGATATTTTTTTTTCTTCGTGATTTGATGAAGATAATAAAATTAAGTGACAAACTTTCGGGTTTGACGTATTTACCGTCTATTCAAATAATAACTAGAAGAAAAAATAGGGTTAGGGTTGCGAATGCGGCAACGGAAAATGTGCGGCGTCCTGCCAAAGATCGACGATTTTTTTTTCTTATCGCCACTACGTGAGTGACAAGCACCGAGTAGCATTTAAATATTTTTCATTCTCCGAAGAGGAAGAATGGAAGTGACATAGAGATCGAACAGATAGGCGCGTAGTCTGTTTCGTGACCGGCAATAAGCTGAACCCGCTTCGCGCCATGGGTACTCGAGGTCCCGCGCGTTTCCGACTGGGCGCGAATTTATCGGTGTGTGTGTATGTGTGTTTAAATTCAATAGAGGTTATGTGCGGTATTACTGTAGCCTGCGTGTATGGCAAAACTCAAATCTGCTGACGAGAGGCTGCCTGGAGGCGTTCAACGTCGACCTCGCTCTCTCGCTTTGCTTTTGCAACACAGTACGTATAACGAGAGCGCAGCAAAACGTCGGGAAAACGTGACGACGATGCATCGACGCGAGCCAACATGATGCACTTGGCTCCCCCCCCCCCTCCCATCCCTTGGCCCCCCCGTAAGCACGAAACGAACTCTTCGCGTGCGCCTGTGGCCGCAATAAAATTTTTAGCAATTTAAGCGATATTCAAACGATACGTAATATATCGTTGAAAAATCGTGTATCCCTTGAGCGACGAATTTTTATCGTGAACTCTCAGCAAAAAAAAAATAAAATAAAACGACGTCGATTACCGAATATATCTAATAATCGTTTCACCTGCATCAAGAAATATGGACATTAAAAACACGTTATCAAAACGCTTCCATCGCGAATTACGTGTATTTATCGTGTTGAATGAAAAGGGAACGAATAAAGTAAGAAAGGAAAAAGTTCTCGATGTTTTTTGATGACGCGATTACTCCCAATCAAACGCAAGAGGGCGGCGACGTCACCTTCGTGATGCACCAGATGTTCTCGTCGTTAGGAACGGACTTCTTTTTTTTTGTTTCACTCGTCCGCACACTTCGAAAAAAAAAAAAAATGGGTTCTATGCGCGAACGAATAGCGGATGCGTAGTTTTATGCAGTTATAACACAGTACACGAGAGTGCGAGTGTGGAACGATTATGTAAAGTGTGGCGGCATTTAGTTCGGCTAATTGCGAACGGTTCCGAGGTCCGAGCGCTCACTGCGCCGGGCGTCGAGTCGAGGGTGCCTCGTTTCTCCTGCTGCTGTCGCATGTGACGCGCCTTTGACACGCGACACCAACTTATTGGTAACGTACACGCGTGACATATGTCACGAGAAACCGGCCTCGAGAGTTCGAAAAATTCTTTCGGTTTATTATTTCGTTCTTTCGTACGCGTATATTTTGTGTGTACGAATGATCGATGATACACGCGATGGTTTATCGGGACCGCGAGTTAAGTCCATTCACTTGTCGAGAGCCATACCCACGCGAGAACATTTAGTACGTAGGTACCGTAGTTTTCTGTATGGTGTCTTTGATATTTTTTTTGTACAGTTTAACTTCTTCATTTCGGATGGCTATTTGTTTTCGCACGTTAAATACAACTTTTTTTTTCATCATCCGAATTTTTTTGCGGACCAATTGGATCTTTTGGAATAAAAAAACGGATATTTTTTTTTTCATAGAAACATTGAATGTTTTGTTATGCCAAACCCGGTCAGATGCGCGTAGTGAAAAAAAAGGTTACAGTACTCTTGAGAACGCTTTTTCGAGTGTTCGACACGGACAACGAACGAAGGACGGTTGAGAAGGGAGGGGGGAGGGGGCGCGGCATTGTCTTTCCATTGTTGGTGAATCGTAATCAATATTTTCACAATATGCCGCGGCATTGTCCGTGGCACGAGCAAGACGACGAGAGGTGCTTCGGCGACTGTGCCCCCGAGGAACTGCTCGTCCCTTGTAACCGTTGTCCTCTCCATCTTCACTTTCGCGCCTCTTCTCCTCGTCATTCCTGTCGTCGTACGCCGTAGTGCCGTGGAACTCCGCAAACTCCCCGAAATCTTCAGACCACATCTCTCAAGACTCCCTCGCTGCAAAAACAATGAACAGAACACGATACCTCGGTGAACATTTTTCAAAGATTTATTATTGCCGTATGAATATTCCGTAATTTCTCGTTCCTCGGCATTCCGTCACCGAAATTCGAAGGGTTCGCCGTCTCTAAGTTACGTATTTTACGGTGTTAATGAAAATATCGTATGCAGTTTCACACCGGAAGTCTCTCAACAATTCGTCTGCGACAGTTTTTTTTTTCGAAAGTTTTCAGAAAAACGCTTTTCAGTGTCGTTGTAAAGATACGGAAACTCGACACAATAACGAAAATCCTACCATAAATACCACACGAGCGAATGCTACCGGTAGATTCGAGAGATTTCTATTTTTTTTTCTTCAAACGACACATTTTTTTGCCAGCTTCGGCAATATATTTGACGAGGACCTCGATGACCCACTGACACTCAATTGTTTTTTCATCGCCGCAGGGTTAGGTTCCGGTTTACAGAAACTTCGTAGGAACGTTAAAAGATTTCCACGAAAAAAAAAAAAAAGTCATAAAAGTTCGAGGAAAAACTTGAGAACATTTTTCAAGTAGCTTAACCCTATGCCTTTGTTATAAACCCCCCCGACCCCATCGGAAAAATCGTACAAAAATATATTTTTACGATTTTCCACGCGACCTTGAAATTTTAAATTAAAAGTATCGTACTCAGCATCTTTATGACTTCGCGAGAGTCGAAGCGAAGAAAATTCATTTTAACGCTCTCGAAGTATCAGTTTTTATTTACAAGCGAAGCGTGGCAGTCGCGCAGCATATTGAAAATCTCAACAAAGTCATTGGCTGTTGCGCAATCGTAACGGATCATGTCAAATATGCCATAACAACATAAATGAATTTGTGTGTATATTGTATTTGTGACGAGAGGCCTCGACTATTTACGACTGAAAAAATATTGCATTTACCGGAGTATAACGCAAGTAAATAAGGCTGAAGTTGTATTATTCTCTGTGAAAACGTTTATCGTCCGGTTGTCCTCGCGTGCCAGCGGGTCGCAGTGTCCTCGCGCGCGAGTGCTTCGACGAGTGCCGCATTGCCAATCCCGCTGTTCCTAAACTTCCAAAGTGTATATAAGTAAAGAGTCCGATACCGGTAAACGCGCGCCTCGGCTGTAAATCAGACTTTTCGACTTTTCGAAATGTTCGTAAAACTATTTTGCTTGTGTATTAGTTATATGCCGAACGCGCTTAGGTTATAACAGAGTACAGAGGTATATCCTCGGACGTTCCCGTAACTTCGGGTCGTTTAGCGCATTGTTATAGGTTATGACTTGTTGACGAAGTTCGTTGTGCCACCTACTTAATGCGTTTATTATTTTATGGCCCGAGAACGCGCGAGGTCCCTCCCCACCCCTCCGGATGCCAAATATTTCTTCTCTATTCTTATTCCGGCAAATTCCCTTCGTTCCTTCGCAGCTCTCCCTACCGCCCGCTCTCTCCGGTCATATCCTTCGGCATTGCGAGACACCGGCGGAAGAACCATAAACACCACGCGACGCGTAGCTCTCCTTTCACGAAAGTCTTCATGTCCGACTATTTCAGCTCTACGTTCGACGAGGAAATATATAGTAATGTCGTATTCGGAGTCGTTAAACGCCGGTCGTGTCGTAAAGTAAGAGGTCACGTGACCAAAAATGTTTCGTTGTCTCGAACTGTTGCGCGCGCGAACGCTGAGGTGAGGAGAGATGGATAGTGGGATTGAAATGCCCGTGTAAAATGTAACCTCGAAAGGATTGAAGAAATTTTCCGGACGTAAAGGGGAGAAAATTTTACGGAATGGCACGAGCCTCGAGGACGCGGAATGGTCAAAGTCGACGATGGTAATTGGTGAGAAAAATTGAAAGCCATTGAAGGTCACCTATGTAGATCATTGCTTGTGCGATTGACAGAGAAATATCGAAACATTAATGCTATGTGAAATTTAAACTGCTCGTAATTGATGAAAGATTTTTTTTTTAAACTAATTATTAGTACGAAATACTATTCAAAGTTGAGAGAATTTTCGCAGCAGTGTCTTTTTTTTTTTTTTTTTAGTAACATTTTTCATATTTTTATACGAAGTGTTCAAATTTTCACTGAATGTCATTTTTGGCAGAAAATGTACGTGCGATACATCCTTAAAAATGATTTTTTATTTTATAACTAAATTTGAGAGAACAATCTGTTATGGCGTCCATACTTTTGGATATATCTCTGTGGCTCTGGTTCTGTGCACTACCCACGCTGTATATTAGTCCAGAAGTCTTCTTGAAACTGTTTTTCTTACGTGTAGTTTCTAAAGAAGAACGTGTTTTTTTTTTGTTGAAAAATTCTTTTGAGAAATGTTCTTTACTTGCCTCTTGTAACGGGCAACCTGACACTATTTGTGCAAACAATGCCGCGTGGCGGAGAGCACTAAGTGGCAGTGTTACGGATTTTACGAAGAAACCCCCGTGGAGAACCTTGCGTCTCGCGTCACTTCTTCCGTACCCAACGTCTTCCCGTTCGTTTTCTTTTTTTTTCCCTTCTCCTTTCGTTTCACAAGTCTTTTTCGATTTTTCACGATACGCGGAACACTATACAGATTTTTCTAATAATCGATTGCGTATCCTTGTGCGTTATTTTATTTCGATAAGATCGAAAGTACGTTGAAAAAAATAGGTAATTTTTTTAACGAGCAAAATGGTTCATATTTCGAGGTAAAAAAAAATCGCTTCGTGCATTCCATTGAAAGGGAACGTGTTTCGCTGTCTGGTCGCAGAGCAGGTCGAAACGTCAACGTTTTTCCAAAAGGCAATACGTCGTTCTCGGCTGGCAGCAGCGGCAACGGACAGTGAGTATTTTCCGAGGTTTATGACGGTCATAAAACAATTAAGTAACGTCTTCGGGACTTAGAGGGCAGTCGGGGGATGACATTTATCGACGAATCGCGGGCGTGGGGTGCAACGAAAATTCTTTCACTCTTCTCGCGCACGCCTATGATTTATCACTCTTTCTGGCAAAGGAACGATACTCTTCTATTCTCCCGGATGTTCTCTGTCGTCTTCCTCTTATGTCATCTCGACTCTCGTTTTTTTAACCTTGAAAAATAATTGATTCCTTCCAATCCGCGATCTCTAAAGTAAGTTTACTTATCAATATCAAAGTTTAAAAAATTATACGAAATAAAATTTTTATTCTGACGTTAATAAAAATCGTGAAAATTGATAAAAAATCGATAATAATAATACTAATAATCGGAACCCTTTTGTTTTTTGAAATGCAAATGCAATCGAACCGATAAGTATTTGATAAATTTATGATTTACGTAGACGAATTCATACCGCCCATAGATCGATATCGACTTAACCTATAATCCCTCTGCGAAAGCCGACAAATATTTGTAAACTTCGAGCGGTGATGTATACCGACATTTCAATTTAACGTGGATCCTCGAATCCCGTGCAGTCGAACCGTCATAATAACCACCCGCGCGGACCCTTCGATTTTTCCGGAAAAAACATATATATTTTCGTCGGACGCAACACGAGCGAAAAAGCGCGTTTCGTCGATACGCCGGTTGCGGTGTTCCCGCCCACTATTTCTGACAGTCCCTACCGCATTCGGACTCTTTGACGTCGAATTTTTCTTCGGAAAGCCGCCACAGCCAGTCGATTATGTTTCGCGTGTAGTATAAAAGCGTCCTGCAGCATTAGAGAGGCAATAGTATAGCCGAAGTGTATGCTATAAGCCGAGACGCAGAAAAGAGTGGACACGGAGGGGCTCCAGATGCCGCTAATTTCGCTGATTTGTCGTGACGAGCGTGGAAAAAGGCGAAGAAAACCCGACAGTGTGCCTTTCCAGCGAGTATACAGTATAAGCTACGAAAATCACACAGCCGCGGCAGTGCAGGTAGTGACGAGATAGAGAATTTTGCTGAAACGAAATATGCCATAGAGACGCAGACCGCCATGAGCCGTAGCAAATTTCAACTCGCATTCAGTCACAGATTCGTCACTCTCCGCGGGGGTGGCCCCGGCCGATAATCTATTTATTGCGTGCATAATCGTTCACTCGACGACTCTATTCTTGTTACTCCTGCATTTCCCTTATTTCGTTTTCTTACATTCGAATTTCAGAATTTTCAATGAAAAAACTCGATGACGACTTACATTATTGTACTTTCTATAGCGTTTACGACAGATTAAAAAAAAGAAAGAAGAAAAAAAAACTGAAATTGCGTGGTTCCCTTATTGTTCTTGAAGTGAATTTGCATTTGTTTGATTATCAGATTACTTCTTATTTGTATTTGTCTCCGGTCAGCAGAAAGATAAATCTGCGATCGCTAGAAATAAGACTTTCGGGTTTACGATGAGTTTTTAAAATTATCCGTTATCTACGAATACGAATCAGCATTGGATTATAGCTTCGTAAGCAAAAATGAGCGAAGTGCAACAAGCCGCGTCCGTGACTCTTCGGATTCTTGAAAATATTCCCTTGGCGACGATAATTTGCATTCTCTCTTTTACTTCGCTCGGTCGACCACCCTTATAGTGGTTATTCGTTGTTCTCGTGACTCTTGGGTACTCGCGCGATTGGCTCTCGCGATGGGCGTGTCGGGGGTTTCCATTGTACACCGTAGCAATGCCACCCGGCAACGCGGACAATCCGTACCAAACGAGATTAATGCATTTTAGCCCATTGGAAACAATGACGGGGGCGAGTTGTGGTGGTTTTTCAGCGATGGTGGCTTCGAAGGCTGTAAGAGTTAGCCAAGCGGAGTATTGGGGAAAGTACTCCCAAGAGTCCAATATACACTCGTCTGCTAAGATCCGTTAACACACACAACTGTGTATAGTCATAGCGCGAGGATCATTCTAACTATTTTCAAAACACGTCGGGGGCGGTACTTCTTTTTGTCGTAGAACCTTAATGATTCGATGTCAACGCGGTGTAGTGTTTGTCGTCGCAACCACCAATGACTAAGTACTACAATTCTTTTTGGGTACAGTGCACAGTGCCGAGAAGACTCTTTGAAATAAATATTGCGTCCTAAAGGAACCCATTATATATTACATATTATATATTAAAAATGTGTTTTTTTTTGTTATTATCATCAAATTCATAAAAAAGAAAAAAAAGACGATTTTTCAAAAGTTTCACGTTTACGGTTTACTCAGACCTCTGAGATCTCTTTTTTTAAAGAATTTGATAATAATAATAATAATAAACATTATTACGATACGCCTAGGGGTATGGAACCACGGAAAACAAGACATCAGTCGAAGGTGAAAAAAATATACATTGTAGGAAATCGGAATGTCGAGGCGAAAATGAACACATCTGTAAGACGGCCGAGGTCCATGACGAGGGTGGCCACCCTTAATTCCGCAGCAGCACGAGGGCCAGAGAGAAAAAAAATCGACTGAATCTCGAAGCATCAGCAGCTTCTCGGTAAAATCTCGGAGCCTTCGTTCATTCGCTTCGGTCCTGTAGTATAGCAATTTCGTTGTATATAGGTTTACTCATAGGATATATACCTGCTTCGTTCGAGCAGCTCGAGGCAAAAGAGGGCGGCGTCGACGGCAGCTGTCCTCTAATTGAATTATCTAGTTTCCAATTCGACGCGGAGATTTCGCCCGAAAGCGGTTCCACGTCGAAAAGTCATGATGGCTAAATGTTGAAAAACATGCCAAAGCGAATGGGAGGAAGAAGGCAATGTAGAGAGAAAAAAAAAACGTAATAAAAAAAAAAAAAACAAAAAATGTACGGGGCACACGCGTGGGCACTGTCGCGCCGGGTTTGGATAACGGGGGGCCTCGTTGCGGTTCGCAGTTTCTCTCGATCGCCCTTCAACGTGTGTACCAATGTGTGCGCACGTTATTCCGAAGAATCTCATTGTTAGGCGTGTTCGAATTTTTACGTTCCTAAATGTTTGCCGCGAATTTCTGTGCAATAAGTCAACCGCTTGATTCTGCGTAACGATGTTAATTTTTTTTTTTTCTAATTCACATTCACGGAGTTTCGTGAAAATTGTTTGGTCTCGTGACTTACCGATGATGGCTCTGTTAGTTTAAAAATAATGGATAAACCATTCCTGTTTCAAATTTGTAATATTTGCAAAATTCGTAACCTTCATTCGTGTTTGTAGCCTTTTAGTTTTGTATTAATGTTTCGTCTCGCATAAAAATAAAAAAAATACAAATTTTTGTCAATGATTCGCCAGTCATTTTAACTTGAACCGTTCCAAATATTTCTATTTTTATCCCGTAATCTGAGAAGTTACCGAAGTTGCACTGAAGATATCCCCATTGACATTGCGTCAATGTGTTAGAAAAAAAAAAAAAAATAAGGAAAAACGTAAAACTTTTGAAAAATCGCTACAATTCTTTAAATTTCGTGGGAAGGAAAGGAAGTTACGCCCTCTGCGAATGTCCCGGAATCTCGAATGACATACTTCGATGCTCTTAGCGATCTTCTTACTTAGCCAAGTTTTTTTTCCGTGGGTTGTAAATTAGTAATCTTCATTGCGTCACGCTTAGACGTGGCAGCATCCGAAGGATCTCTCCACCCCGGTGGGTATTGCGACGAAGGCTTTCATTGCGAGGGTCTTACCGAAGAGGTTTGTGCCGAAAAGTTACGAAGGTCCACCCAGCTTCCCGCTGCTCCCGTAGCGTGGAACAATACCGCCTCACGCTGTGGGTTAGTCCTCGAGGATGTTATTTTTTTTTCGAACGCAGAACTTCCTCGAGTTACTTGCATTTGGCTAACGGAGCCTTCCGAATTCGTTGAACATAGACTGTCAACCTTCTGGTACATGGAGCACTGTATGTACTAATCTAATGGTAGCTGACTCCGTACAACATCATTGGGGTGAACAGAGACGCATGGATCACGTGTACCTAACCCTGTACCCGACCCTGGAGAAGACGAACAGAGCCTTAGGGAAAGTTTCCTAAGTGAGACGAAAATGTAAAGGAAGAGAGCGATGTACTGTGTGCACGAGAGAAAAAGTAAAAGAAGAGAAAAACGACGACCGAGCGCACACACAGAGGAAGAGAGTGACTGAGTGACGCGCGTGACGATCCGATAATGCCCGACGTCGTAAAACACTAATGCCCGATCATGAGAAGAGAACTCTTCTCGCTCCGTGAAGACCGACATTGTCCTCATTGTGAGCACTCGGACTGCGTAGCTAATTCGCTGTACGCGCCTGAGGTCCGGTCGTTCGTTCGACTCTTTTCTCATCCTGTCCGTTTTGTCTGCGCGTATATACGGCGTATAGGCTCGTGGAACCGGTCAATCGAAACGCGGGGATGCCACGAACCCGACGATATTTTCAACGTTTGTTATGAGTGCGACGAAGATCCGGAGGAACTGGATTACGGATAGACGGACGGTGGTCAACAGAGTTTCCGGTGGTAGAAAAAAACGCACGCGCGTTCGCGTGCTCTTTTCGAAGGATTTTGGATTCATCATAACTTCAGAATCTGTTTTGGTTGATATGACTCGATTTTTGATAATCACTATCGGGATATCAGCATCTATGATAAATACCAAATGAATTCAGTTTTTTATTTATCGCTAAATAAGAATATTTTGTTTGGCGTTTTCATTTTTCATGAATATGGTTTTTAACTCCCGACTCCGACTACGAGGTCTTTAAAAAAAAAGTTCTTTAAACGAAAAAGATTCAAAGGGTGTCCCCCGATGAGCCGATTTATGGCTCGAAGAAATCCGCGCCCTTCTTCCTCATTGCCGATAGTCTCGCAACTTCCGCCCGGAAATTCTTGTACTACAATTCTCGATCTCTTTGACGAGGTGCCGCCACGTTTCATATGTCGCCCTGGTAGCTAATAGTTTTATTATAATAGTTAACAGCTATTTTGCATAATCGAGAGTCTCAACGGGAAATGATCGTATTTATCAAAAACGGAGTCTCGAGGGGCAGCAAAATGTTGGGTTAAAATGTAAACCGGTTGATTCGGGATTTAACTTTCCATTATCGTTAAAATGTGTATCGGCAAAAAAAGATAGTATATACGAACCCTTAAAATTACGATAAGAAGAAGAAGCCGATGAAATACGCTGCAGTAGTAGTGTAAAAGAAATCGTGTGTATGTGTGTGTGGCGGTGGGGAGAGGGTTCTGGTACTCGCAACCCTGCGACGTGCACCACTTATTCTCTGTGTATCGTCATAATTCTCTTTCGTTGCCCGTCACCAAGCTGTACTATACACTATGGCGTATACCATAATAGCATAATATGGGCACTACAGACGAACCTCACAGCAGCCATTTATTATTGCCTCTCTATCGTTTTCCCTCTATTTCTTCGTTCGCCCTGTTTCACAATGCCGGGCATTGACAATTTCCTTCACACACGACGCCGCGCACCGCGAACGCTCCGCCCACGAGATCGAACTACAGAGAATATCATGCCGACGACGCCGCCGAAGCTGCTACCGCTTCTTGCTCCTTGTGTATATATCGGCACTGCATATTTTCTGGCATCGCGAAGTTCCCAGTACTGAAGAAAACTGTACCACACCCCTCTTAGACACACCAGAAAAATTACGGGAAAATGGTCGGAGTCCTGTATTCGACTCACCGATCCGTTGGCACTGTGACGCTATGGGACTTTAGTATTCGTCGGCGTTCGTGGGCTTTCTGGCATACATTCGTGTATATAGGGGGGGGGGGGGGGGGGGGTTTGCGATGTTTGTTTACTGCTAAACTTCGAACTCCGAACGATCAAGAAACAATATTTTTATCCGGGACTCGTGGGAGTTCTCGAGTGTCACAAAAAGTTGCTGGTGTTACGAACTCAAATTAATGTTTTTATTTTTTACAAGTTTTACGATGCTGTTAACGATAATACCAATTAGTTTCACTTATCGTGGAAAAAATAAAAAGTAAAAGCATGAAATTAATGATGGAGAAAGTAGAAAATAAATAGAACAAATATTAGATCGAAAGGGATGAACTTTCTTTTGCATTTTCGAAGTTGCCACTTTTTTTTTGTTCATCCTTCAACTCAGCCTGATATTCTCCTCTTGAAATTCGAGTAACCGTGGCGAAGTAACAGGATCCATTAAGCGAAGTCGGTTGTGGCACGCACTGCGAGCTCCGTAACAGCATTGGAGCGACTCATTATCAGCTTGTTAGGACGAAAGTTATCGTGGCTGTTTATCCGGTAGCCAAAAGCGTTCTCTCATTTGTCCCCAAAGGTCCGGGCATCGGTAGCGAGGCACTAGAGACGTTATAACACCAGCACGTTGAAATACTTACGGGGTGGCCTGGCACGTCGGCTCTTTCATCTATTCCGCCATCGCCGCTTTCTGCCAAGCAGACGAGCCAACTTCAGCATCGCGGACCAAAGAGCCGAGAAGGAAAATGAACTGTCTGTGTATATGTGTTGCTTGCAACCCCGCGTCAGGCCGTTCCCACCCTCTGCGACTTGTTTGCAGTCCATATTTTCAACTCGTGGAAAATTTCCCACGTATATATCATAGCTATTTCGCCGTCGTTTGTAAACGTCGCTGTTCTGCCGCTCTGATGTTGTTCCAAAACGTCTTCCAAATTGGAGGTAAAAACTCGTTACCACCCACGAATTGCGAAGTTGCTTTAGACATTTTTCTCTGGGGTTGAATGACGTCTATTCACCGTTTTAAGGTAGTGCTGTCGCTTCGTGTTCATTTCGCATAAGTTCGAGAAAAATGAGAGAAAATTGCAAATACTTTTCAACGGTATGAAAATTCATGCATATTAAAGGTACTGAAAAGATTAATTTTGCATAATAATAATTCTGAAAGTTATTAACAAATTGATGAAAAAATAAATTCCTCACCAAATTTCCCGGAAACTCAACTTTTTTTTTTATGAAAATGATTCATTTATTTTTCTGAATATGTATGAATTTTTTCAGATTTTTCAATTTGCTTTGAATTTTGTGTTTTTTTAGACATTTTTTCCATATAAAAAAAAAAGAACTTAATCTATATAGATAAATGTTTACTAACGTTGTAATTTTTTAATTTTCTACTGTCTTTCTCATGCACATGATAACTACTTCTCGTGGTAAAAAAGTCATAGTAAATTCATAATTGTACTGCAAAATTGTCATCTGTACAAGCTGCATGGTGACTTTGCATAGTGGACATTCGAAAATCTTGTCTCCTCGCCCACTGGTGTCTCGACGATGATTAAGCCATTTCACAAAAAGTCCTGCAGTCGTCATTAGCGTCACTGATATATCGCGCCGCTTTGCTGAAAAGTTTCTTTGCCGTAACGCTTGAAAGAGCAAAGAAAAAGTACGAAGAGAGACGAAAGAAATGAAAGAGTAATGCGGATTTATCGAGTGTGCTGGATCGTTGACTGGGGATACAGTGAGCGGTCGACTGAATGCCAGGTGTGAAACCGTTGTAGACGAGAAGGAACAACGTCGAGCCCAGAACTAATGGAGCCACAAATCAATGGATACCGATGGGCGATCATTACTTTTGCCAATACAACGTGTTTACCGCACGCGGAACGCCGAGAACGATGGAGACGCGCGCTTGTATACACAAATATATGTAGGTATCTATAGTTACAACAGTATACAGCCGGAATACTGCTGGTCCAATAATACAGGATAGTCTACAAAACGAGAGAATCCCGTTGGATGATGCATCAAGGGGGAAGCGATCATCCCCTCACGCTCGATCGGTCATATTGTATCGAACTTATAGTACACGCAGTCCGTGTTGTCTAGCTGTTCTTTCGGCTGTCCGTGTAAAAGTGATTTAGTGTCTCGTGTGTCTGGTCTCGCGTAATCGTTTTGGTTCGCCACTGAGAGCTTCGCAGCTCAAAATCATCCCCCTCCCTCCTTTGCCTCCCTCGTACTTCTCTTCACTCGATAGATTTAGGCACAAGAACGAAATTCCCTGCTCTGCTTGTAAAGTTGTAACCACACGTGTTTAGTATCCCCGAGCCACAACAATGAGCAGGGAAATGAACAGTCGACAACGTTCTTATTTATTATGTTCGGCTGTTGCATGCGTCTATCGTTGGTTACGGTTTTAGCACAGTCCGGGAAAACTCTTATTAGAAATGTCTCAATACAGATGACTATTATAATAATTCATACATCGATTTATGAAAAATTTCGTTTGTCTTCACTAATTTGTAATAATGTTGAATCCAAGATTTTTATTTGGCGTCATAGAATAAAGTAAACGAGGACGACTTGCTTTTGTAGACTCAATCGCTTTGGTGTAAATTTCGAATTTTTATCGTAAAAAATGTTGAACAAAAATCAGCTTAATCGGTTGATCGTTCTTCTGTCATCAATGGTAAAAACTCATAGAAATGCATAATCGCCAATGATGTCACCAGTCTTAAAAGAATTAATCAATAACGCTCACCCGAGTGTCGAACGTGTTGGTGGTTAAATAGAGGGCAAAAGATGCGGTGAATTAGGTGACGAAAGAAAAAAAACTGAGCCGCAAAGGAATTGAATTGAAAAACCGGATGAGTAGTGAGTGAGCACGAAGTAAGAATAATTCAAGAGGTCGAAAGGTGCCGGTGATGCGATGGTTACAATCCCGTTTGAGCGGTCTTCAGTGCCGCTTGGCATCGGATCTCTAGAATCTCGTGAACCCCATCGTCGTGCGGCCGCAGGCCATTTGACAAATGGGAAGCAGTTCTTGGGCTCTTGCCGCATGTGTCCCCTGTGATCTTTCACAACCAAATGACAACACGGAGTTCTGATGATCGTTCTTACACGTTTTTTCGGTTGAACTTAACGTGTACAGGTAGAACCGTACCAGATCCAAGAACCACACAAATTCTGCTTCTTGCAGTGTTACGTCTACCTCCTCCGCCTCCTCCCCTTTTCATTTTATTTTTTTCACCATTTTGGCCCTTCGGTGAGCGCGAGCCAAGAATTTTCAAAGCATTGACACATTCGAGATCTCTATAACATTATTAGTATTAGCCTTTGCGGCTGTGTGCACCACACGGCGTGCAGAGCTCTATTGCCTTCGCTCGACCCATAGTGAAGCCGCTCAAAGAGACCCACAGGGCCTGATGCGGACGCTTTTTCACCTACCGATCACAGACCCTATGTCTCTATACCCTACTATTATACTACCGAGGAACGCATGCATGTACCGCCGACACCCCGCCAAAGGCTACAGGGTTCGGTCGCAACGCTCCAAGCACAGTGATTAATGACTCCGGCGTTCACGATTGTAACACCAGCGATGGAAAGGAACTTACTTAGGCCGCAAAAAGAACAAATCTGGATGTGTGCGCGTCGCGGTAGTAGGCTCTCGGTTCGAATCAAATCGAAAGAGTGACTCGCTTGGAACGCATCTCAAATCCATCGCTAAATCTCCGCAAACTTCTTCCTCAGCGTTCCTCTTTCACTTCTGGTTCTGTCCCGTTCCGGCCGCTTTGTCGAGACGTGTTGTCACCAATTGTCGTTTGCCTCGGGACGCGCGCGCGCGCGCGCGCGCCCGCGTTCTCTGTATCTGCGCCCCACGAGTTTACACACAACAGGATGATGTGCAGGTTTATGCGATTCCATTGTTGGGACTACTATGCGCTTTTAACGCTATGTATTGCTGCATTATTGCAGGAAATAGCGGAGCGAGAACTTTGAGGTCTTCATCGGCAATGGGTGAACGTTTTTATAGGAATAGATTCAGCGGTTTGGTGTAACGTTAGCAGCTATTGCAGCTATTGGTGATATGAAAGAACTGGGAAATAGTCATTTTTACCGTATGATCTCAAATGCACGAAATTCACTTTTTAAACATTTTCTTTCCTTAAATGAGATGAAATTTTTTTTTTTTTTATAAAAATGAAAAATTTTTGACTGAAAACGGGGTATTTAAAGAAATTATATTAACAGAAAGTAGTGAAATGGCAATTATTCGCATATTATAGTACGGAGATTTCCGTAACTCGATGACGAAGAAAACGCCCGACTATATATGCAAATTATTAATTGTCACTATTATTATTTCACTATTTTTTGTTAATAGAATTTCTTTAATACATCCCTTTTTCAGTCGAGAGGTTTTTAATTTTTGTAAATATTTTTTTGAATGCGTGTTTGAGTACTTGAATGAAGACTATGATTCTCGTTGACTTCGTTGATGTAGCGTGGCAGATAGGTTGGTTTTATTGAACATAGAAGGGAAAATCAACAATACAGGATAACCCGATGAATCATAAAAAAAATGATCATCAAAGTGCTATTCTAGGTTTCGTATGACTACATTGTGGTTCCAACTAAAAATGACGTTCTTGCGCGTCCCACGGGATGTGTCACGTGACCCCGGTAAGACTAATTTACAGGATCGGAGGTCTACCAGCCGCGGTAATACGAGAACTACGGTGTTGGATAGCGAAGGCGAGTGAGACATTGATGGATACATTGTTGCTCGAGTTTCTCACCTTATTGTGACAGGACAATCAAGACGGTTGGCTTTATTGTTTGCTTGTTTGGCCCTTCCTGCCGCCCTTGCGCATCCGCGTTGTCCCCAGCTTCTGATGTCTCTCGTGATCGAATCGATTTACATCCTGAATCAAATTTCGGAACCTCGTACTTTGCTTTCCCATTCATTTCCGTTAGCTTAGATAATTTTTTAAAAATTTCTCACAGATATATGTTCGGTTCTCGGAAAGACCGCGGTGTTAATCATATTCTATGGAGAATAATTACAGCATAGGATAGGATGAATGATAAAACAATTCCTTTTCTTTTAAGTATAAAGTTCAGTTAAAAGTTAAGTTTTTTTAGTAGTAAAGTTGATATTACAGTTTTTATTACCGATCGCGGTATTCCACATGTGCTTAAGGTAATGTGAAACACCGCGCCCAGTCGATAACAAAAACTGTAATGTTGCTTTTTGTATAGAGCGTACACTTTCGCGTCTAACAATGACAGAATGTCACTTTGCCTATTAATTTTGCTGTAACTTTCCATTTCCTTTAAAGGTTTACGCATTCTAGAAAAAACAGCATTACAGTTTTTATTACCGACTGCGGCAATTCGGAAGCCCTTGAGAGGGAAATTGTTTGAAATTTGGTCGTATGACCACTCAAAAACGGTGAATATTTTATTGAATAAGGGAAAGAGCTTTGTACATAAGCAGTTAGAAATCAGTCGCGAGTCATGTATTGTGCAAACTTCTCGAGACCGAGAGAGATTTTCGGAATGATCGAAGAAAAAAAAGAAAAAATCACTCACCGGTATAGAGAGGCGATAATCCACGTCTGAGGATAATCTTTGCTGAATGGCGCAACGCCTTGCGAATATTAAGGCGAGAATGCTCCACTTAGCGACAAATGACGTGTTGCCCGTGAGCTCCAAACGTCCATCATTCGCATTGTAAGAATCTCACCGTTGGGCTTAAATTGTGCGAGTAAAGTATGCGAGAATGGAAGCATTCGCGTTAGAGTGGATTTGTCTGGTTGCGGTGCTTCGGGGACAACTCAGACCTCCGGGGTAGCATGCGCCCCTTCACTTATTCCTCTCTCGAGTATCGTTATTTCCACCCACTTAAATCACGCGAATAGCCGATATTTGTCCCACAGACTAGCAGCTTACAAAACTATTGGCGTCTGGAGGTATTTCGTATTTTTTTTCCGTTCATGCAACTATTTTTTTGTTCATTCAAAATCCTTTTAATAATTAATCGCTAATCATTTTCACGCGGGAATATAATTTGTTTCGACTATCAATTTAACATGCATGCTGCACAGGCGAAACACGAACATCATACATTATTTTTACTCCGCCATTGACCCTAATAAGTAATTCATAAAATGTATGGTATTTATGATTATGATTATGGCAACACGATGATGTATGAATCGGGAGTAAAAAAAGAGGCCGGTGTTTCGAAACATCGGGGCGTTCGGTGGTAGAAGCACAAGAATTGTTACAAGTATAAGAGCGTTCCCGCGGTGACGTAGATGTCACGGAGAGATAGAAGTTACTCGGCTCGTATACTGTACGGGTAATACGATATCTCCCGAGCTACCGTTGGGGCGAACTCAGGATTTCGATGAAAAGAAAAGATGCAAACCTGACCTGAAAAGCAACATCTATTCGATCCCCACTTTGCTATTCGTGTTCCCCCTTATCCTCCCCATACTTACGGTAACCTTCTGTAACCGTTGTATTTGCTCAATTTATAGTTAACGTAATTCCATAATGACGGACTCGCGCACTTTTTGTTGTGCGATTTTTGCAAATACTATAGCGCTCCAAAGACTACACAATGGATTCTAGGGGTGCAGCCAGTATTTTACTTAGCCCCGTAGATTTAGCGATCGATCGATTTTTCACAATGGGGCTTTTAGATATTGTTGCGTATCGTGTATAGGATTATAAAATTGGCCATTCAAAAATGGTCCACGGGGTGTCGTATTTCACAATTGTTTCTGTATAAACACATGATCGTTTGTTTTTTCATAAAAATATACATATAATGCAGTTTCTTAGATGTAATTTTCAGTGCAATTTTACTATGTTTGAATACGATAAATGTTCCTTGACAAAAACGAAAAAATTACGTTACTAAAATTGGCTAATCGACAAATCAGGAATTTTGCAAAACTGGATTCTGCATTTTCTTCGAAGATTTTTTTTATTTTTTTTTTTACTTCGGACAATTATTTTTATTTTTTGTTACTTACCTAAAATTGCCCCAATAGAATAAAAGATCCTTAAGAAAACAAATATATCGATTTCATTGTAATGAAGCGGTTAAAATTCGCGTAAAAAAATTATAAATTACTTTTAACTTTACGTTGATAAATTTTTATCGATGTGTTGTTTATTTCCTATTATTTTATTATTTTCCGCGAAAGAATTTGTATTAAGAAATTTGCTTGGCTGTAAAGATTTGGAAGAATAATTGAAAAATACACGGCACGTGACACGTTACAAAAAATATTTACAAAATACGATAATCATTCAATAATTGGATGGTATATCGGAGGCTTTTTTTTTCAATTTTAATAATCTACTCTGAACATATACTCGAAAATAAACGAGGATAATCTCAACACGCAGCCAGCCTCTCCGTGACGACGATATTCCAGCAGCATCATTCCATTCGATTGTGCGGGTATATTGGTCGGAGCTCGTGAATGACAAAGGGAATTAACGCCCTATCCTCGCCATGCGATATTCTAACCCCCTGCATCATTTACCGAATCATCCTACTTTTCTACGATTACACGAGTAATGTGAAGTGAGCCGGGATCATAGGGTACAGATGAAACAGCGACACTGAGCCATAGAAGGGGAGGGATTTTCTCGATGCTGGCTAAATAATTAGGACGCCAAAATAATTGTGTTCTTAGTAACGGTACAAAAGAAAGGTGTGGTTACTGCTGATCTTAACCTCGAGTTCTGTCAAAATTATCTTCTCGTTTTAACGTTTCTGCACGATTGTTCATATTTCTGTGCATCGGGAGTTCAGCGATCTATGCGTAAAAATGTAAACGGTAGTGGGCATCTATTGTTTCGGTTCTTATTGTTCGGCTTGTTACAACGTTTTGTGTTACGAAAGCCTAAAATAACATCCGAACCTTCGCGATAGAAAGATGCCTCTGTAGTAAAAAAAAGAAAAACAAATTAACGATCATTTTCGTACATTCTTGGATGGGTACACACGCGATGCGTCGATCCGAAATCGCTCTTTCGAAAGTAAGCAGCCGTTGTTTCGTTGATTAATTCAATTGCATTTTTGTTTTTCTTACTCCTTTGTGAAACGAAGCCTTATAAAAAAAAATCTTATTCGCAGTGAAAAATAATGTTTCTTTTTTTTCTTTTGTATAATGGAAAACGAATTCAGTAGTTATTGTCATTTTAGATGATTGGGCAGCGGTCGATGTTAGGAAAATTGATCTTTTTCTTTCGGTTAGAATCGACTGTAGATAATCGATGTAGACTAAGGACAATAAACAAGATAGTGATTTTTTTATGCGGCAAAATGTTGAAGCAATTTGAATGCCACATCAGTGGGATGTAAGATTTTCAGTTGTTCTTACGAAGCTCACAGGATCCACTGGCTGTTTGTACAAATGTATCGCTCAGCAGCGAATCTGTTGAGAATTTCATACCAAAACCCGTGCCGTTAACTGTGAATAATTTATGCAAATGCTCGGAAACGCCATCGTCGCACATATAGCGCAGCCCCACACGGGTTCATTCATTGTGGAGCACTCTGCTTGTCTAGATGGCAAACAGTAGCTTGAAGGCATCGGGCAGTCCGAACAATCGAAGTTGGAGCCGTGCTATTTTGTTCTTTCCCCTTGTTGTTGTTCTTATGCGGGATAATCCGTGCGCGGTGGATTTTATTCTCCACAGTACCGCAAGAAGACCCCACGAACCATTTAGGTACAACATATTAAGTGGCAAGACTCCACAACATAATAGTCTGTTTATTTTATTAGTGGCGAGCGGTAGTTGAGAGACCAAGTAACCGCAGGCTACGCATTATAGAGGTACACACGTGTACTATTGGTATATCGGAGCCTCCGACGTCTCGGCGAGACACAATATTTCATCGCGCATCGCTTCGAATTTCGTGCTTCTCTAATCGTTATAATCGAACGTTTTTTTTTTGCTAGCCATCTGCTCTCGACATGGGTCACTCAAACGATCAAATTTCGTATCGTCTTCGCCCCTTGTAGATTCGATTAATTTGGAGTTTAATAACTCTTTCGATCGACTTTCAATTGTTTTGCTTCCTCGTAGTAGAAGCTTTGTTTTTATGAAAAAAAAAAAAAAAAAATTGAGTTTTCAGTAAAAACGTGTTCGGTATGTTCCGATTTGTATGTCAAGATTTTTCTTGAAAAAATCTTACAAGAAAAGTGTTAGCAGTAGATAGGTTACCGTGTAGATTTCTTAAAATTCAGGATGACTAACTACTCACAGTTCATTTGCGCACTCCGAGGATATTCGAGACTTCGCCAGAACTGCGCGCTCCATAAACTCCACGGGAGTCACACGAGTCGTATCATCGACAACGCCGGCTAATTCCACACAAGAGTCTTTGACTTGTTATTCAAATGCTATCCTTGCCACTTTTGTTTTTGTATGTGTACAAAACGTCCGTCAAAATTCGGGCGCAGATGATCTCCGCGGTTGGACGAGCACTCGTGTATACATGGTGTTTGTTCACGTGCCCCGCGCCTTCGGACGATCGTCTTCTTCTAGCATCTGTCGACCCACCGATATTCGATTCAATCCTTTTGCTTCGCATTCGAAACCTCTTGTTTCATTCCTTCGCTCAGATTTTTAGGATTAATTCCATCATTTTCAAACGACTTCGGTGCCTCGCTACTCCACCTTTTTCTTTGTCTCCCCTTTGCTCCTCTGCCTTTTCGATATTTTATCAGGAGGCATTTGTTTCTGCGGCCGAAAAATCCGAACATCCGTATTTGAACTCGTAGAAAATAACGATTTTTCGACGAGTTAGATCGCTGTGCAGCTGTTACTAGTTGGCGTTACATATAAAAGAAAGCAATACATAAAAAAAAATGTGTTTAAAATCACGTCATCCACATTCTTTTGCATGTTCATACAATGAGCAGAACGTGTTCATTCAACGAGTAAAGTGTTCATACATCGCAATTTTTGATGTCACGATTATTTTTCTTAATTACCGAAAAATACAGTAAAAATTTTGATTAAAAAAAGATTGTATGCCATATTTAATTAATTTTAGAATCAACATTACCTGTTTTTATTCAAATGGGCTATTATTTCGAGAGCTAAAAACTTGACATGACCCGTATGTGTCCATTCAAAGGACGATTCACCTACTCTGGGAGTCTTTGTAAGATTGTTTCCGTCAATAAGTCGCCGGTGGTTTTTTTTTCTCATTTTTATTGGTCGTATCAAAGTGAATGCTCTGTCTCAGTATAATCACGAAGCAAGTATGCCAACTGCGAATCTGTAGCTGTGGTGTAAAGTAACACGTGTAGCTGTTGCGACTATGCAAGTTGACCGCTATACGAACGCATCGAGATTGGACTATTGCACACACACAGAGAAAGTAGTTGGTGTCGAACTATATACGCTTATACAGTGGCAAGGGATTGCGCCTCCCCTAGTTTCTCGATGATGTTGTTTCCTCTCGTTATTGTCGAGTCTATCGCAGTTAGAGCCTCCATGCTGCTCGGAGGCTTCGTGTATTCGTGAAGTTTTACTGCAACACTCGCGCTCTAGTTGGTACACATCCAGTAGCTATAGAGGTACATATAGGGGGTTGTTTCGATACGAGGATACAGCATATGGCTCGAGTATCGGATTACCAGACGTTTGTCATCATCAGAGCTCTCATTGTTCCACTTTTACCCGCTAAGGGTGCCTTCTCTCCCGTGTACCGAGAACAGCATCCAAGTGTCCGTCAACTTCTTTTCTTCCACTCTTGTCACCTCCGATATCTAAAGTTTTTTTCCCTTCCCTCTGCTTTACAGCGTAACTTCTACAATCGATGCAGTGCAATTCATTTATGGTTGGTGTTTGTTTTTTCTGGAATTTTCAATTGATTGTTTTTATTCTTACTTTTGTGCTTTGTAGGAAAAATGAAATTTTTTCATTCTATATTGTTATTAATATAATTATTACGAAGTTTTTGTTATTACCTAAAATGATCGATGTTACTGTAATTATATAGATTTTTTTTCAAATACGACCGACTTATTAGGAGGGCGTATCACGAAAGAAAAAAAAAAGTTCTCTATAATCACCTATTTTCCCCGGATAATTTGTAATAATAGATAATCGGCGCTTCGAATTGTCCGACAGAATACAGATATTCGTAAAAACGATACCCTTCCTTCTAAGTTTCGTTCACACATAAAATCTCGAGTCTACGTATATATATCGATAAATCAAAGAGTGTGTGAGAAAGATAGAGGCTCCCCGTCGTCCCCGCGGGGTTTTATAAGGAGAGGAAGGAAGACGTTAACCCTCAACGCGACGATACCTGGTGGGAAGGTGGTAACACGATACGGGTTGTTCGCTCTAAATCAAATCGATCATTACACGTAATCAAGCGGGTAACCGGTTAAAAACTCGGCACGATGTGCCCGGAGAAACGCCACTTCCTCGGCCCTCGGCGCGGCTCTTTTCGACGACTCCGCGTACAGTTTTTACCTGCGGACGAATCGCCCGCCGGGTCAGGATGCACAGCTGCGTGAACGAGCAACGAATCGTTTCGAGAAAATTTCCCGCGAATTAGATCGTTTTTTGCCCGTATTTTCATGAGAATTCGAACTGCTTTTAACCCCAATTCCGTAACCCATTGATGTATCCGAGGGTTTACCTATTGCGCGTATATCGGTAGTGATCCTCCCCTCCGGTCTATTCGGCGGTAATAGGTTCACAGGGCGCGAGTATCGAATACTCCACCTTCCGCGCCGGGTTTTTCAATCGCAGGTACCACCCGATCGCGAACTCCTGACCCGAGTCCGTCGAAAGGGAAGAAAGGTACTTTTTTTTACCTGTTGTTATTAACTGCCGCTGTTTCCTCTTTTGTCGTTTTTTTAAGGTTTTTTTTTTACTCGTTTTTGGGAAGAAAGGGTTGACGCAAAGGTTGAACGAGGCCGATGTAGTTTATCGCTCGTTAGCGATTGATTCATGGCGTAACCGAATTTTTAATACTCCAATACAAAATAGAGTACACGCTCTGCGTTCCAAATTTTATTTTATAGTCGTCACTTCATATTTATTCTTATATGATGGGCTTTTGCATTTGTTTCTTAAATCTCCATAGCTAACAAGATTTTTATAGAATTATTCCGCTCTTTCATTTTATTATTTTTAAAAAATTTTATTATTGCTAATTGGTTATATTTTTCCCAAAAATGAAGTCCATTTTTTTATACAAATTTCTAGAGACTTTTAATGCGCACAAATTTGAAGAAAGAGCACTTGTGTTTCGTACAACATTTGTTGCACGTTTCTTTTGTTAGATAACTATTATTTTTCAAAAGTATATAAATTTTCTTTTAGCCACTGTCTAGCTTTTCGAATCTCCTTTTGACCCGCGACACCGATATTAATCGTTGCAAGTCCCGTGCCGATAAATCGTGTTAAGGTAGACCGCGATAAAAGGGAACGTGCGCAGCAAAGCACAGCCTTTTTTTTCTCTCCTCGTTGGTTCATAGAATCGTCGACCTTAATTTACAGCATCGGTTTGGGCCTCCCGTTCTTCGGCGGATTCTTCGTCGCTATAAAACATTTAGTGTTACAGCGAAAGCAGGCATAAGTAAAGCGTATAAAGCGCGGCATGCAGCAGTTGCGTCGTCCCTTATTCTCATCGCTTCGCACTTCGCGCGAATTCCGATACATCAAATATCGATATGTAACTCGATGAAAGAGCGAGAGAAAGGTCAAAGTGAAATGGAAAAAGAAGCGAAAAGAAAGTTTGACAAAAAGAGACGTAAAAACCTGATGCGTGCGGAACGGGGATCAAAGCACAGCACCTAAGGTGTAAGGAACGATTTCACACGTTATTGGGGTAGCAGTCGGAGGCTTTTCGGGCGGTAATGTCCGCGTTAATGTTTATTCGCATATACCTCGCTAGGATTTCCTTACAGTTTTTCCCGTGGCAATAAATTCGAAGGCATTAACGCGCTATTGGCAAGGGGCGTAATTCGACAAAGACTCCATCCTTGTCGTGTTTCACGTGCCTCTAAGTACCTTGGGTGTGTCTTGGGTAAAAACTCTCATGCCGCTTCTGCATTCGCTTCCCGCTGCCTTCAATCGGCGCAGTTGAGGAACCCCGGCAACAAGAATCGTAAATAGCCCGAGATCCGAGAAACATATTTATGACTTTCCCAAACTGTTTGGCTCACCGATCGGATAACATACGAAACTATATTAACAGCGCAATACAAATGTATATGCACCATTCAAAAAATGTTGAATAAATATAATCGTTTATCAGTTTTCAGAAAAAAATCAATATTAAATGTGATAATCGTTTCTTTAAAAAAAAAAAATGTTACCATCCTTGAATTTTTTATTTCTCAAATCATATAGTTTTTAACGTATTTTACATTATGTTTGATACGCATTTCTTTGAATTTTTTTTTTTTTACATCCTAGAATTCTTTTATATATCGAAGTGAAGGGTTCAAAAAAATGTCTACACCACATATTTAGATGTATTTTTTCGCGCTCGATGCGAATTCAATAGCCATTTTCTCTTGAATTCGAGTGCAACATTCATAATCGCAAATAAAAATGTCAAGTGTTGCACTAAAGAAAAGTTCCGAAGTAAGCATGCGAAACGTGTCGAGTGCGCGTGTGGCTCGCGTATTTGAATCATCTTTCGAGGAAGAAGATGTTTTCTCGATTCGGAAACGATGCATCACTCTCGATCACTGCCACACGGCAGTCATCTTCTGCTACAGAGAATCAGAATGATATATACAGCAAAGTATAATCCCAACTTTTCACGCCGTTTCCACGCCAAGATTCGTGACAATAAGAATGAAAAGCATCTGTGGCACGAGGTACCCTCCCAGTAATAGACACGCAGTAGCTAAAAGAGACATATTCGCTGCACAGTCAAAAAATCGCGTTAAGATTTTTGTCATACCTGTCCCTCTTCCTGCGTTGTCTCTTGAACGAGACACGAATTTCATCTCTTGTCGCGCAAGGAGTAGCGATGCAGATATAATAATAATAGGTAGAGAAGATATACCGTGTTAAAGGAACTGCCTTAACGGCAAGTTAGGGTCGTAGGCAATAGGGATGCTTGTTGGACAACTGCAAAGCGAGCGTCTGGGATATACATCCCGGGGGATGAAAACCGCTGGGACGTACACGCGGGGCGCGAGCAGAATTCGACCGCAGTCAATCTCCCGCGAGAGTTCACCGATAGTATTCCCTCGAATGCATAAAGACGTACCTGCCCCTCTGTCCTCCCTGTTTCTGACACACGGGACACGCCGGTCGTCTCTCGCGACAGCTCTTCTGCAGCTTCACTCCCGTGTATATGTGTATACTGCGCATAGTGCCAACGGGCGTCAATCCTCGAACGGAATTTCTGATCATTAATCATTTTAACTGGAATGAAAAATACATATTAAAGACTCGTTAAGAAATGCGTATACATAACTTTACCACGCGCTTAGTTTGGCTCTATAACGCGATAACATTTATTTGAGAGAAATTTAGATTTTTCTCCGTCGATAAAGCGCCTTAATGTTTTTCTTCGTAAAATGCAAATGCAGATGGTATGTTTCAAATGAAAGAGATATGCAAAAGAAATACGGAATGAAGATTTCTGCTGCAAACAAATCGAACACTTTTAGAATTTAAAATTTTACAAAAATACAAACCGAACCCTCGAACCTTCAGCGTTCTTGTACCTGAATAAAAAAAATACGTTTCGTACAATGACCGACAAATCTTCGACAAAGTGCAAAAGCAAATCCGCAATTGCCCCCGAACTTCGGAAGGAACGAATTTTTATCTTCGATAGTTTACGAGTTTCTTTCCGTGCGCATAAAGATTCATTCTTCCACAATAGAGAAGATCACGTATTCATTGGCAAAATTCGCTTTTGACTTCGTGGTACGTGCACACGATGCACCGTTGAAGCGATCCCATGCCAAACAAATTCGTGGGTTTACAATGAAAAGCGAAAAGTGGAGGATCAGTACCTATACCTCTGTTTGTACCAATAAACCGGTACAAGGAGAGATGCCACTGAAAAATTGAGGACAAGGCGACTAATCCACTTTTCAATATCTGCATCGATCACCCTAAGAATTCTCTCGGTTTTTTCTTGCAGCCTGAAAACTGCCAAACCTCCTCTATTCGTGTCGTGTCGACCAAAAACCCTCGATACATACTAACAAAATAAGGGAGCGTGTCTTGTGCCTTATTTTCTCTGTGTCTATCGAAAAATTGCTATGCACAATGGTTGGTTAACAAATAGGGAAAAATAGCAGTGGGAGGAATGGAGCAGAGAGGATAGAAAGAAGAACGCAGAGACTGAACTTGTGACTTTCAAGGCAGAAGGAGGGAGTTACGTACGTGTCTCTTTCGTTTTGTCCCTTTTTTCCTCGTCCTTTTCTTCTTCTGTATCTCTTACTCTTCGTGGTACAGTGGCGCAAGACCATCATCGATCATTTCGTTCGATTGTTCCACGTGACACGAGCGTGAGCCGTGTTTTGGCACCGGCACCGTAGGCGGGTTGCGGAAATCAATGGACACCCGCGAATCGAAGGTGGTACGCGTCAGTGTCCATGGATCGCCTAGAGCCATGCCTCCGACGTCCCGTAAGCATGGAAACCCTCCACACCCCCTCCCGGTTACAATATACTACAACCCATTCGTCGACGGATCTTAAACGCCTCGAATACACCTCCGAGTGTCTCGTCGGTTATTGTGTTGTTCTCTTCGTTGCACCGGTGGACGTTAGCGACGCCAGGCTGTAGCGACGATGCAAGTTGATGGATCAGCGATCGAAATGCGATGCTTGTTGGCTCGTCGAAGACGTACGCGCCCACGTCCTCAACCATATGCCCAAGGGATGCTATGGTACAAGTCGGTGGATAGTAGTAGGACGCTGAGTAAGAAAATCCGGATGAACAGCTGGCAACCGAAATGTTCCCAATGTACGACTGTTTAAAATATTCTGAATATTCTTAATAATTAGATTAGCTGCTGCAAAGTAGAAAAAAAGCTTAGCTAATTTTAATTAAGAATACTCTCAGGTACGATAAAAAAACAGGTTCGATATTTATTCTGTATCACGATAGATATCACCGGGCTAAACGAAGAAGATAACAAGTGTGATTGAAAGGCGGCATTTTCACAATAGCCTTAGCCTGCCTCGTGTGCGCGCCTCTCATGCTTTAGAAATCAAAACAATTAATGTCTGCCTTCTTGCGGTTCAAAATAATGATTGCATCGGTACAGCCGACGCGCGCGTCTAGTCACCTATTAATTATGAATCGCACGAACCGTGGGGTATACACTTTCTTCGTGTTCATATCGTCAGAGGCGTTCTTTGATTATTGGGTTTATCCTTGAGTTCGATATCCCGTCGATATTTATAGTACAGTGTTAAAGAAGATTATCGTCAATTATATCGGCTAATGAGGAGTCCAAAAGGTATTATTATCAAACGTTCACACGTCTCTTTGATTATGATTAGATGCTGTCAGTTCGCTTGTATTAATCCCGCCGTTCTCCGTAAAATTATCCATGCTGACGAAAAAAAAATGGAGCGAAACGATGACAAATAGGATTAAGATATATATATTTTTTTTCGTTATTTATTATTCTTTTCATCTTAATCCATAAGACAGATGAAATTTTTGAAGAGATCCGTCGAATTTGGATTTAAAGAATCCTCGTCGACAAAATCGAAGGATAATAAGAAATGAAACGGGTTTCCGATGGAGTCAGGATAGTATATAGTATATACAGAGCTATACAGTTCTTAAGGCGAAATTCTGACTACCGTTAAAGCCCGTGAACAACTCGTGATCGTCGAAGACGAAGGCGAAAATGTGAGAGATTCGTCGTCGTCAGCCGTCGAGCGATTCGACGAAAATTTCGTTTCTGTTTGACAAGCAAGACGATATTATCCGCTGGTATAATCCTTGGCGGGATGACAATATTTTTAATTCCGGGGCAGGATGTAACAGGATCAAGAGAGGAGTCCTCGAGTAATGTTATACCATTGGGGGTCTTCCTCGGCACACCGTTCGGCGCTAATCTACTTTGAGTTCTCCTTTCTCTTTCTGGTCAGCAAGAGCGCGGCATACGGACGGGACGGGGTTAACTTTTAATCTCCTTAAGTTTTAGCCTTTCGTCTGTTCACTCATTCAATCTTCGCAGGTGGTAGCCATTTTCTTTCCACGACTTGAGGAGTTTATATATACGTTCGCGGCGGTAATGCGTAATCCGCTTAGTCATGCATCGTCTTTCGATACTGAATATCGGAACTTTTCTTATTTGGCGAATATGTTGATAAATTTTATTACCTATTCCGTATTTCATATGCATAACACAAATCCACGAAATTATTAATTAGATCCTTTGGTTTGCCAATTTCTTTTCTCTAATAAAAAATCGCACCGACACGAGTCCGCGTCGCATGAAAGATGAGGTCGTAACACGTTCGCACTGTCTAATAGGCAACTGCACAAGAGATTATTCTTAAAGATCGTAGCGTGAAGCTGAGCTTCTTCCCTTGAGCTGCTATAAGCGCGATAATCGATCGCCATCAGCACCCCGTGGCTCACGGTCCCGAGATTTCATCGCATATGTGAGAGCCTAACCGCGGGCACCCTGACCCCTCTGTCTCCGATCTCGTTTCGACACAATACAAAACTCGTCGTCCCGTGGTCACACAACTTTTCCTCTCTTCAGAAAATATATTAATGTCCCGATTCTTAACAGTGGAACTGAGGAATTCGAATCAAAGCTGACCACCCGCGAGCGTAGAGAATCCTGATTAATTGTGAGAATGGCATCAGCTTTTATCGTTTCCTATGTCTCGTTCGGGACAGTCTTGGAATTATTCTACAGCGATGTCTTACAAATTTAAAAAAAATCGACAACAAATGATAAATATTTATAATCCTTCGTCGCGTATAAAAAAAAGTTAGGCAAATCAATAAATTTGATAAACAAGTAAAAACAAAAAACTGAATACATAATTTGCCGAATCACCACAACGTTGCTGGCCAACAGACGTGCTAAATGACTGTGCAAAAAAAAAACAAAAAGCCAAGTCTACGCAGGTATATATTTTTTTAATTAACGACAACGTTAACTCGAATGGATTAAATATAGCACTTGGATATTATGCCCGGGGATATACCTGTGTGCTGTTACGCAAGCGTGGTTTGCCGGTTCCCATTTGTAAAATACGATTGTAATGTGGTTCTCGAAAGTACCTCGTCATCTCAACACCTTCGGATGAATACCATGGACACGCGTTCACCTGTGCAAAGGTACACGGGGGGTGGGCGGTTGTTTCGGAATCGTGGAAATAAGAAAATAATAAAAATAAAATGATAATAATTAGACAGAGACGCGAAGATCGGGAATGGATCGAGAGCGAGGGAGATTTTTCGGCATGTCGAGAAACAACATGTGGAACGGATACGCGTGTCAAGTAATAAACCGCCGTCAGAGTGAAATTGAGAGGCGTACGGCGGTTTTTTTTAATTCGTTGGGTTCGCGTCCGGCCGGGGTGAAGATAGAAAAAAAAAAGGAATAAGAGAAAGAAATAATGAAGCCGTCCGGGCGCGTTCATCAACACGGACGAGTTTCCTGGACGTTTCTTTCTCTATTGAATTTCCAACAAAATGGTGTCCGTCGCTGTTGGACGATTCGGTGGCGAGCAAAGCGTGGGGTTTCGGGACTCTGTAATTAATGAGGGAAACGGATAAAGATATACGAAGCGGGAAAGATGGAAGGGCCTCGGAGATAATTTCACGTTGTCCACACGTCCGTCAGTCCGTCACACCGCAAAAGGTAACCCACGAGCCGTTCCTCCATTCTAATATGCACACGAGTGAAATGATCGGCCGGCTTGTGGAGCCTTTGTAATTTTACTGCTTCGATGTGTGTGCCAATGGTCAATGCGTCGACTGTCGTGGTTATTCGTAGCTTTTCCAATCCTTCGGATTAATCATTCTCTCCATTTCCGATATAATTGTCGAAGTGAAATGGACTCTCGGCGGCTTTGTTATACTTCAATTTTCTTAATGGGTTAATCCAAGTGTATTAGCAAATCGAACGCGAGACCGCCGAGCGGGAGACCGGTATCTTGGACTTCTACGAAGGTCGAGTCATTCGTGAAGCCGCGATTGCCTACAATTCCAAGCGAAAAGAGCGCGCTATTTATTTTTATCCATGATCGAATAATCGTATAAAAATCATCATAGATTTTTTTTCGATTTTTTTTTCTTCGTATTTTACACTTATAAAAAATGCGATACAAATTCTTATTTAAAAAAAAAAAATTTCACGAAAAACGAACACCCGATAAATTCCCCGGTACAAAAATATTATACCCCTTTTCTCGTCTCCGTTTTTCTGAGAAGTACACGAGACCTCTATGAGCAGTCAAGCCGTGCCCCGTCGGCATTATTTCAACCCTTGTAGCGATTCTTGCATTGAACTCGGAGCCGTGGATACCCCTCACTGCGATCAACCAAGGATCGCGAAGGGTTCCCGAGTCACGAAGGCTTCCTAGTAGTTCTCTCTCCGAAGCATACGGAACCTCCGATGAAACAAAACGCCGAATGCGCCCAGGCATCCGGAAGTGATGGACGGGACTGAGACGCAAGGCAAAGAGAAAAAAAAACAGAAAAAATGAGCGGCGCAACCCACGAGGTGGAGTACGGAGTACAGTATAATCGAACTTGTCTCGTAAACCAAAGATTAACAATGCCGGCAACAATGTGAGCAACACGGCGAATAATAGGCGAGTACGGAAGAGGCCCCAAAGGGTCAGAGATAACGAAAGTGAAAGATTTCATAATGGCCTCTAAGCTCGTAAAGTGTCTCGATGGTCTATTGAGAGATCAGCTTCCTCTTGCTTTCCCTTCACATATCTATATGTTTTTTTATATCCTTTTCCCCCCTTTAGATATTTCTTCTCTTCTATATCTGTATCTAAACGTATCTTTCTTTTTCGCTGTTCTGTTATTCTAATAAATTCTCATTTCCGTTCGGATTGGTCCGAGAGGCGACAAGGCTCGTTTAAAAATTGAAAAGTTTACGAGCGCGGAATCGCGCAGTAACATTGGAAGGGGGGTGGGGGTCTCGGGGGTTAACAAAACGGTCCTTTACGATTTGTTTTCCGTTTATCCTCCATAACTGAGCCCAGGGATTGATACCCTGTTGCCGGTAATAAAGTAAGCCGTGCGCGAGAGACACGTCTTCACGGGCGAGAAGCTGCGGCAGAGTTGTTTCATCCATCTGTCTCTCTTGGCTACGTCTGCACCACCTGACGGTCTTCGTCAACCATCGCGACGCTCGTTGGCTCTTCTACATGCGTATCTGTAGCTTCTATATCGTTTTTTTTTCATCTTTCTCGTCGCGTCTTCTTTCTCGTGATCGGACAATTAGTCACGTTCGAAAAATATTTGGATGCCCCCGAAAGCCCGGGTACTCTTGTCGAACTCCATGAATATCCGACGAAAATAACCAGTGAAAGATTATAGAGACTGAAATCGTTAATTTCTCGGTCATTGCTCGCTCACCGGAATTCGTGAGGGTATCGATTCAAATGTTTTAATAACACTTTTCTCTATTATTTCGGCATAAATGCTTTATAATAACGTGTATTTACCAATATCGACACTATTCGGTTGATGGTCGATACTGATAAAGTAATAATTTGATTAATTCAGATTTATTTAATATTTATTTCTAAACATGGCGCGTAAGCATCAATCGATGGAAAGCAAGTCGAGGAACGTATACATTAATTTCTCGTTTCAAAGACGACATCAACGGATTTATTATTTCTTTTATATTTGTACAAAGACCACATAATTTTTTATTAATAAAAAATGCAAAAAAAATCTGATGCTCGTGAGATTTTCTACGATGATCATGAAAAAGCCATGTGTGCCTCGTTCCGGCACTCTCTGGCAAAGGGAAAAAACCCCTCATAAGGCCGCACGTGCGGGCAACTCCACTGGTGCTGGTGGCGAGTCCACGAGGGTTCCGCGGCGTGCACCATCACGACATTAAAAAAACTATGTGTGCCCTATCGCCTCGTTATCTATAGGACTACAGAATTGCGATAGCGTCGATAAGTTGAGTACGTTACGCAGTGCTCGTAGTCACTGCTGCGGTCTATGCGCGTGCACCCTAATTTCGGGCATTCATATTTTATTACAAACCCAAAGGAAACAGGACTACGAGAATAAAAGTCGCGCCACAAGAGTATCGAATCCTTCGCTCCATCTGTTATGTTTTCAATTGTAACTTTTCTTTTTATTATCGAACTCTACACGCGCACCGTGAAATATTTCGTAACAAATTTTATACAACGAGATACATCGAGAAAGAAAATAGATGTCTTGAGATTACACGTCCCGACAAGATGCGAAGTATAAAACGTATTTTTTTTCTTTGGGTTTTTCGTCTTTTCTTCTTTTCTTCGCTTCGTTTGACACTTTGGATTGGTCAAGTTTCGAATCAAATTTCCTTTCATCTCGGAGATCACCCCACGGAGCTCCTCCTAATGGGACTCGAATAGGATACAAGACACATATTCCGGACATTGGTCATTTTCCTTTTTTCGAAAGTAGCCGATACTTAACTGTGCCATGAATTCGTCGATCGCAATCTCATTTCTTCGCTAGTTGGATCAATGTTAGTTGGACAATGGTATGTAGAAGATGAAGAAAAAAAAAGTGTAACAATACGCCGGAGCGCGTGTCTTCGGTTTGCCATTCGCTGCCAACGATTTCTTTTGCTTCTCGTAATATAATAATAATACGAGAAGAAGAAAATCGTGAGAAAATACGCTCTTACGTAAATCCAACTATATACCGGTCATTGTCGTCGCATTACGATATCGTTCGAGTATTTTTCTCCGATCTCTCTCCTCTGTCTCATCCGAACGTAGATGAACAATGAGTTCGCAAGGTTTTTTGGAAACGAAAATGAGAGTTTCTTCGACGCGATAACGTCGTTCGCTCGATTACCCTGTGAGCTCTTTTCGCTCGGATCCTTTCGGTAGTCTAGCGTTAGGCTTTTCGACGCGATCGGATCGTCCGATATGATGCAAAATTGCAGGTATAATGCAACACACACAATGGTAACACAAGCCAATTCGTTCGGTCTTCCGGATGCTCTTTTGATGGTTAAAGCGCCATTCTTTCGCGGGTTTTACTTTTACTATCAATTTTATACATCGCGCTGTTTTCCGTTATGGATCATTTCATCCGCAATTTCGATCAACTATAATGATACATATATAATATCTGTATCGTCAAAAATAATTGTTTTTGCATTGATTTTTTAAACATTTTGAAATCGATTGATTTTTTTTCAATCATTTAATGAACAGATTTCCTGATATATTGGAATATTATAGAATTTGATCATTAAAAGAAAATTGTTTTCATTACGATTAATTCATTACGGCAATTAGCCATACGGCGTACGGCAATTAGCTTTCATATCAGCATACGAAGCTTTTGTCCAATGATTCAATTAATTGAGAATATCACACACGGTTTATAGAACGAAATTTAATGCAGCAGTTGCTATTTTCTTCTGAATTTGTATTCGCATTAGTGATAATATGTGTTAAGTATATGTTGATGTGGCGTGCAGTGCGATACGCAAACTCGTTGAAAAGATACTCACAGCGTAATATCCAATGGTCATCCGGCATTTCTCGGTGCAATCCGATCGAATTATAAAGCTTATGGATGCACCGGTCGGTCGGTTAAGCTCCGCCATAACAGGAGAGAGGGGCAAAGGAGGGAAGGGAGGGTTTCTGCATGGTGTGGCAGCGAAGCAAAAGAAGGACACCCGGTAATAATATATTGTCATTGGGTAACGTCTTGATGCCGGGTCTGTGCTGCGTAATATATTAACGCGAGTCGCGCACGCTTTGCAATCCTCACACTAACATTCGCGCCAACACTTCGTTCTCCTATCCTATCCTCTCTTGGAATACTCTTAGCTCTTCTCGACGCACCGAACGCGCCTTGGCCAGGAACCGCGGTCGCGGAGCTCTCGTGCAAACGATAATGCCCCTCGTAAGTCAAAATGATGTATATGCGCTCGTTCGCGCTCTTCTTGTAAGGCCCCCTCCCCCCTCCCGCTCTACCCTTTTATGGGCTCTGCTCGCACCCAGTACTACACATGGTACTCTACACTATATTACATTATATTTTGCATAGTAGTAACTATTTGTTGCGTGCACGACGCGAATAAATGCCTCGATAGGTCGCTAGAGACTCTTGCGAAAAGATTTGGCATTACTGGGTACAAAGTCATTTCTACATCACTGCACAAAACTTACAACCAAAACTTTCTACTTTTTTTACAAAATAAATCAAATAGGTAAAAAATATACGTAAAAATCCGATCTGTGAGTTTCAACGATTATCATTATTTAAAAAAAAAAATCCTACGCGTCGCATGTTTTGAACGCTAAATATATTTTCAGAGAATCCCTTTTGTTTTTTAATTTCTGATCATCCGGCTGTCCAGAATAGTGACAATGGCGACACAACATTTCAGAAAGTCGTCTCATTCCGGCGACAATAACGGCGCTTCCGGTAGACCAATTTTCATAATAAAAGTCACTGAGCAAATTATTTGTTTATACTTTCGAATAAAATAAAAGCCGAAAGCTCTCATATCATTAGTTTTCGAGAAAAAAAAATCTTGATGTTTACCTACTTTTTTCTCCGTCTACTCAGTTACGTAGCATTAACAAAAATGATTGATTGAGAATTAAAGTTATATAAAAATAATATATAAAATATATAACAATTATAATTGATATAAAGAAAATATAAGTGTGCTTTTCTAATAATTTATTCGATAATTACTTAATCATTTAATAAGTAAACGAAATTTCACTCATTCTATAGATATATTTGTAATACGATCAAATATCTTTTGTTTATCAACACTAAGGCGAGTGGGAGGAGTGAGAACTCGAAATTCGTTTTGAATGAAAAATCCAATGAAATTCGATGCTATACATCAATTTTCGGAGTGAATATCTACACCTAAAACGAAACCTATATGAGGCCCGGAAGTGGCCTAAGCGGCGGCGCTCGGCTATCGAGAGAACGGAAGAAAAGCGCGATATCCGTAGGTAGATCTTTAATAAGCGAGAGCATGTGTGGGATAAGCATCAGGGGTGTCGACAATGGGCTTATAACTAGATGTGGAGCGTACATTTGTAGTTACAGAAGGGGTTGGCCGCCTCGACTGGCTGAGATGGTAAGGACCGAGTGAGATAGACTCTCTACGTTGTCGCGCGTTTTAGACTCGTTCGCGCACGAAAAAGGGGTTGGTCTCGTATAGTTTGGGGTGAAAGAGGCGCCCAGAGTACCACAGAAGCCCCGTGCACCACGTCGTAAATCATCGGCTAACGCACTGTTTAGGCGGGGCGGTTTCACGGTGGGTACTGCGCTCAGTCTATGCGTATCTATACTAACGTGTATCGCTACGTATACTGAATGTACTATATACACTAAATAATTCGACGATTCACGAATAGGGTTCGCAACACAATCCCGTGACCGAGCGTGCATCCCCCTTAAACATATCTATATAAGAAAAGGTGGGGAGGACAGTAACGAATTGACGTCTCAATATACTCCAGTAGACCAACTACCGTATATTACGTAAAATTTACGAATTTTTGGAGCAACGGAAATCAGTATAGTAGTGAAGACATCCGGAGGCTATTTTATAGAGAAATTTTTTTTCCACGGATATAATTTTTCCAAAGGGTCCAATTTTTTTTAATGAACGCGTAATACATAAGGAATACATCATTTAACCGATCTGCAATACTCCTCCGGCTTGTAATTCGTCCGCCATTCACGGCGAAGTAGAAGACAAGATTTTTTTTTTTAATCTCATACTCTTTCTTTTTACTCCATTACTTTTTATAACGGAGAATTTCGTAAGACCTGCCTATTTTTGTTTGCTGTGCCAACCAGAGCGTAGAACAGCCCGGAGCCTCTCGCGCACCGTTGTCATACACGGCGAAGCGTATATAGATCTCACGTACGAGATAAGATATTATCGTTCGGGAAGACGCGCCAACCAGTTTTATATCGTGTCGAACGAGAGAGAGAGCTCCGTCACTGGGCGTGGTTAAGGGTAAAGGATCTAAAATACAAATAACGCCAAGGCGTTGTGCACAGTGCATTACTTTCCTTTTATCCGGTCTAACTGGTTCTCCATTAAACGTTCGAGCGCCCGACGACGATAGCGTCCCGCGTGTGTTGGTTAGAGAGTTTTACGAGGTGGAAAAATCGTTTGCCAGCGAGCAATCGGTTTGTGTGCTATTTTGCTACGCGACTCTGAACTTACACCGGGCTGTACAATTGCATCTGTCATGTCACCCCCTCGTAGTAGGGAGTTTTCCCTTCCGTACCGTGAATGCGATCAAAGTTTTACGCGTAAATTATAACTTTTGCTCCTCGCGTGTTGCATTAATATTAACCAGTCAACGTGCCCGCCGAGAGCTCGAGATACTCTTTTGCGCGCCATGAATTTAAGATTAATCGATTCCACTAAATATCCGCTTTACTTTCCCCCCGCAAACGCTTTATAGGCCACATAGAGATAATACCACAGGGACGCTGCGGGGTAATAACAATTTTCAAATTGAAGACATTAAATTAACGTCCTTCAACATGTAAATATATACTATTAATTTGTACTTCTCTTTTATTAATTGATACAATCATCAAGCGGTTTCGATTAATTCTTATCTCTTCGCCGTGGTCGTGAGTATTTCCATATAAATACGTGCGATAAACTTTCAGTCGCATTAGATTGCAATTAGCATGCAATTAAATGTTCCAACGATATACCTGGCGCTGCAGTCACCTTCGTATTTATTTTACGCACTCAAAGCTTCTCGATCTTGCTTCGTAATAAATTTTTTTAATACATTTTTTTCTACAAAATTATCCATCGAATATGCATTTTTTAACGAATATATCTTTGACATGATTATAGTTTTTGTTCGTAGTTCATAGATACTAATAGACAAATTTTGAATACGTGAAAAAAAAAAAACAAAGAAAAAAAATGATTTCAATATGCCTCCTTTGCCCGAGTCGAGAGCGAAAGGTGTTAAATTCCATAGCATTTACGATAAAATTAGGCTTACGTAAATCCTGTAATTATCATTCAAATATGTAAATTGAAATGTTTTCAGTTTTGTTTTTTTTGCAACGTTTTAAGAGGGTTAACGAGGATTTTCATAGAATATAGTAGCGAAACGAGGGCTTTGGTATCGTATATACGATCGTAAATTGAAGATCCGAGCGCTCGTGTCTCTCCCGCGGTTGGAGGAAGTTTGCTACCAATTCTGACTCTGAAAAAGTGTTGTTGAGACTCGTGAGTTTCGTTAGTTTTGAATGGAATATATATAAGAGTGAAGATAATACGAATACTCGGACGAGAGAAAGGACGGAAGATCTCTTCGGGCTTTAATGCAGAATCCCGTATACCGTGGTTCGCGGTTTATCTCGCTCTCTCGTTCACTGGGTCTCTCGGCAACGGTGCGCGCGATATCATTAACACCTTAACGTTTCAACATAGCATCCGTCTTGCTTTTGAGAAGCCGCGCTAATCCGCGGGCTCTTGCGGTCGCGTTTTAAGCGGGACAGCACGCGAGCCGACATATTTATGGCTTGTTTTTAAATATTAAATGATACAAAGGTGCCGCTGAAGGATAGTGCATCGAAGAGGTAGAGAAGAGGCACGAGAAGAGGGGAGACAGCGCGATAGAGCCGCGGTCTCTTCTTCCTGCCGTTTTTTCTTTCTTATTTCATTTACAGACTCGAGGCGCGTTGCGGATAAACGTGGATTGAGACGTTATAATATTAGTTATCCCTTTGGTACCGTGAAGCTGAAAGCTCCGCAGCGAGTAAACGAGAAACGAGGCGCAGAGGGGAAAAGATCGAACCATAGAGAAAGATCCATTAAACGACGACGACGAGATTCTCGTGAAGGGGGTAGTGTGACGAATCTGAAACGCGAATTTATGAGGCACCACACGGGCCCAAGCGGAAGAGAATATAAAATATCGTATAGGACTTTTCCGATTTATCTTGGAGCGCGATGATAATCCGATTGGATGAATATCGAAATACCTGAGAAACATTGTATTTACCCAGATTAAGAATATTCCAGGGAAATGTATCTTCAAAAAGTACATTTAAGATTGTTATTCACGATAATCCGGTTGTAAATAAATTTTACAAATTCACCACCGTATTAAAATTAACTCGTAACGTTTGAATAAAAAAAGAATTGCCGAAATATTCTATAATGCTGAATGTTTTGCTTTTACTGTTCTGCGTAAAATTCCTTACTATAAAAAAAAAGCACTAATTCAAATATCAATTTGAATTTTAATCGAAGTATCTAGAAATGTTTGTAAAAAAAAAATAAAAGATAAAAATAACACAACACAACACTCTATAATGCTGAATATTTTGATTTTACGGTTTTTCGCAAAATCGACTTGTTTCGGGTGATTCGTCCGTATGTTAGGAACATATATATATAATTGTCAAGTACTTGTGTACGTTTTTTTTCAAAAGGCAATTGAATAATTAATTGGTTATTGATAGTCGTATAAACGACGACGGCTCGTTCGGCCGTTATACGGATTGCATGAGGTGTACCGTCGAGTTGGTTCGTGCGATTTCGTAGCCGACGCTACGATCACGGTCAGGTCAGGACAGGTGGAGAAGCTCCCAGCACATCGGTCGAAGCTGGTGACGGGGTACATAAGAGATGATCGTCGCCTCCCCCTCGCACGACACGACGATACAACTTATGGTCTACTAGATATTCTGCTTGTATACTAACCACCCTAAGCGTGTATACTATATATAGACGAACAACGAAGAGACGCAAGTATCGTAATGATAGTTCCTAAACAATACCCTACCGATGTATCGTCGATACTGCGCGCGGCACTTCGAAACAGCGCTTACTTCTTCATAACAGAGACCACAGTTGTAAAGTACATTGATATTGTCCATACACAGCGGACTTTTATGAGACTTTATGTGTACAGAAAAAAAAAAAAAAAAACTCGCTGTACTGTTGGAAGTCCCATGCAGAGAAGTGAAAGGAGGGGGCCTCACATTTTCCGCAACGAGTTTCCACAATCGTAACGCACCGTTTAACTTAACTGCAGTTGAGGGTACGGCTTGTTAATACATTTTTAAAACCCACGCTAAAACTTTCTACTTATTTCCTCATGCATCCTCGATTTTTTTTCTGCCCTTTCTGTTCGATATTTGATAAATTGTTCGAGGGGATGTATCGAGGGTGTCTCGTTTTAAATCGAAACAATGAAAGTTCGAGAGAAAAACATGTTGATTCGATACGATTATTAGTCGTAAAGTAACGCAAAAGATCACAAGGATGGAATGGGATTATAAAGGGAGGGGGGAGGTACTGTTATAAGCAGCTTTCGCTCTTGACTGCTGAATCTTATTCGGCTTTGGCCGCGACGCAGAGAAACCGATGCCATAAATATTAGTTGAAACAGGATTGCCGCGGTTAACGGTGCGATAATAGGATTTATCCTACTCGGTAATGCTTTTTCGTTTACTAGGAATCAAAATAATCCAATGTTCACGATTATGGACCAAGTGGGAAGCACGATAGATTGTGTGCAGTGAAAATCGCCGTTTTTTCACGGACATTGATTCGCTTTACTATGAATGATCTCTTTGTAAAATCTATCATACGAATTATTTTCTAATTTTATTTTTCTCTCTATATTATAAAAATATTTCCCACCGCCGCGTTCAAGAATTGAGGGGTGGAGGGGGCGGGAGCGAGAGGAGACTGCATTTATTCGTTCTGATATGTTATGCTTCGTTTTATTTTCAATGTACGGATTTTAAGGTAAAACGCCTGATTTTGGACGAATAATATTCTCCTATTCGTCCGTTGTACGGCTAGCCACAGCCAAAAAACCACGAAAAACGTGAGTCGCATCAACGACTCACGAATGACTATAACACTCTTACAAACCATCCAAATTATCTCGAGTATTCGCGGCGTAAATTTTTTTTTATTGTCTGCATAACCGGAAACAAGTTTGCTTTTTGTAACGAAACATTCATTCGAGGCGGCCGCTGCAAGCTTCTTCGTCGCCCCCCCCCCCCCCTCTCCGCGAAATACACGAAGTGAAAGTGAGAGAGTACAAAGCGTTGCGGACATTCATGGCCTAATTTTGTGAATGCGACCGATGTTATTGTATCTAAGCCCTTATTGGAGGCACTTTTGACTTCACGGCTAACATCTGCCGATCTCTTCGCTCTTCATCGTCACTCTTCAACTCTGTATCGCATGCATACGAATCGTAAGCACACAATACATATATATATATATATAGTGCACAGAAACGTGTCGCATCATAGATACACACACGGAGGCTTGACAATACGCCGATACATGCATCCAACACTGTTGTACGAATTGAAACATAATCGTGACGTCTCTGTACGTCGACCCCTGAAACGCTACGATAGACTCAACACACTGAGGCATCCTACACACGCATACAATCACCAATATCGTACTTCGGCAAGGAAACAACGTCAGCCAGTAACGGAGTGTGAGATTCGTGGAGATAGGTGTTAGCTCGGTGCTCGGGGTCCTCACCCCACGTGCCCGCGACTGATTTAATGTTTCGGTATAGGAGAACCCCTCGTATCCCTCGTATGTGTGCAAAAGCTTCTGTGGGACGGGCCACCGAAACCCAACAGTGTACGTTGGGGTTCCCCGTAAAGCAACGCACCAGTGCAGTATCTAACTACACATCGACTATAGTTACAGACGTATAAGGGACGAAGGGAGTCGATGCAATGTAGAGACCAACATTGTGTTCCAGTTACATATTTATCGTGTAACAAATAGGCGTTCGGTGTTATGATATCGTACCGGGATGAACGATGACGCGAACGAAAACCACCGCGGTGCGACTGGTTCGTTTTTCGCACAGGGAGGGGAGACGGAAAGACCTGAAACGCTTTGGGTGCCTCAAGCTGTCGTGAACTTCTCTTCTATTTATATATGTTCACCTAAGGGAGTTAGTTACTCGTCAGGATTGAGGAGCGGGGGGAGGGGGGGGGGGAGGGCAGCTGTTACCTCATTCATATTCTTCAACGGTACGGAAAAACGAAAAATTTGCGGTGACGATTCGCGCACCGCGGATCGCAAGGACTTTGAGGATAAATAAACAAGTGCATTGAGCCAAAGCGCCGGGGCATTGATAACGTTTTCTCGAGCTTTGAAATTTAGAAAAAATAAAATTTCGGGATTATAAATATTTTAAATATAAATCTTCGATAATATAATGAAATAAAATAAATGAATCTGTGCAGAGAGGCGGCGTATTGATCATATATTGTATCGTTCCATTTTTTTTCCCCCATTTTTTTATCCGAACTTTTTGAGTTTTTTAAATAAAAATCTCGATTCTTGTTGGCGCTTCTTTTGAAGTGACGGCAGGTGAAAACTCAATCTTCCTTCCGGACAATCGGGTCGCGCATCCAAAATTTGGGATATCCCTTCTCCCCCTCGTGTTTTGTATCGTCGCGTCGTCCCGTGTTTGCTAAGGGGGGGGAGGACCCTTGGAAATCGGCGGAACGCATCGAATGATCGAAATGCCGACGAGTAAACGAGAGAGGTGGAGAAAAATATTTGTGGTTCCCGTTGAGCCGACGTCCACTTGTGTGGGAAGCAAGTTACTGAATACGAGACAGTTGGGATAACTCTATTTATCCCCTAACTGGAATTCTATACGACGGGGTTCTCACTCGAGGAAAACTATGAGCGGTTCGCTTCGGATGTTAAAGTAGCATCTTACTTGGGCGATGAAGAACCCACCAAGTCACCTTCCAATAGATTTCCGGATTACATTGTTACGATCTATTTATTATATTTTATAACAAAAAAAACTTGCGGACAAATCGCTTATAATAAGATTTTTTCGTATACAGTCGTCATGGACTTTTATTCTCATGAATCGAGTTCTCATCCGTGAAAGAGTTGGGTCTGCGCGTACCTACAGCTTAGATTGCTTTTTCTTTCTGTCCTTTCTTGACGTTTATTTTTTTTACAAAACTCTTGTTTTCACTCTTTCATTATCAGAACTCGACAGCTTGATATAATCCCTGTCAATACGAATTCTTTATTATTTCATGTTCCCAAAATATTTTACGAGTTTACAAGGGAGTACGCGAAATTGATGATGTCAGTGGACTGGCATATCAGGTTTACGCTCGTTAAATCCGCACAATGCATTTTTTTGTTGTTTTTTTTGTACGATGAAAAAGTAATAAAAAAAATTAAAAGAATGTTATTTCTTCTCAGGTTGTAATAAAATTAAAGATTAACGCTACATTTTTTTAAATTCTCATCTTGCAACTTCGTCAAATCGTGAACTTTGCTCATCGTGCCGATGACCGCGTGAGACACATGTCCTTCGTCTTACGTTTCTTATTTTTTTTGTTAGAACTTTTTTTAACTACTCTCTCTCGGCTACTGTGCGCCCTTGGATCGCCTTTACCTTTAGTCACTCTTGTTCCCTCGACGCCTGAGCCGATTTTTTTTTTTTCATCAAGCGTCTTGGTTTTTCACATGCGTTCACCCCCAAGTCCGGTTACAAAGGGCTTACAACTTTTCTCACTCGTATTTTGCGCCCTTTACTCACGCGCGGCGGTGGCGTCTCGACGCCACGGTGATGCGGTATCGTCGTCAAACGACCTGCACCACGAAAGGGATGTATAATGGGCCTTCTTCGCGCGGTTCTTTGTGTGTCAAAACCTTGTGAAAGGCGTTCACGATGTGTACGGGAGCATATGGGGGCAAAGGAATCCGCGCGCGTCGAATGACATCACGCGGGGTCCCTGATGTGATGGAGAGAATGAGCGACTATAGCCCAATAATTCCTCAAAGCGGTGTATACCTACTGCATGCTCCAGCAGAACGGGAAAGGGATGAGGTCGAGAGTGCCCCCGAAGAAGTCCTTCGGAAGATTCAAGACAATCTCACTGGTCACATACTACACGGGGTTTCGAGGCATTTTCATTCTGCTTTTTTCGACATCTTGCGGTTTTCCGCAAAGCCGACACATTCACTATCCCCTTTTTAACGGCAATCCGGAGCGTTGAGGAAGGAGATAAAAAAAGAGAATAAAAATAATCCTTGCATCGTCGCCGAAAGGTAAAGAAAACTGCACTCACTTGTACCCTCATCCGATGATCAGTGGTAGATTTAACCACACCGGGGTTGATGCATTTTTTTTATAAAAAAAAAAAATCAATTACAATAGAGATACGACTAATACTATAAAAAAATATTATTAAATTTTAAGCAGCGTAAAAGTTAAATTCCGACGATTGCTTTAACCCTTTAAAGTAGTCATACATCTCTATAAACTCATTCAATTAAGTCGCGTTGTAATTTATTATTTGCTGTGAAAAATCATCAAAATTTATATTGAGAGTATTTCTATTCATAGTTTTCAAAATGTATTTAACTGGGAATTTATTTAACTTCAGTGTTCGAAAAAAAAGATGTTCAGTTTCAAATATTCCCACAAATGAATTTGATCAATTCATCTGAAATCTACTTGACATTACGTTGAGCCGCAAAATTCGAGTACTGCGAAAAAATAATTTAGCGGAGAATGTAAAATTACCGTACAATCGACGGTTGCACTTTGGAGGATCAGGAAAGTTCACATGAACTCCTTCCGACATGCAAGACGTAATAAAATCAAAAGACGGATTACTTCCGCATTGGCACCTTGAGGCGACGAATAATGCTTCATTTAATATCGTATATGCAAGCAATGAAAAGCTACAACCTCGTGGGTTATATACGTTGCAGTGTAATGCGCGAAGCGAGTTTCACGGGAGTCGCATTCTGAAGTGGTACGATTCAGAGAGATCTCACGGGTAGCCTGGCAGAGAGCAGTACCCATTCGAGTACTTGAAAAAAGGGCCGGACCCTTCTTCGAAGGCTTTCGAAACTCTCGCGCGTTTGCCTGCTAACTCGAACCCCAAGGGATCTTCGCCCTCTTGGCTGCTCGAAATCAGGCTAACAGGATTAAGCCGAGCAATTGTACGCAATTACCAATTACCCGTGTTTCTCAATATCTCGAGTTCTCTTCCTCGACACTCATCGCTCATGAAGTCCTCCAAAGATTCCCCATTTGTCACCAAAAGAATATAAGTTCGTCGTATTATCGTCTCCTACGAAAGGGCAAGAAACTCTTCGAACAGATTTTACATTCTACACGAAATTATTGTCGCATAAGAAGAAGAGTATCGTAAAACGGAATAAACGACAAAGAGCAGATGGAACTTGAAGAGTTTTATTCTTGTGATATCAGAAGGATAGAGAATACAACGTGCTGTCACATTGATCTCGTCAGAAATCATCTCTTCATTCCCTTCTCTATTTTTTTCTGATTTTTTTTTACCTGCCTGTATACACAGCCTCCGTTCTCTCGATCACCCTTCGAGAACGATTCTTCGTCAATCTTCGAATTCGCGAGGATGACATCTCGATGATCGGTATGAATGCGCATGTGAGGTTTACGTCTTCCTCTTTAGAGACGAATGAACCGTGATAAAAAGGTCGATCGAAAAAAATTCAAAATCCCATTGAAGTTAAATTTAATATGAATTCATATGAGCACATATTTCCTTACAATTGTCGGCCGTATATCTGTTGTGACTATATCAGCGTCTGTATGTATTTATCATTTAGAACGCATCGGTCGAAATGACAATATTTTCCTAGCATTCCGAACAGTAGCCCCTAAGAAACGTTCAGTGATAGGCATTGATTGTGATTCCCCATTTTCCCCTATATTCCGGAATTAAGCAACCGATATAAAAGATATTTATTCGTCAAATTTTAATTCAATAATAAATATATTCGCAAAAACGCGAAAATCCCGAAGTAGTCTCACTCGTCACGTGACACAACGAGCTCGGGAAGCGTTATTTCCGAACAATGCGACGTAACACGAGGGGCAGCGAGACGACGTCGTAAGGATGTTAAAGGATTAAAATTTTCCGGGTCGCCATCATCGGCAAATGAGTCTAAAGTATTGAATACGAAATAAAGAGAAACATGGAAAGAGGAGGTGGTGTGGGAGGAGTAGGAGGACGAAGATGACACCACCGTCATCACGGTGGCTTACCGATTACAAACAGGAAGATTTTCCCCAATACTTGCGAGAGTTCGTCCTTCTCCACCGAACCATGAACTCTTAAGTATGCCCCCCCCCCCCTCCCAAACAGAAGTCAGTATAGGCAAATTGCTGTCGTCTCGTACTAGTTATGGCTTTGCCAAGAAAACCGCAAGTATAATTTACGACTCCTCGTCTCGATCGAGTATCTCTTCGCAGTAGACTCGCTCGTCATGCGGTCACGGTGATTGGTATTAGCGTTACTATAGTTTTCGTACAACTGTCGTATTCGGCGCGACGACCACAAATAGTGTACACCCCATTATCGGAGTAGCATACACCAGTTCGAGGGATACGCCGATTTACTCGATTGAATGTAAAAGGATTACGAGAGTTACTGTTCGATCTTTCGCTCTCTCTCCCTCTCTCTACAATTGTGTTCCCACGAAAGCAAACCGCATTCTCAACTACAAGGAGAGACACGAAGGTTAGTTGGATACGCCATGACCGCAAAGCCATTTCATCGCAATTGCAAACAAATGTGACTCGTGAAACCGCAGAAAGATTTATAGCTGCTTGCGTTTTTGCCGAAGGCTGTCTTTACCTATTCGTGTATTATGATAATACGATGACGGGATCGACGGGGGTCGATGGAAATCTTGTCGATGGAAAATGTCTACTATGTTTTGAAATGACATTGAATACAGTTTTTTGTTTACCGATTCAATCTTTTCACATCACCTTAACAACCAAAAAGTTTTTTCGTTATCCGATTGTAGCGCAGCAAGCCACATTGCTATCTTGTGATTCACGATATTCCGTTCAGTACAAATGATATAAAATGGCAAAGACCACTTCCATATATGCGTAGGAAACGGTGAAGTTGTATCGAGTTCTGCGTTCGATATTCCTATCCATCCATTGCTCCGAGCGATGCAATGGTATCAGCGATTTTCACCACGAATACGCTGAAGATTGTCGCTATCCGTAACTCATCATAAATTCGACGATCAAAGGAGATTATCGCTCGTTTATCGGCTATAAATTGTAGAATAGGGATATCCTTAATCGTTGCTCTATATATTATAACTCGACAACGACTTAGTAGCTCGTCGTCATCTTTTTTTTTTTGTTTAAGAAGAATCCTTGTTAAGTATTTAATCTACAAGCCGCGAGACACGAACAAGTTATTTACTGTTCAAAGAAAATACGACGACGAAAGTTTTCGCTTCTGTTACATCTGTTGCCGATTAAGCGAAGGAGAGGGCAATGGTACGCGAATAAGGGAATACAGTATTTATTGTATGTATAGTTGGTGCCGAATGCGGTGAAGGCACGAACAGAGAGAGGAGTGGGCGTGCCGAGCTTACAATGCCGCACAGGGGATTTAGCGGGAAAACGGGTAATAAATCCGCTAATGAGTGTTGTGCGCGCAGGCGCTAATCTATGCAACCGCAACGGTGCTCCGCCCTCAATCTCTCGTTCGCCCTTCGAGTCGGAAGGGGTCCTTGTGAATTGCTCCCTCTTTCGTTCGCTTCGCTCGGAATGTTTCTCTTATTTTCTGTATATTTCTTCGTTTCTGCTGCCTCCGTTATTCCCTTGCATAGCCTCTCTTGCTTCAACCGCCCTTTCCACGTTCCGAACTTAGGATATATCCTCGAGTCGAGGCGGGGGGGATGATTCCCTCATTAAGAGGATTACCGATGTAAACACTGTAAATCACGTCTTTGCCGTACCGGGAAAACACGAGCCTCCTGCATGTACTATTATGGTACTGTGCGCACTAATAACTAATACGCTGATTTGGAAGTCGGAGTAAAACGGAGAATCGAACGATTATTATAAAAAATGATTATTATAATTTAATGATTTATTTGCGTAACATACAGTACAAAAAACATTGCGGAATTTTGATTTTGCATGAAAACAACGAGCCGTGAAATATCCGATGATAATTTTATTTTGTGCGATGAATAAATGTGGTCGTAAACACAAGTCTACTTTCGTAGTCGACGAAAGAGCAGCTAGATACGCCTCGAGTGGTGAGATTGAAAAAGTAAATGTCTCGGGATGGTGCGCGAACGCTTTGGCGCCCGTGGCTCTCGATATACGACGGGAGGCCGAAGCGTGGGACGCGCGGGTTGTGTCCGCGGTCTCGAGGCGGCCCCGAACCGGATATGGATACCTGGGTGCGCCGCCCCCGTCAATCGAGAGCGACGAATCAGCCGCGAAACCGCGGTAGAGGTGCACGAATCCGAAGCGGCGACTCGACCGTATCTCCCCGTTACTCCTTTCGCCGCGGTGACTCGTTCGCGATGCCTTTAAAAACAGCTCGGTGTGCTACACACCGCGCACACTCGAGAAAATATCTCCAGCAGTCCCCGCTCTATCGTTCTCGCCTTGTATACTTACAAGCGGCGCGGCTCCTGCCGAGTCGCGAAGTAAATTTGCGAATGGCCACGACTCGGTCGAACTCTTGAAATAAAAATAAATGACTACGAAATGTCTCGAGGCTTTCAATGATGATAATCGATGGGGAGAAACGTCGCGGTGTATTTCTTTCTTCACTGTTGAGTTCGCACAACAACCGGTTCAGTTTTTTTTTTTTTTTTCTTGGATTACACATAATCGAAAATTCGGATAACCGAACAACAATATTTCGTGAGGGATGAAAGAATTGAACGGAGTACATGTACATATTTAGCAGTTCGAAAATCGAGGCTAATTTTTTTTTTTTTTTTTTCGAAAACCGTGGATGGTAATAAAATGATTTTTTCTTGCAATCGTTTGGCAAAACCAAAGGAAGTTGCGTCGAGTAAAATGCAAGAAAAATCTGATACAGAGGGATACAGTTATGTTACGTTGCGCAACGATGTATTGGCATATTCGTTCGGATATCCAAACATTCGGATAATCGACGTTCGCGTAACGTTCTACTGTATTAATAAATGACGATTGGATATTTCGTATAAGGATAGAATTAATGATGCTATGGGTAAGTATGTGATTACGCGAGAGACGACCCAACATAACACTGCCTTGTATTTAGATATTACCTTTCGTATTAGAATTATAGGATTCTATTGTCTGGATTATTCCTGTCCGAATCATATACTTGCGCATAGCATCAATTAGTACTATCCACTCATAGCGACCATCCATTTTTTTTCGGGGATATATGTATACAACTCTCGTCGGAAATGTCACGAGTTCAACAAAAGGTAACATAGCTTTTTCACCGTATATTCATACACTAAAGGGCAACGTTAAGTGACACGATCGTAAAATATATTCGAAGCTTGAAAAGAACGAAAATACCGCGTCACAATGAGCGTACAAAACAGAGCGTTTAATTGCGTCCGAGAAGCTTAATGGCGAAGTTGGGTGTGCGTAGGTGGTCAATGAAATCGTAAGAACCCAGAAGCAAACGAGGAGAAAAAACAGTAATGAGCGCGTGGGGAACAATACAACGCTGGATGGGAGTCTCGAACAAAGTGAGAACGACATTACGTGCGGTGTCACTAAAATGCTCGATGAACGACGGAGAGACTACGAGAGAACGAGAAATGCGGAAAAGAAGACAGTCGTTGTGTGGGTTGACAGAAATAATAAAAAAATATATATGAAAAAAAAAACAGTAATACGAACGAGATGTGGAATGATAGAGCGAGAGACAAAGCTGATTAAAGGAGAGAATCGCGATAGAGAAACACATCAGGAGGCGGAAGGGGGACAAACAGACATATTTGACCCCAAGCCCATTGACCGAGTTAGCGAACCGTCGCGATCAGTTGGGGTCACGCAAGTCGCCACCCCAATTCACCTAATGGGGACAAATATCATAATTGCCGCGTCTTCGCTAAGCATCGAAATAGATTGATGCCCTCCCTTGCTTATCGCAGTTACTTCGCCGTTTCTGTTTCTTGTATAGGTACACGCGACATCGGACTGCATCAACGACTGTTGAATGTGCACCTCTATGTAGAATTAGCTGTGTCATACGTTTAGTATAAGTTTTAAAGATTATAGCATAGGAAATGAAAGACTGAAACCCTTGAGGGACTCTCTTAACGGAGTAAGAGTATCGTGTATTCTTTAAAAATATGCAATATAAGAAATACATCTCTGATTTACAGAGCGTTTAATCCTGAAGTATTTACCGATTGGGTAACATCGTGAAATTAAATTCAAGTCGCCGTCGGATTTAATTTAACTTGTAAGTTCTTCATGAGTAAATTTTCGAGTAGAATATCCCCAGTTAAATTCGCGTTTTCGTCAAGGGCACCGTGATACATGAAGAAATCTCGTTGCATCGCAATGTCGATCGAGAGGCAAAGAGGGGTCAAGAGAGGGAAAAAAATAAAATAAACGTAGCGTTCCGCAACCTGACGTGGGCGAATACGGTGCAGATATCCACTTGACCCTCGGCTCTTACGAATATTTATCCATCTAACTAAGGTCTGCGGTGTCAACACGAGTCAACAGTGGTCAATAAGCAATCAAGTGGTCCAGCGTCCCACACTGTACCCCTGGACCACTGTTGGCTATCCGTCATTACATTCAGACCTCGACTGCTGTGTTATCAATGAGAGACGCTCGACGTGGAAAAGCTTAGTCAAGAATTCGTGCGACTCGAATTGAGTTACTGGAAGCCTGCGGGCTTTACGCTGCGCTCGCTGTCCGTCGTTAACTTCATCTTTGTCACGTACGCGGAAGATATATTCAGACTTTTACGAGTATTGGCACAGACGTTCCTCTATCGAATTTTCTTGTTACGCAATGTTAAAAAGAAATATTTCACGAGTATATTTCTATAATCAATTCTATAACGTATTCGCGATCCAATAAAAGTATTTGGGAGCGAAAAAAACGTAAAACTTGTTTCAATCGTAACGATGAGACACGATCCCGCGATGGCTCTTCGTGTCAACGCGAGGTTCATATTAATTCATTCGAATTAATGGTACGCGCGAGAGCGGTCTCTTGTACATTGCGCGACGAGATACGGTCGGCGCAACCCCGCTCCCTCACGCACGGATTTATTGAATCACCCGATTAAATGAATAACGCTCGCTGTCCGAGTTTAATTGTCCGTCTGTTTGTCTGACATTTATCTGTATCTATATAACGTGATGCACTCGCTCTTCTCCCCCTCCTCGTCCACCCAATATTCTTCCTTCAATCGGTCGCACGGCGTGCGCCTCTTCTCTGTCACGACGATGCGACATCTAATTAATATTCATTTACGCGACAACACACAAATGGCCCATATGTTATCGAGAATGAAATCTAATGTAGTAATAATCATTTATGAGGCGTTATCTAGTTTAATCAACTTTGACCGCTTCGGTTAATAAAGACTATTAGATAAAAAAAAGATCAGAGGTTTAACTTGCATCGTATGTATTCTTGTTGTATCGATTACGAAGCGTTTCATGAAAAAATAAAAGAAAAAAAAAAAAACGTAAGAGTTACAGACGAAAAATCGATCGTACTTGGAATCGTGTAGGCGCACGCCTATGCAAAACGATCAGTGTCTCGACTGGAAATATTCCTTTTCTATCAATACAACACCGCGATAAAGTTTGAATATTTCCTTCGTGTACGTGTTTGCACTCTCTCACGATAATATATATATCGCTAGTTTGCGAACTGACGCCGCCCGCAAACTCTTGAATTATGCAGATCCCGATACCGACACATTGTCCGGAGGGAGGCGCTTAAACGAATATTCGCTCTGACGGATATAACTATCGATGGAAGTTAGGATTGACTGCTTGAAGATTGTTTTTATTTTTTTTTTATTAATTAATACGCCAATTAAGCAACAATTTGGGAAGTACCTCTCTCTTATATATTTTCGGACAGGAAAATGTCCTCTATAGGCCTTTGTATGTAAGTCAAAGACGAATGATTGTAATGCATCATTTCGAACCCATATGAAGAGAAAGTGTACAGCAAAATGCATTTATATATGTAAATATATGACATATAAAAAATAATAAGATTAATATACCAAACCAAACCAAATATATGATTAATATATTATTTATTGATTTATTTATTTGTATTTATGTTTTTAATTATACGAAAATGCCGGATTGAATTATATTTCTGATAAAAAATTTTCTTTTCATTTTGTTTATTTACATTTAGAAATTATAGCAAATTGTTCGCATCGGCGAACACATATTTATCGGCACTTTTGTACTTTATTACCACGTTGACTAACGGGTTTAACATTATGTGAGTTATGTTTGTGCCGTTTGATGCGAAACACAACGTCCGAATGAAAATGCTGCAATCATGCTGCTTTGCAGTATAAAACAAATATATACACGGCGCTGCGGTATACACTGCATGTTGAACAAATATCAAAACTAACGAAAGGAAGACATAGAAGATTTTATTATTTCACCTGGAAACAGAGAGAAGATACCAAGGAACACGTTTATGAATAATTTAAGGGACACACGCGAATATCGGTAAACCGTCGATATCGGCGATGGAACGTAATTCGAGCATTTTGCATGGTCTATCGCGAAGTAAAACGGAAGAAAAAAAAAAAAAGAAGATAGAGAGTGGGAGAGACAGAGAGAGAGGATTATTACAGAAATAGAAGAGGGACAGAAGAATTCCGCACGCGAGGGCCCGCCGAGTGGTCGAATAGCGAGCAAAGACCGATGGTTTCAGTCCGATCACAGCTGTGACGTCCCACGACCCCATCATGGATTCATCAATGATTCACCAAGGAGGAACGCTCGACGTTACGGACGTCACGAAATCGCCACTTGCCTGTCTTCTCCGGCAACGTGAGTAGCCGGAAATGGGAGTTGCAGCGAGTATAAGCAAACCACAGATAGACAGACAGAAAGACGAAACACCGCAAGGAAACGCCGTAGGACTTTCCGATCGAGAGACACATACGAGTCCACTACACGTTGGAAATTATCCACTTTCATTTTCTCTTCCTTCGTGTACTTCGCACTTTGCTTAGACCCCATTGGTATTACCAACCTGGTTATTTCAAAATTTATATTTCTCATTACTGACTATTCGGACGGTTATTATTCGGTTACCGTCCGAATAGTCGGCAGATAATAGGCAGATAATAGGATCGGTCACATGTTGGGGTGTATAGGATTTCCTTACTGAGCCGCGATACAGTGAAATTACCGCCCCATCAAATTTCTTGAACTGCAAAAGCACCCCAATGCGGTTTCTTTCTTTTTACAGTTTCATTATAGAATTTAAGTACTTTTTATTGATATTTTCAAAATAGTTATACATTTCATTACCTCGTTGCCAATTAATTGACGGTAAACTACATTATAGTGATGTATTTTTTTTTATATTCTTCGCTCATAACGTTTCAAAGAGTTTTAGACATATTTATCTACTTGAAACACTTTCTCAATGCAGACAAATCGACGTAGTTGTCAAGTAAACGCAGAATATTTTATGAGAGTTCGTTCGGACTTTTTATATCCGCAAAAAAAAAAACTGTGGCGAGTCGCCGCGCGACCGAAGATCGTCGGAGGATTACGTGTTTGACCATCGTCCGCTTCAGGAGATATATTCTCGGTGAGAACGGGGGTTGTCTGTGTGTGCCTTTCGTTTATTTACGGGGGGAACGCCACATTACCGTCAGCTTAGGATCCGAACGTTCAGCCGCGAAGTCAGCGCTTGATGGGTCCCGCAGAAGTTGAGCCGCCGTGGCACTGAGAGTTTGTATTAAAAGCTTAGGTCGGTCTTGAGTCAAAAGAATATTTGATTTTCATCCGACAATTATCGATACAGATTCACATTGTTCGCCGAATGCCCGAAAAGCGTAATTCTAGCGTTAAAATGTCCTTCATGATTTATTTATTCATTTATTTATATATTTATTTCGACGGGAATTAACCCTTTTACTGTCAATTAATCTGGAAACCGCTATTTTTGTACCGAATGATGACTTCACTACCGGCAATTCGAACGTAAATCATAATCATAAAGAATAGTGAATAGTTTTAATAGTTATCGATTGCACTACCGATTGGTTACGCCAAGAAACACGACTTGCATGCAACATAGTATAATTTCATTGCCGCAAATTGTGAGAAAGATTCGATTCACTCGGGTTGTCCATACGGTCTTTCATTGCATAGAATCCGTAGGCACATCATTGTCGAAATTTTCAATGAACTGTCCAGAGAGAGTAGACAACTTTTCGGATCATCGAGTTCTCGATTCTCATCTGTTGAGAGAAGATTTGTCATTCAACTTCCTTCTCGAATGCCAGTTCACCATTTTTGACTCCGTTTTCAACTGTACAATAGGGATGGAGATCATTCTTATTCAAACTTCCGTTAACCGCAGACCGATCATTTTCTTCAACATATCGGAACTATTTGCTTCTGTATTCAGCGTCGCGAGCATTGCTAGAGCAGTCATTTTCTCAGGTCTTTTGGAACGTTCAAATATGGAGAGAATTCCGCCTGAATTGCCCGAACCAATTTCGAGTAATCGTAAAGCCCGTCATTCTCCCATACCGTTTAAAATTATACGAACTAACAGAACCCCAATACAGCCACAGAAAATTGCGGCACAGATTACTCAAAAACTACTTCACCCAGAGCCATGACACAAAGTCGCTTCATCTTTGGTGTTTCTTCATCCGATGATCTAAACTCAAACTAACCAGATTAGCAATGGTCGCGACGGATCTCCTACAACTACCACGTACACGGCGACGGGAACGGAATCACAGGATAGTTAACTGGTCGCGATACACGGGTGAATCAAGGTATACGGAATGTCGGTGGGACAGCCACGAGACTCGATGTCGAATGTGCTAAGCTGTGAGCCTATTTGGTTAAGAAGCTAATCTCGTTCTTCCTCTAATTCGTACTGGAATTCACGAGTAGTCCGGACCGGCGTTTTTGGAGACGGAAAGGTGAGCAAAGAAGAAGGAGTTGAGACTCTTTCGAAGAGTTTCTCGCGTGACAGCTTCGTGAGACCGGCTGCACTGTGTCTCTCGACTGCTTTTCATCATCCTCGTTCTTACTCTACTGAATTCTCGTCTCGCTTTCGTCCGACGCGAAGATTGTGGAATCCCGAGGACTTCAGAAATCTCGAGCGTGTCACGATTTTCAACAGATCGGTGCTCATCAGCGCGCAATGATCCTATTGTGTCGCGCGGTTTACCGGAATATTTATTAATCGCTGCAGCGGGATTGAAAAATGGATATAAATAAGTCGAAATGAAACATTTGTGACGAGACGATCGGTATACTTTGGGAACGTACGCCACATGTTTTTAGAGTTTTCAGATCAGCTTAGTTGTGAACTCCTTCTTCCAACGAGAAATCGTGCATTCCCATGCTGTGCCGGATCAATGAGTGATCTTATCTTTCATCGATCTTGTCGGAAATTTGCTGATTTATATATTTCCAAAGATCCTGCAAAGCAAACACACAGGCAGTGATCGAGATATCTCTTTTTTTTCTTCTCGCTTCCATTTCTTTGGCTCTTTCTATCCTTTCTCTATGCAGCCATCAGTCTTGCAAAGAATTGCTACCGGTTTCCGAGCACCGGACGCATCTCCGTGTTTATCTCGGACTTTAACGCTAAGAATAACCGGGTTTCGTACTCGATGTATCAATGCCCGGTGAATGTGACAATCCAAATATTTGCCAGTCAGATTAGCCACCCTCCCTCCTTGCAGTAAACGCTCCTTGCCGGCTTCTGCCGCTGTCTCTTTCATTCTTTATTTTTCTACCGCGAATCTCCTTCCAGCATCCCTTCTCGCACCAGAGCCCAACGGAGCCCTTCGGCTTCCTGTTACATTTTTCACTGTCCCCGGACGACGCTTATACTGCAACGCACACATTTACGTATTATGTATTTTCCTGCTGATGGCTTGGCTGTTGAACACGGCGCAGCATCTGTCCCTCCGGATATATTCCCTTACCAACGCTGCACCATCAACCTACAGAAGCTCTCGTGGCCACCGTGTTCGAACTCTTTCCGATTAGCCGGAGATAATGGCCCGGTAATCTCGACGAGTGATCTTATTTCGCGTGAAAGCCGAACCTCGCGTTCTTCACTACCACCGGCCAGGTGTCTCGTGTGGCTGGAAGGTCTTTCACGTACTTTGCCATCTTTTTCGCTCGATTTATCGCTCCTTCGATGCCTCGGTTTCAACTTCTTATTACTCCATCTTTCATCTTTGCCTCCATCGGCCGGCAAAAGCGCCTCATGGAAAACAAATGTATGCAAAAAATACTTATCTGCAAGAATTTAGTTGTTTGCGTGTGAATTTCAAGAGCATTTCTGAACAATAAGTCATGGAATTTTTTAGCGTCGATTTTTCGTCATTCTTATGCTCAATACGAACCATTTCTTTTTTTCATTGGCTGTTCATTGTTCAAGGTGCAAGACAAAGCACATCAGATTTTCTATCGGATCTGAATGCCCATCTAAAATTAAGAAAAACACGCGAATCTTAAGGACAATATCGACAACGTTAAATATGCAATAGCCACGAAATATCTGTGAGCACACAATGTCTAAATACATGCATCAAGGATCCACCTTTTCTTCATCCGTAGCTCTCCGAGCTTTAGCGGCAGCGGCGGTTGCCTAATTCGAAAGCGGATACGAATCGGCTTGCCTCTCGCGACGTCAACAGCTGTCACTGTTTGTTGGTTTGCGCGAGGGATTACACGAAAATAGATCGAGGGGAATGTGATAAAGCGAGAGGATTGGGGGCAGATCGAGGGAGAGCGCGCTATCGTGCAGATCGTGAAACGTATAACGCTCGAAGGTAAACTGTATTAATGATTGCATGTCTGCTCCATAGTAGTTTCATGCCAGTGTGGCCCGGCAACTGTAGGTAAATCCGGATTTCGTGCCCGTAAACGTGTTTTATTCAACTATCGGATGTCATATCCGCATGATAATCATCAGTCGAGTATCCAAAATCATTCATGCGTAATATTATTCAACCAACGTAATATGCCGTGAAAAAAAAGTTAAATATTATCAATAACAAATTCGTTTGTCAAAATATTGGCGAATGTTTAGAGAATGTTTATGGAATATTTTTCGCAGAGTATTTCGCGACAAATCATTTAATCGGTCGATTACCGTTGGTTCATTCTTAGTTGCGATCCACGTGCTGTCTAAGTGCAATACTGGTGAGCACTTTGTTTGCCCAATCTGCAAATGTCGAATCGGTTCGTGACGATTCCTTTTTTTTTTACCATTCGCAACGCAGAGGGTGTACAGCGGGATCGTATTTCGGATCGGTTCGGCTTCTCAAAGGGTTAAGTACCTATTGCGAATCCCTCTTGTGTATTCACGATGCTGCTGCTGCATCGCCTCTAGAAGAGGTGGTTTCCGTTTCCGGATTGGCGCGCGCCTACCCGGAGGACTCTGAAAGGCATCGAGAGACTCTGCAAAGAGGGTGTTCGATGTAGCTTCGCACCACTTAGGCACGTGGGTGAACCAATGAGGGTTCTCGCGGTGCTTCTCGTACTACTCATCTTCTCTTCGAGCGAAAAGGGATCCGTTACTTCATCGGGAAAGGACGCGGACGTCTGGTACACGTTCGTAGATACTTATCCGGAAACAGGATATCTCCTCAAGACACCTCTCGCTTCTTTCTCAGATCAAAGAACAATAGCAGGAAAGCTTGAGACAGGCAAAGCGATAATATAAGGAGGCGTCCCTCGATGAACCTTAACTTCTGGTGAAGTTTGCGTTGCGTAGGTTGCTAAATATTTAAAAACGGCCGGAAATACAAAATTATACGACTTTCTAGACTTTTATTGGACTCGTTCAATGCTGATTTCAATGCTATGAGAAAGAGAGAAACTTGGATAAAATTTCGCTGGTTTAGTACACAAGCAAAAACAGGACCATCCTTGAGCAACGAGGCTGCGACTCGGAACGTGGCTGTTATTTTTCCTGCGCACGTGGCACCGAAATCTGTCACTCGCCGGAGCCACTGCTGGTCGAGAGCTGAAAAAATAATAAGAATCTAATTATGTAAATCCCAATATTAGGCACTGCGGCGTGCGACAATGTGGACGAAACGAGAAGGGAAAGAAGATGAACGGACCGACCGCGTTATCAAAATACTCGCGAACGAAACGTGCTGCGAGCACGTAGTCGAAACTACTGAGCGTTTGTCTTATATACCATTCGACTACTAAACAACATAATCTATCGTATAGTACGCGTAGTTATAACGTACATAGCGTGTCGTAAATAGCATTCAGTATATCGGATACGTGATTATGAAATTTGCTTAAAAAACGTTACGGCTCGTCTCGAAAAAAGTGAAAAAATGTCCTCAATGAGCGTTACGGGCCGTCTAGAAAAAAAGTGAACAAAAAAAATTCAAAATGTCCTCCAAACGCGTTCTAATGTTTCTGGGGAAAAAAAAATAAAAAGTGCGAGGTGTTCTCAAAAGCGGTTACGACGGTGGCGAAGTAAAATTCCGATCCCAAATCGATAGCTAGAACTACTAAAGATGTTTGCACACGTATTTTTCGTGACTGCACATGTGCTTACTACTTTTTTGTTCCTCATTAAATTATTTCTAAGATTCCTTGATCCGTTATCGATGAAAAATCATGCAAAATTATTGTACATCATTGGAGTTTATTATGGTATCACGAGAACTTGTTGTACGAAATGTACAATAACTTAACAAGTATCTGTAATCGCAACTTGTTAATTGAGTCATGAGGATTCCTGTTTCTCAACATCTTCGTATTGATCACTGATGCTACCGTTGCCCAGCGTGAATGTTGAAAGCCCCCCCGTCGCTTCGGGAACTACCCACCTGGTCGTCTATGCGTGTAGCGCGGATGGAAGATCGGCGTTGAGCAATCGCGTGAAGCACCAAAGAGAACCCATCGAGTCTAGCAGTCGAAGTACTTAGTGTCTCATAGTATATCAACCGCTGAGAAACAGAACGGCGTATACTGCACTGTTTAACCATGTAAAACGATGCCTTTCTGTTTATTTCTCCGTCGATATAACACTCGGACGTAACGTTGTATTGTCCGGGCGATACGATATAATGGGGATACGATATAAACGATTTAATGAGGAAAACGCCAGTCGAATGCAATTTGCAACCAAAACCGTGCATAACGAGTTCTCGAACGATCGGAACTTTCAATCGCCGAGAAAATATACTCCTTGACTATTTTTTGTCAAAGAATCTAAACTTACAGGTTATAACGAGTACAGCAGTGTCCATCGAAAGAAATAATTACAGGGCGACTATCGCTTCGGCGTTTATCGAAAATACGAAGCATTCGATCGATTATTCTTGTAAAACTCGCTAAAAATTTTTATAACTCTTTGAAAACCGTTCGATGATTCCATGACTCTTCGTGCGTCAAACGCGGCAGAAACGCTTGCGTGGAAAATCCATTTGAAGCGTAGCGTGATAAGCGAGATTTTCGATCCCGGACTGCATGTGTGTTATTGAATTAGAGAACACAAATTACCGTCTAGATTATGATATTCTCGTCCGTCCGCATGCTGGAGATGCTGGTTTCCGATCGTCGGATCTGCTAACGAGTAGTCGTGAGCATCGCGGCAGCATCGAGCCGTGAGTAAGAGTATATCGAGAGACGTAGAAGGGAGGGCGGGGGTTGAAAATTTGCCAGTCATCCAATCATCAGTCCTCGAAACACACACACGCGATATCCCTACAAATTAATCTTCGTTACCGCCGTAATTAATGAACACGTCCTCGATGATTCTACGCGCGTCCGTGCGATCGTATATTAAACATCATTCGTCGGCCCTTTGACACGCTTGATTTCTTCACATTTCACGAATGCGATAGGACGGAGAGGCATCGAATCGACTGTTAACAATTGATTCGATACCTCTGTGTTCATCGTCGAATGAACACTTCATACTCGTTTCTTTTTTTCCAGTAACGCAATGAATGACGTTATAAGTAAACATAATGTCGACAACGACGAACACGTGTAAACATAATGTCGATAACGACGAACACGTGTAAAGAAATAGAATTTTTTTTTGTTAAGCAACAATACGAAAAATCGATCGTGTTATATGGAAGCAAATGAGAAGCCAATTACAACGTGTGTCCTGGCGTATAAAGAGCAATTCGGTATTTGCATAACGGTGATCGGGGAGATCGCGTTTGGTTGAAATAGAAGGGTACACGGAGGAATCGAGGCTCACCCAGGCCACTCACCGATATCTCCATTACACGTTCGCACACACGGGGGCTGTAGATCAGCGAGTGTCCGCGGGCCCCCGAAGACCCGCGGGATATTTATTAAAGGCGGCGTGGTGCGAGAGTTCGAAGTTGTGCCCGAAGGGCCCGTTGCCGCGACGCATCGCCGGCCGCTCTCGCGCCGCGGGCGGTCGTCCAGCTTCGTTCCTTATGACGTCATTTATTCTCGCACTCCGCCAACCGCATAAGCGTCGCGTGTAGAGTTCGCTAATTGCAAACAGATTTATTGGGTGAGAGAGAATTCTCGCGGTATTGCCTTGTAAAGGCCCCCCTGCTTCGACAACGACGCTCTTTTCATCGAAGCACTTTGGGAACGAGGCGAGAAAAGCATCCGCGGCGACCTTTCGTTTTGCTTGCCCTGATAATGGTCTTTCCGCAACAGGATCCCCGAGAACGAAATTCGCACGTGGAAGCCACGCGGTGTTTGATATTAAATCCTCGAAACGTTTACTCCGTGTTTGTTGCATCGCGATTGGGAGATCGAGAAAAATCGAGAAATTCGATATTCGATTATCGATTATGAAATTTGAAATATTGGTATCGTGGATTAATTCTGTCGACCGATATACTCTGCTAATAAATCTCTCGCAACAATTTCAATAATTGCATTTTACAACTATTGCTTCTTTGAAAAGAAGTATATTAGTGTAAAGCGTGTTACTGTTTACGAATGTAAAAAATTATCTTAGCGGAATAAATGCTCTATACGCGCGCTTTAGGGATGGCAAATGCGAGACAATTCCGAATTTCCGATCAGCGGAGAGGAAGACATAGGATATACACAACGACGAGCAACAACATTTTATTTCTTATTTCAAAAAAGAAACAAAATTTCAAAAAGCTCATAAAAAAGATAATAAAAAAAAAAATGCGGTATTCCTGGTCAGAGTTTGCTGATTCGTCATATGCTTGAGAAAATCAAGTGACGCGAAGATTTGTTGATTCGTATCACGAAAGAATGAGGAAGACACGGATATGTGTGGTATAGACGAGAGGACTAGAATAAAAAGACTAAAAAAAGGGGAGAGGGGAGTGATGCGCGCATTAACGGCTTTGATGTGCCGCAGTGAACGGGTATCCGTTCTCGTATCCCTTCTCATGTGCCCGTCCTGTGTTTCATAGCTTGTCGCTCGAGCTTCTCGCGGACGAACCATCGAACTGTGTAACTGGACGTCTTACTTTTTATGATACGTATGCGATATACGAGTATAGATATACGTAACATGTATTATATACCCAACGTATATGTATCCGTGGAACTATTATTGCGCACCTGTAGGTATACGTCGCCCAATCACGAGGATGTATCGCAATATCGTGTGAGCTGAGGCATGTGGCAACTATGTGGATGTGAAAATATAATCAGAACAAATCAATAGTTACAAAACTTACACGATTGAACAAATCGAGCGACAAAAAAAATTGCTAAGCACAACGATATCAGTCCTTAGAGCGCAAAGAACCGGAGTTTTATTTATTCAGAAACAGGTACAGCCGTGTCACACGTATAACGTATAGCTCCGTCGCGTTTTGCCATTCCGTGAGTGAAACGAAACTCTCGGGGTGGAACAGTGGAGCTCGGAGAACACAGAAACCGAGCGGAGCAGCAGGTAACGCGCTCTGATAATTGGGCCGTAATAAATTAATTCGCCAACAATGGGGCAGTGGAGCCAAAACAACGAAGGAAAACAGAGTGTGTCTCTGAATGGAGTCTGCAAACGCAAAGGGAGGGTGGGGGGGGGGGAGAATTGAACAAGATGAAGTAGAAGAAATAAAATATATCCAGGCGGAGGTGGAGGCGAAGCGCGCGAGTTCCTCTCACAGCAGACTCTCAGACCTTTTTCTTTCTTTTTTTTTTACTTTCGCGATTCTCGCGCACCGAAGAAACTCGTGCAACGAAGAAGTGTGCACAAGCACATCGCATGCGGAGTGACGAAAGATTCTGGATACCCGGGGGAGCCGCCTCCGCAGTCCCCGTGGTACCCGGACGAGAGCGAACGAAGCAAAAGGAAGTGAGGGGAATCGAGGAAAGAGAAGGAACAAATGAAATAGCGAATGAAAGAGTGAGACATAGGTAGATTCAGCTCACTGAAAGCTGAAAGGTGAAAGACGGGAGGACGCGGCGCACGGTCTCCGGAGCCACTACACAGGGATATAAGGTTACTTGTGGGAAAGACGCCTACGTCTTATTATGGCTTGTTTTGAGAGCTACCAACTCTTTAGTACTATAATTACACGGTTATTGATAAGTCGATCAGGTTACCCCATCAGCAGCCAGGAACAGCAACGCGAAAGCAAGCAAACAGCCAACGAAAATCTCATTCCACATTTTTTTTTTCTTTTCTATTTTTCGTAACCTTTTCTATCCCTTACTAAGCAGAATAATACTTCAGCGAGCTGTTCCCCTTCGCCGTACTTCACCAGCTTTTTCGAAACCAATATGAGAAATTTTTCTCTCAATTTTTTTTATTTTTATTTTTTCGTATTCTGCACCCTGATAATTGCGGAGTGAACAATGCGATTTTTCTCGCTGCAGAGATTTTTGCTCGCAATCTATTCATAATGATACATTTAATTTAAGCTGCTAATTGAACTTAAGGATAAAATCATTACAAATTTAAAAAAAACTTGAGATAGAAAGATGAAACGTGCGACCGTCGAGGACTTGAAAAAAATTTCACATCGATCGCTTCCTCTATCGATATATACAATAGTTTTGAAGCTCCAACCGCCTCTTTTGTTTCTCGACCACCTCGTGATATGCATCAATCTCGATAAATCGATAGTGCTATTAACAAATTGAATTGTACACATTGTATTATAATTGTGTCCGAAGCTCTTAGGCTCTTCTAAAGCGTTGTCCGTATCGAGGACCCGTGACGTCTTCCCTACTCTCTTCCAGTGAAACTTCTTCGTTCTCTTCGTTCTCCTCTTCTGCCGCGGAGCTATTCTCCGCTCGTATATGCTGTACGTATGTTGTGCGGGCAATCTTATCTCGATCGAGGATCGACGCTCGCGGGCTTCTATGTATGCGAGTTACATCGATGACGATGATGAAGAAAGTTCGAAGAGGCCACTCAGTCTCGATTTTTTGACGCTCTTACGAGACCGAGTATCGCGTTATGATCGATAGATTCGAAGATCGAAAACTATATAAAACACAGAGGATAAATAATTCATTCGTTTAATTATTATTTGATATGTAGGCTGTGATAGGAAATCTTTGGCTACCACGTCGATGAACCTCCTACCGCGTAGTCAACGGCGAATGTAGTCTCTGAGAAATGTAAGTCATTAGGAAAAAAAATTGGCATAAGATTGTAGATAACGTAATCGAGATATCGATGGATTAATTTTATACGATCTTCACATACCGATATTTCAAGAGATTTCTGTAATCTTGAGAAAAATATTACAAAATATGAATCGATAAATGATTTATCAAAAAAATTTACGGCTATTAAGGTTAATAATATAGATAAAATCAGACGGTGCTAGAAATGTGTACAGCGCTATTTTTTAGATTTTGTTTCTTTACTTATTGCTAAAAAATGTTACGTCTCGAAAAGATATTAATGTAAGAATGTTTTGTCGTAATTTTTAGTCGTATCGAAAAATCAAATTATAGTTTCGGCTTCAAGAGTCAGAAGCGAAGAAACACGACGACGAAATCGTAGAACTCGGCGAGAGTAATCTCGCTACCAGACCGAACCGGTGCGCCTCGTCGCTCTTCACAGTGACTCAATAGAAGTGTGGGAATGCGCGAAATGATGGATGTCCCGCCGCTCCAGCCACCGTATATACTGCTGCATGCGTTCTACACTATTTCGTCCTGCAAGCATCGTTGAACGAGGCGCGAGAGACGAGATTCCTAAACTCGGTTTTCTAATCTGATCGGCGACTAGGCACCGAGGCGCAGCAACGAGACACAAGAACGGTCGGACGCAAACTCTCGGGATCCTCGAGGACGACGAAGGACGGAAGAATCAAGATGATCGGAGGGTGAAAACGAGAGGAGAAAGAAAGGAGAGAGCTTTTTCACAGGACAAACGACGTTGCAACGTCGCGGAGAGTTCTCCGACCGACGAAGTGCAAGAAAGTGTTTCATACGTCGAGACATCGGCAGGACACACGGGGTGTACGACACGAAAAACTTGAAGTGCATGATAATTAATGAGCCCAAAGGGAAAAATAACCACCCGCTGCGAGAGATCATTGTTTAAAAGGAAGGAGCAGGTAGCTGTCGCTGCGATGCTTCTGCTGCATGAGAATCTTGGGTATGGAGTCGAACGTAAAAGGACAGCTAGCTGGATGGTGGATCCGTTCACCATTTATCAATTCTCCCTTTCTTTCAGACGTCTTTATATTATATCTCGCGGAATCAATATTGTGACTCGCGTTTATGTTGCGACGGATGGGATGAGATGAAGAACAAAATAATAAAAAAAAAAAAACTAGTAACCAGGAATGTGCAATCGCGCACTTTCCTCTCGTGTAACATAATATACTATTCTACATCATATTATTATTACAGCGACGGTAACAATGGATTTTGTAATTTATTTGGTACATTATCGCTTCCGTCGCGGTATTTTAATAGTTAACTCTAGTAAAAGTCGTCGTGACTTCAGGTGTCCACGAAGTTTTGACTCTGCGTCCGTTTTCGTAACAATAATAGCTTCTGCGGGCTGAATAAACGATACCAATAGGTGTACTTAAAGCTATGAATTTAAGTTGAAAGCTTTCACAGTTACTTTACTCCTGTCCTGCGCCACTTGCTCTCAAAAAAATCGACGAAAAATAGGATACCGTGCGAGTTACACCGCGAGCACACAAAACATTGCCATTATTCGATCTGTTCTGTTCCGTTTCGAACGAAGGACGAAAAATGAAAGATGAAGAAGAAGAAAAAAACGATGGGCATTGAACGATCAGGTGTCGGCGCGTTTGACACCCTTATTCAAAGGGAAGTTCGCTCATGCGGGGTTCTTTTGCACCTCGAAACATCTTTTGCTTCACGTGTGCTTTTTATGTCGGCGCCTTTTTACCCCTCGATTCTTCATTCTTCAATTTTCCATCTCCGTTCACACTCTTTACGCATTGCACGTGTTTCGGTAGAGCGAACGTAGCAACGCGCGTGAGGAAAGAGTGGTCAGTGAATTTTGGTAGAAGCCAACGAGGCTAGCTGTGCGTCACCACGGGAATGTCAACGACACAATGATCTCGCGTTTGGAAGTTGCTCGATGCCAAAATAGTGAAGAAGAATAGAAGATGAAATAACAGCGATGAACAGAGATATGTTTTCTCGAACGTCACGAGGCGAGTGAACCAGAATCACAGCGAGACAGCGAAAGAAACTGAAAGTTTGAACGTGCGAGACGAGAATAAGAAATAAGGCAGATTGAAGCGATGATGAGGGAGGAGCAGGAGGGAGAGAGGGTAGTTAGGGGGTTGAACGAGATGAAAGAAGCCGACTGCTTGCTCCCACGCCTCTAGACCTCGTTCCCGCGACAATGGAACCTCGTGATCTGTCTTTTACTCTCTCCTCTCGTGTTGAGCCGCAAACACGAACATTTTTGTCTCGCCTCGTCTCTGGTTCGGTTGCTCTCCCTCCGATATAGAAAACCAAAAGCCGGCACACACAAGAAATCTGTCGACCACCCGCTGTCCAAGTTGTGACTTCATTTGGCGCAACTCTGACCATCTCCTTCGCTCCAATATTCTCACTCTTCCTCGGGATTTTCTCTATCCTAGATTTTTCCATCTCCTTCAAACACTTGGAACTTTCAGTGGGTTTTTTTTTTTCCTTCGTTCTCTGAATGTTTTCCCTCATCACCGACATCGGCTTTGAAATAAATTCGAAGAAAATTTCTCTAAACAACCTGCAACCCAACGTCGATCAAAGTTTTTAACGACTAAAATTAAGATTCAACGAACATCTTAAAAATCTTTATTGGGAGAACTTTAATTTGGAACATCGAAATGTAAATTAATAATTCATATCTGTGCATATTTTTTACATTAAAAAAATCAAAACAATTTTTTTACATTAAAAAAATAATAGTTCGTGACGTTTATAGGGATTTTTTTTCTGTTGGTCCATATAATTTCATTTATTTTGAAAAACAATGTTTGTAAACAGAATTTTTTAGTACTAGTATAATTTTTTTTTTATTTTTGCGAAAATTTTACGTTAACATTTTTTTTTTTTATTGAAGAGATGCAATGTTATCACGATAAAAATACAATCACGAGTCCAACGGTTCTTTCCCATCATCCATGATATCATCCATTATTCCATGAACAATTGGCCGGCATACCGGTGTTCTACGGATGATGACTGTAACGTCAAGGATGACTCCGGACCTCTATATCCAAATATCAACGTGTCGCGCCACTGCGCAACGAACCGCATGTCACGCGCGCATAGCGAGCATATCTATAGAGGATGGTCATCAAAGCGCAGAAGAAGAGTTTTGTCGTGCTGACGACGTTGTTGTGGGGCATTGTGTTGCGGACGGGTTTTTTTCGGTCGTCGCCTGGTCCCGACACGATAAAGAGATGTGTTTTATTAGAACGCGAGCGAGTGTGACGATTTTTGACTCTCCGAACATTTTGGTCCCGACAGCTCGAATGACTTCGAGGCACAAGCGTGTAAGTACTCGTCCGTTCGTTCCGCAGCTCTTATAATAATACACATTGAATTTGAAACTATTTCGATATTCATCTACGGCGCGGAGTATCTTTTCACGTCTCGTATATCTCGCAGGCGACGACGCTCCACGTGCCGGCATAACGCACTGGATATGCATATATATAGATATATATATTAATCGTGCACATTATTGGTGTACGCGATGGGTTTAGTTTCGATACGCGGGTCGCCGGTGAGTCTATTGGATCTCGTCTGTCCGATAAATCCATTAGCCGGCTGTATCGATACACTCGAGAGTAGATCGATCTCGTACGACCGAAAAACTGATCATACGAGATCGCTGGATCACAGTTGGCTTTTGACGTTTTCAAAGCGCGCCGAGTGTCTCGAATGAGGGAATGGTTTTGAGTATAAAAGAATTGAAAAAAAGGCGGAGGGAGGACGGGTGGGGAAGAGTGAAAGAGCGAATGAGAAAGCGATTGACGAGAGAAAGAGATCTTTACATGGCAACCGCCAATCGTCGATACGGAGTTTAAGTTTTTTGACGAGCGTGTCCAATCTCTCATACATACTATTATAATGTTATCTTATCCGTTCATTGAAACGAGATATACATATACAAGGATAGATCTGAAGAGGCTGCGGTGTTCCCGAACTGAAAGACCGAGAAGTGTGCTTAATGAATCCTATTACGAGATTTTTTGTTTCTGTGGTTCCGTACATAAGTGTCCGTTGTTTTTAGCGCACGCATTGCGCGGAACGCTGGAACAACAAAAGCCAATAGGTAGGAAGATAATAGAACGAAAGAGTGAGAAAGTCAAGCGAGCTTCGTGCACGCTGCGGGATTCTCGCGCCCCCTTTCTCCAAGTTTACTGATGATGACGTGGTCCAGGTTGCGCGCAGCATAACACAGAGAGAATTCCTGTCCCCGTGCGAAGCCCCGCAGGATAATCCTTCACCGATGCCGGCAGATCTTCGTCCTCGTCGTATTCCTCGGCGTCGTCGTCGTCGAAGAAAAAAAAAAAAAAAAAAACAAAGACAAACCCATGTCCCACCTCGTCTCGCACTCTCACGCTCCACCTCCCTCGTCATCCAATATCTTCTCTTCTTCTTTCCGTCCGCCGCGCGCGTTCCTCATCGTTCAGCTTCTTCTGCTTCTTCTCTCATCCTCACTCTCTTGGTGAGTCTTAATCCTCCGTGTGATTGCATACCCGATACCAGGTGGACGTTCACGTGGAAGGAAAGAGAGAAGAGTAGACGCCCGTCGCGTATATGCGAGTCTGACGGACCGTAAACCCTTTACCAGCTGCGGGGGGTTCCCCTCTTTCCTTTTTTTTCTTTTTTCTTTTTTTATAGTTCCCATCCCCCTTTCCATCCGACACCCCGAGCTATCGCGAGTTATTTCGACTTCTCGTTTATCCGCACTTCTCTATCGTGTTTGGTAACGTGCGTAGTATGATCGACAAGCGATGCATCGAATGTTTAAATATTCCGTTACAAACTCTGATTCGGCGTTGATAAATATTTGAAGCTTTGAAACAAGACGAAATCTAAATAAACACGGGTTCGTAACGAAATGTTCAAACAGTCGACGCCTAAGCAATAGCCTGAGTCACTTGCATAGCTGCCGCTTATGAGAAGACCTGTTTAACATTTTTTATTCACTTTAAACTACAATTGTAAATTTAATGCACTGGTATCAAAAGATTTTATGCGTCAACTGGTACATTAGATTTAATAACAATAGCAATGGAAAATGAATGTAATCCTACGGTATCATTTAAATAAATTATCAAAAGTAAAGTATCTTCACGGTTTTTAATATACCGTCCATGAATTTTCCATCATAATTGTACAGTCAATTCAATGGACCAATTTATGCATAAAAACGTCCAGTAGCAGTACAGAAAAAGTTGAGCAATTTTTTTTTTTTACGCGTTTCGTAGCTGACGAGATTCCTCAAGATCCATTGATCCCTTTAACAAGTTTTCAAGCGTAAGATGCGATCTTCGGTATTCAATAAAATATAAAACATGTAAACCCGATTAAAATCCAGAACTATGTGGGTATCTTTATATCGAGATAATTGATAAAGAAGCGTCAATGAAATGTTAACGTGTGATTGGATATATATGCAAAGCCAGTTCGACAGTTCGATTATACGTCTATTAATATATCCAGGCGCGCGGGATATGATTACGAGATTGCTAGAAAGGATCGCCGCGTGGAACGTTCCGAAGGTGGATATACGAGAATGGGAAAGCGAGAAAGAATGACAGTGGGAGAGAAAAGGATCTTGTGAAGGCGGTCATTAGCGGGTTGTGACGGGTCTTACTAATAGGCAGGAGACAAGTGAAGATGTCGGGGGACTCTCGGTCTCTTCGGTGCAGCCCACTATATCCAGGTCGCTCCGCTCTATACTCCGCTCGTTGGGCTTTCGATGATACGACGTTCCAGCATCACGGCGGCTCCTTTGAGAGGCACCGGCATCGAACGATGCTTCTTCGTTCGAGATCACCGGCCAACACCAGCAGAGTGAAGAGACCTTGCCAACGGGAGAAATGTGCACTGACTTTGCGACGAATACACCTATCGCCGTGTCTTCTTCTTCTTCTTCGACTTCTTCGTTTATTACCGACGTAAGACGCGAAGCATCATTGTCTATAACCGCGACTGTAATCATTTATCGACTCGCGGAACAAGCGAAGTCACGCGGATTATCGAAACTCGATGAGCTGAATGCACACGTAAAACAGCCTATTAATCAGTACATTCTAATGGTTGAGCTAATATCATGAGTTTCATGCAATGTTTTCCCATCTCGATCGTGGGATCAAGCCTTAGGAACAATCGGTGGCTCGGGTCGCTGTTTTCAAAAGCGAAGACGGCGTTATTTACATTTTGAAAAGTACAAAAACCACAGAAGCCACCGCGATCTTCTCGATCGAACGAATACACGAATCTCCATTCTAGCGATTGTCGAAGATGCGACACTGATCAAGGATCAAGGATCCTTGCGAGAATCCTGTTGCGATGACAAATGAACTGTTTACTCGAAATCGCGGCAGGCACAGCCATTACGGTCCTCGGTTATCTTGCAGCTTGTCGTCCATTAGGACGTGTTTTTTTTTTTTTACTTTACTACATAATCCGGATCCCTATCTCGCACTACCGATCTTTTCGACTCTTCGTATGTCGTTCCTTCGCCTCTTTTCAGCGGTATACGATACATTTTGTGCGTTCGGTGCCGCTATATCATCTTCTCACATCTCTGTCTCACGCCGCAAGGGTTTTCCATGATGATGTATACGATAGTGAAATAGATACGGCAGGCATCTTCGCACTCTCGTGGCCAGTGGGTACTCACGAATATTAGAAAGTTATGTTGCTATATTAACATAAATTATTCCATTATCATGAAAATAATCCCTTCAACGGAATATGTTTTGGAGAAGAAAAACTTCGAAGTTAAATATCATCGATAACCAATTGTTCATATATATATAAATTATTTATCATAAATATTTTATTCATTAATAAATAAGTAAATAAATTAGATATATCATTGAGGGGGTTTTACATTAATTGCATTTAATACATACCAAATGAAAAAATCCACTCGTAAACTAGAGTTGTTTATTGCTCTGAAAATCCCCAATTTCATAATCACATTCAATTCGTCGATAATGAAATGGAAGGAAACAAGAATTATAAAAGATTACATACCGGTAAATTTCACCGTTGCGGGAATTAAAAAAAGATTTTCCATCGAAAAAGGAAACGATAGCGAACAGTGAGCTGAAAGGGGGGATTGCCAGAAAGAAAAAAATATATATATAAGTAAAGAAAGGCTTTTCGAGATCGTCAAAGGCGCGCCGCTCTCGTTTATAACCCAACTATTTCATGAACACAGATTGGTCCTGGTGCGGCAGCACGACGACGCCATTCGTCCGTCTATAATAGCCTCACGTTGCTTCTCGCTCAGTTAATACTTTTAATACCAGCAAACCGTCGAAAACGGTCTGTTTTCGATAATATTAGGAAAAATATTTATAAGATTTGGTCGTAGGAGCCGCAGGCGGGGTAAATAGCCGGAGCTAAATAGGCCCTCTGGAGCTTAATAGCCGAAAGAGCCGATATATACATAAGCAACCTGAGAAGGGAAGACTCACAAACCTTTGCACTGCTCCCAGCGCCCTATTAGACAGATTATTGGAGGGTTGATATTGTTCGCGTGCCGTGCGACTATACTTTTTCGTGCAATCCGATTTTCGGACCAAATTTTCAAATGATCACAGCATTCCTCATCTCTGTCGTACCGCTTTACTCCGTTTTCTTGTTGTTTCCTCTTATCCACTTTGGGAGCTTTATTTCACCCGCTCTCTCGGTCCCTTAGTCTTCTCCGTGTACACAGCTATACACAGCAATACACAGCTCGCTTTAACCTTTTTTTCTATCTGCTTAAGTCGCGCGACTGGTCACACCAGCGAAAAGCAACAGTGAAGAAGAGAATAAGGAGAAGGGTTGCGGCTAATAGTCTCCAGCCGTTCTTTCTCCGGGGTGCATGAGCCGGACGTCGTCTCGTGGAAGCCGCGATGAATGTTTTTCTCCTTCTAATTCATCTCTCGCTTTTCGATGTGGCGAACGACAAGAGACGAAGGAGTGGAAGAGAAAAAAAAACGTGAAGTACCCCACTGAAAAGAGGATTTTCCGCGCTGTGGAATGAAGCAAACCGGAAGCGGTTTGGCACGCACGCTGCGTCCCGAATAGAGCCTTTGCTGAGTTATATACAACTATGTATAAGTACGCGCCGTAGACGTGTCCTCGTGGCTTTCGCTCTTGAACCAATCGATGCTACTGGAGTATACCAGCCGGCCTTGTGGACCTATTCGCTTGGAATAATAACGTTATATTATACCGCGGCTTACTCGCTCGCCAGACATGCTACGGCCTTCTGTATTCGTAACCCTTCGAACGATTTTAGGTAAATTCTGAAAACAGCATGACTAAGGTAAGGTATAGTAGTATTTGATGCAGTGGTTTTTTTTTTTTTTTTTTTTCGAATTTCTATCATTGCGACCAATGTTCCACTTACATTTCGCTGTATATACTTTTGCAAAAATTGCGTCGCCAATTTTTCGTGTTTCAATACAGCAAATGCCGGGCATCCCTCTGGGCGCACACGTTTCCGATGGTAATATTATTATAGGTACATTGTACGACGGAATCCGCTATTAAGCGGGCGGTATGCGTGGTACAATTACCCGCTCGCGATGGCCGCGTCGGTGGCGCAGACCCTGCACATCTGTTGATATTGTCGATAAAATGCAGAATATGGCGCGAACGCGTCTGTCTGTGGCTCCCCTCCTCCCGGGATAATGTTATCGAACTGCATTGCCCCTGCACACCGGTAATTGCACGCACATCCGTTTACGATATGTCGTTCATGTATCGTAATACGGCATATCCACTCTGCGCGCCCTTCGTGCGTCTCCTTTGTCCGATACATTGTTGCAAAATGTTGCAAACTATATTGCATTAAAAAAAAAAGTGTATATTATCAATTTTCGTACTCGTGTTACAGTGAAGGTTGGCGTAAATGATATATAGTTGCATCTTAAACGCATAATTTGTGCCTTAGTGCTGTACGAAAATGTTATATTGCACGTTTCAGCAGAACTTTGGGTGCGAATTAATTTCGAACCGAGACGGCTAAACCGGATTTCAACCGTTCGCGTTTTCCGACAGTCCGTAACCGTAACGATATTACATGGTGGTCACTAAAAACAGTGAACAAAATTCCCTGACTTTTTCCTAACCAAAATTCACACATATAGTGAATCAGGGATAACTAATTAATGAAATTCCTGACGTACGCACTTTTTGATTTTGGCTAAAAGAATGAAAATCATCAGAGAACCGAATGATAATCAATGAGGACAGGTATAACGGGGAGCTCTGGCATTTCTTGGCGCTTCGGTAGGACACACGAGAGTTAGTCGCGAGTAAGCGTATACGCACGCGGTTCGGTATATCTGGCAGTTAAGATGGATCACCTCTCGCGGCTCTGCCGTCTTCAAAGCGCCAATCCGCCTGGTCCTCTCCTGCCACGCTGGATAACTCTATTCGTTGTTGTTATTATTCTTTTATAATATATCGCGTACCATACAACACTGTATGTACTATATAACTATGTATATAGAAATAGTATGGTACAACAGCAACCGCGTACGTATAGCTTATTGATGTGTATGTGGATATGTATGTAAAAATGTCAGAACGGAACGCCGAGCTCATCATCGACCTGTCCAACTGTATATAGAGATATCTCGAAGCCGTGTCCACCGCAACTTGGACTGTTATCTAGCTTTGGCTCAACAAACGTTCGTTCACAGTAACGTCGGAGTTCGAGTCCTCCGTGCCGGACTATACAGACTGCCGTTCTTTCTACTCTTTTCCTGTTGATCTCTCCACTTCTTCCTTTCTCGCGGGTCCGCGTGGTCTAGATTAATCTCGCGGCTGATTGACTCCGTCGATCTAATCAACCGACGCCTTTTCTCTACTGTATCAAACACCGATATACGCTATACCTTGGTAGAATCTTATTGAAAATGGCTGGAGCTAGAAAATTGTGCATTCCGGTTTCAAACGTCGTTGATCCTGCATACGATGATTTGTCATAAACATCGATAAATAAAAATGTTTGTCGACCAATAATAAAATATCATCCTTTTTTTCTCAACTGCAAAGAAGCAGCGATAAAAAAAGAAAATTGCAGAGTTGGCAAATACTGTTGCAAGTGAACGAAAAATGGTGTCGGATTGTCAACAGCCGGCTAATTTGTGCAGCGTGCGGGGGAACAGAGAGGCGGTAACATGGTCGTTTTATACTTTAGCGCTGACGGTGCGTTTGATAATAGGAATAGGAACCGGTAATTGGTGTAATGAGAGCGTTTCACGCCCCGCTCGAGGCTCTATCCACTCTGGCAATCTACCTTCGTGTTCCCCGATCGCATACTCCGCACGATTCGTTTGTGGAGTTTCGATGTAGTTTGTGTGGATCGTATACCTCCGCATCGGCATTAGCCTAACCCATATTAGTACCGGGGGGGGATTAACCGCCGTGTTAGGCGTCAGTGTACAACGATCTGAAGCGTATCTCGACGCCCTTTATCGTTCTCCGGCACATGCAAACACATACAAACACACACACAGAGCTAATAAATGATCGTGAGCTTAATACAGTATTGTCGAGGAGTCGCGCAGTTGTTGAGGCAAACGAGCCACCACCGTTAGGCGAATTAGATCGTCATCTGTCCCCCCTATGACACTGGCGCAGTGTCACCAACAGAGGTAACGATCTCTGATTGCTTTAATTTCCAAGTGTGCCAAGCTTTGCATAGATCCCGCCGCATATTAATCCATATCTTCGTCAATCTTATATGAATTTTATATTTCTCTAATTGCTATCTCTCAATCAAACTTTGATCGAAAAAGCCTTTGGGAGGGAGCGGAGAGCTTCTCTCTTCAACACGCAAAATTTACGAGGATTCCTTTGGATCTCCTTATCGCGATAATGAAAGGGTTAAACAGCCGCGCGTGCCACGGTTAGTTTATACGTGTGTATATGCATGCGCGCCGCCGCGTTCCTTCCTGCGCCCGTTTACGTCTCTGTATACGATGAAAATGAGAAAGAGGGTGTCGCGTGTTCGGCGAACGACGACATATGTAGCGTCCGAGTGTCGGCAACCCTTCTGCCGCTGTCCACTCCCTCGTCCACCGATTGTTCAGGTAGCATTAACTCACGCGACTCCGTTACACCTCGTGCCGCTCTATTTCCCGCTCTATCAACGCGTTCTCTCTCCTCAAAACCTTTGCGCATAAAAGAACGCCGCGCCGTGCCACGCACTCTTCCGTCTGCTGTCATTCCTTTGCCAAAATCGTCTCAGTCTTTTTGCAAAGGTCTTTTACCTTTTCATTATCGATTATTTGGATTTATAAAATAAATCGAAAATCGACGATCATTCACTGAATGTGAACGAATTTACAATATTCTGTAACAATAAAATATCGTCGATCCGGTCGTAGATTTGGATATACGAAAATGAAATTTTATACGCTGCCTCCTCTTTTTCTCATGGTTATTACAATGCCATTCCTTTGAATTCAAGCCTCTTGATTTTTCGTATATGAAATAAAATGCGTGTCTACTATGGAGTACGGAATAGAAACGTACACAGGTATTATCGGTTGAACGACCGCGAACAGACGCATTCCCGATCATTAGATATCGAGGGCGTACTTGAGAATAAGCGTACGGAGGTATAGTAGCTACGTTACATCGCATGGCTATGGTAGACGTAGTAGGTATACTATAGAAGATCGGAAAGGGCGCGAGAATCAAGATATCGATACTCCAACCGACAAGCTCTTCAGAGTTCCCTTCGCTGCGGGGTCATTGATACCCGATCGACCGTTCACAATCGCGCCTTTCGATGCATTGTCGAAAAAACAGTCATCGAGTTTTCTATTTTCTCACAGTTATACTGTAAAATCTTGTAAATGCGCTCGATCAAGAAACTTTAATGATCGATTATCGCTCTTATTCATGAATCTCATGAATTTTTCATGAATTTTCGTTCGTTGAGATATTTTTTTTTCACTGTGTGAAAGTAAAATACGCTTTTTCCTTCGTCTACGTTAAACCGCTGTGACAAGTTCTCTAAGCGTTGTTTAGGCGCATAACGCGACGGGAATCCGTGTGACTTATCGTGATCGCTGTCCACCGAGACCCGCTTGACGTATCTATGACTCTATGAGTATAATCAGAACTATAAATGTCTCAGGAGATACGAGAAAGTCTGAGTCGTGTGACATCTTCACCGATCCTATTAAAGCCCCGGGCCGTTCATGATTAATAATTCCTAAATTAAATTAAATCAAGCCGACAAATGCCGACGATGATCATGTCGGGATTAGTCCTCTGGAGAGATTGCCGCTACACACTTTCTCACTATGTACGTTCTGTTAGCTTTCCTCACGCCAATTTAACGTGGTAACGAAGCTAGGGGTGTGCTGTACGAGAGCTTGATATTTCGGAATCTCGAATATCTTTCTGGCAACGGCAACATTGAACAAGCTAATAAACTATTCAACTAATCCTGGTGTTTTTTTTTTTTTTCGTAATTTCGTGCGAAATTTTACTATACTGGATTAAGATAGTTAGAGTTAAGCAACAGAGAAGGGTCGAAGCTTTCGTGATCATATTTACCATCGATCTAACGATATGTTCACATCATATCAGTCTCGAATCGCTGATTTCGTTTCTTCCAATCGACTTCCCTTCTTTCGGCAGAAACAGCAAAATTTCTTTAGGCGATCGAGAGCAGTCGCGTGCGAAACTAGAGGACCGAAGAGACGAAAAATTGCGTTACACAGCGGCGTATATACTCGACCGGTGAGGAATCTTTCGGGCGGATCGATTATGCGATGAATAAAAGAACAGAACGATTAGGCATCGTTGAGTTTGGGAGCGCGATTTCGGCAGGGAGTCGGTTTGCTGTGGCATTCGGATTCGATGGAGCAAGCAGAGTTCCTGCCGCGTTCAGCCAGCAGGAAGTCTGGCCAGAAGCGATGCAACAAGTGGCTCCCAAGAACATTAAACTCTGTGCAACTCCCTCTGCGGCGATTCGATTTTTTTTTTTTTTCATGCTTTAGACGTTCGGATAAGTCGCGATGACGAGAATCGCGTGAGTTAAGAAAAATCTATATAATTCACGTTTATTACATTTATTCTGCTACACAATCACTTGTGTTTATCCGAATTGTAAGATAACTCGGAAAAAAGGATTTTCTGCCGTTTTTCTCGCACTAGTGCGGGAAAACGGTCAAGAAATATAATATGCAACTCGGGCCGAAAAACATCGAAATCACTCCAAGCGAAACTCCAAGAAAACTTACCAAGATTCGACATAATAATAACCCTCTACATAACCCTTCAAAGATCCTTTTATACGAATTCTCGAGAACATCTCCGATGCCAGAACGAAACAAGCAACTGAGCACAAAGTTCGCAGTCTCGCACATGTTTTTGCAATAAATATACATATTTTTAATGCGTGTGTAACGATAACGCAAGTCATATTAAATTCTTGAACATTGCACCGTTTAACGAAGCACGTAGGTACAGTTTTCTTTTGATGGAGAGTCATGATTCTTTTATTATTGTTAATCATCATCAATAAAATCGGGACAACCTTGAGTCACGTTTCGCAACGATTTATGGACAGAAAATATGTGAGTCCATCATGAAGTCAAATACCGAGACTCGTTTCATTCGTACAAGCAGTACAGTAGTACTACCTGCGCGAGTAGTTTCACAGTAGTACAGCTATTACCATGTACAGCGCGTCAATCGATTTCAATCTGAAAGACGTTCCGAAACCTCGCAGAGAGACATCTCATCGATATTAATTCGTAATCAATGATAAATCTTCAATGGAATTTCCGGTGCGCTCGTAGCTTCGGGAACGAGTCTTGAGCGTAGAATACGCTACGGAAGCCTTTACCCTCCTACCGAATGACGCGAATGCTCGAAACATCAGCATCACAGTTTCACCATTCCTCTCTCTTCTTCGTTGTACCTCTTAGAATGCAGCTTGGTATAGATAGACGAGTCGGAGAAATCGATCAAAGTTCTCTCAGTGGACGCGTGTACATGTTGGCGGCACGGGGAGTTTCGTCTGAGAAACTCGTACGTAACGTTAAAGACAAGACGCTCGTTCGGTCCGATCGTTGAACATTCGAAATTCCACAGAGCCGACCGCTCTCATCCTCAATGAAAGACACAGCTGAGGGGCTACGGGGCTACAATATTCTCTCGGACTCTGGGCAAAGAGTCGGTGGAAGCCTCTCGTCGTAGCTCGTCGTCGGCTTCGCCGCTCGGACGTCTGACCAGAGCGAGACATCGCGCGCCCAATGTCCGACGTCTTTTTCGCGAAGAAGCAACGGCGGACCGAGCCGGAATGAAGAATCTTTCGTCGTCGCTGTACCTCGACGAGGAGCGCGATTCGGCAAAGCGATTAGTTACACGCGACATTCAACGGTGTGTCTTTATCCGTTTGGTTACATTCGTATGCAAATGTACACGAGTCTTTTGGGCCGTGCGCTCGGCACGACCGGTAAAGACCTTATTCTCACTATTCTGTGTCTTGTCGGGACCCATTCCCAATGCAGGAATACCTACAACAAACAACGAGCGGCGCGGTGCTTGACGACATCAACCGAGAAATGCGAAAACAACGAGTTCGCCGCTAAAGTCATTTCACAACGCGCGCTTCGATGGTATTTCTATGTACGTGTACACATGTAGATATTTTAGTGGCACTGCTAGAACGAATAGTTTTCAGCGGAACGAACGAGAAAAAAAATGCCTCAGGCTATGGTGTTTTGATTCGTGATTGAAATACTAGAAGACACCTGTCAGTCCTTCGTGTATCGCTGGCATTTAATTTTTCTCTACGCTTATCTTTCTATCGTTTTGCGTAATTCTGCCGTAAGTGGTCGAAGTCAACAGTTCGACTCCAACTGTATTAGACGCGTCAACAGTTTTTTTTGTTTATACCCATCTGAAAAAACGTGAATATTGTTGCCCAATTTTTGAGTCTAATACCGATAGTCGTTATTAATTTAGTTATTTAAAATTTGTAATTATTTTTTTCAAATATTCTATCTTGAATTTTTATGCGAAAGCAAAGCTAAAGTTCTCCCTTCAGTCACAGCAATAAATTTGATGAAATTCTAAAAAAGAGAATGAATGAAAAATGAAGACGAGAACGAGAGAAAAGAAAGTGGATTCGAACAGCAAAGTGCAAGCGGTACCGATAAAGAAAGCAGTAATAACGCAATGGCTTTCAGCTCATTGTCCGTTGCCATCAATGCAATGGGATCGAGAAATCATTGATTGATTATTTTCTAAAAATTAATGACACGCGATCGACAATGGTTACTCGTACTATACGATTTTCTGATAATTGACTATAGATAAACTCTCAAGTTAAAAAAAAATCAACAAATTGCCCGAATCAAAAGTCTCACGATGCGGAAAGTTCCGGTATAATCCAGAATTAAATTTTCCACATTAAACCCGTTAACGTAATACATAATGACAATCTCATTTTTTAGCATCGACATCTATCGGGGTAGTTACCAATGACGTTATACACAGTTCAATGGTAACAATGGTCAAAGAAGCACGCGCACGAGAGCATTCTGAAACTAACAAATTAATATATCCGCTTTTTAATCCCAATGTAGAAAGGTTAATTCGAGACGAGGGAGATGAGAAAACGAGATAACGCGCGCGATGGCCACGCGACAGGAAGACGCTCTTGTTGCGGCTGTGCCAAAGACGAGAAGATGAAAATAAAAGAGTTCCACTTTCGCTCCCTTTTCCTGTACAAATTGTGAACGTGAGCCCTCCTCGTTCATTCCTCGTAAGCGAGAGCGCAATAATCACGTAAGAACCGCGCCAGCAACAGACAACGAGAGGAGAGTAGTCTAGCTAAGCAGCGATTAATCAATTAAGCAACCGAAAAGTCGTGATCTCGCCTGAATAACTGATGACTGGACCGCATTCACTGTGAGCAGTGGTCACTCTTGATAAGTCTACGTCCCAAAGTGCCTCGAACGATAATTTCGTTAAATCGTAGCGATGTTTATTAATCAATGCCGATATCAACGAAGTCGGCTTTTTCCCCCCGCCGGCCAGTCGCCAGTCGGTATTTTCTTCCCGAAAATACGATGCACTGTTTTTTTTTTTTTTGGGTCGTCTCGACGATTACTCTAGCGAATTGAAAGAATTCGAGAGACCTTTTTTCGCCAAAGGAATCACGGATAGAGTCCGCAGAATGCGTGAGGGAACTCGTGAAGAATTCGTCTCGCTTGCGTTCCACTGTAACACACGACCGCGAGGCAAAACATTATAATCTACCGGGAGGGTTTATTTTATGACGACGGGTGGGTGTCTGTATTATAAAAGGCTCAACGGTGGGTCGAGGTGCGAACAACCTGTAACTCTTTCGTTTCTCGCACCGCGGGGGAGCTGGGGACCAACTAATTCCCACCATGAACATGCCGCGATCACTCAGAGCCCGTGAAGAACTTAACTCTCGCGGTTATTGTTCAATAAGTTTCGTACTGCGTGTTCACTATCGTGACGAGAGACAGAACTTATTAGCGCTGTAAATTTTCTTATAATTTTTATCGTCTCGTCCGAACATGAAACAACATACGTGTGGGTAATCCGAAGGAAACTACTTGCAGAAATGTGGTTTAGATAAACGTAGTAAAATTCTATCGATCGTAATGGCTGAAGACGCTCAAGGTGCGGTAATGTCCGGATTTAGCCGAACTGACAAAGACGTAAGCGTGGGGTAACGCGTGTATTCTCCGCACTTCCCATCGCGTCTGTATTTTCGTGCATTAACAAGCCACTTGTTTCAGCCTCTCGGTTTCTCTCCTCCGTATAGTGATCGCGTCGTACGAGCAATGAGAATAAAGAGGGGAAGAAAACGAGTTGAGAATAAGAGTGAGCGCGTACGACGCGTATTATACACGCGATAACACGCCTGCGTACATACTATGTACACGCGCCGCATATCGGGACGTGTTACATAGCGTTCACATAAACGACTGTCTACACATCGTGTAAGGCGCGTGTGCCCCTTGTCGTGCACGTTTCCTGCGAGAGTCTTACGGAGTGGGCGTCCCTCTCGTTTCGTATACACGCCACTAATCCGTGGAATACAATTCTCTCACTAGGATCGACTTGCAAATAATGAATCTTATATATTTATATATAAATTTCCATTTACGATAAATGGAATATAATTCTAGAAGAACAAATGACATCGTTAACGCTATACATTGATTATTCTACATCTCTGCTTTTTAGAAAAGTAATGTACGATTCTTCCCGCAAAGCGGGAAACGTATAGGTATTCGAAGAAACTATGTAAAATATATTTTGTAATTTGCAATTTGTAATATATTGTGTATTTGTTTGTTTTGTTGTATTTTGTATTTGTTTTTTTATTTAGAAAAATATATTTCGTAATTATTTTTTATGTTGAATGTCGATGTTTGTTCGATGAAGACATTGCGAGAGGCCCTCAAAAAGCAAAGGGGGGAGAGGGGGGAAGGTTTGTGTGAAATCGTTCGACCAGTTTTCATCGTCGAAACTGCTCCGTTTGCCATTGTTCGCATTGCGTAGACAACAGTGTGTCCATAGACACAGCGAGACATAATACACGAACGGAATCTAATCGAGAGTTAAGAGCGCGGCCAGCCGACCACTTGAATACGAAGGGAAGGGGATCACACCGCACGCTCTATCACCACTTTAGTTCTGTATACGTAGCCACGTACGAAGTTATGGAGGCCTCGTATAATATTGTACATCGGGCGAAATGTAAAGTCACCCTTCGGCGCGACGCGGGTACCGTGACTAATCGATGAGCACGCAGTCGGTCCCGTTCGATCAAAACGAATTCACGACTCTCTTCGTAATGCCCGTACGAAGGTTTTCGTCCACAATAGTTCATACCCCCTTTTGACAACGTATAAACAAAATGCGCATAATGCGCGGTTGAAAGTGTTCAAAATAAATCATTCTTCAAATTGGATTTAATGTAAAATTCTTTACGTCGCATTTACCGACGTACGGAATACAGTTGTGTGATTAATCGCACGCGAGACCCCCACTCGTATTTAGTAAATGAGTCAGTCAAAGAAAATAAAAATATGCAATTTATTTTTTATCATAGACTATCCATCGGTATCCATTTGATATACGTTCAGACGATGAAAAATTATAGCATTTAATTACGGTAATTGTGACAAAATATTAGTTCGTTTGGAATGTTATCTAAATACTCATGATGCGCCTTTATCGAAACAAAAAAAAATTAAATATTACTGAAATAATATTTGAAAAACATGTTACATTACTTCATGTGTATCACAAGTAAAGAAATGAAGCCACACATCATTGCGGGGTTCGCGATTACGGGGGTCCCGTGCGAAGCTAAACTGTTTACAGGTCACGTGACACTGATGGGGTGCAGCAGGCATCTAACCAACTCCGCAGGACCAGCAGCGAAGCATCGCTCGGAATAATGAAGAGAGGAGTCACGAAGAGTGGCGAGAGAAAGAGAAAGGGACCAGGCGACGGGGTTGAAATTAACGCGAAGTGCGCTGAACCGTTAAGAACTCGGGGTTTCCCATGATGACTTTAATTTGCCCCACGGTGTCCCACACAGCCCTCTATTGGAGTATTTCTTCAGTGATCATTTTCACTACTGATCACCATCGATCTTCGCGAATGAACAAAGTACAAAAAATCTAACAGGCGTCAAAATAAAACGGAAACAAGTACGGCTCATAAGGACACGCACGCAAGGGAAATGCTAGTAAAAAGAATTTTTGTTTCCCACGATAACTTTAATTAATTGATCATTCCCATCGCGGTCTCGACGATTTTTCAATAAATTTCTTTTTTCTCATTATCATCAAACAAAAGCCATCAAGATTATTGTCGTTGAATGAGATAATTGCTCCGTCTTAATGGGCGTCTATATAATACAACTGCTAATATATAATTATAGTTCCTGAACCGTTTAATGAACAAGTTAATGGGTGAGTAAAACGTTAGGCTATTTTTTCGTAAGGCAAAAAGTTCTCCGCGTCTCCGATGATCGATGGCAAAAAGAGACAGATATAGTAAAAAAAAAAAAAAAAAAACATCGGTATATGAAGCCTAAAGAGAATTTTTCGGCCATAAGTGCCGGACGACGACCTTGCAGTAAACTCGGACGCGAATGCTAGTCCTCCCCCCCCCCCCCCCCCCCTGCCGCTGATGAGTCGATGAGCGTTTTTTTTTTGCACGGCCTTTAAACGCACTCGCGACACTTTCAATTGGGTTCGGTCAATTCTAGTATAAAAATGGTGGCATCCGGCGCGCGCCGCGAGGTCAATCAGACGACCTCGTATCCTGGGTCTTGGACCCTTTTACTTCTTCTACATTTGCTGCTTGCGGCTTTATATGCGGTAGCTGCGCGATGCGGTACGCGGGTCAACCGCTTGACTCCTTGACTCGAACTCCCGACCACAACCAGCTGCCCCCCCTAAGGCTCACCGCATCTTTGGTACTTTAGAATCTTCATTCTTAAATTCTCGCGTATATACGCGACCGCGTATATACTACATTATTATACTACATCTGTAGTATGTAGTAGCGCCCGTAGAAACCTCTTTCATTCATGCCACTCTCATTCATTAATCGCATCTTCTCCCCATTGTTTTATTTTTTTTCTCTTCGTTCTTCAACAACGAGGATTACAGAAATGAAAGGCAACTTACAATATTTTTTTTTCCAGTGTACGCATCATGAAATCGTAAAGTACCGTGATAAGTGTTGAACTATAATAATCAGGTGGAAGCTTTTTTATTCCGATAGCAATAAAAAAAATGTATTCCGCAGAATTCACTTTTGTATAAAATTCTAAAATAAAAATGATGCAACGATTTTGATTTCTCCAAACCTCATTGAAATCGTCCTTTAAAGGCTTTCAACTTATGACTTTAAACTGCTTAATAAATGATAACTGCTTACTGATGACTGACTTTCTATATTGTCCAGATGACGAACGTTGAATTTTAACGACCAATGCTGCATTGATGCAGAATGTAATAACCGTGTCAAGGCTGTCGCTAATTATTGCGACTGGCACAGTATTACTGCCATTCATATCGTCTCTCCAATTAACGAAGACTCACAAGTAGGTATTAATAATAAAATTGAAGAGCGCGATAATAGCTACAAACGATCTTACTGAATTATTTGGTTCTGCAACCAAATCCCATGTATTCCGAGTCCTGCCGGTTCTCTCAGTGAATGAAGAAAATGGTGTTCACAGCAAAAATCCGATATCGATATCGTGACGAATTTTTAGGGAGACGACCAGACGAGGAGCAGCTAAAGCACGCAAAATTTCATTCGTCGCGGTTAAGGGTAAATCCGAAGAGGGTGGACGCGGTATTAGCAACCGATTTAACAACGGCGGCAGCAAATAGAACTGTTCGCATCGAACAAATGCATTGAAGCCCTATCCTGTAATGCGGTACTATCGATGCTGCTGCAACTCAGCCGTAACGAGAACGCGGAGCAACGCCCCTCGCACTTCACTGCAGTACTACGTAGAGCTCTATAGCTTTGCTCCTCATCTTGAAACGTGTGTTCCCAATATGTAAACCCGATGCCCATTTGAACAGCTCTTCTCGTGACCCTTTAAAACAAATACGCGGCTGGGTCACGCGGCAACGGAGTACAAAGATCTCTCGCACTTTCGAGTAGTAGCAAACACACGTATATACGAGCGAGAAAAAAAAAGCATTGAGTAGCGTCGAGAACAACAATAACGTAATTCGAACGATTGAAATTTATCGCGAGATTTGTGAGTACCATCGCGAAGCAGCAATGTGCAAATGGATTTAGGAGTGCGCAAATCTACCAAGTGGCCAACCGGGGCTTCCAAAGCACAGCTGCTCAACAATTAAATGCTCACTCTTGTATCGATTGTAAATAATTTTCGAAATATCTCGACGGAAGAATTGTTCGCCGCATCAAAAAAAAATATCAAAACGATAATACTGAAAAAATAGATACGAAGAAAACAAAATTTACTCTGAAACGTTATAAATAATAACCTCTTTTTTACTATCGCAAAACTCGTTAAATACATCGAACTCGACATGATTCAATTTTCCCACTAGATGATACCTCCCTCAATCAATATCACAAAAAAAATCTTTCTCATGAAATTCTATCCGAACGAAAAGACTGTGGTTATCGGCTATATACATCTTATATAAAAAAAAAGACTGTTCTGACCCTCGAGTAGTTTTGATAAGCTTGGCCCACGGGGCAAAAGCGTTTGTTGCGGACAAGTTGCGGTGTGTAACGAGGACAAACGAAATCCGCTTCGATATAGCAACGGCGGTGGTGGGTGGCACGCGCCCGATGCCGTAACTTTAATATAAACGGCTGACGGTCGACGGTGTAACAGAACACGAGACGGACCGGAAGGGACGTCTGCCGAGTGTCACCCGGTCATTCAGTCACTCCCGTGGCTTTCGCGCGCTCTCTGCTATACGATACTATACCGTATTGCGTATACGCGTGTTCACTGTACTCCGTACGCTTGGTATACGGTAATACAAAACAATATTATATACAGATATATATATATACTAGAGGTTCCCCGAACCCGCGCGCTCGCGTTCCTTTTATCGACATTACAAAAATGCCTCATCACCGCCGCAACTAATAGTTATTGGGATTTTAACTTTTTACTTTGTATTTTTACTTAGAAAGTCCGCTCTAAAGAGACTTCGAATATTTTAGCCCCCTCCCTCCCTCCTTAATTCTTGAACACGACGGCGGCGGCGAAATCCTTTTATAATATAGGGAGATATGCTTTCTCGAGCAATGTCCCCATCATCATCGGGTGCACGCGCACGTGTGTCGGGTTTCGGGGATCAGCCTCCTTCCTCCCTCATTGTAATGAATGATAAGAAAACGAGAGATTGTATTATAAAAAAAATCATCTGAAAGACGGGAGTTCTATCTTCAACGTCGAATTAAAATTATTCTGCTCTACGACACTCGTACCAACGTAATCCCACGAATACTTTTACCCTATTACACGGTTCTCATGCAATCGCAATCGGTCGTAGACACTCTCATTGATGAAAATTAGAGGAACGTTGTAGTGGTAATGCGGCAATAGTATAGTATATTGAGTGCAGTAGCTAAGTAGGAAGTGTCCCTCAATGCAACCACCGCGGTGGGTCCTGCACACAGAGAAATACTTGAGCCTAAAAAGACTCCAATCGAGATGTTGGACACTCGTAACAATTCATCAAGATCTACTTCGTGTGTAGCTTAGGAGGAACTGGCATTCGTGAGTGGGTAAGATAACCAGACTTGTAAAAATATTTCTCATGGAGCTTTCTTTGCGTTGTTTTTCGGCAATCATTGCTGTACCTTATATTTTTCTAAATACGATTTTTTGACGTTTTGGAACATTCTATACACATTTTTAATTAAAATCTCGACATTTTTCTTATCATGAAAACAAAGGTTCTGTGGGGAAGCAAAATAGGATAAAATTGTAGAAACGATAACTGGACTACAACTGGAAATAATTTTTTAAATCTTACATACTTAAGAAAAACTGTGAATAGAGAGATATCATGTATCGTGCAAACGTTTCAGTTTCGAAAGATTAATTCTGTTGTATTAGAGTCTTACAGTAACAACAGCAGCATCTTGAATGCAACTGAGCTGTTGCTTGTATTCCAGTCTTCGGGGGACGCGGTAACAAGACGGCGCGCGCCCTGATTATCGGACTCATCTCCTTCGTCGTCGTCGTTGTGTCCGCTTAAGTAGGAAGTTGACACTAACCTCCGGTTTATTGCCGAGGAAATTTTTTATCAAGACGCTTGGCTACACGTTTAAATAGCCGGATCTACCATACTGCGTATACATATACACATGCGAGATGAGCTATTCGGTTACGCCGGGGCCCTTGTCGAGAGAGGCGAGGTACCACCCACGTAAATATATCCCTCGGGCCCTCACGCGTCGCTCACGTACCATGCAACTTCACTGATGGTTACTTTTACTTTTATACTCAGTTCCATCATAAATACACCAATACAACGGCAAGGATGTAGATGGATCCTATGTCATACAATATATATTGCGATCACTTTGTTTGTCGACAAATAAATAAGCGAAAAAAAAAAAAAAAAAAATCCATCGCTTCTTAAAATCGACTCGCCGCGATAAGTGGACCAAAAAGGAGAAACAATTCGAAGTAAATTTGTACGAACCTACGTTACAAAGCAATTTATTAATGATTTCGGATTGTTTTCGTATTGATCCCGAATTGGTAGAACGTAGAAGAGCGAAAGGCATTTCTAGATGAATATACCACCAACCATTCTAATGTTAGTTCAGCGATAACCGAAATTAAAACGTCCCGAGAGTAGAAAAAAAGGTGAAGACCCGGCAATACAGAACTCTGCTGTTAGGTAAACAAGTTCGAGCTTAGCACACCCTCCCGGCTTTCGTATCACCCGCAACCCAATTAACTTCAGTGTTTCTTTCCACGAGTGTTTCGTTAAGGTTTCTCGGTGATTACATTGCGTCGGGGAAAAAAGGTTGGATTTCGAAAAGAATAGATTTACGCCGTATGTAACGCTGAGCAAACAGTTTTTTTTTCTATCATATCGTTGTTCCGATCCATCAGTCCGTGAGTCGTCGACGGTCGAAGTATCGTCGTCGTCTTGAAAAGAACAGGAAGTGACTTCGAGGGGAGTGAGAGTTGTATCTAATGTATATGACTCAAGAAATAAATTACGCACGGAAGAGAAGCAAACTTTCAATTAAGAATCATCGCTTTCGAAGAATCAACTACTTAAGCATCTTTTCGTCTCCGCGGTTCATGCACCTAGGACACGATTTATTAATCATCCTATCGCTGTCCTCGTTCTGACTGTACTACCGATCCTCGAGTTATACTTTCTGGAGGAAGTGCGGTCATGGATCACGATCTTTTGTATACCGCCGACCAACCGAAAGCTACTTTATGCGATCTGAATCCGACGAAAGATTGACTCAGTCTTGTGTTCTCTATTGTTTCAATTTCCAAGAGGACATTGAATCGACGATCGCATATGAAAATCGTTAATATCGAAATCCCAACTGCAGAGTTGAACAACTGAAATTTATCATTAAAAAATAATACCTCTGTGTTCTTTGTTAATTGATATTTGCATCCTGCGCTCTTTCAGTCATCGATTCTTATCCCTCAAATTCCGTGCTATAGCACGGAACTAGACACGCACGGCGCGGCGCGCCACGGCACGGTGGTTAGACTACTAGAAACAAACATACGGACCAAGATTGCCGAGTGTACGATTTTATGTACAAAAAAAACAACATATTCCAAGTGACATACTTTCAGTAAGCGGTTTGAAAACTCACCGAATCATATCGCAAAATGATGAATGCCAAAGGGGTGCAACCGAATGTATACCAGCAATATATCGCGCCCTTCTAGTGGAGCGCAACTCGATCTTAGCCCCGCAATAATTCCCAAGAAAAACAATTACGAGAGCGTCCAACGAACGTTAATTGAAGCCATTCAAGATCATGGCGAGTAAGTTTAGTGACGTCGCAGTGTGACGGATCGAGGTGACCATACTATCCTCCCCTCCCTTATTCTCTTTCATCTTGGCTCCTTCCCATTCAGCTTCATTCCATCCCGCGCTCGCTCATCAACACGAACACTCTAATATATCGTAACAATACCACACAAGAGATTCGTGTTGGACACAGTTCGTTCGTGAAGACGGAGACGAGTGTCTCTCTTTCTCTTTGCGTTAGCTCGTCGTCCAACTCATTCACTCTTACGTTTCTCCACGTTCGTTGTCCTCCTCAGCGCTAATAAAGTTTAACTACTACAAACACTGCGCCGAGCGGGCGCAACTTGGGTCTTCACACTGTATGTTGTGCGTTCGGCGTATAGTGCGGCGGTGATACATTTCCGGCCACCACCATTCCCGTTCCACTACTTTGCTCTCCATTCATTTCTTCGTCTCCGTCTTCATCGCGTTACCGCAATAAACCCCGTGCCCCGCTATCTCTTTCTTTAATAGCTCTTTCCTTCGGCTGTCTCTTCGTGGTCTTATATACGCTTCCAGCTCCAGCAGCGGCAAGACCGTCGCGAAGAGCCTCTGGAACGCTGTTATTTCCTTCCCTCGCGTTCCAACGAGTCTCGGCGCGCGCGCGCCGCTCTCTCGCTCATTCATTCGGTGCGTTCATTCATTCGTTTAACACTTTTGTGCGACGCGGAGATACGGGCCTTCTGTTGCTAGGACGTTTCTATACTCTATATGCTTACAAGATTTCTCGCTCTCTCTTCACTCGGTTCTGCGTTGTACCATGCGACACGATGCATTAATGCATCCACGCCTGGGAACCTCTTAACCGTTTTGTATAAACGTGATTAGGGGTAATATTTGCACCCTTTATAGGACGATGACTCTTCGGATACTTTTCGAAGGACCGATGATACACTGATCTTGAATTCTACAAAGGATGATGATCCCAAAAGACTATTATTTTTCGTGTCATCCTCGATCGCGCGTGTATATTGATAGATACACGATTCTTCTACGCGACTACTGTATCGTTATAATATATAATATATAATATATAATATATAATATATAATATATAATATATAATATATAATATATAATATATAATATATAATATATAATATATAATATATAATATATAATATATAATATATAATATATAATATATAATATATAATATATAATATATAATATATAATATATAATATATAATATATAATATATAATATATAATATCGCTACTTTAGTTCTACGTACAGCAAAATCAACTAATTTAATCTTTATTCACAATCAACCTATTTTTTTCTTCTATATATATTTGGCGAGATATCCAAATGTGTACGAGTTCATTCCATATATTATTTTTTTAATGCGCTATTATGCAGTACACATAATAATTGCCTATCACAATTATCTGTGACACTCGACTACAAATACACCGTGTAACAGTAGTTCGTAGGAAAGGCAGACTAGTTAAATCGGTTTGTCCTGCAGCCAAAAGATAAGGCTCGACTCGCGTTCGTTCAACGCAGAACGCATCAACGTTAATTTTTCATGCACGTAGGTGTCATATGTACGCGTACATAGAACTGGTAAAATGAATAAATAGTTACAGTGTGCAATGTAGCTTGTGCGAAAGCCCGCAAAGCAGTTCGTACCAGAGAGAGGAATAACGAGACGAATAAACGGTTATCGTGCGGGGGTTGAAAGTTCCGAGACTCTCAAAGACTCGACGTTGTCGACTTTATAGTCGGTCGAGACTCGTGTTTGCGTGTGTTCTAAAGACGGCGAATACCGGCAAGCAAGCGGCAAAGCAGCATCACTCTCGTCTACCGCTAAATGAGCGACTCATCGCCACTCTCGTCACCGAATGATAAGCCACTCGCCTACGCCGCGGGTTTACACTGTACAGACCGACTTACGTCATGTATTCGCCGTGTTTCTCGCTATATTTCGTTGCGCGCAGTTCCGTTTCACGCAACAATCCGCAAGGCATTTTTTACCGCCAATTGTAAAAATCGCCATGCGCGTTCAGCGTTGACGACTTGTACGTCGTTGATTTAATAAACTGGTTCACCGATAGGGACACACCGATGAGACATTAATCGAGACTCATATCGAGAACTTCGCAGAAACTTCAATCCTCTTGTAACAAGACGAGACAACGGTATACCAACGCGAATTCTCGTGGATTGAGGAAGTTACAAATTCACTCGGTGCACGCCGCGAAATTATAAACCGGGTCTTTGATGATTCACTGTCGCTCCTCGATTAGTACAATCTTACGTGGTTTGCGCCGATCCTATGCTCGCCGCTCAGGCACTTCTATGACACTCCGTACCATTGTGTCACGTATCGATGTATGTTGCGACACTTTTTTTAAAATGTATATTATCATCTATTTTTCCATGTAAATAACAATACCCACAGTATCCCAACTATTTAGGCGCAGTAAACTTGAATCGACTATACATTTTTTTTCAAATTGATATTAATAAGGTTGCGTATCAGATAATCTTCATAACTTCGTAATGTATACAGTTCACAATCATCATCAATGCCCCATGCTGGTCGCGCTGTATTGCCATAATATTGAAACGTCTCCTCGTTTTCGTCGTCGTCACGCCAAACCTCGGTGGCACATAACGACCATGCAGATCGAGGGTTGCTGGATACGTGAGATGCGTTATGCCCATTCTACGGTTTACCCTACTCCTTGCTTCTATATCCCCTCGCTATCCATGCAAAGATACGTCAGTGCACCAATGGGGTGTACCAATACATGGTTGTCTCCTATGTGACACTGTATATGGCACGGATATAGCGTAGATTAACCGCGAAGCGACCGCCATCGCCGTGGAACAGAAGCCCATAGGCCAAAAATCTGTTGGTAGACTCCCTTCCCGCTCACCATTGAGATCCACCGCCCCGCGGGAACAGCGACAGGATGGTCATAGACTCGTGGAAGGAAGCAGCAGCCCCCCTTTCAATAGAAACCAGCAGCAACATCAGCAGCCGCGTCGGGGTGTCAGAGGGGTCGTCCCGAACCCCCCCCGGCCGCGTCGCTCTTCGAATCTCTAAACTCGGTACCCTTGTAGATCAAAAATAATGTAACACACCGCAAGCAAAATCTATTGCCGCCGTTACCCAACCATCGCCCCAAATGCCCTCGCGAACTTTTAGAGATTCAGTTTCGGTTTTTCGATATCAGTTTACATTATACGGATAACATGTATACAGTATTCCTGCCTTAGCACTAGAGTAGTAGCTGCACTATGAAATAGATGTTTATTGCAGAGGGAAATACATCGGAAAAAATGGACCGGAGTGCCGAATGTGCAGCCAATGGATCCACTATGATTTTTAGCCCATACCTATTGCATTGCGCCACTGTCGAAACGACTATAAAACCATTTGGTGGTTAAGTGACAAAAATGTATCGACGAAACCACTGCTAAACCATCGTCCGCGAAAATTCGAAATGAGGTAACGGTGGTTTCGTGGTGATTTTTGACGGTTATTTTTTGTCACTTATGTTAAGTTTTACACCGTAGTTTTCATTGTTACGTAATTTGATGTGATCTTGTTGAATTATTACGGATTTTAATGTATTTTATTCATTTCTAATACGACAAGTCATTTTCATTTGCTCTAGTCGACGAAATGATTTTATTTAATAATAGATTTTATTTTATACGGTGGAAAACGACGCCGAAATTCATGCTAAACATTAACACGTTAGTTTAAATGTGTGAATCTTTTCTATGAAGAAATAATGGAGACACGAGTAATGTTATTGTGAGCCGTGTTTGCAGATGGCTTTGAGGATCGCTAGACGCCGTCGTCGACATCCCGCGCCGTAGAACGCGCAAACGCGAGTGAATACCTAAAGTACGCGCGAGGGAACGGCCAAAGGACTCTGTCGTCGTTATGTGTGGAATCGTCGGTGTTCGCGAGTCGCGAGTTACACATCGGAATCGAGACGACACGCACGTAGAACTGGCACTAGTGCTCACCACTTGGAGCAATTGGCCACGCAAGTGTTTACGGTCCCCCTTGCTACTGCTCTCCCGTACGTTTGCTGCTAGTACGTGACGCTATGCAACCTTCACGAGCGGCTCATCGCTCTACTCTAGGCGTCGGAGAGTGTCTTATGTGAGAATTCATAGCCGTCCTATTTATTTTGTTATTACAATTAAGATGACGATTTTCATTGATAGCAGATATTTATTCTGAGAACGAAGATGAAGCAAAAGGAGACACGATCCGACGAAATATAGTTATCATAGGAAAAGTAATCAACATATTTCTTAAATGATTACTTAATATTTTCACTATCGCGGATAATGACGAAATAAAGTACTTTTCTAGTTACTTCATACTGAATATAATTAATATTACATTTAAGTATTTTCCAAAGATTCTTAACGAATTAATGACGAACGACCATTTATTGTCATTCGGAATCCCTTTTCTTTTTACTTGGATTAGAATATTTGCGAGTATCCAATAATGGTGCGAGCAGAATTTTTTTCTGTTACCCATCATTACCTCTTCAATGATATTTATACTGTACAGGTTACATTTTTCGGCTGTAGCATCGCTCAAGGTACGATTGAAGACCGCGGGCTCGTGTTGGGCTCGAGACTCGGCGATCGAGGACCGAAAATTGGTTCGATAAGAGCTCCGCACGGGTACGTCCTATCATCACCAGTCTGCAGCAAACATCGTAGTTACGGGTTTAACGCTGCCGGTGGCTACTACCGCAATTCTGCTGTCGAGTACTTATGCTGCCGTTGAGTTGGTTACTGTAGCAATGCTACGCGCGTATAAGAGATGCGAAGCACGTCTGCCAGTGGGCAGGCTGCGCGGGTCACAATCCCATCTGCCGATCCGAACCGGTCAGACTCACTTTATCTCTGTTTGTCTCTTAACTCACGTTCTGTCTTTAACTAATAACCCCCCTCTAACCTTCATCCCTCTTGTGGAATCGAACACCGTCCGGCGCTTTTGAACAGTTCGTTTTTTTCGGTATTTCTAAAATATTTGCAACAATTATACAAAATGGAAAATTTACACAAGTGATGATCGACTTTCAACTATTGGAAATTGATCTGTGAAGCTGCATAATAAATATTCCTGTTTAATGTTCAATTGTAATAGTTACTTTAATGTAATACTTCAATATGAGTACATCATTGATCATTATTATTAATAAAAAAATGTTAAATTATAAAAAAAAATTAATTTTTAAAAAATGTTTATATTTTATATAAATTGTGTGAAACTGCATACAATCTAATATGGTAAAATTCGTCGTTCCGGAAATCATAATGCTTCAATTAAAAAATTAAAGTTGTCATTATAAGGCTAACAAATATTTCTTATCATAAATTGACTGTTATTAAAAATTCGTTATCGTGACTCGACGCTGAGCTTTCAAAACAAATACAATATTTTCATCTACTCTTCAAAATAGATTTTTTTAATACTCAATGTAACTATTATTATTATTATTATGCTTCTAAGGAACTCGGTTACAAAGAAAAATAAACCTCTCGCCATCCCTCCCTTATTTATCTCCCTCGCTGTTTCAACGGCGTCTCACTCGGGCCCTATAAACGCGCTTCAACTTCTCCTCGACGAGTACGGTACGCGGCGAGCGTGGCCCATTATCTTATTTACGCCTCATTGTCTCAATGTATCATACCAATATCGCGGGGCTGCCTGTGGACGTCGGGCCCGCCACCGCCGCGTACAACACGGCACGTTCGACTCTTCCCGTTCCTCGTTCCCGCGTCTCGGAGTCTCGTAAATCGCTCGTGGATACGTGGACGCGTATTACTTCGTGTAAGCGTACGTGCTCGTTTCACGCACGCACCCCCTTCTGTCTGTTACGCCAGAGAGGAGCAGATCGTTCGAGATGACGCGAAGGAAAGTTACGTACGCGGACAGCTTCGACGCCCCACGATCATCGGTCATCGTCGCAACTCGGTGTGCGCCTGAATCTATTCAAAGAAGTCGTAAACTCTTCGAAGAAATCTCTATAGTAACAATTTACTCGTCATCTAATGTTTTACATCAAGTGACAAAGATTTCGTAGATAACTGAGATGTTCACCGTATGATATTCAAGAGTAATTGACAGATCGCTGCGTCACGAGATTCTATCGTATCCTATCGAACGATCGGATCCAATCATTTCAAAATCTACCGACGAACAAGTCGAGAATATGCAGAATGATAAATGCATCGGCTTCGTCGTTGCGACGATTATTATTGCCTAATTTACAAGTATAAGATGTATTCTACAGCGATTCGTGAAAACGGGTGAGCGATTCGTGTTTCGTGCTCTCAATTGCATTAATCGAAACGGTAGATGAGCTTTTCTCGCTCTCGCGTTGCGTTTCCCGTCTCCGGGAAAAACTCAAAGATCGCAAAGGCTCCGAACGAAGGCCGCGGTACCAAACGTTGTACGCAAGGTCATGGTAATATGGTTTATGGTGGTTATATAGCCGTGCAGTAAAGCAATTCCCATTGAAGTCGAAGGGTCTCGCGCTACGAACGTTCGTGTTTAGCCATCGGCATTTCGCTTTTGCCGCATTGTCTCTCGAGGCCTCGGTACCGAGCGGCTCACTTTTATATGCCGTGTTTTGACAGTCGGCGGGTTCTGCCTGTTACTTTTACGATCGACTCGTTCATCGTTCGAATCCTTGAAATATCAAGAATTTGTTTTCTCGGATCGGTGCTTCGGCATCAATGTTTTTTAATAATCCAACGAAGTTTAAACGGCTCTACGCGTATCGCCTGCGGTTATGAAGAATCGATCGAAGATGAGCAAAATCGGAGTATCCGTTTAGATTCTTGAAAAAATTTAATCGCGTAAAAAAAAAAATTTCAATGAAATTTTTATTTTTTTTTCATCCGAATAAATTAAAATTTTTTTTTGTCATATTTATAAAAGGTGCTCATTTTTTAATTTAATGAGTTTAAAGGAAAAGGTTTTATGGTAGGGGTTCGAAATATGTATGAAAAAAATAACATAAAATCGTGAATTATAGAAAAATTTTGAACATTTATTTTCACATTTATACAGACACGTTCTTTCTCTCCATCTCTCGCTCTAATGAGTATATATCGTAGACGTCGGATAATATTCATCTCCTCTGTCTTCTTCTCTATTTACAATAATTTCTTTCTTCTTCTTTTTCTTTTCTATGTACAGAACAATACATCGTCGAGAGATAACTATTTGTATTTATTTCGCGTTGACTCGTATCACTCCGGCAATCGAGAGATCGCGGTACTTCAACATGCTACGTAGATCTATAAGATAGTCAATATTTATAATATATATAGAATTTTTTGTTTTTAATATATATACAATATATTACTCTACTACGACAAGAAAAATCGTAGATCACTCGGGAGGCGTGTGTTAATAATATTATTATGCCTCGGATTTTGGTAATCGGCGTTTTTTTTTTCAATCGAGCCGTCGAGCAGCATCATTTGACTCTCGTAATCGTGATAAAAAAAAAACAAACAAATTATCGAATATAAAAAAAAATTACTTCGCACATCGTATAATTCGTCGTACATAATTTATTCCGCGATCGGACTGCGCGATCAACGAAAAAAACAAGATCGTCAATAATTTTTTTTTGCTATTCGAAATTCTCCGCAATAAGTCGTCCGAATTAAGACGAAAAAACCCTCTCTTTTTCTGCTATCTCGATCGACGAGAGAATTAATCGATTCATCGGTGCTTCCTGACACCGCAAAGACTCTTTATTATCTTCGCTCTCGGGTACACGCACCGAAAAATCTTTTTTTCACTGGTACAGCGTTGTCGCGCAAAAGATTCTCGAGTTTCATCTCGAGACTCTTAATTTTCTTTTATTTTTTTTTGCTGAATGCCATTTCTCGTTCAAAGAACGAAGATAAAGCCCTCAACGTTAAACGATCGTTCAGCTTTGTCTGCCAGTTAAAACAGTGATGGGCTTGAGCAATAGTTGCGGAGGACTGTGCCGATGATGTTGCCTCTGCTGTTGTCCGACGGAATTGCACATGGTGATCGATGTGGGCGAATGCGGACTCATTGGTTCGGGACTGCTACCGGGCGACGCCGTCGTCGACGTCGGTTGACTGGGAATGTGATGAGGTTGTTGTTGCTGCTGTTGTTGGCTCATGTGATATCGTTGCTGTTGTCCAAACACCGCTTGATGATGTTGCTGCTGTTGCTGATGCGCGGCAAGATTTCTCAATGTAGTGTAGAAATCGTATGGATTCGCCGGTGCGGGAATTCCCGGCGCGCCGATACCGCTCGGATAGCCGGAAGGGGCTTGAAGAAGTCTCTCCATGGAGAATCCTCCGTGTGTCGGTGGTGCGGCGGTGGCTGGTAGCGCCTGAGGTTTGCACGGCATACTTGCGTTCGTAGTAACAGCACCGGGCAATAAACTCGCCGGGTATCCAGCCGGCGTGGTGTACGGTCCAGGAGCGGTCGGATAACAAGACGCGGCCCGATGAAGATACGGCAGAGTGTAGAGCGACGCTGGCCATCCGGGTGGCGGATAGGGACTCGGATACAATCCGCCGAGAACAACGCTGCGTTTAAAAGCGGCAAGACGCGATCTCGAGGCGGCCGTTGTTCTTCTTCGCAATTTTCCGGTCGTACCGCCGATAACAACGTCCTCGGAGCTCGGATCCAACATCCAGTAATTGCCTTTTCCCGGATCGTCGTAGTGACGCGGCACTTTTACGAAACACTTGTTCAACGATAAGTTGTGCCTTATGGAATTTTGCCATCCCTGCTTATTGTTCTCGTAATACGGAAAGTGTCGCATTATGTACTCGTAGATGCCGTTGAGCGTCAAACGTTTTTCCGGACTCTGACGTATCGCCATCATTATCAGGGCGTTGTAACTGTACGGCGGTTTTTCGGATTTTTTCTTCTCGTCGGACGCTTGACCGCTCGAACGATTTTGTTCTTTTTGCTGTAGCGACGGACTCGTCGACGAACTGTTGCGCGAACAATCGAGCGGCGGTGTCTCGGCACCGTCACCGGTCACATCAAGATCGCTAGAATCGTCGCTGTCGTCGACTTGCGGAATGTCCGGACTACTGACGGCGCATGCCTCCGGAATTATTCGCCGAATGCTGAAGTCGCTCTTCACCGTCGCACGGGGCGGCGGCGAGGCTGTCACGGTGTGTTGTTCACCGGAACCCTCCATGTTCACCATCTCTTCTGTTTCGATATATATTTATCGTAAAAATACACACTCAGTCCTTTTTTTTATCCAATTGACGACGGAGCGATAACGTCGGCGCAATCTTTGCTCTCCCGAAGATCGGCGACGATGAGAAACAAAAATCACTTGTCGCTATTCACTTTTTCAATCCCACTGCGAAGTTTACAAAAACTTTGTTCAATCTCACAATTTATTGTCGCACTTGGTGAAAAAAACTTTTTCTCGATTGAGAGAAAAAACAAAACAAAAGAAAACTGTTGAGTGATTTGAGTCCCTCTCTTCTCCTGTGAAATGTACGAGGATGAAGAGAACGAAGTGTACGAAGTGCACCGTCTGAGCGGTAACACGTATCTGTCGAATCCCCACCGCTCGAACCTTTTTATATCCTTGGTACAACCACGCCTCTGCAGTGGACGGACGCGCCCGGCGAACGTTTGGTCCAATCGGGTTCGTTTGTGTCGCCGCTGTACGTGGTACGACTGCCTCCCCACTTCTGTGTTTGCGCCCAATGTTTGACAGCAAACAATGCAAACAGAAGGGCGCACCGGGTTTGGGCTCTCCTTAGCCTGTCTTCCCTACATTGCGCGCCTCTTTGGCTCTCCTTCGTCGAAAGGGAAACGGCAATGGTGGGGAGAGCGCAGCCGCAACACGCTGCGAAATACAAACAAATCCCGACCCTTCGGACTCATCGGGTTTCTCACTCTTGTGCTTATTTCTCACTTCGACTTTATCCTCCTCGGTGCATTCGAACACTTTAGCCACGGCGCGCCACCGTCTGCCACGCAAACGTTCGACTGTTCAATTAAGTCGGACACACTTAATTTCACAAAAAGGGAATTGATCTAAAAACGAGAAAATATGTAGAGACGGCGTTGTGTTGCTTCGATGCACCGATGTATTGAATCTTCACCGATAATCTCTTAATTACAGATTCTTTTCTATCTAATCGACATTAACTCACAAAACTCTGCAGTGGATTTCGCACGATTCGAATTAATTGATTATATTGCAATCATTCGCGGCTTCGTATTTATAAAAGTTGCACGAGTCATGCGTGAGGTACGTGGAAAGATATTGAGATGAAAATATTTTTTGACATATGCAATAGAAAAATAATGCACAAAACAGTTAGCCGATAAAGAGAATGTATAGGAAAATATTTATTTATATTTTTTTATAGATAAATAATTTTGTATACATTTTTTTTTATTTTACAGAAAAATCGTAAACACTGAAACAAGTTATGACAACAATATTATTATTAATTGTTATTATTAATTATGCATGAAAACCTCCAGTGTGCGGGGACTACGGTGGATGGTTCCCGCGGGTGCAACGAATCCCTTAAAGGGATACGGACCGTAAATGGTATAAATAAATAATAATAAATAATGAATTTTATTATTAAATTAATAAGTCTGTGATGCGTCATGTCGGTTGAAGTATGTTTTGAATTATTCGAAAGATCAGTGTGTCAGCTTGGCGAGTGAACGATTTTTCATTCCGCGTAAATTGGAGCAATACTCGTGAGTGATGACGACGCTGCTGTGGCAGACGGTGAATTCCGCGGACATTGCATTAGGAAGCGGATAAATTTTGCCCATGGGTATTGTTTCGAGTCCTTTGTATCCTAACAGGATTAAACCTGAGGGCAAAGTAGAAATGGTGAAAGAGAACGGGGACGGTGGGATGTCGCGTCAAATGTCGACCTGCGATTGCTGCCTTCGGTTAAACCCGACCCGCTGACTCTTAACGAGGATATCGCTTCGTTCACAAAAGACTACCGACTATTGAGCATTGAAGAAATCGTGGCGGAATCTCTTAAATCTCTAATACAAAATATGTTCTTGGCATTGATATTGTATTGTACTCAGAGACTGGATTAACATACTTATAAGGTACAATGCGAAGTTGGGAAAGTTTCAATCCTCACGAGAAAGTCTCGTAAATTACAAATTTTTTTAATATTATTTTTGTCGGCGACTACATAGCGTTTCATGTTCATGAAATTTAAAAATAATTTTCAATCATTTATAATAATAATATTATTATTAAATTCTTATTATTATTATCCTATTAATAAATTGTAAATCATTTCCAAAAATTATGTAAATGTAATACGTAATATGTGTTGTGTATATTCATAAGAAAAGTCCATAAATTTTGTCCCGGAAATGTCGCAAGTGATAATATATTAAGAAAAAAGAGTAATAAAGGAGAAAAAGAGAGATAGTTTATGTTGAGTAAAAAGAAATATTTTTAAATCGAAATGAATTTTTCTTTCGTGGTCATTTCGGTTGAGATATTTGTTTCGTATGAAAAAAGCAGCACTAAACATGTACTGTTATGAAGTCAATTTTTTTTTGCATTTCGAATTAAAAGAAATATTTTAAAAACTGCATATGTATCAATTTTGGTATACATATTCCTTATGGTTTCAGAGACGTGTTTTCTGAATTGCAGACTCTTTCAAAATCTCAACATACATAAAGAAAGATTCTGCTCCGCGGACTTCCCAACTGCTTGCCGCGCAGCACCCGACCGTCGCGACGTGGCGCCCGAATCCGCTCGGAATGTTATTACTGGTACTTTGCCGCAACGGTGGAAAATCGTATGAAGATGAAGAAAAAATTGACTTACGACAAATGCCATGAAATAATTAGCGTATTATAACACCGCTTGCAATGAGGTCATTTCGCATTTCGATATCTTCGACCCACGAACTTTTTAAAAGGCGAGAATGTGAATGCGAATATCAAAAATTTTGTTTTGAAAATGCATTAGAAACAGTAGCGCAATAAATTAGCAAATTGTATTGTAAATGGCGAACCGGACGATGTTTGGATATTTCAGGATTTACAATGTTCCCAGTATCGGTATCGAGTCGACCATTTCCGATTCTTTGTAAATCAGTGTTACCCGCGGCCCGTGATCCTCCCGTCTGGAACAAGAAGAGGGCGGCGCGAGTGCGCCGTTCGTCCAAATCAGATAAACTTTGCCCACGGGTATTGTTTCGAGTCCATTGTATCCTAACAGGATTAACACGGGAACAAAACCGGAAGGGCGAAGTAGGAGGGGGAGGGGGGTTGCAGTGGGGTGTCGCGTCAGAGGCTCACCTGCGAGTGCGACGCTCGAGTCGGCCCGACTCGCAGGCTTAACGAGGACCGCTGCGTTCATAAAAGATTGCTCCGGCTTTGCTAACAGTCGGGAATTGTACCTGAATCTTTAAACTCCACCTAATATCAAACGTAATACGTATTATCTTCCTATCGGTAGCATTAAAGTACACAGAGACTGAATCATCAGTCATGCCAAATAGCCCGAAATCGCAGAATTGTTATTTACATGAAAGTCAATAACAAAATACCTGAACACCCAATTTGTAACGAGCTTAAAGCATTTCTGATTTCTAATGCACTTATTACGAACGGAATTTAATACGATGCAAAGTACCGCAAAGTATGCTGAAACTCGAAACGTTAAGAAAAATCGGTATCTTCTTAAGAACTCGTTATCGAAATTTCAATGAACGTTTCAGAAGTTTAAGCGTCTTTTCGGGGCCAATTTCCTTCTCTATCAGATGAGCCCCTGTGTGTTCGAGGTAACAGATTATTATCGGATGCTTGTGAGCTGCAAGGTGGTTTCGACGGGGGTGGCATGCAAACGCGTTCTACAGAAGCGACCACCGCTATATCCCGCCATCACCGTCACTAGAGGTAAAGAACGTCGAAGCGTCGGAGCGTGACGTCTGTGGTGGTCAAAGAGGCATCGGCAGGCGCGCTGAGTGTGTGTGTCCGCCACTAGACAATACAAGGGCGGCGTTGAGAGGGGCCGGTGCATTTAGAAACATCAGCAGCGAGAGAGGGGTTGATGCTGCGGACTATATATTGCCTGTGTCGGAACCTATTTTTTTCGGAATGCCCAAGGCGGGCTCCGTAAAGAAGAAAAAGGAACAACCGAGAGAACATAGGCAAAAGATATGCGGGCCTTTTGACCGCCGAAATGACGTCTTTATACACGAATACAGACTGAACCTATCCCGCCGCGAAAATGTCGTCACCCCGTGGCGACTCGTAGATTTACTTATATCCCGCTCTTCTCATCCCTTCTACTTTCCTTGTTGAATATTCCAAAGGAAAGCGAGCGAAGGATTCAAATTGCTCACGATACAAACAATTTCAAGAATACAATGAAAATTTATTCAAAATGAAAATTCGAAATTTACGATTTAACAATCATTTAAAAAAAATCATATCATTGTTAAAGTACTATGCAAAACTGGCAAATTAGTCAATATAATGAATAAAAAATAATTACTTTTTTTGAGAACGCATACGTGCGTAGAGTACACGCTGTTTTTTTTTAACACAGAGAAATCTTTCTTAAAGACGTTATGGATTCCAATGACTCCTCTGCTTGTTCGCGTTCTTGAGCTTTTCATTTCTATCGCTGGTCAGTAGAATAGTGAGAGTCCGGGCAGGCGTAGCCAATCGGAGACCCAGAGCACTCATTACATCATTATCGTAGAAGCACGCCGCATTCGCCACACCCTTAGAAACCCCGGGACATTGTCGTCGCCCTCTTCGCCTCCGTATTCTTCCCCGCGGGGCCACCGCGGCGTTCCTTTATTTGCGCCGCGACGAGACGCATTTTCTGCTCCTGATGTCCTGCAGCCACCCTTGTACACGACCCACGCAGTGACTGTAGCCCGGTGCTACACGCGCTTCACAATATTCTTTCGAAAAAAAAAGACGAAGACGAAGAATAGCTCGACAGACCTCTTGCACGCCACATTATTTCATCCCTTAGCTTTCACAACTAGACCAGCCTCTCGCGGACTCAGCCAAAGAGGGATTCAGGTATTCGCAGGACAGTGGACCAACAAATACAGTCCTATTTGCTCAACAGACGAAGCTTCTGTAGGTCCACATTGCAGTTGGGGGATTGCAGATTGAGAGATCGAAGTCAAACGTGTGAGAAGGAGGTACAAAGGCATGCGATAAATGGAATTTGCCGCATTCTTAATCTATTACAAATGACTATGGTATCAATAAACGTTTAACATTGGACAAAAGCTTTATTTCTGATTACACTTCGCACGATAGTATCGAGAAAAATTCATAAAATTTCATTGATAAAAAGTTGAAAAAAATATATTTTTAACGAAACGTCAAAAATTTCCCATCTCTGGCACGAGCTTTCTAATAGAGTAATAAAATTAGCTTCACAAAATATAGCGATTACAGAGTTGCGGAAAACACACGTTCCATTATCGGAGCGATGGAAAGAATAGCACCAGATTTGCTCGACAGTTTTGTAAATTGCAGAGATCTTTTGAGAATTGCAAGATGATCCCGTGATCCCAACGCTACCTGCGGAAAAATCCTAAAAATCAAACTTCCAGACTGTGAAAGTCGCGAAAAAGACACAAATCCAAAAATCTCTGACTAAACGAACAGTACGTGTGTTGGAAAGAAATCATTTCTTTCTCGACGAAAGCGCAAAGCCAAAAATTCTCAGGATAGTCGAAGGATCTCGAAGTCAAACGGATGATCCCGAAAAGAATCCGGCAGATTCGGCTCTAGAAGTCGAGCTGCAAAAATCCGACACAAAACTCGAGGAGTTAGCTTTGAAATCTATGCGATAGTGGTAACCAAGCGTATGGACGAACGCCTTGGTCGACACAAATCCAAGAATATCGCGGCAGTGCCGAGAAAGCCGCGACAACAAAGAAAATTCGACGAAGCGAACATTTTTTCTTCGGGACTTTGCTGACTTCGTTCTCGAAGTCAGGACTGTTCAACGGAAGAGTGAAAATTCGCGGGGATGTTTTTCGCTCTGTATTTGGTGATCGACCACGCGTAAGCAAAGCGATAGACAATGAAAAGGTAGAAGCTAATCTTTGGTGTCAAACTGCTCGCAGCGACGCAGAGAGTCAAGGAAGTCGATGTTTCGCAGCCGAAGGCTTTTCCGAGATGATCCTCCTGTACGTGAGAGGGTTAAGCCTCGTGACGATCGAGTGAGAAAATCGAGCAAAAAAAAAAGGGAAAAAAAATGTCTCCTCGTATTCACGTTGCTCTGACCTGCCGAGGGAAAGAAGTCAAGCGTGGTCAGTTATGAGGCCTTTTCTCGTCGCTGCTTCAGCTTCGTGCATCACGCGGTGTGCGACAGTATACAGACGAGCGGGATCCCAGCGTGGCACAGCGTCATAGGCATCGTATAGAAGCAAAATCTATGAGAACCCGCGACCTAATGCGATTTCAAAACTTAAAAAGTTAAGCAGGTTAACTTGTCGACGTAAGCGGCTAATCTGTCGAAATCTGCCGGTCACTTGGTACGGCGTTCGGCCCGAAAGATGAACAACCAAGGGTCAGCGGACACTGGAATCTCGCCTGGTATAGCCAGAATACCTATAAGCTACAGTGCTAGTATAGTAGTATAGCTTTATTCGTTTTTAGACTCCGGCCTCGAACCAGGTGCTGATGATGACCGTAACTGAATGTGTCCATTATAATACGAAATGTCTATATAGGAAAAGCAAACATTTTCATTCCAGATTTCGTCGTTTCTACGTTTCGATTTTTTCGCAGCATCTCAGAATAATACATTTTGACATCTGCTCGATAGAAAAATCATTTGATAATAACAATGCTAAATTATAAATATGATAGTTGCGATATCGTATTACATGAATTTCAAGACGATTATAAAATTGTATGATTTTGAAATTTTACGATCTCAAGGTATCACTATGATTGTCGTATTCATCGTGTAACAAAAATATTCGACGCAAAAAAAAGTATGTATTACAAAAGTATGTTGGAAAATATATTGACAAAAAAAACTTTGCACAAAAAAATATCATCACTGTTTCAAAAAGAAGTGAAATTTCCCAAAACCAAAAAAATTATTTAAAAAAATGGTACGCCGAGTACGTAAAAATTCTGTTGGGTTAAGTGTAACAGAAGAAAAATTATTTTATATGGCAAAAACTATAATTTTTTTACTGCAATTAAATTGCTGTAAACATTTTAAGTACTTAGCGTAACATTTTTTTTTTTTTTGAAAAAACTTTTTTCGGCATATTGATATACCCACCGTTCCTAGAGTAGTGGAAAATAGTAACAATGTCGTACACAGAGTCGGCAGTCGGGTGAGCGTAGACTTGCAGCGAATAGACGCGCGTTCCGCGATAATCCTAGTCGGGCTTCTAATCTGGATTTGCTGAACTCGCGAACTCACAAAACCCCTGTGGTCAAGTAACATCGACGAACGCGACGATGTTGGGAATAAAAATAATGGACGTTAACTGAATGCCTCGGGGGTGGTCTGTTGTACGGGACTCGAACTAAACATTGGGCGGTCCAGACTTTGTCAGAATTAGAAAACTTTTATGCGCTTTCAACAAGAGACTGGGGATTTGGTCATGAGAAGGCTGGTTGACTGTTCCCGCCGCGGCCGAAGCCGATATAGACAACTTTCGAGTTTCCTTCTCCACTCGCGACCGATTTTAGGGGATAAACCCCTTTGACAAGACTCAGAGTAGCAGCATAATCCGTTGCTCCTGCTCATCTGTACCGTGAAACCGGACAGCAGGACAAAACTGAAACCGCGTCTCAGCAACAGTTAGCACTCGGGTGTAGAAATATCGAAGTGTATTTCGTATAAAATCGTATATGTAAAACTCGTTCTTTAAAAATTCCTGAAAGTGTTTAATTTTCTCGTTGCTTCGTCATTAATTTCTTTTACGCACAAAGCTTTTATTATCAGCTATCGTATTGTCCTTTTTTTCTAAACATGTTTGGCTGTTTTGTATTCTTATGCATTCTTAACACGTTGACAGGAAAATTTCAATTTTTTTCCCCGCGAAAACAAAGCTTCCGCTACTGGGAAGCAAAATAAATAAAAAAATGTTAAGAATTATTAATGTCAAAAGATACATTAAAATCCGATGCGAATTTTTAAAATGATTTTCAAGCCATTTTTATCCATACGTATTTTATACATATTTTATACGTACTTTGTTTTGCAAGAAATCAGACACTCTACAACAGCTGGATTCTCGGGTGACGCAAGAAATCGGGATCTTTGCACCGTTGAAATTGAAATTAACGGGGTGCTATAAATATTGATACATGTCTTCAGAAGGCGCTATCGCAGTATATCGGCGATATTCGTGTATTCTCGAAGGACGTATGATCCGTTTTTATCGTTCTCGCGATAGGGAGAAGCCTGTAACCGAACGCCAATTATCGACGCCCCCGAGGAGTCGCCGCTGCGAAAGAGGAAACCTTACGAGGGACTGCTTGCCACTCCGACCCTCGATAGTCGGACTCTCGTACGTCATCGTAAAAAAAATATGTGTATGGATGATATCGAAACCCCGACTCGAGACATTCAAAACATTAAACTACAAGTAAATATTAGTAGGCGCAAGCTGCACGATTAACAACGTTATCTTTTCTAATCTATTCATCTACGACTGATCTAAAATGCAGCTTTTAGAATCTTTATATCCCGACGTAAAACTGAAAGACCCTAAATTTTTTTATTTTTTTTACCCCAGAAACTGACGGGAATTACATCATTTCAGACGTTGCGGCAAATAGAAGTCTCTTCGCGCCTGAAACTTACGTTTCAGGTAACCCCGTAAAAATTGTGCGATTTCTATTGCGGTCTTCAGCAGCAGCCGCATTATTTATTAGAGTCCGGGCTGTGGTCGCGTAGCGGCTGTACCATATAACCCCACGGGCTCTGTTAAAACTCGAGAAACGCATATAGCCACAACCAAGTATAGTTAATCCTTAGTCTTGAACTTCTCAAATGGTCGAAAAGCTACTAGAAAACGTAGGCTACCTCCGGTTCGTTCACAGTAATCGAAGTTTATTGCGGTGTGGAGCTCTTCGCGCGTTTTTACGAGTCAAAAAAATTTATACGCCCCGCAATCGGACCTTTTCCCGGCCACAGAGCTGTGGAAATTGCCTCGAGTAAATATTCTTTCGGTTAAAAGAGGCAACCAAACAGTGCGGTGTTGGTAGGCATTTCCTCTTTCTCGGAGTCTCCAAAACACTGCATCGTGTAGCTAAAAATACTAAAAAAAAACTCTGTTCCGGGGCCAATAACACTTCGTCATTTATAACCAACACCGACCTTCCTATTTCGCAACTGTGTGCAAACCCGATCTTTTTTTTTTTTCAAAATCCATCACTGCAGATAGAAATAAAATGTGTGTTCCCTTTAGAATCCTATTGCCGAAAACAATGTCATACGCGTGTTATAAAGATTTAATACGTGGATAAAAATAACAGTTCCGTAAAACCTCTTCTCTCTATCTGAGTTAATAGCGAATTCAATCAATCTATTGCTAAGAACCATCTTCACCAATCACAGAACCCATATGCAAAATCTGGTTAAGTGATTTTCAGGGGATTCAGGGAACACTCTGCACAAAGAAAATACGCTGACTCAGTAAAACAGAGTAAAACGCATAACTCAAATATTTTTTGTTCTAACGGGCAGTCAGAAATTGAAAATATGACGCGGACCATTCAGAGTCGCAATCTTTCTACATCAATTTTCCCCGAATCGTCAAGCGAATGGCCCAATAAGACTATTTTGTAGATTCGTATTGAGTCGCGTAAAAAAGTAGAAAAAAACGTAAATTGGCTCCCTGGGGATTGCGTGTGGTGCATCATTGCACCCTCTTTCTCGGGGAAGGGCTGCCGTCGTACCCCTCGTGAAATCCGTTGGTGTTATTAACATTTGGGGAGAAAATATCGAAAATAAATATAAAACTAACATTTTTATTCGTTGTAGAAATACGTATTAAGCTCTTCCCGTTTTAAACTCTTAGTATTCAATGAATTGGCCGATCTTTATAGTTATTGCTTCGTCTAAGTTTGTCACTGCCTGCCCTCTGTCGTCCTATCACCGGTCATCCCGAATGAAGAAGTTGCCGGACGTTGAGCGAATTGAATCAGTCGGTCGGACGACATTCCATGATCCATCCTTTGTGCGTGCAAATATTATATCTTACTTACGCGCACGACGCTCTATCTACAAGTACTATTCGGTCTGCAATTAGATTTAAAGGCGCTTTATGCTCTCTGAACGAGTGGTTTCATCGGGACGCGCCTTTGTACATCAATAATCCAATCTCGTCAGAGCTATTAACGATAAGCGTCGACTGAGAAGAATCGTCGCGTTTCTTTCGACACGAGTAATATTTATTTCAACATCCATGTTTCGACATTTGTTTTTTTTTTTCCAGCGTTGCAATCATAGAAAATTATTAATTTCAATCATTGATTTTTTTTCATTAACAAAAGAATGTACGTGTCGAGTTAAAAAACTGTATTTTGTTAAAAAATCGAGCTGAATGTTACGCTCGTCATGTATCACCGATTGTACTCGATATTTTTGTGTTAATATTTACATGAAAACACATTCCGTTGATGAAAAAAAAAAAAATTCCGTCTCCGAATATCTTTTTCTCTGTATTATTTTTCCGAATAAAATAATGTTGAAATATTTGTAAATAGCATTCGTCGCTGATAGCAATATTCATTGGTTTATTGTTTATATTATTAAAGATTGCTATGCTCGTTGGTAAACAGTGAAATAAGTTAGCAATTAGAGAACATGAGATTATATTACTATTGACTCGTCATAATGATCCAATCGTAATAAACTCATTGACAACCGAGCAGACTGCTTTGTTGGGGGAAGAATATCAGATACTCCAAGCGGCGGGTTCGTTAACCCTTTAAGACCTTCTTCCAGCATATAGCAACGGTGTTGTAATGTGTGCATCCGACAAATCGCAGCTCAAGCTCTGCTTAATAAACTCGCTTACCTACTCCCTATGTTGGCCATCGTGTTTTCGTAATATCCTTCGCTCGGAACGGCCGGTAATACGATACGCGTAGAGTGGAGAAAAGAGCGCATAGCTAGTTGTAAATGCACACAAAAAAAGAGGAAACGATGAAGAAGCGAAAGCCACACTATTGAGTGTCTGTTTAACTTCATCCACGAATCATCTCACAATCAACTCCTTTGTTTAAATCTATCGCATCTCGTCGCGATGCAATTGTAGGAAACGATATTATCCTAACTGGACTCTTACAAATGCGAAAAACGTCATGGATACATAAAATTCAAATATGTTTCGGACATATTTTCCGATATTATGAATTGCTATAACAATTCTTCCACTGTTAACTTCGATTTTTTTTACGTTTGCGTGTAAAAAAAACAGCGCGTTTATGTTAAACGTGTTCCCAAATCTTTGCACCTGGTACTACGTGCGAATACGTTCGAACATCTGGTAAATTAGAACTCTCAGCGGGAATCGGAATATTACAGTTTCATCGCGGTTATCCACTTTGCATTCACGCGGTGTATTCGAAGAAACGGGATAGCAAAAAAGAAGAGGAAGGAAGCTATACCTCGGGGAGAAGCGCTTTGTAAACCAACGAGTATCATTTGTGTACGAGCGTCGCGATGCCGCACAGAGAGAGAGAGAGAGAGAGGCGAGTGATGGATCTGCTTCGAATGACCGCGAACGAGAGTCTCGAGGATTGAGAAAATCAGGAAGAACGATGAGCAAAGTTGGAGAAGTAACCCAAAGCGACGCGCGCCCTCGACCAACAGGAAGAAGAGGCGTGAATGAAAAGATGATTGGATAAAGAAAAAGCAGAGCGCGTTTTTCGTTAAGCTTTCGTGTCGATGTTCTCCTTTCATTCTATTCTCGGGGTGGACAAACGTATATATGTATACCGCTTGGATTCTGCGCTTCTCGGAGACGACTCAATCGTCCGATGTCTCCTTTTGAATGGCCTGTTGCCACGACACTCCCTTTCCGAATACATGTATACCATATATCTTTGTACTTATGGAGTCCTCATCGTCTTCGCCGCCGTGCGTACGGCGTACGCTACTACCACTACAGCATATATATTTCGTTTCCTTTTTTGAGAAAAAAAAAAAAGGCCTCGCTGAACTACTGCGGTGACCTGCTCTTTCATCGGTGGCGAGCCTATGGTCATTGAATGCGAAGCTTCGAGGGAAGGAAGTAAAGTCAAACGGTGATGTATGCGTAAGATGGAATGGAAGTCTTCCGACAGAAAACTATAAAACCAAAGGTGTTCGGCTGTGATTGTGTACGAAGTCGTCACGTCGGCGCGAGCCAGTTTTTCGACACGATACACTTCGTTTGTCGTTTATTTGGCATTGGTGCGCCGAACGTCCGACAGGAAATCATTTGGCACGACATTGTCGAAAAGTCAGCCAGACAGTCCCGGCACTATATAATACCACTGTATATGTGTCCGAATTGGGGTGTGATACACCATTTTGTCTCTGTCTACCGAACCCTCGAATTCTCATCCACACCCGACCCCCGGATCTTCCAAAGCTTCCCCCAGCCCCGGCGCGCAACGCGCTGTTATTTGTTCGTCACGCCGATTCTTGTATTCCCGGCATAACTCTTACTGGTCGCGTGACTTGCGGAAATGGATAGTATACGTTGTATTGTGTTTGTGAAAGCATATACAACCGTATGGAATCGTAATGCATTATGATACAGCGATACTGACAACGTGGTCGCAATTCCAAGGAGAAATCAGCGACAGGAAGTCTGTAAATTTTCAGTAAACTCAGATTCCGCGAAGAATGATATTTTTACTGCCATGATAATTTCACTGCCAAAGCATATTCACTTTTCATGATTATTGTACATTAATTTCACAATTTTTTTTTACGGTGCTATATATAGCACTGCGCTATAGCGTTCTATATTTTCCCCACTTGTTCCATTGATATTCCAGGTTGCCGACTACTAGTGACTGTTTGAAAAAAAGTTTCTCCGAAATCTCAACTATCTCTCATAGTACCGCGTAGCGTTGAATGCTTTAACGTTGCCATAACTTTGAAGTGGCTGACGAGTAAATAAACTCTCCGGTAAAAGGCGTTTGGGAAATAATCAAAATTTGCTACACGAGTGTCTATTTACTACTTGCGTGCTTCGAACGAAAAGAACGGTAGCCGATTACGAACGAATGATTTATCTATTAGAAGCTTTAAGCAGAATATAAATATGAATACGTATTTCCTTGAAAAAAAAAAAAAAAGAAAAAGTATATTGCAGTGAACAGCTGGAGACCACTGAAATGTTTCACCCTAAATAAAATTGGGGTTCACACATCAATTGCACTCCGTACTGTGAGTTCAAATGTTCATCCGCGGCGAGGTTAACGCGCGCGGTCGTATTATTAGTATCCTACGTCGTTCCGTGGCGATTGTGTTAATTAAATCGATGAAAATTAGCTCTGGCAATCGCAGCGGAGCATGAAAAGCGCCTGTAGTATTGCCGATATATTAAAAACACACGTATATAAGGTAATATGGAATAAAAAAAAAGGCACGAGCCTCGAAATTAACAAGTTTATTGAATTTTTGAGCGAATTTATTGATACCGATTCCAAAAATAATCGATGTATTCGTGGAGTCGATAAGGTACACCGGTGTATGAATATTCGCCGGCTATGGTTTATATTCGCAGGCTTCTCGACTCGCTCCACTTGCGGGTTGTTTTCACTATATTGCCGCGGATTAACCATCCAACGATACGAAGCGAACAGCAGAGCGGTATCTCGTCACTTTCAAAGAAGCGGAGGTCGCTGTTTAGCTAACATCTCCGAAACAGAGTGTAAACTAACTAGCTGTCCACTGCGCATGTTTATACAAGCCACCGTCGGGCGTCGAGAAATTGCTGCTTGTTACTCCAGACTCCTCGATCGTTCTCACTCGTTCTTCCGACGAGTCTTGAGAATTTTTAAGAATAGGTACGAACACATCGCCAGTCGTTTTTTCGCCTTCCAATTCCTTTTTTTTCTATTTCGTTAAACTCACACGAGATTGGTATCAGCTGGATAATTATTTTTTTGTTTGATGAAAATAATTTGTCGAGTTGATACGAAATTTAGAGGGGTATCGGTTGTCCAACTCTTTTAATTGGACGTACAAAAGTTTTTCTTGGAATTCGGCGCCGATTTTTGTAAAGAATATAAACGCTTGTGTACAAGAAAGCATTGCTCGCGTGCTGCGGCTGGTAAAGCCAGCAGGATTCTCGGGACGAGGATAAACAAACCCAGTTTCGCTCAACCGACCTTTGATGCCGTGACGTTGATTAATTTCGGCGCGAGAGGATGATCCACGGAAATCACGACGAAACTTTTGGACTCGCTAACCGCCGGTTACCCGCGATGGAGTTTCGAACGAAAGTAGCATTATACGTACTGCACAGACACATATATGAAGTTCCGCGCGGAAAAATATTTTACGAACACATCTATATAAAGAAAAGGAAATTACGGTACTTAGTTAAGTTATCTAATCCCTCAGTTATCGTTGAAAAAAAAAAAAAATTCTTCTTTTTCGCTCGCAATATTCGACGTCCGCTCGCACGTTCCATCAAATTGAGAATTCCCATTCTCCTGCCTGCAGTTGTTCGCCATTAACGCTAAGATACTCCGTAACGAGATACATTTTTTTTTGCGTTTGGATGGACCCAAATCGAATAATCAAGAAACGCATAATGCACCAAGGAATCGTAATTTCGGGGACCGCCGGGCCGCTGCTGCTCAGTACCGTAGTTCATTGCTAGAGTGACCGAAAATCCGTGACTAACACGAATCGAATCCGTAGTCTTCGCGCAGAATCCAGGGACCGAACGAGAAAGACGACGAGTGGAAGGTAGACATGGAAGCAAGAATCACCGCTCGCTAATGTCGGGCGAACCAGAGACTCGTTTCGTAGTTCGGTGAACATAATTTTTCCGGTATAGAGTCTCACAGAAGTTTTTGGATTCCGACAGTATGGAAAGGATACTGTCAGACATCACGCTGTGTATTGGCGGAGCAAAGATAGAAGACATTTTTAGTTCGCTTCTAGGATAGTTTACAGCAGTTTCTGTCCTTTTTCCCTCCCATCGGTAACAATTTCGCGCTCAGTGTGCTGCGCGGAGGAAGAATCTTTCGTGTTCTTCCAGTAGGGACACGCGCGCCCTTTCCGGTCCTCTTTCTCCCTTTTCCCTTCCTCCACCAGCAGCCTTCACTACGCTCCGGTTGTTACTGCCGAGAAAGAGACGAGAAGATTGGTTTCCGGGGTACGTACGTGGCATCCCGGCCACATCGTCGTCCGCTCACCGGGATCCATTCTCGGCGAGCCGATAATCGGGCCCTTGGCTATTGTCGTGAAAAGCTCGAAGGCGCGCGTCCTCGCTGGCCCCCCGTCCTGGCCGGTGACACTGCTACGACTCAGCAGGGATGTTTCGTGCCCTTACGCTCGCTGGACACTGTTATTCTCTCGTACAGACTCACTTCGTACCTTACATTGCAACTTGGCTTTTGGCTGCTGCCAGCTTCTCTCAAGGAGACTCGAGAGGAGCGACGAAAGAATGAAGAAGAAAGGACACGACGAACATCGGGATGAGGCAATAAGGACGCTTGGCTCGCGCGACCAAACGTCAAGACTCTGAATTCCCGCTGGATTTACGCTTTTTCCAAAGTCTTCCCCCTGAAACGCTCCACAAGCAGCAGCCTGCTGGTTATCTTAACCTGCGGCCCGGGTGAACCCGATGTCCCGGCGCGAGCCGTTCATGTACCTCGAAATTGCGTGTTAACGGGTCGCTACGCTCAGTGTAGAGCGTGTCGCAGAACCCTCGATTGATGTCTTTATGACTCGAAGAGGAGCAAAAAGCCGAGTAACGCGAAACGGAGACGTGCGCCGAGCGAACGACGTTAACGGTTCTGGAAGGGTGGGTTTTCCGTGACGTATAATTTTTAGCAGGAAATACCGATGTAGTAAGAAGTGAGAGATGAAGATATGAGGATAACTGAAAGGTTGAACAACGTTTATTTTATTCTACACTCGTTACCAACGTTTAGTTTTTATTTTACTTTGCATCTACCGTAATTTTATGTAATAGTTTACAAATAGTTTTTAAATTATTTTTTGAAAATAAAAAAAAAACTAAAAAAAATCATATGACTCGATTAAAATTTAAAAAAATATCGTTCTTCAGCTGATCGACCGTGAGACGAATGTTGTTATACCCGTTTTTTAAAATCTATGACACCTTAATATTCACTATTGTAGAATCAGTTCACATGAGCGCATCTTTTCTGTATCAACGAGTATATGCAGATTTCAAAGTCTTCTCAAATCCTCGTGTATTCGTGATAATGATACAACAGGTTCCCGAAACCGTGAAAGAATTTCAACTGACTTTCATTCACAGATATTCGAGAGAGAGAGAGAGAGAGAGAGAGAGAGAGAGAGAGAGAGAGAGAGAGAGAGAGAGAGAGAGAGAGAGAGAGAGAGAGAGTTCGGTACGACTGTTCGTTCTTTCGTAGTACAAGTATCGTTCTCGAAATTCTGAAAGCCACACGAATCCAGTGTGTAAGACTTGAACACTAGTCTATATAATACGAAAAAAAAATGAGGGACAAGTTTCGGTCGAGTCCGGGAATCGCTGATCCTCGCATGTCCTCCGTGCATTCTTGGGAGAACGAACGAGGTGTCGTATTCCAGCCGACTAACAGCGCGGGAACCCAAGAATGAGTGAAACGACGACGCGGCTTCGCTCCTCTTTGTACAGCCTATGGCAGGGTTTAGTGACTGTACGGTACGTGTTCGTGGGAGATTTCTCCGCGTGCACTGCGAGAGGACACGGCGAATTGGTAAGGTGATTCAGAGTCAATCAGTATGTATTCAGAGCGAGTCGAGAATGCAAATCTCGGTGGGTTAACAATAACCCTCGTTCGGTATTCGCTTCTGCGTGATCCCAAAAAATCCGTCAAAAACATCACCGGATGATCCATCATCAACATCTCAGAACGCGTGTGAGCCAAGAATCTCGACTGTTTTTTGTTTAAATTCATAACAACCGGATTTTTGTAAAAATCTTAAAATTAATCAACTTATCGAAAAGTAGTGTCAAAAATTAGAAAAATTAAAAAGGTAATTTAGCAACAACAATTAACTAACAATGAAGATAATAGAAGATACGCTCATGTACGCTATGTGATAAACTATCGGTTGCTGCTTTATAGATACACCAAGAAGCTTATCTTTGCTCGTAAATAGGCATTAACAAATCCTCCGGCCGTTCTCTTCCCGCTAAGACCGTCATAACTCCCGAAGGACGCTTCACACACGCGTCCTTTAAACGAGAAGAGTTAAATGAGTTTTTGTTTCACGTTTCGGTTGTAAGTACCGGGAAAGCCGAGTAACATAAGTGACGAGAGGTTCGGCGATAAATAAACTTCAATTCGGAGAGGCAGGGAATTTTGGATTCCAGTTGGCTCGGCCATCAAGGAAGTTTCGCCCTGTCGAACCGGAACCGATATATAATCTCCTGTGAGGACGACGACGCGTGTTTTACATTTTCACGACGACGCGGTAAATCCCTTAAATCCCGCAGCATCCCTCCCCCGATACGACGGAAGCCACCTTGCGTGCACGCCGAGTTTTTCGTCCCTTTCGTTCACTGCCCGGCTGTGCGATGCGCGTGATCGGGGTATTTACAAATAGGTCTCAAGGTTCCGCACTACACGCATTAAGAAGGATCACACCGGCGAGAGAATATATTTACGACGAATGCGGAGAAGTGGAAACACATCCATACCCGCCTCACACGCAACGCGACCGTCGACTAACCAAAGCCATTCAATATTTCACTGGGGAGCAGTTGACTCGCGAAGAAAAGAAAATCCCGTAGTGCAGCATAGGATTAAGCTTCGCCGCAGATACAGCAAGACAGAAGTCAATGAGAGTACTGGAATAGATTTGTATGTCATCATCTTCCCCTCGTACTGTGCTCGGAAATACCGATGTTATACAACTATTCTTGTACAGTTCATTTTTATTTTCGCCAACCAATTTATTTTAGTTTATCCAATATTTAAATGCGATTAATTTCTGCTTTTTCATAGAGGAAACATTATTTTAATGAAAAACATTTTTTTTTCGAGATTTGAATCAAAACGTATTCAGAATGTTCCAAAACATCGAATAATCGTATTTTTTAGAAAAAATGTTCGGACGCACGTGTCTCAATCTTCAATTCAGACTTCAGACTTCGCATCATTATTGCACGACAACCGAATCGTTTCTAATTCATAAATCACGCCGAAGTGGCTAATTCCGTCAGACACGAGGAAAAATGTTTACATACCCTGAAGCATCGGAAGAAAAGACGTGCTTTCGAATCGAAAAGCCGAAAACCAATGTTATATAGGTGTAAGTGAGAGGGCGTTAGAGAGTTGAAGAGTCAAGAATCTCAAAGAGAGGAAGGGACGAAATGAAACGTCTTACTGTGTAAACACTCTATTTCCGTGTGCATACAAATTAGCGGTCGTGCGTTCTCGTCACTAATTAGTTTGTACAACTTCACCTCGAAGGACTAGCCTTGCGCTTGAAAGCTATACGGTGTCAACGATGTCAATCTTAATAAAAATACGATATGGAAAAAAAAAAAAAAGGTTTACAGAAATTATGCCGCCCTTTCAGATCTCCAGATACATTGAATCAAATTATATTCCTACAGTAACAGACAAAACACATTTGCAATTCGACAATAATTATGTCGAAATAATTTCAATAGTAAACAAAATGCTGTTGTTCGTTATGCGAGGTTAACAAGAAACGATTTCTGGAGGGAGACTCACATATATTTACATAACGTTAAATTATGCGTAAATTTGTGTAAATAATTATCACGAAATGTTTACCACGTTTTAAGCATGTAATTACACGAAATAACGAGAACGACCGTAGGGAACAGAGCGCGGACAGTGCTCAAGCATGTTTTTGCAAATTTTAATTATGACGCGAACTAATGGAACGATGCACGAGTTTGTATAGCTACCACATTTACAGAACGACTCTGGCCGGTGTTTTCTCTTTTTACTGGCTGCATGTAGCTGGGGGCGCGAGGGGAGAGAGGGGGTCACGATAGCCCAGCAACCAGGACGACGAGAGCATCCCGGTGCTCCTCGTTAAGAGGATCAGCTGCGGCATGCTGAGAAGGCTAACAAGCGCTAAATAGAGCGCGCACCGTCGGTCCAGGCATGAATGCGCACACGCGCTGTAACACACTATATAATATGTTCGGCACAAAGGGATGAATGTGCCAATGCGAAAAATCCGTCGCACGGATACACACCCACACGCGCTGCAAGTGTACACAGCACAAAAGTGGTCAGCATATTTTTGCAAATAGTCTACACAGCGGACACAAACCTTTACCGAGAACTTAAGTATGAACGGACGAGACTTACGCAAAACAAAAAAGTTTTAAGGTTCAAAACGTTTTTTTAATAAAATTTTTGTTTAACTACCAAATATTGTTAACTCATGGAGTGCGAAAGGGGCTGAATTTTTATTAGAATTTGTTTTTTTTTATTCGACAAATATTATCAAGTGAAAGCAATAATAGTCGAAGATCAATGATCGACTAAATGTCATACTAAGTCGCCTCTAAATATAGACTGTTATTAGATCTTCAGAATTCCAAAAAGTAATGGTAAATTTGAGTGTCGAAGAAATAGATTGATAAAGTTGCGGTGTGATAAACTCGAGTGGCAATCGTGTAGACAGTAAAAAAAGCGTAAAAAACCAAAGGAATAAAGAATAGAAAGAACCACAGGATACCAACGCAGGATGTCCTAACCACCCTGCAGTGTAACACTGTGTGTACACGAAGACACTTCATCGTGCGAGGGACGAGGGGGTGAGAGGGCGAGGTAGCCAAAGGGATTCGAAAGCTATACTGTAGTGTAGCTCGTGCTGTATGAAGATCGAACAACGACCGTTAAGTTGTTCGACAGATGTATCGCCACGTGAAGCCAACATCTAAATATCCGACCCCCCTGACTACTAAAATCGTCTATATACTATTAGTCTCTATAGTATTTTTAGTTCTCGAAATCCAATATTTTTTTCTGCTCATCAATATACCGGACCCGTTTGCCAAGAGATAATTGTAATACTTCTCAAAGCACCTTAACGATCTCATTAAAAGATCGGACCGGGGATTCCGGAATTTGTTTTCGTTACCGATACAATTTTTGGTACCATACAATTTGATTTACAGAAAGCAAGAAGAAGAAAATGCTGATAAATAATAAAAGAACACAAAAAATCGATAGTAAGTGATTTTAATGAGGACTTTTTGCCTTTTTTGAGTGCCTTAAAGTGCGGAAACAAAAATGCTGCTTGGACACGTGGAAAATTAACAGAAAATGTTCATAATACTTTATAATACACACCACAACCCTCTGCGTTATATTTTATCTCGATTCTTACATACTTGAATGAAACTAAATCGGGGTCTCACCTGGTGCCGTTTAACCGGACCCACGTGGACTATTCGCGCCGCGTGGGGGCGTGTTATAACGTGAATCTATAGCGACCTGGCTATTTTATTTTTATTCCGATCGCCGCATCGGGGCGGGCGAAGTTTTCAGTGTATATAATGCACGGGCAAAAGAAATGACGTGAAGAATAAAAAAAAAAGGAATACAAAACGAATTGTAAACGAGCATTTCTACTGGCCTGCGGGATGACCGGCGCGGGCGCATGCCCCATTATGGCGCAATTCTCAAACCACCTTTGACGACGGGGTGTGTGCGTGTTCCGGGTGTGCGTTCGCGTGTATGTATGAGTGCCCAGCAACAAACGACTGTAGTGAACACCGGCCCCCGGATCACCTGCCAACCCCCAATAGAGAACTGGCTTCGCCACCTCGACTGTACGAACCTCCGACCTCGTTGCTAACAACCTTTTGATGCGCCCGGTTTCCACCGTCTTTGCTTTTTTTTTCACTCCCATACTGATCTATATAGTTAGTATAAGAATCCTATTTCGGGGGTTTTTGTACGTGACTGCGGCTGTCCAACCATCACAGCCGCTGCTTCACATACGGCCGCGGCACGGTTTGTGATCTTGTTTACCACGAAACACGTTCACATGCGCGTTCTCGATTTTTCCACTTGTAAGAGATTCTCTTTCCGTCTTTTCGAGGGAAACAACTTCCATAATCCTGTCCTTTCCTAATCTAAAAGCCAAGAGATTTGGCGAAAGATGTTCGTTGCTTTCGACTCATTCGGCACAGATTTGTGATTTAACGACCATTTTTTCTTCTTTTATTTTCTTTTTTCAACCAACGTGCATGGAAATTTTTTTACGATCGATTTCCTGCTGCGATAGTCGCACGAGGTACGAGAATGTTGCACGTGATCGTGTGTCTGTCGGTTGATTTATAACTCGATGGAGAAAAAAAAGCTTTATGACCGATCGGCGTTTACGGCTCGAGACCCGTTCCGAGTGTCTCGTAAATGGTTCGGAGATTAAGATACATTGTCGAGTTTTTCTGCTTTAACGAAATACGTGATGGAAAATGAAACTTACACAAGCCATGTAAATATAATATAGCTATGTTTTTTTTTAGTCATTAAAAATTAGTGTGAATATGTCGAATGGTTTGTGTACAGATCTCGGCAGTTATAAAAACCTTTCCATAGGTCTTTGAGACACCGATTCTCCTACAAAGAACCACAAAGATCGTCTTGTTTTAAACGGAAGGCTCTTTGACTCGACAGGAGGGCGGGTTTACCGTTAAAAAACTCGTTTCACGCTCCTTTAAAAAAAGAATGTTGCACTTAATGGCTTTTCAAATTCCCATTACGTTATGAAGAAATTTGATCCATTGTTCACGCCGCATTTCATGTACATTCTGTTTAACATCAACACCATCGCTTCATGAAATGTAAAAATCAACGTAAGATCCATTGAATAATCAGTATTTGTGTTTCATTAAAAATTCGGAAATAATTTTCATTAAATTACATTTCGTACATAAATTTGAATGTGTGTTGTATAGCTTAGGAAAAAAAAAACTTTTGTTCATCCAGAACATCGAGGGGCTTTCCAATTGAACTATTATTTCGAAGAATTCCTCCCGCCAATTACTTTCCGGACAATTAACGTGATTACCGTCGTTATGCGTTCAGACATGACAGAGAAATAAGCGGTAACAAAAAAAAAATGCCTGAATCCTGTGTCCGATAGTGTGGGGACCGACAGAAAGAGAACGGCGACTTAGGGAGTAATTTTAATGCAAAAATAACAGGATCCCCCTCGGCGATGGCTAACGACTACGGAGATGCATCATTGGCGCATTCTCTCGTAACTAGTGCTTGCATATAGTTGTACAATCTGCAGTGTCTCATCGGTACCGTCGGTTTCTCGGACCGACTCGTTTTATCCGTTTGTAACTATCGTGAGTGAACGCACACGGCGGGGGCGGTGCAAGTAAAAAAAAAATACGATGAGACCGACTCGAGTCACGTGGCCGCCCTTTCTATTTTAGCCACGGGATACCGGCACCGTGCCACGGGGCCACGTGGCTGCGTGCGGAGCCATCGGTATCCCCGCGAGTGCGTGAACATCCTCTGTATCCTTTTCTTTTTTTTTTTTGCGCGCGTTATGTACTACGAAATTTTTCGCATAAAATACAACGGTAAATTGTATTTAACGATATTGTACCCTACTCCGATGAGTAAATAATGAATGTATCGCAGTGTTTGCCGCGTCCGTCTCTGCACAACAAATTAGTAACAGTACGATAGACTGGTGACTAAGCTTTGAGACAATTACGTCTCGCAACCCCTTCAACAACTGTCTGTAAAAACACTATTATGGTGCTATGCTTACTTATCTGTACTGTATGATAGTAAAATAAAATTTATGACGATTACGTGACACTCTGATGCTTCGTAATAAACACTATTTGGTTTATAAATCAATAAAATTCATTGAATGAAATGAAATTCATGAATGCCGTGAATTTCAGAATCATTTAACTACATGTTAATTTGCTGTCTTCATAACAGAATGTTCCTTTCTGACTACAAGGATAATAGGCGCTTCTTATTATATATTACGTAAAAAATGTTGCATATTTTCGTCATGGATGATTTATAATAATTATCAATGTGCTATGTATACTATGTACACATACTGTGAGAAGTAATTTCATCATCCAATTTATCATTTAACTTATAAATAAAAATAGAAAATTGCAATAAACTAATGATATTAATTAGTCTCATCGGGTTTAAGAAGTCCCGATATCAAAACAGTTGAAACTAAGATTCGGGACATCGTTCATATACAGAATAACGGATAAAGCAAGAAATCCTCTTGTCCGCGTCGACGTCGCAACGCTGTCATTAAACTCCTCGTTACACTCGCGGAGAAGGGGGAGGGGATGAGACCGAACAGGAGGCGAAAGAGGGGACGAGAACGGTAAACCGGGAAAGCGACCGAGCCAACACGCTGCCGCATCTCCAACCTAAACTGGAGGCCATGGATTCTGTAGCGAAGCTTGGGGTGGTAGATTGTTCACCCGCAGAGCAGTGTTCACTTCTCCATGGATCCCGTGATTGGTTACATTACCGATACGCGCGTCCCGTGTCACGTCGTTGCTGTTACTGCAATCGCGGTGAATGCGCCCCGGACTCGGCCCTCTCATTTGACGGGGAAAACAAGCACAGCTCGAGCATTGAAACAGGGTATACCTATCCCCTACAATGCTGTACCGGAATATTCCAACAACAGCCACCATGATTTTCTCCAGTTTCCTCACGAAGTTGGAGTTGTAATATCTTTGCTACATAGGCATCTCGATGTACCTCAACGCTTTCTCAGAACTCTACGAATGTCTACCCACTTCGTCAACTCAACACCCCTTACCCCCGAGACATCCAACCATTCCACCCACGAAAGTAAACCGAACTCTGGTTTATGCTTCTGATTTCTGGTCCATACTGTTGGATGCTGCGCTTCCGATATACAACGCTGACGTAACTTCGCGAAATCCTTCACAATCAAATACCTTCGGCAGACGTCTTCGGCAAATCGAGTGACCGCAGATCAGTTCGCGTTATTTTGTTTTACACGAACGATAACATACGTCAGCGAAATTATTATAACAATTCCCACATGACGAATATTTTTTTTTTAATTTTGCATTTACGCAAAGCGTTGGGCGTTTAATTATTTCGCTGATGACCTTACTGTATAACTTATATCTTTTTTTTTAAGCGCCGGATGCTCCGTGTCAAAGTTCTTTTTCACAGTGGACGTTTGCTATTGATCTGCGCATTTTTTACTTTCTACTTTTTTACGACGAAGAGTAGCGAAAACAACACACGAATGAGTCCTCGATCGTTAAAAACTATGTGCTTTGGTTTACTGTACCGCCTCATTTTTTTTCTTTTTTTTTTTCGCCTGGACTGTGAAACAAGAAGCTGGCATCAGAGGACGTCGTTATGGGAGAGACGAGAGGGCCAGCATCCTCTCCGCGCCACACAGAGTACTCGCCCTTTCGCACGTAGGGGAGAGCCTCTTGTGTTTCGCGCTGCTGAGGATAACACTATGCTATATGCTGTTAGCACAGCTCTCGCGTGGAAACAAACGTACGAAGTACAACGATGCCGGACTTCAACTGGACAAATTGCCGTCTCCCGGACCGTCGCAAACTTCGTATCTTCGTCACGTAAAATGATCGTATCGGATGCGAGAAAAAAATTCAAACGACAGCGAAATAAATCGCGATTACAGCGGTGAATAACCGTGGAATGGTTTTCATTCGTATTTAGACTATTGGTATATGCGGTACAAGTCCGCAGACGAACTATATATTCAACAATCATCCTGCTAGTCGTCGAACGCGACTCTGTCAACCAGTTATCGAAGGGCGCCATGAGTGAATCTCGTCCCCTCCGATTGTACATTTATGAAGTGGCAAGAGAGTCGCGTGGCACACGCGTACTGATACTGCGTAGATATCGGTTTAGTGTACTGGAGCGCGGGTATCGGTCACGTGTCTCCCAACGTGATGTCCCGCCACTCCAGTTTATTACGAACCAAAATACACACCCCAACATACCAGTAGCATACGATACATAACAGATAAGACCATTGTAACTGCGTTCGTGTACCGGAGGACCAAAAGATCGACAGAATTCTGACCTCGTATTCTTGTAATCAAAATTCGTTTTTTTTTTTTGCGCATTCGAGGAGAAATCACCCGCGAATGATCCCTATTTCAACGATGGAACTCTCTGTTATTACGCACGAATAAGTTGACACGCTTCCTATGTACATTGTTTGTTTCCATGTTATTAAATAAATAATCAATCACTGTTTTTGAATTTTGTCAAAAATGTCTGTACGCACGAAAATTCGTACAATTATTTGTTCGTCGAGCTAAAAAGTTCTACACAAGTAGACTATAATCTTGTGTGGTTAATATAGCAGTCAGTACAGCCGCAAGATATATGAAAAACTGCAATTTAAAATGCCTTTAAATATTGAAATACCCTGTATACATAACCTTTGCTTAAAACGCTGAAACATGTATTTAGGATTTTAGTCCTATGCAAAGTCTATACCCAACGGTATTTTTCACGGTACCGTCAAATGGTACAATTTTTATTGCTTTTTTGCGACTTTTAAAACAGTTTAAATTTATATTGCATGTACCGTAAATTTTTGCTCACCGCCGACAAAAGTGCAACGGAAAAATAACGTTTGCCTTCATCGCGCCGCTGTGAAAATTCTTGCAACGGTTTTACTCCAGTTTTGCGTAATATTGTCCTGACCGCTATTCCTCTCGCGAACGGTCAATGTACCCGTCCATTCTTACCTAAGGTTTAAGGGATACTTTATGAAATATCGTCATAAATTTTGAAAAATTTATGACGAGTATAGTTGTTTTACTTGTGGGAATAGTACAGTCTCTATTTTTGTTTTTCTTTCCTCTGTCTCCAATACGAAGTTCGGGTTAAGACGGGACCTCTCCAACGAGCATCACCTCCACGTTACTGTACCGTAATATAGTACACTACACGGTATGCCCTGCCGTAAAGTTATGGCCACAGAATGGCGTAAACACGTTGTGCAATTTTATTACAGGGACTCCGAGAGTCGCACAAAATATTCTCCGATCGGTGGTAGAGTTCTACCATTGCAGGAGGATTGCAGTTGTAAAAATCAAAATTATCTTGCGGTTACCTGGGAATTTTTATTTCCTTGTTGCAAGTAGAAACAATACGGCGGATCGTTCTTACGCACAATTTGTACGGAACACGAAAATATATTTTTCATAATAATTAAAAGGTTCTTATAAAAACTTTATTCACGACTCGATTTACGGAAGTAAACGAAAAAAAAAGACTAAACAGCGGCCACATAGTTAACACAAAAAAAAAGTGTTCATTGTATATCGTCTGATACCCGATGTTGCGCAAAAGTTCATTTTTTCAGTAAAGTAAAGAAATGCTATTGAAATGTCTAAATTCGTCGATGAACACAAATGTACTTTAATGCAATAATTTCGAATGGGTTCACTCCAGTATTTCTCCATTTGGCTGTCCGGGCAGTTCTATTCATTCAGAAAGGCTTTAATTTATGCAAGGACAACGCTCTCAAGACCTTTCATGTTCCCGAAGATCAAAGAGCGACCGTAAACTTGCGAATGGGGTTATTGGTTACTCTACATTGCGTCTCGTAGTGTCCAGGTGTTCGTAAACCCGTAAACCCATTCGAGAGCTCAACAGATTTCATTCAAGGAAAATTCGATGCGGTGTATTCTTCGAAGATCCATTGCGTTCGTATAAATATAATATTGTAACGTTATATAATGAAAAATGCAATTTTCCTTGACTTCAGTTCCGTATAATTACAACGAAAAAAAACGTATGCAAAACAAAACCTTTGTTTCAAGCGCTTGACTACGCGACTCCACTTTTTTTTTTATTTCGGACTTTTCACTTCAATAAAGGATGTAACTTTCGCGCAAAATTCGAGATCCATAGCTTCCCGCAAGTTTTGAAAGAACAAAGAATCGATGGGTACAGAGCACTTGGAGAAAGTGCGGGTACACGCACTTTTACCGCGTTTATGGCAGTCCGAGAAGCGGAAAAATTGTCGTTGAAGGAGAAAGTGCTCACGCGGTTTGCCGGATGGACCTTATAGCGTACACCTAAGAACTCCCAAGCCTCGGGCGAACCTTGCAATTGACCCATAAATTCGTGCTATACTGCCACTGTTGTTACTCGTTATGATTTACAGTACCCATTGCCAAAGAATTTATAGCTAACTCGGTGAACTATGAATGCAAACGCAGCCGCAAACCTCCAAAACATCGCACGGTCGTTCCTCGGTTTCTCGATCTTATTGCCCCGAATATATTCACTTTACCTCTCAAGCTTCTGCAACTCAAATCTACGTTGAAGTATAAACAACAACAACAAAAATCATAATTCATATTTCGAATCGTAAACCACACCGCAGCTTTCCCCACACTTTGTATTTCATATAGCGACTATTTCAATCGTTTTTCAATTTTACCCTTTTTCATAGACAGTAGCAATTTTTTCTAACGCCCGATATCAATTCATCCGATTTTATTAGATTAGTATATTAGATACTGAACGTACAAAAACCACTAGAAAAAAGGAAGAACGGTATCATAGAAAAAGTAAGAGATCCCACGATATTTCTCGCGTGACGCGAACGGACCGCCCGCATCTTCGCATCTTGACATCCGTTCAACTACTGTGTGATGTTTGGATCCAAAGCTGCCGCCGTCACTTTTCTTTCATTCTTTTTTTTTTCTCTCTCTCTCTCGGTCTCTCTGTATTTAGCAATCATTTACTCAATCGCGTCGGTGTAACGGAAGCACAAAGCAAAATAGATTTTCCGTGCAAGAGAACGAAATTCTCAAATTCTCAATGTTATACGTCGTATTGATGTGTGGATAAGACGAGGTTCCCGGTTCCCACGGGTATATTGTCGTCCAATGACGCGTGTACGTTCGTTCATTGGGTTTTGGTGGCGCGCGAACGACTATCAAAATTGCGGGTAGACATCGAGAGTAACTGAACGAAGGAACACTGTGTAACCTAAATATGCCCGTATCTGTGACGCGCGGCAAACGACGAGGACAAGAGTGATCCCTCCTCGATTTACTCGTGAATTGACGAATGAATAGTTGCAACGCCTCTGGTCTCTCCCTCAATCGAAAGGGGACTCGAACCTTTGGAAAAATAGCTTGGAGTACGCGAATTAGCCACTGTTTAGTGTTTACTCCGTGAAGAAGGCGTCGGTCTTGTTCGATTGACGCTCTCAGCACCCATCGTCTAAATTAAAAGCTTTGTAAGCTGCTGTGGGCTGCTTGTTGTGCCCACTCATTCGCGCCATTGTCACTTAAATAATCATATCGCATAATGGGCCACTTTTCTTTGCATCTCGACAGAATCTTGTCGATGAAAAGAAGCGCGAATCGGAAGATAAAAGAAGGCTGATCTCTATTGTACAAAAAAAAGGAAGAATAAAGCGATAATTCCTTTCCGGGATTTGTTATTGGAGGATCGTTGCATCTCCTCAATGTGTGACTCTCGTTAAATCGAGTCATATAAACGTTCCAACTCGTTACAAAAGAGAAAACGTGGGAGAGGGAGAACGCGAACGAGGGGGCGAATGGGATACTTGCGCGACGCATAGAACGTCGGAGAATATTATTGATGTCAATCCTTTTCTGAAAAGCCTCGTAGCTACCCCTCATCTCGGGCGTTACGAAAGAGACATGGAAAAACTCGTCTGAAGAAGCGATATTTGTTCTCTAGGAAAATTCCCACCCAGGAATGAATCCACGTAGACATACCGAATTTATCAATCGAGTAGAATCCTTAGTTCTGAACGGGACGAGGTGTTAAAAAAAAGCGAAGGCTCATTCAAGAAGAGACGATGACGGATTCCCCCTCCCAGACAGTGTTCACTCGCCATCCCGTCGTACCTGACAAATGCCAAGGATTACCTATGAAACGTCGTCGCCACGATCGTCTTTCTTTACAGATTCGACGCAGCCTCCGATTGCATTTTTTACCAATGCCTACCAAGTGTCTCATTTCTTCGAGATCATCAAAAAGACGCCGACGAATCGCTCCTCACGACGGACTATCCTTGATCCATATTAATGTTCAATATAAAAAATAGTTTCAAAAATACTGTAGATAAAATCTCGCAACTGAGAAAAAAAATTGACCGATTCTCTTGCATATAATTCTGAGTATCCAATTCTATTGTAATCGGCTACGAATGAGTGAGGCGACAAAAAAAAATCCCGTGTCAATATTTTTTCATCCCACAAAATCCGAATAAAAAATATAGGTAACTTCTTAACTGAACATTGTTGTTTATAAGACGAATCGAGAAAACGAGATAGTGAAAAAAATGCATAGATAGTAATAATACTAAAATTAATTTGTTCATATTTAAACTAATATCCTTTGAAATATGCATAATTCAATCGAATCGGCTTGCGAAAGTTTATTGCTGAAGAAGAGGCTTATCGAAAGGGCTACCGAATTTTCTAATAACAGGCCTTTCGTCATAAAAGTACCCGTCGTACTTACGAAGAAACATCGCATAAGACTAAATGATCAAAGTTTCGTGCAACAAGAAAAATAAAAGAGTACAGTGGGCCGTGGCGAAGCTGAGACATGAATAAAGGAAAAAAGAAAACGAAAAGTGCCCATCTCTCCTCTATCTCCTCGTTCGAGAAATCTTTCCCGCACGTCTTTTCACCCATCTTCGTTCGTGACTAATCGCGGCCTGGCTACCGGATTTTTCGGGGCATTGACGACCGAGTAACCCGGATCCGTGGGTAATAGCACCACCGCCATACCTTGGGCTTCTGTACAACCTATGCTCCTGTGCCTTGTCGCTTTTCACCGAACTATTATCTCTCCCCTGGAAACAGCAGCCAGACAAGCCAGCGGTAGACAGAGAAGTAACATTTTAGAAAAGCAACAGCAAACGCATACAAGAAGTTCCAGTACTCTCTCGACCCACAAGCCATCACACAGAGAGCCCAGAGATCGAGCTACCGAATTTTCACTGATTTCTATTTTTCCCGGTCAATATTTTACGACCGGTAGCAACCGCTCGCGGAAACCCGCGCCAACCATAGACCTTCCTACCCTCTAACGTCATTTGCCGGTCAGGATAGTCCACGCGGTGGAAAGAACAACGCGTTCAGTGGCACCGAGAGGTTTTGATTTACTGCGCGTTGGCGCACGATGGGGCTACCGGCTTTGCCTGACTGCCTGACTGACTGACTGACTGACTGACTTAACTCACCGCGTGAGATGCACTGTGACCTCTCGCTTTCTTATTCGTAAGAGTTCCGAGCTCGCGGGTGATGACATAAATTTTCTTCTTCTTCGTTACTGGGTCCGGCAAACCGCGGCCTACAATCGCAGAGAAAGGCGAAGGAGAAATTTCATAGGACACTTCTGGCTGTCCAAGATCCGCAGGGTTTCCATCTTCGCTTCCTTCTCTTCCTTCCTACAGGATCACTCGACCAACGAAGACATCATTATTTCTCTCTCGCTTCTTTATACGCAGCACCAATGAGAACGGAGAATCTTTTCCGTTCTCGGGACAACTAGAAGGGCGACAACCAGAAGAACTCTCCACCACCCATCGAGGCTTGCCACAACAATTTCTATGTTCACGATGTAGGTTACCGTGGCAAACTCCACGGGAACACTTTACCTACTGCTTTACTGCCCTACGATAAATCATTTGTACATCTATTTCGTACACTGCCAGAGACAGACGGAGAGTGGTCGTGCGGTACATTTTTATTTACGAAAAACGCTACTGTATACGGTTTTGCCAAAGGCTTTTCGAAAGTTTAGGAAAGACGAGCCAAATTCTTGATGAATTCGAGAGGAACAGAAAGAAACGACAAGTTCGCAAGGTGCAAATCAACATCAACTATATCTGCCGGATTGATACGGGTATGAGGGGAGGAGAGGGGGGGGGGGGGGGGTGGTGATACTTGTGAATGAGAAAAATTGAAAAAATGAGAAAAAAGGAGAGAAAAAAATGTTAAATAAAACGAACCGAGAATAAAATAAAATACATTTTTTTTTATAGAATAGAAAAAAAAATAATAATAATAGAACGCTAAATATATGTTTTATTGTTACTCTATTTAGTACAGAAGCTCCTCATGTCGATATTATATATTTTCAACATTATTAACTTTCCGTAACTCAATGTATTTTAGCAATATGCTCTTTTAAAAACTACTCCCATATGCACTTTATGAGTTATTCCAATAATACCTGCCATCGTGAAAAATATTGTCGCTTCTGGAAATTGAATCGTAATCTTCCGGTGTCGGTGTCGCCGTGCGTAGTACTTTTTTTGGTGTTAAGTGACTTTTTTCCCTGTTTCGTCGTTCCGTTTTTCACCGCCATAGGAACTCTTGTTGAACCCGGAGATTGGATACGTCTATCGGCGATTCTATGAATCGTCATGCATTACTTGTGGAACGCGTCAATGCACCCGCGCTACTCACTCATTTCGCACGGATGTTCCGCGCTTTTCCATCGATCTAAAATGATTATTGAATCCGAAAAATCTCAAAAATACGGATTTGAAAATTTTTTTTCTGTTTGTTTTATTCTTTAATACCTTAATCAAGATAACCTCTCTCCTCCATCAGCGGTAGCTGCTTTCGCAAGGCAACGGTAGCAGTCGGATTCTTAAAAATATTCATTTTCGTTTTGCCGGTTTCGAGCATTTCGTCGAAAGTCTCGACCTCAGTTATGTCAGCTATCATACGCGGATAAAATGTCACAGCGGCCATGACAGTCCACATGCGTCTTTTCAGCATCGCCCTTTGAAGATCCTCGATCGTCGGAGGCTTCGTTACGCATCCCAACGCGGTCATCGTCTTTGTCAACGTTCGAAGATATTCGTTAAGAAAGAATTCGTCTTTGTCGCACTTCAAATCGACCTCTGGACAAACGCTGAGAAAGTATATCAAATCAATAGCAGGTGACGAGTATACGGACATCTGGAAATCGATCTAAAACAAACCAAATTAACGATTATAAAAAGAAATGTATATAAACTGTCAATTTTTTTTTTTAAATCTACAAATATATGTTTTCAAAATCTTTGAAGAATTTTGGAGATACAAATTCTTGATATGAAATAACAAACAATATCGATATGCAGATATCGATATTGAGATCCAAAGTGATTTTTGCTCGAATAAAGCTTATCTTTCCCTACTCACCAGCATAAGTTCCAACGGCTTTCCATTTTCGTCCTCGCGGAACATTAAATTGTTAATCCAACAATCGCCATGATTGAGTACGCAAAATTCCGTGTCGGCGTATTCCGTCACTTTGACGATTTCTTCGGCAAATTTGTATTTCAATGCCATCAACTTATCGGCTGTTCGCGAAAAATTAGAATCGGTCCAACTGTGAGCTCTATTGCATACCATTTCTAGCGTTTGTTCGACGACGCGAAACATATTTTTTGGAGTGTTTTCGCTCATTATTCCCTCGGTAAATGATTTTATCATATCGGGATTCTGTATTAAGAAAGAAATAGTAATGAATCCACGTGGATCGTGAATGAATAGACTAAGATAAGCGTAACAGATAAATTGATTGTGCGCGGCGTTGTCCTTTACCTGTTCACATTGATAAACAGAAGCAGCGTGAAACTTAGCGATACTGTCGAGTACCATGAGCACGTAAGGCATCGACAGGCCACGTTGACGATCTTTCGTCTTGAATCCCAAAGGCATCAGATCCTCCAGGATAATGATGCTCGGATTTTCCGATGCGTAGAAGCATTTTGGCGCTAATCTTTGTCCAACGAGCCTCTCTAACTCCGGCAAAATCGTCTTGAAAACCTTGACTTCCGTGCCGAAGACATTCTGATTCTTTATCATTTCCAAACCGGGACCACTTTCGATGGGTTCGTATTTGACGATCAACCGAATCTCCTTCTCATTCAACTCTTCACATCCATCCCTTGATCCAGCGAAGTAACTCAGCGTAAATCTCGTCAATTGACTCAGAAAATTTTCACCTTTTCCAACTGCCGGATGCTTATTTCTTATCGTCACGTTAGTTATCGTGTCGTCGTTGAGACCGCGACGAAGAATCTTTTCGAAGAACGCCTCGTCCATCATTTTCAAACTGAAAGGCGACATTGTTCTCATTTTCACGAATAGATTACTGTTCACGACTGAACCTAATTTCGGCGGTTCGCTGTGGGAACCTCTGTCCGTAATGTCTCGCGATCGACTGAGTTATCAAAAGAATTATAGATTAGATTTAATAGTGGCCCGACGGGCCGTATCTGATTACAGGAAAAAAAAAAAAACTCGAAAGATTGTCAAAACACTAGTTGATCAAAACGGTAGCATGTCAAAATATCATGTCGTCATAACAACACACGGCACACTAACGCATAACAAAATCGTCACAAAATGATTAAGCAAAATAAAACACAATAGCATATAACAAGATCGCTACAAAATAATATTCAGAATCGATATTAAAAATGTCCAAATGCGACCAGAGAGAAAACAAGACTGTCGACAATTATGACACAAGCGTTGAATAATGAGGCGACATACAGGGAACGTCGATGTTTATACAGATTGAATTCGAACGACAACCGCAACACTCGGCATTCGTAGATAGTTATTTTCTTTTTATTCGCGGCGCAAGTACCGAACTCGGCGGGAAATGTTAATTCAAATGACAGCTATTTTCAATAACCAAAAAAAATGTAAAAAAGATAAAAATAAACATTTAAAAATATTTTTTCTGTTCTTCATGAGTGCTTTAATTCGACAAAAAATTCAGACTGATTAGCGCATTTTATCCATCGAACCAAAAATCGGGTAAATCGTGAATGATCCCTTAATATCGATGTCGTGGGACGTGTCTGTTCATTCAACATCTGGTAAATCGTGTAACTACGCGAAGGATGGAATGTCGAGAGTACTGTAAAAAAAACATTCGCTTGGCCTCGAACTCATTCTATTGCTATTGTGATTTATTCAAATTTATGTACATTCTCCGTCATTCCTTCGTGTCGTGTCGGTAAGCGGGAAAAAACTATCTTTTGTCGCATTAAATATTTATCGAGACGAGGCTATAAAACAAAATAACTTACCTTTGATTATCTTGAATTGTCGGTATAATAAAGTGTCACGAGATTCTTCTCAAACACTGAGCACCTATCATTCAATTAAGTTCGGAACGCTTGCACCGAGGTCAATGATTTCTAGACGTGATGATGTTCCATTGCGTGCGTTAAACTATCAGGTTCTTGGCGATGTCGAAGTTTATTTTCTTTTAATTGCGTCTCATAAAAACGAGAACATCGGTTATCACTTTTTCGACGTTTTTGTTGATATCAATGAAAGATGTAAAGAGTACCGATGTGAATAGATACTTCGGGATTTTTTGCCACCGTCTTGTTTCTCAGACCGATACACAGAGTCAACTGATACTGTTCGGAGAGGCACAGTTGCTTTCAGTTGGCGTTCTTCCTAAGGCCGTTTCTACTGTAGATATGACTTGCACGAGCGCTATAGTGATAAAAAATGAATAAACTCTACGTGCAGGCACTGCTGACTGCGCACTAGTCGCATCCGCTGCTGAAGCGTACTGCTCACGGTCACTGAAGATGCGTTGCGGGACCGATTTTTATAGACCAATTCAATCAAAATGAGTCAATTGTTATTGACTCACATCAAGCGCGATAACTGCACATTACCGCACAATAAATGGTTTATATACAAAAATGTATGTCTCCATAATCGTGACTGCTTTGCTTTATATATAACTTTGATAAATATTATGAAAACATAAATTCAGGAAACCCGTAAACACGTATTTATCACCGTATGCATACGACGACGAATGCGTCACAGGTGGCAAAGTGTTTTGTTACGCGATGTGCCGGGAGATTCACTTACTCGGAAAAAAATGCTAACGTAGGAGTATCGAATGACTAATGCGTATACAATGGGTATACTACGATGGAATAATGACTTCCGTGTAATGCCTTAGAATTCCAATCGACAGCGATATGACGCTGATTGATTTTTGTTTTGTTATACATATAGATGGCGCATATCGATAAGCGAAATCGATAACGACTATTTAATGCCATAAGGCACGTGTAACTGTGTGTAAACATAATCTATATACACTGAAAAACGAGTTTATTTATAGTTAACTAATTTAAAGTTGGATATAAAAAAAAACATTGGTTGCTTTTTTTTATTGGAAAAATAATTATTATTTTTTTTCGGGACTAAGTACTTCCGCAATAAGCTTGTGTGCGAAATATTGAGAATGATAAAATTTCAAATATTGGTTTGTGGTTAGCTGCGTAAAATAAGTTTGGTAAAAAAAAGGAAAAAAAAAAAAAACGTGAATCTTCGGTGGCCACGAGAAATCGGTCAACAAGGTATAAAACAATAAATGTAAAAGGTGCACGGAAAAGCCAAAAAAAAGTGAGAGTGCGTACATGAGATGATTTACCACTTCATATTCGTTGTAGCGCGGTAGAAATTGCAGAGTACTGCAGCAAAGCTCGGAGACAAAAAAAACTTTCTATTCCTCTACTGCATCTCGCATTGCTTCGCTGCGCCATTGCACTGTGGTAGCTTCCGAAACGATTTTGGGTTTACCGCATATACACCCGGGGTACGTCGCCTTTCGGGGCAATAAAATTTGTACGTTTTTGTAAAAGCTTCTTTGCTAACCTCGTCTCTCGTCGTCGACTCCGAGGATGCTATACGCTTCTCTTTTGTTTGCGTCCCCTCTATAAAGTTATATGACCCCGTGCACCATCCTCCGCGGTCAACGCGTCCCACTTCTTCCCACTTTTGCTTTTCCACGGCGTTTTGCTCTCCGTGCGCGTCTTCGGTCGCCCAATAACCATTTTTCCAAAGCCTGCAACTCGTTTTCTTTTCTGTCCTTTAGTTTTCCAAACGAAAAATCTTCGTGCCATTCCACTGCTGCGACACAGTATAAAATCTACTGTAGGTGATGTTTGATTTACGAGCTCTGCGCTCTTGATTAGTGTGTATCTATTTACAAAAATGGTCTCTAACTCGCCTCCGCGCGGCAATTGCGACAAAAATTTACGAAAAATTCGCTATACTGTTCATTGTCCTGCAATCCATAATGCACAACAACTTCCGGTTCCATTAAATTTTCAAAAAAATTTTTTACAGTGTACCCTTTCAATGATTTTTCATTAAGAAATGTTTGTGGTATAAAAATAATAATCCAATCGAGAAAAGCTTTTTCGAAAAACGAATTTTGAGAAAATTTTTTTGTCTTCATTCATTTGAATTGCTCTCGCTCTCTACGAGAAAGAAAGTGGCGAGGGTAAACGGCACGCGAATATTCGTGTGGTATGCCGTCGAGACTATCCTTTCGGTAGACGCAGCACTTTCCCTGCGGCAGGTTACCGACTTGCCACACGAACGCTCGTGGGGAAGGGGTTAAGAATTGAATTTTAAAAGTTTCTAGGACGGGGTCGCGAGCCCATTCCGCTCGTTGAGGGTGAAAGCGAACGCGCCTTGCGAGAGGTTGACTTCGCAAACGAAAACTCCCCCATGGTCCGACCGTTTACCCAAGAGTTTTCTCGACTCCACGAGAGTGAGACCCTCCGGGCTTCCCTTGTAGCATCGACCCCGTCGTCGGGTCTGTTCTTCACCTCAGGGGTATCTTTACAGCCCCGCTGAGTTCCAAAATTTACGGGGCTCTCTTTGAGTCGATATAAACACGTTCGGGGCACCGCGAAACGTTCGCTCGCTCCGCATGCAGTCGCAGACGCGCGCGCTCTCGAAATTTTCGCAGCGATGCACGGCTCAAGTTTGGAAGGCACGAGCGAACGATGGAAGGAATGACAGACAGCACGCGCACTTCTCGGCATTTAGACAATAATAGAAGATCAACTCTAAACGCCTCTAATTTATTAATTCGGAGTTTCCTTATTAACAAACGGAGTAAATTTTTTTTTTAATCCAGCAACATTAGATTAGTCGAATTGCGCCGAGGAATCTCGGGATGCTGAACGATTTTCGCCAATTTCTCGGCAATCTTGTGAATTGGGTGTTATAAATCGCACGTTTCTGTTGAAAATTTACTGATGCGAAAATTCGCTGCACGATCGAAATGTTGCGAGATTAATCGCAATACAGTTTTGCACGTTTCGCTTTGTGGGATGTCGCTATCGGTCGCGAAACGTGTGAAAAAAATGTTTGAACGTGTGGCCACTCTATCGTAACAGAATGAAAAAAAAATTATCGTCGCCCAACTCGTTGTGTAATGTACTACAGTTGAGTGGTGGAGAAATAAATAGAGATCGGAGAGTGTAGTTTGTAACAAACATCAGATGGGTGACGACGAGAAGAGGGGACACGCGCGCGACGAACGCACGCTCTTCGCTGTTGGTGATCTCCGCTCTCTGCAGGATACGGAGTGCGAACAGTGACGAAACACGTACCTACCCCGGTATACGACCCTTTTCGGCCCTTCTGTGTACCCCAATACGAAAGTTGTACACGAGGCTGTTGACTGGATTACACGAAGGGGGTTAGAAATATTTACGATATCTATGGGAATTATGAATATTTGGACTTTTTGTTTTTCAAATAAACCGTCGGGGAGATTGAATTGTACGCATGTATCTGTGATTTTCTATAACGTTCGATCGCACGCGACCGCGAATGCATAAAATAAATACAGAGGGTTAAACCTTTTTGCTGTTCCGAATTATACGTGAATAAGTTATAATATCCAGAAATTCGGTCGATTATTATCCTACAAATTCATCATTAAATATAATGATTAACGATGATCATTTCATTGATTTATTTTCAATTTGATTTTTTTTTTTAATAAAGCAAATATCTGTAGGACAGATGAAGAAATTTCGGAATAGTCCAAACAAGTATACTGTACTTTTGATCCGTTAATAAAGTATTTTTCCAGACACCACGGGTGTTATTACGAAAAAGTTAATACAAGTTTACAGAATGCTTTACCCCGACACGCAGTGACTAACTGTACGGTTCTTATTTGTCGATCGAATAAAGTTCGCTATTTATTTAGACAGAGAAAAAAAACATAAAGGCCGCACACGCGGTGCACCCCGCAAACATCGAAACTATCAAAGAGAAACACGACGGGCACGCTGAGTCATTCATTTTCGTACATTGAGTGAGAGAAACTCGGCGCGTTAACGCGCTACACTTATCGACGGAGATGCGTGTACTTGGCCCCACGACCGGAGGGGGTGCTGCGGCGCACAGCACGAGAAAAGCATGACAAATCGCAGCAGCCGAAGTGCCGGGCATTTGATGGAATAAAATCTGAACTTGAGATAAGATTATCAATATTTATAGTTAGTGCAGCGCGTCATATTGATTTTTATTCTGATCGACTCGGATAGTTTCTACGAATTGACGGATGAAGCAATTGCTCCATATGGCAATTCTACTCGGATAGAAGAAAATAGGAATGATCACGAAATTATTATACATCGTAAAACAAATTTCAAAGTATACCTTCTATTTGCCTCAAATGATAACTTTACCGGCCAACAATAAAATAAAAAGTGTAAAACTATAAAAGTAATCCGTGCAATGGTACAACAACGATGAGGCAACAGAAGCTTTATTTCTCGGTCCCTCACGGCTATATCAATAACCCAATGATCGTTGTGCGGGTAGACAGAAATTGAGGTCTCCGAAACGATCGTGACCCAGTCACGGTTTCCAAGGCCGTTTCGGTATACTCGACGAAGTATTAAATCTTTTGCTCGTAGACGAAAACCATCGCGGCTCGCCTGTCTGCAAACTAAATTAGTCGAACAATGCAGTCCGCTGTAATACCGCTGTACCGTAATACAGCGAAGGTACAGTAAAATTTTATCGTCGTCTCGTAAATGACTGTACGAGTAAATAAATTTCAAATAAAATTTTACGATATTACTCTGAGGAAAAGGTGAGATGCGCGGCCGAAGCGTCGATGCACGCAGTACAACAACGAAATACCGACAATACCGAGACAAAATTTTACCCAATAAATTTGGAGTCTCGTTGCATGATGTGAACGACGTCGAAGAAAGGGACGGCGATGGACTCGCCGAAGAGTTCATATTTCTACGGTTCCAACAAGACGCGAGAAACGGAGGGTGAAAGCTACCAACGACTTTCCAATTTATTGTCGTAGTCGTATTTCTTACTGTGGGATATATACGCGACTCTCTCACTCGCTCCTGCGTTCTTCCTCGTCCTTACCTAATGAAAGTCCTCTGTCCCTTCTCCGTACACCAAACAGCATGCGGTCAACAGAGTCAGTGGGTCAGGAAGCTTTCCGTAGACACGAAATGAAGATTTGTGGTTTCGCGAAAAATGTAAATGAAAACCAAAAATTATACCAACGAGGATACGTTACTGTCGTCTTTTTTTTTTTTGAGAAGGCAGTGGCGACGGATGTACAGGATTTTCGTCCGAACTCTTTGCGCGTTAACATATATCGTAATTCGATAGATATCCTTCGTCGGAAAGCAGCTATTTTGTTTTGGTATCCAATCGCGTGGGAACAAGCTTTTCCGAGAAGAAAAAGTCGTGGAGGAAATAACAATCTCGACACTTTGACAGTACAATAATTTTTTCACAAATCAGCAACTTAGCGTCAGTGCCTCGACAGACACGAGTGACACGACAAAAATATAATTTATTGGTCAAAAACTCTTTTTTTTTCTCTCAGCAGCAGAGCAACGAGAGAATGCGATGAATATTTTTGAAGCAATCTTTCGAAAAAAAATTATTTACTGCTCCTGTACAGTTTTTTTTTTTTTTTTTTCACAACAGCAAAGCGAGAAAAGTGTTCGATAAATGTTTTCTAGAAGAAGAACCGAGCGGCCTTTTCGAGGATTAGTCCCGCCGCGACAATTTTTTTTTGCAAAAACCAACGACGTCGCTTCCGAAAACAGTAATTTTTTTTTGTTTCTTCCACAGTGCGAAGAGCAAAAACAGCGTAAATTTTTACGGGAAACCTTTTTCCCTTCGTCGTTAAAAATTTGTCTGCCCGCATGCATTCCGTCAAAAAGGATTGGATAGAGTTTTTGCTACGGTAAGATACAAACGGGAAAAACGAAACGGACGAAAAAAAAAAAAAAAAAAACAGTACGCTCGTCCGGTCGGTCGAAGGACGAGCGAAAAAAAGTGCAAGAAGAAACGTTATGAAAAACAGGGTAAAACGTTAAGTCAGCTTTTTCCAAGTAACGGAGATACGAGTTTATTGCTTTACAGCAATTCGAAAGAAGAAATTATTTGTTTGGCTGTCCCAAAAAAAGTCCATCGGTGTACTTTAGGATTGAAGAACGCGGTAAAAGAGTTACCGTAACAATTTTTTTTTGCATAACGGTGCAAAATATGGAAGAGACCCTTGCAGTGTTCTGGGCGATGGCCAAACACCGCGAGACCCTCGAAGTCAATGATTTTTTGCTCAACCGTCCGCCGCTCAAAAAGCTTTAGACAGCGGCAAACGACAACGAAATATTCCGCAGTCACGAGAATTTTTTAACGGTTTACCTCGACTTCGGTAACAGCAATTCGAGGGACCGGTAAGTCTAGCAAAAAATGTTACTCTCTACTCGTTGTGCAGTCCGTTCCCCGTGGACGTGCCGGCAATAACGGAAAAAAAAGACGTTACTTTTTCAACGGTGACAAACAGCGTGTGCAAAGATAGAAAAAGCGGAAAAGAACGAGAAACACACGGAGAAAAAAAGGGGTAAAGAGTTTTACAAGCCTAGAAGCATCGGACTGTTTGCTCAATTCTGTGATTCTCGTGAGTGAAAAAAACCAGAAGCGAAGCGTTAAATTTTTTTTTTACACAAAAATTCATGCAACGAACAATTTTTACAGCCTTTTTCCTATTCTTTATGCCCCTTTGGCGACTACCTAACAAAAAGTTTACTTCCACTGATAAAAACTATTCAGTTCTACGGAAGAAAAAAAAAGTCGGGGATTTCTTGAGAAAACGAACGAAAGATACGATATACTTAACGAAAATAGCTAGTAGGTGGTAACACATGCAAAACGTCTCCTAATACATAAACCAAATGGCGATTTTTTTTTTTTTTTTTTTTTCAATCTTTGGCACACAGCAAAAATGTTTATAGTTTTGTACTTTAATCGAAAGAGATTCGACAACAAGATATACCTTAATTCATGACTAACCGGGGTATCTACACAGTCAATTAATTCCCAAAATAACATGTGTTTTTTTTTTCGACGAATCAACCAATTACCGTCACGTCTAAGTTCCAACTGTTTTCGCTCCGGTACGAGATTTAAATCACGATTATTATATTGTACTTCAGGTTCCCCGGTATAATAATGTAGGTACACACAAAGGTACATAGGTAAAACTGTGTACAATATTATAGCGTGTCTCCGGAGCAACGGGCGAGCGAGAAACACGCCTCTCTTTCAACGTGCGCCGACCCGAAGGCTCTAATTAAAATAATAAACGCATTTCCACGAAGAGTTCCCCCGTGAGTTCGGTTTCGTTGACGATATAGCAGCGTAAGCGGACGAAAAAGGGGAACGGGGCTGCACATCGACATGACCCGTATACATAGTTTTCTCATCGTCGCGGGTTTCTCCCCTTGAAAGTCGTCGCCCAACCACCCGCGGATCGTCGCCGCACCGCCGGCGCGGCGCGCAACGGCATAACATTTCAGTCGCGCGCGTCGTTCTCTGTGTATAAATGTTTCCATATTATATTCGCGAGGCGAGCACGAATCTCTGCGGGGGCCACTGTACATAACTACTGTATACACGTACCCCGTGCTGCTCGCAATACGCGCGACCCGGACGTGATACAAAGGAAGAAATAAGGGTGAGAAAAACGAGGAACGAGAGGGCGATATCGGAATACTGTGTAGAATATAGAATATTATGAAATAGACGGGGATATATATATATATAAAACGAGAAAGGAAAACTATGAAACAACTGTATGGTTATCTCGCCGGTGGTATTGGTGCCCGGGATGTTACGAACGGAGAGGAAAAAAAAGGGGGTGGTGGCAGTGGTGGCTGAATTGCTGGATGGCTGTTCCGCGGGCGGTGGGGGGGTTTGGTCCGCGATTTCGAGGGGTTGGCTTTGGCGTCTCGTTACAGTGGTTGCGACTCCTGTGAACGTGCGGACCGCCATGGCTCGACCGCCTCTCGTTTTCTCCATCGCTCTTTCGTACGATGCGAACAAGCGAGCCGGCAAGCTACCCCCGGAGGCCGTGGAGACCGTACCCAGCCACCCGCTTCCGTGTTTTTCGCCGATTGAATCAATTAAAGTGCGAAAAAAAAAAGGAAAAAAAAATACATTTCACACTCCTTCGATAAAAACCCCGGGAGTAACGTACTATAATATTCGAGAGGATGAAAACGCTCGAGTCTGGCTATAGAGAATCCATGAACATGATATATATACTACAATAGTATGGGGTTTACCCGCTACGTTTATAGCGTGCATCGCTCCAGTTGCAGCCCGCGGGTAAACCAGAAACAATGATACTTGTATAGGCACTGTTACCTATTACACTAGCGTTGCCACGCGATCGGATAACGGTCATTGGTGTAACAGTATACACGAACATAAATATATATTAAATTCATCATTACTGTAAATACTTGTTTGTCACGTTCGACACCTGAAAAACGGTGATTCCAGCGCAAGCGTTTGTATCTTCTTGAAAAATTAATTATATCGAATCGAAGAAACGAAGAAAACAACTTGTTTTTATTTAGAAACATTTTCTGTTTTTATAATAACCGTTTTATAATAAATAAGGTGGAAAGACTTCTACGGCCGTTAACTCGATAAAATTCAACTATTTATTTTTTTCATACCGAGAAAACGATAAGTAGATGCAATGAAAACTTTATTATACACAAAAGATCGAAAGAAATCGAAGTATCAATGATTCGATGTATCGTAAAGTTCGGACGATTGGCGATCGTTGATTTAAACGACAATCGCCTTATGGCGGGTGATTTCAAAGCCCTTATTATTATTTGTTTGCTCCCTTTTATCGTGTTCTACTTCAAAGATTTTTTATTCACTATCGCCGAGACATATCTACCGCACGGTCTTTACCCGTACTTTCCATATACACACGGAGCCTTACAAACGATTTTAATACTCAAGTAACGCGATAGCGTTAAGAAGAGGCGAGTTAAGGCTCCGTTAGATGGAACGGAGCCGACGGGAGATCCGTGGTAAGGGGTAAAGGAAGAGGGAGACGCGGCCGAGCGCGCAGTGTCAGGCAACAGGGTTTAATCTCTTAATTACCGCGTCGGGTATTATGGGGCCTACTGCGTTCACGAGCTGTATACGCTTTACCGTAACTGCGTTATAAAGACCCCCGAGCCGAGTCTGCGAAACGTCCGATTAGCGGTAACAGTAGTCTCTTAAGCTCACCATCCGGCTTGTTTGTTAAATAATATCATCGCTACACAGATCGCTACGAACTACTCTCTCTCCCTCGCGCTTGGGTTCTCGCGGCTCAGCTTATATTTTGAATCCTTCGTTGCACTTCCTGATGACTCCCTAATATACACCGCCTTCACGCTACAATAGTTGTTTGTATGACAAGGACGCAAAAAGAAGGCAATAGACACGATTTTTCGTACTGATGGCGCAAAAAGTTCGACTATAAGTGCCCTGACTACACTAATCTGTGTGCAAATAGACACTTTTTATGCACAAGAAGCGCCCTTTACGCACCGAGTGAAATAAAATCCTTTTTTGAAACGTTTTTGAAAAATATATATATTTTTTTTAACTTATTTAAATGAAAACAAATCAATATTTCAAGACTTTGGTGTTCAACACCCGATAAAGCACCGTAATTTATTACATAAAACTCTATCGTTTATTCGAAAAATAAAAAATGTTGGCGCTCCGAATAGACGCGATTGAAATTCAATCGCGGTGAGCTTTGCGCTATATAATCGTTCAATGCTGCGAGCCGAGTTATAAGTTTGCCGTCACCGTCATAACGTTGCCTATGACAGGACACTCGAACAGCAGAGACGTGCTGCAGCCGGAGAGAGCGGTGCACGAAAGGCCGATTCAGCATATCGAAAACTTTCGTACCAAGCGGATTCCTCTAATTGACAGACAGAGACTAGTGTGTAGCAAAACCCTGTTATCGCTTGGCTCGGCGAGACGTCACTCGATTGGTAGTTGCCGCGGGAGAAAAAGAAAAAATAAAACGACGAGACAATAGAAATTAGATACGACTTTTAGACTCGACGGCAGTCACGAGAGTCGATGTATCCAACGAGTTATAACTTTTTCAAAATGCATCCATTACGATCTTTTGCGTCTGCAAAAGCCGAAGAACAAAAATTAATATCGAAAAAAAATAAACATACTGAACATTATTAATTTATTTACTAACCTAAACGAGGATTTAAGACGTAAGTCTAATTTTCCGTTGTCAATCAGAATTAATTGAAATAATTGTAATTCGTTTTTGTCGACAACTAAAATTACTGAAAGTAATGGTAATTTTTTTGTTGAAAATTACAATTATTTCAAATAATTGATTATAATCAAGTATTCGTAACTTTTGTTGCCGACCCGGAGGTTAAAAATCCGTTTATTGGAGTATTTGTAGCGATTCGAGTATTCGTATTATTCTCATAAATATTAGATAATTCAACGATAGATAAAAGAAATCCATGGACTTCGATGTTTTTTTTTTTATTATCGAAGCGAGCATCAAAGATAATTTATCGAGGCGGGAGACCCTGCAGGTGCGAGCGCGAGTTTGTAATCAAATTAAGAATTTATCCTAAACAGAGCGCGACGGATCATCATAACTCGCGAACCGGGGGAGGGGTTGGATATTCACTGTAGAAGGATGTGCGTTGGGCGCCCGGACACGTCGGTGACATAATCGCGGTTACATAAAACAGATAGACGGAGTACGTATACAGGGAAGAAGCCTTTTCCGATCGCTGAGCTGCTGTGGCTTGATAGCGCGCGTGCGACGAAGCCCTTTAGATATCTTTACATATGCATGGACCACCAGTGATGCCATAGAAACACACTCTGTTACTCGACGTATCGTTTCCCTTATTTAACACTACACTTCCTTACACATTATTCTCCATTATACCGCGTTAATTAATGGCCCAACAATCGTACAATTATTTGCAAACAAATCGGATTTTTTTTTCAAACGATCTATTTTCCGTTTTTTCGTTTGCCAGTTTCCGATCTTTGCTTCAAAGGCGGCGAGATTAGGAGCTCTACCCTCTCGTGAAATCTTGAGGGGGCTGCACATGGCCTATGGGGCGTCTATGGATTGCTGTATAGTCCGATAGCACACCCACAGGATCCGTGGGCGGAGCCAATATTGATCAAATAGCACGCGGAATATTATGAAATAGGATATTTTAATTTCGTAAATAGATATATTATTTCTATTAACCGGAGACCCATTGTACACGTGAGCCCTGCCTCTGGCGTAGTGAAGAGTGTATAGGTGGTACTGCGTCGGTTTCAGAGTGGGCCGCTTTTAACGATCCGGATGAGGATCCTTGCTGCCGCTAGTCGTGTCATGTTCGATTCCAAAAGGGTTCTCCACTGCCTACACGACGAGCCTTCGTAGCTCCCTATCGTAATTCCAAGGTAATTCCCGATGTCTTGAACCCATTTCGGAGATTGTGGCTCGGGTAGAGGAAGGCCGTCCGCTATCGGATTACATCTCATCTTTGAACCTCGCCGATTTCTTTGGTATTCTCTTTTCTCTTTTACGTTCTTTATACGCATCGGGTTTTTTTTTTCTTCTTTTTATCGTAGAGGAGACGAGGATTTTACGAGAAAACGGGTGAGTAGATTATTTATTACAAACTCACGTCGCATGCATGTAATCAACGAGGCAATAGCTGCATCTACTGTTTGTTAGACAACATTGTATAATGCCTTCCAATCGTGAATGACAATGTTACTTGCACTTCTCACGTGTACAACGCAAATACCTAAAGACGATTGTAGTTCGTTGCACTGCATAATTTACGAGTGTCTGTAGTTTTCGCACGAAGTCGTTATCCACTTATCTCCGCGTACGTAAAAAACGGGAAAATAAATCTTCTTCGGCGAAATCAAGATAAATGAATTCGCTAGATAAATTGTGTAAAAAATGCTCTTATAGATAAGGTGGAAGATAACCTTTTTTTCTCACGTAATTCCTATAAAGTTAGTTTCCGGTTTACAAACTTATGCACTCATATTATTCGCATTTCGATACAAAAACACGTCACACTTTTTTGTATAGAATGGGATTTTCCGTCGACGCACGGATGGTGACTGATAATTGGTCATTTTTTGAGTGTTTTGGTTAGTCAATGAACTAAATTTCCCGATGGAATCGATTTCAGCCTCCAGATATTCATTGTTGTATAAATATTTCCAACTATTGCTGTCCAAATTGTTATACGGCACCTAATAGGCGCCGCTATCTCACTCTACAATAAAATCGCAAACCTTTTCCCATATTGGTTCGAAAAGCCGAAACCGTCGAACATGTCGGTTTCAAGAATTTTTTTGAATCTCTTCTCATCCAGCTGATCGTAATAAAAAGGTTTCTCGATCCAATGGATGAACTGCCGACGGCTGAAAATACGAGCCGTTGGCAATGGAAATACCTATTTTTACGAAAGCTGATTGACATTCGCCGAGAGATGTCACTGAATATCAACATTATCGCAAGATCACCGCGAATGAATTATATCCCTTTTTCTATTACTCTTATTATCTGCGTCACTGTTAAGACTATTGGCTTCCGATCGTATCACTAATTGTTTCAATCTCAATTATCTCAATTTTTTAAATTCTGTTGCATGACCGACACTGCAACCCCTACACTCTAAATCTCCTTTTTTTTTGTCTATACAACTCTAAAGGCACTAACAATATCTATTTGGAACTTTAAACGTTTGATTTGTGAATATTAAATTGTATAACTTTAAAGAAACTCCTTCAATGAGTTTTCAGGATCGCTGAAGCTGCTACACTTCATTCGGTATTTCTCTTCCGCTTCCGGTATATGCGATACTCAATTATCATTGCAGTATTAGTTACATTACAATGTATCAACGTCCAACTATGTATTTAGCATACGAATCGTGATAATCCAGAATTCGCTATCTATCAAACGTTAATCCGAATCGGATGTTAAAAAGGCTTTCGCCGTCCACATAATTTCAATTGCGGTCACACGGTCATTGGCCGAATAGGCGGGTCTCTCGTCATAACTCGAACAAGAAAACGATGACTCCGAAGACTACGAGGAGGAGATCCGTTTATATAGCGACAGCAGCGTAAAGCAACTATATCTCGGCTCTCGGAAGCGGTACGGACGATGATCCACATTTCACCGATGGCTGCGGTCCGTGAGTGAAATTAGCCGGTGGGAAAGATCGGAAGGAGCTGGTAAAACCGGCTACTCATCATATAAGGCACGCGTTCGGTGGGAGGTATCAGTTCGAAAGTGTTAGCCGCGATACGAAGACAGCGAAGTTTGCGCTCTCGTGCGACATGCAGGAGCTTTGGTTCCTCGGTACCGTGCTATTCGCGCTACTCGTACTTCATCCCGGTAAGACGGGTCGTCGTCATCATTTATATTATAATAATTCAAATCTACACACGTGAATGAGACGACGATTCAATCTATTTACTCGGCCACAATGCTTGTAAGACATATCTTACTATTATATTCCCCGCGATCTTTTGAATGTCTCAAATCGTCGAGGGAAAAGTGCTCGTTTACGCACCGGAAGTTTCACTTCCTTTCAGTTCCAAAGTGAAAACATACAAGTGCCTACGCGGATCGTGCATTTCTCTGCCGCGTGTTACTCTTGCGCTATGATATTATTCTGGTTACTATCGATATTGTTATTATTATCGTAATTATTCCGCGAGTGCTTTCGGAGTCAATTTTCCGTCGATCATGCGGCGCGACGAGAAAGTGCTCAACGGGAAATTGATCTCTCGCGCGTTTGCTCTCAGCGATCAATGTTTTATGGTCGTATTAAAGTATATACAACTATATAAGTATCTATCGAAAGTTAAAAAGTTGTTTCAACGAGTGTCGCGTCTCGCGTGGTTCGGAAGTTTGCTTCGAGGTACAGAAGCAACATCGGCGCGTGTTTGTTGTGTGCTTATGCTTTCTCTTTCGATCTTTGCACTCAGGTATCACGACGGCGAGGGGAAAAGAAACTTCGAATAAGGCGCCCTGTATCGAGGACAACAAATTTTATCGGAATCCGAATACGCCGGCGCACGCCGTTTGGTCGCCTTCGGAATGCGCCAAATATTATCTATGTTTAGGTAAATCAATCGATTTGGCGAGTAAAAAACGATCATTATATGTAAAACGCGCGCAGAAAGAAATATAAGTAAAGAACGAAGACGATAATCGACAAGTAATGAAAGAATACTGAAATTAACTAATTAATTAAAGATCGGATAAATATATCGGACACTGATCTCCGCAATTGACAAAAACGTTCGATAGATTGCTCGTTCACGTGCCCTATATAGATCCCGAATGCCCGATAGCGACGGAACTCTGGATATGGTACGATTACACAAGCAATCACCGCGCGAACGGCAATAGATCATTACACGAACATTCATTCTAATGACATGTTCCTCGAGATCTAAACATACATACTTGGATGTCGAAGAAGTCGATTCTTGTCAATCGCTTTACTTGCGTTACGTACCGCGCGCTTACGTCGAACGAATTTACGCGTTTACGACGACTGCATGCGTTTCCTTATACTCGTGTACCGATTTTTACGTAACCAATACAGAGACTATTACTACACGTAGCGAATGTAATTGTCAATTGTATTACAGACAATGAGGTGTTCGAATTTAAATGCTCCGAGGGACTGTTGTTCGATGTATCGAGACAGATATGCGATTTCAAGCCGAACGTCGATAATTGCGACGTGACTTCGGGTACGCAATCGAGGAATCTTTTAAAATTTAACAAATTTTTGTGGCAATGCAGACAATTTTAGAAAAATGCGAATAAGTTTGATTTGAATTTTGAAAAGTATCTTCCAGAGGAACAACCACCGAGACCCCTTCTGGAGAAAGGCGAATGCGAAGACGATAGTTTGGCTTGCGGCGATGGCACCTGCCTTCCGAACAATTACTTTTGCGACGGTAGCGTCGACTGTCCCGACGGCTCGGACGAAGGATGGTGCGGTACGTAAAAACAATGTTTTTAATAATAAGTTTAACGAATATAAAAATTAAAGAACGTCGAGAAAAATTGCAGACGTCAAGAGCGATCCGAATGCCGCGAGTCGATGCGAACCTTGGAAATGCCAACTACCAAATTGCTGGTGTTCCAACGACGGCAAACAGATACCCGGAAATTTATCGATAGCCGATGTGCCGCAAATGATAACTATAACATTCGACGACGCTGTTAATGCAGAAAACTTTGATCTTTACACCAGTGAGTAGAAATTATTTGACAAAAATATAAAATTATTCGAAACTCTAAGTACTTAAAGTAGTTATGTCGCTTTGCGTTCATTTCGCATAAGTTCGAGAAAAATGAGAGAAAATTGCAAATACTTCTCGATGATATAAAAATCTGAAAAAATGCATGCATATTAAAGTTACTAAAAGATTAATTTTGCATAATATTCATTTCAAAATGTTATTAACAAAATGATGAAAAGATTAATTGGTCAACTAATTTCCCGGGAACTTTCCCGGGATTTCGTTATTATGAAGTAAAAAAATGGCAGTAACGTTGCAGCATATGTAATATGATAGTAGATAAGGGGCATTTTTAATAATAATTATTTTTGCAGAACTATTTAACGACGACAGAAAGAACGCAAACGGTTGTCCGATCCGCGGTACTTTCTACGTGAGCCATCAGTACACGAATTATCGTGACGTGCAATTTTTATGGAACGCCGGTCACGAAATCGCTGCTCACTCGGTCACGTAAGCGCAATGTGACCTTATGAAATTGAAGCGATGAACGATACGTGTTATTTCTATAATACATCGTGATCTTTCCGTCTTTTATCTTTTTTTTAGACATCGTGGACCCGAAGAATGGTGGTCTAGGAATGCAACAATCGAGGATTGGTTCGACGAGATGGTCGGAATAGCGAATATCATCAACAAGTACGGCTCAGTGAGAATGGAAGATATAAAAGGTGACGATAGCTAGAATTTCCTTTAATATCGAGTATTGAAAATAATAATAATTCAAATTGCTTTTTTTTTAATATACGAAAGGTTTGAGAGTACCATTTCTTCGGGTCGGTTGGAATCGTCAATTTTTAATGATGTCAGAGTTCGGCTTCGTCTACGACTCATCGATGATCGCACCCTTCTCCGATCCGCCTGTGTGGCCCTATACTCTCGACTACAAAGCGCCCCACGATTGCGTAGGTCCGGGACAACTATGTCCTACGCGAGCCTATCCTGGTCTATGGGAAATTCCGCTTAACGAGCTCATTGCCGGGGTACGCAAACAAGACAATCAATCAAAGCGAACGTCGTTGAAATATTAATTATACGGTCATTATCTTCTCAACCGTAGGATTATACGTGTGCGACTGTGGAGGATTGCGCTCAGAATATGTCCGGTGAAGAAATCTACAATATGCTTATGCTGAACTTTAAAAGGCACTACGTCACGAATCGCGCGCCATTAGGTCTGCACTTTCACGCGGCGTGGTTCGAGAATCCTTCGAATCTATACTCGTTTACCGTGAGTGGTGTTTGCCGTTCGTACAATTAATCAATACAAAGTACCAACGATGGCAAAGAACGCAGCGATAAAAAATGAAAAATCTTGTTGCTTACAGAAATTCGTCGACGATCTTCTTCGGCTTTCCGACGTTTACTTCGTCACGAGTCACCAAGTCCTCGAGTGGATAAGGAAACCTACTGCGCTAAGGGATCTCGGGTCCTTCGAGCCGTGGCAGTGCCGTAGACGGCAATTCGAACCGTACGAAGTAGCGTGCGATTTACCGAGTTCCTGCAAACTACCGAGCAGAGTTCTCAAATCTTACAGATATTTGCAGACATGTTTCGAGTGCCCTAAGCAATATCCGTGGCTGAGAAATGAATTCGGTACCGATTAGTCTCCAAGAAGAGACTTATTTTTCAAAGATAAATCCAAACATTTTTTTTATCACGTATACTTTTCGTAATTTCGTTCAACGCTTTTGTCGCTGTAAAAAAAAAAAATAGGAAAAATAGTATTGTAGACACTTTAATTTAAGGGAATGTCGAAGACCTAATGCTAGAAATTTCGAACGGTATTTCAAAAGTTCGTTCCACACGATTATCACAAATTGTGAGAAACCGTTTTCGAACGAACGCATGATTATTTCAGTTCGAACGCAATTAACGAACTGCGAGACAAATTCATTGAGTTACGCATTTAAAAAAATTATTTAAAAACTTGAGGTTCAGCTTTTGCATTACTTTAACATTTCCGATACCCAGAGGCTAAAGCTGAAGTTATTTATTTGTGAGAAGTGAGAAATAAATTTTATAATAGAAAATTTGTTTTTCTTTTATTGAAGATGTTTCAATTTGATCGCTGAGATGCTGTGAACCGAAGAGACTTTGCTTGCAAGTCCAACGTTTGCCTATACAACAATAATAACACTTCTCGTTGCATAGACATAAAATCGGTAGAACGAATCTTAAGACATGAATATTTTATGCAATAATCATATTAACTATCTTGTTGTATAAACGGATTTTGAATGGATTCCATACCGTCGACGGGACAAATCAGTACTACCGAAGTTCCTCTACATACTACAAGTCCCAGCATCCTGGTTCCCTGATTCAATTTATAGGGGTCGTCGGGATCTGAAAAAAAAAAAAAAAAAATCATTGTTATAACTTATTATTATAATCATTGTTAATTATCATCATTATCGATGTTCAAATTCATCATTATAAATTATCATAAACAAAAAAAATCATCATTATTATTATTGTAGCGCATAAATTATTTTGAAGATCATTAAATAGGTATCACCCGTACCTCTCAGATACTCTGTCGTGTTGTCGAGTACGAGATTAAGAAGCGGATCGTATCCTTTCAAAATCCCGGCGGTTTCTCGTCCTCCCGCGAACTTGACGCGTATATTTTTTTCAAGATACTTCGACAGATCTAGAATACTTTCCTTCCGCTTTTTCTCCTTGTGGTCGCCGTGGGCATTTTGCGGCTATCGAAAATACAATGACAAATTAAAAGGAATTGATCGTCTCAAGCGTCGAGGTTAGTTCCACTTTGGTCGTTCGTTACCTGCTTTGCTGCCTGAAAAAAACGTAAAAGAAAAATATCGTCAATAGGTTATTCTCGATGCGATGTCTTTCTCGGTACAGATTGTACGCTCGAACTTTTCATACTTACAGACATATTTGTGATAATTGTCAAACGTTTTCAAAACAACGTCTCGTCGGTTGTTTTTCGGCACGATAAAATGTATCGAAACTAAAGCTCGAACTCATGATGCGGACGCAGGGGGGGGGGGGGGCAGAACTCGGACGTACTGCGACACCTCGTAGTATACTGAAATCGCTTCATGCAAACATACTTTGTCGGTATATGCATGAAGTGATTTCAGTATACAGAGTGTCCCAGTACGTCCGTGTACCTCCCCGTGACACCCCGGCTGCCGTACTTAATTCACGCCGCAAGTGAGTTATTTGTCGGTGAATTTAAGTCGATCTTCGTTATCTTGGTTCCAACTCGGTGTTTTTTGTTTTAACAAAAAAGCGCATGATCCTTGTAGTTACGATAAAGTTGTTGAATTTCCATCCGGGAAATAAGACCATTGCGCAATAATACAATCAAGTCTTATCGATGTTTGCTTCTTGTGCATAGATTACCGTGTATGATGTTGCCGATCATTTACTTCGTCGAAAACAATTATTTCTTCATATGAACGCGAAAACACTGTCCGCTAAAATGGTAGACGTAGCTGCCAATCTGAACTTTATTCGGGAAAAGATTGCCGCGGCTGCTGCGAAAAGGCCACAGGTACGCAAAAAAAACTTAAAAAAAAATAAGTCGTTGTTTCCAGCGATGTTCGTTTGTTTTTATTCAGGAACTGCAATATTTTCAACCCCGTCTAGTCGCCGTTGGCAAAACAAAACCGGCGGAATTGTTGATAGCCGCTTACGAAGCAGGACAGCGACATTTCGGTGAAAATTATGTAAACGAATTAATCGAAAAGGCAAATAATCCAAATATCGCTGAAAAATGCAAAGACATACGATGGCACTTCATTGGCCATTTGCAAAGGAACAAGATAAACAAATTGGTGCGAATACCAAATTTATATCTGATAGAAACAATCGACAGCGAGAAGATGGCAACTGCGGTTGACAATGCTTGGTCCAAGTTGGAAAATGCTAAAAAGACCAAAATCAACGTTATGGTACAAGTCAACACCAGCAAGGAGGAAGGTATATTTTCTCTTTTTTTGAAACTCCGTTTTATTTTCAACTATCAAAGATAAAAGCAATTATTTCTTTTATCTCAGAAAAAAATGGCTGCGAGACGGAAGAGGCCCCTGTGTTGGTTAAACACGTCATAGAGAATTGCAAGAATGTAACATTCATAGGACTAATGACGATAGGCGCTTATGGCTACGATGTTTCCAAAGGACCGAATCCCGATTTTATTGCGCTAAAAAAGTGCAGAGACCATGTATGCGAATCATTAAAGTTGGATCCCAAAAATGTTGAAATTTCCATGGGAATGTCCAGCGATTATGAACATGCGGTACATATCGACAAAACGCTGATTAAATTATTTCACTATCCAATAATTTTTAAAAATGTATTAAAACATATATATATATTTTTTTCACGTTAGATCGAGAGTGGCAGCACAAGCGTACGCGTGGGCTCGTCTATTTTCGGCGAGAGGGAAAAAAAAAAATAGACGCGGAACGATAAAAAAATCGAGCATTTTACAAAGCTCCATTATTGATATGTAATTATGTGAATATATCTCGAGGATACGAAATTATTGTAAGATCGTAAATATACTTACAATGTGGTTGCAACAACATAATTATCCTTGACACCTTATCTATCTTCGGACTGACGGATCATAGAGGCGTCGGGGGATTTACGATCGCGAGTTTCAACGTTAAGTAGTCAGGCGATTTTCGGACGCTGCACTATTCTGGTATCATGCCAAAATTTTAATGGAGAGGCGCGAACATACGCGACGATTGACTCGCCTTTGATGTAGCGAGACTGGTGCAACGCTGCACGCGTTTTAATTTCGATAGGACAACACAAACGAGAAAAAACAAGAGTTTGGTGTTTTGAAATAATTTTATTATACGAACGATAGTGTAAGGATTGCGGAAACCTCCTTTAACCGTAGGCCCGCTTATTTTTCTTACGAAAAAAAAAAAAAAAAATTCGACGTGAGGAAATTATTATCTCAAGTACACGCTAGATCGCTAAATAGATACAGCATAATATGCATATATATATTATAAATAATATATATGTATAGACGAATAAACTTCCCCGTTGGAGTTTACGGTGGTTTTTTTTTTCTTTTTTTTTTCAATGTTCATTGTGCGTTCGAGTGAATTTTTAACAAGAGACTTTAATGTTTGATTCGTCGTGGATGTCTTGTAAGTCCATGAGGCACAAGCGGGCCTGCCGTGAAACGAGACACTGCTTGTTAATGATAGAATATTTTATTTATGTGTTTAGAGCGATGCGGTGCCAGCCGTTTATTCGTCCTCGTCGTCGCCCTTTCCAGTCAACATGGCGATAAGGCTGGGAGTGTCGATGAATCCCTTGTCGTCAATGTACATATTGTCGAAGGCTTCGTTCACTTCTTTCGGGGTGAATTTCTCGCCGTAGGTGGTGAGTGCGTGCCTCAGTCTGGAATAAACAATTTAAAGATGTAATAACATACGGGAGCTAAACACCGAAAGCTTCTCTACTGATTTCGGGTAATGCATTCGTCTTTAATGATAAAAAAGCCACGTTTTTTTTAAAAATGGTGCTTCAGATAAAACAGAATAATCAGCAGAGTAGCTTCTCAGTCTTAGATCGTACGAATGACGCATCATGTGCACCGAATAGCCGAATTGTATCGAAGGTTCCAAAAAAGTTCCTTGTAATACATTTCTTTCGATTTCTGTTGTCTTACCTGTTGCCGTCAATTTTGCCATCGACGTCGAAGGTGGAGAAGGCGTTGATGACCACGTCATCCTCATCCGATCCTGCTGTAACCATGCCAACGGGGCATAGTGAGTAACTTGGAAACGGTAAGGTGCACACAGAAGTATAGGAAAAACACATAGAGATGGGCCACAGGGCGGGATGCGAAACACGTTCGCAAACACGCAATACATAAAACACCGTTCAATTTACAGTCTCGTACAACGAGCAACGAATAATGGAACTTCGACAATGCAAAGGGAGGACGACGTTTCGATACATTACCATAATGATTTCTTTTACACGATACATCAATTAGAGACAAGTCAACACTTCGAGGAAAAGTGCTCGCGGCAATATTTCCGTATCTGTTTATACATGAAACAAGAAAAAACTTTATTTAACGATAAATCACAGAGGAAGAATGATTAAGAATCAACAATTTTGCATTCCATCGAAAGGGGAATAAAACCAATTTGGATTTTCATACAGAGGAGGTTTGACATTGAAAAAAAAATCGACATATATTATTTACCTCCAATGCCTTTTGTATATGAAATTTTCGTAATATTTTTCGCGAAACGATGTGATAATTTGTTTTTCGTTTATGTTGTATTTTTTTTTTCTTTTTTTTTTTTTAAGATGAACCGCGCTATCGGCATTGGCACCATGGACTCTACCGCTTTCTACACATCCGCGTGCACCCTACCGTTTCGAGTAGGGCACAGGCTGGATATGTCTCGTACGAACCTCCCGACATGCGGTTGGCGAAGAGAGTGAGCAATTGAGTGAAGTTGATGGGTCCGGGAACTTCGGCTACCATCTCGTCCAACTCCTTGTCCGTTGCTAGACGACCAACGGAGTCGAAGGTTTGACGAAGATCCTCCTTGCCAATGACACCGTCCTTGTCGTGGTCCATCAGCTGGAAAGCCTGTAAATTCATTCGTTTTAAAGTCAGAAACTCATCCGAGATATTGGTCCCGCTGTTAACGACGAGGGCCCGCGAAAGATACCTCTTTGAATTCCGCTACTTGTTTCTGAGAGAACATAGAGAATACGCTGGAACCGGAGCGCTTAGCCTTGCGGCTACCGCGAGAACTGGCCCTGTCGGATCCAGATTTGGGAGTGGCGACCGGGCTTTTTGGCTTTTCCGGCTCTGGCGCTGGCTCGGGTTCGGGAGCCGCGGCGGGTGCTGCCTCTTCCTTCTTCTTCGGCTTCTTCTTCTTCTCCTTGTCCGCCTGGAAAAATGTATTTTTTTTTTAAACTCAAATGTCGATAACAATTAACCCGATTCGCTTTTCTTTCCTCAGCAAAGAATCCGTCAAGTTTTTCCTCGCGAAATCCGACCGTTCGCCGTGAGTGGAAAAACGAAATTCTATCGATCGAAGGATCCTCTCACCATTGCAACTACTCGGAGTCAAACGCGAGTTCGCGACAACCGAGAAAATGTATTTATCAGCGAAAGCGACGGACGAAGTTATCGAAGCGTTCGACGATGAGTGCCCGAAGCAAGTTGTCGGTTCTCGCGCGCTAGGAAATTGCCGAGGCGTCTTCCGCAGCGCCTAATAATAGAATAGGGTCTGCACCCGTTGACCGCGAGACATGTTCCCCGCCGAGACGTATATAGACCGACCGCTACCGTCTCGCCGCCGCCCCGCAGCCTCTCGAGTTACCGATATTACGTAATTCATCCCACGATGTATTTTTATATTACGAAAATCCCCGGATCCCGAGAGCGCGTCGGCGAAGGGAAGCCGGAAGCCTCCGCCTCCGTTGTTATCGTCGCGACAGTTCGACCGGTTTCGACCCTTCGGAAAAGCTTTTTCATTGCCGATTTTCATCCGCATAACTTTGCGAATCGAGCGATAATTGGCTTCGTTGTTGCGAACAAACGAAAGATCGCTCGTCGGACTTTAACAAAACAAAGCGATTGTTTATTTTTTCTTTAATAAATAGAAACATTCCGCGCTCGTTGCGATTTAGCACTGTTCCACACGATTTTCACAATGTCCACTTCGTCGTTGGCGCAACTTTCATTACACACGTTTTAACGTTAAATCATCGAGTACCGTTGACGCTCGTCGAAAACACTTGCTATTTCGTCTTCATACAAACACAATACTCTCTCTTATATTTGTTTTGATTTGTTTGTTTTCTTTTTTTCTTTAATCGCGCATTTCCGGTTCGCAGTTCGGGTAACTTTCGTTGATTTGTTCTAAGCACAGAAATTCTTTCTTTGATTTTTGTTTCAGAGATTAAATAGCGCGCGAAAGATCGATGAGGAAAAAAGGCGAGAAAATGGAAAAAAAATGATCGGGCGACGGCGTTGTATTCCGAAATGTCGCGCACAGCCGTACTTACCATGTCTACGGTTGGTTTCTAAGTGGATGGTACGAGATGGTTACGGGGAACCAACTGTCCAAGCAATAGAGGTGAACTTGTCTAAGTAACTTTCGGTGGTTCTTCCCCCACCTTGTGGAACGCCGTCGCGCAGGGGCTGCACAGTGCGTTGGGTAGAGCGGGGACGCGCCCATCTGACCATATTTAGTGCGAGGCAACTGAAAATAGCGCCCTTACGATGTACGGGTTTCGACTAAAACGGTTTGCGCGGAGGGGGATATATGGCTCCGGTGTTACTGGTCGTCGTCGCGATGCCCGTCCAACCCGTAGCCGTCCGGACGCGTAAGAAGAAGATCCCTCCAAACCGTTTTTATCCAACAAGGAGGAATATATAAGTCAAGGGTGCCCCCTGCAAGGGAGTCATCACTCGAATCGGGAGGGAGGTAGCGGTTACGCGGGCGAAAGATATCCACGACGCCTCCGATTACGTGTCATCGACGCTGACGCCGACGCCTCCGGCTAAGCGATATCCACCTCCGGTACCGTACCTCCGAACCGAGACAACGAATAGCAGCGACCGGGACACCCTGTATCGAGTGGCACTGCCCCCCCGGTGAACGTCGCGGCTTCGTGCTGTGTTTCCCATCGCGGGTTCGGCGAGCGAACGAAATTAACCGATTGTAATATCATTGACAAATTTTTCACAATAGTTTTTATTATTTTCAGTAAAATCGCGGAGTTTCTCCTCCTATACAAGTTTTGGTAAAAAATTACACGAGTTCGGTAGCAGTTTTTATAATGACGAAAGTGAGGACACGTGCCGTTTCTAAAAATATATTTTTTTTTTTCGTGATTCAGGCAAATGTCTGTATACATCGTTTCTTTTTTGCAGTTCTTTATCTCGCGAATATTCGGGATTCATTCATCGGGCATTTAGGAATTCGAGTTGTAGCGATATTGTTATTTCGCTTTCGACAGAATTCTGGAACACTTGACGCAAGTGCTGAAGGAGTCGCTCGCGTGACTGGTTGTTCGGACGGAGGACTTCCTGATTCTCTTGTGCTTCCGTTTGATTGGCATCGAGACTCGTCCCTCATTTGGCAACGTTCCCAACACCATCGTCGTCTTCGCGGATGCGCTCCTCGTCGCGCGCGGCGCGACCTCCGTTGGTCTGATTAAAAATAAAATATCCATTACTAGAATATCGCGCTGGAACGGCGTTCGCACCAATTCTGTTGGGCGCGAGCGCTTCGGTACGTCTCTGCTGGTTATTCTCTCACTTGTCGTCTTGAGACGGAAGTATCTTCGGATCCGACTTCGACGATTCTCGCTGATCGTAAAAATGGGTCGGATCGTCCGAAACCGATCTGAAAGTCACGTTAACGCGTAAGATCCGTAATAGTAGAATGGATAAGGAAGACCGGGGCTATTTGAAACACGGGACGAGTCCGACGACGCGTTATAAAAAAAAATCCAAGATTTCCCGCAATGATTATGGCGCTATAAAGAGTCTAAGGGTCGACAGGAATAAGACTGCCACTTGGATTAAGTGTGACGGCGATGTTTTTTTTTTTTCATGAAAACCGGATTATTGTAACATTTTTTTAATGATTTGAGGCAAAGGAGCGCACATTCTAAAATATACATTAAAAACACGAGAAAAAATTGGGTTTTCTTAGAGAAAACGTCGCAATCACGAGTACTCGTCAGACCCGTATTTACCATATAGTAGTATTGAAATTTCGATTTTTTTTTACCGCATTCTGCGTTGTTGCGTGTTTCAACGAACCCGTGTTTTCCCGACATTGGCAAATCAATCGATAGATTATAATAATACAAATAATAAAAATAAATAAATCATAAATAAATTTGTTATCTTTACACACTTTTCGTCACTGATGACGGAAAGCGGCGTAATGCTACGCGATACATCGAGCGCGTCGCTGAAGAATTCGGGAGTACCGGACCGAAAGCCGGAAGACCCCGAGGAATACTCGGATCTCGTTGGTTTATCCAACGGGCCACGATAGAGGGGCGGCATGTTGCGTTGATTTATCACGTTGTTCCACCACGTTTCGTCAGGATTCAACGTTATTTCCCTTCGAATAATTACAGAAAGTTTGCTTTGCTCGCATTTGGATGGAATCAAAAGTTTATTCGACGCTTCAACAGGAGGCAACCGCGAGTATGCGCGGGTGCCGAATCGAAATCGAGAATAAACTTCAAGCTAATGAACGTTATCCACGTTAACAGTAGATACGATATATAGACAATCGAGTAAAGGTCTCTGTGATCTTCGCGCGCAACTCGCTTGCCAACGTCTACTCGAAAGATAATCTCGTTCACTATCGGGTGCGGACTGCGCAAAAAATAATGTACTCTCGATATAATTTTTACTATCCCATCCAATCCCGTGAATCCTCGTTTCCCAACTCACCCGACTTCCTCATCGTCTCCCGCGTCCATCGACCTACAAATATTTATCATTTTTTCTTCTCTGTAGAATTTAAAGAAAAAGACCTCGGGAAGTAACTCACGTCTCGTTATCTCGGGATACGCGTTGATTGTACGCAAGATTTGCCAAAAAGTCCGACTCGATAACGCGTTTTTTCTGAACGTACCGAAAACCCCTGTTTTGTTTTTGTTAGCAACGCATTGTAGAAGATACTCCGAAAACGGTATAGTAAAAGTCTCGTGATCATTCGGAACTCACGTGCACTTGCTGCAGTTACACTTCGATGATCTCGACTGAAATTTCTTGTTGCAACCCTCGAGTTTGCGTCTTTGTCGATTGTTCAATCGCTTTGTCACGATTTCTCTGTGACATCGTCTGTAAATAATACGAAAATTGGCGTAATCACCAACGATCCTCATCTCGATAACGCCGACTAGTGAATAATTATCATCGAGAGATGTTATTTATATAACATTATTATTACACGGCTCTTCCCATGAAGCTAGCGATGTATTGCACGCTCTTTCGCGTAAATTTTGGAAGGAATTCGAGGGAGAGATAAACTTTGAGAGATTCTACGATGCTTCTCAATCGCTCGAGCTTCAAGACCATCGTTCACCGATTTTTGTACGAAACTATCAATTTATTTTTTCTTCGATCGCAAAGATTACAATTCGGAATACAGAGATTATTGGTACATAGGCAACGAACGTCAAATCGCCTCGTGCCAACTGTTTTTTTTTTCGAGTGTGTCAATTTATTTAGAGATCGTCTAGTAGCGCCAACCACGCTGTAGAGCGTTTTCAAATACGCTTTGAAGAAGGTAAGCACCAAAAATATACACTTTGTAAGTATGTAGAAGATGCACTATAAATTTCACTGCGATCTATCGGAGATCTCTTCGAAAAGTTGTTGTATCACAATTTCGCGGATAAAAAAAAACACATACATGGGAATTGATTTTTCCGCATTCCATTATTTACAGGGTGTAAAATAACTATTAGCACATCAATTGAGTATAGGTAGATGATGGCCAGGTGAGTAAAAATTATTAAAATGTTGTCCAGTCAAAATTGACGCAGATATTAGCGTTTAGAGTTGAACCAATAGCAGTGAAGATATACTTAGATAATTAGTCAGCAAACGAAAATTCTGCGGTTTTTCTACCATATGAAAACACTCTAAACGAGTGTATGAGTATCTATTCACTCGTCGTTGAACGATAAGTATTTCGCCAAAATTATAGACTTCAGACAGATTTTTTTATATGGTTTCGTTACAATCCACGTACCACATAGACGATCGGGGAAAATCGAAAATCAAGAAAACTATTTATCCTTTTTTTTTTCTTGTTGAAACCGCAGTCGGTCTCCCCGGGTTTCTCCCGTTACGAGGTCCACTGCTAAGTCCGCATGGTCCCATCGTCTCTCCCACCACAGCTCGCAACGGGCCCCACCGAGAAATAAGAAAGTACAAGCTGTTGTTACCCACGTCGATCGCCAGTGGAGAGAGTCTCAGCCATTCGGTGCAGTATGGACTCCGACGTTGGTTTCTTCAATATTTATTCTTGTCTCCGATTCTTAAATTTAATTGCGTTCGGCCGGTGAGAGGACTCATGCGAAAGGAATGCAGTGCTTATTATTTCTTCTACTTTCCGGTGAGTCGAGAAATTTTCGTTAGCCTACTACTGGGAGTTATCCTCGTTCTCCAAAAGCTCTGCTCTACATCGACTATTTCTATAAGTGCGAAGTATCGTATGACAAACGAAAAAAAAAATCGAAATCCTTTGATAGTATCGTCGGGAAGTGCTCTGCGACTCGCAGCCTACATATCGTCCGGTGGTCTACACGGTGAATTCAGATTCGAACAACGAACGGAAGATTCTCTAAAAATTCGATTTGCCCTTCGGACAACGTTACAGTATCCGGATCAGCAGTGGTTATGGACAGTCACAAGATTTCCGGTGGACTACACCGTTGTCGAAAATCGTTGCGACGATCGACTACTCGGAGAAACGTAAAATCATTCTTCTACATTTTATGCACTATATATCTTTGCTTCGGTTCGGATGCCGATAATACGCTGTCGGTAACATTTTTTCTCGCAGTATAATCGATCTTACGGAGCTCGTGGGTCCGCTTGTGATGCCGGGAAACGAATCCAGTATATTCGAAGTTCCTGGACTGAGTCTCACTGGCGATAAGGGACTTTGGGGCAAAGGATTGCTACTGATCGATACGTATTCATCCCGAAGAATTTGCGCCTCTATAACGGTAATAAAAAAAATTCACGACCCCACGACCTCGACCACGACCTCGATAATACATAAAAAATAGTCGGAAATAGCTTTTCAAGTACATCAATACGGCAGTACTAAAAATTAGCGCATAGGCCACAAGAAACGCGAACTATTTTTCGTGACAAACAATGGAACTAATTCTTGCAAAAAATAATTTTTTTTATGACTACTCTTCTGTATTATGACATTAACGCAGGTACTGGAAAAAAACGCGGAAAAAAATGCAGCGGCGCGTTTTTTCGGTCCCATCGCCGGCACCGTATGGTTTCGTTGGTTGGGCGGTCACGCCGGCGACACGACAACGGACTCGATAATTTACGCGAATCTCTATCACGTATCGAAACAGAAGTTGCACAGCGTTGATTTCACGGAACACAACTGGAAGATATACGTTACGGATATATTTGACTCGGGAAAAGGTAATAACCGAGTTGCGTCTTGTCGTTGCGATGTATTAACAAGAGACGTAACAATAGTCTTCAATGAAATTTCGATAAATTTCAGATAAGGACAATTGCAACATTCTGCAGACGGTATTTGATCCCGACAATGCGGGAACGGATCGTTCAATAGGCGACGTGGATTCGCGCCTCGGCAAAATCAAAGTATCGGTACATCCAAAGAAAAGCTTCAGAACTTCTTACAGAGATTTAGCGAGTTCACTTCTGCCTGCCGATGTTCTGGGCTCTCATCGTTCTCTTTACCTCGTTATATTTCATCCAACTCACACCGATTCGTTCCTCGCTTGTGCCCCGATTAAGCACAGAAAAGCTTCCCTGGCAAAGTAATTTTCAACAATATTTCGTCGATCGATAAAATTCTGGACGGTCCTTTGAGGCAATTTTTTTTTTTAGAACGATGATAAGTGCTCGAGGAGTCAAGGGTGAGGTAAGACTCTCGCAAGAAACTCCCTTCGATCCAACATGGGTGAATATTTCGTTGAGCGCAGTGAATGATTTGGAGAGTCGTCTTCGCTACGCAACGAAAATCGCTGCCTACAGAATTCACGAGTTGCCAAGAGATCCGCTGGATTTTATTCAACAGAACGACGGCAAAGAATCGTGTCTGACGACGAACAATATCTACAATCCTTCGAACGTCGATCTCAAAACTATTCCACCTGCTGGTGAGTATAATTTTCCATTTACAGTGAGAAAACAGATATTCAATTGGATGTTCATTCGATCGATTTCGTTTTTAAAAGGATTGGGTACTCAGGATCAATACGCGATAGGGGATCTGTCGGGAAAGCTTCAGGGTAGAAAAGAGGGCTCGGCGCACCACGATATTCTTGCCGGAAGTGCAAAGTTAAGCGGTATCTATTGGGATCTTTATTTACCACTATCGGGAATCAACAGCGTCGTTCATCGTTCCCTCGTTCTCCACAAGTATTGAAACATCCGTCAGCGAAAGCTAAATAGAATTTTCGATAGATTGTCTTTCTTATATTTCTCGTCTGTTTTTCGATCGCAAGATACAATGAAACCGACAATAAAGGAATAATTCCATGGATTTGCGGTACTCTGGCAAATCAACTACCGCAAAATGCCGGTCAGATGCCAATGATAATGGCTCAAGCCATCATGAGATATCCTATTGTCGGAAGAATTCTCTTCCGCCAGCCGCAAAACGAACCCGAGATGGATACGACTATAATAATCGAGAATCTCGTTCACGGCGATGGAAGCGCGCTGAATAATTCAGCCGAACACAGGTCCGTATTCTCGACGATCGTTTATTCAAATTTTCCTATATTTATCTTTGTTATTATTAAGAATGTATTGCACGTACATTCCCAACGAAAAGTTAAATACGATCAAAATTTCGATACTTCGTGATACAGTAAAAATCTGAAAAGAATCAAATGTATTAAAGATATCACGAACATTGACTTTGCATAATAATAATCCACCAAAAAGTTATTAATTTATTAAATTTATCAATAAATAAGTTGTTTAAGAAATAGCCATTGTTATTGTGAAAAATCAAAGTTCTTGATGTCTTCAGTACGGTTGATTTTTTTCAGATTTTTGTACTATTGATAAGTGTTTGACATTCTCGCAAAATCTTATTTTTGGCTCTTGTTTTTCGATTAGATGGATGATTCACGATAATCCACCGGGAAAGGATTTTTACAACTGGACTGCGCGTTGTCTAAGTGCCGGAGGCCCATACAATCCTTACAAGGTTTTCCTTCTTTCCGTTTCATTTTATCTTCTTCGTAATAAAGATGCGAAGACATCTTTCGCGAGATGAATTATCATAAAATTTCGATCTAAATTCTAAAGCTATAAATGCCAAAGATAACAATCTTCTTGAGTACAAGCGGATGTATTGACTATTTTTAAAAAATCTCTCTATCAGGTCGAATGGGATTCCGCTCATCCCGAGAGTTGTTCGAGAGACGACACAAGTCTGTGCCGATTGGGCGATCTATCACGGCACGGAACACTATCGATTGCCGGACGGAAGGCCGAGGGTCCGAGACTCACGCGAAAACTATTCACGGACATCTCTTTACCGCTGTCGGGACCTCACAGCATTCTTGGCAAAAGTTTAGTTCTGTACGATGATCATGGACCGGTAGCGAGGGGTGAAAGACTCGCGTGTTCAATGTAATTTCATCAAATTGCAATATATTTCGAAATTGGCTCGTCTCCGCTGTGTCCGTCGGCCGACCAATTGTCTCGTGTTGTTTTCAGAATCGGCAGAGTTTATAGAATGAAAGCCGTAGCCAAAGATTGGTTTAGCAATGGCGATAAGAACGATATGAGAGGAAAATTCGAGTTCATTCAACAGAGCGAATACGACGTAACGGATGTCGAAACGATGCTGGAAGGATTGGACGGAATAACCAGTACTTATCACGTACACATGGTAAAAAATAACTCTCTTAAATCGCCTCAACGATTCCTATATACTGTATTCTCTCTGTATCTAGACACCGATCGAGATGGATCTCGAGTTTCCTTGCGAAGCTACTACGCTCTACGATCGTTACAACCCTCGCAACGTGAGCGTCGAGAATTCACCGAAACCCGGCGAGGGAACGGTCGATCGGTACGGAATAGGCGATTTAAGTGGCAAATATGGAACTCTCGATAATCGTAAACGATACGCCAAAACTTTCAACGACACCGATCTTCCGCTTTTCGGACCTCGCAGCATTTTGGGACGTAGTATCGTTGTTCACAAGAAAAACAAGAAAATAAGGTAAATATACGCTGCGGCAATCGTTCGCTGTTGCCACTTGAAAGAATTTTCATTCAGGTGGTCCTGTTCGACGATCGAACGCGGCTACGCGCCCTCCGAGGCTCGAGAGCTTCGAGCAATTGCCTCCTTTCATCATCCGAACGGCTTCGCCTATGGATACATCAAAATGGTAAAGCAAAAGCGCAATAATAATCGGTAATAAGGTGACGACAGACGAGTTGCCATTCGCATACATAATCGACGATTATTTTTAAGACTCAACTCGTATACAAGGACAACAGTCAGAGCGAAACGGTAATCGAAGTGAATCTTCGTCACCCTGGGAATCACGATAGAAACGTCGTACGTACCAATCCCACTACTATAGTCGCTGGCGTCGATTCAAGAATTCTCGCTAACGCTGATAGAATAGTAAACGGAGTGTATTAACGACTATTTCAGACGAGAAACCACAACTGGGCTATCTACGTGAATCCCGTTGGTGTTGACGCGACTGTTAAGGTGAAAGACACCCGATGCGTTGCCGGTGGATATATGTGGAATCCTTATTACACCCAACTCGCCGCTCCTTTGAATGTAACAAAAAAAAATCATAATTATCGATAATTTCGTCGCCCGCGTTTTACAACATCCAACAGCGTAGAGCGCGAAGTCATTTTTTCCTTTTTTTTTCCAGGAAGACCTTTATAGACAGGAATGCGGTCCCGATTTACCGCTGCGTTGTTACGTAGGTGATATTTCAGCGCGTTTAGGACCTATAGATATCGGACTGAAGCGGCGCCTTGTCGTCGATTCTAATTTTCCGCTGGAAGGCACCGTCACCGCGATGGGAAAATCTATTGTTATATTGGATCAAAATTTTGGCTCGCAACGTTTCGCTTGTGCGAACATCGAACCCGATCACGATATCGTTAAATATGCGAATATAAGACGACCGCCACGATTCGTAACGTAAGTAACGAGAGCTACTCGTCCGAAGCAACTCCGCTGCAACATTGTGTTTATTTTCAGGGCACAATTTCTTGAAGACGTCAGACTAGTGATGGGAATTCCCGAATGGATGTTATCCATCGATAACAGGAAGACGAAGACCCTTCACAATGGCGCGTGCATACAGTTTTTGTTGCATTTCAGAGGTAAGAGGACTCCGTTTGCTCGAGCGCTTAGCACTTCGCTTACTAATCGTCGAATTGACGGTCAATCGTTGCAGGTCCGATCGCAAATCGACTGGAGAAAGATTTCAGTAAACTCATCTCCTCGGGACGCTTAGAATCCCCGAGCCTCAGCATTCCCGGATACGTCTATGCGAAACGTAAATCAAAATTGGGTTACAGACAGTGCGGCTCGCGCGACCCGAACGACAAAAGTATAAACACTATTTCCGTGATGGAAAAACTTCCACCCGTAGAAATTGAGACACGCGAGTACGCATGAGAAGGAACTCAACGATGTGTCTAAATCTATTTTTAGATACCAAACGAAGTTTTTGGAGCTCAACAGCCGGAACGCATTCCACGGCGAACGCGGTATTTTTATCGACGTTAGTGCTCAACGCGTTGCTTTGAATGGAAAACAAAAAAGCCACCGATAAACAATGATTCACTCGCAAAACGGGACCATCACACCGCCATCAGGACCTCATAATTTCGGAGAATAAATCTTTAAACCGACTGAAAATATCACGATGTAATCAATATATTCATATTTTTTTATTCGAATAACAATGTTATAAGAGTCTTCATGTTCATTACGTGTTAAATGTGTAAATATATATGTGATGATTACGACTTTTTTTTTTTTTTTTCGGGGAATAATCGCCGCAATGATTGTTCGAAGAGCTTTCACGGCTCTTTCGGCTTTTGAGATCTAATGTTATAAATTTTCAACTAAACCCGATCGCATTTCACACGATTCCTGTACAACCTTCAAAGACCTTGTCAGTCATATTTTTTTTAGATCATTTTATCTACACTTTTACAAATGGTCGTAACCGGTAATAATTGCGTGCGTAATTACAATTCGTTGAATCTTCTACTTCAAGCGAATTATCGGCTGTTACCAAAAAAAAAAAAAAATCTCGGTGAATGAAATTTTTTTTCTTAATACTCGGATGCAACAATCCTGAATATGCGAACGAGTTTTACGAATTTTATTTTTCTTCATATAAGCTTTTCATTGGTATTGGAGAATCGCGAGGGGGGGAAAAGGCAGCCAAGGTGTGCGTGGATTCGCGATGGAGCGACAAGCAAACGCGACGAGCTTATAAATCGAGCCGACGTACGTGTCCACCTCCTAATTGGAAGCCGTAGCAGTTGCGCTTGGTGCCGGAGTCGTCGAGGCACCGGATGTCGAACTCACCCCCGATCCGGCCGTCGAATTAGCGGAACTTACAGTCTCCTCGATGACAATCCGTCGATTTTTTTTAATTCTCTTCCACTCGCCGTTCGTGTAATTCATCTGGAAGTGGGTCTCGACGAGCATAGCGACCGTCGTGCCGTCCGGTTGAACGACATCCTGTATGTTCTCCGACAGCATTACGGTGACTATGTTACCCAACTTGGGACATGGATTATCTAAAATAGAGAAATCAATTATCTCTCTGACTTCCATAGGCTATACGTAACGAGAAATAGATAAAATCTCACCTCTTGAACCGGCCATAAATCCAAGAATAAGCGCTTTTTCGGGCCGTGTGACTTTGTTCGCCGTCCTAAACATTTCTTGTGCTTCAAGCATTTGTTCTCGCTGAAAAAAAAAGGACCGTAAAAACATCGAGTAAATCCAACATCGACGTAAATAAACAACATTTAGCGTCCAAAAACGAGGGCACGTAAAATTTCACAATATTTCAAGTGTTTTTAAGCACGAAATGGAAATTTCGTTATGACATACGGGTCATGATGCCTCGATGATGGAGAAATATGATATGGTATGATTAGAGAAATTCGGTGCGTCTATAATTTCGTTTCAAACCGTTTTGCGCAAATACCCGAAGATTTTTCACGGTTTTCCGGAGATTCTGACGAAAAAATTCGACTCGAGATACTCACAGTAAGGGACAGGCCTTTGCGGGTACTAGCAGCCGCATTAGCAGGCTGCGGCGTCGTTTGTATGCGTATTTGCGTAACTGTCTGGGCCGGCCGTACAGTTTGCACGCCAACGGGGGTAGTTTCGACCGGTGTACTTGCCGCGGGCGTAGCCAACGGTAGTGTGGTACTCGGCGTTGTCGGTGTTGTCGGCGTTGCAGCTGCAGGGAATAACCGAAATTATATTGAAAGTCGCGCGGACGATGAGTAAATTTCGCGAGATTGATATATATTGTCAAAACTCACGAGTCTGCGGTGTGCTAACAGGCGGAACGGTGGTCGCCGTACTCGTAGGTACGTAGGTAGCGGCCGTCGTTCCCGTGGTAACCGGAGTCGTAGGAGGATTTATAGGAGCCAATCCTTGAGCATATTCCGGCGTCGTTGGGGCTTCCACGGGCGGCGGAGTCGCGGTAGCCGCAGCGGCCGCCGCGGCTTGCGCTTCGGCAACTTTCTTCTGCTGTTCCTCGAGTTCCATCATACGTTTTCTCTTTTTCGCTTGGGCGTAACCGAGCGGCTGTTCGTTTATGTCCAGAAGCTTTATACCACCGTCTTTGCGTATTCTACTGCTTATCGGGGTTCTATTTGCCATGGAAGAGGGCGTGAGAGCCGGCGATCGGAAACCGCTCGACGGTACTCTGCTCGGAATTCCCTTCAGGGGCGCTGAATTAAAAAAACAATTGTATTAGCTTCGATTAATTTATAAATAAATAATAAATAAATAATTTTGTTATTGAAAAGAAAAATATGTAAATGAAGAAATTAATCGGTAAATTTATTTCGTCATTAAAAAAACAAATATGCTCACTGGTATCGGTCATTTTTCTAGGCATTCCTCTACTTCTGACCGGCACGGTAGGAGCTGTGCTTTTCTTCAAATTGTTCGCCGCATCGACGCTTTTCTGTAGCAATTCTGCTCTTAGCGCTGCGCTTTTAGGTTTCCTTTTCAGCGTAAAGTGTTTGGTAGGTGCGGGCTGTTGGCCAACTACAGAGGTAAGTGCCGTTTTATTCAGGTAATGACACTCTAATGGAAGCATAGCAGGGTCATTCTGCTTCTTCAGAAGTTTTCTCAGGTCATTTACTAGTTCACCAAAGATAGGCCTGTGTTCGTCGAGATCGGAGATGTCCGTGTTCAACGAGCCTGTCGAAGGAAATGTTTTCATCGCTTCGGATAGCATCGAAACCCACAATTCGCTGTCCAACGACGCAACCTCGATAATCTCTTCCAATTCCGCGCGCCACTGAAATTTAACGTGTTTAGGCAAACGTTCGAAAAACATCGATTCCTGAACTCGGTAAGCGGGAACAAATGAGGTTAAACGTTGGTATTGCGAAATTTTCGAAGAATCGATTCTCGAATTTGTCATTATCTCCGTGTGAAAAGTAGAGTATAAAAACTACGATGTTTCGCAGGGAAAGTAAGGCAATAGAATATAACAACAATATAACTGTACACATCGACAATTCATGTAAAAAACATCGGACTCGGCAAATCGTACAGAGGTAGGTGGCGTTGTCATGTATTTAGATGAATTACTGTTATTCGGAGGTTAATTAGCAAGAAATCAGTCGTTTATACGCGAATAGTAATTAACTCGACGTCTTGCGATTCAATGAAAATAACCACACCGGTGAATGGGAATAAAAAAGCTTGGAAAAAGCCTAAATAATAATAAAAGTACAGTCGCTTACCTCTTCGACATTCCGTCTGGGTATGTGAAAGAACGAAAGTAACAATTTCAGCTTGACCTGAGTCTGCAGATCGGGAAAACAATCCTTGATATTTCTTAATACTTCGGCGTTGAGTTGCGAACAAATTGAACTTCCCGTCCAGCTATCGTTCGACGTTCCTAACTTGTTATGAAGCCACAACGACGTATCACTGTCCCTCACATTCGCCATATTGGAGTCGTGTGATTCTCGCAACCGCCGTAACTCACCGATACGCGCCACATTTTCGTCCCGCCATAAAATTTCACGGCCAATCGCGTGGGGCAGTAAAATTTCGGTCGTCAACTGTCGAATCGCGGGCGAAGATGTGAAGAAGAAAACTGAAAATGTCGTCGTCGTTGGCCGACAATGGAAAACGATCGAGACTACCTCTGACGGAATTTCCGGGTATTATAAGTTCAGCAGCGATGTGATAGCGTACACACACACGCAACAATACTGGTGCAACAGCCGCGGCGTGATTCCATTCTTCTATTGACAGTTCTTCTGCTACAAAGGCGCTAACCTAACACCGAGATTACCTTGCATTTATCTACGCTCAATTTTTGCGACAATAAATAATCCGAAGGAATGGATGAGAAACCTTCGACAACGATACCGTCCAATGAAAAAGTTATCGACGATTTGACGAGAGATCTCGAGAGTTCGTGTTACACAGCGGATAACGATAAAACGTCAAGAACACGCGCAAACGATGACTCGAGAGACAGTAGAAGCGAGGCGTCCAACGATCCTTGGCACAACATTGGCAAGGATCCGGACTGTCAAAACGACGAAGAGTCCGATGTTAATCCCAAAGAGGAACCTTTGTTGGACTTTGTCGACGAAGAAGCTTTAAAGGATCGAGATTTTGCTCTATCCGAGGATGACAAACAGGTTTCCATTCCATAACTTTCGATTAACGAATCATCGGCCGATTAAATTATTGTTCACATTATATAAACGATACGCAAATTTATTTAATTTTCTTTATCCATAGAAACTACGAGTCGATGCGGAAATATTGAAAAACAAAGGCAACGATTTGTTCAGAGCGGCGGAATACGCCGATGCAATGTTAACTTATACAGAGGGTTTGAACGCGTGTCCACTGGAATTTGAAAATGACAGAGCCATTTTGTACTCCAATAGGGCGGCGGCTAAAATGAAATACATTGTAATTTATCTTTGCCGGAAGTTAAAAAAAAAAAAAAGAACTCATTCTTCTATGTCGTGTCATTTTGTAATTCTATAACTCGTCATAGGAGGACAAGGGCACGGCGATAGCCGATTGCACCAAAGCCGTTGAGTTGAATCCAAAGTATCTAAGGGCGTATCTCAGAAGAGCTCAACTATACGAGGAGACGAGTAAACTGGACGACGCGTTAGCGGACTTCAAAAAGATACTAGAGTTAGATCCATCCCATTCCGAAGCTAATCACGCCGTTAGAGTAAGCGCAATATCGAAATTATTTAATAATTACGCATTCATGGTGTTTGGCGTACTTAAAATCCGAAAATGTGCAAACATTCAAATTTTATTCATTCGCCGAAAAACTCAAAATATTCTTGAATTTTTTTCATTTTATTTTTTCAATTATATTTCAATTATGATATTTCGTACTTTTTTCTTCGAATTTTCTGCATACAACTTTTTTTTCATAGTCTCTAAGATTTCGCGTTTTTTTTTATCATATTACCAATTTATAGTTACGTCTATTTTTTTCGTTTTCTCAAACATCCGGAATTTGTCTTGAAAAGCTCGAAATTTTTTTTTTTTATTTATGAAGAAATTTCTACCGGACACCATGTATGTAGATCCGTATTTGTAACTTCTTAATTAATGTTCTTTCTCGATTTTTTTCTTACTAAACAGAGGCTGCCGCCGTTGATAGAAGCGGCGAACGAGAAGTTAAAAACCGAGATGTTGGGCAAACTGAAAGAGCTCGGTAACTTGGTACTCAAACCATTTGGACTGTCGACGAATAACTTCGAGCTTCAGCAAGATCCAAACAGCGGTGGATATTCCGTTAAATTCAATCAGAATTCTAGCTAATTAAGAATATTAATTATATAAGAAAAAAAAAAAAAAAAGAAAAAAACATCCAGAGAAACCGATAACGGCAACGTTATATTTATAAAATAAATAACTGTATCATAAAGTCATCGCAGATTTACTCTATAGATTAATAACGTGTGAAACGGCATAATTTTCCTACCGGTGTATATATATGTATATACACATTCATATCTCTAATCGGAGTTAACTTAATACCTAAAAAACTATACGGACAGAAGTTGGCCGTATACGAGAACTTTGCACACATTCTCCAAACGCAAGAACGTTAAATAATCTGTGTAGTTTAATACTTCGTCGTACACGCGATTATTTTCCATGTGGACGATGAAAGCTTCGTATCACCGACGGATCGTTAGTAGCGCGCCAGGATCCATTAAGAACGCGTTACAAAAAACTTCGCTATCTCAAATGAGATCAATCGCGTTTTCCGTACGCGTGGATCACGCTTGACGTCTCCGTTTTTTACTTTTTATTTTTCCATCGCTTTCCACGAACTGCAAACGCCGATCGGTATATCGATTTTCCGTTTGAAAGGGCCGGTAGCGGGTGAAACTGGGTGTCAAGGGACTGGCGCCACGAATCCTCCCCTTATCGCGTACAAAAGCTCGTCGGGGTTTATCTCATAAAAAAAGATGACTCATTTTGCTATATCAATCGCAACGACATCGAACGAAACAAGCCGTACGTGACTTTTCCGTACGTTAATTCGTCAACATTGGAATAACGATAATTCATCGAAGCGAAGTAGCCGGGTGGCGACGTGGCGCACGGCGATTCGATTCAGCTGGGTGCTTTTGCAAAATCATTCAAGCGAAAGGTATAGTAGCGATAGTAGTGTAACACGACGAGCGGCCAGACAGCGGTACGCCAAGCGAGGTCGGTGGGTCGGGATGCGCGTGGGAGGATGGGACCGACACACAACGGGTTTGCGCCCGATTCTCTCCTCGGAGTTTCTCCTGGGTGCGCAAGCGTAACGTCGAGGGCGAAAAGCTCCATTATCCGCGAAATATCGTAGACGTAAAAGTACCGGCCTCAAACCTCGCTTTTCGTTCCTCGCGTTTCGAGTTCTCGGCACGAACTCGGCCGCCGCTGTTCCTCGACACTGCTCCGCGAGATCACAGTGTCGTCGGTGGGGGAGTCAAGTTGCCTTTTATTAATTGATAAACGCACGAAGCGCTAATAAACCCCGATAATCTTTGTTTTATTTCAATTATTATTATTATTTTTTTCTTCACTTGTACCGCGGGAATATCGCGTTGGTATATACATATAAACGCGTATGTTCCGCGAATACGCGAATTAACGGATCGACGGTAGAGAGGTGGGGATTCGACGGAGAAGGGTTTCGCGGAGCTCTGCACGCGGCAGTTGTGCCGATTGTACGAAGGGAGAGTGCAAGCGTCAGAGAAATGTGAACCGGATCGTGTAAACTAAACAAAGGGGACCCGGTGAGAGTTTGTTTGCGAGAGGAAAATCGGTGCGGATATTCGTGAACGAATCAACTCCCGAGAACGAGAGACCCGAGGGTTTATCGCGAGGAAATGACGTCGATGGTGTCGAGCACCAGGGTGAGTGTCCGAACCCGATTATCAAGTCCGCTTCGTTACCCCCTCCTCGCACCGTCGAAAACAAAGAATCGAAGATACGTATACGAACGAACGAAGAGAGAGATTCTTTCTCAATGAAATAACTCTCGAGAGAAAAAAAGATGCGAACGTTCGGGGGGTAGCATTATGCAAATCAATAATTTCACCGTGTTAGCGACACGCTTGACGCTTCCTAAAAATATACCTCGCTACCCCAGTGACCCCCGCGTGAGAGGGAGAGCGTATCTTCTCCCCGAGTCTCGAGCACCGCGGGGTGTGCGCCTTCGGAGGCCAGCCACAGCGTCTTCGAACTTCGAATCGCCGAGCTTTGTGGGACACTACACCCCGCATGCCAATTTCTTATTTATACCACCTACCATCGCATGCACACACGATACAATCGTGTATAATTTAATGACGGCAACTGTTACGTGTCCGGTTACAAAGAGATTAAGCCATCTCTACAGCTGCGCTCCGAAATCGTTGGTCTTGTAACGATCGCGAGCAGAGTACCGAGTCACGTTTTTTTTTTTTTTTATTCTTTCTTTTCTTCTCTTCTTTCCGACCCTTCGTGAGAGCGGAGCCCCGTTCGTCAGCAAACTCGTGATCTCAATCCGTGATCTTCTCTCGTCTATCTCTCGCGCGTCGCTTATTCTACTTACCGGGTAGAATAAATTCTCACCGGGGGGTAGACATATATCTTTATTCTTATCTGTCTTATCACGAGCCAATACCCGCTCGCACCCGGCATACTTCGAACGTCGAGAGTTATCCCGATAGATATGTAAATTAATCGAGCTCTTCGTTCGAGAGCGACTTCGAGTCCTTCGTACGGAGGAATAGATATAAATGTCCCCTTCCCCTCTTCACCCTTCTGTCGATTGTCCGATTGAATCGTCCCCGTCAATTTCTCCGTATATATAGCTCTCGTTCTATCGCGTCCGTACACAAATATCCGGACTCATTGTTCGCGAATACAATATATTTCTCCGTCTGCGGGCGGAAGTGCTTGTTTCCTCGCTTATCACGTTGATTATTATTATATAATAATTCTCGTATCCCGCACCGATTGTCGCAAGAGACTGATTGTTTCGGAATGAAATTTCCAATATCGCGCTATTCGTGTTCGTTCTATAGAGAAAAAAAAAAAAAAAAAAAAAAAAAAAAAACTTAACCGAAGGCGTAATTGTCGCGACTCGATCTCCCGCGGTGAAATTCAACCCCCCGGATTCTTTTCTCTCTATATCGCTCTCGAGTCAGCCTACTTTCCGTCCCCTCGCATGATCCCCTTCCGGCTCAGTAGCCGAAGTGTCTCGGCCCTGATTCTTGAATAAACAGAAGGGATGAAGCTTTTTCTTCTTTTTTTTTTTTCTCTCGAGAGCCTTCGCCTCGTTTTATCTCATGGACTAAACTCTTATGGGTTGTGAATGAACATTATATCGGGTACAATCTCAATGGAGAGCCAGGCGAGGGAGACTTTTCACAGTTATTACGTTGTTAATTAATAACCGTAGGGAGGAGAAGGGAGACTTTCGTTGCCATTGCCCGCGAGGTTTTCCTTCGTTGCAATTGCTTTCTCGCTGCAGAATAAACCGTGTAACTAATTGCGTTGGTTGCGTCAAACAAGTAGTCGGCACAAAGTCATGAAATGCAAGGGAAGCGAACGAAGAGGCCCGCGAGGGAAAACGGTAGGAAAGAAAGACTCTCGAGAGTCTCGGAGGAGAGCGAGAGAACAGAGGTTGCAGGAGTGAACAAGAACGAGCCGGAGAACGTCAAAGGGATGGGAAAGGAGGAGGGGGGTTGGTAGTTGATTGGAGTAGTAGAATCGATCCGAGAAGCACGCTTTGGCCCGTTCTCAAAAGCCATTGGGGAGATGGCCCCCACACCGACAAGAATATCGATACAATTCATTGCGAACGATTACTTCAAAATTGTAATTATAACGATAAGTAACCATGAGGAAAGTTTCGACGTCGAGTCGCTGTAGACAGAAGCGTCATACTTTCGTAATCGCGTATTGCGAAACGCGTTCTTTGAAAGCTTTGATTCACGACGATTCGATAAACTCATTATGCGGGTAGTTGTGAATTTTTTAATTTTTTTTTTCCGAAACTTTATTTTCTTATCGGCTATCAGCCCAGCGGTGTCGAGTCTTCATTGCTATTTCATCATCGCGGAATGTTAGAGTTACGTGTTTTGTATTTTTTTTTTTTTTTTTTTTTAATTCATTGCCAATCGACCGACGCAACTATCACGCGACACATGATCGATTTCGCTGTCGTGTGTGACATTTTAATGGCCGCGAGCGCGACGAAAGTGACTTTCGACGTGCGAATTATTCATTTGACGCAACTCTGTACAAAAGCACGGCTCATCAACGCCTCGGGGCTTTACGGGGACTTGGAAGAAGTATTTTGTTTCGCTTCGTAACGAGTAAAAATGGAGCGACTCGTTTTGCGCAAACTTTACCGCGATAAAACTTACATTGGATACTTAGTTGCGTTCGAGAAAAATTGAGAAGGGTGCAGACGGCCTCGACTTGACGTCGATACGGCGTGAGCTCGTAAATGTTCCGTGGTCCTTGCCAGTGTAACATTATCCGCGTAGTTTGCCGGCTCTTGAGTAACTCACGCGGCCGCCCGTATATATCTCGCGTGTATTGTTGCGAGTGGTATTACCGAGCTGCTCGAGTATTGGCCACTTTCTGCTCCGTTATACTTAGCAGAAATGCTGCGTAGCTCCAGGAGTCACGGTGGCACTTTCACGTAATCTTGTTTCAGCCACAAACAATGAGGACCCGACCCCGACGTCTCACGCGTCGTGAGAAATGGCCTCTCCACGTTGCCCTCTTCCTGCTTTACGTGTTGATACAATTGGTCGCATCCTCGTCAACGAAACCGCCAATGACGATATCGACGACATCGACTACGGAGGGAACGACGGAGAAGATATCGACGACAACGTCCATGGGACCAGAAACAACGAGCGAAACGGCCCGCAAACTGACCAAAGAGGAAATTGAAAAAAATAATGTCAGGGCTTCTAATAAAGAACCGACGCCGAAAGAACCATCGAGCACGCGAATCCCCAAAGCCGACGAACAGAGGAAGGAACCCACGCAACCACCAAAGGAGAAACCAGACGAAAAGTCGAAGGGCAACAAGAATCCGAAGAAGGAGGAGCCGTTGTTGAAAACGGCGCCCAACACTTCGACCGTTAGTCTCGAAGTTATTCTTTTCTTTTTTTTTTTTCGTTGCTCAGAAAACAAATTCGAAAATGGCACATTCGCAAAGGAGAAATTTTCACATTCACAGGCAGTACCGACGATAGGGACGACGACGCCAGCGAACGAGATTCATCCGACTTGGCGACCGCGACGAAATTGTTCGCCACCGGCTATCGAGCAATTTCCGCAGCCTCTCATGGGCCCGGGAGCGAGAAAACACGGCGGTCTGATTATTCACATACTCGTTGCCGTTTACACGTTTCTCGGTCTCGCGATCGTTTGCGACGATTATTTTGTCTCCAGTCTCGATAGAATTTGCGAAGGTGAGGGGAACTCCCAGATTCTTCGTTTCCCTTTTTATACGGTTTATGGGCAAAAAAATAGCTATAATCGCGCGTAAGCTATAAAACATGCGTGCGGCAAAGCTAATGGTTCAGAATATCAATTTTTTAAAATACAGAACTCCGACTACCGCCGGACGTTGCTGGAGCGACTTTTATGGCCGCCGGATCGTCAGCGCCAGAATTAGCGACAGTAATTATCGGAGTATTCTTCGCAAAGGACGATATCGGGGTATGTTTTGACGCGAATAATTCTCGTGTCTCGATACTCAAAGCGAAGGCCGTTTATCGAAGCCGCGAGATCATCGAGAGGATAGATGCTTGATATTCGATACTCGTTTGCGGTAGGTCAGCGGCGTCATCGGCAGCGCGGTGTTCAACATAATGTTCGTAATAGCGGTATGCGGACTGTGCACATCGACGGTCTCGAAGCTCAATTGGTGGCCTCTGTGTCGGGACTCGTTCTTCTATTTCATATCGATCCTCGTGATGCTCGGTACCATCTACGACGACAGTATCTCGTGGTGCGTAATTATTAAAAAAAAATGTACAATTCAACATTCTAGGAAAGTAATTATCGACCGATCGTAGAAGATATGATTGAAGATCATTGTCGGTTTAATTGTCACGACAATTATTCGTAATGCAATGGTAATTTCGTCACGAATAATACGATACAACGTCGATTATCCAAGACAAGCGAAATCGATCGTAACATTATTTTACTATGCACGATAAAAAAAAATGAGACACAACGGTTGATGAAGTTTTGAACGGTATCGAGATCGTTTCGTAAAAGAATTCTTTGCTTTACTTTATTTTTCCGAGTAATAGTTTTCAAAACTCTTCTTTAAATCGATTCTCCAATCTTTTTGCATTGTCGTTTCGATGGACGTGAAATTGTCATCGGCTTCCTTGTTACACATGTTAAAAATAATGAAAAAATGAAGGGACAGATACTCCGATTTCGGTTTATCGAGATTCAACTGTATTGCGTTATATGGTGAGAAGGAATACGGCTGTTCTTTCGATGACAAAGATGATGTTTATGTACGATACAGGGGCGAGGCACTCCTGATGCTCCTGACTTACGTCGTTTATTGCATCGCACTATCGTTCAATACTCGTCTCGAGCGTTGGGCAAAGTCCTACAACATCTCCTTCCTTCCGAAGGACGACGAACCCGCCGAGGAGAGTGCTCTCGTGAGTTATCGCTCTTTGCAAGAGGACAGACTCTCGTACACCGGACCTAATTCACCGGTGACGGAGCAGGTGAAGAGCCAAGAAGGTTCGTCGCGGTTGTTCGTCGAGTTCGTGGACCGTTCGTTCGGATCATTAAAATGTATGAGTAATCGATTTTATTTTCTTCTTCGTTTAATCGTATAGGCGGTGGATTGCCGGAAGCGGGAGAGCAGCAACCACCTCAGCCTAAACAGCCTCAGTATTACAAAGCGAAGGAACCCGATCCAAACGAAATTTCGCCGCTGGTTATGCCAACCGACGCCAGCAAGTGGGGCCTCTTTTCTTGGGGTCTCGTTTATCCGATTCACTATACGTGCAGAGCAACGATGCCTGATTGTCGACAGGAAAAATGGCGAAGCTGGTATCCGTTTACATTCTGCGTTTCCATGATATGGATCAGCTTTTACAGCTACATTATGGTGTGGATGATCACGATAATAGGTAAGACAAACCCCGCTGAGAAGAATTCTTCTCTTGTCGAGTCTCTAACAGAAACGCGTAAAAAAAAACCATCGGAATCATACAGCAACGCGAGATACAAAACGCTCGAGAAACGCAACATTTTACGTCGAAAAAAAATGCACGAATATCAGCAATATTTAAGCCGGTCGCACTGAGATGATCCCTTACTTAAGAAACATCCGTTAACCCGTTCGGTGATTAAATATTCGAATGTTTTTCCAGGCAGCACGCTTGGCATCCCCGACACCGTGATGGGTCTGACTTTCGTCGCGGCCGGTGTCAGCGTTCCCGATGCACTTTCGTCGCTTGCCGTTATCAAGGAAGGCCTCGGCGACATGGCTGTGAGCAACGCGGTCGGCAGCAACGTTTTCGACATTCTCGTATGCCTCGGTCTTCCCTGGTTTATCCAAACTGCCTTGATAAAGCCGGGTTCGCACGTTAATGTGACGAGCAGAGGTAACTTTCGTTTGACTTTTATTTTTATCGGAGACATTTTTAGGTGCGAATTAGGCACTTCCTTTTTTTTCCCATCAACTTTACATTGAAACTCCATTTTTCATTTTTTACTCGACGAATGATCAATTGATTTCTTTGTGCAACTTTTCAAGGTCTCGTTTATTCAACGGTCTCGTTGCTCTCCACGGTGGTCTTCCTCGTTGTCGCGACCCATCTCAACGGTTGGAAACTCGATCGAAGATACGGCGTGGTACTGATGGCTTGGTACCTAATATTTATAGCTTTCGCGTCGCTTTACGAACTCAACGTCTTCGGCCAAATGAATCCGGCTACGTGCGCGAGCGAATTTTAATTTACAAATCCCCAAAAAAACAAAACGTTAATCGACGACTTCGAATTTGAAGGAGGAGAGCCTCGCCTTCGTTACTCGCTCGCGACGTCTTCGCGCCCAAATACCTATAAATGGCAAAAGCTTGAAAGAAAAAAAAAAAAAAAAAAAAAAAAAAAATAGGTAAACGCGCCGGAATGAGAGTGAGAAATATAATGAGAGCGGCTTTAATGAACGATTTACAGGTGCTTTGGAATTGAAGAGGAGAGCGAGGCTTTTGAGGAGCAAAGATTAATCGTATTATAGTTAAAAAAAAAAAAAAAAAAAACAAACAAAAAACTTCCAGTCGGTACATTCCGTTTCTAGCGGAAAATTAAATAGGCGGACCGTCTAACCTGATATAAAAGTCAACTCGCTGAGAAACGAAGCTCACTCGAGAGACAATATTATTGTCAGTATTCCGTTAAATTGTTATGCCATACAAAGTCTATCGACGACGAACGTTTATTACTATTATTATTATTATTATTAATTATTACTATTATTCTTAAATTAGCCCTGTTGGAGTAAAATAATGCGACGGATCGGCCGTACAGTCGTAAACGACAGCTTAAATGCCGCGCGCATGTTTGTAATTAATACGTCGCTAAAAATACGATAGTAACTTATTAATCGATTAGATGTGACGAAAAAAAAAAAAAATCGTCTCCCCAAAAAAAAAAGCGACTACAGATGATATACAATGCGCGCTGATGAATGTACACGTAAAGAGAATTGCGAGTAACAGTTAGCGAACAGAGACATCGAAAGGCTTCCAAGTTTCGCGCGTACGTCCGGAGCGCCGATTACAGTCCCGTAGTCGTTGGATTAGATGTATTAATCTAATTCGGAAACAAAAAAACCAGCAATCCGACGTACGCACCAACTTGGTTGCGAAATGAAAACAAGATAACGGAAAAGTAAACTCAAAGTATATTATAAATATAGCTTTTGTTAGTCGAATTCCAACTATATAGGCCTAACGCGTCGGTCAGTCGGGTGCGCCGTTTATATATTTATAAAATTATTTAAAGAAAAAAAAAATCGTTAGTTGTTTCGAAAGTGTATGAAAAATAGAGGATGTTTCGGGGAAATTCGGTGAACGCGGGAATTATTTTTGTTTCCAGAGTTATAGAATAACGAATAATATATAAATAATATCTGTGTTAACGCCCGTTTCTTCCCTGAACGTGCTCGGGATATTCTTCCCTCGAATCATTCTTTCCAAACAACTCCCGCGTATCGCCGACTCCAATTTGTCCTCTCGATATCTTGATATTTAAGATTATAAACTTAACGATTGGACGCATTCGTACTCGCAGTATGATGTAAAAAAAACCGTAAAGAACAAAAAAAAAATACCGAAACGACGAAAGAATAACTGCGGAAGAAGCCGCGCGCAAAGATTTCGCGAGATCAAAGCGATTCCTCGTTAGCGTGAGTGGTTAGCAAACGTTCAGCCGTCGGCGTGGGGCTTGTAAACCGAGTGAATCGACACCGGAGTGATAAACGGCAGGCAGAGAGTGAGAGAGAGAGAGAGGGGTAAAGAAATAAATGAGAAATGAGAAGAAAAATTGTGACGAATTTTCAATACCGTTATTGCTACGAAGTCTGCGGTGAACGCAATCGCAATATTGCGTGGAAAAAAAAAACGGAAAGAAAGAAAGACAATAATTGACGCAGCCTTATCCGATGAAAGTATCTACAACAACCCTGACTCTGCGCGTTCCTTGATACTTCCGCTTCCGGGATCCTTTGATCTTTCGACCGCGAGCTCCGGCGAGATCGTTGACAGATCGAGGATCGTTCCCGCGCCCTCGAGAGCCCTCGCTATCGCTCGCAACCACGATGAACAAAACTTGGCAATCGCTTTTTTTTTTCTTTCTTTTTTCCCCTCCTTTGTAGAATTAAGTTCACGCAACGATCTTCCGTAATGCTCTTGACTAATTTAAAAACACGTATATTTATTGTATTACTCGTGGATGTGATGAACTCGAGAGTAATCGGGGGGCAGCGAAAGACAGACGGGATAGCGATCGCAAGGATCGCGCAGTAGCTCTAGCGTATTTATATTATTATGTAGCACCTATCGTGTAAAAAAAAAACATAAACAAAACAAAAAAGACGACAAGCTTAGCTCGGTTTGAACGACGCTTCGAGCGTTCAAAAGTTATTACATAAAACACTATGTTATTTCGATAGCGAGATAGACAGATTTATTGTTATTAAATTATCGATATAAAAAAGAAGAAAAAAGAGAAAACGCGAAAGCACGGTAACGATGATATACATTTTGTATACAAACCGTGCCGACGTGAAAAGCTTCCCGGCACTTTACGAAACGCCACAAACGAAGACGATTCAGACAGATAGTAACATTATACTTTTGTGGACCAGTATCGAAGTGGTAATGTTTAAACGAGCTGTGTGTGAAAAAAGAAAAAACAATATCGAGACCACCAGTTGGCAAAACGAATAAGCGTCGCGTCTAAAAATCCAAACGAGGACGGATGAGTTTTGTTAAAAAAAAACAACAAACTCCGAAAGAAATAATAGCTCAGGCACTCAACGAAAATTATCTACCCTCCATGATAAATCGTTTTCTATAAGCAGAAACTACATTTCTTCTGCAACAAATAACACTTTTTCTTCGTAAAGGTATTAAAAATGGCTTTATTCAGGAATTGGTACGTAAGAGGTCAGTGTAGGTGTTGCATATAGATTTTTATTAATGATAAGCGAATTCTATTTCCATTGGTAATAGAAGTTAAACGTCGATCAATTCGAAAGGTGTCCTTATGTCGTGAAATCAGAGTCAATACACGTTAATTTATTTGATAGTTCGACTTTGTCTCTTGATCTACCAATTTCTGAAAGGGGTCGATTAATTAGAATTAGATTAACGGTGCGAATCCTGCACGTGTCAATACCGTGAAGGAGCCGAAAGGGCAGAAACGAAGAGTGGAACGGACGACGAAGTTGGGGCTACTTAACGAATGAGTGCAAATTGCAGCGAATTAACCAAAAAAAATACATATATATATATGTATATATATATATATATCAGTAGTATCACTGCTGAATGATTCAATGTTGATTTACAGAGAGTGCAATGTGCGTGTCTGCGTATAGAGATCTCCGAAGTAATAGACAAAATTGTAGATGTTCGATAAATCTTATCGGGTCTTAGCTTCGTCGAACGATCAAACACTCACGGGTACCAACGATTTATTAAAACGAAAAAGAAAAAAAAATTTTAATTAACTACGTCTTTCCCACATTTCCAACTATCTAAACGATCCTAAAGCGTCAATATATCTAGTTATAGCTTCAATAGCGTTATGTACATAATTGTTGTACCAACGTCGTAAATACGTATTATAAATATAGATATATTACCATATGTAAACATAAAACAAAAATAGCCACATTACAAAATACTATGTGCATAACTTGAATAGCAAAGCATACTTAAAAGACATGTAGTACCTTCATACGCACCACTCACGACAAAAAAAAAAGAACAAAAAAACTATATAAATATCGCAGAGAAACGATTTAATACAATTATTCGATTGAAATAGCGAGGGATCGGAAAATCCATAGGTGTTATGTACTCCGATGTATTTGGAACGATTAACAATAAAGCTATTGCTAAATATTGCAGTTCATGGTGATTTAATAAATAAAAATATACTAAATGCATAAAATTGAAATGAATTCATTTTATTTCGGAGTCGTCAGCACTGTCGAAAATATCTGATGCAAACGTTTAGAAATGGATACATAATTTATATGTTTTTCTGCCACTCCGTGTGAAAAGTCGCACTTCTCGCACTCGTGAAATAAAATTTCGCGTAAGATACTCGCGCGAGAAACTTTTTCTTCCTCGTACCGCAATATACTATTTATGTGGCTAAAAACATACATAAACGGATAGAAAACGATGAAAACAGTATACGTTTGGAAGAAACCATGTGATCTATAGATCACATGATTTCTTACGTATCTATCCGCGTTGAATAATTCGATAAAATTAACAAAAAAGACATCAGTTATTACGGATAAGAATTTCTTTTATCCGTCTATCCGCAATTACCGGAAGGGAGAGAAAATTGAAATTTTGTAAGTAAGGGAACACAGTGATGCTGTTTTACCAAGCGATAAATGAACATGAACACCCCAACGTAGTTCGACATGTGGACATATTTTTCTCTCCTATGCTTATCTCTCGGCGAATTGAGCCGACAGCGATGCCTTACCGCACCAGCTGTGTTAGATAATCCAATTCTCCATTTATCTCAATGCCACCCGCATATACACACCTATTTCTGAAATGTCAGAATTTTAAAGAGACAATCTCCGCGACAGCTGTTGCAAATGAAACATAATTGATGAATACATGTTCGCAATTTAATATCAAAATTGTGGTATCAAAGTATATAGAGTTTTAGTGCGCGATAACAGCGAAAATATGAGAGGAATTCTGATATTCGATCATCTCAACGATGTTTTGTTTACAAAATGCAACAAGAAATTTGCGAATCATATTCAGTCACTGGCGAGAATGCAGGGGCTTTTGCCCGACGGAAAGGTGAGCGACGCTGTGACAAATTGTATTACCAATCGCATTTGTTGGCGAAAAAAATTGAAAAATATTTTCTCAGGACGACAGCAACAGAGACGTGGAAGATCTGAGTTCGAATATAATAATGCAACTATTTTCGCCTATCATTACTTCCCAACGCGTGATGGCATCGCAATTCGGCAATTCCTACACATCGATGAAATGCCAAGACGGTACGAATATGGCATTCGACGAATTTATGGGCTTTACGTTCGTTTACGTCGCTACAGAAGACGTCGAACTGATGAGAAGAACATTGGGAGTCTGTGTTTCCATCGTAAGACACATATGCGGTCCGGATATTGCTATGTTAGTCCGCAAAGATCTTAATTTTTATGTATCAAAGTCTAAATATTAGTGAAAGTAGAGTTACGCGTTTTAAACGAGAAACTGCTACAGTGGATCCGAAGGGATGAGGGCTTTCGCGAGTTCTGGAATTTTAGACATCTTCAACCGAAATTTACGCTCGTAAATTGCGAGTTTCTCGTATAAAAGGTGTAAAACGAAAAATTATCGAAATGTTGGTATTCGATTGGTACCCTTGGGGGACCAACTTAACTCTGAATTTAATTTCAGGCTAAAAACGAGTCGGCAAAAGATTCATTTGATCTCATCGTTGCTGGACGCCTGGGTACAGCTTCGCGGATGCGAACAAAGCTTACTAACCGAAGCGGTGGAGCAGCTCTCCGTTAATGCGGATCTTGCATCCGCGACTCTGAAGATACTGCACGACGCGTCCGACAAACTAAAGACTCAGTCGGAATTCGCCAATGTTCACGTTCTCATTTTGGTGGAACACAAATTTTTGTCCCTCTATTCGAACAAAAATGCACAGGATCTCAGCGCGGCTGATATACTGCTGATGGTTTTACTGTGCAAAGTAGCGAACGGCAAAGGAAGAGCGGAGAGTCAATTATTTCGGGACGACAGTGACGAGAGCGATATTCTTTTGCCGCGACACACTCAGACCAACAGAGACGAGGAAGTTGCGCCTCTCGACATTAATACCAAATTGGCTAATCCTACTTCGGAAGATATAACGCATTTGTTCGGTGAGGATTGATCGATACATTTACTATTTATGAGATATATAGGGGATAATAATGATTGTGACGAATGAATCGTACGGCAGGCGATTCTCGCGACTCTTCGGTGAGCGAAGGTTTGTATTCTTTCACCGACGACGGTCTCTACAGTCAATTGGTTTTACTGGGATCCGAACGCGGTTGTACGGCAAACGCCGTTCATATATCCGAATTGGCGGAGGGTATCAATCTCGTTACCATAGTCGAAGTCACCAATTTGGGAACGTCGTCGGGACTCTACGATAGTTTTTATCATCTTAATATCGTAAATGGACTTCAGCTACAGCGTGACATAGACGAACTAAGACCGGCTTTCGAGAATTTGGACGCGTCGATTAAAAAAGCCGTCGATGGAATAAAGAAGAATCGCGCCAATGTCAGTAACGATGTCGACATGTGCCAAAGGAGGCTTCAAGTCAAATGGGACTTCGTTAGACGCAAATATATCGAATTGCTCAAGTCTCGAGATCCCGAATTTATTCTTCAAATAGAATCGAATACTTCTGGCTTCACGGAAACGATGAGAGAACTCTTTCGTTTGACTTGCTTCGACAAGAATTTCTTGAAAAACGGCGTCGACGTCGTGGTGACGGTCGGTCGTTTGGTGCGACAAAAATTGAACGACTTCAGCGATTTTCTCAAAGTCAAGGCACTGAAGAATTTCAGTCTTGGATCATATCCTTTCGATGATTATCCGTTTTACACGTACGAGGGGCTGCGGTTTTTTCGTTGTATTTTTTTGCAGGCACTTTGTATCGTACCGAATCGTCAATGCTTTATCTATGCTTCCTTAACTTTGTACATTTGCAATATACACGAGAACTTCCCTAACGATCAACAAATATCTCGAGGAGTTTCCGGGCCTCGTGCACTTCATATACATTGATCGAACGACCCACAGACTCACGGCTCCGACTTTAGATTTTACAAATCCTGAGACTCTGGCGCTCACAACGAAAAAGGTATTTAAGGATGTTTTACACGTATATTCCCAACCAAAAGTTTAATACGATCAAAATTTCACTACTTCGTGATACAGTAAAAATCTGAAAAAAAAAAAAAAAAAAAAAAAAAAAAAAACAGACGTATTAAAGATATTAAGAACATTGATTTTGCATAATAATAATACCAGAAAGTTATTAAAGTTATTAAATAAGTAAATAAATAAGTAGCCAGTGAAAGTAATTTTTTTTCTCATTTAAAATGAATTTGTTGAATTTTTAGAAACCATATCATTTTTTTCAAAATTTTCTTATATTCCTGAAATTTTTTTTCCGAAATTTTGAAAAATTAACATGAAGGCGCGAATTTTGGATACATTTTCGCAGTAACAACAGTGGACTCGCGAAGTTTCGGGGCGATTGTATTAAAATTTACGTAACAATAGCGCTTAAAAAATTTGAAAAACGAGTTTTTCAAAAATGTACGAAAATTCTGAAAAAATACATATGGTTTCTAAAAAATCAAAAGATTCATTTGAAATAAGAAAAAAAAAGTTTCACTGGCTATTTTTTTAAATTATTTATTTATTCGTTCATTTGTTAAGAACATTTTCGCATTGTTATCATGCAAAATCAAAGTTCTTGATGTCTCCGGACGGTTGATATTTTTCAGATTTTTATACTATTGGTAAGTTTTTAAAATTCTCGCGAAATCTCATCTTTGGCTGGGAAGCTACGTGTGTAGCGTCCTTAATATGGAAAAACGAAAGGTCGGGCGATGTATGTACCTAACGAAAATGTTCGAATGGTGTACAGATATGGGCGATGGTCGAACACAGCAGAACCCATTTGCAAGAGGGACACTTCTCGGTTATGTGGAAAGATACGACATTTAATTACGCTTATTTTCTCTGGTTCGAGGATAGTTCGGTAAGTAAACGCGATCTTCGTCGATTGTTCGATACTTTAACGCGTTTCTTATATTGCAGGGATCGTCACTTAAATGCAAAACTTATCTCAACCATCGGATGAAGAATTTTCCCGTCCCAGGAATACTTTGCGGTGACTACTACAGGTTCGTTCGAGAAAATAAAAAAGAATCATTTGCAATTAGAAACAAAAACAATTATTCAAAATTCAAATATTGAATTGAAAAAAAAAATCGATAATTTAAATGTTTTTTTTTTTCTCAAAACTTATAAGAGTTAAAAAGCCTTAATATTTTATAATTCTTGATACACGAGCCTTTGGGTAAAAAAAATCTATTATCTCCTATAGTTTTCGAGAAGAAAATAAAACATTTGACCCGATTTACGAAGAGCGAGATTACAGAAATATTCCGTAAAATTTCTTCCGTACAGAAAGTTGGCGCAAACGTGCTTTCCGAAAATGTCTCTAAACAAGATACGTATCTACGAGTTGTACTGCGTTCACTTGGGTCTGGCAACGTCCTCGTGCGTTTTGGAACATTCCAGAAGACTTGCAGCAACGATATGGGAGGTAACGGGAATACCGAACAATCCCACGGATATACTGTGAATAATCAATAATATGTAAGAAAATCTTCGATCCATTCCATTGCTTTCGTATTAAGACAGTATTTATCTAGTATATGTAAAAGGAACCCAACGCAAACCTTTTCGATGTGTCAAAAGAAAAGAAAAAAACGCTCGTGAAAGCGGCGAGTCGATTATGTTAAATGGATTATTGTACGTTTGTTGTAATTTGATATTATGCATACTACTCGAGTACTTAGTGCCCCGTTCTTTCCATTAAATTTGTAAGAAAAATCGATTTACTTGATAAAAAAAAAACATGGAGGTTCAATGTCATATATATTTCAGTGTAAGAAATATTTACAACGAATCTTTTTACACAACTGAAGCACCTGTACGAAAAATTCGTTATGCGACAAGGCGGTTTTCTTTGGATTAAGTAATCTTTTAAATGTTTTTTTGTTTTTTTTTTTTGTTCGTTTTCTGACTTTTTTTTTTTTATACAAAAGCAAAAAATAGTTTAATTCACGGAATGAAGACCCGTTCTGGTCGCGTGTATTATCAACCATCGGAACTGAACATATCGTCGCTATCCGAAGTTTTTTTTGCCGCTTGACTGTACGAGATTCGCGAGGACGCAGATCTCTGTGCTGTATCACCGATATAAGAACGTCCCTCGAAACTGTGTTCGCGTCTCGCATTCGAATTTATCACATTGAGCGGCCTTCCTGTAGTTTTAGTCTGTAATCACACGGTATTTAAAGTACTCGTCGATTGTCATCGCCGTTGATCGAAGAAGGACGAGCGTACCTTTGCCATTGTGGAATCTCTGTTCGCGCAAGAATCTTCCGTCAGATTCGACGTTCTTGGCGGACATTCCTGCTTTATTTCCATCTTAATACTTTGGTCTCCCTCCGTGCGCGCGGACGGTACGCGATGATTGAATTCCTTAATCTGTTGATTGTCCTGTACAAGCTTTTCGGGACTCATGACTTTAACAAGTAGTTTTACACGCATGTCTCGTACTTGATTCTCCAACGCGTGGACCTCACGATCGGATTCGCAAACTTTCGGTATGAGTGTCGCCAAGTGATGCTCCGCTGCTTTCTGTATCGTCGTAACCAAATCGCTTCCGGATTTGTGACGATGGTCCAATCTGAGATACGAATATCGCGCATTCGTTAGAAGTCAGTTTAATAAATAGTGCTTAATTGCTAGGAGATCCTGGCACTTAGTTCGACGTCCCAGTCATAGAAAACAAAAAGAAGAGATTCTTACTTCAACGATCTGACGAACTTCGTAAACACATCGGTTTCGAGTGACTGCGGTTTAACGGGCGCCGGCATATAATCGGAACCATCATTTTCCGCCGCGTTATCACCGAGATTTTTTATTCTCAAAGGAACCGGTCGATAAATACTGGAAAAAAAAAATAATGATAAATTCTATCGCAACCTTAACGATTCTCACTCAAGAATGTTTATACATTTTTTATAAATCACGCTGTTTATCGTTAATTGAAGAAACGAATATATTTTTCATTTAAAAAAGTGAAAAAAATTGATAAAAAAAAAAACAATAAATATAGGTTTTTTTTTTTGCGACACTGCAACGTTTGTCATTTATTTTGACTCACCCATTGTCGTAGCGCAAAAGTACGTGTCTGAACTTGTGCGTTCCTTGTTTCTCCGTCGTTGCGGAGCTCAAAATACAGGCGAGGAAAGTATCCTTCTGAGAGTTGACGTTGCACTCCTCAAAGTACGAAGCCAATTCTTTGTGTAAAATTTTGTCTCTGAACGTAGGAACGAGACGATTGTTGCGTCTGAATCTAAACCAACCGACGATTTCTTTGCTACGTTCGCGAACGAACGATTTTATTGCCTCTTTGCATACTTTTCCAGTGTGATTATAAAGATTGCCAGCCGTTGGGCACGTAAGAACGCCGGTTATCTCTGGAAATTGTAATACGTTCATTAGCGTCATTCTCATTGACGCACAATCGCTTGACATTATTCGGCTTACCTATTCGTCGTCTGATGGATTCGATTTGCCTCTCGGAATCCGTGACATTTTTCGTAACGAACATCACGACGTTGCCCAACAAAAAACCCATCTAAACGACAAAAAGTTTTTGACGTAATTTGACGCAACGCTTAAAATACGTATAACGACCGCGATGATAGGTTATGCGTCACGAAGCAATCGTCGATCGATGTTTACATCGTAAACTTGAACTTTGACATTGCATCGTTTACCGGTAATTAAACTTTGTCTTACCTCGTCGCCGTCGCAGCATGCATTCTCGTAGAACAAGAGGGACAAAGCAGGACCCGAAATTGTAACGAGTAAACCGCTGTCCGCCATGTTGATAGTTTATCGAATTGAAATGCCAAGCTTTCAGCGGAGTGCGTATCACCGGAGTTCCCGGTCTGCCGTTTTGTATGTTATCAACGGAATTGTCTGTACCACCGGTACATATGAGAAACAAATATCTGAATTGAAATTGAATAAAAAATCTTCTCTATTATCTTGCGCTCGCGATTATTGACAATTAACTAAACACTTTAGTGAAAAGCCAACAATCGTCGTGACAATTGTTGTTTATCGCTCGCTTCAGTTCTACCGAACGAAAAACATTGGAGATGCGATGAGGACAAATGTCATTGGAATCATTTATCGATCGTGTGCTTTTGTGCACAAATAGCAAAATATATAATTTGTCAGAAGTGGGATTCGAACCCACGCCCACAGAAGTGGACTGCGACCTGAACGCAGCGCCTTAGACCGCTCGGCCATCCTGACGCGTTAAGGGTAGTTTTCCGTATGATTATTCATAAATAAATAAAAGAAAAAAAAAACAGATGACGAGAATTACGTTATGCGAAAAAAATTATAGGCGAAAGTCCTGATGTACATCTGCGCACTTGACGGTGACGCATCTATTACGAAGGTTGATTGCACGGCACATGACCGCGGGATGTGTGAAATGATATATGGCATTTCACTGAATCGTTCGCGGATGTGATGTTTCGGGAAGTCGATATAACGTTATTTTTATAGTGGGAGGCGATAGCTTGATAATCGATTCGCCACAATATCGATCTATGAAGTAATGAAATTAAATGAGACGAGATTAGTTGCATGTGATACATCTGGTACGCTAAACTGCAGACGCGCAAAGCCTCGCACGCCAAAAATATCCGGCACACACTAGACTCGTGTATTTAGAGACGAAGAAGAGTATAGACAAAGTTAGCGGACGTATGATGTAAGCAAGGCGCCTTTAGTCGACGGGCGAGAAGTCCGAACGGTCGTGTCACCGACTTGTGAAGATCAAAATCGACGTTTCTATCCGAGATCGATAGTTGTGAAATAAAAAAATAAATAAACAACGAGTGTGATAGAATGGCCGAAGAGACATGGGACTATCTCGGAGAGAAATGGGAGCACATAGCTGACCCCGTAAGTTATATTGTCGCGTGTCTAACCAGTTAATAAATTTGTTCACTCGATATTCCCCGGAACTTATTAGATTTTTATATCGGTTAATATTCATTAAATAATATCGTCGCAAAGTGGGAAAACGATTATGAAGAGCGATAAATTCGTAGTTTCAATAACCCCGACATTGTGTTTTATCGCGAAGCTCTGACAATTACAATTCGCAATTGCTCTGCGTGGTACGCACGTTCGTGAAAGTCTCGTGAAACGAATGAATGGAAGCGAAGCGAATAATGGCGATGTAGTAGTGAGATTTCATTCAAGAGGTACCGAAGAACGTAATCGTAGTATCTCGCGCGGAAGTAGTTTGTCGGCGGAGCGTGGGACGATGAATCTTGGTAAAGCAATAAAATCCGAAGATGCATTTATCTATTCTGTATTCTCGAGTGCACTCGTCCGAACGATCAAAGTCGACGAAGCGAATAAAAAAAAAAAATTTGAAAGATCGAGCGTCCAACGAGGCATTCCCTTCGACGCTCGATCTTTCGAAAAATAACTAATAATAACGAAAAATCGAAAAATAACTAATAACGGGTTCACGTAACGCGCGCAGGGTCACCACACACGAGTGAGAGTCTGCGCTGCGGATCTTGGCAACACTGTTAGCTTATTTCGCCGCATCGAATGGTTATCACAGCCAATTCTGAATGATTGCATTAACAATATGGCGATCGATCAAGGATTCTGGCGGGTGCGTTGTTAATCAAAGGTGAAATCAAATCGGTAGTGTTTTTTATTGACCTTCGACAATCTCACTGGAATATCGATTATACGATAAATCGGAGATTTATTATTCTTTCGAATCCGCATTGTTCGAAATCGATAGCGATTTCGATCTGACAATCGGACAAATTTTGCAGACGCGTTACAAACAAGGAAAATTGATAAAAATACTTCGTGCAAAAATAATGTCTATCTTGCAGACCGTACAAAGTGCGCACCTCTTGGTTATCGTTACATAAATAATAAAACAAAAAAACGAGACGTCCGGTGTCGATTAATTGCGCGGCATTATTATCGAGACGCTTGCAAATATTGCGAGTCGAAACGATTCGAAGACTATCCCTGTTTGCAGTGCGAATTTTTGTTTCCCGTCGCGGTATCGACTGTGGGATCATATTCCCAGTGGTTTATCACTCAATTGCGACAGAGTACGCGCGGTCGTTTATGTCGCTGCGAAGTATTCGTATCAGCGGTTTAGTGTATCTTCCCTCAACGCCGATAGTTTTCAGACGAGTGAAAAAATGCAATAAAGGATAATACAACCGACAACATCGAGGTATCGATGAAGACAGCTAATAACGGCGAAATACACGGGGGGAGGCGATCGTTCACCGTTGGTTCTATTTCTTCGAGTTTCGAATTGCCGCGATCGATTAATACGCTACAAGTAGAACGTTCGTGAAACACGATGTCACTTTGCGTTATGGCAATTTGTACAATCAGTAATCCGAATGTTTTACGAGTACATAAAACGAAACGTTAAAGAGTCGATGCAGTGAAAAAAAAAAAAAAAATTGTTCACTTTGAGTCCATCGTCGCGGCGCGGTAACAATAAAGTAATAAAACCGATGCAGGTGTCGTGTCGTATCTTTATAGCGGTATAATCTCCGAAAGAGATCGAAGGTTCTTCGAAGCATAAATTCTTTTGCAATTGGATCAAAGAACTGCACTATAACGCTTCCGGGATCGACGAGAAAGCTCCTTAAGCATATTTTGTAATGCATTCCTATTCTCGTTGTGCGTAGTTGAAACTATCCAAGATACTTGTCTCGAGTTTCCTACTTGTATCGATTGTGCGCAATGTCGTATCGGTGGAATAATTTGAAATTCGGTACCCAAGCGGTCGACCTCGAGCGGTGCATTCAGCGGAATGCTCAGGCGCACTCGTGCCCCTGAACTGCTACGACGGACTGCGACCACCAAGCGGCAGCAGCACCACTGTCACGGCACTCCCTATAAAGAAGATGTGTGCGTATCGGGATGCTGAATTTCTAGTTAAGACTCCGGAAGAGTCGTATCGTCGTCGCGATTTCCGGGAAATGTGAATCCGGTCGATATATAATAATAATAAAAATATCACGAATTTTCCGAAAAAGTCTGATCGATATCGATAGATCGAATAATAATCGCGTAATCATGAAAACGAAGAATATCTCTCTGCTGGAGAAAATCTGCAAGTGCTACAGGAAGAAAGATAAATCGCAATCGGGTAATACGGACGACGAGGAAGATGCTGTCGAATCTCCGTTCACCGTGACTCCACAGGTAGCGGTGACATACAAAACTACAAACTGCGTATACTTAAGTGTTAATACAATGTATATGTAAAAGATATTCTCGTAACGCGAGAAAAGAGTAAACTTTATGCGAGACACGAGTTGTTTGAGTCGGTAATAGCTGTGACACATTGATCGAAAGTACGCGATAATTCATTTATGATTACGACACGCGTTGCCGCTGCGTGAGGTTGCTTCCGGTATTCGTCGTGTCTAATAACGCAGCAGCCGGTTAGCGGTAATCGATAAGCGAGAAGTTTCAGAGTCGTCCAGCGGTTGTCCGTTGTTTCTATATTTATCTCTTCTTATTATGCGTTGTTATTACGTATATATCATCTACGGATGCGAATCGCGTCAAAGTTCATTGCACGATACAGCCGAAGATCAGGGTCATCGGGGTGTCGCGGAGATGGAATACGGTCATTCGCCCGGTGAGAATTTGGTAATTTTCATCAACAGTTTCACATTATTTCTTTACCTTCTCAATAATTTTTTTCGATACCAAGGCAAGTATCGGAGAATAATTTTTTTTTTTTATCGTTAACGAGAGAAACGCGCGTTACTACAATAGAATCGTAATGAATATTGAGGCATTGAGGGGTCGAGGTTAGGTGTCAGCGATCCGATTGTCGATAAGGAGAGGGGAGAGGGAAAATTCTTTCCGCGATAAATGCAGCGATTTATTTCAGTCAACATGACCGCGGGATACTCGCGTTGCGTTACACGAGGTTTAGGTATCGTCGCAGCGCGTGCGATTGACGAGAAAGTTTTTACATCGATTTGTTTTTTCAGCCGATGACAATATTCGTGCGAAGACCATGCTGCGGGAGACGAGAGAAATTTGATATCTGCAGACCTCCCGTATCATCCAAGGCAACTAGTAATCCTTATCCTCTTATTTTTTTACCTTTTCCGAAAATTTCTCAACGACTCGGGAACGGAGTAATTTTTTTTTTTTTTTTTTTTTTTCGAAGACGATAGTGCGAAGTCAAAACATTCCGAAATTCTCGCTGCATTTTGTGCCCTACTGCGGGAAGTCTCGAGAGCGTTGAATAACTCGCGTTGAAAAAAAAAATTCCTTGTCGCGACATAACGTTCGCAGCCTGCGGGAGGGTACGTAACGAATCACGCGGGGACTAAGTAGCGTTGCCGAGTCCACCGACTTGGTATTGACCTAGCGATTCGCGCGTGCGCCCGTCCTGTAAGGTGAAGGCAGAGTAAAAGGGAAAGCGAGATCCGAGAACCCGACAACGTCATTCTCCTCTGCTACTGGGACCACTAAGCTTTGCCTTTCTGTCGGTCCTATGCGCTCTCCCGTACATATATCGAAGTTTCTTGCCCGTTCACCTCGCCTCGAAACCGGCCACGCGCCGATCGATGAACGAACCGCGTACTAAACGAGACTTTGTCGAAAAAAAAAAAAAATATATATATATATATACGATTGAGAATTTCGACAATGAGAAAGAATAATTTCTCAACCGCGGAACACACGAAACAAAGTAATTTTTCGTAGATAATTCTTGATAAATGATCGAAATGGTAAATGTATTGGTTAAATGCGGAACGAATCTCAGCAGAGGAGGGAGGAAGGTAGCGAGAGGATACAGGAATCTAATGGGAGGTAATGTTGACAAACAAGCGTGGAGAAGGGAACGAAAAACGATCGAAAGGTGACCGAAAGTCGCGTGTAATCCGCTGACGCGGATAGCGAGAGGCACGTAACGATTGGCCGAATTCTTCTCGGCGCAATTGACTCGAGAACCGGATTGGCCAAACGGACGAATACTCGTTTTCTCGTACGATCCCCCGCTTTCTGTCTCCGAAGTAAGCGGTCGCGTATGTACGGACGAACGGGACTGAAAGACAGTCGCAATTCTTCTCGGTTCGGATCGACACGTAAATTTATTCACGAAAAAAAAATTATAATCGACAACGTCTACATTCGGACAGTGGCGGAACAGTGACATTTCGGTAGACGATAAATACCGATAATACTCTATACACCGAGCGCAACAGCGCTGCGAAAACATTGATAAAATATACGAGACGAATCGGAGCCAAGTGAGAAGCGATGAAGACCCCGACTGCCGAACAACTCGTGAGTGTCGGCCGTATTTCGATGGATTAACGATCGATCGATTTCTTTATTTTTTTTTTCTATTTTTTTTTCACAAACGAGTGTCAGGACGCGAAAATTTACGGGCTCTGCGCGCGAACCACGTGCGAGAGGTGTTTCCCGTACATGTATAAACGTACAGGAGAACTCGCGTCGCCTCGTTTCTATAATTAGAAGAAACAGCACCCCGTAGCGGATAACTTTGTTCGCGAAGCTCAACGAACTTTGGACGAGTTTTGTAGTATTTTTCCTATACTGTGCATTTATTGCGGCATTTCTCGGTGAATTTTTCGTGCGTTTTGCCAAGTCGTTGTATACGTAATCGTTCGATATTAAATTAGGGTATTGTATTATTTTTTACCGGTTAACTGCAATTTATATTTGAATTTTGTAAAGTTTTAAGATTCAGAAAAAGAACGACTGTTCGTACTGTTTATTTTGGGTCATGAAATTCAGAGTAATAACGTATTAGGTAGAATATTAATCAGGCGCTTTACGGCTGATAACATTTGGCGTTTGCGCATAACGGAATTTTTAAACTTTATACACCACGTGCGAAATGAATCATCAAAAATCCACTCTTTCTCTCTCTCTCTCACTATATACTCCTACGATCCCGTTATGTTTCATACGATAAGCTAATACGCCAGCTGTTCCCCTCTTTAAATCCCGCGAATCTCAAACACTTGTTAATCCGAATTAGAATCGGATAAACTTGACGCATATTTCGTCACATTATCGAATAATTGCGATTTACATATTGCGATTTTTTTTTAGAAAATATGCGTTTCGCCGTTGGCGATTTGCGTCTCGAGTACTGATTCTTTCGTCCGTCGCTGAGACCGCGTGGTATAATTATTTGTCGGCCTTGAACTATTCTCAAACGTAAAGGCGAAACCGACGTGAATGCGCGTCGTTGAGCTCGGAGACGCGTATACTTATACATGCACGCAGCGTGAACGAAAGCTACCAATAACTTCGTAGATAGGCCAAGAAAACTCACGTGCTCGCGATGCTTAGCGACGTCGCGGCCCCTCTAATCGCGAACTCGCGTTCTGATTCGCGATTACGAAATCATTTTTACGCCACTGAAACTGTAACGTTGTTCGATGACGTGGGTTTACGCACTCATTATTACGCACTTTGATCGTTCGAGACAATGACTCTTCCTGGACTTTGAGAGAAAACGATTCGTTTGATCGCGATAAAATAAACGATTTGTTCACGGAATTACGACGTTCAGTGATGCATTTTTCGAATGAATTATCTAATACCGTTTTAATCTTTATGAGTCTCAATGTGGGATCGGAATCAGACATAACGAAAGCCGATCGTTCGTCATGGAACTCGTTGCAAAAATTGGGTTCTTCGCGCGCTTTGTATCTTTCCAAAGAACAAACAACACCAATCCCAGTTTTTTCCATCAATCTAATCGTTCTGTGTGTGTCAACCGCAACGTAGTCTCGTTGTAGTTTCCTCGTTAAATGAGTTGTTTTCTTATTCTCGAAAAAAAATTCAAAAAAACGATTTCCCGTTGAATCCCCAAGCTAATTCCCTCGTGTGCCTTTATTTTCAAATTCTATTTTTATTTAATTCACAATTTCGGGGTCACGCGCTGTTATGTGTCGTACAAAAATAACCATTTTTTTTTTCAATCGCTTCCGCGAGAAAGATTAACACCCACTCCGATTAGCGAATTGTCAAATAAACGGGGAACACTTGTTACTGTTGAATTTTTTATTTTGTTTCAAAGTCAACGAAAATATGAAATATTTACGATGTATTTTTAGCACCCTTAACATGCATTTTTTTTTTTTTCATTTCAAACAGAAAGTTTTGGCTCAGCAACGATGTCAGTTGAGAACAAAATAAAAAGTAAAAAACGAAATACTCCGCTCCTAAATGCACAAAAACTTTGTCGCGCACTCACGAGTCAACGTTTTTGTATATTTTTTAAAGAGCCGCGAGTTACGCAATCGGTAAGCGGGTGCGAAAAGGACGATTAAACTGTTAGATCAGCGTGATATATACATTTGATACATAACTCGTCTAACTCGCGTAACTCGATACATTCATCGGAATTAAGAGTCTCCTATAGGGTGCATCATCTAGTATTCCACATCTGACTTCTTACGAAGCAGCAGAAATCCCGCAAAAAAATTTGCCGCTTCTTTGTTCATTTAATCGTAATTAAAGAAGCATCCTTCGTTTTCTCGGACCACGTGAGGATCGTACGACTTTTCGTACTGCGCATCGTACGTAAAAATTACCAATAATAATGTCTCGCAGTCCTCCTACGCGTCGATAATAACTATGTGGGTCAGAAAAAAAGCTCATCTTTGCAACAATTACGCCGCACTCCGTGCCAACGAGAGAGTCAATGACCCGATGCGTTGATATTACACAAGTAGATGATTTTCGAGAAACGTGCAAAAATTCTCACGAAGAAAAACGCTCTTCCAATTCTAACTGTAAGAATCATAGCCCGTGAACAATACACACTTTAATATTGTTACGTAACGCCGCGTGCTTTACGCTTATCTCGAATAACCGAACTTGTTCATTGAACGAACGTTTCTGTGTAATCTATGATCGATGACGGCGTCGGTGCTTTTTTCGGATGACCTTTGATTTCCGTGTTATTTACACTTTGATCAATCGTACAGCAGACGACGACGATTATAGATCCGCCGATTCGCGAGATGTAGACAAATATGTATCGATAACATCGATGACTGTAATAATAATAATAATAATATCCGAGGTACAGTTATCGGTGTGAACGTCAACGCGAATAAACGCAATTGATTGAGGCCTCTGTACTGTGATGTAGAATTCGCTAAGCGTTGCGTCAGAAGTGCGGCGTTCGTTGCAAGGCGGGAATGTTGTGTGCGAAACGTCACGGAGCACGCATTTCCGCGTTTACGCTCGAGTATGCATAATTGAACGACAAGACGGCGTGAAACTCGAGCCGATTCTTCTCGTTATTCAAGATTTCGAGTTCAATTATCAATGACATCTTAGAGTCTCTTGTTCAATTTTTTTAACTACTCGCTTGGGGACCGTAGACTGGTGATAAGTAGAAATGGCTTATGCACGTCAGACACGTTATTATATGTGTCTTGGAAAAAAAATCACGAAATTTGGGGAAAAAAAGCGTGACGATGGGTCGTACATTAGCCAATTGGATGTTATCGGTACGGGATAAACGTAACTTGCTTCGTGCTTCGATTTACATGTTGCAAGATTAATGTTTCATCCGCGGGTGGCCTCTGCCTCGGAGACGTTTTCTTCGACACACCCAGCTAGCGGTGAGCCACCCGACTGATACAAACGAATGACAAATGTCAAGGAGAACTTTTAATCTGCTTGATAAACTGACGTCGTTTTTTTTTTTAAATCTTTTTTTTTTCGCGGTAACTGTTATTATCGCCAGATCGGCGCGTCTCGTGTATTAAGAACGGGGATATTTCGATTGTGTCTATTATCGCAATTCGGAAGAGCAGATTTCCGAGGGTCCGTTACCGCGAGACTGCGAACTCTGTCGGAATAATTATTCATTTGTTTCGCAATAGCAAACTTCAGTGTCTTAATTATTTCATTAATAGTACGCAGTACGCGATATTTTGAGGTCAAAGTGGACTCCGACTGGTGTTTCTCCGATTCAACGTCTTTAATCAACGCGGATAGCGATATCGGGAATGTTTTTGTATAAAAATTTTGTTGATTGGTTTCGTTACTCATTAATCGAGACGTGGATGCGAGTTATAGCGTTTAAAAGACGATAAGAATCGCTTGCGGTACGTTTTGTTAGTTTAATGGTCAACAGCTTAGTATGCGCGGCAAGTTGCTCCTTATCATTATCTTCGTTAATACTATTGATATATGGACCACACCCATCGCGACTTATCACCGATAAACTTTGTTCCCTCGATCGCTACATTCCCCCGAATAAAATTATGACTTGAGAAAATCACTCACATGGAAATCAAATATATGTATAAAATATTGTAAATTGGGCGTTTTTATATAATTAATATATTGACATATTAATTATATAAATTGTTATAAATTTGCCGACATTTCCATACACTTTTTTTTCTACATGGGTAACAATTAAGTGAGAGAAGTAATAATAAATTGGCCGAAGCCATTTTTCGTTCACAAGTACTATTCCAAACGAAGAAAAACGTATAATTATTATGTTCTTCCAATTCGTTTCTTTTTTTTTATTATTTAGAAACATATTGTATATTCCCTATACTCGATACATTAGGTAGAGCGACTATTCAGTGCGTCGAGATTTCACAATATTCTCTCGGATCCTTCGTCTTCGAGCGAAGGTCGTACATGCAAGTCTGTGAGAAAGGCGATCGGCTTTCGGCAAATGGTCATGTGGTCCGTACGAATAAAGAAAGGAACGTCACGTACGCGTTCGAAGCAGCCACGCGCGCACGAGCCACGTGAATTCGTGCACGTCGTCGGTACGTCGACATGTATTATTTCTGGAAACTTCGTTTGCGGCTTCGGTAGCGGTAAAGTACGGGTCGATGTATTTTCGCGAATTGGCCGGATCTGCCAAGTTAACGAATTTGTTCAAAGATCACTAAAAACTAACGCGTTGAGGCAAATATCGATCGAAAAATGAATCCCCGCGATGTTGGGAAGAATCATGTAATAGAAGTTAAAAAAAAATTGTAGATAAAAACATTCGATAGAGATCAGCCGTCAACGACGACCGAGTATCGAGCAAACATCCTGTTTCTCCCTCGAATTGTATCGAGTATGAGATTACGAATTGTGATATCTCAGCAATTATCATTCGTCGCTTTCTTTCACGTTCACTTTCACCGAATAATAAAAAAAAAGGAAAAAAATAATTCATTATTAATAACTTTATTATTCAGTTATTAATAAAATAAAAATAAAATAATAAAATATATAATTTCTATTGAATGAGGATTTCTAGTTTTTTTTTTTTTTATTGGACAAAAAATGCGTCACGAAGAACAATAGCGATGTTGACAATTGGCGAGACTCTCATTTAGAAGTCTGTGGCACTTGTTACTAGCGCCATATGTATATATATATATGGACACGGAGTGTACATTAGTTATAAATGAACCAATCGAGATACTGTCAATAGATTTAATCGGAGTCATTCAACCGTAATGCTCTCGGTTTCGTTTGGTTATGCAAAGTGCCGATTATTCGCGAGTCCAATTACGAAAAGTCTCGTCGTCCGTATCGAAGATAAAGCGTGTCGGGGTCAAGGAAATATTCGATTTTAAACTCCGACCCAAGATTATGGGAACAAAGCACAGACGAGAGATAAGACCGAAGGAAAAATATAATTGGCAACTCGTAAGTAACACAGCTTGCCGGCTTACGACCGGAGAACTTCGCGCGACGTCACCGTCGAAGGATCGACCGCGCGAGCCCCTCGGAACTACCAATCGCAGACGCTCCGACTCCTATTCCTTTTGCAAACGCCCCCCCATCCTTGCGTCAGCTTTCGAAATGTATCGGATACGTTGCGAGATATTTCGCGACATTGTTTTGACACAGGTGACGGAAATCGCGTTTCCGTCAAATCGGCAAAATCGGCAAAAAAGCGATAAAAAAGTTCGAAAAACATTCCGTAACCGGTTATTTATCTTTTGGTACATTTTTTTTTAGATGGCAAATAAAATATTAATTGCGCCATAATGTAACGCTGCGGAGGCATCCCTCGGCCAGGCGTAATCTGACGAAACACGGGACACAGATCTCACGGGACAAGGGGTTCCCGCGAAAAATCATGGATGAAGAGGGTGGTTCGGTCGAATCCCGTGACCTTATTCGCCCTTGAAACCGAGACGAGCCTCCAACGGCGTTGTCGTTTTGCGTCGGCGCAATCGTTTCTATTCACAGTTGGTGGGAACGGCGTTGCAGGGGAAATACGAGATCCCCTATGAATGTGAGGGTTCGCGTATGTGAATACTCGCTTGATTCACGAACGGTAACGCTCGATGGTATAGAGTTTCGTACGCGTTTCCATGTGTTCGTAATCTCTCCTCCAGCGGGGAGAGTAAAAAGAGTTTTTCCCCCTTCCCGAGCGTAGCGGTTGAAGCGCGGTGATGGCCGCGCGCGGAGAGAAGCCCTCTTGCACCGCAGCATCGCCAGTCGCGATATAAAACTCGGCGGGCGCGCGGCTCACGCACCCAGAGACCCGAGAACTCACATTAGCGCAACAACGAACGACGAGGAAATTCACGGAATAACACCGCTAGTGTGCCGTATGTGTGGAAGCGCGCCTATCTCTCCTTTTGTCGACTTGCCTATCTAACCGCCGGGGAACCTACGTACTCGTTTTGAGAATACATAAAACGTACGGACACACGGTCGGTTCGTCGTCGTCGGCATCGATCGTAAAGAGCCGTGCGAAAGTAACGAGTGAAATAATTTTGTTTTTTTTTTATTTATTTTTCATCGAAACATCGCGCGATCGTCGCGAGTCGGTGTGGCAACGAGTATTATCGGACAATATTTTCAATATATCAAAAAACGAAGGCATATAAAACTGCCTATCGGTAAGCGCCGGCTGCAATCTCGCTTTCGAGATATATCCAAGGTGTCTATCGCTACGACTGATTTTTCTAGAGTTCGAGTTTTATTCGAATTCGCTACACACACGATATTAGTACGGTACAAGGGACGTTGAAGAATTTTTTCGAGGAAAAAATCGACGCACGTGCAATCGCGGCTACTCGATTACGAGCTGTAACTGCGTTTATCAGCGTCGACAAGTGACAAGATTTATCGTGACCAGTTGGTGCGCGAACGGCGCATAATAATATAACAAAAAGGTGTCAAACGAAGTGCCGACGAAAATGAAGACTAATCCAATTCGAACGGAGGATCTAGTGAAGCCAGAGGTGAGAAAAATCCCATTGGTTACGAACGTGATATTGTAGTGAAGAATTTTCGCAGAGAAGTGCGAAAAATAAATGTGCGCAATGTGAGCTCTCGCTGCGGGATATAATTCGGTGGGATTCCGAGAGAATCCTTGCGTCACTCTTTTCGTCTTCGGCGATTTCTTCGCGGTATTTAAATTTTTTTTTTTTTTACTCGCGTTATACTTCTCGACGAGTAAAAGGAGGTGAAGGACCCTCTCGCGTCGGAGAAGCGAACAGAGGACGAAAAGTACGCGCGCGCGCGCGCGCGACCGTTCGCCAGAAGGAAGCGTTTAATAATCGAGAGCATTTTCTACACGAGGTTGAAGCGGTGGTGATCGATCGGACACTAGCCGCACGAGGGCATCGGTTCTCGGAGACGTTACATTGAGAATAAATAACCAGTATAACTATACTAAAAAGATCCGCGTCTGTCTCTCCGTCTCAATGAAAAAAAAATTAAAAAGATCGAATAGAACACCTCATGTGTTTCTGCACATCTTTAACGGCTCTAACGTTGTCAAAAATCGATATGTTAAAATTGAATTATAGTGAATTCGAAACTTAAAGTGCAATATTGATATGAAAAACTTGTAGAAGTTGCATTTTTTTAAAGAGACCTAAAAGGACAAATTTAAAAAAATGCACAATTTTCTTATTGTCCGTCCGCGACGAAATAAACGCGTGCGTAATGAGGTGAGCGAGGTGAGGTATGTGCGGGAAAACTTATTAACGAACTGAATACTCATTATTAATGATGCTACGTTCCCATACAGCCGTCTCTCGTTCCATTTCGCTAATTGAATAATCGCTTTAGCGACGAAACTTTCATAAAGTTCCAACCGATACGCGATGCTTCAAACTTTGAACTCGTCAAATGCTATTAACCCTTTCAAGAACGATAGTTTCGACTGCAAGTACTTCAAGAGACTTAAATTATCGGAGAAAAATTCTGGAATACCGGAAACTCGGAATCCGTCGAAAACTTTTTGAAAAAAAATCCGCGAAAGATTCGCGCGAATAGTTGTTCATTGCGTTAAAATGATGGATCGTATTTCGTGACGACCTATTGCAAGTAGATTGTCTCGTGAGAGATCCGACGCGGTACGATGACGTTGTGTATCGTTGAAAAATTCTTAAAATATTTTTTTTTTATTGTTTCGTTCCATTTTATTTGCGCTAAAGATCCGTTTTTAGCACGTTTCTGGGGTACTCCGTGACGTCGACGCATTATCGACCCGTTCACAGTCGACAAAATATCTGTGACATATTATGAACGTTCCATATTTTCTCACCGAACCGTCGCGTAAAAGAAAAAAAAAAAAAAAAAAAAACATATCTATACAGCAGTAAAAGTCATTACCAGTCTTTCGCTGAAAATCATTTATAACTCAAAGTCCGAGAGCTAATGATAACGTTAGTCGTAAAAAACCGCAACAACAATATTCGAATCTCTTGGGGAATTTCCCGAGAACTCGACGAGAGATGCCTTCAACTTTGAATCAACGAGAAAAAATTAGAAAATTATTAAAAACAAAGTGAAAAAAAAAAAAGGAAAATAGTTGATAATGGCGTAACGCAGCTGGATAAGAGGTCGTCGGTTTGCGCGAGAATCAGCCGTACAGCGGCGAAATGTCTGCGAGGGAATACGTGACATTCGCGCCTGAGGTTTTCTTATTTATCTTTCTTTGATTCTCGTCTCTGTCCTCACGTATCGTCCGGGGCAACGAAGCGACCAACGCACCGAAGACAACGACAAATGGGTTTTCGTTGGGCGATTGGGATGAGAACGAGAGACGAGAGAGCCGCCGGTCTCTTTTCGTAAACTCGTGTAAAGATACGCCGCGTGCTCATGCGTCTCGCGGAGCCGGCAAAGCCACACGGCATAGAGAGAGAGCAGCAGCCCTCGACACTCGCGTCCATTCATACCTCGGCATTGGTCCGTGCGCCGGGTGTGTCGAGTGACGTCAGGCTGGATCGATGCCACGCTCTCGCGGAAGGACTAGCGAGGGAAACGGAAGTCGCGGATGTCTAACGAACGGCGAGCGGGAAATTCAACGTAGAAATTCATCTATAGCGAAGTCATCTCTTTCCTCACTTTGTTTTAAATGTTTCTCTCGTCGAGGAAAAAACCCGTCATTTTTGCGTTGGCCATTAAAATTATACATCGCTCGTTAACGCTGAAATAACTGGCCGACGAGTGCAATGTTAATCTTTCTCGCTTGCGTCATGGGAGCATTTAATCGGCGTTTGTTACAAATTGACTCGACACAGCTATTGAACAGTAGTGACTGTATAATGATCCGGTTATTACCCGCAGTTAGCGATAAATAAAAAAAGGTCATTGCTAGTTAATAAATTGTCGAGCCGATGACCTCTACATGCGGGATAAATCCTACCATAGAGACTCGAGTGAGAATAGCGCATTTCCGAGGGTTGTTATTCAGTCGGTTAATCGACGATGCTGTGGTCTGCAGTTTAGAGACTATCGACCCATTTTGTCTCGACGTTCTCGCCGAGTAACGCGCGTTCTACGACCCAAATAGCGAACGGCAACGGCCGTTCGTATAATTTGCGTATAGTGGAACGTTCGCGCTGAAGCACGCGGCTACTCTATTAGGCACTCTCTTGACCCCGAATTATTCGCATTGGCACGTTTGACTCTTTGAATTCTCTCCTATATAAATCGATACGCAAACTCGCTTTCGTACACTGTAGAATACGGGAAAAATAGAAGGAAAATAATAACAAGAATTCCTCGTAAAAAAAAAAATCGATCGACAACATATCGCTTATGCGCGTTCGATATATATATATCGTTCTTTTAGATCGCTATTTGTCGCTTTTATTCGTTTGGTTGCTGACAACGAAAAAAAAATGTTTTTTCAGGACTTTCCAATGTCCTGATCGACTTTTTTTTAAGCTGAAATTATTGTTTCTGCGCTCAGAAGCAAAAAAATACATCGCGTTTCTCGCATTTGTCACAGGCATCCGTAAGGCTAAAAGAAACAATCAGTTGAAAAAAAAAAGACATTCGCAGTAGCAGAGTGAAAGAATTGAGTTAACGTTAAAGACCTATCGCAGCGCGTATCGTCAGAATGAATCATCGATTCATAGAAAAGCCCCGCCGGCCATTGGGTCCGAACACTCGAAGCGAGAATACGCGATCAAAGGCCGTTCGTTATTTCACGTTTAACTCGGTTTCGCAAATGACTAAGCCGAAGAAGAGCGCCCCATCGGGGAGTTTAGTATTCGCGGCTTTTGCCAACGAAATAAAAAAAAGATGAAAAACATTTTCAGCGAATCGCGCGATACATAGAGTCATAATAGAACGATAATTTATTCACCGGCGACGATAAGAAACGCCTCTATCGCTCGACTGTCGAGACGCGCTCGACGCTTTCGTTTCAGATAAGGGAAACGCGTAGCAACACACTACAAAGACGACGTTGTAAAATTAGTTCTTGCGGAGACGAGACCCGTCAAATATATCAATCATTCGAAGCGGTTGAGTGTAACGGAGAAGGGCTCGAGGAAGCGAGAAGAAACGTGACATTGTTCAATTCATCGTAAGAGTTATCATTCGCCATGCGTAACATCGGCCGCTTTATCCGAACAACCGCAGTACTATTCTATGAATTCTCGAATTTGCATTTTTCATTACGCGAAAAGCGTGTTGCGCCGCGAACCCGAGTTGTTTGTCGCGAACAGGTATTTGCCATTCGCGGGAAAATTTTGCTTCATACTTCGCAGAGACGACCGCGGGTAGAGATAGGTTATCGTAAATTTAGTAATATCCTTTTTGATTGATTCAGCGACTTTTTTTTCTTGTACTCGTAATTTAATTCCCATTAATTTGCGAACGAGGAATTCCTACGGTACTTTGTTTATGTATTGGTAATTGAAATACGATAGTCACAGTTTCGCAACATGTTACACGAGGCATTATCAACAAGCGCGACTAGCAAACAATTATCTTCTCTCAATTGAGGAAACGAAACGAGATTAGATCTTCAATATTTATCGAGTTTCTTCTGTTCGATGATAATTATAATTATTTTGTTTTTATCCTCAATTACAAGAGATTTAGGAAGCGCATTTCTGCGCTTGAATTTGCAGCTGTCACGCGAGTTCCTCGTCGCAACGTCATTTCTTCGTATACGAGACGAGAATGTATGTTAGTTTCACGTTTGGCCGATGTTACGCAACTGTTTCTCGACGCAGTAGACTTTTGCCTATAGTTTCGTTCGCGTTGTAGTATAGAGGATACGAAGCAAAAACTTCGTGAGGCTGAAACGTTCACAATTTGCAGCGAGAAAGGTCGACGCTGAGACGGGGAGATCGAAGGTCGCTTTTATACTTTTTCTCTCACTTCCGCTGCGCCAATATTTGGCTGAATTCGGCCTCCGACCTTTGGATTCGAAACTCTCGAACGGTCGTTTTATTGATTCTTTTTTTTTTCTCGTATCTTTCACAGATCAAAGATGCCTGCAAGGATCTCGTTCTCTCGAACGATCAGCTCGCAATGGTTATGGAGAGGCTGGCGAACGAAATAAATCGTGGATTGTCGAGAGACACTCACGAGGAGGCAATCGTCAAATGTTTTACGACCTACGTACAGGATCTTCCCAATGGAACGGGTAAGTCGTGTAAAAAAAAAATAAATAATAATCAAAGACAAAAAAATCAAATAAAAATTGAAAAAAATAAATTTATCGTGAAAATTATTTTCAGAGAAAGGAAACTTCCTCGCGCTCGATCTCGGTGGCACGAACTTTCGCGTCTTGCTGATTACCCTCGACGGACAAAAATTCGACATGAAGAGCAAAATCTACGCGATACCACAGAGCCTAATGTTGGGCACCGGTGATCAACTTTTCGATCACATAGCCCAGTGTCTCGCTCTGTTCGTTAAGGATTTAAACATGGAGAACGAAATATTGCCGCTCGGATTTACCTTCAGCTTTCCACTCACTCAGACCGGATTGACGAAGGGTCAGCTCGTCAGATGGACAAAGGGTTTCGATTGTAGCGGCGTCGTTGGCGAGGATGTCGTTGCACTTTTGGAAAAGGCTATTGAAAAACGAAACGTGAGTTTTGGAATCATTGTTCGACTTTACGAACACAAATCTTATGATATAACAATAATAATAATAATAATAATTTATCAAAAAACGGTTAATTTATTATTATTATCTTTAAGGACGTCAAAATCGACGTTTGCGCAATTTTAAACGACACAACCGGTACTCTGATGTCCTGCGCCTGGAAGAACAGAGGCTGCAGGATTGGCCTCATTGTCGGTAAGTTTTTCGCGACAATGATCGATAATCGATTTGCTTTTAAAAAGAAAAAAAAAAAAAAACGTTGCTAAGTCCGACAATCGTTGCTATAGGAACCGGGAGCAACGCCTGTTACGTAGAGAAGGTGGAACACGCGGAGTGCGCGATACCCGGCAATTATGTCGAAACAAAGCCGAGTATGTTGATAAACACAGAATGGGGAGCATTCGGCGAAGCTGGTACTCTCGATTTCGTAGTGACCGAATACGACAGAGCGATCGACGATAATTCGATAAATCCGACAAAGCAGATATTCGAAAAAATGATATCCGGCATGTATATGGGAGAGTTAGCGAGGCTTGTGCTTGAAAAACTTGTCGACGCCGGTCTTCTCTTCAACGGCAAGTGTCCCATCGATCTCAAGAAGCCGGGAAAATTCTTCACGAAATACGTATCGGAGATTGAGAAGTGAGTATCTCGGGGTTTATAGAATTTAGTTAGTTGTTTTTGTTCCTACGGCGATTTAACGAGAAACGAATGTTAATTTGCAGTGATCCCAAGGGAAGGTACACGAATTGCCGGGAAGTACTATCGGAACTCGGTATCCACAACGCCGTAGATCAAGACTGTGAAAACGTGAGGTACGTTTGTTCGGTTGTATCGAGGAGAGCGGCTCATTTGGCGAGCGCCGGTATCGCTACGCTTCTAAACAAAATCGGCGAGAACAACGTAACGGTCGGCATCGACGGTTCGGTGTACAGATTTCATCCGCACTTTCACGATCTCATGACCGAGAAGATTGCGGAATTGCAGAGTTACAAAGTAAGTCGAGTGCATTGATATTCGTCAAGCGAAAAGTTGGCTTATCGCTGCGCGATGGCAACCATTGCGCATTATTCGTCGAATGTATTTTTAATATTTTTTTGCTGTATTCCGCAGTTCGACCTGATGCTCTCGGAGGACGGAAGCGGACGCGGAGCGGCGCTGGTAGCCGCTGTAGCGGCGCAAAAGCGGTGAAGACTAATCGCGCCGTGAAAAAATAAAATTAAAATTGATTTATATAGATTAAATTATACAAAGTTACGAAACGATATAAAAATTGATACACTTCTGTAAATAGAGCACAAGAGAAACGTAGCGTAGGTCGTTGGCTGATGAGGGTTTGCAGCCCCCCGTCGCCTCTCCCCCCGCGAGAAGCTCGTTGGACGGTACGTTCGATTCCTTAACGCGACTTCGTCGTCGTCGTCGGTCTCGTTTCTTCGAGAGAAGGCCTTTTGTGAGAGAGTATTAAATAGACCACGCGAGAGAGGACTCTCGTGAGTTTGACGCGCCGCCCGAGACAGAGCGATCGATACGAGAATATACATGAGAAGAAAAAAAAAAAAAAATTCCGATCACGGCACAAGCGCATTAATTTTTCTCCGTCGTGATCCTCGCCAGAGACAAACAATTGAATTAAAACGAATATATTATTATTTATAGTGTATCAAAAAAAAAAAAAAAAAAACGAAATGATCCAAATGATAGAAAGAAAAGCTTCGAGATAATAACAAATGCGCGTGTTTACCGCGAGAATAAACGAGACGAATGTAACGAAATCTTTGATGAAAGATCCATCGATCGTGCGGGGAACTAAAGAGACGAACCACGAAAGAAATTAAAAGATAAACATAAACTGCTGTACACCCGAGTGGCATGTGCACTTAACAATACGTAGAAGAAGAAAAAAAAAACGCGACAATTACTTAATTCCTTTTGTAAGAATTGCAGCACCGCGTCGTTTCGAATGACGATTAATCGTTGTTGTTATCATTGTAATAATTGTATTGCAGCGAAATGTTTCGTTCAAAACAGTACAATGCCGGTTGCGACAGTTGACGAGAATGACGAGCGTGAAGTCCACGATAAAAAAAAAAAATAATTGAATAAAAAGAACGCGCAATTGTCTGGCGAGTGATCGATCGCGAGCACTAGCGAGATAGCGCACGAGTAAACAAATATTGATGCAATACCGGGGCATAGTCTGCGAAGCAAAAGAAGAAATTTATAAATTATTTGTATTTGTATTGATATATTCTATTTCGAACGTCGTGTACGTAGAGAGTTAATTAATTTTTTTTTTTTTAGTTTTATTCCGTTCAATGTCGCGCGCGCAAACGCACACGGAGATAATGAATTAGATAATAGAAAATAATGTTTCTTTTTCCTCGGTGCGAATAGGAGACTGTAGTCGCGGTTGTATTTATAGGACTCAAGTCTCAGCATCGAATCGAAAGGTGAAAAGGAGAGAAAACCTATCCGATCGGGCGACGAGAGAATTTCGATGTTTGTCTCGCGTCGAAACCTGCCTCGCGAGGCACAGTCATCGAAGAGAGATTGTACCGGTACGATGTTGGCTAATCGGCAGCCGAAAACTCTCTCGACCCGCGTGTGCGTGTGAATGCGTGAGAATCTATCTGTGGAATGAATGATCCGAGAATCGGCTCGGGGCGTTCGCGAGACGTGCAGCTTTGTCAAAAAAAAAAAAAAAAATCCCCGACACTGTTGCAGAGCGCATTCGCGCGTCTGGAAACAACGATACGGTTAATCCAATTAAGATTTCGCGCGAACTCTTCGTAAAGGTAAAAAAAAGAAAGAAAACAAAATATTTTTTTCCCTCTTCGCGTGCCGCGTCGTTGTGTGTAAAAGTTTCACTTTCACCGCGTGACGAGACAGTGGGGAGGAGTGAAAGAATTAAAGAACGAGAAAAAAAAAAATACGAAAAACTTATTCCTTCAATTGCCCCAATACAATGTATATATATATATATAGTATAGACTGTTATCGCCGATGTGATAAGGCGTCACGAGTGATAAATTGAATACACACCGCCGGCTCCGAGATACGCGACACATTATTATTATTATTTTTGTTATTATTATTATCATTATTGCGCAACGAGCGTCATACCTGCAATCGCACCCACTCCTCGACGGCGAGCACCTTCCAATTTCCTATACCGATTTACTTTTCCCCACCGGACATGCTGCGACGATTTCGAGTAACCAAACGGGTGAGTACGACAAGTTATCTATTCATCCCACGATAGCCTGTATCTGTAATGCATACGTGGATTTTCCATTTCTGTCGTTTCGCAATGAAAAAACGTTTCAAGCGCCAAAACGGAACAATCAAATTGTGAATTGGAACTTCGCGAGTTTCTCGCGCGTTGCAATCATGCGAGACGAACAACCGTGACGTACAAATCTGTTGCACGGATGTCACGCAAGGTCGCGAAACGCATACGTGATTTTTTAACGAAATATCAATTTTGAAGTATCTCAACGAACATTATTGACGTTACAAACCCTTCCGATCTTTTCGATATAACGGACAAAAGAAGCATTCGAACAATTTTTTTTTTTTCCTTTCGTATAAAAAAATCCGAATTACTTGTCGATTAAAAGAATGTGCAATGGTTGAATTTTGGGAATTAATCGTCCAAAGACTCGAATAATGAATTCAGTTTCGTGCGATGCGATATTGAAATTAAATATTTTCGCGTACTATCGGGAAAAAAAAACACGTCAGTCGGCTAGCGTGGCACAGTTACGAAACGCTCTATTGATTAATGTGTCCACGTGAATACCGTCGTATATAGCACGCGTATGCATATATGACGACACTGTATATTGTGTTTCGGAAGCTTGTGACTACCGACGCGAGGTGGCGACGGCGCGTGTGCCACAGCGCAGTTGTGCCGCTCTGTCTCGAGCGTATAGCACGGAAAAACGTGCAAAGACGCAGTCGATAGTACGCTGTCAAAGTTGGTCAATGTGACACACAAGGATGTGTTACGCGCTGACGTTCCGTAACGCAATAATCGTTTCGCGGATGAGATAGCGGAGAGTGCCGTAGCCGGTGGACATCGATGGAGACGAAAAAAATACGAATTGCTTCGATATCGTTAAAGTCTTTCGTGTTCGTTCAGCCAAAGGTTACGTAAAATCGACTCTAAACGTCCCGCGAAGATGATTAGCGGCTTTCAGATAGCCTTGAAAAATACTATCGACGTGGTGAGTGTACGAAAAAAAAAAAAAAAACAAAAAAAATTGACGAAACTCATCAAACTTCGCGAGACGATCGGAACGAACGTTTTGCTTTGTCAATCGAATCGCGCAATGCTCATTGCAATCTATTCTCAATTTGTCGAACATTTTTCAGTGTGGATCCTCGCAAAAAAACACAAAAAAAAAACACCCAGCTAAGCCTCCGAGTTGCACCCGTCATATGCATTGTTTACATCGCTTTTCGTGTGTACATACTGTTTCTCTTGATTTTTTTTCTGTATACATTTGTATTCATCGTCGATTATCATTTCGAATATCTTCATTTATTATTTTCTCATGTATATACACACTTCCTGCAAATTCTAATAAATCATGTGGTTTTTTTTGGTTTTGCGATTGTTTGATTTTTTTTTTTTACTTTGCTATCACCCTATCCTTTCCTATTGTTGAGCAACTATCGCCCTGACGCTGATAGGAGGCTTTCACGCGCGGCTGCAAATGCTCGTATGTGTCGTATACTTCCTGAAGCCAATTAAGGTCTTGTATTCCAGATAGCACCGCCGGCTACGCCATTACAGGATTTTACTTATCACTGGAAGCAGCTAATGAATTTTTACGCCAGTCACGAAACCGACTGCAAAGTACCGATCGAAAATACCGGTATTCCTCGCCACTTGGATCGTCTGCTGGACATTCTATTGGAGGAGGAAAAAAATGTGGAGGATACCGGCGTTTGTCTGGAGTACCTGCTGCAGCACGGTCTCCTCGATTGGCTCGCGACGCTGGCAATCGTCGAAACACCCCCCGGCATGAGACTCGTTTGTCTCTCGTTTTTGAAAAAATTTCTCGCCCGATCGAAACATCCGCTGTTGCATCACACCGCGGTACACGCGCCGATTCAGCGTTTGATATCTCAATGCAACGGAAATTATGCATCGCCGATCGAAGCGGAGGAAATACAATTTTTATTGACTCTGTGCTTCTTGGTGTGCAAATATCCTCAGTTAACGAGTATCGTAAACGATTCTAGCAACGTTCGAGTTGAGCCCCAATTGTCGCGCGGCGATAGCGAGAGAACGGACGTTCAATCGGTCACTTACGTTCCGACGAGAAAGCGAATAAATTCTAATCCGCTTTTCGAACCGTTGAACACTCAGGCTGTTACTTTGATAAATCCGAATTTGTTTACGAACGATCGTCAACGTAGACGATCGGTGTGTTCGGATAAATCGTCCGACAGAGCCAACGGGGTGCGAATTAATTCGAGAAAACACGATGATAAGTCGAGCAATCATCGACGAGACACGCCGAGAAGATCCGGCGAATCGAACTCGTCGAAAGACACGGAAAGCTTGTCTCACTGCTCGAGTCCGTCGTCCCAAAAGCCCACGCAAGATAGTCAAACTTGCGTGGAAAATGCGACCGATCCTCGTGAGTACGAGAATTGCGACAAAGAATCCGACGACGTGCATTCCACGACGTATGAGATCGATGGTAAATTGCAAGATCTCGAAGATCCGCGAATCGACGCTGAATACAGAACGCAAGATTCCAATAGCGAAGTTTTTGACAAATCGCAGATTCTCTCGTCGGAATCTACGAGAACCGGAAGTTCGAATAGCCTTCTCTTGGATGCCTTAATAAGTTATCTCAACAGTGCGGTAAGCGAATGCCATTTTTTTAATGCGCGAATAACGTTGTAACAAAAAGATATGATTTTTTTTTCTCTATTTTTCAGGACAATACGGTGAGAGTGAGAGCCTGCGAAGGGGTTATGGTTTTAGCCGCTCTGGAAGATGAATCCTTTGCCCTCACAATGGCCCAAAGCGACTTGCCGTCCGTTGTAACCGAAAGATTGGACAATCTGTTCAAATCGATTCCCGCCCACGTTGATCCCAACGAGATCGACGACATCGACGTAACATGGGGACTCGATTCGCCAATGTGGAGTAACGAGAAAAAATTTCCCGGCTGTCGACAAGTCGCCGCGTACTTTGTGTGGCTTGACTATTGCGATCAATTGATCAAAGAGGCGCATCCGGAAGTTGGACACGTTTTATCGAAACATTTGAGAAAATCATTCTTCGAAAAGGTCATTACTCCCTCGTTGGCCGATCATCACGTAGTCCTGATAACGGCTCTGATCACGGAGAGTTTCAAGAAATTGGCGTCTCCGCTGCTTTGCACGGGTAAAATATTTACGAATAGTAAAAAAAAAAGGGTATACGAAAAAACCTCTGTTAACCGCCGATGGTACAATCGTAAAGGACCATTTTAGATTTGGAAACCTCATTACCAGATCATTTTTTTAACTTAAATTTTGTCAGATTTAAAAAAAAAGCTTCCATAGCAAGATAAAGAATAGTGTGAAGAATGTTGTGTAAAAATTTGATACGAATACCTTGAAAACTTGTCCTTTGAGAGTGTAAACCATGTACACCGAGTGTAATAAGATTTTTAGAAAATTTTACACTACGATGATCCCTTAACAATTGACGCATATTTCAGAGATCAGCAATTGGCTCATCGGTGGACGCAACGATCCAGAAATTCAAAGTGCCTGCGGCACGTCTGTACTGCTCACATTGATAGAGAATTGTTACGCCGACAGTGACGATTTGACGCTCGAGACGTTGAAATTGTTCGAAGAAATATTGGACAAGAGAAACGAACACGTGCTTCATTGCTTAGTTCTCACGTATCTAACATCGCGCGGTTATTACGACAATAGTGCGGCCGATAGCGCGATAGGTTCGTGGAGTGACGAGGAAGACGAGAGAGAAAGGGAAAAGAAAGGTTCGCTCGATTTTTCGCAAGATCAGAGCCACAGCCGAACATTGGCGCCGAGTAATATCCATAGAATTATTAATTGGTGAGACAGGAATAATGAATTTATCGAAGAACTAATGAGGAGAAAAGTATTCTATGGCAATGATATATATTGCAGCTTTCTTTCGTTGATGCCTCGTCAACTGCAGACGGATTCGGGAATAAATCATTACGAGAGATATATGGCCGATTGGGAGAAACAATATGCCAAAGTACGAACGGATTGCGCTCTGTTAGCGTGGCCTCTGGAAGCCGTTACCGTTGACGATTCGGCGAGTTACGACTCCCGACCGGAGGCCGATCACTGCTCAACGAGATTCTACATGGGACCATTTCTCTCGATGCTCTTTGACAAAGTGGCGAACATTCCGAATCAAAGATACGAGATAAATTTACAATTAACCGTTGTTATATCGAGACTGGCGCTACTTCCGCATCCGTATCTACACGAATTTCTTTTGAATCCTCTTCTACCTCTGGCTCCCGGCTTGAAGAGCCTCTTCTCGTGTCTGCAAAGAGTCGTCAAGCAGTTGGCGAACGAAGTTACTAAAGATCCGAATCACAAACAGATCTTGAAGGACACGAGGAAGAAATTGCTGGAGGATTCCTCGCAGGAGACGTAAGTATGAGGCAATGAGCATTATAAAATGTTACGCTTCTCGCGACTCTGTCGACGCAATTGTTCAAACAACATTTGTTTTTTTTTTTATTCAGCACGAAGGAGAATATTCTCTACGAAAGCGTTGTAATCGTGGAAGAGTTTTGCAAAGAACTCGCGGCGATAGCGTACGTGAAATACAATCATTCCATGTGATCTCCGCGGTTTACAAAGGAAATGCGATCTTAGACCATTGGACTTGATGTAAAACAGAAGTTAATCGATCGTCGTGTAAGAACGTAGATATAACGCTTAGACGGACAAGTATTTTTTGTGACGAAGTTTGTATGATACATAAACTTAATTATCCTGCAGCATCGATGGAATGATAGATATCATTTGCATTAAAAAAGAATAACAAAGAATCACAATGTCATTTGCATAACATACCTCTTTTTGATTAATAAAAGTAGTATAGTTGAACACCGATCGAGTATAATTTGTGTACCAAATCCGAGTGATTTTTCTTCGTATTTTAATTAAAGAATAATATGAAATATGAAGGTCGGTATGGGGATCTATGAGAGCAAAGTAAGTAGTCGTGGCATTGGACAGCTTCAAAGTGGTCAAACAACTCCAAACTTTGGACAATCGGAATGGAAGAAGAAACAAGTAGAAATAAAAAAAGAACTCTCGAGGATCGAGTGCAGTGCGAGCTTCTCGGCGAAACCTTAGAAAAATCGCTAATCGTTAAGATAAACAGTGAAAATTTATCTACGAATGGAGAAATATGTATCCCAGCTAACCTTCTGGCGTGGAGAGGATTAATACGAGAGGATAATGTCGATAAAAATTGTACCAATATTTTGGAACATTATTTGCGAAGAAAAAATTACGATACCAGACAACTGTCGGAGGAGGAAATCGTGAAAAAGGTGACGAATATATTGTCAATTATTGGTTTGCTCTTTGCGTCATAACCTCCAAACTTGCGACTCGACAACAGTGGAGTATAATTATATTAACGGATCGCTCCGCAAAATACAAAACAAAATTATTATTATAATATTTTAAATAAATTGTTAAAATATTATATATATTTTTTTTAAATATTTCATAACTTTAATAATTCGCTTTAAAAAGTGTAAATCCTTTGAATAAGCGATTATTTATTCATTATATTATGATTTATCATTATATTCAGTTTGGTAATCTATTTCCCGTATTGACTATTGTTGAATTTTTGCATTGTTCATTGTAATAATACAATTTATTCTTCAGGCTTCGGAGTTGCTGATCGGCGCGAGCAAAACATGGCCCATGAAAATAGAGAAATGTTCGTTACAAAAAGGCAGAATTTGCTTTTTTCTGAGCAGAACATCCATTATTGCTTCCGCTATAAGGGAAGCAGTGAAACGAGATGCGGATTACGGAAGGAAAGCGCTCAATGGCAAAAATATTGAAATAACAATAAATGAGGATAAAGATTCGGATTTAACAACGTCGAGACTGCGACTCGTCAAGGAGGTAACTGAAAGATTGCTTGTACTACAAGGATACAACATTACGGTGGAGAATGCGAATCGTCGATATGTGTGGACTTCAAAATCGGAAGGACCATCGGAAGAACGTTATCGGCGCTACGTGTGCGGTGTGGTTAAAAATCGAGAATCCAATAGAAAAGAAACTACCGAAACTTGGGCAACTTATGTGGAAAAAAAAATTGAAGAAGTCACCGATTTGGTAGTAGCAAAATCTTCGGAATTGCGCGAGACGCACGAATCGCAGAATATCGCTAATGCCGTCGTGACTTTCGAACTTCTCTCCGTCAAGCCTAGCAGACCTGTTTTAATTCAAACAAATACAAATCCCGATGAGACGATCTCAAACTCTAAAGGTAGTTAAACGGACAATTTTATCGCACCGTACATCGAGAATTAGCACCATTTTTAAATTTACCTTCGTTTTTTAGGTGGCGCGTTTGTATTATACAATACCGCTAGAATACACGCTATTTTAGAGAGATTCAACGAAGAAGAAAGGCTTGGAAACTATCCGAATCTATTGGATATTAATGACATTGATTTTGGGCAGTTAAATCAGGAGGTAAGGATCATTAGAATGCTTGAGGAAAAAAAATGCCAACCGCTCGTTTCGATAAATTTAGTTTTGTCACAGGAAGAATGGGAGCTCGTTTACAATTTCGTTCTCGGATATCCCGAATTGATCGATAACTGTGTACGATGCGAACCGCATTTGGAAACTTATCCACAAACACTCTGTCTATTTTTGTCGCAACTCTGCAAAAAGTTCAGCGTTTACTATCGACGAATACGCATATTAACGGTAATATTTGCCGCTTCAATTTTCCCGTCGAAGTTACTTTAAGGACTTTTATAAAAAACTCGTGAATCGATGTTTTTTCTTTCAGAAAGGACGCGACCACTTGATACCGACGATGATGGCGCGGTTATATTTGCTTCGTGCGTTACAAGTGGTTGTTCATAATTCACTTGCGATATTGAATATCGTACCCGTTGGCGAAATGTGAAATACGTATTGTATAGTTTCGATTTAATAAAGTTAATAAATTGAAGTTTTAACGACAATTTACCGATCGTTCGTCTGATATAAAAAAAACAAAAGAAAAAATCATGTGCTCACCGCATCGACAACTAACCCGCTTTTACTTTGCTGAATCTCGCGTAACTGCTCGTCGATCGACAGGTATCTTGAAATGTTAACTCTGCACGTCGAAGTCTTCCGAGCAATATTTATGCACTAATAATTCGGATCAACTGCGAAATGTACGTATGTTCTTCGCAAACTTTGTTGTCCATCCGCACTATTGGACGCGCGGAGACATACTGTTATGGCGATCAACAAAACCCGCACAGGCCGCCGTAACGGTTTTTTCTAATCACTTATTGGTCCGCGTTTTGACAAATGTCATCTGCGATATATTTGAAAAAACAATGGCGTCTACATTTCGCAAATTTGTGACATTTTTAAAAGTACAACACTTTCTCCGCGATATGTAAAAATAATAATCGAATTACAAAAACGCCAATTTGCCGAGTTAGAATCTTCGATGAAACGCGTGCCCCACGACAGGTGTTACCGGCAATTTCTCAATTGTCGTAAAAACTGGACTGGAGGTCAGCTGTTACGGGACACTTAATTCTAACGACTAAAAAAGTTACAATAATCCATTCGTTATCGGAACTAATTTAAATAAAAATCGATACTGATAACTGATAAGTGATAAGTGCGTTTTACACATTTATGTAATATGACAGTTACAGCTGGGCCGGCAATAACATTAGCAGCCGGTAGAAATATCAAACAAGAGAGTAGGGCACACGAACAAAATGCATCGACCAATTGGGTAACGCGCTCGACGTTTCTCGACGCGATAATAAACGACAGATGGAGAAGTTGCTAACGAAAAGGAAATGTAGAGTCTCGGGGGTTTTGAAATCGAGCAGCAGGACGCGCATCGAGGGAGAGCGCCGAAGCGATTTGAGCGTGTAGCGAGGGAGAAAGAGAAGTCCGAGTCGGAGAGACGGAGGTGAAGCCAGCTGTTTGTTTTGTTTTCGGGCATGCGATTCACGTGACACCGGCGGTTGCTGGTGGCGGCGCGCGCGGTAGCTCTGACTCGAATCATCCGATTGGCTAGACTAGTGCACTCGCGCACAGTTCGTCCAATCGTGTGTCACGTAACATAAGACGCCTGGTGCTTCTACGGTGCAGAAACGTTTGACATCGATAAATGCGTGAGAGTGCTCGCGAAGTGCGGAGGTGCAAGGCTGTCCGCTCGTTCGTCGGCTCGTCGTCGTCGTCGTCGGCTCGTCGGCTCGTCGGCTCGTCGGTCGGTCGGTTGATTTACACGTTATCCTTCCACGGTGCCTCGTGCGTAAAATAGTGCTCGTGCCAAAAAAAATAATATATAAAAAAATAACGGAGTGCCTCTCTTCTTCCTTCAATAATTTTTTTTTTATTACTATTATTATTACTATTAGTCAAGAATCGAGAATTTATTTCGTCATAAAAAAAAAATTAATTAATATACATATACATCTCGCATCGAAATATATAAACTGCATCTTCCTATCTCGATCGTCACCCGTATATGACACACTCCGCTCGTTCGTTCGCGATTCTCGTAGGTAGCAACAACGCACGTACGGACGCGCGCACTTCGCCGCACGCTCGGCCACACGGTACATACAGTACGTTTCGAATGTATACGCGCGGGAGCATCATACCTCTTCGGTGAAACAGTCGTGTACGTCGAGACCCGCGCGTAACAACAAAACCTCCGTACAGTCTACGACACATCGGTCGTTTTAGCCACGCGCGAATGCACATTCCTTGATTTTCCAGTATAACAAAAAAAAAAAAACACAAGAAATCCCACATGCACGCAGAGGCGCATCGGTTTAGCGCTGGTTTTTTTTTTAAATTCACCGTTCGCGAATATACGATCGTCTCATGCAAAATAAATTCGTGACCCGTGGAATCGCGAATTTTTTGTCGCGTGTGAGCAAAGGTAAAACCTAAGTTTAACCAACGAGCTCTGTACGTTTCGTCGATGCGTGGGCGTGCACTCGAATCTTTTATTTACCACTCGAAATTAAATTAGCACAACGGTAAACGAACAAAGTTTTTCATTGTCACAGATTACATACACTGCTAATCAAACACGCGGCTCCGATACGATCGCGAGGAAAAAAAAAATCATTTTTTAAATATCGCAATTCGAGATTCGTGTTTTCCGCGACGGATTCGTTTCCAAGTAGAAACGGACGGAGCAAACGTCATCCTCGTGACTTCGTGACTGTTCACAGAGTTGTGTGTTTATACATACACACGCACACACAGAGTGGTTGCTTCGACGAAGGAATCATTGACCCCGAAGCGAGCTCTCGGGCTACCGAACAACAATGGCAGGATTATAGTAGGAGAGCGTCGGGTAAACGTAGACCCCGAGCGTCGAGCGAGAATATATATTCTAGTTGTAGTCGTCGTAGTAGTAACAGGCAGCGCATCGTGAGCAAATGGCTCGTGCCGTTCGTGCGACGTAAACGAAGACGAAGAATAAACACGCGGCGGAGAGCGGACAGGTCCGAGTCTGACGTTCCGTATCGATAGGCTTGACGGGGGGGTAATACACGCGCGCGTACGCACGGGAACCCAACTGAACGCAACACGCGGGAAATATACGAAAAAAAAAAAACAAACGACAACCGAAGAAATGAAAAATCGCGCCGCGAAAAGTTGACCCCTGATGCATCGAGCGACGGCGAATTTTCGGGCGTAACTTTCGTGTTATCTCGAGCGAAAAAAAAGAGCGGGAGAGTTGAGAAAAAATTGAAATAAAATCAACACAGTGTCTTTTTTTTAAGTTCTTAATTTTTTTTATTTCCTTTGTTTCTCATCGACTCGTATATACTCTCGTGTAAATTTTGCTCAACACGACTGACGCGAGTGCCCCGGATGCTCGTTCGTTCGGTGTTTAATAGCGTAGCGCGTACAGAATCATTTGTCCGTGTTGTACAAAGTTTTAACAGGGAGTATAGCGTTTGTTTATCTCGAAAACTCATAGAATACAACTGCAACGCATCACGTGACTCGTGATCAGTGAGGTGAAACACGAATAAAAAGGACTCTGAGGTCTAAACGAGTGAAGCAAAGGAAACCGAGTATTGTTGGGTAAGAAAAATCAACGGACAACGGGGAAAAACGTCGAAGGGAAAAAAAAAAAAAAGATAAAAAGACTGAGTAACGAACAAGTGACGAAGAGGCGTACACAAGGAAATACACGACGAAGCACGGTGTGGAACAAAGAAGGTTTAGTCGGGAGTCGAACAAAAGAGAAGATTTTATAACGAATAGAGAGCGAAAAAATCGTGTGCGCTCTCCTCGAGGTTTGTCTCAAAGTAGAGGGAGAGAATAGAAGCCCCCGACGGAAAGGCAAAGAGTCAGCGAGACGGACCTTGGTGAGCGTGCAATCGTCGAGGTACGCTCCAGAGTGAGGCGTGGAGGTAGAGAGTCGGAGCGAAGGCAAAGCCAGCAAAGCGAGCTAACTAAACTAGCCAAGCTGACTGTACGCGAGGCGAGTAGAGCGCGCGCCGCGTTAACGGTTCGTTGCCTCGTTACGAGAGCGCCACGTAAACCCGCGACGTCGCGCGTACATCGGTGCCGAGCTGTGGCGAGTTTACAAATTCATCGGGAAAGAAGAAAGAGTGGGCGGTGGAGTGGAAGAGGCTCGCGGCGCGCGGTCTCCTTCTACTCGTGTGAAAAGTGCGTGCTACTGTTGTCGAGTTAACCCGGTAGTGGCAAACGCGCGGGGATTAAAATCTTTTTATTTTTCGCGACAAAAACTTTGCCGAATATATATATACATATATATAATTAAGCGAGGAAACATCGCCGAATCGTGGAAATATGAGCATTGCTGCCCTACTGCAGGCCGCCGAGTACATTGAACGAAGGGAACGAGGTAAGTCCTTTCGTTTTTTTTTTTTTTTTTTTTTTTTTATAATCCACTTACGAGCGTTTTTCACGATGCCCCGTGTAAATACCGAATACACCGATGTACACCGAGATCCCGAGTGCGTGTTCCACTCGGAGACTCGCGAGTATAACTATATATATAACACAACTTCGCTCGCTACCGGTCACAGTCCACCTTGCGTCCTCCACTCGCGCTCTCTACCAAACTCCCGTTTCTCTCTACCGAGACATTCGTGTCTTATCCGGTACACGTTTGTGATTGTTATTTTTCGTTTTGTTCTGTCCTGTCGGATGACGCGTGTTCGCCTTTCGTTCGACGTCGAAACGAACGACGGACTCTTGGATCCGTTCCCGCGTCAGTTATCTCATCTCTCGCGTTGCCAGATGCAAGTTAGAAGCAACGGCTACGCTACGCTTCGGCAAAGCGTTCTCGCTTGCGTAAACAGTCCGACTCGCGATACGCGTAGCATGGAAGCGGCGTTGCGGCCCCCCCCTCCCCCGCCCTTCCGTCTCTGTCACTCGTCTTATATTCTCTATATATCTCTCTCTCCCCTCTCTACCTTCGCTCTACTCTGCCGGACCCATAACGACCGTCACTCCTCGTTTCTCCTATTCGTAGCTGTCATCCGTCCGACCGTACACCGCGTACACTACCGAATTTATTTCCTACCGCTCTAATAATGTCATATGCGATGTTTCTTATCATTCTTTTTTTTTCTTTTCCTTTAAACATGCGAAATAACATTCAACGTCAAGAATCGCGTTGAAAATGGAAAAAAACAAATGTGAAAATTTTGCTCGAGAACTCAAAACTGTGGAAGGAGCGAGCGAACTACTTATTATCGTTCGTAAATAGCAGTACAGTTTTTCTCCGCACAGTCCTCGACTGTAGTCCTCGACTGTTTTTCTTCTTGTGTCTGCGAAAGACCGTACCAAGTTCAGCGTCATTGCTGCAGATATCCGAAGTCATAGCGGTGGAAAAACTGCACGAGGGAATATTCAATCGGACGAATGTACATTGGCAGAAAAGATTATTTTTAGTGATTTACTCAACAGTATTTCTTTTTAATCGAATGAAATTTCATTCCTCGCGGCGTACCGGATGATTCGGGGAACAGAGAGATAAGCGAATGCACCAATCTATTTCAATGAATTCTTCGAAGTACAATAACACATATTTGCATTCTTTTTTTTTTTTTACGATCGCCAAAATTGTACGGTAACATAGAAATTTTTTTTTTCTTCGATCTGAATTTTCGCAATGAACATCGATCTGAAAAAATATAAATGCGATAAATACGATCTAATGTTGTCGATTCGTGATTAGCGGAAAAAAAATACATCGAATATAGCATTTAAACGACGAGTGATAATGTTTTTTTATTCGACCTATTTAAATGAAACCAGTGACGTTTTTTCGTATACACGATGTTTCTTCTTCTTGATGGAAATTATTAATTAACAATCACAAATTATATCAATAATTTTGAATTTTTTTTTATCGGAGGGTTAATCGAGTCTTTTCCGACGAACGATCTATCCGCGAGTTTTTTTTGCGTCTTTTAATTTTTCATTTCGAGATCCAAGCGAATAAACGAACGTGACCGTTGCCTCGGCGAGTGCGCACAGTACAAGGCTCGTAGCGAGCGCTCGGTACTGTGTTTGCGTTGCTGCACACAACGTTGCACCGTAGCTGGACACTCGTCTCCGCTTCGAACGAACGATGATCTCATTTTATCACTCCACTTACCGCAACGCGAGTCTCTCTCGTGTAACTCGGTACAGAGTATATACCGAGGTTATGCCTTCGTACAAAATACACCAGTATAGCGAGCATATGCGTCCGCTTACGCGTATGTTATAATATGGTATATTAGCTGCAGTCTGCTAGCTGCACGCGGCGGCGGCACAGCAACAGAGGCTACGGGCGCGTGACTGGCGAGATAGGGACATCGACATCTCGTGTCCGGCGTTCTTTTTTTTCCGTTCTTTCTCTCACCGTATCTCCGCTATCCGTCACCCATTTTACTCCCGACTCTTATCGCGTGTTATTGTTTTTCTCGTTTTGACTTCTTCGATATGCGAATCTCGTCAATGTTTACTCCTCGAAAAAGAATTTTCGACAACGAGCGCGACGAGAATACGAGAAAAAAATAATGCGCACATTGCTGTCAGTTTTTTTTTTTTTTTCATATTGTCTCACACGCAGTCTCGTCGCATTGTCCGACCGCGAAGCGCCTCCTCCTAGTCAAACTACGAAGACGATGACGTTAGTCACGTAACGCTTCGCTCGAGCGTCTTTGATTCCACCTTATATTCTCTCGCGAGTTCGTATGTTTTTTTTCTCCTGTATCCCTCGGTCTTTACAGCCGGGCGAGAGAGCCAAGTCGCTCGGAGAGTCTCGAAGACTCGGCTCGCCGTAACATCTGGAAATGCTCTCCGACGCTTTGCCCGCACACTGGAGACGTAAAACGATTCGACTCGTAATCCTTTTATTTTAATTTTTTTTTTCATCTTCTCCTAACCCCTCATCGTCTCGGATGGATTTCTCCGAAGTACGAGAATCAATGGCTCATTTCGCTTCGATGACGAAAGACGAGATTTGTTTGGCGTTGATTTGTAACACGAAACTCGTGCCGGCTGATCGATTGAATTATTGCTCGTAGGCGTCACAATACGAAAACAAAAAAAAAACCCCTTGAAAAAACCCTGAAAAGTGGAATCGTTGCATTGCGCAAATTATTGGTCGTCGGTCCGTAGATCGGCTTAAAAATTCTACGAACGATCAAGAACAATTTTTATAAATCAAATGTAACATTGAATTATTAGGATTTTTAGTTTCTCCGCAAACGTTTGACCCGTTTATTTGTTTCAGAAGCTGAACATGGCTACGCTTCGACAATGCCGATACCCGACGATCTGCGGGCGGTCACCAAAAGGCCAAAGACGAAAAAATCTCAGGGCAGCAGGTTGGTTAATCAATAAAGCGTCACCATTACAACTATATCGTATTGCTTTTTACATAAATATGCTCCTCCATCCTTTAGTCCCTTTATTATTCTTGTTGGCTATGAATTTTTCTCGAACGATCGTCGTAATGTAACGTCCCTTGACCCTTCGACAAACGAAACAGCGGAGTTTCCCCTCGCTGTTTCGTTTCGATATATATATATATATATGTTTTCTTGCCTCTCTCGAGCGTCTCACTGCCACGGTCCCGCATTGACGAGCCGCAGACCCTCCTACCCAGCGTTGAATATTCCTCCTCGTCCTTCGCTCATACTTTCGTCTCGTCGTTCTCGAGAGTCATGCAAGCCTCGCGTTCTCGCGTATCTCTTTCTCCCGTGAACCTCGAAATACACCATCGCACATTCGCGATTATAACGCGAATACATCGACCCACCGTTTTGTCGACGTTGTTATTTTTATTATTATTTTTCTTTAATATTCATAAAAAAAGATTGCGCATTTTTGTTTCAAACGACGCCGGTCGCGCATGATCTATTTTTATTTGCGTTCACGTAATCTTCTCGTCTTTATTTCGCTCGCGATTGTCGTTCGGGACTTTCCTCTCCGCGCTCGGCGACTCGGGGACTGTCCTTGAATTATGTTTTTTTTTTTTTTCTTTTTTTTTCGAGTCTCGAGCGACAATTCACCAATATTCGAGCACAACGAGTATCCTTGCGGAAAGCTGAAACAGAAATAAAGTATGCAATTCATTATTCGTTCCTGTTGCACTAAAAGAGCGTTCGACAGTTACGATAACGCGTTTCTCTCGTGGAGTTTCGGACGAGAGAATTGTGACACGTTTGCAGTCACGTGCTCTCCTCGGAATAACGTATAGCCACGTATTTATACAGTACCCGCAGTCTATACAGTGGCTATATATATATATATATATGTATACCCACAGTAGAAATCGTTGTACCGTCGTGGACAATGCGGTATGACGGTCCGTTACTTTCGCAACCGCATCGACGAACGAGTCCCCGTCTCTCGTCCGCGCAAAATGTGTATACCACGCGTCTCGACTTTCGAAAAATAAAAAATAAAAAAAAAATGTATAGATGTACATAGCGAAGTTATACGACGAGTAACAGTCGTCGATTCGGTGTTTCGAAGCTTCAACGTCGGTAAAACGAGGCTCCGCACCGTTGCGAATAAAAAAAACGAAATAAAACTGTGAGCGGATAGTCGGGTATGACTATTTCTCTTCTCCTTCTCTTCCCGTTCTTTCCAAAGCTACAGTTCGTGCTTCGGACCCGCGGCCACGTTAACGAGGCCCAAAATCCCACGGTTCTCGATAAAACGTGGGATCCATGTGTACAGTACCTTTCACGATTGTTACCGTGTTGGCTGCCTGCCTGCCTGCCTATCGCCGTGGTGCTGTTTCTCCTCTTCTATATTGCTACTACCCACTCTACCGCTGGGGACGAGAAGGGGTCGATTATTACTCGTAGGGTCGAACGTACCGGGTGATGCCCTTTTATCCCTTTCCTCCCACCCGCTCTTCGTCACTCGCGTGGCGTTCCCGTCGTACCTTTGCATGCATACGCTTCTTACAGCATACCTCGACCCGAACTTTCAACGGGAGGTATTTATTATATATAATTCCTCTTTTCTCCCCCCCGAGACGAAGCTTCGAACTAAAACAATAAGCAATTATTATTTTTTTTCTGTTTCAGAACCACTCATAACGAACTGGAGAAAAATAGGTGAGTTTTTTTTTTAGTCTCTCGAGAGCTTCGGAGGTTTACACGAAACGGTCATTGGAAACGCATATGGTGGGTCACGTGTTCTCTACGTGCGGCTTGCCTAACCACCGATACGATTGCACCGCTCGACTTGTGTTCGCTTGTCTCTCTTTTTTTTTTTTGTCACGAGTCAGCCGTCTCAGACTCGTCGTCTCGATGTCGCGTGCGATCGATGCGAGTGGAAAAAAAATCAACCAACGAACACGTACGCCAGTGCGCCCAATAACGAAATGTCCGAAGAAAAAAAAAAAAAAAAAAAAAAAAAAATATGAAACGAGTCTCGTAACGATTGTTATCGTACTTAGCAAATTTCTTTATCGCCGCAACAAAACACGACTGATAAATCGAGGCGTGCGTTCTCCGTCAATACGTCTGTTCGATTGGACACGACGGTATTTTTTTTGTTTTGTTTCAATCGTATTGCCGGTTTCATCATCATCGCCGGTACTTCCAGAAGCTAAACTGGACACCCGTTGGGTGGTTGAACACGCCGAGGCTAGAGACAGTACATAGAGGCAGTAGCGGGTCGTTATATAACGCGGATGCAACCTCAATGCAACGAGCGCGCCGGCGGGCAGGCTGCACACGAGTCTCGACGTATTCGACGTGGCGTTTGCAACGCGTAACACGGATCGCTCCTATAGTAGCCGCGTCTATTTCTGGGTGGCCAAAGTGCTTGGTTCTCGCTGGTTCGGGTGCTCGCATACACACACTAACACACAAAAGATTCTCTTTATACCGAAGAAGCGGCCATGTCGCGGTAAAAGAGCGGCACAAGCAGAAGCAGCGAGAGCACAGTAAGCGAGAAGCGATTCTCGCTGCTCTTTCCCACATTCCCAAGAGTTCGCGGCTCCCGAATTTCAGCGAAATAATCAGCCGGCGTAAAATCAGAAGGACAACGGAAGAGAAGTTTCCCATCGCTCTCCGGTTATTTCTTTTCCCTTTATTTTATTTATATATCGACCATTTTTCTCTCTCGCGTGGTGTGCCGCACGTGTGCTCTCGAAGCACGTAGCTTTCGCTCCGAAACAAATTTCTCTCTTCGCTAATGTTTCAGAGAAACTTCAGAATCTTTCGCACCCCGAAAACAGCGGAAAGCGTTTTATCGCAACGAGTTCTCTTTCCGTGCGGTTTTGCGTATAATGGGAGATGGGAGAGAGAAAATAAAAAAATAAAAAATTACGATGGACGAGGAAACTCGCTACGCTACGATAGCGCGGGCTGCACCACCGGCTGTGGCGTTATCTCCTTTATTGCCTGCGATAATGCCGACAACTGTACTCTTGTCTACGGTCCGGGGGGAGGGGGAGGGGGGGGGGGGTCAAGTCCAAGGTCGCCAAAGAATCGATTATCGAAGATCCAAGGATATTCGAGTGGCTATGAAAAAATAATTCAACTCCATTCTCGTGATCATTTGATTTTATTTAAATTTTTACGCGAGATAATTATAATAGAGGAAAGAGCTATTAGGCTATTCTTGGTTTACCGATGCGCGAAGCAGGGAAAAGGGTCCTCTCGACTATACCCGCTTCGTCGAGCCATCAACTTTGACCCTCCAACTTGCACTTGTCCACGATGTGAAATATTCACTCGGCGTCGCTTCGCAATTTTGCACATTGAAAACGGAAGTTCTACTTTTGTCCAACTTTTCGATCGTTTTTCATTGACAAAACAGTTGTTGCTCCGCTTTCGTTCTTCGGCGCCTTTGGTGTATTCGATACTGTCGAATTGTACCGTTGCATTGCTATATTTTACCTATTTTCGGACGACATCGTTGCACCCGAAGGGAAACCAGTCTCGATTACCTCTTCTCCCTCTGTCTTACAAATTCATTTCATTCGTCGAACGATAATTAGCGGCGAGCTTCCCGTTCTGTCGGCGTGTCGGGGACTGTTCTCCCGGACGACGAATTTCGAGAATCGATGGAACTGTGTATCGCGCACGATGGACAAAAGTTACGGCGATTAATCGCACAAAATGCTACGCGAACGAAATACACAGAGCCGGACGTATCCGCGCGATGGCGCAGAGTCAGCGGCGAGCGGGGGAGGGAAACGACAGCAGCTCGATCCCGAGATAACGCGCGCGCCACGAATGGCGATAATAGCTGGAATTTTAATTAATTGCCCGTATAACAACTCGAACCGACGTCGTTATACTACGCACCTCAACGGTAACCCGTTGGTGTGTGTTGCGCGACGGAACGTCGAGAATGGCGCACGAATTTGCATTCGTTTCCGTCCTGTTACCAAGTTGGCCAATGCGAGAAACTATTTTTTACCGTAACAATCTATGACTAATGTTCCGACGATCGGACATGTTTTTTTTTTTTTTTTTTTTTTTTTAACTCCCGACTGCCCGCCAGAGGAAAAAAACGGGCGTTATGCGTTTCACAGCGATGACCTACTTCTGTATATTTTCAAATCGGCTTGTGTTTGTCAAAACGCCAAAATATTACTTCGACAAATTTGGCAATTTCATTTTATGAATAATGAACTATGTTTGTGACCACAAATTTTCGAACTATAGTGCTCACGTTAAAATAACCATATTTCGATAATCCGATTAAACCTTCGCGGTGTCATATCGATGGGCCAATCAGAAATCGAATTATTCGATTCGATATTCGAGACGTTCGAGTAATTCGAATAATTCGAAAATTTTCTTTCCAAAGTCATGGGAATGAGACGATTGACTGAAAAATTTAGGTATCGAAAAAATACTCTACAAAGGTTCGAAATCAATTTAGCGGTCGGAAGGGAAGCGCCCAATCAAACTTCAATATACGGTTGAATTTTTAAATAAAATTCGACGTATAGTTGCTTTACCAATTGGTTTATTTATTTCCTCATCTGGTTGTGGACTTTATTTATATATTTACCGGAAGTTTCATAAAAGATAACCATGAGAGATAAAAGATAGCTTGTCGGACCTTTTTTTTTCTCGAGACACGAATCCGAGAAGGCGTTTTCAATATCGATTTTTTTAACATTGTGATTTTTTTAAAATAATTTTTCATGTAAGTATAAGAAGTTTTTTTGAAATATATATTTTTTTTTTTCATTCGATAGACGAGGTGAGCAGAAATTCGTTTTTTTTTTTACCAAAAATATTGTTGATAGCGAGCGAAGCTACGCGGGAGCGGCGAGCTTCACGATCGAGGTGCGGACCGGAGTGCAGCCTCATACGCGCTTTTATGCGACGATCCGTAATAGCGTGATTGGGTTGCAAGGTCACGCGGGGCCTCTCTCGCCGCCTCGCCTCGTCTCGATCGCTCCGCGCTGCGGAGCACGGTCTCCTATAGAGCGTACATACACCGGTCATACGTGTATTACCGTATGCATGGGTACACGTTGACATTTTTAAGCCGCGATATATATCGAACGCGAACGAGGAGCTCCCGCGAGCTCGGCTTCCAAACTGCGTCGAATATAGACATTGCGTATACATATAACTATATATTCACACACGCCTTCCCCTCCCACTCCCGTGTACCATGTATACGCGATTTCATTTCCGGCGCGTTTCGAGATTCGAGCTCTCGATATCTGCTTGCATTATCAAGTGGAAAAAAAAATCTCTCCCCCCCGTTCCCCCTGTGCGAGAAATACGTTCGACTAAAATTTAAATCGATTTTTTTTTCTTTTTCACCGAATTGCGAGCGCGAGCGAGATGATTCATTTTTATTTAAATGTTTATATTGCCCAACCGCACGGATTTTTTTCCCCTTCGGTTTCTTCGCGACCTTCGCGACTCTTGTATACGAGAGAACGTTTAGCGCGTTATTTTTTTCGTCACGGAATCGTAAACGCGTCTCCGAAAATTCTAGAGGCAAATGAAAAAAAAAAAAGATCGGCCGAGTCCTCTCTATTTTGCGGGGAAAATCGTTTCGCCAATATTGTACAGTATTTTTCACGGGTAGAAAGAGGAGAGAGCAGGAAGGGGTAGATAGAGAGGAGCGCATTCGCACTGAGGTATCTCGCATTGCGCGACGGGGAGAAAGGGGTTATCGGAATCCGAGCGTGGAATCGATTACGCCGGGAGATCACTCGGAAGTGAGACGAGAAGGAAAGCGATCGAGGAACGTAGAAGTATGGGAAGGAGGAGAAACACCCTCGGCGTCTAGTTCGAGCTATCGAGCGAAGCGGAACGTCGGAAGAGCGGGAACGGATGCAGCGAGCAACGGGTACCGCTGCCTATTACCGAGGGCTTTCGAAAGAAGCCCTCGTGTCCGAGGCGAGCGAGCAAGCCGCGGAGACACGAATCGATAATCGGAGACAGGCACGCCCCCCTACATCGCAAGCTTCGGTTATCTCTCATTTTTCTCTTTTCTGTGTGTTTTCTTTTTTTCTTTTTTTTTTTTTTCAACAAAATCACCGGTGTATACTTGTGTGAGTTGAGCTTATAGCGCGTATAACGTTTGATGGATTGCGAAGCAATAGTTAAAATTGCGTTCGATCATATCGAAAAGCTATTTGAAAAGTTTTAACATACCGGCTGAAAGGAGAACAAAGTTTAAAGCGGTATATGTACCGAGTACACTAACGTGGACTTTTATATACATATATATATGTATATATATATATTTATGGTGGAAGGAGAGTTAACTTCGCCTCAAGTCACGATCGTCGATTGACCTTATGATCCTCTCGTATGCATGCGACAAACTCTTCTCGGTTTGCAGTCGCGAGCGAACTGAGTCCGGACTCGAGTTGCTTGGAGGTCAACGGCGACGGAGTCGTTGCTCCCCCGCGGTATATATGTATCGACGACAGCGGACGAACACAAGAAATATATGACGAAGAGGCATTACAATATGGACAATCGCTGCTACCATATATTATATTTGAGGTGTCGTGTCTCTGTGTGCGCGCCGTTTGTGCGCGCAAAGAGCGCGGCGACCCACTTTTCCATACGTCTTTGAATCGCTCAATTATTTATCCGCTATGTTCCATACAAGAAACTCACGTCACTCGTGTGTCATTAATCGATATCGCTGTACAAACATGCAACGTACACGAAAAAAATATATATATATTCGAAGCTCCGAAGAAAACTGAATTGATGAGATACAATGTTCCGAATATTTTTTTTTGTCGGGCCGATAGCGTCATCCGAGATATTTTTGAGATATTAATGGCAAAAAAATAATTGTTAGGCTTTTGCCACGAATTTTCGAATTGAATATCAAAAAAAAATTTTATTGGTAAAAATCGATTTTTCATAAATCTCACGCGATTAATTGAAGCAGTTTTATTTTTAGATATCATTTTTTTAAATTTTCTAATTAAAAAAAAGTACATTTTTCTCGCAGTCTTTGATATTTAAACTCGGGGATTCGTATCGAAGGTGGACAAAATTATTTTCGTCATTTTCAGGGCATCAATGGAAAGTTAAAAAAACCTGCGGACATGTATTTCGAAAAATGTATTTTTTTTTCGTGTCGAACACAGATTCGACATAAATTTTGGTTCATTGTCAAGCGGGTCATTCGCAATCGTAGAAAAAAACGTTTTTTTTTCCTTTTTGTTTGAGCTTTGACCGAACTGAACGCTCGATAACAAAAGTGAACCACGTGATTCCCGCACGGAGATCGGTACTTGAATATTCCTCTTTCGTGTAATTGGTGACAGTGATGTCAAAGGGAAAATTAAAGAAGCCAAATGACGAATTCGAGAAACACTGGAGCTTCGGAAAGAAGAACTGAAAAAGTAAAAATAAATAAATAAAAAATAGCGAAGCGGAGGAAGAGAGCTGCGAGTTCGCGTGAACGAAAATTGAGCCGCGGGCCAGAGCCGCAGGGAGCGCCCGGACGATTCCCCGGCCCATTTGAAATGCATTGAATTTTTAAGCGTCCGCCTTTGTGAACGCGGCCCAACGTCCTCGGTCCTTCGTAGTTGTCCGTGCCGTGGGCCGCTGCTGCTCCCGCTGCACGGTGGTGGTGGTGGCGGTGGTGATGGTGGTGGTGGTTGATGGTTGTACCGATAAGCCCCTCGGTCACTCCCCGAGGATGAGCCGAGAGCTTCGAGCTCTGGACAACGCTTTTCTACCTGTTCAGACGAAAATTAAAACGTCGCGTCCAGTTTCGGACGAGCTACACACAGGAAAGCTGCGTACCTGTGCCTTAACTATTCCCATTTGAAAAGCTTCAAGGAAAAAAAAAAAAAAAACTCTCGGCACATTGTCATCACCGCGTTGCCATCGAAACTTTTCCTTCCCCCGCAGTTAATATTTGAATACTTCAACTTTTCATCCCATTCGCCGTTTACCCAGCCCTACGATTAGCTCTCGTTCCAGAGACTATCAAAGTACAGGAGCGATATATAGAGATGAGAGTAGGGCGTTGTAGCCGAGGGATGCTTGCACCGTGTGCGATGCCCGAATCGTCCTTGACCTTGGTGAGCTCAGCTGCGGCAAGCTCCGCGCTCCGTTGCCTCGTGTATTTCTCCAAGGATGCTGCACTGCACTCTCTCTCCCTCGCTTCGCTCCCAACTTGCCGGCGCTTGCGTCCTCTCCATTTCTGTTCTCAGCTCTCTTCCCCGTTGGCAACCCTCTCGTTTCTGCATTCTCCTTCGCTCGCTCTCTCCGCCTCGTGCCCTCGGTCCCATCCACACACGGCATTCGAGTTATTGCGAGTGTTTTCACAGAAATGTACATAAATTTTCACCGTCGTCGTCGAGGCGTCAGGGAAGGGTATACGGAAAAAGGGAAGAGGAGGAATACGCGCCCGCGGGCTCACGAGTCGGATCTTTCGCGCTGGTGAGAGACCGATTCGATTCGTGACCTCACGGAGAATGAAATTGCCGGTTGCGAGCGGAGGGCTTTTCTCAACGGAGTCTCGTGGTATCTTCAAGATTGAGCGACCGGACGAGGCTCGAGGATCTCTATGTTTCTCGACGTCGAAATTTATTCGCGTGATACGAAATTTAGCTGGAGAAGATCTTCCTGCGGAAAAGGAATATTTAGCTTGCAGCTCCCGAGGTAAACTACATGTTGTATGTATGTACATTGCACGTATCGTATGTATACGGATATGTATATACGTACGTATATGTAGTACGGGGCTTTCGTTGGCCACTGCGAGTGGTGAGTCCGCAACGCACAGCCAGATCAATACTCGCACCTACAACCGGGCGTCCACGTGCCGCTCGTGCTTTCACTACGTGGCTACTACCATGACCCGAACTTCCACTGTACACAAGTAACAAACTCGAGTACGCGTTGGCGTGCGATATCCTTGTTGAAAATTGCTCCGAAAAAAAAGCGACCGTCATGGGCGTCAAAGTTCCAACGTCGCTCGTAGATTACTCAGGCATCGTATACGCCGAGTTTTTCGACTTCGAGTCTTTGGAACGAGTCCAGCAAATTGAGTGGCTCCCCGCTCTCGACTGCAAGCTGATTTTCGCCGAGATCTGCAACCTGTAGATTATTTATCACAAACGCTGGATACATATCCAAGTATTTACGAGGCAATCTGAAAAATCTCCCGGTTTTTATTGTTTTTTCTTTCATTTTCCATTGGCCTTTTGAACGAAAGAAATACGTGAGGGAGAGAGAGAGACCGAGAATAGATAAGAATAAAAATAATATCGATCGGCATCTTTGATCTTACGAGAAAATAATAAGTTCGAATAAAAATATGGTACAACGGTAACGTTTTTTCGAGAAAGCTTCGAGGTTTGTCGGTGTGACGGATGTTACGAGGCACGTATATACACAGGATGATTCGTGTGTAACGAATTCATTTTTATTTTTCTGTTCTCCGAAATAGCGCGAAAAAAATCGTTTAAATTTATCGAATCATCGGGTTACACGGAGTTAACGTCAATTGGACGTTTCCTTATTTATTACAAGAATTGTTATCGTCAACCAATGACGAGGAGTTCAAATGTTTGTGAGTGGAAAAATAATGAAAAAGTTGATCAAAGACAACAAAAATACTCGTTGATTCTGAATGCATCTGTACGCGTGCACATCAACTACATTGTAGCGTCGATGTGCGCATGTTTGGGTTGAATATATGCGTGATACATACGTCTGCCCCCGTGTATCGTGCTGCATGGGGGTTCGGATAACGCCGCGGCGCCACGATTCCGTCAAAATGACGAGGACGCGCATCGCGCTCTCAGCGGTGAGGTAAGGCGATCGAGTCGACGGGCAACAGGGAAATACGAGACTATTCCAGTACACGAAGGCTTCACGGAGATTTATATTCGCGTTTCTATTCGCGATCTCCGCCTTCTCCGTGTCTTCGTATCTGTATTTACTATTCGCCCTCTTGCGACGAATGCAACTGTGGTCTCTGTATACATGTATACATACACCGTATCGCGTATCGTAGCCCTCGGAAGATTTGATACTTCGTTTCTTTTTTCTTCGCATACACGTTTATATACGCACAATTCGCACAGCGTTATCTCTCCATTTTCGCTCCAATGTTTGCTATTTTTTAAAATGATTTTTTTCGCTCATCGATAAATCATTGTGGATTTTATAGGCGTAAAGAAAGAATAATAATTTTTAAAAATTGCGAGTATATGTGTACGTCAGAGTCATACGTATTCCATCGGGGAATACGAGGAGAAGGATGTTAGTTCGCGAATAACGAGACGTTGCTCAGCTCGTCCTTGCGGGCAGTATCTACGAGAGTAGCCTGGAACGACGAGGAGACTTGAGGCACACACAGCGAGGCTGAAGCAGCAGCGGCATTAGGGACGATGGACCCTTTGAGAGAGAGTCTCCTCTCGCTTCCCATGCGCGTGTTCTCGGTTATGCTCTCCCCCGGTTCCGTGCATTGCCAGTTCGAAGCTCGTTCACCTTGAGCTCTCGAGGACAGTGGAGCTCATTCACCGAGTTCGCGACTCCCGTTTCGCAAACTACGTTTTCTCTTGTTCGCTCCAAAAGACTCCACTGAGAAATTTCCAGCTTGTTATCGATCGTAGTTCGAATTACCGAAGAACGAAATATGAAACTTCATTGCTTTCAACTTCTTTTTCGTAATCTCTTGGAAAAACAATGGTATAAACTGTGTTTTCCCGAAGACGAAGCTTAAAAAACAAAAGGTCTCTATTTGAGAGAATTCAATCGGCAACCTGCAGGAATCGTGTAAAATTCGCTGCCGCCAAAGGGTCCGAACAACCGCGTATTTCTGTGTCAACGAAGTAGTAACCGATATCCTTAATTCCCACAATGGCGGAAATGATAAAATAAAATAAAAGACGACAGGGTAAACCGAGTAACGGGGAGTAACAGTAGGATAGAGTGAGTGGGGAAGCGAGAGGAAACACGTAAGAAATCAGAGATGAAGAAAAATGGTAATTAAAACGAGAGCGTTGCAGAGGAGCGACGGGGACCTCGCTTCGGATATCGTCTTCCAGCCGGTCTGTAAACGATACTCCACTCTCTCCTCCTCTCTTTATTTCATCGTTTCTTCTTTATCTTTTTGTTGCCCTCGCTACTCCTTCGCCTGTCCTCCTTCGTTGTCGGCAACTCGACTGCAACTCGGTACACTCTTCTCGGCTCACCGGTGGTAAACACGTGCCTATTTTTGTCCACGCTTCGGGCATCAAGAGATTTCTCCTCACTCTTTCGCTCTCCCGTTGTATAGAAATATCTTTTCACCGTCGTTTTCCCCCTCCGAGCATTTTTTTTTTTCTCTTTACTTTAGCCTCTCTTCGGGCGCCCGCGACTCTCGTTCTCTTCTCACCTCGAATGTTATTTCTGTCCTCGTATCCGCAATGAATAAACGGATTCAAACCGGAATTCCAATATCGAAGATTTACATACACAACACACCGGCTGTTGCTCACTCTCGCTCTCGGTTTCTCGAGTTTCTCCTCAAACTATTCGGCTCTTCGCGCGTCCGGTAACGAACGTCTCGAAGATTTCGTCTTTTTGAACTTTTTTTTTTCGTTCGACACGCACAACACGTACGAGTCTCATCTCCCCCAACACAGTCGAAACTCTTCCGCTCTATCTTTGTAGCGCCAGGTAGCCGCGGGTATTTAAAATTAAATTCTATGCCAAGTGGCACAAATGGCAGTGTGCCCGAGATACATCGACGACGAACCTCCCCGCGACGCTGTTCGCAGCTCTCGAGCCCGATGGGCACCAACCGCGCGAGTAAAACGCCACGGCTGTTTTATTCTCTAATTCGTCGACGACAAAGTAACGAAAATTTGTAGACGAGCCTTTCGTAATATCTCTCCTTCACGATTGAGATCGCGTTGTTGAAAAAAAAAAAAAAAAAAAAAAAAAATGAAAAAGCCTCTAAGATCCCCGACGAATAAATGACTACAGTTACCAATCGCTGAATGGGCCACGTGAATAATTTTCTTACACCGATAATCCTCGAGAAACAAAAAAAAAAAACCCATCCATCTTACTTATTTGACAAGCCTCACAAAAGCTCGCGTCGATCAGTCACTCGGTGTGTTTTCGCCCGATGACTGTTATTCGTATATATTTGTTTATGAGAGACGGTTACGGAATATGTCAACTCTCGTAGATTCTCGTCTCGTTCGTCGATCGTCGTTGGCATGGCCGTTGCGTGGGTGGACGAGTCAACCGAGCGTGAGGGTTGGGGGTGGTGGGGGGTTCTTTCGTTTCGAGAGGATGGGGGTGGGGGGAGGGGAGAGCCCCATCAGCGGCAGCCGTCGTCGCCGGGAGGGCACTCGCGACTCACCACGTCGACGTCGACTCTCTGTCGTGCAATTAGCGCGAATCTTTAGAACCGGTTACATAATGGTACACCACACGGCGTACGTGTGGGCCGGAGGCATGGCGAGAGACGATTCTCTTGCTTGCTCGCGGCACCGGCAGCGGGCAAGAGCTGGAATTACGCACTCTCCTTGTTCCATCGCATGAGCTGGTCGTGACTGGTCGCGGTAGCTAGCAACAACATCGTTCCAATAGTACACGAGCACCGGTGTAACGCACGGCTGTGCTCATCTGTGCGGTTTCATCCATCGCAATAACCGCGTATATAACGACCAAAGGGAGCTGCTGCAGATGGTTTATTTACAATCGAGTCACGGACTTTTCCATGCGTTTTTTGCAAAGAAAAAACAAAAAAAACATAGTCGGCGCGCCATTGGAACGAGGTGGATAGAGATTGGAAGAGAAATACGCAGCGAAGCCATAGGAAGAGACAGAAAATAATAGTACCGTTGCGTACAAACCTGTTGGAATCGTCGAACAATGGAAGTAGAGAATCGAGAGCGAGTGTGCATTTCCACGCCGACTGAATTCCCTTAATTTTCGGAGAGACACAGAGAGGGGGGCAGGGGATTTTCGGAGGAGGGGGATGCATGGGTATAGAGGGGTGGTGACGTGGGTGCGTTATCGATGGGAGTGTATAGACGGTGATTGGAGTGAGTCCGGGAGGGATTGGTGGAGGATGCTCGTTGCTCGAGGTAGATATCTCCTTCTATATCTATACCGCAAGAAGGGGCTCGCGAATGATAGAACGAGGGAGGAGAAGGAGAGGAGGGATAGCGGATTGGCAGAGCAGCATGCAGCAGCAGCAGCATCGAGGGGTCGGCTGAAATAGGAGGATAACAACGCCACGTTAATTATGCGTTAACAGCCTCCAATTAGAGACCGCATCGAGCCATACTGGGGCTCTCACTCGCACAGCGAAATATCTCTTTCTCTCTTACCGTACGGCAGTCTCTCATTCTATCATTCACTCTCTATATTATCATTCGCCATCGTTGGAAAATACACTCTTGTTACGCTCGGGATGAATACGGTTTCGTTAATTTGTAATATTATACTCGAGTGTTCATCTGGTTTCATCTATCAGACTTTTATTCGTAATGTATACATTATATGTACTGTGGCGGGGGTTTCCAAACGACTGGGAAACTCTCGATCTCCGGTGACTGCACGGGTCGAAGGGGAAATGGAAGAATTCGGGTTGCAAAAATAAACGATAGTATTCGGAGAAAATTTAACAATACTATAATTCTCAAAAATTTTGAAGATTCGATACAATAAAAACGCAATTAAAAATTAAAGAACATAATTACCAGCAGCGAGTGGTAATTACCGAGATTTTTGTGACGCGCCAAAAATTACCGCGTCACAATATATACATGATGAAGTGAACACATTCATAGCTGAGAGTTTTCTTGTCAATGACCAGAATGTCTGAGAGACATAAGTAAACTTTTCACTGATAATTCTGCCGATGGTACGCTTCCTTACAGCGTTTGCAGCTTTTACCGTTGAAAAGTGGGTCATAGGGGGAGCGGGGGGAGGCAGCGATGATGGATTTTCGTTGGATAGCCGCGCGGATAGGGTGAAACAACGTCGGGAATAACATGTTCACCGAAAACTTACTGAAATATTTTTACTTTTATATTTGTAAACGTGTGTAAACTGAACGTGACGATGAGAGTCTTAAAATTGTAAACTAGCGAAAAATTAACTATGTTGTTTGAAATTTCAATCGATCGATTAGAACGGTTATCGACTCGATCGACTGATAAATCTCAACGACCTTAGTTTTTCAATTCGTCGCTTCTGTTCTTGTCGATCGATTGTCGAAGGGCGTGAGGGACGAATAGAGTAGAACGGGCGGTGAGCAGAGAGCCCAGGGCAGTGCCGAAGGGCAATCAATTTTAATTGCCGACAAATCTTCGAGGTCTCACCGAGTTCTCCCTCTCTAGTTCACATCGTTATAGATATAGAGAACAGGAGTCTTGTAGCTTAGCCGGTGAGTTTCTGGCGCGGCGAGTCTCGTACTCTCCCGTTCCCGAGGAGGAGGAGAAAGAGGAGGGAGGTAGGGGATGTTGATAAATGGAGGACGGCAGAGAAAGCCCGTGCGCGCCAGGGGATGGTGCTACTGGCCGCGCGCTATCCGAGTTATACCGGGCAAGGATATAGAAACGCCGCGAATACTCCGAGGAAGCGAACACACACAGCCAGTTATAAGGATTGATGGATAGATGTTCAGGGAGGAGTAAGGGTGCCCCCCCCCCCTCCCGGTATACCGTTGTGCTGCCTGTGAGGTTTGTACGCGCGGTACGAGCGAATCGAGAAGCAAAGGCGCAAGCTAGTGCTGCATCGGATGAGAGCGAGAAGAGCCTAGAAAACGTCGACGGGAAAGGAGGCGAGGGATTAATATCCTATTCGCGTCTGCACCGTTGCCTCCGTTGGCTTTCTGGCCGGAACGATTTTTCAAGGGAACGCTTTGGCCCCCGGTCCTCTCCACCCCCCGTCTTGCCCCCTTGACGATCCTTTTGCTCATTCGTAAACTTCTTGTACCTTGACTTGTTCTTCTTTCACTGCTTCCCCGACAGACCTTCTTCCGCGTTTTCTCTCTTTCACCCCCTCCCCCTTACTTTGGTAGGGTTTCTGGGTAGATTTTTATGGGGGATTATCTCCATTGCCCATTCCGCGATGGTTCAACTTCACTTCTGTGCACTCCAGCGTCGAGTTTGTCCAACAGGGATGGAGCGCGCGCAATGAGCAAGAAGTCGAATCTCTATATACACTGATCCTGTATACGACTCGTCTCTCCCTCGTTTCTCGACATACCGGTGTATTCGCTAGGTTTTTCCTTGTGTGTTGCATTAGCCGAGCACTAGAAAAGTAACTTCGAAACGATTTTTCGTGGATATCATGGTATGCAAGTGAAATTCGAACGAGCGCCAGCGGTTTACCAAGGAAAATTGATGACGAGTTACAAACGTGAAAGAACGACTGGCAATTTCGCGGATCGTTTCTATCTTTCATTCTTTCTGTATGACACAGGCGAGAGAGGGGGTGCGGGTGCATCGAAGGAAGAACCCGCCTGGCTATTGCTCTTCGGCGTGTCTGGCTCTGGGGCTTCTGCTCGTGGTCGATAATTGAAGATCGAACGTTTCCAATCATCGGAGTACGCGGACTGTGCGATATTCCTCGAATTTTCTTTTCTCTTCCGTACCTCGCCCCGTCCCTTCTCCGTATGTACCGTATCTTTGTCTTACTCTCGTAGCCAGTCGCCACTTCTTCCCTCTCAAGGTTTCCTCTCCCTTTCTCTCGCCAACCTCCTCGGGAATGTCTCTCGTTCTCACGAGAATCGGCTACCGCGTAACAAATTGCAGAGGGGCGGCTGCCCCGCGCGCGTATACCCATCGACGCGAGAAGGATTTAGAAGCGAACGGACGACGACGTCGACGACGGCTTCGCGTGCTCCAAGGTGCTCTGGGGCCTATATCTTTTTCGCACACTTGCTCTACACCGTACCACGACGACGACGACGACGACGACGACGACGACGTAGTTCTCGTCTTCGTCGTTTGAGGCGAAAAAACAGAGGAAAAAACTCGGAGAAAGAGGAAAACGATAGGCGGAGACGGAAAGAGCGGATGAGAAGGGCTCGCGTGGGACACCTCTCCAATCGCCAAGACGACGTCCGGTAATCCCGGGTAATCTATGGCTCGTCCGCCACTTTTATTTTACCTTTTCGTACGGCCACTATACCGGACAGTGGAGAACGAAAGCCCCGTGAGGCCTGGTCACTTTCTACTGCCATAAACGAAAACCACGTGGCTCCGAAGATAGGCGGACAGAACATTCGAAGCTAACCGATGATTACTTGCCATGTCGATAGACGATTTTTATTTTTGTTCTCGTTAATAACAGAAGTTGTAAATATAGAATTCAACATGATGACAACGACCAAGAGGTGCGGCGATTTAAGATAAAAATGCGTTTTTTTTGCCGTTAAAAATAAATCTTATCACAAATTGATAATATGTCCGTACGGGTGCCGAATATCTGTCGGACGACGGCTCCTTAATGAATAGGTTTTTCTTTTTCGCAATGTAAATAAAAATAAAAATGATGCGGTTAAATTCGTGTTTCGCTGGTGCATTAAACAAAGAGGAAGTCTTGAATTCGTCACGCAATCGCGAATGTGTGTCTCGCTGTATTGCGCATATGAACGCCTTCGTGAAATGTAGCTAACTGTGCGAATAAAGCAATAAAGGACATATTATAACCAAAGCAATGATATACTACAATGTTGCTAGATATACACGCGCATATATATAATTATATAGTATTTGGGCAGCGTCCGCCGGAAGTCGTGCGTCACTTCAACACCCGAGTTTTATTACACACACACACACATATACACGAACATAAAGCAAAAGCGGCGTCGTCCACGACCGCAGCCACGATCGTTGGTTCGTTCTCGTTCGCTCACTTTATTTCCTTATCGTTGCGTATAATCGGTAGGCGCGCAATTTCATCGGATTGTTAAAACACGAAAGCTCGAGCGAACAAGTGTGCGCTATAATTGCAGTGAATTTCGACTTTGTCGCTATTCTCGACAAACACGCACGCACACAATTCGCTCGTTTTATTCTTCGCTCACTCTTCGACTTGTCCCCGCATAGCGGTCATTTATTTTCGGTATTTCAGACAGATCTTTCGCATGTAGAACTCTCGTGCACAGTATAAAGCCACGAGAGGTATGCGCGTGGGCGAACGAAAGAGTTTTAACGCGATTATCGCGTCGTCGCTAATTCCTCAGCTGTGCGCTTATCACCTCGGCCGGCCCGGTCTGCGGGTCGAATCGCGAGAGATAGAGAGAAAATGAGCGTAGAGACAGGGACACAGAAGGGGGGTGGTGGTGGTGGTGGTGAGGAAGACCACTAGCCTGTCTCGGGGGTTGCAGGAACGAGGCGCGCGCGACGTGAACACCGGCCCCCAGCCAGAGTAATCGATACGACGAACGTTTCGCGTGCGCTCGATACTCGCGATAGCGCCGCGTATACTACTTCATATACACCGGTGTCTGGAATCTCACTCGCACGTTTGCTACAAACTCGCGGTTGTGTAGAATAATGTCACGTGGACAATTATGACTATTAGCCATTCACGATATTCATATATATATATTCATTTCATGGATAAAAGAGATAAAAAAAGTTCGAGTTTTCACCGTAATATGATAAATAGCAGTACGAATGATGGTTACAACGTTTCGAAAAAAAGTCCCCTCGACATTTCTCTCGTGTAGTTTTTGGAGAGCTCCGTAAGCTCTCTTTCTTCTCGTCTTTTGTCTACTTCCACTGGCTTCATTACATCCTCGTACAGAATTTTTGTATGCGTTGTGCTTCGGCTACGATTCAAGATTCTTGGATCCAAGCCAAGAATGTTTATAGTATCTTCGGGAGTACTTGTCTATTTATTCGACTTTCCGTGTGTACACTGTGCGAGGAGATAATAAGATAGAGAGCGACGAAGAATAAAAGGAGATGTAAAAAAAAGAACAAAAAAAAGAAAAGAAAAGCGCGCTAAAAGAAGTTGGCTGGAGCTTGAAAGAGGAGAGAAGAGATATAGGCGAGTAGACGCAGAGGACGAGATTCCACGCGCTATGCTTGCAAGGATTTCAGAGACGCGCGTGGGGCCCCTTCTTCGAGAGTTTTGCTTTCCTTGGTTTGCTCTCTCGCGCGGGTACAGAGAGATTCGTCGTAAAAGCCCCGGAGGCTCTAATCCTCAGCTCGTCGTGATCTCCGGATGCTCGCTGATAAAAAGGCATTTTCCTTTCACGCACTTCTTTTTCTACCTTTTCCTCGACGTTCTCTCAGGATTTTTTATCTCCCCTTCTCCACCTCGTTTTCCGCTTTGCCAGACTCAACGCGAAGCGGAGAAAGAGGACATCGGCTTGCATGTGAGGAACGCGGCAATATCAACGGTAGGGGGCGAGTAAACCGTCGTATTATGCTATATAAAATATTATACGTTCACATCGGAGTTGCCTCATATTTTTTACCCTCGTTTATTCCACTTTGATATTCTCGTAAAAGCATCGCTCGCTCGCGTCATACACGCAAAATTGCGACCGTTCGAGCGCTTTGCGAAAATAAAAAAAAAAAATTAAATAAAGAGACGCGGTTTTACCTTCCGAATCTGTGACTCGTTATCGAGCCAATGGATACCTCTCTAAAGGAAAATAAATGAATATTCGTCTTCAGTCAATATTGCAATGAAAAAAAAAGAAAAAATTTGAAAACATAAACGAAAAACTCTGGTAAGAGGTTCCATTTATTTCCCCCCGCTTCTCGTTTTTTCATTTTTCTGCTTTTTTTGAACCACCGATGTCCTTCTCGCGTATCTCTTGCACCCGATAGAGTGAAAGAGAGCCGGAGAGAGAGAGAGTCAGATGAGAAAGGCGATTTCCGTCGGTCGATCGGTCCTCGTCGCTGCTTCTGCTGCTGGGAACGATTACGTTCTTGCTGGCTTCGCAGACTCCGTCGGGCCAATCGTTATTGAGGCGACACGAGGGAGAGGAAGCGAATCCCCAAAGTGCACCTCGGTTCTAAATCCATGAAGGAAAGGAGAGGAGAGGTAGGAAATGTACGAAGGAATGGGGAAGCGAGGGAGTGAAAAGCATCGGGAAGGGAGGTTGGAGTACAAGAGAAGGAGGGTGCTGGCTTGTCGAGGGTCGAGTTCTCAACGGATACGCGTTCATCGTCGTGTGTAGTATATGACTGTGGTATATAGACAGGCAGGAGAGAGAGCCAGGAGAGTTGATGCTCCTGTCGGTCACCACCAGCGGGTCACAGCGTGGCAGCAGCTCGGTTGCCCATAGAATTAGAAAGGTTACAGGAGACCGAGAAAGATCTTGGCGAACGAACGTAATACGGGTAATACGGGTACGAAGTGTGCTCTCACTTCGCCCACACCTCGCGATAGATCGAATCTAAGAAGACCAAAGAGACGAGTAGGTCTCACGACAATTTGGTATTCTACTGGCTACACGCGATTTAAGCAGCACAGCCGTTGGCCGTTTTGGACGAATTTCCTATAGTTGACGCGTCGCTTTGAGTCCGGCATACTTCACTAGGACCGTCACTACAGAGTGGACAATGACCGATGAGTGGCCAACGTTGTCACTTATCTTGGCATAGATGTCGTTCAGGATTTGCTTGCTACTTTCGCCACCCTGGCGAGTGGATAAGATCTTGCCGGGACTCGTATTGGGAACGAGAAGCTGCCGAAAGTCGGGGCTTATAGATACCATTCGAGGGAACGGCATAAGGGAAAAGAAGAAGTAGCGGTGGGAGGAGATGAGACGAATCAGGCGAATGACAGAGGTTTATATCAGGAAGCCAAATGGAGTCGAGCTGTTCTCATTGGGTGTCGGCTAACGAGTACAATGGGTCAGGTATTGCGGTCTTTTGCTGACCGGATCGAATCCTAACGCTCTTCTCTCCGTATATCTGCCACTATTCTGCTCGTTCAGGTTTTCTTTCGATGTGGTACCCATATCTCTCGGAATCGACACATTCGTCCGGGTCTTCCGTTGCATCGGACCTGAAATTGGTCCATGTTCTTTGCGGGATTGGCAAGTTCTTCTGTCATCGTTCGCTTCGGCTATCTGTGTACCGTAGGATTAAACAGTGGAAGTAGATTGCGGAGTGGCATGCGATTCAGGCTCTGTGAGAGAAGCGGAGAGCTCACCGATGAATCGAATGGCTCAATCTTCTCGGCAATGTCATACCTCACCGTTTAGGGTGGTGCTCTCGTACTTTTTCCTCGACCAACTTCGCGAGTTACGTCGCACTATTGTTGCCGTCACCGAAACAAAAGAAAAAAGTATATATTTTTCATACCGTCACGGTGGAATATCCTGTTGTCATTTTTACGAGGCGTTTTTGTCTTTCCTTCGTTTTGTTCGCTTTTTTTTCTTCTGCTTCGTTCCCTCGACGTTACTTTCTTGTATACTGGCTCTCGAGGATCGGAGGACCAGTGCGAGAGAGCAACACGATATTCTCGAGACTCGTCGTTCGATAGGTCGTGCCGGCTGGTACCTGCGGAACGGTATCGATAAGCCTTCTCCTCTGCTGGTACCGCGCGCCAGTGTGTTCTCTCGTGCTGCCACTCTTTTACCTTAGCTATCTCACTGCTATCCGTCCGCGAAGCCTTTAGCTCTTCGCTCTTTATATTTTCCACTCAATTCTCGTCGTCGACCTTTATTCGTGCGACTACCAAACATCGTTCGGGCTGAACGAGCATATGGCGCAATCGGGTATACTGCTGAGAAATTTTTTAAAAATTTCGCGTAAAATTTCACGCAATTTCGGAAACCATTTGAAAACAATAAAATATGCACACAAATTTTATCATACATTTTTTTCTCAATTATTTACGTTGCTATACGTACATTTCGCCCTGTTTTCCCCGGTACCTTCACTGCGTAACGCAGATGTTCTTTCACACTTTTAAGCGAATTGAAGGATCAAACGACTATATTCGAGGAGCGGAAGTGCAGTACTTGAATAAAAAAAATAAAAAAAAACACATGAAACAGTAAACGAAGAATCGAGCGAAATGATAGGGACAGTCGAAAATATAACCGGACCCCGGAGTTAGAGTCAACCGTACTCTCGGACTCCCTAAAGAAAACCGTGATACAGCCGCAAGCGAATGGAACGGACGGACTAGACTGCAAACACGTGCATTGGCAATGCGCCATTTTATTTTCGTATTCCCGGCGTGGCGGAGTATATAAGCTGTCGTCGCTGCGTACGTTTTCCGTTTCTCTGCCTGTTTCCACTCGTGCCGGATGGGTTTTCCTCGAACGCCAAGCAACGGCTGTACCGGTGTTCGTCTTGGACGGGCTTATGCCGTTCTATTCTTCAATCTCTATCACGTTCATTCACTCGTTTTCACTCGGTCACTTTCTCGAAACATCGCGATATTGTTTGCGCTCTTCTCGAGTTTTTCCTTCGGTGCTGTGCGAAGGAAAAGATCGACCAACACCCGCCTGATCTTGACCTTTCGAATGTTATTGCAATGACTCCTTTCTTTTTACACCTTCCGGTCTATATTCCCATAGTTTACTTTGCCTTAATCGACTTCTATTCTCGGTGCTTTGATAGCTCGAATTCTTTTATTTTTCTTCTTCGGTAAACAGAGTAATGAAGAGTTTTCGAAGTTTCAGTATTAACGAGAAAAAAGTTGTATCTCCCCATCGTTTTTTCGTCTTTTTTTCGGTCAGTGTTCCTCGCCGCATCGACAGGAAACGCGTGAGACTTTGTTTCTCGCTGGCTTCAAACGTCTCGGGACTGCAGAACGTCGTGGCCTCTTGCATAGCGCGTGTTTCAGAATCTGGAAAGATTCCAGGCAATTCCGGTAGCGCGAGAGACTCGCTTCCTTGGTAATTGCGCATGGAAATTTATGTCGGATGAACGATGTTTTTCGTAGCCGTGCCCTTCTCCTTCCTCCGTTTTTCTTCTGTCGTGTCTTCTGTTTCGTCTTTTTTTCGTTCACCTCTCGCTCGTTCGACACGGAGAGGTTTAGATTTCTCGACAAATCACAGACGAAAGGGAGCGAGGATTCTCGCTTGTTGCAGAAATCACCGGAGCGAATCAATTCGAACCTTGATACGAAAAAATTATCTTGCAAGGGTTTTTAGGACTCCGACGAGACTTTGCGGAATCGAATGCTAATCGAGTATCGGATTCCTGGTTGGGATTAGATTTCTCGGGGTCTCTGGCAGCTCCTTTGCCGAGTTGTAACGAAATAGCACATCGTTTGCCGGGGTAGAGGGCGTCGAGTTCTTCTACGTGACTCTCACCTTTCTTTTTTTTTTTTTTCGTTTTCGTTTTCGCTTTCGCTGATAACGCGAGATCCTCGTCGAACGGTCTCACGATTTCACGCTTCGATAAAAAAATAAAAAACAACCCGGCGCAACAACTTTGCCACTTGTTCGTTGTTTGTTTAAAAATCATTGTGTTCTTTCGCCGTGGCGAAAATTTTTCATTAATTGATTGATTCCAGCTTCGGTCGTGTGGCACTTAAAGCGATAACTATATGTATACACTGCGAGATATTTTACCCACTGCTTTTCCGTCGTATTCGAGATACGATCGAACTTCGTGACCTTCAGTTTCCCAAGTGTCAAATTATTACGGTCACAGATTATACGACAACAATGGGCTTCGAGATAAGCGTCGATGTTTTCGAGATTTCGATAAACATCGCTATATCTTTTTGTCGTGGGCCTGGAGAACAAGAGTTTACGTTATTTCGAACGTTGCAAAAATTAAGATGCATACGAATACGTGACAAAAGTAGAGGTTTTATTATTAAACGCTACGCTCTATTCTTGGATGGCGAGAAATTATTATCCAGTAAGAATGTCGTACGTATTTCGAGGCGAGAAAAACAGAGTAAAAGTAGTAGATACCGAACGAAAGAAGTGAACTTCGGTGCCAAGAAAATAAATAGAAACTTTGCGTTAGTTCAGGAGAGCGTCTCAAAACTGTAAAGAATCTTCCTTTTTTCTTTTATTATTTGTTTTTTTTTTTTTTTTTTTTTTTTTTTTTTTCGGAACTCGCAGAAGCGAGAAACGTTGAAGTTGAGAGTCGTTCGCCCTCTCGTTGTTTACCCCGGTGGATTCTCGATAGGAGAAGGAGGGGGGGGGGGCGGGGGATATAAATACGATCGCGATAAATAGATTTTTGGGACACATATGTTCAGTACGCGTAACGGCAGTCGCGCGATATTTATCGTCACATCCGAACGATCTTATCTTTGAACATTGACGCGATTGATAAGTACGATAAGATAATTCGGTGCTTTCAATTTATTTGATCATTGCTCTTCGGTGAAAGCGCCGCATCGAAGTTTGTGTGACTCGTACGAGTACTGCATGTCTATTTACCGACGTGTTATCTTTCTTTATGTTTCAGGTGAGTCGAATAATCATGATCATCGATATCGAGCAAAAACGAACAATTAATCGATCCTCCGTTGACACACGGCTGTGAGTACAACTATTCGATATGCGGCGACAAGTAATCTGTTTCAACACCTGTGAGCATTGAGCAAAGATATATAGTTAATTAAGTATTTGACGATTACATAATGATTTAAGAAAGCAAAAGTTCCGCTAGAAATAAGTTCTCGAGAAAGAAAAAAAGCTAAAGAAATTATAATCGCGCACGTTCGTGGGATTCGAGGGATTCGAGATTGAATAGCCCTTTTCCCATAGCGAAAACTGCATCCTCGGTCGACGTCTCTCGGGTGCGAGCTGCCCGTACCGCGGGTGCGTTTCACTGGCGAGCTCTCCGTGCTTCTTCGAGGTTGTCGAGTACAGAATTGCGGTAAAATGCTCCGACAGGGAGTATAATTACCGATTTCTTCGTGATACCTCTCGAGGGCACGAGTCACGAGTTGAGATAATACAAAACAACGAAAAAAACAAAAAAAAAAAAAAAAGGAAAAACACGGCAAAACGCCAAGGTTACTTCACCGTGCCGAGATCGAGGTGAAGTATCCCACTTTTACCTCTGCGCTTCGGAGAGCCCGAGCCAAAAGACTCTGCGGAACTATTGAGTGTTCGAACACTTCGAGATTTCACAAATCGATCTTCGTATCCATTCAGCAATAAATATTGGTACTTCGAGAGCGATCCGCTTCGACAAACTCCAACGAACCTTCCTTCAATCTTTATCCCTTTCCCCATTCTCGCGAACAATGAAAATCCCCGACTACGATGTTATTCTCACGATTGACTTTCGACCTTAAAAAAAAAAAAGAAAAAAAAAAAAAGAATGAGCTTCGCTTCGATAATACACAATGCGCGCGCTCGTTCCCGTTTATACATTCCCGGTTATATCGAGCGTACGGTATTATAACGCGCTTTCTCCAATCCTCGGTGACTTCCATTCGATGTTTCTCTTCCCTCTTCGTCTCTTGTCTGCCTCCCTTCGTTCTTCGTACCTATATTAAAAAAAATAATGCCGTCAACTTCGCCTGGAGGTTGGGAAATGTTCCGTTGACTCAAAGAAATAGTAATAGCGTCAACAGCAATTCGTTTGAAGCAATTCCATGGATTTTTTTGAGTCAACTACGTCATGAAGTTGTACGGTAACATAATATTCGTTTATCAGAACCACGAACACAATTAAGGGAACTACCATGTGTGGTTCTTCCGAAGAGGTTGAGTCAAATTCACCGATGCCTTTGTCGCTCGAAGCCTTGCGAGGTTGACTCTGAAATTCATAAAACTTCTCATCCCCTCGTTGACTCGCGTTGAAATAGTCAAATATACCAGTAGCTTTGGTGCACGAAGCTCGTCTCTTCGCATTTTTTTGTTTCCTTCGTTTTTTCTCTGTATTCATATACAGAGGAAAGACGAAGGAAACAAAAAAAAAAAGGAAGAATATTGCGCGCGCAAGGGAGCGTCACTGCGCTGTTGTCTGCCCCCTGAGAACTGCCGTGAGAGCATCTCTCGTCGACGGTGGTATTCACTTATCTCTTTGGCCTCTCCGTACGATAGAGCGCCGAGCGGTTACGTTTCTATTTTTCTTCTCTCGACGACGATTGCCTTAACGAAACGACGAGAGACCGGACGGGTTAGCTTACGGTTCGTACCATGCGCGACTGGGGGATTTCATACTCTTCTTACATTCGTTCCTCCTTCGCGGAACCCACCCCTTCGCGACCCCTTTCTCCCAATTCCAGATCGTTCTTCGCCACGCCGAAATCCTCCAGGGATTCAGCGTCGGGCACGAGGCTCTTCCGGCGCGGCGATATTGGAATTTTGAAAATCCTTCGCCTACGCGAAAGCTTCGCTCAGAGCGACACGGCGGATCAATGTGCGACAGCCACCCTTATTCTCTCCGTGCCTCTCGCAACCCGCTCACTTATCTCCCGGCTTTCTACTCTCCATCTACTTAAAACTTCTTCGTTACCTAAATACTTTGCCCTTTTAGTCTCTTACATCTCTTTGCGATACTTCTTCCGCGTGTATAAAAGCGCCGCGCTAAATACGGCGAAACGGAATACTGCTGACAATTTTTTAGAAATTCAACGTGTAATTTGACAAAAATTGAGATAAAATTGAAAAAAACTCTCCAAAAAATCCAACTTGCATTTTTTTTTTAACATTTAACAGCAATTTGTTCTCAAATTTGATCTCAATTGTTGCTGTTTTAATGTGACCATTTTTCTCCCGCTCACCCCTATTACAACGTAGTGCTTCCATCTTTTCTTGTTCGCTATTATGCGGCACCGAGTTTTTCCCTCGGATGTGTACTTCTTTTGGCGCTATACTACTGAGAAATACACACAGTGCACTTGAGGAAACATTCGTGTGAACGGCAAGTCAGCGGAACGTAAAGTTTTTCTTCATCGTAGGGTGGACGGTACCGCATCTCGGTACGTTTTCCAAAAACAATTTGGCACTCTATGCTTGCGACCGGATAACTCGTAAGCTCGGGAAGGCGATATTCTTTCGCTCGGACGATTCCTCTCGCTTTCTGACCCATCGGGAGGGTATTCATACAGTTATCACAGCAGAGAGACCTTCGACTTCAACTTCTATTTTGGTACAAAAGATAGAAAAAGTGCGACGACATACCGTTGAACCTTTTTGGCAAAACGATTCGCGCGAGAATGCGAAAACGGAAATCTGGTAATACGCCGAGAATTATCCGGCGTGCGCAACATCGGTCAAGCAGCAGCAGCAGCAGCTTTACGTCGTCGTTCATTCCCCTCGCCTGGGGGTCTTCTCTCGCCAGAATTCTCGCGCACATTCAGAAGAAAATCTTGGCGCGATCGCGTTGAGATTTCGAAATTATTACTGTTATACATATAAAACTCAACATCGTTCGTTGCGTTAACGGTTCTCTTTTTATCCAATATCACAACATTGTACTCTCTTTGTCCTCCATGTGCGTGTGTGGGTACCAAAGTTGTTGTGAAATTTTTCGCGAGCGTAACGTTGGATATTTTTTTCTTTCATGCCTGCGCACTAACTGTGTACTTTTCTTCGTTGTTTCTTGCTCCCTTACCGCACCCCCCTGGTTTACCCGTTCATTCGCAACTCGTTCGCATTCTTTCTTTTGCTTTTTTTTTTTTAATTTATTTTTTTCCGTAAAAAATAGACGGCAGTATCCCAAACGGCCGCAGGGTATTACGACGAGACGACCAAGAGACTCCAACTGTGTTTCACTTCCAACGGGGCAACGGCAGCTCGTTTCCTCGATCCTCCGCGGCTCGTCGTCGTTCTCCCTCTTGTTCTTTTCTGCAGTTATATATACTCTCACCAGCGCTGGTACCTAAATGTACACGGTATTCGGTGCGCTATATATGTCTCTCTCTCTCTCTCTCGACGTAGTGACAATCAGGAAAAGAGCCCGTGGGCTCTCTGACCTTATCCTTTTCGCCATTTCTTTTATTCTACCCGCCGTCGTCGACGGTCGTGGGCAACTTTGTATGTACAGCGCTCGGGCTCTTCTCTCGTCTACAGTTTCATCCTGAGCCTGATGTGCGTCGCTTTTCCCTCATCACCGCTCCCTTAATCTATTGTCCTCGCGTCGGCCAAAAGAAAGCGAGAAAATACTGGAAAGGAACATTTTTTTTCGACCCCTTCGACTTTAGTTGCAGTCCAGCGTCTATAGATATATATTGTATTTCTCTCTGGAAAAAAGACTTTGCGATAAACATCGACATTATATCCAAATCATGAATTCAGTTCTTCCAGCCAATGAGAATCGTTCGTTTCCGATCTGCTGTCCGAATCAGAATTACAATGGCGCGATGAGGTTGATAATAGTAAGTTGTAAGGATAGTACGCTGTAAGAAATAAGAGGTTTCACGCAATGGGGATGGTAATATTAGGGTAATTTTTTAGCGTCTCATAACTTAACCTATCGAAAAAGCATGTAGAGGAGAAACCATCTTGAAAGGGCTCAAGCGGAGCGCGTGAGATGTTCCCAGTGTATTGCATAATTCACATTCGTTTTGCGTCGTGAGTAACGCAACCCTTTTTACACCTCGTAACAAACCCCTCGTCTCTCGTAGATGCGTACATCCCTCTTTCCAACGCTGCACACAATATTCCCCCAACATCTACGTGTCTTTTCCCATTGACACAAGGCTCGTAGGCGTTGCTAATACCTTCTCGCGTGGGGCTTCTATCATGTATCGAATGGGCTTTTACGGATTCCCTAAATTATCTTCAGTCCGAGGCGAAAGAGCAAAAGTATACGTTAGCGCGCTTAGCCATAGTCGAGTTTAGTTAGATAACTTTTTTGAATGTAAAAAAAAGCAACGCCCTGGAAAGATGTTGATTGTTCGATAACCACAGACATTTTTCGAAACAAAGTTCTAAGATCTTATGCTGAACCTCGAGAACTTGGAAATGAATCTTTGAGAGACTTTTTTGAAGTACCAAGTAGCATTGTACATGTAACACTACCGCATTTGCCGTAATTTGCTTGAATATGTGAGCACAACGCTTGAAATTCTACGCCCTTGTGCTCTCAGAATAAATGTAACTCCTTGAACAGACATATACACAAATATAATACGCTGTTACATACAAATAGACCGGTTATAGTCGCTAGTCGATGGAAGCCCGACTGCGTTCAATTCCACGAATCCGTAGCCACATTATAGGAGTAACGAGCGGCTGGGACTTGAAGAGACAAGAGGCATGCATGCTCTAGTAACTGGTACATCTATATATTGGCATATGTATATCAATGGTATACATATATATATGTATACAATATATATACATAACCACCATTGATGAGCCACGCGTTTCTGCACGAATACACATGAAACTTGGTCTGCAACTGTATGCGAGTAGTTCCCTCTCGCGTCTATGTAGCGAAGATAATACACGGCTGCCTAGCTTGCTCGATGTTCTCGTGTCCCTGGGTATCCACTGTACGTAGCTATCCAGTTTCCGCTATCGGGCAATTATTCCATTCGATATTCGCGCTGCAAGAGCCGGCGTACACCCGCTAATAGGGCTACGGCTCTAAGCTTCCGTGCTGCAGATACATAGGTTTATGTACTACACTAAACAATAGCATTCGTCTCATATACCTATATACGTGTGGAAATGCATAGAGTAGCCTTGTCGATTCTCCCGGCTTTCCATGTAGGCGCCTCCCCCCCCCCTCCCGCCCTCCTTTAACTCTCCTCCCCGCAAAACCCCCATTGGAACGTCGTTATAATTTAGGATCAGATATATATGTTCTTCGCTATTATATTCAATGGTTATTTCTCGTATCATTCTTCTCTATCGATGAATTCTCGAGAGGCGGATAAATATGTTCGTAGCACCTAACGTTAAGAGAGACCGCGGGAGGAGTCGGAACACTTACCGTAGTACGCACTCTAATTCCATACAGTGCTGTACAATCTTCGGTTTTTTACCGAGTTTGTTTCGAATTGCTCTGGTCCTCCGTATACGTTAGATTCACCATTTTTGTAACCCACCCGCTGACGAGGGTGTTCCGTGAGCACCGCGAATTTCGATGGATTTTTTTCGTGGTTGTAAATCTCGATTACGTTGACTTGCGACGATAACCACTGGAACGTTATACTCCAAATTAATGCAGTGCAGCCATTTCTTTTTTTTAACGAATGAGAGTGATATTTGTTTTGAATTTGCTTGACGGTGCGAGCGGAGGAATTAAACATTTGGCGCTCAGCTACGGCGCACGTACCCGCATATACCCTTTGACGGATTAAGCTTAAGCATTATTTTGATTCTAATTTTTATGAGAGAATATGATCGACAAACGAAGTTATGAATTTTAACTATAGCGTCTCACGCGACGCTCCAGAGAGTTACCGACGTATCTCGCGGGCATCGCATAGAAATATGAATTATAGTTTCGCATCGTTCGGGATTCTTTATAACTTTAAGATAACGTATCGCGTGTAGCACCGGAGGGGAGGAGATCACGGGATCTCGCATACGCACGCTCAATCCTTACGGGGGTTAGCGACGACCCTACTAAATAAAGATAAGAATCCGTGGTCTGCGAAACGACGAACGTTGAACATACACGACCCTCTCTCTTTATCTCTTTCTGGATTCTCGCGTAAAAGAGACGAGCAGCAACTCCGCTTACAGATCCATGCGGTGTAGACCGCGGGCGCACCTTTATTAAAATTCGCTGATCAATGAATTCGGGGATTGTTCGCGGAGGGAAAGAGAGTAGGGTCGAGAGAAGGTTTGTCGTCACCTCAGCGCGTTCGACCCAAACCCCTCGGCGCCTCTCCCTGATGAAATCGCCTTTCTCCCATAACGCTCTGGCCGCAAAGCAGAAGAATAATGAAGTGACGGGAAACGAAAATGGAAAGGTATTGTAGGAAGGTTGATAGAGTAGAGGCTATTACAGAAGCTTTATACGAAATGTGTTCGGTTAGTCGGAAGGGCAAAAAAACGAAAAAAAAAAGAAGTCTATTATTGTTTTTTTTACGCGAAACTACTTTTGGCGCTGGCGTTGGATCGCGATATTTTCCAATCATCCGGTAGTCACGAGACACGCGTAGATGCAACGGCCGTAAAAATAAAATAATGGAAAGGATATATAGTTTAGGGGAGTGTAAAGAGAGGAAACGACTGGAAGTCTGTGGGAAGTCGGTCGGTGTGTGTGTGCGAGCGTATGTGTTGAAGAGAAAAGCCGTGAAACTAGGAAGGAAGGGTACGCGAAATGAAGAGGTAACTTAGTTTCGTCGCCGTATCTCTCGTGTGCCACGGCGTTGAGCTGAATTTTCTTCCTCTACCCTCGAGTTTTATTGGTCGCCCGTCTCGCTAATACAATTATAAAGAAACAAGAGGGCATTTCGGTACACGCCGGCAAGAGTTCCGGCGTACACTGTATTTTACAACATTGCCACCGCTTCGCTCGTCTTCCATATACGGTATACGCACTTTGGTCTGTATAACGCTCCCAAGTGTCGTAGATGTGATGCTCGCCGAGGCTGCATTGCATCAACCCCTGTACGCTATTTCTATACCTCCTCTTGCCTCTGCTACCCTTCATTAGATTACAGCGGCGAGTAATACGAGAGTAGACCGATGTACGCGCGCACCCCAACTCACTCCCCCTGACTCCGCCAGCGAGATTATAAATTCCGTGAAAGCCAGTCAACCAAGAATGCACAACATCAATTTCCCATTACCGGAGAAAAAGCTCAACATGTGTCGTACGCTTGACGATCACGCTAAATAATGGCTTTGCGAATAGCTCTGATTTACATTACGAGCGATTTACTTGGCTCTTTAACTTTCTTTTTAACATCCTCGACAGTATCGGCGCGCCTTCGTGGTTGTCAATAGCCAAAAATGCACATTTTCTTTTATATATCTGACGCGGCTTTCGGTTATTAAATATTCAGCTCGGAGCAAAATAAATCTCGGATTTGCGTTCAACGGGGAATAAGATGTAAATATGATGTCTGAACAGAATTTCAACGAGTAATTGCAAAAAAAAAACATTTATTTTGTTTCAGGCGCAATGGTAGTCCTTCTTGGATACATTTCGCCTCGTCTGTATTTGTTTTTCTCGAATTTCACTTTTACCTTCTAAAACGATAATTATAACTGGTCCAGCGACGTGCGTAATCCCGACAATGAACACTCGGAATATTCCAACTTCGTTTAAACAGCAGTCCAAAAACGTACGGAAAAATGTCCGCATACATTTCGCCAAGATTTCAGTCACCACTCTCGGCTCTCGGCTCTCGTTCCTCACCCTCCTATCACGGTCACGTGTCCCGCAGGACTTGCTTGTGCAAACACGCGAAGGAAGAGTGAGATAGCCATTGGAGCTTCAGCAGTTCGCTACAGACAATGGAAATATCCCCCAGTGTATTTTCAAGCGCGCGATCGAGTCATAGAGGGACCATCGCGTTCACTGTCCACGGTGGTCTCGGCCACATTTGAATTAATCGCGCGTCTACCTCGCTCACGTGCCCCCTCGCCCGGTGCGGATCCAGAGGCTTTTCCAACTGGTATGGGGGTTTCCATGAATCTCGAAATCCGTGGAATGGCCGGTCTCGACGCTCGTGATCCTTGCGGAAATAACTGCAGGTCGACCGCAGCGGCAACAGCCGCTGCTTCGACGGAACCTCGAGAATCCGTTCTCATTGAAGCCAAACCATAGTGGGTTGATGCAGCGTAGTGGGATGCTGCTTATCCATCCAGCAGTGAACCAGCACCCCCTTATTTCTTTTTCCTCCCGTATTCTCGTACTGGTATCCAAACCACACGTTTTTCTCTTTCCTCGTTAACTATAGCGACGAGTAACTGGGCGTTTTGCAGTATTGCACTACACAAACGTCGATATACTATGCATATTCAACATACGCGAAGGTTATATCAAGAACTTGTTCAACGGCGCGTATAGAAATTGCGATAACGTTACCGTTTATCCGCACGACCGACCTTACCACACCCAACGTTGGTACAGACCTACATATATTTATATATTTTTTTTGAGGTCGTCATTACAATCGCATCAGCATTTCTGCATTTACCTGAGATTGTGAAATAGAAATAACTATATGTACCTACAAGTGTGAGGATCGGATCTCGCTCCGCGAGCTTTCCTCACTTCATTAAATCTCCTTTTCCATGCTGTATATTTCGTCCTCTCTGAATATCTCTCGATGCTCCTTGATCCACCAAACCCGCGGGAATCCTGGCGCTGCAACGGTTTTCATCTCCCCCTTCTCTCCTCTACGATGCGAGGAACTACCGAGAGCGAATCTCTCGGTGATGCATCACCGCGAATGAATGATGAATTATTCATACAATCAGTTTCAGCGAGATTCTCCACCGGAACTACAACCACGACGACGCTGGTGTTTCGTTCTTCGTCGTCGTTCTGTTCACTTTCTCTTCGTCTATCTTTATCCCGTACCAAATTTCCATTGCATCCAACTTGCCGCATAGTTGTACCGACGATTTAAGATTGCCCCTTACCCCGATTTCGAAATAATGTCTCATTGACGTCGACTCGTTTAAGCGTCATTACGGACCGACCCTTCGGCGAAAAAAAAAAAACCGTGCAAACGAGGAAAGAAACGAGAAAAAGATAAAAAAAATGATTCGGCTAAATGTCGATAAGGGCCGAGCTTCGAGGCGCAAGATATGAAGTACAATCCAGTATAATATAATATATAATTTATCGGAGCTGCGGGAATTCATCGGAAAAAAGCGAACCCAGAGGATGAGAAGTTCAGACGAGAGAAAAAACGAGTCGTGGCCGGAGCGAAAACGAAACTCAATTCTGAGTTTTTGGGACAAATGTGACGTACTTATACTGGATAATGGCTTCGTTCTTTTTTCTTTTGTTTTTTTTATCGTCCTCTTCTGTACGTTTATTTCCCTTCTCTGCTCTCGCTCTCTCGTGATTTTTTCACCGGGAATGAGTGTCCTCGTTACACCTCACTGAGGATAGAACAACGAGACACAGGTATAACTTTGGCTGCTCGTATGGTATGGACCCAGCAGGAGTAGCAAAAATGAGAGAAGACCCTTTCGGGTTTCGTTCATTGTGAACGTAAGCCAAGGGAGGGGCGGGAAGGTACACAGAGACGACGAGGCTATAACACCGTGAGGGAAAAAAGAGTGCCGCGTGAAGTCGCCATGAAAAGCAACTGCAACGCATAAAACCCAGACGCGGGATGGAGGCGAACGAACCGAGGCCGGTCTGGTTATATCAGCAACGTTTTTCGCGTTCCTCGCGGCTGCACAATTTTCTCGTTGCATAGGTGCCGGATGGAAACCGTAGACCGACTGCGTTCGGCTCTCGCATACGTTTCATCCTACACACTATAATGGCGCGCGCGAAGGACTCGGAGGCATTGCTCCTTCAAAAACTTCCGTGTACCCGCTCTCGGCTCGTTCTACCCGTATGACGGTGGGGTGTCTCTGTATACGACGAAGAAGAAAAGCTGAAAAAAAATGAGAGAAGATGAATAGCAACAGCGGAAGATGTTGAGAATAGACGAAAGAAAAACCTCGTACAGTAGCGAAAAAAAGGAAGAAAAAGAAAAAAATAATAATAAAAAGGAAACAAGCAAGCGAAAACGGAGAATGCTCTAGGAAGCGAGACGATGATTTAGACGAAGGGCGAGGCGAGGTGAGCGAAAAAAAGGTCTTGGCTACCTTTTTCTTTTTTTCGCGTATATGTTTCTAGCTTGGCGTGCAAAACTTCCGACACCCTCTAGTTTGCCTTTCGCGTATACGCGAGCCGTTCTTCTCTTTTCCCTGTGAAATATACTGTACATCATAGCCGTACTCACTAAAGTATAGGTATCCGTATGGTTGAGCTCCGAGCGACTTAAGAGCTCACGCGACCTGGAACTAATGTTCTCTTTCAACGTCGACGAGAGATCTCTTTTGCCGAGCAAACTCACATTTATACGGGGTTAAAAACGTTTATTCAGAACAAATTTAGTCTCGGATGTGTATACACCCGCGGCTATATAGATATGTTTATTCACTCCATAGGTACTCTCCGATGACGTGCTTGATCAATCCTTCTTTTTTTTTTCTTTTGCCACATCTCTTGGGAAGATAAAAGCATGAATACTTCGACTCTTCCCTACTATACACATAATGTGCGCAAACAATTTATCTCTCCTCTTCGGAGAAACTCGGTTGGTCGCTTCAATTAATTGCGAAAGTCACGATGCCTCTTCGCTGCAGCCGCCGATAATGAAATATCTCCGCGGAAGAATAAGAATAAAAAATATAAAAAAATAGGAGGGTAAGGGGAAACGCGCCCACCACTCTCTCGTTATCGTTGTCTCGTGTCCCGTGGCTAGGGCGTCGTAGTTGTTCGAGTTGAGATTTCAGCGAACGAGGGAGAGAGCTCTTCTCCCTCGTCAAGCCATTACCCAGGATTTTAACGAGACAGAACGGGAGCTCTCTCGCTCGTGAGAGAAACGATGCATTAAACTGCACGAGGTTCGGAGAAGAAAACAAATGTCGTATCTGGATTCTTTGGCTTCGGCTTCGAAATCTCATCGCGCGAGGGTGTCGAGTCGTGGAGTCGAGAGTGTCGAGAATTTTGCTCAGTCGATAAATCTAAATGGTGCAGAGGGCAATGGGGGGGTGGGGTTAGTCGGACCCGAAGAAGCGTAGAAGCGACGGAGGAGATGGAGAAGGATATACGCGTGGCAAGTGGCGCGGTTCTCATTCTCGTTTCGTAATGGGAAACTCACGAGGGAATAAACCTACGCTGAAAGGATGGAAGAGGCTCGAAATTCGAAAGGCTTCGCCAAGGGGAGTCACCGATATAGCTTGGAACCACCGGGGATTTAACGGTTAACCGTTTAGCGGGCATTTCGTGTGCGATATACACTCGAAGCGACAGTTTCTGGCCCTCGCTTCCTCTTAGGCTTCCTCAAGCTTCCTCGCAGCGTGTAGTTCTCGTTTCTCTTCCTTCTACCGTGTGCGTTTTCGGGAGGTGAATGCCGCCCGCGAGTCCCGAAGTACTCGGGGGCTGGTGAGTTTCTGCCTCGAGATCTCGGGGAACGACCGCAAACTGCCGGATTACCGTTCTGCAGGAAGAAAAGTTGGGCTTTGGCCGTGCGGCGTTCCCTAAATCACTCGAAGCTATCCCACCAGACCGAAGCTTAAAGGCACTCGTTGCCCTCGTCTTGCGATCCGGAGAATCTAGAAATCTTCATCACTGCTTCGTCACGGTAAAGTCCACAAGGATATACGATAATTATCGTCTCATAGTGATCAATGATGTCGCAATTTGTTCGAAATTATAATATACATACGCATGTATTTCCCAATACCGTTCATTTAGAGAAAAGAAATGCAAATGCAATTCGTGCTTTGGTTGTGAATAGGGTGGGAAATCCTATTTCCGGAGTCCTATAAAGGGATAAGCCATTGCGATAAACATCCACGACTACGAACACGGGTCAGAATCACGGGACCACAGGGAAACGGATAACTCCCCTCTTTTGTACCAGAGGACGGTCGGTAGTTAAATAAAATAGAGAAGAAAAAATCGACGCAAAAAGCTTAAAGTGCCAATATAAATTTTATATGCAACCCGTGTTCACGTCAGTTATATGATTTAATTCGTCACGTATATTACCTATGTATTTTCGCTTATGTTGTCAAAACTCACATGCAATTGTGTGTGGATCACGCGAGTATTAAAGCCCAAACGCGAACGCATGCTTTCGAGTCATAACACCGCCCACACCTTATGTTCATATTTCCTCGGATTAGAGCATCACGAGCGACAGCAGCAGCAGCAGCAGCAGAAGCAAGAGCAGTAGCGGTATACGACGCAAATTAAAGTCGAGTGGTGTTTCATGAATAATTGAAGGCCCTTGGAGTATTCAAGGTGTACGCGTGCTCCCGTTCGTGCGGGCAAGCGGCGCTTCTCCGGCGTTACAAACTCAATGCGCGAACCTTTTTGAACGAAACCGGGAACTTTGGTAGCGTCGAGAAGCAGGGAGAGAGAAAGCGGAGAGGAAAATCGGGGTGACTGGCCAGATCCCTGTCTTCTTCGTAGTACTCGAGTCTCGCGTTTTCAACTTTTTTACCCGACGCGTATAGTATATATAGCAGAGATATTCTTCATACACAGCCGAGGACTAACGTTATGCAGAATTACTGACGTATAGCATCCCCGATCTTTCGTCCCTCTTTGTACCCTTATTTTGCACCCTCTTTCTTTATTTTTCATGAATATTTATCGCACTATTTTTTTTTTTCGCTAAATCCGCTGCAACGGCGTGAAAATGCACAAAAAAATCGGGAAATTCTCGCCTTGGAATGTTTCCCTCTTGTCTCGTTTTTATTTATTTTTGTTTGCTTTTTCGTCGCGGTATTTTTTTTGTGCGAGGAAACTGAATCACGAGAAAAATTTTCTCCCCATCGAAGATCGCGACTTGACGCGGTTGTAGTCACCGGACGGAAACGATGGAAGTGATTTCGGCGCCTCGAGCTGCGGCGGTGCTGCTGTTGCTACCGGAGGCTTGTGTGTAGGTATGTCGCGGATGTTGGATATCCCTTCGTAAGGGGAAGGGTGGTTGCGGAACGTTGACGCCGTCGGGTTTTCGACATAACGAAATTTACAAATGCGAGGAAATTGCCTCGCAGCAACGAGAGAGGCAGCGAATCGAAAGTATTTCGAATGATCTATGACCGGAATTTCGAGTCCCTCGATTTTATCTCACCTTTATCCGGTCCTCTTATAGAAATAGCAATGATTCGCAGTCTCGTCGGCGAAGACACGGGTTTCGTCCGATACAGCAAGATTCGCGTAATGCAAATATCTGGCAACATCCGATGTGATCGCCTACTCATTATTATTATACGATTTCATATACGCTTGCAACGATCGAAATGTCCGGTAGATTTCATGGCCCACGCGTTATATTAATATAGAGTGGAGTAGCCATAAAGTTCAAGGTTAGGTTAGTTTATACGCTTATATATAAACGTTTTCCGTGGCCGGTTATAAATGTAGCCGAGAGGAGCAGGTACGGCGGTACGTGTAGCTGAGAAAAAGTGGATTAAATCGTCGGTTATCTCCTCCTGCACAGAGTCTATACATAGTAAACCTTACCACCGGGTCTCACCGATGGTAAAAGAGCCCGTGCAGCACGAACAGCAGCATCCACAGCGAGCATCGTCTCTCGCTTCTCTAAGCCCTTCGAATTATAACCCCGGCTTTAGTCCGCACAGGTTTCGACCGCCCAACCTCGCCAGTCACGCTCAGAACGTTTATTACCACTATCCAACCCCGCCGAAGCTCTATCGTGCGCTCACGGTCCTATCCCTCTCTGTGTGCGCGTTGCGCTGGCCTCCTCGATGTTTCTCGCTCGATTACCGAGCGTCTCGATCTTCCACCGCGAAACTCCCATATCGTCGCACTGGTCACGTACCATATAAGGAGGAAAATAGAAAAAAATCCTTTTACTCGGGACAAAATGGATTATCCCAGTTCGGTACAATTCCAACGGTTCGGTCAATGTTTTCCGTACGTTATTCTATTCTTGATTCGACTAATCATTCGAAAAGATTTCGCACCTCGAAGGTCCGTTGGGTGAATTGAAATTAAAAGAAAAAAAATGGCAGAAAAAAAAACGCAAATTGCCAAATCAATTTAAATTTTATTATTACGCATTTTTTTCAGCAATATTATCAAAGTTTAACAAAATTTTTTTCAAACATCGTAATATTTTATTGAATTGTAACTCATTTTTTTTTTTTCAATTTTTTACGATTGATTTCGTTTCCGTTCCGCTCTCCCGTATTTGAAGAAATTATTGTTCGTCGATTGTCGAATAAATGTGCTATAGAAGATACAAGTTTATCGTCGATTTATGTTTGTTCTCATACTCGGTGAGCCTGGAGCCGCCAAGATCATTCTAATGCCTTATTTCACCATCCACCTCGAGAGATACGGTCACGCTTCGAGCGTTTATTATTCTCCCGTTGACGGCCACGGGAACTCACCTCGCGCGTGGGGCGGGGATTTGCTTTGAGGAGCACCAGTATAAAGAACGGCCCGGAGCCACACGAATCGGGTATAGTTTTATATCTATAGCTATAACTAACACGGTTATATACATATAGTACATAACACTCGATCGTCGGCTGCATGCATTCTTCACATTTCGCCGAGCACCACGCACGCACCCCGCGAGTGGTGCATGCATCCTCTCTTCGTGAAAATAAAAACCCTTCGTACCATATATATAGGGAGGGAGGGGAATGGGTTGGTCGAATATTTCAAAGTCAGCAGTAGCGCGTTCGCTGGATTCTGGACAAAATCATTTATCAGCGTCGAGGCTTCTCCTCCCACTTCGCCTTCCCCCCTCGCGACACTCGCCCCGTCCGTGTCAACGGCTCCTCTCTCTGTGCCTCTCGCCTGGACCGAGTAAACAGCGCAGACCGCATATTCACAGATATACATACACTGCTTTTTGACCCTTTAACTCTCGGTACACAAAACGCTTTCACAAAGCTCCGCGCGCATATTTTCGCGCGCGAGGCAAAAGTCAAATACGCCGATTTCAACGAGCGAGAAACATTGTAACGGGCAAACAGCGTGCAGCGCAAGAGCCAAGAGGGAGTCTCAGACGACGAGGAACAAAGTCCTATGTCTATATGACCATCGTAGTACACCCAGCGAGGTTATTATCATACGTTGTATCGTTTAGCTTCAAAGAGAGAAAATACTATACGCCGCAAGGACGCGAGTTTCTCTCACTGAAACATTCTGTGCGCCGACACTAATGCACGAAATAAACGGCAGGTGCACCCGATCGTTTTATCGTTGATAAAAAATAATCACCTCGTAATCACGAATGTTCTAAATTCGTAACTCACGCGACAACAACATTGAGAATCATTATCGGCTTTGCGATACAGTGTGCGACACGTTCGAGTATTATCTCGTTGAAAGTAGAGAAAAAAAAAAAAAATGTTCGCGCTGATACATGGACGATGCAATTTTTAATGTTTTCGCTCGAGAATGCAGCAGGGGGGGGGGGGGGGTGGCTATTTCGTCGGTGCGCGAGGCGGTCTCGGTGAGCAGAAGTGAAGAATACTGGCGGCCTTCGATTTTTATCTCGATGGCCTCGAGCGACCGTAATCTTGCTCGGGTCTACGTTTTCTCTCTTCTCGTTCCGTTCGTCGCGATATCGAAGCGCTTTGGGGCTCTCGACTCGAATGGTGTGGGGGCCCGTCCTCTGTCGTGGTCCTTGCTTGTCGTTGATCCGTCTCCTCGTCTCTTTGCGCATAAGATGGGTTATGCCAACGGGTAAGAAAAGCGAAGAGACGACAGGCGCAGGCCGAGCACACAGAGGGGAACACAGAGCCAACGATGCCGGAGATGGAGTGCCGAAGAAGTTGAAGGAAAAGAAGACACAGCGAAAGAGGAGGGAAGAAGACCGATAAAGAAAGAGCGACGATATTCTCTCGGCGAAAGTGCAGAAGGAAGAGGAAGATCGAAGTAGCGTAGAAGCACGACGAGAGGAAGAAGCGGAAGATATAGCGCGCGAGGTGCGCAGAGGAGGGCATCATACTGGTGTTTGCGCTCGCCTATAGTTTGTTGAACTCCGGGATCTCTCTTCGCGGCACGGCATATTCCGTGAGGTTGCTCGGGTTGCGCGCGGGCGGGCGTGCGCGCGCGAGCGCCCATAGTTTTGCCACGATAAAATCGTGTGTTTATCACGGCGTTGTTCATGACTTATTCAATGCACGACGCCGCGGGGCATAAAGGCGCGAGGATCGCTCTTCTATGTACGCGCTCGCGCTTGTTGCACTGCCTGCTGCTGGTTTTTATTCTTCTTCTTCCATAACGCAGCTCCCGCGGAGCAGAAGAGTACCGGCACCTCCCGCAAGGCACGTTTCGAAACTTGTAGCTTACTTCGCTGTTGAATTGTTCTTACCGATCGGCCGGGGAGCAGAAACGAGACGAACGAGGCAAGGCGAAGCCCTTTCGGAATATAATATACGTACCGTTGACGCTCTACGAAGCTCCGAGCTGGAAGACCGAAGGTTGAGAAGGTTATTGGAAGTTAAGTCGAGAGCTTTCGGCAAAGTCCTCGTTATATCCGCGAACCAGAATTTTCCACTTATCCCGCTGTTTCGCATGAAATTTCCGATACTCTCGCGTACTTTCTCTCTTGTACACCTCGCATCGCTGTTACATAATTTCGTTCTTCGACCGACAGCGTCGCTACGTTTGCCCGTTGCTGCTCCTTTCTCGATTGCGTGAGTTCCATCCAACGTCCATGGCAAAAGGGACAAAGAGAAATAACCTTGCCGTAGGGTAAACGCGCGATGAAGAAGGATAGAAATGAGAAACGAGAGGCCCCGCAATAAACTAATCGTAAAAGCGAGCTAAGTGATTGCAGCGAACACGTCAACGCTAAGCAACTACTCCCATTCGTGGTGGGTGCCGAGTGAGCGAACGAGACGAGGAGAAAACGAAGAGAGCGCCGAGTTTGTGCCGTGGAACGAGGGAAGAGAGAACAGCCTCGAAGGTGATGGAGTGGGAGCGTCGAGTATAGATTCGCTGCTCTCTCAAACCCGCCAACGTCGTAAATCCGCGAAAGGTGTTGCTCCGTCGATGCCGGAACGCGTCTACGCTCTCTCACCCACGCAAACTTGGTTTTCTACTCCGTATACATGCTACCCGTACATAGGGTTTGCACACGGTTCCGCACACACGAGGGTTAATCCCAGAGTCGGAGACGTGGTTTAATATCCGACTTTCAGAGGAGGAGTGTTATGCGTTTGATTTTCTACTCGAGTCATCGATTTCTCGTCTGCGTTTTCGTAACTTCTAAAAACGTTTGAAAATTTGACACCATTTGGTATTGAACCCTATTTTTCCGAACTCCATTTCATTTCATCCCGATAGAGTTATGTAAAAGTAAAGGTAAGAAAAAAAAGGTAAAGTTCGCGACTGCCTTCGCGTTCCCTCGCTGTAACGACGGCTTTCCCAGTCTTTAAAGTTATCTTAGTCTCTTTATAGGTTAACAATTATTCCTTCAGAATTTTTTTCTCCTCACTCCCTGCACCAGGTTACTTTTTTTACTCGCTGCTGTACTTCTAAGTGAATTAATTAGTTTCCACGTAGTTGTACTTCAACGAGATACCTCACTGCTTGCACTCGCAGCGCTAATTATCGTTTAACTTTCCTTCATAGTTTTTTTTGGAGAACTATGTGTTTTTCATTGACTACGATCGATGCGTCATCGCTCATTTTCGCGCTTCGATTATATTTGCTTAAAACATTTATTTTATCATCAATAGAGCGTCGAGGCTGCAGCCAAGTTTAAAGCTGGCGTTTGCACCGGTGCTGCGTCAATATGCATATCGTTGGCGCGGGGGGCAAGGGCAACGATTTGCAGCTTATTTTCATAACGGCTCGCGGCGAGATCGCCCACTACTACTACGCTACGAACGTATACTATATTCGCTCGTGATGCCGTCAGCTTTATCCTGGCGTTTGCGTGTGTATTATTTTATATACACCGCGAGCTGTATGCACGTAAGCCGTAGCGAACGAGTCATCGCGCGTATGGAACGCCATTTATTTATAACTTTATCAAAGTCAACAGCAGCAGGAACAGCAGCATCGGTCGACGAGAGAGCGATGCTCGGGATATCTGCACCGAGAAATTTTCGATAATCAACGATCGGTCTATACGACGATCTCAACGATTGGTTGTCATACGCACTCCCGAATAATAGATAATAACCTCAAAACACAAAGGCCCTGTATTCCAATAATAATACATTATCTCGGTTCACAGCCGTTATCTCTCCTATTCCAAATAATCGTATAAATATTTGTAAAAACTCATAAAAACAACGAGCACCGCGCGCAACGATACGGTGCACGATTTTTTCACGAATATAAGAAAACTTTAAGGGGTCTTTTCGGTAAATTTATTTATATTTATATTTTTTGCCAATTCGTTATTTCTCTCGTATTGTCAAAAAGTCTTTGCCGTTCTTTTTTGAATCGTTCGATTTTGTTATTTTTTGTTTCGTTTTTTTTTTCGTCTCTGGTTACTTGGCTTCGCCCACGAAGCCGCGAAATTCTTTCTCGCGGCTCTCGGTGGCTCAGCCAGAAGCGGAGCAATTCGTCAACTCGCTGCTAGCCGAAGAGGGAAGAGAGGTTGGGATAGCATGCATCGCTTCTGGGAGGGTAACTCGCGGTGGTCTGGTATACCCGGGGCTGTCGGGGAATGGAGCATATAGCGAGTAGAGCTCGGCGTAAGCCCGGTGGCATTAGGAATGCATGTATGCGCTGATCCTCAGCCCAAGATACCCAGGCAATACGTCAAGCCAGAGCGAGAAAAATGCTCAACTTCTTCGTTCATCCTGTTCTGTATTTCAATCTCGTGCGCTCGCTCTCTGTCTCTCAAGCGTTGCTGTGTGTGGCGCACCGTTGGAACATATCAGGCGGGGCATAACCGTGTCACGAGAGAAGCCTGCTAGACGCCGAGAGCGAGCGAGCAAGCGACGAACAAAACGCTTCGCAATTGCAGCGGAAAAAAAAATTCCTAAAAAAATTCACCATCGCAACGTAGGTTATCTCCGCGCCTCCTCCAATCGCTTGGGGGCAAGGAAAATACATTATGCTTTCGTGTATATATAAGTATAATATAATACTAAGTACACTGGGCAGTGAAAGAAATACGAACGTAAAATCGTTGCGGTTCCGATTAAATCGTCACTCGGTTAACCCCCGTTTGAGATAAATAATTGCTTGTTTTGTTCAATACGAGATAAGCGAAATATATGAGATAAGGAAACACGAAGAAACTTCGCGGATCATCGGTACATGTATTTCTCGTTTCGGCAGATATGTTCCAATGGAAGCGAGGAGAAAGGAAAAATAAAAAAAAATTGGCAGATGGTGCACGGAGGTGGAATAAAAAGCGAAAAGTCGGATGGGAGTAGAAGAAAACATGGAAGCTCTCTCGTGTGCGGTCTATAAATTATAGTATCCAACACATCGGGGTGGCGATACCGCAAGAGAGGAACGCTAGACAGACCTCGGTCGTCGGATTCTCTCGGGTTTCTCGCGAAGGGAAAAAGGTCAGGGGCCGATCGACGAAAAAGCGTGTGCGCGCGCGATCTCGGGGCCGGTGTGACCGCGCTGCAACGAGAGTAGAATCGCTCACGGGGATTCGATCGTGTCTCGTTCGTCAACGTTTTCTTCTCGTCTTTTCTTTTAGCAACCCTCCCTACCGCTTCTCTCGCATATTATCGCGAAAGTTTCTTCCACGTTCGTTTCTGGCATTCGGGACCCGATGGCGCGAACAGCTGGTTCGCTCCCCACCGCCTGGAGTTCGAAATCCGATCACGAATCCCCGCGAGAGTAAATCTTGACGGAGTCCGAGATGAGAAATTCACGATTAAATGAGTAAGCGACTCTCTCTCTCTCTCTCTCTCTCGCACCGAATGCTCTATGGTATAATTCTTGCTTCGGAATATATTATATCTTAATAAAAAAAGCCCCTTGTCGAGAGCGACAAAACGCGGGTGCATGCAAGTGACGAGCGCACGAACGACGATGCATAATAACCGCCCCGTCCCCGACCTCGAAGTTTTCTTCGATACTTATATACAACAGTGCAGAATCGAGTGCGAGAGTATGCGGGGGGGCCGACAGGTAACAAACCACTCGGTGGAGTACTACGTGCCTTTCCTCGAGAATTCCTGTTGCCTTTTTATACCCCGAGAGATGCGTCGCGCGCGTTCGGTAGCTCCGGCGGTGCCCGCGACAACCCTCTCGGCAGAATTCTCGTCGTTCCATCCTTCCCCGCCCATCACCCGGTCCTGTCACACCCCCGTCGCCGACAGCTCTTTCCTTCTCGCATTCGTCGACGCGCTCCTCACGTTCGACGAGGAGGAAAAGCGCCGCGGGTACATAAATTCGGTCTCCGATAAATTTCGCGCTACAAATTGGGCTTTCGAGTGAAGAGGCTCTTATTCGAGTGCAGGTGTCCCCGGGGCGCTTTTCTCATTCTCGTCTGTTTATTTGTCGCTCCTTCTTCGATCCTTTCATTTTGTATTATTATTTCTTTTTATTATTATTATTTTTTTTTTTCGCTGTTTTTATATATCCTTTATCTCTCGCCTTTCTCACCTTGTTGCGCGGAGCTTCGGACACGTTGCGTTTTCTTCAATTCTTTATCGTCGAGACAAGACGAAGAATTGTCCACCCCAGCGAAACTGCGGAGTCCAACGTCGACGATGGAGTTCCTCACACCCACCTTTTGTATGATCTCTGTCTTTCGCTCGGTAGTTTCTTCGTTTGTTCCTTCTTCTTTCATTCATCCTTTTCGAACCTCGTCGACGCTTCGAATCCAATTAAAGTTGTCGTACCTTCGTCCCCCTTGTCTCGTCTCGTTCTGGGTGTGCGGGGGTTAGAGAGAACGCCGCGGCTTGTTCGTCTTTGGCACCTCTGCTCGCTGTGAAATACTCTTCGCGGTCGACACTCGTCCTGTCTGTCTCGCGGTGTCGAGCCGCGTTTCGTCTCGATTTCGTCGGAGATTCACCGTGACGCGGGGGAGACGCTAACTCGTATTTCCAGCTGGCACGCTCACCGCGCTGTCCTATTTCCTATCCCGTCGCTCGGAACACTAAGAACTCTCAGAGCTCGACATCGCATTATCGTCAGCGTGGCGAAACCTACCCGGCCATATTTTTATTCGTAGCGTCCATATAACTCCTGAATTGTTACATAGCTCGCATATTGGTAATTCACGTTGCTGCACATGTGTCGGTGAAATAACTACCGGAATAAACGACAGATGAGCGTATGTTTGAAAACTTCGAATATTCGATCTCGAAAAAAATCGAATTCTTCGAATGACGATTGACTAAAAAATGTAGGTATCGAAAAATGACTTGTCGGAAGTTCCGACAAGACTTAAAAAAAATACGGAATATTCGAAAAACATCGAATATTCAAACAGAATCGAATATTGGATTCGAAATTCGAATCGAATACCAATATTCAATTCGTTTCGATTCTATCACTATTCGCGTTCCGCTAGAATAAACGCAATCTGGAAGGATTGCCCGTACACTTTGTAAATTAAAATAAATAAGCGCGATACGCGCGCGGTCGCGCACATCCCCCCAGCGATTGGCCTGCAGCCAAACACGTTTGCAGGATCGACTATATAGATCTCGATGTTGGAGTTGGCGCGAGAAATCTCTGTCCTGTTTTCGTTTCCTTTACTCTTTTTCCCTCCGATTCTTGAGCGAATATGCGTTATCCGCCCATGTCTCAAACTCCTCTACCCTTTTTCATTAAATATTATCGTGTTTCCTTACTTACGCGGTGCAACGCCTTTCAAAGACGAGGAGCAGCGTGCGTCGCCCACTGCCTTTCAGTTTTGTCCCTTTTACCCCAAGAGTCGCCCGATCTTATAATACCGACGTTGACAATTCATATTTCCGAATTCTATTATTTCTCGATGATTTTTTATATCCATTGAAGTGCAATAGTTACATTGACTGTGAAACAATAATTGCAAGCTAATAATAATTGTAAACTAAAAAGGCATAATGGACATTTTGTTTGCAATTGCTTGCGCGAAATGAAACACTGTGGAAAAAACACTTTTAGCTCATATATTTTTATGATTTTTTTTGTTTTTAAAAAACGAATTCGACAACTGTTTCGTTCTAAATTCAAGCACGACGGTGTCTTTTCTTTATTTTGAAAGTATATTATTATTTTATTTCCAACGCGACGGAAGCTCCTCGCGGGCGGCTTTCGCCTTTGAACTTTTCTCCAGCGATAATGTATACATTATTATTTTTAATTTTATTTCACAAACGAGCATCGTACTTTTTTTCCCCAAGCGGTGGCTATTCCCTGCGGGAGTTTCAACGATTTGTTAGACAAGTATTATTTTATTTTCGAACGTCAACTGCACGGTTTTGCTACAATGACCGCGGCTGTAATCTTCCTTTAATCGAAAAGCATAAAATGACTTTACTGTATTCTCTAACGTCCCCTCTAGCAATTGCTGCGGTACACCGAGTATACATTTAATCGGAAAATGGCCAAGGCGTCGTAGTTTTCTTCGCCTACGGTGGACAGACGAGAAAACCGAGTGGCGCTAGTGCGAAAAGAATTCTTCGTTGCGTTGCAGCTAGTTGCAGAAAAAAAAAACAAAAAAATAGAGTCTTCGCTTGTGGAAACTTCTCTGCTGTTTCTTTACTATAGCTTCGGCTCTAATGCTTCACGAGACTCCGCTAGACGCGAAGTCGTCTAGCGTGGAACGCTCGCGCGATTTCCTAATTGCTTCTACGAATCGTTTCACTTTACGAGGGGAAAGAGGGCCCCGTCTCGTCTCGTGGTTGAGTTGTCAGCTCGGGTTCCGGTAGACGGCTTGGGCCTTCCACCTCGCGGAATCGTAGGTGTTGCAAAACTCCGCAAAGTAGTTACGCCAGAGCCCTGCCGGTGGTATCCTGCGGCGACGATGACGACGACGACGAGACGCGCTCGCGGTGACTCGAGTCGTCTCGGCGTCGATAGCGAACCAAGTGCAGAGAAAACACAACGCACTGGTGCTTTGGCCTGACAATAATCGTAAAGATGCTGCCCCGGCACTCGATAGCTTAGTATTACGATTCGCTTGTAAACATCCCGCGGGTACACCGTCCCTCACGGTTGTAGATCTAGATGAAAACGCGTTTTACGGTGGTAGACCGTGCGGTCTTCAAGGCAGATATGACTGTGCAAAGAGAGCGAGAGAAACGAGAGGGAGAGAGATGGACGAGAGTATGCCACCTTTAGTATTATGCAAGCGTTATTACAGATACCAACTATCGGACGTTTGCCCAGTGACCGCTTGCAAGCCCGTAGGCGAGCTACTAATTCTATAATAACCACTTATCGCACGTCCTCATAAGTGCGCGCATATAGCTTTGCCGAATGGCTCTCCCCATCTTAGCCATATTCTACGTATGAATAATAAACTTGTATATAGCCGGTAATGAAATTCTTTACGACACACCAAAAGGATAGTTGATTCCAAGCCGTGAACCCCGTGCAAGTAGAAAAAGTCATACTCGACCGGACCGTCTATCCTCGCGTTATGCTATCTCAGTCGGCTATAAAAACTGTGACTCGCGCAAACAACTTCGACAATAACATATTTCCGTTATCGAGATATAATGCATTACATTGCAGCTAAAATCTCGAGGTTTATCGTTCCGTTACTCAGTTGGTCGAAGTACAGTTTGCGGTTGCAACGAATTAAGACGTCGCGTATCCCGGTCTACCGACGTTTAGGATATCGGTCATTGGGCGTCAATGGCCGTTTACACTGAGTGCAATCGGGAACGATCGCGATTACTCCAAGGGTTATTATATCCAACAATCCGAGGAAATATGATGAACCGCCTGGGCGTGCACGCGACTCGACGCTACGATTTTACGAGCCAACTATACTTTGACGCATCGATATCTCTGCGAGACACTCTTTTCTTTCTTTGATGTATAGGATGTATATCGACATCGAGTTGACGTCGGTCGGCCCTCGATCGGCTCGACTTCCGCTCGAACGATCCGCGTTACTCGCCGCTCTAATTCCACCGAGAAAACGTACGCTTCGTCCCCATTCTTCCCTTATATTTTCTTCCCTCCTCGTAGTTCGTCGTTCCCTTACGACCTTTTGCTATGCACAACCACAAACGTATTCGTCTCCCCTCATCCACGCTTGGACTCCTTTTTTACGGTCGGAGGAACGACTCGATACTCTAAATATTTTCGCTTCCCTATTTTTTTTATCTTTAAATCGCTCTGTCTCTCGTTCTCCTCACTTTCGGCGACGAATCGTCTCGACGTGCTTTTGCCGTTGCTCGCGGTGAAACGTGCCCAAAGTCAGTCTCGCTCCGGGGCCGTCTCTCGAGGTAAAGTGGGCACTTCGTTATGACATTACGGATTCTCACGGGCGGCCAAGATGCGCGCGGTACAGTTCTACAGCCAGAACAAGAACTTGCCGGAAAGCAAGGGTCAATTTGAGGTATCCCACGGGAAGAGCTATTTTCCATCCGGAAGTCCGAATCGCGGGCTGATTTAAGGAGGCACTTTACGGAACGGTCGTCCCCTCTCGTCCAGCCACAAGCCACGCTTCCTCGCACACTTTCCTACCAATATCGTAACGTCAAAGCAGCAGTCTCGGATATATACGAGGAAGGAGGCGCGTATACCCATCGGTTATTTGGGCTTTATTACTCTCGGCGTTATATCGTTATGGCCCGTTCATTATTGGCAGTTTCGTGAGTCTATCATCGTTTGTCGAACGCGGTTAAAACCGGTAGACGACGCGGGCACAGCTGCAGCTCGATCGTTCATCCTTCCGCTTTCCTCCTTGGCGATGGCAAAACGAAGAACCTTCGGTAATGGCATCGGGACGAAAAGGAAACTACCCTTTTAACTATCGTCCAGAATTGTTATATGCGTGCAACGGTAACCATGCGCAGCCATACAGTTACAGCTTTCGGTGATACATTGCGAGAAGCGCGACGAGCCAACGAGCGACGATAGATCTTGTGATAAATTAGTAACGCTCACCGGGCGCGAGAGGGTTGGACGACGCAGTTTTGTCGCGTCTCACTTAGCTTTTCTCTACACGTATTTTCGTCCTTTGCCCAGCCGTCTCTCTCGGTTCCCTCGATCTCTCTTAAGTTGATATATTTTTTCATTATAAAGTATATAAACTCCTCTCCCGTGAAGGTAGGGAAGGAAAGCGAGAGAAAGTTTTTCTTAACTCGCAAGCTTCGCCTCGCGAGACGGTGGAATGTGTAGAGCGAGAGGGCCAAAGGAGAGCGCCTGTTTCACCAAGATCCCTCGGTGGACTCTTCGTATTCCGGACAACAACTGTATAGTTGGCTCTGACAAGGACGAAATACCCTGCGGGGGTGGCAACTCGCGTTCCTTTCTATCCCGTTTCACTATCCTCTTCCCCGCACCCCCTTTCATGTTGTACCGTTGCTACAATTTACTCGGAGCTTTACTTCGGAGTTACAAACGAGCTAGTTGTTCGCTCGGGATATACCGCTCCTACTTACGCTGCATACCGTATACTCCAACCTATTTATATACTCATATTTGCTCGAGGCTTTTTCCTCTCTCCTTGCTCTCGCAAAACACAATGTATCCCGCTCTCCAAGAAGTTCTTTCGTAAGTAGTCACGGAAGTGGCTAGGCATACACGACCCCCGCGATCGAATAGCTGAAAACGAAGCCTCGGGATTGTCCCAAAAACGATCCCTTCCACACCACGCGCAAGCGAGAACGACGAGAACACCGGTGAAGTAAAACGAGGGCAAACAAAGCCGTGAACTTTACAGACGCATTTGTCCCTGTTGAATGAAAATATTTGTTGCCGCTATACACGACGCAAAACTTTTCTCGTTTTATACCATTCCTTATTCACTCACATTCGAACTCATGCTTTCTCCTCTTTTTTTTCTTCTGGTCTTTCTTTTTGCATGCCTCTCGTCCTTTTTCGTCCCTTTGGCTTCCGTGTACCGGCAAAGCTGTGTTTGATACGCAGTGTCAAAAGACATGTAATACAGTTTTTGTTTCAACACAAAAGAGACAAATAATAAATAATTATTCGCAATTTTTCTATCAAACCAATTTTTGTATTACGCTTCTTTCTTCAATCAGAAATTTGTCAAATTATTTTTCGTTGTTTCTATTGCGGGGATGGTGGTGGTCTGTCGGAAGTAAAAAGAAAAAAATTCCATACGAACCGCACGAGCATTCAGCATTCAGCGAATTAGCCGTCCTTCGCGACGAGCGATCAATTATTGATTAAAAAAAAACCTCCAAAAAGAGGTGATGCGGTACAAGTCCAATTTATTTGACTTCGTGAAAATTCCATAACTCCACACGAACCGAGAATACACAAGTTTCGGATCAGTTCTTCCGTACGAATGCCCGCGACAGCGATACATCGAGGAGTTTTTTTAGGGCGCGGGGTCTGCACAGTGGAATCATCTCGTTATTTCTTTCTGTACGAATAAGTCCTTGCATCATTCACTGTTCCATCCTGTACCGTGGGCGCAATGCCGCTGAGCCGTAGAAGGAAAGCGTAATACCCATCCAACTGTATATATTTCTCATAGCGTGAAGAACGCTATACATCTATCTCGAGAGAGTACGATGCTATAGTTTTATATCCTCGAGACTTTCTCATGTGTGTTTGATAGCCACTGCGGGACTCGTGGACAAGAATCCCCTTCCGCGCCACACGTACGTCTAGACGAAATTGAATTTAAATATGAATGTGCGCACAACCAACAGAGAAAGAACAGTGCACGAAGCGAGCGTGTAACAGGGTACTTGTACACAGATGGGGGATGGGGGAAGGGGGTATTAGGTACGGTACGCTCCCACGTTATGTTACGGTATAACATCTTCCTGCTTTCTCTGCCGAACAAGTGGAAAATTTGACGAGAACGTAAGCGGCGGCGGCGGCTGCGCCACGCAGGTTTGGCATCCGCAACCACTTGGCGCTTCCACGCGTTGTAGAAATGTTCAAAGCAACCAAAGGGCCCCCCTCCCCTTCAACGGCACGAGAACTCTTTTCACAATTCGTGAAGCCGGCTTTGCGTTTTTTTCTTCTTCTCTCTTTCTCGTCCTCTTCTCATACTTCTCGTTTGAGTGATAACAAACACGGAACTGCTGGAACGAAAATTGAATTCGCAAAATACGTACGTACATCGATTCCTCTCACTTATTCCGAAGCGTAACTCGCAATTTCGAATTCAATTGGTTACATCGATTCCCGAGCTGCACTTTCCGAAGCCCGGTGCACACTTCACCTGCTTCATGCAATCTTACTATTCTCCCTTTCTCCACTTCGACTTCTCTCTCTCTCTCTCTCTCTCTCTCTCTCCATTATCCGATCGATCCAACTGAATACCTGCTATATTCAAGTGCCACACGATGAAGTTTCTCTCCACTCCGTCATTGAGCAATTTCCGTAGTGACTCTCGAGTCTGTGTGCGCGTTCGCATTCGATCGTACACAATCGACGACGTACATCTCTTGCTAATGTAACCAATCGCACGATCGTTTTGATATGAGTCTTTGGTCTGCGAGAAAAACAGAAATAAAATGAATAATAATAGGGCGTGTATCGAGATGTCTCGGGGGTTGGCAGACGGACGGAGATCTGAATTTTTCCTTCGTCGCCAAAGGGCCGATCGACACGAGATGTGTGCCGGAAATTCGTTCTCCGAACACGCTGGGGGTTTTCTCTCCCCTTCGAAACAAACTCCGGAGAAAATCTTTTCTGGCACGAGGAAGAATATAACAGGCGTCGATTTCTAGTCTCACAAAGGCGCGTGAAGGCAGACAACCGTTCCTTCGTTTTCATGAGCTCCGTTAAGCTAGCTGAGCAAAGTCTCAGAAATGAGTTTTGGATATACCAAAATTAAGTGCTTTTTATGGGCTTATTTGCTGCCGAAGATTTTCGGGACTTGTCAGTTCGCACGACAAGCGAGCTAAATATTCAGTGACGAGGATAGACGAGAATGCGCGTATTCTGGCCGACAGTAGCCAATGCACGGAGAAGAACGAGAGGAAAACAAATGTGATACATATTTTTTATAATTTGCACGATAACGCATCGGGGGTTGGGGGAGGGATGGGTTCTGTGCGAGGATTCGTACAGCATGGCTGACAGGGCGATTGATGCCCGACCCGATCAAAACCGACGTACGATCCGATAGCCGATAATTGATCGTCGTTGTCGACGAGTTGAGCTTCGATCCGCTTCGCCTATGCCACGATGGTGCTAGTCAACCCCGTCGCAGAGCCGGCACCGTTGAATCCCTGAAAATGCACATCGATCTTGTCCAACTGCCTTTGACCGCCCCCCCCCCCCCTTCCCCCCGGTTCGGCGCGATTCGCGCACGTCGCCGTTACGCACGTTTACTCTTCGCACTTCCCATCGATATTCTTTACTCTTCTGCGTGGCTTTTTTGTTTGTTTTCTCTTTCTAAAACATCGCTCATTTCCTCCCGATTATATTTGCGCAATTGAATCTCCAGATATTTATTTCATGTATCATTCGCTCGGTTTTTCTTCGGGGCAAGTATTCCGAGATGCGGTTATAAACCACTGAGAAACATGATAAGTCACCCTCTCCCCGTCTTGGCATCGTTTAACGGCGGCCAATGCTGCTCGTAATACAATGGGGTTTCGGGCCAACCAATCGGTTTAACAGTGAACGTTTTCCGCCAAGCCGCTTTTCTCTCCTCACCCCGATCGTCTTATAACGTCGCGAGTGACCTTCGTTCGAGACTGAGCCCACAGTCAGACTCACTCGTTGTGCCTACGTGTGTGACGATATTATAGCGCGAAAGCGCACTTCCGAAACGCCCGCACGCTTCTTCGAGACTGCGAGAGTTCCGTTTTATCGAGCGTAAGAAAAACTTAAACGCTTCTTCGTGATCCGCCTTCTTAAAGAGGACACGTTCGCCACGGCATCGGATTTGAGTGTCGCACGGAGATCACACCCTCTCGTCCCTTTTCCTCCTCCCTCCTCTCCTGTTTCCCTTCGTTCCTCCGCTCCTTCTCTCCCTCCTCATTCGATAACCCTGTAGATCCACATTTGCCCATATATACCGAACTTTCTTTCGAAGCTTCCGATCTTCTTGTTTACCGCTTTATCCAGCATGCTTTAGCATCCACGTTACTGCTGCCCTACTACTGTCGTGTACGTTCCGAAAATCTCTCGTGGATCCCTCGTGAGAACCGAAAAACACTTGAGTTATCAACGCGAGTTCGACCGATGCTCGGCTAACGTTGGCAACAAAAAAAAGAGAAAGGTATCAATTCAATATCCGCCAAACACGATTCCATCGTTATATTTTGTATTTCATGTTGCCGTTCACGATAATGGTCGATAATTCACATAGTGTATGCCAATAACGATTCGTCATATATTCTCTATCAATGTATTATTTTATCTACGCGAACGTTATATATTGTAAGCGCAATTATTGAAGAGTCGATAAATCATGTCTGGTGTCTATATAGCGGTAGCGCGGGTCGTAATTTATTATTAATGGAGAACTCGGCTGGCGACACAGACAGATACAAGCGCATAGACGTCGGCGGGGGACTCCCGCGCGTCTACGCATAGTTTCCTCGGGTCTGTGCAGAGCAACGTCGGCAGTAGGAGTTTCGAGCGAAAACGGCGAGATCGTCTTCGTGGAAGTCTCTCTCTCTTTGTTTCAGGCGAGAATAGCGAATGCAAGCGAAGTAGAGAGCGTCTTCGTGTGCAACGCGCCTCGCAGTGAAATTCTGTAATTCTCTTTTCTCTCGTCTCTCCGCCTCCTTCTTCTACTCCTTCTCGTTCAGCTTCGACGATTAATGCGTTCACGAGGAAACTCCGTAACGGCACCTAATGCCGGGCGATGAATCAACGCAGCAGCGAAATATAGGGAACGATTCAGGATGGTTTCTCATACGGCTATTGGTACGCTTTCGTGTCGCCCCTGCATCTCTCTTACTCTTTATACGTACGATATCGTTAATAATAACCGCCAATATTTCGATCCCCCGTTTCGTTTCCGGTTGCGACTACGCATTCATTCGCTTTTAACCGCATCCTTTTTCATACAATTTTCGATCTATTTTTGTCAATAGCTGCATTGCTACATTTTTTCATGTTTTATTCTATCACACCCTATGGCGTTTGTGAGACACCGGTATGTTAACTAATAAGCGTGGGTTAAATATCACAATTTCTAAAATGATTTTCTAATGTTAATTATACGCGTGTGACTGTTTACTTGGAGTTGGTTACATAGGCGTTAGATAGAGTGTTTGCACAATGAGCTAATCAGCGTGAGCAGGACGGGAGGGCATCGAACCCGGTGGCTCTGCCGTGTCGAGAGAAAGCGTGCCCGACTCTTATGTGCACTTTGACCAACGCACTCGCCGTCAGTTGTTGTACCGTATCTGTTAACTCTTTACCGCTTGGTTCCGCAATCTTCTCCAAGTTTCACGATTCGTTCATTTTGACACTTGTATAACTCATAGCACAGTTTAATATCATGAATATGTATCCTGTATTTGTTCATTTTGCGTTCTGTCCGTGAAAAGACACACAACCGTCACATGCGACGATCCTATTCACCCACAGGTATGAAAATATCTCTATGGCAACGCATACATCGGGAACGAATCAGCCATTGAGTATACTTGAATTAATGGCGACGCGCGTTCGCACATTCACCGGCATCAATAAATATCGGAAGGGGGTAACGGGTGACCTGGGGAATGGTTAGCATCAACCTATACATTCAATATAATAGCGCCACAGAGAGTTCGTCCGATACATCGGGTATTACATAGACACGATTGAGGGGGTCTCGCTAAATCGTAATTGAACACCCTCTCACGCATGACAGCAATTAATCGGTGTAGAATTCGATCTGTCCAATCCCTCGTGTGTACAACACTTTGCCAATGACAAAAAAAGAGGGCAATTCACAACAAATAAATGGCAGATCATAAGTTAAACCGGTTACGGAGTCGATAAAGTCGCTGTTTCACAGATACTTCCCGTTACTTTAGTTTGGAAAAGAAAAAGACTCAAAGAGTTTATCAACTAATATAGCGAGACTCAGGGAGATTCTCAGTAAAGAGTCTAGTAGGAGGAAAAAAAAATAAACATACTTAAAAGAAGAAAGTGGAACGATCGTTGCTACTTCTTTGGCGCAAATACCGCAGTCGACACCCGACACCGAATACCGCGAATGAGAGGTGGTGATGTTTAGAGTACAGAGAGACTGTTCGGGGAAGAGGGGATGGCGCGACTGTTATCTGAGAGCAGAGCTCTCCCTGTGCTACCGGTTCGGCCATTGTCACGACGGAACTTTTCGCGTTTCCGGCATACGTGCCCGGGTGAATTTTCCCGAGTTTCCGGGTGAACCTGCCTCGCTGAATCGCCGGATCGCTGATGCCGCTTTGAAACGAGACATAGCCCAGAGGCGGAGAGAGACAGTGAGTTCTAGCTGTGGCTCACATAGCAGAGCTCTTCTGTCTCTGCAAGAGTATAGGAGCGCGAGGGCTATAAACGAAGTTAGTCTTCTCTCTTTCACCCTCGACTCGCGGCATCGCCTCGCATCTACCTACTACCCTATCTCAAGACCCCACCCCACTAGTTTTCCCATCTGAACTGCTCTCTGTAGCTTGTATCCATCCCTTTCTTCGCCTCAAAACCTTCCGCGTTGTTTTGGATTACGTAGAGGAACCGACCAAGTCCTAATGAAGGCACGCGCTCTCACGGCTCTCCCAGTTCACGTTCCTGCCGATGCTACTGCTGCTGCTGATGTTGCTGCTGCTGTTGCTAGTATGCCTTTGTCGTTGTCGTCGTCGTATCCCGTGGTGCACTGCACGCTGGGTCGACGACGGCACACGGGCAATGCCAGGGCTCACCGGGCGCTGCTATACCAGCTAGACATAGTTTAATTAAGCGAAACCGTCGGTATACGTTGACTACGGTAGTTCAGTCTCGCTCTCCCCGTCTATAGATGAGATAGATGTACGTGTGCGTCTACGTATATATAGAACATAGAATGCAGTAACCAAGTCCAGGCGTCTACGCGCACACCGACGCCTAAATAGCAAGTAAACCAGAATATATCTATAGACGACCGTGGTACACGCGCCTGTTTTCGTCTGTCCCTAACCCACACATTGCCAGCACATCCATTCATTCAAATACTAAATGCGAATAGCGCACCACGCGAGGACGCTCTCGGGGATCCAACTCCGAAACTATCCTCCTGCATTCATTGCTGGCTTACCCTGGCCAACCTCATTCCTCGTTAGATTTCCTTTTCTCCTTCTACTTTGCCTCGTCTCCGTCGTTTATTCTGAATTCCCGTCTGCACTCGCAATAATAAAGACAAAATTGTTAGTTGGACACACGTCGACTGAGCTATTCATCGTTCAACTAACCATACGTTGCTCACCCTCCGCGTTTCAGGAATTCGAGTGACCAACCACCTACGGAGAATATTTAGGTGCAATGCACCCTTTTCCTTGTTTCTCCGATTCGATCGGCGTTGCGACATGTTCTTGATATAAATCCCACCAGTGTATATTGTTCCGTCTGCAATGCTGCGCGTCTACACTCAACCCCCCCTCTCCGATCTTTCAAGAGCAGCGTTCCGAATCAATGAGATCGCGGGATATATGTGATAAAAGTCAATTGTAAAGTGATTCGCGGGATCTCGCACATTCGAACAAACTTTTATTTCACTGTTTTTAAAGACATGACCCCCCTATTTCTTTTTGCAGTTTGGCTCTGAAACGTATCTGTTGCTCGTCGAGAGTTTTTATTTTATCTTGGTCTTCTCGTTTTCTCCATCTCGCCTTAATACACAGCAGCAATTACCATTAAGTTCTATTACTCCTTGAAGCTACAAATCTTCAATCAAGCTTAAGTCATTTATATACATATATCTGCGATAAACATGATATTACGCTATCGCTATTATACTCGAAGCAATCAAGTACTGAGATTTATTGTTATGAAATATCAGGGACTTAATCGTTATATGTGGCTTTTGAAGGAGAAAAGAAAAAAATAACAATAATGGAAAAGTGCACGAGTCGTTTGCGTACGGGTAGGCGCTTGACCCCTGTTCCGTTACTAGGCAGGGATATAGCACCCTCCTAGTATCGTACATAGAATTTTCCCTGGAGCTTTCCTGCTGCTAAACCCTTCGTGGCTCGGACACGCACTTGCGTGCGAACAATCTTAGCTGCTACGGTGGAGACTAACTCGTGCTAACGACAGAATTTCAACTGTACAAACTTCTTATACCTGTAGTTAAACACAAAGCCACCCTTATTACTGAGCAGTTTCATAGCTCGATCCGATCTTACGTGCACTCGTCACGAAGTAACGCACGATTATTTACCATTAAAAATGCTTAAATAGAAAAAAAAAACGCCGATAGTAGATAGATCCAGACAACTCACCAAAGAATTCGTCGTCAACTAACTGAAAGATAGAGACGTACTTCGACGGCATTGAAACTTCGCACTTGATTTTTATTTTTTGTTGAAAATGGATAGCGAATGGGAGTTTGTTGATGAAATCCGTAAAATGACGAGAAACGAGGACAAAAAAATATATATATGTAGATGTATAGTGTACAAAGACATTTTCTAGGACAATCTGTATAAGGTGCGCACCTACTGCGATAGTCGTCGTAGTTGCCACCGCTACAGAGGAGTTCGAACGACGAATCAGAGACATGCGTGGTCGCGGTACAGCGGCCGTCGCCACAGCCAAGCTTGGCAACACCGGGTGCATTGGCCGGCCATGAGTTAGATCGCTTTAACGGCCGCTTGTAAACAACCTCGTAACTTTGCTTGGCAAAACCCTCCTTTCCCTCTTTCGTCTCCGCTGTCTCTGTTCTTCGGTGCCTTCTCTCATCAGCTCTCACAGATGCATGCAACCGTCTAGCTAGATCCCTGCTGTAAGTGATTTTGCGAAGAATTTTCGTTGCTTCTTTCGTCCGTACGTCTTCGTTATTTCTTTATCTCCGTTCTCTCCTCGTGGTATACGTATTCATGCCGTTACGATCGTCGGCGCAGAAACCGACTGGCGTAAATCTAACGCGGCCCAGAACTCCACGCACGCGTTTCTCATCTCGTTATCAGTATAACAGCGAAGCTACGACGTCGCGTGCTACGTCGTTGAGTGGAAACTAAAGGCGTCGCACCACGTACAGTGGGCGGAATACAGCGACACAGAAACATAGTATGTTGTGTACCGAATAGCCGAGTACCCGGCCGTGGAAAATTGGGTTAGTTAGAGCTGCTAGAGAGACTCCGCGGTCACGGGGTAGAGCCAGAGCCAAGGAGTAAGAGTGCAAGACCGTGGCGAACTGTGCGGTGAAACGCAGAATTCGTCCGAAGAGCCCTTGGAAGTCTACGGATCAACGAGCACAGGGACTTTCCGCGCTTCCATCGTATTCCAGAGTTGTACGAACTCGAGTAGTGTGTATACATCTGCTTCGCGTGCTTTTCTCCCGTATACCTCGTGTAGCTTCTGCTCCGGATACACTTGGATAGCGTTTCGCCGACGAATACGACGAGAACGACAAGGGCTACGACGACGATGTCCGATGGGAGACCCACACACGGCAAGGATCGAGAAATCGAGTTTATATTTATACGCTCGTCACGTAGTATCGGGCCGGGCGCTGAGAGCCATGAAGCACACACACCGTGTCTCTCGCATGACCAGAAAGAGCCGAGCATCTCGGCAACGTGCAACCGTCACGATTTGCTCTCATGCCTTTTTCTCTTCCTCTGGTCATGGAAACACGGGGAAAAAAACGAAGCAAATTCCGTCGGGCTTTGATCTCATTTGTGTGAAAGCTGCATCTTACATTTCTCGCTTTTCCTTATCCATTTCACAGTGGCACGGATGCGATAAGCGTATTGAGTGCGTATCCTGTATGAGACCTCTCTTCCCATCCTCTTTGTACAATCAGCATTTTCTTCGTTTTCCTTTCCTCGTCGTATCTCCGCGAATTCTCATAAAATAAATACACTTTGTATTACTACCTCCTAGACGCGTTTCCTCTTGGCTCGGTTCATAATACGTTGCCTTTGTTGCAATAGGTTCCTCCGGTTGGTAGATGGCTGGGTTACAGCGAGGTTTCTTACTCGAGTTTGCAACATTAGCCCGCAAGTTGAAAGCCGTCGACCAGAGTGGAGTTCTCTCACCGCACCTAGTTCCTCACCGCACAGCCAGTTCTGCTCGCGTCGTGTATTTACCCACCCTCTGTGTATATTCGTTTGGTGTCCGTGCGCGGGGATGCGTGAATCGAAGTTTGGATGGCTTCTGGTCTTAATCACTGGTGGTAACAGTCGACAAGAGCCAACCTCGTGAGGCTACACGTGCTCCCAAACGAGTTTTACTCATGGAAGGATGAATTGCCGCGTTATAAACGGATAAAAGTGAAGCTTTGTCAAGCTAGCTGAGCAAAGTCTGAGAAAAAATTCAATATCTTGATTTTTGCCAAAAAAAAAGTGGTACTTTTTGAATTATTTTTTTCTCAAAGTCATCATCAGAAAGAATTAATCGGTAAAAGTGACGATAATGAGCTAACCGTCGACAGCATCGACACTTATCGATCCACCCAAGTCTCGGTTCACAATCTTAACGACGCAACTTGTCGAGCGGTTGAATCTTCAGACATTAGAATGCGTATCCGTTCCTCGTGTATCACGAATACTGCAACTGCCTTGGCTCCTGCTTTTCCTACACTCATTCAGTGCGGAAACGTCGCCTAGTCGTCTGCTCGTGAAGCACGTAAATCTCCTGTCAAGTTATCCCAAGATAGTGTGCATCTTACCGAGTTATCCCTATTATACATATCATACTTAGCCAACTCCAATCCTATATTCCTCTTCTTCTTCCCGTTCGCGTTCGCATGTCTCTCGGGGAATTCCCCTCTAAACTCGCACAACCCGACTAACTCGAAAATCCTTCCAACTCTCGCCGCCCGCCAGGGGTGTGGGATTGCGAGACAACCGGTACTTTACTATTCCACTTGTCATAGAATGTTCTATATGCCCGCATCTCTCGCCGTATACTCGCACACGTGCATTGGCCGGAGAACCCGGCCAAGAGTGAACTATACAACTGTCGTTGGCGTACCACTCGTCGCCGTAATACTGCGATATTTCGCTCGACTACGCGGCGCAGCTTCCTCACTAGTCCCACTATCTCTATATTCACGAGCGAATCTTCTCACAATTTCCCTCACACTCGTGTCAGCGAGTGCACTACCCGCGAAATTTAGGGGGCAAATTGCTGACTAATTTTCAACTGTTCCCCCCCCTCCCTCAATCCAGACCCCCTCCCCCCCCCCCCACCTATGAGTTCTGTCGTCCGACACTCCCATCGTCTGGGATATTTCTCCATCTTGAGAATTCGTGAATCCCGACGAGCGAGACGATTGAGAGAAACGCTCACGAAAATCCAGGCAAAAGTTAATATCGGTAATACGAACTTGTGTAACTTATGCGCGAGAGCGAGTCGCGTTCGTCATCAGTCGTGCATACACGAGAGGAACAAAGCTTTCGCTCTGTGGCTTTGCAAAGCACATAATACCGTTTGATGACGTCATTAAGCTCGAGCCGGCTTATTGTTTCTCGTAAAAGGTTCGCGGCTGTGCGTTTCTCTGCCGTCCTCCATACCGTATGCACGGGGGCAACACCCGTCTAGCCGATGTGTTGCCCTCGTGGATTGTGGATATCGCGCGCACGTGCGCGCGTGTGGACATTGGCGAACATAACTCGCGTCATCATGATTCCCGGGGTCCTCTGCCCTCCCCTTAATGTTCACTACTATTCTCCGTGTACACACGACGAAACGCCTTTCGTACGTATATGCACCGTTTGTTGTACGCGACACACAGTTTGGAGACGGGCTATAAACTATGGAATAAACCTGAAATTAAATACCTCTAATGGCGCGTGTTCGAAGCTACTGCTTTCTACTCTTCGTATTTCTCTCATTTGCGTATATTCGCGTGCTATCGTGAGACCAGAAGACTGGATATAACGACTCACTCACGGTTGGTCTCTCTAAATTGTAACGTATTCGCGGAACGGTGGCGGAACAATTTGTTGAAAAAAAAAAACAATGACTAAAAATTTAAAAATTGCCGACTAAAAAGGAAGTGTAATAAAGAAATTGTATTTACAGTGAAGAGTGAAATAAGAAATAATTACTTGCATAGAGTCGTAAGGTTTATTCGTCTTTCAGTGTAAATATCTCACGGCGGCAATATGCAAAAAATTATTTCTTATTTCACTATTCATTGTTCACACAGTTTCTATATTACACATTTTTTCAGTCGGGAGTTAATTATTAGGATTTATCTACAACTGACGATACCAAAAAGTTCGCACGATATACGCGTCGCTCGTTCATGTTTTTGACGATAATACGCCAGCGTTGACAAAAAAAGAGAGTCTCCGGTTCTTTGAATGAGGCGGATAGGGAGGGTGAAACTGTCGCCACTTTTCGGCACATCCGGTCCTCTTTCGGGAGTGCTGGCGCAGAGAGTCATCGAGAACCTTTTGTACAATGAAACGAAGCGAAGGAGCACAACCAGCAGGAGCAGAAGTAGGAAGTAGCACCGTAGCGCCCGAGTACCCCGCGTGTATCTGGGTACCGTACGCGCGAATGGACGAGAAGTAGCATCAGCTAGTGAGAGTATTCGTATATCGCCGAGGGGGTGAATGGGCGGAAGAGAAACCCACTTCGTCCTCTCTCACCACTTTGGCATTATTCGCAGCCACGGCGAACTCGTCCTCTTCACCATCCCCCTATTTCCGAGAAAGCAGGAAGCCTCGAAAAATTCTCCCCCGTTCACTCCCCAACAATAATAACATCACCGAACACTGAATCCTCCTTCCATCGGGTTTTCCAACCTCAACGTGCGCCTTTCTATCGACGGTATATCCAAGAAACTTGGTGCTATATATTCGCTTTCACCGTAACATGAAATGAAAACACAACAAGATATTCAGTACCTCTTGTATATTCCTCTTCTGGTAACCGAGCACTTTTACAGAATCTGTTGCAGTATTTTTATTTCTTATTTTAAACAAGCCATCCATGCTTCTTCTTGTACAATTTTATCGTATATAATTTCTTCGAGTGCATATCAAAGTATACGAGCATTACCATGCCGAAAGCTTCTCGTTTCCGTAGCATTACGCGCGCTCACGATTTCCGTGTTACATATCCTTCGTGATTTACATTCTTCGGGTGGGTTAGAAGAGCCCAACGGATATACGGTCGACGGCGAAAGCGCTCTCTTGCGTATATCTTGTAGCGCGAGTTTTCGCGGCTTCGGAGCCAAAGATGCTTCTCCGCGCTCGCGAGGGACGCGCGCAAAGGACTATCGAGCAAAATGGAGAATGGGAATCATCGATAAACGAACTCGACATCCGCTAGCACCCTTGGCAAGGGTTAGTGTGGCGGAATGAAGGAAGGAAACAGGCTGGGCGACGGCAGTGGAGGCAGAGAGAAACGCGAGGGCACTAGAGAGAGATCGAGAAGTGAGAGGTGGGGGGAGCGAGAGCGCCGGAAGAACGATACGATCCCACGGGGTTATCGACGCGATCACGGGCCATTAGGCGCGTGAATACTCCCGGCTCGCTCGCTGGGCGGGGGGAGGGAGAGGGGCCTCCCCTTGCATCCCCGCGGTCGTCGACTCTTGCCCGACGCCGCCGGCCTCCGATAAATACCCCTGAAATATGGGAGGCCTCTACCAGCTTTGCTGGTCCATGCTCTTTCTACCCGCTGCCTCTCTGCTTGGCTGGTATAATTTGGAAATTATTCGCGCGAGTTTCGCAGTCTCATCCTACCTTTTTCACCTCTGCTTCGTAACCGTGGTTAACGAATGTGCCATTTTCATGATAGTATTTACGGTTTTGCCCGAAACGGCTAAAGATTTATCGAAAGTAGACTGACCCCCGACGATTAAATGCCCGCGTAAATTATTATGCTTATTAAAGAGATGCATAATATAATACAAAATGTAAAATTATTTAAAAAACGTTTACGCATGAAAAAATTGTTAATCTGAAATAAGCGTAAAATAAATTAATACGCACTTGTCGATGAAACATCATTTTTTTCTTTTAACTCCGAGTGAATACTTTCTCCAATATAATAGCAGTTCATCAGAATACTCCGCCTCTTTCCCATATTTTACTTCTATTTTTGCGTGTTTTTCATGGCAATGTCGAAACTCCGCAACGTTAGTAAACGAAGGTTTATGCGAAAAAAACTAATAATTTAATTTTAAAGTCAAACGGACGATACTTCTTTTCGTTCGTTTGTTGAAACGCTAGCCGATAATGGGGCACTTAAATTAATTCCAATGGGATGGAATTTGTGTAGTTGCGCTACCGCTATGTTGCGCATACATCGGCGGATCTGTCCCACGATGCGAAGTGATGGAAAAGCGAATGTCGCATAGCTTGGTATACAAGTAACAGATACAGTTAGTGATAGTGGATGAGAGTTGAATCGTTCGCATACTAGTTTAGAACTGCTTCACAAAGGGATACGAGTCGCTACGATGAGTCTTCTATAGAGCCGGGCGGGTGTCCGGGCAAAGGCGTTCGAGTCCAGAACGACTATCCCAGCTTTCTCGCCAGGCTGGAAATTCCGCGTAGCTAGGAGACCAGACACAATTTGTAAAGGTTCTCGTACGGCGTTTTCGCACCGTTTCACACCTCGACGTTGGCTCCCAAGCCGTTCTTACCCTATTCACCCCTCCCTTTGGTATCCTTCGTGGCAAAGCTCATCCGCCTCCCCCGAACTCTCGAGTTTCCTTGGACTCGCGTTGTACATTCTCGCGACAAGCAGAATCTCGTAACTTTCGACAGCGTCTCGAATACGCACGGGAATTCGGAACGTTCACTCTGATCTCTCGACTCACCTACAGACTTCCGGTGACATTTCAATCCATTAGCGATAGCGCACGATGCCAATACAACGGTATTCAATTCGTAGCTCTAACATTCGCCAGAGGCTAAATTTACGCGTATGACGATGAAATTGCGTGACTTCTTGGTTGCCTTTACCTCGAGCCCTATGCCCGTCACTCGAGCAAACACGCACGCGACTGCAAGACGCCTCAGAGAGTGCAGTGCGCGATAAAACAACTCATGCTAATGTCCTTCTTTTTTTTTTTTATAAACTTAGATTAGCTTATCTTACGCCACGTACGCGCCGTAACAACGTCGACGCGACGTTGACGGTGCAATATTTTCTACTTCTGTTTGTTATTCGGTTGCATTTTTTGCACGTTGATCCTATTACTAAAATGCTAGAATATTTTTATATTGCAAACATACGCGAGATTTCGTTTACCGCGTTGCATAGGTGAGATTGTACAGCGCAGGAGGGGATCGAAAGCTCGCGGAATAATTTACGGCGTTCGCCAGCAGGCAGCTGGCGGTAGACAGAGGATACTCATCCAGCCGATGGTGGTATGACGAACCGCTCGTAGAGTCGGAGGGATGAATATCGATATTCAAGAGTGGGAGTAAACACTTTATGCACCCGGGATTCAAGAAAGGGGGATGAGGCGCGACCAAAGTTTATCGTCCGTCAAGATATTAGGGCCTCGAGCGATATGCCCGCTTTCGCTGGAAATCGATGCTCTCTCATTTATTACCAGCGAGACTCCGGAAGGAGTAAAGAAGAGGGAGAAACTTTTCTTCCTCCATTCCGGAGTTTTCGTCGCTTATATATACAGTACCAGTACGATCCCTTTACAAATAACAATATCGTTGATACGTATAAGAGCTTTCGGCATACAAGAGGATTTTATTTTATCGTAGCTATACTGTAGCGAACAACCTCGCCATTCACTTTATAATTTCCACTAGTGACGACGAAGGCACACTGCGCGCGCCCTTAACCTCTTCGCAGAACTCGACCAATCACGGGACGAATAATCCGACAGTAATGGCTTTCGATACAAAAACTCCCATTTCAATAATTTTGAAGACTTAAAAAGTTGATTGCGATATAAATCGAATAGATCGCAAATCTCGAAGCCCATTCAGATAAATACGAGATATATCGTGATACACTAATTTTTTAAGAGTACGACGACGAAAATTCTCGGGTGTTTGCGCGGTTATGACAAAATAACAAATACATTTTAGACGTTACGTATCCATTGTGTTTGTGTATTAATGTATGTTTCATTAAACCAACTTATTCACTATCATTTTACATGCGATTCATTGTTACACAGCGTCTCCGTCGACGCTTCGGTAACTCTTGTCTGAACGATCGAACGTTTGAATTGTTGCAGGAGAGCTCACCTCAGGAACTGTCTCGAAAAGCTGAAAGTGCTGGTACCACTCGGCCCGGAAACTTCGAGGCACACGACGCTAGGCCTCCTGACCAAGGCGAAGCGTTTTATCAAGGTGAGTACACGTTATTATCTCAATACATCGATAGTTTTGTTTTTAATTGTTACATGCGAGAGTATCTATGGCGCAATGAAAAAATATTTTAACTGCTGTATCGTTTTCTATTCCAAATATCTCCTTCGCAATAAAATCGAACGATTCAATGCGTAAAAATATTCGGTCTGTTTATTCCGGGTATTTTCGTTCCCGTTCCGCGACTATACTTGCGTATATGTTAACGCTTCGCTGAAGGGAACGTGAGCGTGAAAGAAATTTTTTTTTTTTTTTCCGCGTAGCGAGAAACAGACGAAATGGAGATCGAAGGAAGGAGTCGAGTAGCGAAGTACCGGGTGAACGGAGGAGAAACGAAGAGAAAGAATGCTAGTGGTTTGCCCTTTTCTTCACTGTGTACTCGTTCTGGTAGCAGAATATATCGCACAAAGCGAGAGAGTGAGAGAAAGGGAGAAGTTGGATGGAGATAGGGAAAGGCCATGAAGCCGAAGCCCGGCCGCTTGAATATTTCATGTCGTTTCCGCGAACACGCGGCATTCTCGTGCTCTCTTCTGTATACTATAGTTTTATATAGATATACCGGTTGATAGTGAATGGCATATAGCGACAAACGCGCTTCGCCACGGTTCGTAGGAGGGCGAAGAAGACGTCGTTGAGGCGCGGAGGCCTCTCGGTCGAGGGGGAGGAAGGATGAAGAGCCGCATGGTAGAAACCCGGCCGCGACGACGTTCAGCGGTTCGAGGACCGTTGAAAAACGGCTCGGGTAATTAGCGAGAATGATGGCGGAAAAGATGTCTGCCTTCTTTCGCGAGTGCGAGTGTGAAAAGAATCGCAGTATATATAAAACTCTCGTTCCACCCCTGTGTGCGCACCTCGACGCCGACGACGGCGACGGATAGATCCGACGGGTGGACAAATGAAAGATTACCATCCGCGCCCGCGCGCGAGAGTAAGAGACGGAGTAAAAGTCACCCTGCTGCTCCCGGCCCGCTTCACGGAGGGATGCTCGGCTCTCAAGCTCATTCCTTTCGTTCTCGTGTACGCCGCTGTACTCGCTTGAAAATAAGAGAAGCGAATACGAGTTGCCACCCTCTCGCGATAGGTGCAGCTGCATCGCGCCCTCTTCTTGCCGCTCACATCCCTCCCCGGTTTTCTCTTCCTACCAACGTCCAAACTCTCATCGAGGTATATACACTTTTACCATCTTCAATCTTTTACCTCCCCGAGTTTTACTCTTGTACACACTTTTCTTCCTCGCGGACGCGGATGCAGCTTGTTTTATCCATTCACATCGGAAACCCTTCGGAGCACTCAAGATGTTTTACTACACATTAGAATGTTCATATATACATATACTATATGTATTTTTATTTAAGAAGCATAAGGGTATATTCCGCGTAGGTTTTCGTCTTAAATGGTATGGGATGCGCCCTTTTGTTTCTCGCCAGTCGAAGATGTATAGTACTTAGCTACGGTTTCATACATTGAACGAACACTCTCAGGGTCGCACTCCAATTTTCCTCACTCCACTTCGTGTTATTGCGCGACTATCTTCACTCGTATAGTACATTTATATATTATGTATCATAGAATATAAACGTACGTATGCACGTTATATACATGTATATCTGTGTATTTACTGTGATCTACTCGAGTTACAACAGGAATCCTTTTCATATACATATCGCACAACATAATGGGTCCATGCAGACCCATCGTACCATCCGTTTCACGATGGATTCATCGTGTTTTGCTTTACATTGCCTCTCCCCAGTTGGTCTCTACAATGAGCCACGCGCGATTTCTCTCCCTCTCTCCGTTGTTGGACTCTCCATCTCATCGGCTCAACCCAACGGTGGATTCGCATCGTTGCATCACCAACTTGACTATCGCGCAGAGTGGACTGCGGTCCTACACCTACGCTTCTTTTCTCCCTTCCTTCCCTCGACTGCGCTCGGCCTATTGTGCCTGTTGCTCTATGTGCTCCCGTACACACCCATTGTCCTGGACAGTCTGTAATTTACTAACTGTGCATCTATTGTACCGTCGCTACCCGCTCTCGCCTCTCTGTTTCCTACAACACCTTACTCTCTTCTTCACGGCTACTGGTACCCACATACTAATGCATAACACGTACGCAAAACGTTTTACCCTGCGGTATATCCTTCGGGCGTAACATCGGTATATACGATACGCTGTGTCACAGTCTTTTCATTTGAATCTCGTCGCGATGCGGACAATTACCCTTCGCATAAGATTATATTCGCCTGTACACCGGAGAGCGAGAATTAAAATACCAACAATTCTTGTCTTTCCACCCGTTTTCTCACGCTTTTCAACGTATTTCAATTAGGGGTGTGCGAATATTCGAAAACTTTGAGTATTGTTCGATACGAAAACAAAAAATTGGATGCGAAATCCGGATCGAATACCAATAGGGGATTCGATTTAATTCGATCACTATTCGTAAACCCCTAATTTCAATGTTTACACTACATTTGAACGATCGTTGAAAAACAACTGGTACTCGAATCCCAGTCTGACATTCCCGAGTTATTTTTCTCTTCGGGGGAAAATACACGAAAAGTTTTTTGCACAGGATGTTTCCAAGCTACACACTTGTAGTTCTCGGCACTTTCCCTTCTCGCTCGGCGCTCTGGTATGTGTGTTCTCGGTTTTCTACTCCACGTCATATTTGACTGCATACTTTGCCTAGAAGTTGTACATACTTTTCGTATCCGCCCGTTTGTTGTAATACAGAGATAGAGTAAACCGTCCCGTTGTGAAAGAATCAGCGAGGTTGGCTAAGGTCTGGGAGCGGTATGTACTACAAGCTATGTGTATATAACGCGGAAACTGCACGCCGTGTTTCGGTCTTTTCAGTCCGTTCAATTGACGTCTCCCGATTTCAGTCGAATCGTAAAATTCCCGCACGGTTTATATCGCTCGGTATAATTAAACCTTCCGACATTGTGCTTAGCGCGAGGAGAACGCGTCGATCGATCGTTCCCTCGATCGTAACTCTCTCGTCGAGGGAGTTAGCTAAGGGTCGTGCTGGAAGTAGTTCGCCAGCGTATCGCTGGCCGCATAGGCGATTGGGCGGAGAGGGTTTCTTTTGACCGATGTATATGGGTGACGCGACCGGTTTATGACATAGAGATAGATACTCGCCACGAGTCCGAAACCAGCATTCCTTGTCGACGGAGCGGGATCCGATGACCTACAACCTCCGTAGTTTTGATTACGACTGTACGAAGAGAGGTTAGAAACGGTTCACTTTGTATAAAGAAAAGTGGACGAATGCCGGTCACCGCAGAGAGAAAATCTTAATATCTTACCGGCAAAATGAAATTTCGATGAAAATCCTGAATATATAAGAACTTAGGTATCCACGTGGCTATTGCTAAGGAAACGAACGCTGAATACCGTCAATGAAAAGACAATATCGTACATCGGGCAGAAACTAATCTAATAACCATTTCGACGAGATTCTCGGTATTATTTTGCAATACTCTAATAAGAGTAAACAACATGCGGACGAGGAAAGCAATAATTCCTCTATGGATATCGATATAGATAAAAAAAAAAAAAGAATAATACTAGAAGAGTCTATCAAACAGAAGTGTACGTTGCCGAGCAATCGAGACTTCTCGATTGATTCGAATGACTCTCCAAGAACTTGATCCTCTCCTTCGCTTTCTTGTCGAGCGTTGAATCCAGTGTGTTGTCTTCGACAAACATTTTTATTTAATTTCTGACCGCCTGTCTGCAAACCCGAGCCAAGGATGAAGCCAAGTCGGTGCTACTCTCGATTAAGCTTCCCTCGGTGCACCAAATGAAATAAGAAAGCGAATGAGAGAGGGATCGAGATCGAGAGAAGAAGGAAACGAGAGAAAGTTTAACTTGGGTGTGAGGCGAGAGGAAGACTGGCGGAAGAAGTTTACGAGGGCGTCTTGCCGCGCGAGCGCGCGTATAGTATATATCCTGACTCGGTCGCTTTAATACCCTTATCTCCGTTGTAAACTCATATCGAGCTGAGCGTTGGGAGTGCACGAGGGGGGTTGTGGGGGACGAAACCGGCGAGAACTTTTCAACGAGTCCTGGGAAATATACACCCACATACAGACAAACACTCATACATATACGGAAACTCTTCCGTGTGTTATACGGCATATACGATATCTGTGTACAGTTGCAGGCTTACAGGAACTCGTAGGTATCAGCTAGAGGTACGTAAATTCGTGCAACGTAAGCAGCAGCATCATCCCCTCTGGGAAACCTCCTTCCTCTGTTCTCGATTTATACTGTATAAACTATATATGTATATGTATATCGTTCCATTACGTACACTCGTAACCGTGACGATCCACGTGGAGCAAAAGAGCACGTGGAACTGTTCGCTGTTAACTCTAAAAGCGTAGCAACATCAGTGACCAGCAGCAATTCGGATACAGAGCTTTAATCGTTCCGCAGTTACTTCTCGTTTGTTCCGCATCCGTGAACAATCGTAACACGAACCCGGTTACGGGTAAACGAAGATCGAGTATATATATACGTACAAATACACCTTTGCGATCGTACCACCGAGAGATTGTGTCTATCCTCGCGCGAAATGGTTCGAGTCCCTCCCCCCCTCGATCGCGCTATAATCCTAAGGAAACCAATTATCGCTTTGGGACGCCGGTAGGATAATTACCGCCGCTGGCGATTGACGATCGTGGAAGTTACGTGAACTGCCATGCGTTTCGCGGACTTCATTATTCGAGAAAATTCGATTTCCATAGGGCGTGGACTTTCGATTTATTTAACAGCGAGTATAAAGATTACGGGAAAGGTACTGCTTAATCTATTGGAATTCTATTTTTCAACTACCACGTCCGCAGACTTCGAACACCGGAGTGTAAATATTGAGATGAACAGTGTCGTGAATAAGAAAAGATAAAAGTTTTCCGGGACAGAGGCGAATGGCCCCGCCGCGAGGGAATTTGAAAAGCAACGATTATTTGCATCGTTCCTATGTTGGATATACATACGTACTTTATAGAGTCGGAGGTAGTTTTCGATTGTGCGGGAGGCTGTTTGTGTTGGTAGCCCGAGCAAGCGAGCGCGCGTTAAGAGCCCGTTTGAGATTAATCTCCTTCCGATAAGTCGGCTGAGCATCCCCTTCGCCCTTGCCCCGCTCGTTCCTACTCTACTTGGCGCATCAACCATCGCTAGTAGTGGTGGAAGCACGCAGCAGCAGCAGCAGCTTCGAAGCGATTTATCTCGAGACGAGCGCCGCGTTGTTGATACGAACCGAGAGAGAAGCAGGTATAAAGAGAATGCACAAATCCCGCGAACCTTGTGCTTTCTTCTCTCCCCTCTTTTCGTTCTCCGCCCTTATCCCTGCTTGACTCACTCTCTTTCTCTCTCTCTGCCCCTTATATCTCACGTTTCATTTCTCCTTCCTCACCTTCGTCACGTGTATTCGTCTATCGCGGATCTTTCTCGGATACTTGCTCCTTTGCCTTCCATTTCGATAGTCCTGTTCGTCTTAAAGGATCGTCAGGTCCGTGTCTAGGTGAACGTATTAATAATCCGGCGATAAAGCAAAGGCGAAGAGCAGAGAGGGAAAGGGATGAGGGAATGGGATAAGCAAGATCGAAGGAGGCGACCACCAAGTTGAACGCGAAAGCTTCAACCTTCCCCGTCCCTTCGTCGTTTCTCGCGTCTAACCTCTCGCTTCACTGAGTTAGCAAGTAAGTTTGGCCGCTGTGGCGAAAGCCACAGAGCCAGACTACCAGCTACTACCGGCAACAGCACCAGCGGGAAGCAGCAGGCTAGGTCAATCGATTCTCTGACCTCTCTGGTGATGCCCTCGCCGCGAGCCCACAAACTACTCATCGACCTCTCTCGATATTCCTTCCGGTGGCTGCTTCCCCTCCTTCCCTCCCACCATACTTTCTCTAAGATACCTCAAGGATAAACGTACGAAATAGTTTTTTTTTCTCATCCGTCGTTATTTATTTACTTATTATCACTGAGGTGCACGATTGCGAAAGAGCACTTGAACATTTGCATTGGTAGTCGCCGAAAACAAAATTTGTTTGCTGTTGCCTCGCTGCGTCTTTGTAACGATCTGCTTATATTGTTTCCTTTATTCGTTTGTTTTGTTGGACGGGGAACCTGTTTTTTTTATTATTCTTTATTCATTATTCTTGAACAACTTTTTTTCTCTTGTCTCTACTTCCATCGAGTAAGTTGTATTCCATACACAGTTATTATTGATATTGTTTATAAGTATTAATAGGGACAAATAATAACTACAAATGGAACACAAATTATTCGATGTAAGTAGAGAGGAGAGGGAAAAAGTTGTTTAAGGATAACGATTAAAGTTCCCAAAGAGGATCCATAGAAGGATCGCAATGTTAAAAACAGAATTTTCCTAATCAGAAAGATTAACGGCAGCAGTTGTCGCAAAAAAAAGATTGATAATTGGGAAAAAAAGCTCTCGTTTCCAAACCGATTGAATTTATGCGTGAAATGGTTTCACGGAGACATATAATATCGTGTTAAAGAAAGAAGATTTTTCGGTATAAGTCCGAGCGATAATCTCAACTGAACCGCAGGCCCTGTGTTTGTTTGTTGTCGCCAGAGTTTGGAGGAACGGGAACGAAAGCACGCGGTCCACAAGGAACAGCTGTCGCGGGAGCACAGGTTCCTAAAGCGGCGGCTGGAGCAGCTAACGACCCAGACGGGACTCCATGGATTGCACGGTTTGCACGGCTTGAGCTCAAGCGCACCGACTGGCTCCTCGTGTGGCACAGCGGCGGCTGCAGCCGCTGCCGCTGCTGCTCTACTATCCAAAAGGCGAAGTGTCTCTGAGTGTTCGGTAGCTACGGCCTCTTCGACGAGCTCCACTGCAAGCTCCAGGAACTCTGACAGGTCTGCTGGCAGCCCCTCCGTCTCAGAGTCCGGTGAGTACCCAAACAATTTCATCGCTATCCGCTGTATTACTATTATCAACATACTTTTTCTCGCTGAACATTTATCTTTCTCCGCTTCTTCGTTTCGTCTACTCTCATTGTACTCCGCGCTGTCGAGACAGATAAAATAACGTATCGAAAGAATATTGTCCTCGATATCGCGTCGTCGCGTACGACCCGCGGCTGTACTATCAGCAGCGTGCAGTTAACCCGGACAGTATATACGATATATAGCAGTAGGAAAGTACGCGAACGTCGAGTAACCTCGACGTATCGCGAGGAATAAAGAAGACGAAGACACCGGCGCACAGCAGGAAAACTCGTGTACGAGCTACCGGAAGCCTGCAAACCCTGCCGCAAATAAAGAACCGTAGAGGGCGGGGGTTGGGGGAAAAATTGATGATCGTCAGAAGTGACGAGCGTTATCTTTGGAACGGCTTCCGGAAATTCCGGTGGCGGGCGGCAGGCTGCTGCTGCTGCTGCCGCTTCTCGTGCTCCCAGGCGCTGGTGGCTGGGATGCGCCGCCTTGTGAACTCTCGTAAGTCATCCGAGGCGGCTAGTACTGGTAGTTCAACCCCCGATGAAACGACGACGTAGACGATCCTGAACTAGACGACGACTGTTCGGCCCGATCCGGCAACGGGGAATTCAGCTGCCAAGACGAATTATTATTTCGATGGCGAGAGAATCGACGCCGTATTTTCCTCATCTCGAAAGCCACGTTTCCCCGCGATCTATACGTATAGCAACCAAGCTTCGTCGTTCTTTCCTTCCAGGCTTACTTGAGCCCCGGCAGTTTCTGTAGTCGTCCTCGGGGCATTGATTTTCGCTCGTTCGTGGGAAATGGCATCGCACGAAAGCTATTGGATATTATATTATTGGAGGAAGACGCGCGACGAGGAGAAATTCTCCCGGGAGTAGTTTCGGCGCCTCGGACGATCCTTGATCGTTCTCGGGAGGGGAGGTCAAAGTGCTTTACGAAGATTCTAGAGAAATAACTCGGTATATATGTATATATGCACACGAATCGTGTACCAGAGAACGGAAGGACAACGATTTTGAATCTGGGATACTATGTGGTCATCTTTTATCTTTCCCTCTCGATGTGACAGAAGATCATCGTACATCGATGATAGAATAGAATTTGCCCGGGGAACTTGGTTTTTTTTTTTTTCATCATAGAATTTTCGATCATTCGCGAGAACTATTTTAGCGGGCAAACAGCGAACAGAGGGAATCCTAACGTCGAATCCCTCATTTAATATAGCTTTGGGACAGATAAAGCAGAACGAAACAACAAACTAAATAGCTAGCCGCCAGCGATCTCGAACTTTAGCTTCGGAAATACGTTGGGCGAGATCGCGCACGGTTAACCGCGCCAATCCTCAATCTCTCGCTGTCTCCTCACCGGAAGATGATAAAGCGAACCTGGTAGTGGAAAAGTTAGCAAGACCGCGAAGCTTCGCCCCCGCGACGCAATATAAAATAATTTTCCAAGAAGCCCGAGTAAGACACAACGGCTTTACCTCAACAATATACTTCCCCAACTATTTTTTTTTTCTCCCTCCGCACTACTTTTCATTCTCCGCAACCGCGAATTCTGGATGTACCCACGGATATACCGGACGGAGAAGTGCACGGTGAAGTAGCGAGACCGGCGAGACTGCTCCCCGGGGTGATTCGTGATGCTTCTCGTATCCTGCGCGATGTAACTTATCACTCACTCGCTTAAACAGAGCTTACAACTCTCTCGCTGTATTTTTTTCTCTTGTTGTACTTTATTCCTCCGCGTTGGCGTAGCGTACGATATCAAATTTAAAGTTATAATTCTAAAATTACCACTAACCCGATAAACCAGAGAAAAATAGAGTCTCTTCGTACAAAAAGTATTGTTTATGAAATGGGAGGCAAAAAGAATATTGGACGACGCAAAAATGTTGAAAAAAAATTGTTTTGCCTCTCCGATGTTACGATATGCAAAAACTTTGGGTTACGAATATCGAGTTAGAAAATATGCCGAAAATGAATAATTCAACGAAAAAATCATATTCACGTTTCGTTCTTTATGAAAATTTCATATCGAATCGGATCTTTCGCGAATCGAGACTTTTTCAGGGTGTTCGTTGGTGTCTATTTTCGCTTGGTACGACCGTTTTTAATTCTAACGTAATTTAATGACTGAGTCGTTTAATAATGGACGGTACATTTTTATACATTCGGGAGCGATAGGTAAAAAAAAAAAAAAAAACATGTCGCCATGTGGGATAATTGAGTTAGCCGTTGCGCTCATCCCATTTTCGGCGAACGTCCGTTCGCCCTTCCGCTCGATGCTGTCCGCGCTCGCTTCAACCGATGAAGCCAAAGAAGAACTTCGAAGCCTGGCAAAAATAGAAAAGCGCACACGTGTCACGGGCGGTTCGCTCGTGATCACTCGTCCCCATCGTTGATGCTCACACGGTCCCGTGCGTATCAGGGCTTCCGTTGTTTCTCGTTCCCGTACGCTCTCTCAACGCGTTCAGTAAAATTCGCTCGTAATACCACCGCAGCGAATCTCGCCTCTGTTTGTTTATAAATTATCAGAACAAGCGGCGAAAGACATTGAAAGGGCTCCGGAATACGATGACAAAAAACAGACAGAGAAGAATTTTTGCGCCACGACGGATATAATGCCCTGACGCATTACGAGGGATAGTTTCTCTCGTGTTCTCGCCGAAGTCCCAAAGTTATAATCCTGAAGGGGTGCCGGGGCGTCGCCGTTGACGGAGGCATTTCGAGAATAGGATGAGAGGTACGAAAGGGCGACGTGTTACAAGCGGACGAGATCGCGTCTGGGTGGTTCGTTGGTGAGTAGTAGAGTTGAGCTGTCGCTCAACGCTTATGAAATTATTCTAATACGATACGCCGCTCTGCGCCTGGAGACGACGACCACCCTCTGGAATCCCTCTCTCGGTTACTCTCCCGCACTCCCACAGCTTTGCCCAGTGTAGCCAAGGTAGTTGGCGGAGAACTGCTCCTGCTGCTCTCGGGGTTCGCTGTCTGTTTAATAAATTGCTTTCGAAACTCTGACGGGGGCCTCAAAGTTAGAAACCACCGGGAGAAGAGTAGAACACCGAGGGGAAGGACGACGGATCGCGGAAGCTCTGCAAGGGGCAGAAGCGGTGAAGGGAAGAGGCAAGTACGACGAGGTTTACACAGTTGGCCCAAACGTCCGGCCGCAAGAGTCCCAACCTTCGCATTCGAGCCGCGACCTCTCGTATGGTCTTCCATTTGCTTCCTGGTTATCTTGTTTCCTGCCAGCATATCCACAACAGTTTGTGGATTCGACGTTCTGGGACGAGTAAAATGAAAAAAAAAAAAAAAAAAAAAAAAAAAAACCCGCGTATATATCTTCATTTCTTCTTCGTCTTCATTTAATTTGTTCTTTGAATCGAAACAAAAGATTAAAAGTAATTGTATATCTTCCTTCAAGGGGTCAGTATTCGCCCGAGCTTCTCCGAAACTATTTTAACCTGTTTGTCTTTTTTCTCAGTACTTCGATTTTTTGTCTTTGCTCCGCTTCTTCCTCAATCTCCTGTCGCACAAAAACTCTTTCCGCTCTCCCTATCCGGCGACTCTCCAGGTATCTTTATCTTCGCGTCTATCTTTCGGCTTCTATATACGCGTACGCGAATAAGCCCCTACTCCCCTTGGTTCGTTTCTCCAACGCCAAAAGTGACTTTTACCAAACCCATCCGTCGTCTTGTCTCGTTTTCACCTCATCCTCCTTATCGCTGCCCTCCCAGCGCCAGCGAAACGTCGTCCATTGTTTGCCAGCGACGCCTTTCGGCGGTGTTACTGCCTACCGTTCCCTCGGCTCTGCTATCCTCGCTTGCAGAATCGCCAACGCCATGCCCGAGTATACAAGTCCAAGTGCAAAAGGATCCTTCGTTTTCTCTTTGCTCTGTCTCCATCGTTCTCTTCCCGTCGTCGAAGCATTTCGCGCCCAACTCCTCTGCCATATCGCACAATCTCTTTGCTCTTTCCATCCTCTCGTCGGTTTCTTTTTTTTTTTTTTTTCACTCAATTCCGGTGGGCACTTGCTCTTTTTGTCGTTGCATGCTGCTTCTCGCGACGGCGGTCTTCCGGTAACAGTGGAATACAAAAAGGCTTTTGTCGGCCGTAAAGGGAGTCTCGTGGCTTCCGGTGTGGCCTCGATATATATGCTCGTTTTAAGATATATACAGACATAGAACAAGTGTATAGACCGGTTTCGTTGCTGGTTCGACTTTTCATCGTTACCAAGAGACTCCTAGTGTAAAAATTTTGAAAATTCCGTCACCGAAAGACTTCTATTCGTAGATGAAACCTAATGCCGGAAAGTGATTATAATTGGCTGATAATATCGCGACGAGAATCGCAGGATAGTTGCACTATGGCTGAGCAAAAGGTCGTCGCGAGGGGAGAGACGACGATCGGTTAATCAGTGCAATTATAGGATTAGGTAGATGTAGAGATCCTTCTGCGGCGATGCCGGCATCATCGGGACGCCGTAAGCAGGAGGGGGGAATAACCGAACGGGTGGTTTGATGAGAGGGCGGGTCGCACTAAAGCGAGCGCGGTGAGGGTGCCCTATCGATTCGATCTCACTGGTGTACAGTGTGCAAGAGAACCATAACCAACAGAGTTCTCCTCTGCCTCCTTTACTCCGTCTCTCTCGTTCGGGTTCCCTTTGAAGCGTAATCGCTTCAATTTCACGTACCGAACCTCGCACGCGCGCACACCCTCGCTTCAAGTGGGTGAGGTCGAGGTATACCCCGTGTGGGTGTATTACAGATACGGTGTTACGCGGTAAGTGTATACGTGTATACACCATACGAGACGAAGCCCCCAGTATGCAGAATCAACGGTCCTTTAAGCTTTCGTCTCCACTTATTCACCTCTCACCTTTCCAACGAGAAAGATAGACGAGCACCGCTGTGGAGAACTAACGAGAGGGGTGAGATTACGCAAAAACGCGTTACAAACCGCTGGTTCACTGTCCACTTCGATCGTCAGACAATTTTCCATATCAAGAATTTCACAAGAACAATATTATGAACCCAGATGTGCTCTCTGTATCTATGTCGGAAGATGCTTGTGTGAAATTCTTTTTTCACTAGTAAGCATTAAACAAATTGTATTTCTATCTACGCCACTACAACTTTTTTTTTATTCATCAGCATCTACTCTATTCCAGGATAAAGCGAATGTATAACGAGTATCGTGTTTCCGTAGCATTCATCATAAGCCCTATCAACTCGTTCGCTGTATAAAAAAAAATTAGAAAAGAAAAAAATCCAAGCACTGTTTTTGCCCTCTCGAACGCGGCATTTCTTGACTGGTATTTGTGACATCCTTCACCATTTTTTTTTCGCAATCGAGCTGTGTGCCTCTGGCTATACATTTCTATCCGGTTTACATGTGTATACAACGCAATTGAACGCAGTATCCCGCTTCTCCGAAAACGCGATCGTCGCGTCTCTCCGTTACCATCAGTTTCTATCGGAGTGATATTCACCATCGGTGAGTAGAGTGTATACTAGAGCCCGTGCGTCAGCGTTTCCAGTACTGTTGACCATCGTGCCACCCCGGCATACGTATCCTCTATAACCAATAGGAGCGGTACCGCACCCTCGGCACGTAGGTACTATACTATATTCCTCAGCGTGACCGGTCTTTCGATCAATCTGCATGCGTGTATTTTGTCGGACAGCATCGAGTCGCGTACATCGCATACCGTTACACGCGGCTCATGTATACCCATACCGTTTCTCTTCGTCGTATCGTCCACCGCGCTACCAGCATCCTATATCCCATGAACAGTCTGCATCGCCGAGTACTCCGGATTTTCCACCAGTATCTGCCACCGACACGTCCGTGTGGTCCGGCACACCTAACTCACCCTCTCGTTTCGAAATTCCGTTCGCCACGTGCGTACTTCGGCCTTCCACTGCTGGGCTGCGGGGTGATGGAGAACCCTACCCTCGGCTCTACTACGCTCCGGCTACAATTCCGCGCCATTGGCTGCGTGCAAAGTGATTAAAAACAGGGAATGGCGACCACCCTGCCACCTCCGGTTTCCGTTCATTCCCGTCGCTTCTTCCTTTCTCCGAGGCTCTTCTCTCTCCCTCCCTTTCGTTCGCCATACGCGCTCTCGCCTTTACCTCTATCTCCACGTTTTAGCCTCACTCTCGTGTTCGTCACAGACCGAGCACGCGGTGTCTCGCTACCGGGCGCTTTGGGCGACCACCGCAAATGCCCGTGGGATTTTGTCCGCTGGAGAACGAAGAGACAGAGAGACGGAGAGAAACAGACCGAGATGAAGGGAAATGAGATCGAGAGAGGGATGGATAGCTGCGAAATCCGTTGACTGTCGCTGCGGCACTCGCGCTCGATCGAAACATTTCTCTCCATCTGGTCACCAACATTTTTCCTACTGGAACATACAGATATACCGTGTCGACCGTGGGCTATCGCTCTCGAAACCCTCGACGCTCCTCGCATACGAAATCAATTCTTTGGCCACGGAGAGGGTGACGAGTCGAATAGACGGAGCGTGAAGAAGAAAGGGGATCGGTTCGAAAATCCAAGAGTAAGGAGGTACAAGCGGGTTACAACTGCCAGCCCAGCGAGATGTTCTGACCGGTGTCCGTTTCACGGGCTACCGATCTCGAAACGATCTCTGCGGCCGTCGACGCCCGGTGGGATTTTCCTCCATGGTGCTTTCACGGATCTTTAAAATACTCCTACGCTATCGCTTTCTTTTTGCGTCCTCATACTCCGAACGCGCTCTCACCACTACACACTCCTGTCTCTTCCATCCTGCGCTCCTTCGCCTTTCGTACGTGTAAACGTGGTCGCTTTCTCTCGCTACGTTCGCCCGAAATCCTGCCCGTTGGAACTTTTCCACGAGAAATAGGTACGCCGAAGGAAAAACCGAGCACGTATCCTAGAGCTCTGCTTCTCTGTCCTATAACTCCATATATACGGTCGGTAGCGCGTTGCCTCCTTCAATCCTGTCCGTACCACGTGTCGACCGTTCATTCTTCTTTTCCGCAATGTCCATACAACTCGGAGATACCTCCTCTTGTATATACTGCACCAACTTCACACTGCCCCCCTTAAAGATCTACCATCTTTGAGAAGCTGTAAAATATCCTGATCACCGAACTCGACAGCAATGAAGACTAGTAGTCGCAGCAGGCGAAAGAATTCAGTCTCGGAGATTTAACATTTTTTTCTTACGAACAGACATTCTCTCGACTTTGACTCCCCTTCGGCTCTAACGTCAATTTCTGCGGGCATAACTTCCTCCGCGAATCGACGACAGGGTCGACTCCTTTGGCCTGTTCTCTTCCAAAGTCGAGCTTACGATATAAACAAAAGTTTTCATTCCCTCTGGGATACAAACTTATCCGCAGTGACGTCTCCTCCGCGCTACCAAGCTACAACAACATGAGGTTCTATCTTGCTGCGTTTTCTTCTATCGTCTAACAATTCGCCCAAGTGCACGATGGCAAAGATCGATTAGCCGCTCGCGTTTAATCATCGTTCCGGCGATACATCTTCCTCTTCACGATTTCGTGGGGAAGAAACGGTGTTTTTTTTTTTTTCAATTCTTTTTTTTTTTTCAATTTCATTCTTCATCGTCTCTTTTTCGCGCGAGGAAGGATAGACGAAGATCGAGACAGATAAATCCATTTTGCCAGTTGGTGGAGAGGTTTTTCTAAACTCTACACTGTGCAATATCTCCTCGGATGGAACAGAGGGATCAGCGGTCTAGAATCGGGAAGCAGGAGGATTAATTCGTTCGAGTCTCGCCCGGCTCTTCTGTCTCGCAAACAACATTAGCGTCGTGCACTCGTCGGAGTTTTCTTCGCCCGAGTTCACAGTCCGCACTTCATTTTCCACGATTTTTCATTCACTTTGCTTTTTCTCTTGTGGTTTTCTCTTTACCTCGGGCCGATTAACAACTATCCGTAAGAGAGTCTACGTGAATGTACGACTTTGTACGAGATACATGCGGTTATCCCACTCTTTCTTCGTCTCGCGGTCATTAGCCGCATCCGCGGCGGTAAAGCGAGCTAAAGTTGTGCATATATGTGCCATAGAGTGTGCGGTTATACAAACGTAGAGCGGGTAGAGGAGGGACGCGGGGGGGGGGGATGCATATATCGGAGAAGGGTGACCGCGTAAAACACCGGCCCCGCCGGACAACAATGTGACGGGACTTATGGTAAACGTTCGCCGTACTATTATGCGAACGCCCCGGAATGCTCTCTCGCGTAGCAAGAGATGGTCACGTGTGTGCCGCCTGTACCTATAGCGGTATTGCACAGTCGTCTACACGCGAGACGAGAGTGTGCGCAACGGAGCCAGAAAGCAAGTTATACTATAGCGACTTATAGCATATATACGTAGTAATGTAAGCGCTGCGAATTCAACCGTTTCTCTTTCCTCCTCTCCATTTGGCCCATACACATATCTCTCGTGTGCATAAATATACGCGTAGTAGGGGTGCCACGTAACGTACGTACACAATTTACATATACACAGAGGCCGAACTGCGTTTTACCAGTGATGCTATAGGTACAGGAAAAGCGAAAGAGCCCCGAATGTATGCAACAGTAGTAGGTACCATGGTGGAGGGCATATACGTAGGTAGTATACACATCTAGGCTTGGGAATAGGCGGAGAGGTTTTTGCCACGTAACGTAGGCATTATATAGCTAGGTAGTTGAACGCACCGCGCGGCCTCGTTTCCGAGGTAACGCCACGGGGAAAAGCTGTTGAGAGGGAGAGGTTGCTCCTGTCACGAGCTTTACACGAAATAGGCAAATTAAGTACCTGCCGTCGCACAAATTGATATGAAATTTGAACGAGGCAAACTAGTAGCGTTCCGTACCGACCGGATGCGAAATCGTATGAGTTCAAGAGCGATTGTAAATTGGTCGAATGAGATGACTCGTTGATTCGCTTTCCTCCCCATTCACCTGCGTACGATAGTTTTAAATGCTGCGTACTGTCTATCAATTTATAGAAAGTACGTACTATTTTTTTTCCAAGTCATATTAGATCGCTTCGATGTAACTTTCTACGCGCTCAACGAAAAGTCAAATTTTTCGCGCAGGGAGCACAAAAAAAATGTTTAAATGTATATAAAACAGTCTGAGTAATAAATCCTTATTTCCGAGATGCCGCCACCTCTGGAATATCTATTTCATATCGGCGCTGCGGGATTTCGTTTATCCTAACGCCACTTTTGCCTACGCGAAGCTCACTCGCGGAGAGAGCGAAGAAACCTTGGATCTTCGCGAGGGTTATGTGAGAAACGGACGATCGTTTTATAACGGCAAGCTACCTTCTGCCTCCAATTCCTCGCAGCCTATCTCTGCAGGCAGCCTCGTCGAGGTTTTGACAATATTGAAGATTATTCGTCTGTATCCCCTTTATCCATCTACGTCTGTCAGTTTCTCTACTTTCTCGTATTTTTATTTATTTTTTTTTTAACCTTTTCACCGATTCCCCGGATGAAAAGGGAGTTCGTATGTCAGCCTCTTCCAATCCGGGTAAACGAGTGCAAAGGCGTCGGCGGTTATGTCGAAACAGGGCGTCGATCGAGTCACCGTCGCTTTGTTCCTTCTTCGCATTTTCGACACACGTACTCGAGCCCTTTTTGTTTCTCTACGAAGATAGAATAGTAAAGCCCCTCTCTTCCCGTCAGGCTTCACTCTCTTTCTCATACACCACGACGCTTGCGATGGATTCGCGAGAAGCGGGGGAAAAAAAATAAAAGGGAAAGTAAAAAGGACAGCTTCGCCGAACGTCGACGAGGATTATACTGCCAAAATCTCAATTTGCGCGAGTCCGCCGTTTGCCCTCGTCCTATTCTTTTGTTATACTACAACAGAAGCTGGAACCAGCGGGGCAAGCACATGGAGAATCGAAAAGCGACTCGCTCTCGCAATTTGCTTCGAGTGTTTTTTCGGTAGTGGCGGGGCCGGGGACAGCGTCAGAGTACGACTCACTCATCGACCTGTACTGAGCCGATTCTACGAAGCGTATATAGAATATATATGTGTTCAATCCATTCGAATCGAGTGCGCAATCGATCAGTCACAAGGGTCGTACGAAAATGAATAGAACGACAATTCGTGAGAACTGTGTAACTTGTGTGTTATAAAAAAAAGAAAGAAAAATAAAAAAAAAAACCTTGTCATTTATAATATTTTTTTAGAGCTAAAGCCACACAAGCGCACTTCGTAATCGCCTAGGAAAACATCGGATATTACTGACGAGCAATAAATGAGACATTTCTTTTTAAATTATCCTATTTGCGGCCTGTGAAAGGATTGTGAACCTTGTGCAAGCTGATCACTTTTCGATTGAGGGTCGTTAAAAATTTTTATTTTTTATTCTTTATGCAAAACACGAAAATAATTGGGTTGAACCCTTTTATTTTTTGTGTTTCTTTGGAAAACAGTGATAAGAAACCCTTCGATATTGCGCCATTTTATCTTTGCACGCATTTTCCATTTTCTTTTAATCAACATTTTGCAAAGTAATGAACACTAAACATTCACTTCTTCGCCAATTCAAATTATCTGACGATTCGATTGTTGAATACATACGTATTAAAACATCGCAATACGCTGCGGAACTCAAATGCAAAACTCAACCGGAAGCTAATGAATGCAAAGGTGACTGCCGGGCATTCGATGATAGAAGCATAGTTCCGAGAGCGAGTTTGCCACAGCACACCGGAGAGGTCATATCGACTCAGGCGTGTGAGCTCTCGCGTTCGCTAATGACAAAGCCGAGAGGTAATGACAACGGAGCGCTATTCCGCATTCGGTGTCACGCACCTGCTCCGCCGACCCCTGCCGTTCGACCGACACGCTGCTGGTTCTCGTACGGAGGAGCTTTAATCGGAACTTGCTGGGCGGCGCGTTTCTCACTCGGAGGGGTTGCTCCGCAATACGGCTCTGGATATACTGTACGTCGAGCGTACATATGCAATACAGTGCGCGGGCTGCCTGATATACATACCTAGTTGGTACGCATGTGACTCTCCCCGGTCGAGCCCGGCTATCCGACGTCCTTTGCCGCCAGTGTGCAGCGCCATTTTGTAATTACACGCGGAGAGAGATGTATCGATATTAATCGAAGCACCCGGTATTTGCGGTAGCTATGTAGTATGCGCGTACATAGCTTGAGCGTCCGGCTCCGACAAATCTATACACACCGCTAACTCGTATCCTTTTGAATTTTTCCTTCGCATCGATCCTACGTTTAATCGGCAGTTTAAGTACATAGGTAACTGAATATATTTCCAGTAATTCAAAAAGTTATTAAATGCCAATTTCTGTTTTCGGAGATCCACAAACGCTTTAGTTCCGATGCTAATTGGCGTTTCGAACATCGTGATAAAGTGTGGTCCGCTATGCATTTTCTCAGTCCCTTTTTTTTCGCCATGTCTGCTCTTGCGTCGTTTCCATATTGCCAAGGTGACTGCTACCGGTACATTTTTTTTTAAATCTCTTTCCGCGATCCTGAAACCGAGGTCGTTCCTTTCCTTTCGTCCTTTCTCGCTCGCTCGGGAAGAAGGCGCTCAAAATAACGAGCGGATGCGGAAGTACAAAGGAGTTCCACGATATATTCGCCCTTTGGCCACCGTCGCCTCCGCCTTCTTATTCGCGTTCTACGCTCTCGTCCCTTTCCGCCCCTTCTATCTTCGCTCTTTCTTCATCTCTTTCACTGACTTTGCTCGAGCGAACTATTTCGTTCTATACGATACCCAACGGTATCGCTCGAAACGCTTGCAATCCTTTTGCCCGTAGCTGTGACGTTCACCTCCTCGTCCTATCTAACTTCGCCACCGCTCTCAGTGGTTGTATCGCTCGTATTGCCGCTCCGCTCTTTTCGCCGACAGAGAGATACACAGACACACATACGTGCGCGTAGTGGGCGGGAAGCTGAAAAGAGGGAGGACCACATAGCTCGGCCAACCCCTCCGAACTATACGTCTCTATACGAGGCTTCGTTACGTCGATTTATCGTTTAATAAAAGGTGATACATGGCCATGGCAAAGGGCGTGAGTACCCCAGTCGACCCTTCCGCGGACTCTCCGCTTCCATTGCCGTTAACTATTTCGTTTCCGTGAGCATACTACACACACCGATCAGTCAAACCAACAAAACGGTCGCGAGACAGTAAGACGATAAAGAAACAAGACTCGCAACTCCTTTTAGTTTGTTTTCCTTTCGTTCTTTATTATTCATTTGTATCTATTTCTAATGCAAAGATCTTCAATAGATTCGTCGGTTTCTTGCGCATCGAATTCGCGTATTGAACATAATCTCGATCAGCCGTTCGCCACGAAATGCATCACCCCCTTTTTGTTGTCCTACGGTCAGTCGCGACTCAAAATACGGGTCGTGTGAACTTCGACCGAGTGCATTAATGGACCGAAGTATCGGTGCGTACAAATCGCGAAAGCTATTCCGGAAAAGCCAACTACTCGCATACGGTAGCGTTCCGTGGATTTGGCCGAGCGAGGATTTTACAGTCTCAAAGCTTCGAAATGAGAACCCGAACGGTGCGGCGTTAGCGCATGTTTGACTTGTCAAAGAGCTTCCTTCTCCTTTCCATCCTTCTATGCTTGTTTCAAGTAACCCTTTATCCTATATCTCTTCCCCGCGCGCTCTCTCTCTCTCTCTCTCTCTCTCCGTTACTTTCCTTTACCCTATCAGCGTCTCGGCTCGCACGAGAGAGTCTCGGAGTCCCCTTTGCCACGTTCTCTTTCTCTCCTCGATTTCTCTCTGGTAAGACTGAGAGCCAAGAGACACGAGGAGTAAGACAGAGAGATGAGAATGAAAATCGTGTGTCTCACCTGTCCCTCTCCCCCGGTTCGCCGCGCGTCTGAAATGTCAATCCACGCTTCGGGGGATGCCTCGCCGGGGTCTTCGGCTACGTTCGAGACACCCTTGGCGTCGCTGCTTCTACGCTCCGCCACCTCTTGTTCGCTTCGACGCTCGGGAATGTCAATCTCGTGCAGTACCAACGGCAAACGAGCGAGTAAAGCATGAGAGTAGGCGATATCCAGCTCGAGTTCCAGCCGCTCCGAAACTCTGTCGCGATATCACGTTTTCTACTATATGCACTTATATAGTATATCCGTATATGTATATACAACTGTATACGTATTCTCCGACTTGCTCGTGGGAGATGTGATTTACATTGCTATACCACCTCATACAGCGTACAGAGATATCACACATGCCATACTATTAAATATAGAGAATAAGCGACTCTTATCTCCGTCACTCAATTCTCTTCTTATCTCACATGTTTCCCGCTATTGCTCGAGCGTATATCGGTATACACGAGAGCACACATACAGCTCCATTGGCCCTCAATTGTCCGTCTCGTTCAAAGAACGCGAATCGAACTTCGGCCTCGCGTACCGAAAAAAAAGAAGAGACTCGAGTGGAGAGTCGGGTAGCGAACGAGCGCGGACTGGAGAAACGTGCTGAATTTATACTATCCACTTTTTTTTCGCTTCCATTCTTTCGTTATTTTACTCGTTTTTTTTTCGGTACTATCTTTCATTCCGCTATCTATACTCTCTTCTACCGCGTACGTGCAGTCTTCGCCCCGAGCTTACTTCTGTTTTCCCTCTCGGGCAACTCAGACGCACTTTTCTCAGGCTCGCGGCAGACGTCATCCCGTATTCGTCACGGAATGTCAGCGACGTGCTCTATAACAGTGAGAGTCCAAAAGCCCGGATACTCTTCTCGGTGCTATAGCACGGTATTAGCCAGTGCAATATACAGAGAACCCAATCTCTCGATCTTTTTCTCTCCGAATCTCCGGAGGGAGAAAAAAAAAAGCTGCTGGAGAGAATAAAAGTCAAAAGAGGGGTTGAGAACGTGCGCGTGGCGGAATGGCGAAACGAGAAAGACGATCAGGAACGGAAAAGGAGGCGGATAAAGGGCAGATAGACGAGCGGGTTACTCTTTCTCCGTCTCTCCCACTCTCTCACTGCATCGGCTCTTTGATCGTTTGCGAGGAAAAAAATTTCAGCTTGCCAAACAATACGTGCGCGGCTCGTTGCCGGGCTCTGCTTCGGCTCGTGATCTGCTACTCCTGGGGGCCCCCGCCGAGCCTCTCTACCGGTCGGGCAACACACAGCCCGACCTCGCCCGGCGAATGGGAAACTGCAAAGTTCGTTAATTACGGAGTTTCAACAGCTTTTCCCCGGGATCGACGAGCGGGCTGGCGATGCGAGAGACCCACAGCGTAGTCGACTCTACCGAAAGCGAGAACGAGTTGAAACGGCCAGACGGAGGTGGAGAGTGAAGCAAAGAGAGAAGGATTGAAGAGGGCGAAAATGAGAGTGCGAGGGGTTTGAACGAGGAGAATAGAGAAAGAGAGAGATTGGCAGCGATGGTGGGAGAAGGGCAAAGCCGATCTGGTTTTTACGCTTCACGGTCCCTATGCACTTGCCCTCCACCCCGACGATTCGTTGAAAGTCGCGAGCTTGTAGCTCGGCTCGGGGCTTCCATGGCTATTCCGTCTCTCTTCGGTTCCTTGCTTAAATCGACTAACGACTCAAAATCTCTTTAACCGTAGTCCTTTGTTCGTTACCCACCACTGACGTGTACGCTCTAAGCCGGATTACCTTCGCCGGTACACAGAGACTTAAAAAGATGTAAAAGAAAAAAGGAATTCCAGTGACAATGGTTTGCCGATAAGGGTATCTTTGCAGGGAACAAAATTGCCTGCGTAAAAAGTCACTGACGTCGTGTCAGGAACGCGTAATAATCGTAGAGTCCACGAATCGTTGAGAATAGGTGACCAAATTCACAAATGATCCGGAAAGCCAAGAGACGGAGAAAAATACTGAAAGACAACAAACGCATGTAAGGGGGTTGAGCACTTGGAAGAGATAGCGTCGATGCGATAACTGCAAATATCAACGATACTTCGCGCGCATATACTATACCGTGGGAACTGAAACTTCCACTTCGAAGAGCTGCGCACTCGACATTTATAGACGGGATGCTGGAAAGCGAAAGATAGTACGGATATGCTAGTGGAGTACAGAGTTGTATGAAACGACGTTATACATCGCATAACACGGTAAAAGTTATGCCGAAGAGAGATGGCAATAGCGCAATATACACGCACTCAATGGATTTCGTTCGGTAGCCGCTTCGTGTTCACAGTTCCATTTCGTTATATTTAAACAGGGGGGGGGGGGGGGGGGCGAGAGATGGGGGAAATACTATTTGTCAACACTTGTGCTTTTATACCATCGGTAGTGGGACGAACGGTACGACGGACGGTATATAGCGGCATCAACGGATGCAACGAAGGGAAGTGGGAGAACGGCGGGGGGGGGGGGGGGGGGGAGGGATGCGGTTTCCCAGCATCGTCGGTAAATCACATCGCTTGCTGGGAAACTACTGGCGCCACGACGATTCAGCTCTATCGCCGACGAGTTTAGAGTGCGTGGCCCCGTGTCAAAACTATTCAGGCTTCGAGGAAACGCCGGTCGAGGAGACGGGGCTGGTACCCGGTTGTGGTGCCCTACGTGCGCTCACGTCGTTCATATCTACAAACCTCCGGCATCGTATACAGTGTACAAGCGAGCTTGCGGGCAAAGCACGTTGCCTCCGCTGGCCGAGAGACAATTATTGTTCGGCCCGCGGGAGTTGCCGCATAACTAGTGGTAATGGTCGGACCGTTTCATCCCGCTGCTCTCTCTATCTCACGCGCTCAACTTCCAGAGTCTACGTGACGTCATGGCTCGGGATACATGGACTAGTTCTGCCAACTTCGATTCGGTTTGTAACCGTAACTTTTACGTAACTGTTACGTAACCGTGAATATTTTCGTCGATTTATTTGTTCGCTGATTGCCATATGCCTGCTGATTCAAAAATAGACATTTTTTTTTTGCTAATTTAACAAACAAACAAACAAAATTGTTGGTTTGTTAAATCGTAAATAAAAAAAATGCCGGACTACGAATGTCATGCAAGTATCGAAGTAAAGTTGAAAAACGAAAAAAGTAAAAGTCGCGGATATGCAATATTACAAACTCGTCGACAATCGTCGCAGTGCAAACTATATACAGGATCCGTAGCTTTTCGAAAATTAAAAAGCCTCATACGCAGCACAGTCCCCCAAGATGCGAGTGAAAACAAGAGGGACCATTCCGCATGCGAGTATCTTTATCCTTTCTCTCTCGTAGAGGAGAGACGAAAGAGGAGAATGGGAAGGAATGAAAGCGTCGCCGGAAGACTCGCACCTGTCGCCGGCGAGAGTCTCGGTTTATTGTTTACTCTTTTAGACGTTTTTTTTCTCATCATCTTCCTTTTTCCATTCCCCCTGTCTGTCATCTTTCGGCCCGAGAACTCCGGTGGCTTATAACGAAAGGTAGACAGGGAGCGTCTCGCTGCAGCCGAGGTACTTGCTTCGCAAGCGAGAAACGGCAGGCGAATAAAGAAAGCCGGAGTCGTAGTAGTCATATTTCGCGGCATCCACCGTGCCCAGGATTTCTTTACCCGGTCGACCTGCTGCTGTTTCTATGCGAGCATATTTTGCCGCGGATGGCGGATGGGTAGCCAGTTATAATGCATACATATGGTGGATTCTTGGGCATTAACTCTCTGGGATTAGCCGAGGCTGCGAGTCCCTTCGTTCGGAGTGGACGCTCTCGCGATCGCGTTCCCGGTGTGACAAAAATTATTTCAAACTTTCATTTTTTTTTCCTGCGCCATGCTGCAGCAACCCTCTCGCGCTGTCGGTCCCGTTGCGGGGTCTCTGCCTCTTGGCCGATTCGCCGAGCGAGAGAGAGACGAGGGGATGCAGACGGTGCTGGTTTTAATGAACTCTTTCACCCGCCACTCGTGCCACCCTTAAACCGCCGCTTTAACTTGGGGTTCTCAACTCTCTGACGGCTCGATCGACTCTACAAAGTCGGGGTTTCATCTTGCTGAAAAAAAACCGCAAACTGGACCCGGCTGTAAGTTTTTAGTAACCAAAAAACACGCATATTAAAGTGCATTACCTTAAATTACGGAAAAAAAATTATTACGCTTTGGGTAGCAGAAATATAATATTGTTTGCATACATAATCATATCGTTCTTTGCGTCTCTGCCTATCACCATTGATAACATCATTGAGTATTTTTGAGAATCTTGTTACGCAAGTGATAAATCCAAGTTGCATTCGAGACATACAGATGGTATCACAAATAAAATACTGAGACAATAATGTCGCTCGCCGTAAGAGCACTTGCCGTTTATGAGCCTTCGACAAAAAAAAAATAAATGTCCTCGGAATATACGATTATATTCATATTTTCCATCAAATTGTATATCGAAAGTGAATTGTTTTTCCTCGATAACAACGAACAACACGTAATCACGTGGCTGAAGAAGCAAATTGACGTTAGGTTTTCATCAAAAGGAAAAATCGTCAAACGTTGTCTGCAAAAGACGTGCAAAAGACGACGTAGCGAACGAAGCGATGAACAGATATAGATAGATATTGGATGAATATAAGAACGAGTAGAGGGTGGGAGAACCACTGTCACCTGTACAGGTTGCGGGGATAGGGTCCCTCGCGCGCTCGGTGTGACGAGAATAGAGGCATGTTATTGATTATGGAAAAATACCACCGGCCCGTAGGCGAGAGGGGTGGTTTTCTGTTGGTAGTCGCGCCACCGTTGGAGAAACGGAGTGGGGCAATGCGGTGGGATGGTTAGCAGGGATGTACACGGCATCCCCTGCGACCCCTACTTTCAGGTCGGCAGCTCGACGTCCATAGCTAACTGTGTACCGTTCCGATTCTGTGTCTGCCCGCCACCCACGAGCCTCGCGCTACCCACACCCTTCCACGGCGGCTCACGTGTGTCGCGCCTACCGCGCGAGCCTCGGAACACCGCGCACGCACACCCTTTTGGCCTTCTCGCTTTCTCCTCTTCCTACTTTCCATTCTTTTCCTTTGTTTTTCGCCCTCGTCTCCTTCCACCTTTGCCACTCACTCGGCACAGCCGGAAACTTACCCGCCCCTCGTGCACAATTCAACTGGTACACTCGCGACTTCGTGAGACCCGACGTCATAATGGCAATGCATCGTGACCCGTGTTGTCCGCGTTGAAAAACTTTGCGCGTCCAACCCTTCGCGAAAGTACTAACCTTCCGTCGTTTCGATCCTCCGGCTAGACGTTCCCAAGTTTATCGTTAATGCTCGAACGATCGTAAACGATATTACACCGCGTACAGATATAGTACCAGGCCCCCCTCGTTGTACATGCAAAGAGTGATTAAATCTTCGCGGTCATTGTTGTCGCGCGATCGTTCAACGGAGAAGGGATTATTGGGGGTCCAGAAAATCGTTTGGGCTACAAACTGTTCAATCGACTTTTATTACTATAACCAGAGCCTCGTAAAACTTATCGAATCGATACAGCTATCTTTTTTTATCTTATAATCAATTACTACGAGCTAATAATCCATGTGGAAAGTCATAATCAGCTCACCCCTATACAGAGACGCGCAGAGTTTACCACATTAATAACCAAAATGGAAAAGTGGGTAAGCGAGTGCTCGGAAAATCGAGAAATGTGACGACTTTTGATCTCGGAAGATATCCTCGCTACCCAATGTCTCTCGGAGTAATTCTCCTCGTTACGCATCCCCAACCGACATCTGTGTAGTATTCAACCACTAGCTTTGGTACCTCTGCGGGCGTGTGAGACTAGCGGTGGATAAACGATAGAGAAAACAAGAAACGTGTATATATATAAATGAGCGATAAAGTACAGAGAGGTAGAGAAAGGTTCCGGAGACGAAACGGAGAGAGTATTAGAGGATAGAGAGTGGAGTGGAGGATAGAAATGGAGTAGTGGGTTGGGAAACCGCGCGTACGACTCGACTCCCTTAATCTTCATTATCCCTTAACCGCTCGCATCCGGTAGCGGACTCGAGGCACCAGTGATAATTCTCGAATTATCTCCTTCGCCAGAGAAGATACCACTCGGCGCGGAGTAACGGAATAGAGACGAAATCTCTCTATCCAGTTCGCCTCTACTCTTCCGGAGGCGCTGGGTATTTTCTACTCTTTTCGCAAGAAGATGAACTCGAAGACACTACACTCCTCGGGATGGGTTTCGAGAATTTTCTCGTAACCACACGTTTCTTGAAACGTGCAAAAAGCGACCGGGGAAGCTGCGATCGCTCGGGTCTTGTCGATTCGATAAACAAATCAATCCACGTAATCCGAGATTCTCCTTCTTATCCTACCCTCGAGTCTCGGCCCTTTCTTCGATCCGGTTTTTTTTTTTTTTTTTTCACGACAAACTGTACTTTTACCGCACACGCTGTATACAAGCTCAGCTTGTTATCGTTCGCCTCACACTTCTGGTGCACTAGTCAGTGACTCCTGGCGACAAAAACGATTCGCTCGCGCGCGCGTGCCGCTGCTTCCGAATCCTCTTCTCGCTATGATACTCTCACGCTCTTCTCTGTCCGTGTGCTCGCCGGGCGACGCGACGAGACACCGTTACAGCGTATACTCGTCTCTTTCGTCTCCTCTCGATGCTTTCTTTCCTTGAAACACAATGGCCGGTGACGCTATAGCGCGCACCGGGCAAGAAAGAAAGTGGAAACTCACCAATGACGGTGAGAGAGCATGGCTGAGTGCTCGTTGGTAGAAGACACTTTTGGCTGACGGGAGAAAGAGAACGGCATTGAAAAGGCGAGGGGGGAGTGAGGAGGAGCCGGTATACTATATCGTGAGGAAGTGTGAAACAGTGTGCGTTTCGTGGAACAATACGCGGGACGCCCGAGAAGAGAGGAATAAAAGAAAGAAGGGCAGAGAAAGAAAAAAAAAACTCAGAAAACGAATAGGAGAAAGAGACGCGGATCTCGGAGCGGCGAACTAAAGGATTGTGCTCTCGTCCGCGATATTCGCCCTACGAGCTGCAATTGCAAGTGCAGCGAGAGTAAACCATCAGGCTTTTGCGCTTCCTCTTCGTGACCGGGAATTCCGGCATCCTCGTCGTCAAGTTTTGCTGCTTCTACGCGATGTGCCTCTATCGCGTAGTCTAGCCGCAACCGGAGAGGGGCGAGATGGGGTTGGGCGAAGAGAGAGCTTGATGCACGATAAAGAGGGACAGGTAGAGGAGCCGGCAATAGCCGTAGCAACTTCGAAATCGTCCCCTATAAGTCTCCGGGATACTATCTCGCTTCCACTCGCGGTTCTCTTAAGAGTACAGAATGCAGAGCTAAACCTCTCGTTCGTACGGTAACCCCCCCGTCCCCCGCTCTCGTAAGCACTCGAGGCAGCGCCGTTTCGTTTCACGGATCCTCTCGGCAGCAGCAGCGTTACGTACCTCGTTCACCGGCAATTTTTCTGAAAGCCTTCGACTATCGTGCGTTAATTCCGGGAAACGCTTTTCACGTTCTTTTCTCCTTTTTCTTCTCCGGTTCTCCGTCTCGAAAGGCGGTGGGTCCCACGAGTATGTATGTACCACTCGACGATACGAATATAGCTATATACACGAATATAACTAGGGTAAGCGGTACAATTGTTGGTTGGCGCCATAAAAAAAATATACCTATTTAATACCCCCATAGAAACGGAGTATGTGCTCAGGTTTATATAAGATAGGTACATCATTTTTTGCCACAAGATATATGATTTATATGTATATATTTTTTTACATATAGTATATCCCATACATCGAGATGTCTTAACAATTTTTAATCGTTACAGCGACCCAGTTAGCTTATTTGAATGAATTATTTCTCTGGTATGCCGACAACCTTCGGACGGCCAATACTTGTACTGTTTATCCGACAACCGTATACCTACACATACCGATAGGGCAGCTTTTTTTCTCTCCACTTTGGACTAACTTTTAGAATTCTCGATCATCTTGAGCCGAGCGTAAATACCGCAAAAATGGGATATCCCGCGAATGTCGCATAAATCAGTTCTTTATTATCGTATGCCGTCCCGAGTCGCAGCCCCCCCAACGAGCGCACGTACTATAGGCGTTATACGTTTACGGAATGAAGTAAAAAATGTATCAGAGACACGGTAGCGTCGTCAAAAACGGCGGTCTTTCCGGCTATACACCCATGATTCACGAACTCTCTCTTCCTGCCCCCGCTCTCGGTATATATCCCAGCGTGAGACGAGAGAACCCGGTATGTTGCCAACCGAGGACCGCCAACATACCGAGGGCCGGAAAGTAAATAAGATTGTTAAGACCATCGGTAAATCGTCTACCTCGGCTATGCGCCACCCGACTGTTATCGCTGGCGATATCTAGTTTCACGGTGGTTTTCTCATTTGAACTTTATCTTCCGCAGCGTTATCTCGAGCTTGCGGTAGACAAGATGAAAGCTCGTTTTTTTTTTTTTTTTTCGCTCATCCGACGGACGCGGTGCACGGTCAACAACGAATAAACAAACGTCCGGCCATGCATGCAATACAGTGTCATTAGTATGATGAATTAATTATACAAATATTAATACAGAATACGTGGAGAGTGGAAAAACGAGTTGCGGATGGTCGAGCGCGTCCGTTCTTTGCCCGGGCTTCGTACTTTGTATAAAATTAATGCTCCATACTCCATTCCCATTTCTGTTTCTCGCGTTCTATATCTCTCCATATTCAACCCCTTCGCGAGAGAATCGCGAGTCCGCGTTGTGCGGCGCCCCGTGGCTTTGCCGTTTTATTGCATTCCTTAATTTGGCGAGCGAGCAAGCCGCCGCACATCAAGGGCGGATGCGAGATTATTAAACGTTTGGTATGTATACGTAAACTTCCCCCTCTCCTCTCTTAACGGATGCATACGTATATGTAAATAGCGATTCATGCAGATATGCCCCGCGATGTTCGTACATACATTTTGCTTCCCCCACGAGAGACTCGCGTGTACATATGTTGGAGAAAATAAATGAAGAGAATCCAGCAGCGCGGAGCGGCCAAAGACCAGGCGCAAGCTCGGGCTTTTTTCTCTCGGTAACATTCAATTCGTCGGAGATTTTGAGCTCCGGGTGGTGGAGAGTAGAGCGGGAGGAAAACAGCATCCCGGAGGTTTACCAACGCACGCGGATCCCTGCTATGCTGGGCGGCCAGGGTTTCGGTCCTTTCGCCTAGCGAGGGTGGAGGTGACAGGGGATGATTTAGCTGGGGATGGCTCGATCCTGGGTCACCGGACATAAATCCCATTCGCTCTCGCTCTCTCGTTTCCTCTTTTCCCATATATATAACGTAGCCTAGCGATCCGGCATCCACGCCTGTAGACATACAACGTGAGGGTGTATATGTGTATATGCGACGCGGTACGGAGTATTATAGGCATGTATGCCCCGGCATCGGTGCAGTTACTTTGCACGCCTAACCCCGTACGACGAAAATCCCCGGGATGATGACTTTACCCAGGACTATGCGGTACGTAACCGAGGATATAGCGTTGCGCATATGTACGCTTTACGGGATCGCGGAGTCTGTTTTTCTCAGAAGTAGGAAGAGAGAGAAAAAAAACGTTTGTTGAAAATGCACCGGGAACCGGATTAACCTCGCGATTTTAATATTCGCAAAAAATATCGTATTTTTCATTATCTTCGATATGGTTATAAACGGCTAAAAATATTTTATCAATATTTGACACATCGGTTCTATGCATCCGACTTTTATTTATTTTATTCTTTTCAAAATGGACCACTGGAGTGACGTAGCCTATGTTTCGTATCATCGACAAAATATCATTAGCGACGATATAATTATTGGAGCCATTTCGCTGCCGAAGCCGCTTTTACGCTAATAGTCTTTAAGTAGATCAATCAGCAAAATCTCGTTCGTTTCTAATAACTATTTTGCCTCCAACCCGTCGACGATTCCATCATCGTTGAATCTTACACTTTCGACCATACGACGCGGGCGCGTTATCGAGATGAGAAATGAAAGCCAACTTTGGCACTCCGATGGCGGAATTCCGGTAATCCATGCTACTAAAGTCGTCGCTGGTCTATCCCCCGAATTTTATAATATACCGTATGCGAGGTTGCATCTGTCGCTCTTGGTTACGTGGAACAGTATCGCAGCGGCGTGGCGCTCGCCACGCTGACGACGTTGACGACGACGACGACGACGATTCAGCGGAGGCACAGCTGGCCCGTGAGAGTACTCGCATCTTCGAAGTTGGCAGACGGCTCAGCATTTGTCATACACGATTAATTAATGGCGGCGGGACCTAAGTACCTGGGGGGATGGAAACCGGGAGGAGAAGAGGCGAAAGCACGGTAGAGAAGATAGTATCGCACGAGGGATTTCGTAGTCGGTATTCTCTCTTCCATCTCGTACCACGTTTCTACTCGCCGATATACGCGTCTCTCGTTCACTCCCGACCGCACTTGCATCGGCTCTTTCGTCCCCGTAGCGTTTCTCCCATCTATTTTCTCTTTCTCGCGTCTGACGAGGCTGTGCTATAGCGACCGAGAGACAACGTTGGATGGGCGAAGTGGAAGGCCGAACGGCGAGTCCTCCATCGGCTTTCCAACTTGGACGAGTAGCGAGCGAGGGGTATTATCTATCTCGGAAGTTGGTCGTCTCAGTCGTCGCCAGTTCGTCCCGGTCACGCTAATCGCGCTCTCTCCTGGATTGGCTTTTAGCGAGAATCCGTGAGAGGGATGATGAACGAGGAGAGGAGCCGGGCAAGAGGAAAGCACCAAGTACAAGTTTCGCTTTTTGGCTACCGCGTGACTCTATTCGTATACACCGACCTATACGATATAAATCATTCAGGGTATAAGGAAAGTTTACGGATAGAGAAGGAGAGAGGGAAGGTTGCTAGTTGAGCTCTACTCCTCTTGCGACCCGTCGATTTCTATAGTTTCAATGCGCCCCGTCAAGATTCGAGACTCGAAGTCACCTACCCTACAGTAAGGTTCGAATAAATCTCAATGACATGGTCATTAGATGTGGCCCTCTAATTACATTTTTTAACCCTAAAAAACCTAAAAAAAAACACATTTTAATTAACACATTTCGAAACCTCTAAATTTTCCAATATAATTTCGATAGAATTGAATGATCGTGGAGTTTTTATAAACTTAACGATTATTTAACACGCCTAACTCGAGAAAAAATAAGTGTAGTAAATAAGAACGTACGTCGAGTGGACCCAACGCGCTTTACTTCGCCTCTCGCGAACTATATTAGAAAGGAAAGCAGCCGCGAAAGAGTGGAGAAAGATAGAACGCGAAAATTCTGGACCCGTGCCAATTTCCAGAATAACTTAGCATCGCGCGCAGCATGCGCTCGCTGAAAACGTTACCAATACACGACGATCTCGTGCCTCGAATGCACAGACTTCTACAGTGTACCTGAGAATATATTTGCGCGCCTGGGCTTTCCCTCCACCTATCGTCTTTTGGCCCGCCAGAGGTAGCAGCTTTTCGCGCGTTCGCTGTGTATGTGTGTATGTTTTCTCCTACAGAGAATATACAGTGGGATACATACAAGATGCACGCATCGCACGAGCGGCCTTCCCGCGAGTCGCAAGCCGCTTTGCGACCGACACCCACCGATAAATCCCCAATTCGAACGTATCGCTCTCCGCCTCTTCCGTCTTTCTTCCCCCGCGGGGGGCTCTCGGCAAATTTATTCCCGGACCTTCTTCCCCGCAACGGATGGTGAGAAGAAAGTTTGATGCTGGTTAATCCCGCAGAGCGGCGTGAGTCGAGGCAAAAAGTAAGGAATGGAACGCTCAAGTAGAACATCCGAAGGCCGGAATAACGCGCGTTTGAACCCGCGACTTGACTTTTTCTCTCGTCATACCCCAACGGAATACATTCCATCCACTTGCACGACCTAAACCCGATCTTTGAACCCTCAAGACTCTTTCCTCTCGTATTTTTTTTAAATGTCGCCTATCTAAATTATGAAAATAATAATAATGAGAATGACAACCATAATAATTGTAATTGGTATGTCTACGGAGCTTTAGCTTTAGTCAAGCGGGTTTCATTGCTGTTTTTGCAATCGAGATTTTCGTGAATAAGCCGAAGAGCGAGAGGTTGCACGCTCGTTCTCGATGTACAGGGTGAACGACGAGAGAGGAGTTGCTTTGCCGGTAGCCTGTGAAAGGGTGATCACCACGGCAGTATAGCGGCAGCGATGCTCGCTCGATAAACAACAATTAAAGCCGGAAGCCCGGGACTACTAAAACGCGAAAACCTCTTAGCGACGCTTAATTGCCAGGGACGCTAGCGAATGAGGTATACGGAGAAAAGGGAAGCGCCGAGTCGAATAAGGGGCAGGCGAACGAGCGGGAAGGGTTTAGAGCGCAGAGGGAGATTCCAGCGAAAGAGAAATAAAAAAAGAATGGAGAAAGAACGATGAAGAAAAGGGATAGAGGAGGAAAATTCGCGAATAGAGGTTTGGGTGGGTTCTTGGTACACGAAAGGAGGTTGGAGAAGGATAAGGGTGAAAAGAACGGGGGGATGGAGAGGGGGGTTCCGCTCGCGAAAGTAGAGAAGGAGGATTGGTGAGGTCGAAGAGGCGAACGGCGATAGCTATATATAGAGCAAAGAGGCTGATGCTGCTGGAGGGATTGGCGGAGGCACCCGCTCCGCTGGTCTCTCGCGAGAGCAGACCCGAACGAATTTGCATACAAACGAGCCCCGGATTTTATTCGCATCGCACGCGCTCCCGCGTGTGTTTCGCGGCATTATAAACGCTATATGCCATGTGGCTTCTGCTGGACTCTCGTGTCGGGAAGTAGAGAGACTCGGAAGGATTTCTCGGCTGCTCACCTAACCCGATTGAGAGTCTCGTGCCAAGAGAGCGAGAAAGCGTAGAATTGGAAATCCGAGGGAGAAAAAGGAAATCAGAAAACTTTGAGATCTTTGTTTTTTTTTCACGATAATTTCCCTCTGGTCGGTAGATCCTCCAAGATTACAATCGCAATATCCCTATATAAATAAAGTGTATCTCAGAATATATAAATAAATATTTTTTTTATATAAAGAAGAATAATATAATTTTTCATTTTCTTGTATTTGTTTTTATTTTTGTGTTTTTTTTTTTTTTATGACGGCAAAGACGGCAAAGTTCTTAATTTTGTATCTACTTAGTATATATTTTATTTTCGTGAAAGTATTACGACTAAAAAACTTTTTTTTATACAAAGGTATAAAAAACGTTAAGATAGTAGCGAGAATAGTCGATTTATCTGATACCTTTACACCCGTAGCTTATAGACAATTAGCGAAATTAACGCACGGGAGACACTGATGAATGTCTCGGGAGTGGTCGATAGTTCATCCCCGTTCTCACCGATACCGTACTCCATTCATTCTCATTCTTAATTCTCTCCACTTTACGCTTTTTTTTCACCTTTACATCCGAGAGTTCGCTATTATGAAACATATATACATGATCGATGATTAATGAGGATGGATATATCTCCGCTCTATTTTTCTTCGTTTTTTTTTTAGTTCTCGTTTATCGAGGCAGTAAATTCGTTTTACGCGACTATCTGCATCAAGAGACTTCTAGTTCGACGCGAAGTAGTTTAATTTAAAGAAAAAAGGCCGAGCGGCAGTTTGACAGATTTTATCGTGGAAATGAGACATTAGATCGAAATTTCAATGGCTCTTTTACAATATAAATCAAATACAAGCTTTAAAATGAGCCCGGAATCAGCTCGATCGGTAGACGCAAAAATGAGTTATCATTATGTCGCCCGAAAAATCTATGCTTTCACGATTAAATAATTGCCAGCCTGTCCCGTTTGTCCAATGTCCTGTGCTGCCTGTGTGTTGCGTCCGCGAGTCCATGCGTGGGCTGTACATACAAAACAGTATAAGCGACGAACTATCAGTTGTTTTTAATTTTTCCATGTGTGAGTTCGTGAATACAGCAACTGGTGATATCCGTATCCGCGATTCGCGAATAGTACGCTCACGCTGAGTGATCGAAATAAAGGTTAAATGCAAAGATGCAAAAAAATGTTTTTTTTATTATAGATATACACTTGACAATTTGTTTCTTCCATGGCACTTGGACCGTCGCAGGATTTAACAGAATTTTCGTAAGCTAACGGAGAAACGTTAGGCGGACAAGCGGGACAGAGAGCAAAATGTGACGGAACTAAAGGGCTCATTAAAACGGAATTAACCATTATCCGCAGCCGAGGTTGCCTCTGTTGGCTCTAATTAACCGGCGAGATCGTAAAGTTTAATTATTCGAAGGGAAAATACATGCTCGACTCGAATTTCGTTCTCGTCTCGCTTCTACTGATTCTCACTTGCTCTCCGGGCCTATAACTTCGCCACTCTGCCGTTCTATTCTCTCTTCGTCTCTCCCTTAAACTCCTCCTTTCGCGTAGGTAATAGTGTATATATCTCCAACGTCGAGATTACCCCGGTACCGAGAGCACCAAGTTTACAATGTATCCCGTACGTCTATTGTCTTTCGGCGATGGATGCCCGGCCCACGCGTTACTCTCGCACAAAATACACGACCTTCCTGTATACTTCAGCGTAATATATATGTCTATGGCGCGCATAATGGACTATCCGGGTCTGCGATAACGATGCAACCGCCTCTTCTTGCATCGAAAAGTTAATTATCTCCGACTGCGAGAGAACGTAATGCGAAAATAGAACGAAATATATACTAATGGAAACACCGGTAAATGTTGGATTTCGTATTAAAAAAAACCAAAATCGCGCGATTTCTGGATTCGACTGTTTGGTTTAGTAATGGTATTAAAGATATTTAGAATATCGTGTTAAATTATTTGTTCAATAGTCGCAAATAAACACAATACTCATTCATAATAAACGGTAATAGTTCCCCCAATATTTCTATATTTAACTTTTTTTAGGCATTTATGTTGGTATTCCTTGATCGAGTAAAACAAAAAAGATTCATTCGCTGCGACAACGATGTCTTGGGGTAACGAAATTCGCTACGATTCGACCGTCGCTTCTGTTTTTGATGATCCACAGGCGCGCACACGCGAGAGCCGCTCTCACCCGTCCACGCGACGACACCAGTCGAGAGTCTGTGCCTCCGCTCGCCAGAATATTTTTAACGAACCGCGCGAATGATTATTTCTAGACCGTGTGGCATACTTACCCACATGTTCGTCATTTTCTTTTTTTTTTGCTTCCACAACGGTATAGCACTCGCGAGGCTGCAGCGTTGCGCTATTATAGTAGTTTATGCAACGCAAACACGAATATCTTGATGTTTAAATTACGGTATTGCCAACATGTCGCATCGGCTGCGGGTTCTTTGTGATCTTTATTTAACGTAATAGTACTTTCTTCGTCACGAGCGCAAAGGTGTACCTCGGTTCGACTAGTAGATACGTATATATGACAAATGCTGTATCAGACAGATGGGAATATACCAGTAGTTTACGTAGGTATAAATATAGACATATATATACCGTCTACCGGCTCTGCCCCGGCTTTACGTGAATTGCACGCACGAACGAGAGCACGTGATACGCACTTGCGTGTCGTCCGTCCCGCACGTGCAGCTTGCGTCGGGAGTGGCCGACGATATCGATTCTCCGTAAAATTTCGAAGAACCGAGAGCACGAGCGACGAAGGGCAAAACCTCTCTCTTGCCGTAGCCACAACCGTTGTTACGTTGTTTACGATAGCTTCTGCCCCTTTTGCGTTCGTTACGCCGATAGAACGAGAAACCCGAAGGGGAAACAGCCGAGGGAACGACGAACGAAGAGTCCGCCAGCCGTCGCTGGCGGAGTCCGTAGCTTCGTTTGCCATTCATTCTATGATTCTGATGAAAATACCATAACTACGTTTTAGTGCCCAATGTGGATACTGTATATATGTACCTACTACCTGTACCTCTGCGCTTCAACAACTTCTATTGCCTCTTAACTTACGATTCAACGAGATTCGCTAAATTTACGTGAACCATTTCATTGTTTTTTACAGACGAGGTGGACGTGATCGGTTACACGAGCAACCAATCGGACACCGATGACCACAGCAGCGTTCAGAGTAGCAGCGACAGCGGAGTCGCGATGTCCACTTCCAGATTGACTCTATCCGAAATGATGGACAATCTTTAGGTATGCTATCTCCTTACTCCACTTATTTCTGTATTCCCATTTCATTCATTTCCGGGACGCGTTTCCACATGGAAGCTGAAGTAATCGCTTCTATATATTGTTTTTTATTGTAAATATAAATCAATCATCGATAAAAAAGTGACCTTTCTGTCGATTTCGACTGTGTAAATGTCGAAAGAAAGAGCATTTTCCGACGAATGGCTCGACGATCGACGTACACGTCCAATTATCGGCTTCTACCCGCCGATTTTTCTTTTCCGAGCCGTGAACGACACGTTACATTTATTCGGAGCAACGTATGTTTTCTCGCGATTGACCCGACAAGTTTACACGTCGATTCCGAAGCCTTTTTTGCAACACCGGCGACTCTTTCCCTTCTTCCTTTACCATTTTTGTCTTCATTTTTCCCCGCTATCGCTGTAACGATTTTGCCGTGCGAAAAAAAGCGAAGGACCCGGGAAAAGAAATTCGAATAATGATCTTCAATCGTCAAATTTATTTCGAGGGTTGATTTTTTTTTTTTGCCCCAAGCGTGTCAACTCGATCTTCGCAATTCGCGTGACGAGTACCGAGATACCGTACCTCGTCGAAGGAAAGAGAATCGAGCTGCCAACTTGGCAAAATATTCCTGCGCTCGTTATGTTGCAAAAAAAAAAGAAAAAAAAAAAAACGAACCACGCGAGCGAAAATAATGTTCAATTTTCATCCGTACATCGGCCGGCCTCCCGGAGATACGTTCTCTCATTACGTTATTATATACATACAGAGAACAGAGTTGTTTGATTACGATATATGAAAGAATTTACTCGCAATTTTCGCGAATTTTCTAACGATGTTTATTCTTCTGTTTCATTGACTCCATTCCGCGAATCAGACGAAGAGGCAGTACGTGGGCGGCGAAAAGTGGCGAGGAAACAGTTGAAGATCGAGGAAAAGCGGAGATGGAGAAGCTGGAAAGTCAGATGGAGAAAGAAGAAGAAAAAGATGATGAATAAAAGTAGGGAGGGGTGGGGGGGGAGTGGGAATTGGAACGACAAAAGAAAAAAAGAATAAGAGTAACACAACGACGTGACTCGAAGGAGTGCGAGAACAAGAACAGTCGGGGGCTGTGATGAAGACAACGAGACGATGGTTCTTCGGTACGCGCGTACGTAATTTGTCTTGGATATTGTCCATCCGTCGTCGAAAGAAACATCGAGATCAACGATTACTTCGCGACGTATCCGCGTGCGCACGTCCGTCGGACGATACGCTCGGAAATCATTGGTTTTTTTTAACACGATCACGTATGCGTGAGCGCGCGACGAAAAAATCGCGAAGAAACGCGAAACGACCATTTATAATGCGGTTGTTATTGGATCGAATGGAAAAAAAAAAACAAAAAAACAATACGCAAGAAGCGTACAATACGAAACGACGACGCGGATAAGAAAGGGGGGGGGGGGGAGGGACGCGGGGGGCTGAAAGTGGGACGATACGGGGATAAAAAAAATGAATAAGAAGACGATGAAGAATATGAATAAAGAAGCAGACGAAAGAAGCGCGTGTGAGAGATAATACGGTGAGGGGACCTCTGCGAAGCGGTTATCTGTAAATTATTGAATGTCGATGTAAAAGTATTGTACATATTTTTAATGAGGCTTCGAATCCGAGATTTGTTTTGGTATGACTTGTAGAAGAGAGAGATGTTGTAAGCGCCCATTATGCATGCTGGAATAACCGAGGAACACGAGAAAAAGAGAAATGCGATAGAAGTATATTAGTAAAGAGTCGAGAATCGACAGTCACAGTCAACGTAGATAGGGAGGCTTGTCGGGAGGATGCGAGAGTCAAGATTGATCGAGAGATCCGCGAAAGCCATTCGAAAGTGTTACGAGATGATGGAAGCGGGAAAAAAATTAAAACGGGATCTCGTTGGAGAGATACGCGGAAGAAGGATACAAAGAACGAACGAGGGGAAAAAAATAAAAGCTCCCGACCACGTGACGGAAAGGCAAAAAAGCCATCGACAATAGTGTATGTCCCACGGAAATATCGAGTTGGTTTATTCTTTCTGGTATTGTTTACGCCCACTGCTCCCCTTAACTCGTTTTTTTTTTTTAATTAACGTGAAACACGTACAGCGAGCGTTATCGCTCAAGCGACGCTCTACTATACTTTTCTTTTTTTTTTTTGAAAAAAAAAAAATATATACTTTTCTCGTTTCATAAACATATTAGTACGCAATCGCGACGAAGAAGAACATTTTTAAATTGCCTTAAAAGGCTCGTGTATTTATATTTACTTTCTACCGTTGGCTTTACCAACCGGATATTCGAGTGAAAAAAATGCAAGAGAAGAATCAATGAAAATATACAAAAAGAAAAAAAAATGAAAAATAAAAAAAAAAACAATACAAAATAAATAAAATTCATACGGTCTTTCGAGTCGAGTGGTCGTTCGAATTTAATACGACGATTAGTTTCTCGTCACGATACGATAATGACGAATTCCGTTCGATATATAAAAAAAAAAGGAGTCTCTCTTAATTCGTAACTCCCGAACGACGAGATATGCGAATGTATGTGCGATTGATCGCCGTTCGCGGGTTACCCAACTCCGCAAGTAATACACGAAGAGCGTCTCGTCGAAAGAACGATAAAAAAACAAGCAAACATACAAACAAAAAAAAAACAAAATATACAACCAAAACAACACATACTTTTGTTTTGAGTCCTCTGAGCCGCGATCGACTGGGATGCTTGGCTCCGATTCTCGGGGATTGTCAGGGGGGTGTCGGATCCAAGACCGATGAGATCTGAGGCGTGTTTCGTAGAAAAGAAAAAAGAAAAACTCGTAGATTAGGCCTCTATGTACAACAAAATGCGAAGTGCGAAACTTGCAATTTCGCAATCCGTTACAATGAATCATAAAGCGAAAGAAACACACGTAACAAAAGTGAAAAACAAAAAAAAAACAGATTAAATCATAAAAAGTAAGAGTAACATAGGTGTTAGGCGCACGTTTGGCTGAAGAGGAAGGAGCAAAAGTGAGTCTGTCCCACCGCTGCGAATACCGTGATGTGTTTTTATTTTCTTCTTTAGTTCGTCAATGTGCCAGGAGTGCGTGATTATTAATGATCGAAGAACCGACCAAGAGTCCGAAACATCCGTCGGATGATTCGACGATTAATAAAGAAGATCGTCACCCCATTGCGATAAAAAAAAAAAAAAAAAAAAAAAAAAAAAAAAAAACCGGAATGTACAGTGACGGTACGTCGAGGGTACGCGAAAAAAAGAATATATATACAGCTGCTGTCGACGGATTTACAAATAACTACTACTGTTAATTATCGCTAATTACTTCCGCAGTCGGAAAAAAAAAAAAAAAAAAAAGGAAAACACGACGGACGGGCATACGACACAGGGACACATATTCTCTATAAACACATCGCATACACCCGCATTGGCGGAGTGCGGCACCTTTAATATTAATATGTAATAAGTACTAAAAGCAAAAAAGAATTAAGTAAAGAACACCGTTCGAAGGCTATTGTAATTTCTCGTTTGGTAAAGAAAAAAAAAAGCAAAAAAAAAGAAAAAGAAAGAAAACACAAGTTGCGTCGTCTTATACACACTCAAAGAGTACAAATTCTGTAAGTCCCTGTATCACGCATCACCCGTTTAAACGTACACAAGGTATTTGGGCGGCGGTGCTTCTGCTGTAACGTGTGTATCCTGCTGCAAAGGAAGGGGGATAGAGTGATTTTGGCGTGTATGGATGATAGCGAGCGTATACGCGATTAATCGGATATCAATTCTGAATGGATGAGAAAAATTGAGTAGACCGAGTGCGATAGAATATAATGAAAAATTATTTACGCAAAGAATAGTCCTTTGCAAAGTTGCGAAAGATTGGAAAGGCGAAAATGGTCATACGTACGACCGAACGATCCAAATAGACGATCGAAAATAAAGATTTCACGGGGATAGGATTAAGAACATCGGATAGACTGAAAAAAAAAAAAAAATAACGTAACACGGGATCTCGAAAGTCGAATAGGCATATTATCGAATGGCGTGGGAGATGAAAAAAAAAAAAATTAATGCGCGAGTGGATATTTCGAATGATCGAGTGAATTATGTATGCGCATTCCTGAGCCTCGTGTGATAACGTTCGAGGGAAAAACGACGCGACGAAACGCGATCACGACGATTGTTAATTATTTTTTTATTCTTTCTGTATCGATAAATTGCCGAGGCTCTTCGATCGTTGACCAGAAAAATCCTATCGGTCTGAAAAATCAAGCTGCGACCTTTACGCGGCGAGACGATAGCCGCGAGACGCTCCAAAGTTTATATCGGAATTAATAACCAGGCCATTGTTGCATCAACAATGTACTCTGCCACTTGCGCGTAGTAAAAAAAAAATGAAAAATGAATTGCAATCATATTGATTGTCGCACAACTGTCGCGGTGGAGACACTTCATTTACAATCGGCTATATAGGATTAAAACTGAGTCGCGACAAAGTTTCGGCGCTGTTGTAACGATCCAAACGGGGAAAAAAATCACTTTGTACAATTTTCGGACGTATATCTAGCGAGTAGGATACGATCGTCGCGTCCTCCATCGTCGAAACGATTTTCCCTCGAGTGTTGACGAAAACCGAGGAACTTATCGATTCTCGAGCGCTCGTCGGGTACCAAAATATCTTCGTTTCACGAGAACGAGAACCAATGCGCTAGCAATGAACAAGTAATATACTCGGCACAATTACACTGACCAAATTTCTAATCGTATGAAGAATAGGCGAAATTAATCGATAAGTTCGTCGTTATAATTGCACGAGACGCCGGAATGCACGAACGAGCGGACGGAACGTATTAGAAAAAAAAAAGAAATTAAGAGAGTACCATCTAAGAATGCGATAAAATAGAGAAACCATAAGAAAATTGGGTCGTAGAGGACGATAGAATTTGTACTTTATGTACGAATCGAAAGAATGATAGGAATGCGCCAATGGGAAAACAATGAGTTTCACGAGAGGCCCACATGTTTCTCGAAGTTGTCGCGTTGCGAAATACGTACGGTACTCTACATAAATTAACGAGGCGAGTGAATTTATCCGGTGTATCGCGTGAAATCGCGGATCAATCGAGACTCTTCCGATGCAATTCGAGAGTTACGCGTTTTTTGGAGACGACCGAAAAATCGAATCTTGCGACTGCGCTCACACCGGGTCGGTATGCTCTTTCGACAATGTGATACTAAAATTAAAAAAGAAAAAACAAAAAAAATAACGGGACTGAATAAAACGGAATGAGAAATTAAGAGAATCGAAATTGACGACGGATCGACGGTGGATTGTGTGAAAGGCGAGAGTGGAAAAAAATGAACGAGAAAGCGTTGATGGATTACGGAAAATTACCGATCTAACTGTGCGTTTGCGTGTGCGCGTGTGTGTGTTTGTTAATGACATTTTGAGGTTATGGGCCGGGAAGAGGAGGTTTCAATACCGGGGGAGGGGGGAGGGGCACAGATTGTACAGCAGCAATATGAACTGATACAGTATTGACGCAGATAAACGAATGAAAAAAAAAATAAAGAAAAAACAAAAAGACGTGTTACTCCAGCCGCTAGAATAATGTGTAAGTGTAATTCACGGTACACGACGACTCGTCGCGGTGGACTCGAGTTGCTCTCGTGACGTAACGGACCGACACACGAGCATTTCCTTGTTCTACGTTCTTGTCTAAAAATTCTGACAAACTCGAATATATCACAAGTCATTCGATACTCAATGCGCTCAATTGTCCGAACACGTCGCGAGTGACCCTCTTGGCCAACGCTGTCCGGTCTAACGTTTAAGGATCTTTAATTAATATTTGATTGAATAACGGATGAAGAAAACAAAAAAACAAAAAAAAAAAAAAAACTAAGAAATACAAAATATGAAATAATAATGAAAAAAAATGGGTGTTATTTTTAGATGTCTATTAGATTATCAGAACCAGAACTAAAGAAAAAAAAAAGCTTAAATATTAAAAAAACAAAAAAAGGAATAAAAAAAAGTATATAAATAAAAAAAAAAAAAGGAAAAACTACCTACTACTACCGTACTTGTAATAAGGATTAAATGATAGCGAGTGACGGATGGGGGAGGGAGACGAAAAGAAAAAAAAAATTAGTTGAACGCGATTTCACAGTGCAAACTTACACACAGAAGCGCGCGGGGGCTCGTTTGTTCGGTGACTACCGGGACGGGTCAAGGTGCGCTTATTATTATCTATTATTCGTATTTACCGTAACTCTATGAATTATCTTGCATCGTTGTTTCAATCGACACAAATCGATGAATAGTGGAATAATAATTTAAAAAATCTATTCCAACGACAAAGCGGAAATTCTCGCGATGCAATAGATAAATTTTCACAAAAGTAGTTTTTTCGACGCTGCTGTCGACAAGATCGACGTATTTAACAATATTATCCCGGCCCACCGAATGAACGAGATAACGCGTAAATCGATCGAACCCGACTTTCGCGTCGATCGATTATCTCTCATCGTTCGAGGCGAATTTTCTCCTCGAACAATTTTTGCTGCTTTCATTGTTTAGATGAGTACTATAAACGGAAAATATAAGAGTGACGACGAGGAGTGGGTGGGGGCGAGAAGGGGAGAGGGGGGTGATGTTGCGAGTGTTACTCTGAAGTAAAAGAGTGACCGACGATCGAAGAGAATCATTTCTCTTTGTCACCGCTGACGACGGTGTACCTTGACGCGGCAAAAGAAAATATCATCGTGTAATATGGGGTATACAGCCGCGCGAAGATCCGTTCGGCGCATCGCGAAACGAACTGTCCTTTATTGATGCGAACATCGCGAGTCACAGCTGGCGACTATTATGGGAAGGGGCTATACCTTGAAGGGACCACGGACGCGAGCCGCGTGTTATGGTGGCCTCGAGCGGCGTAGTTAACAGTTTTCGTTTTTAAAAGCGTTTATAGAGTTTGCGCGTTGTTAAAGCGAAATTAAGAACGAGTTATTTCGGGGCAGAGATACGATTGGCTTTTGTGATAATTTATTATCCATTAAGAAAATAACAGTCGCGTTTGAGGAATAGGAAGGCGACAGACGTGGCGATACTCCTTCAGAGTGAAAGTGCGGTCCTTTTCTCAGTCGTTGTTGAGCCACGTCGTTATAAAAAAAAAAACACAAACAAAAAGCCGAGCGTATCTCAATGCCGGAAAAACAATCAAGCAAAGAAGAAGAAGTGTGTGACTCGACGGAGCGAAGAAAAAAAAGGATAGACAAAGGAGAAAACAGGGAGAAAAATAAAGGGCGTGCGATAGCGCGAGGGAACGCGCACAATTGATGTTGCAGCGACGATATCGCATCGAGGTACATCGGGGGTCGAGGCAGACATTTCCACGCGTTGACAAGAACGAGACGGAGTCCACAAAAAAAAAAACATAAATGAATTAAATCACGAGGTGCGAACGCCCGCAAGAGGCTCCGGCACTAAGAGCATTTAATCAATGGTAGAAGAATGCTTAGTGGATATTTAACAAACGAACAAACAAAAAAAACGGCAAAAAAAAAGAATAACAAAAAAAATATACTACGTTTCACGTTTGTAACGATAACGTTGTAAACTATACACTTTAAGAAGATGATGATGATGATGGAAATAATGTTATTATGTAATATTTGGGCGAGTTCGAGAGTAAGTAAGAGAGCAAAAGAGAGTGAGCGAGTAGAGAGCGTGGGTGACAAGCAGTTTTAGGTGTGTGTTAATAATATGGATTACGCCTAGATCCGCGTGAAAACGTTAATCAGGACAACATGAAACTCAACGATCGGTCTGTAAACAAAAACAAAAAAAAACCTCAACAATTGCGTTCTCCCATGGCGGAGAACACTGTCCTAAACTTTCGAGAATAGAGAAATAAATAAAAGAGGCGGGGGGTCTGAGTTTGACGGTTTTAAACGATTCGTCGATAACTCGCGGTTTATTGACTGTCGTCAATGATCGAATTTGAATGGCAGGTGGCTGTATGAAATATTATTAATATGATTCATTACGATGATTATGGTTATTATTAATTAATTAATTACCGTTATTAATTATCATTAACAAAAACGAGACAAGAATAAACTGAAAAATACATCAATCAGTTATATTATTGTACATATTACTTGTAAACTATTCGTAATGCGAATTTATGTTCTCATCAGATGGTTTCCTCGATTATGCGGAAAATAAAATTTGTGTATTATGAATCAATCTGCGAATTGTTTATTCATTTTTTAATTTATCGATCCTTCCAATGCTCCAAAACGGACGTAATTAAACGGCACGGTAGTCAAATCATCGTAAATTCATTGTGAGACATTTTTTTACTTCGTACAGCAGTTTTACTGTTTAATAAAAATTAACCTTAGTGCGCTCGAGTTTTTCGTATAAAACGCGCACAATTGTTAAAATCTTAATAACCGACTGAAATCCCAGTACCTCAAAGACTACTTTATGCGAAGAAAAGAATGGTTCCTCTTTAATGATTTACACCTATCGCGCAATACGAAAACGTTACGAAAAACGTTTCATTGTTATTGATATAATGGATCAAACATTTAACGTCCTTACTGCGCAAGTCACCCAGTGTTTTTCACACACGTCATTGCGGGGAGTGGGACACTCGATTCTCGCTTGAGTACGGCAGTAGGTTTGTGGTAAGATGGCCGAACCGTTGATCCGTACGAAAGTGCGCCTCGTCGTCTCGGTTATTTCGCGTTAATAATACAATCGTGACTCGAATCGAAGTTTCGCGACAGCAAGAAAAGCGTTCGTTCAACAACGTGAAATGCAGTGAGACCGTTGTCAGTTGACGCAACAGCAGGAAAAACGTGAAAAAAAATGGCGCCTACGCGTGTTATTTTGATGTCGTGCGGCAGTTACAATCCTCCGACCCATATGCACTTACGAATGTTTGGTACGTATATGTATACAGTTGTTTGTAATCGATATTCACTTTACGCGTTCGCGGAATATTTCCAACGTTATTCGTTATCGCGATTAACGTGACATTCGACTGTTGCGCGAATTTTCGTAATACCTCACGTCATTTCTCGTTTCTCGTCGTTAAATAATGAAGTAACCTTTGACGATTGACCAACGGCTTTCGAGGACCGCTTTTCTGCATCACCGAACAAATCGTTTTACAGTGCACACTGAAATTATTGTTTTTTTTTTTTTTTTTTGCAGAAACGGCAAGGGACCATTTACACAGAATGGGTACGCATATCGTAGTCGGTGGCGTGATATCGCCGACTCACGATGCTTATAGCAAAAAGGAACTCGCAAGCGCAGAGCACAGATGCGCTATGCTGAAACTGGCGACGCAAGACAGCGATTGGATAAGAGTCAGTACTTGGGAGACGAGACAAAACGGCTGGACCAAAACTAGACTGAGCTTACAGCATCATCAGAATCTACTTAACTCCGTTCTCCTAGACACAAACGATATAAAGCATCGAGTCGAAATCGAAGATCTGGATTGGATACCCGAGAATATTAAAAACAGCACGGATCGCACTCCGATACAGATAAAATTTTTGTGTGGCGCCGATTTACTTGAAAGCTTTGGAACGCCAGGTTTATGGGCCGAAGAAGATGTGAGTAAAATAAATTTTGTAAAAAATTTTTATCAAATTTTTTTTTTTTTTTTTAGGGCATTTAAAAAACGTTTTCTCCTGCATGTTTTATTTTTTTAGATCGACGCCATTATGGGGCAACACGGCCTGATAGTTATCACCAGAGGCGATTCCAATCCTAACAAATTTATCTACGACTCTGACATTCTCTCGAAATATATGGTAAACGCTGTCGCGCACTAGCGATTTCGTTGTGCAATATTTGCCGCGCGATGTTGACAAAACGATTTTCTTTTTGTTTCTTTCAGCACAATATTTACATAGTCACCGAGTGGATGCGCAACGAAGTCAGTTCCACAAAGATAAGGAGAGCGCTGAAGCGAGGTGAGAGTGTCAGGTATCACGTGCAGGATTCGGTTATCGAATACATCTATAAGCACGGAATGTACGACGCGAAAACCGTTTCGACAATGTGAGTTTACAAAAAAACAAAACACAAGAAATAACAAAATGTTATTTAACGCGCCGATATTCTCGTTGTTGACTTAATATTCAAAGCCGTGATTTACGTAGATTTATTTTATTTTGTTGTATACATTTTTTTTTCTATTTAAAAGAGAAAAGATATATTTATAAAAATAATGCTAAAAGGTTTCGTAGCTCGGACGCTACTTTCCAGGGTATTTGAATATAGATAAATTTTAGCGATCCAAGTTGGAAGGGTTGAGGCGATTCTTCGAACGATCACAAGCGTTGATCGACGATCGAAGTATATTATCCTCGTTCTGTTTCGTATAATCATTTGCCAAAGTATTAACGAATTACATTTCTCGATTGTAAGATAAGTCCCATTAACGTCGCGAGCAATCGGGAAATTGGGCGTCGATGGGTTACGAAAATGTATGATATATTCCAACTAATTTAATCGTTCTGTCTTCCATTGCTGTGCCAATCGCGATTGGTCTGTCTTCCAACGTCTAACGATTAAAGATAACACGATAACAGATTATTTCCGTTTCCGTTTTTATTGTTTTTCACTTTTAGCTCTAATGTACGTTCTTCGCGTAAAAAAAAGAAGGAAAAATTCTATCAATGTTTTGTGTTTTTTCACGCTGCCTATATCCGTCGTCTGGAAAACTAAAGTAAGTTGGAACTGTCGCCGAGCAATGGTAACGATTACTTGAACATACGACCGAAGTATCAGAGCGCTTTTTTGACACCCTCGCCGAGCGACATTACAATGACGACCCCGAGTCCGGTTGAGATAATATCAATCGATATAAGCGAATCGGTGTTCAAGAAGAATTTTCAAAATTCACCGAGCTTCTCGAAGACCCTGGCGATTGACGAGACGGAACGATTGCGCGACAAATTTATAAGCGTTATAACAGAGAACGGCAACAAATTATTAACTTCCAACAAATCCGCGTATCCCGGTCAAGCGAAACAAATTATCGCCACCGAGACTGGAGAGACGCAAATTTTTTGTCAGGTAGGTTTGAGTTGCATTAGCGAAAAATTGAAAAACGATATGGAAGTCGATGGTAAGATTGACCGCACTGCTGACGAAACTTCATTAGATGCCGCGATTAAAGACGATAGTAGCATCGAACATGTACGTGAGACAGAAAACAATACCGAAGACAGCGACGTGACTGTTGCCGAGGTTTTGGAATTAGTAAGATCGCTGGACTCGACGATAACGCCCGACGACTCGGAGGGCAAAGTCTCTGTAATTCTTTCGATAGACGTAGTTCCCAGTAGTGACACGCGTCTCGAATCCCAAAAATCCCCGCCCGTTATAACGATCGAACAAGAACAGTCGAGTAACGAAGCTACGCGAGATCTCGAGGAACTCGACGAAATGGAAAATATCAAGGAGGACAAGGAGTGTCCGAGTTCCGTCGACTCGGAAGCCGTTGTTTCGCGATGCAACGACGAATCGAGTCGAAATCTTCCTTCCAGCGCCAAAATCAACGATTCGAACGAAGCCAGCGTTAACGAAGTCGAAGAAGTTCGACGAGAGGCGGAGCCGAGCGAAGAAGATTCCATCCTAACCGCCGAATGCGCAGAGTCCGTAAAGCACGTTGATCCGTGTAATGCGGACGAAGCTCTTTCGCAACCGCGGACCAAATTTTCCGGAGACACTCTGCCAATGAGTATCGAAGAATCTCCAAGTTCGATAGACGGAAAGTATATTAAGTCATTGGTAAATTCTCGTAAAAGTCCGAAGAAAGTAAAGAACGAGGAGGAAGAAGAACCGACGAAAGATAGCGACGTCTCGGAGACGGACAAGTTGAAGAGCGAAGCGGATCTCGAAAAATCGACAATGGAATCGAGTCCCGGCGAAGACGCTGTTTCCGCGGAAGTTCCGAGCGCGAGATCCGAGATAAAATCGATGGGACGACGACGCGGCGTTCTATTTCAGGGAAGTCTCGATTCGATAAACGTGACGCAACCCAAGTTGTCGACGGCGATAAACAGTCATCAGCCGATATCGAAAAAATCGAAGAGCTACGAGTTCATAAAACCGACGCAGCTTCAACCAACGACGATCTACAAGATTCCGTTGACGGATTTGAAGGACAATGCGGCGAGTTCGTGCGAAGACAGTTCGAAATTGAAGTCCGATAGCACGTCGGTGTTCACCACGGCGAACGACGCTTACGAGGCGCCGACCGACGAATTTTGTTCGGTTTGTTGCTACGCGAACGATCGTTCGTCCACCGAGGCATTCTTCACGTTACGTTCGACCGGTAGTTCGCCGATCGAGGAGGATACGACCGAATGCGACATATGCAGCAATTGCGATCCGCAGGAGAACGGCGAAACCGCCGATTTCAAGAGCGTTCCACCGGCTCCGGGTGAACCGGTATGCGAATTGTGCGAAATATGCGGCGACGTCGCTATGGACGAAGACGTCGTGGCTTCTTCGCGTCCGGAAAAAGATGATTTCGTCGATCGCCGGATGCTCGTCTCGCGACCGTTGCCGCTGAGTTTGCCGAAGAAGAAGAAGAAAGCCGTCGTTCGACTGAACGATCGAACGTTCAACAACATCGACGACGACGAAGAGGACAACTTTGAGATCGATAATTGCGGCGTGCGAAAGAGAGAACCGGAGAAGACAAAGGTTATTCGTTCGAAATCCATCGACGAGCAATCGACGGACAACACGAACAGCAACGACGACGAGTTCGAAATCGAGAATTGCGGCCTCGATATTGATCTCGAATTCGAGAACGTTACGGAATCGCGATATCAGTCTGAAGTCGAGGATACCTTCAGAAACATCGTGCCACGCGATGAAATCGCTATGTCCGGCAAAAGCTCGAAGAAGATAACGCGCGCCGGTTCGCTCGTTACGCGGGACACTGTCGATCGTTCCAAAGCTAAGAGGAGATACTCGTCGGTCGATAATCTTCAGAATTCTCGACAAATCGTTAAATCGACGCCGGAGAAACAAAATTCCTTGAGATCCCGGGGTCTCGTCAAGAGTTTCGTCGCATCGGCGGACAATATTCGGCCGACGAGAAGCTCGAGAAGCCGATCGCTGAGGAAATCGGCCGACGATGTTGGACGCGGCTATCACTCGTCGATCGACGACACCCGCGAGGGTGGACCGCTCTATGAGAATATACAGAGGAAGAAAAATGATGGAAAAGAACAGCACAAACCGCGCGACAGTGGAACCATTAAAATGATACTGACGAAGCACGGTATCAAGATAATCAGCGACAAGGAGACCGCCTTATAGCTGAGGGTTTACTCGGAGATGCTCTAGGAAAGGGACTCCGACGCGAAGAGTCGTCAAACTATATCGGACTCTCAACCAATGCCGAATAATTTGCTCTGTATAATCGACATCAAGCCAAAGGAATCGGCACAATCCAATGAGTGATATGCTCGTGTCAAAGACTCGAAGCGTACACGACCCGTCCCGGACGATCGAACTCGCCGATCGACGACGGGACGCTAAATTTATCCGATATTAAAAAAACAAACCTATCGAAAAAAAACGATAAATACGCCTGTGCCAAATCATTAAATGTTTTTTTCCAACCTACAGGAAAATTTTGCATGCGATCGCAATGTTCGAACGCACGAGCTGTTTACAAAAAAAAAAAAAAATGAAAGAATTGAGAAAAAAAACACGAGTCAAATAACGACAATCTTTGACGTAATGTCAATATATTCATTAGTCACATTATATATATATATATTATACGTATATATATACATATATCGTTCGAGTTACGAAAACGCGTTCAACTTACGAATTAACAATTAACTCCGACTGAATGTGTAACGAATAGTATTTCGCGGAGCTTCCATTATCAAACTTGAAAAAGGACTCGTGAATTGATATTGTTCCGTTTCCGGAAAGGAAAAAATCGATAATGAATTTACGCCGTTGATACGGAGTTATTGAAAAACGATTACGTAACATCACGATTACTTATTACAGTGTAAAATCTATTCGCACATAACCCGGTGGGGAAAACTCGATTTAGAAATCGGGTTAATCCTCTCCGGGATTTGGTATTATAAATCCATAGGGAACTCGACTTCGACGCTGTCACAAATTACATTGAGAATAATCGTGTTATACGTTTACAGAGATATAGAGATTTAAACAGCTCTTACAGCTTTTGACTTGCATATAGGTATTGCGAATAGACCGCTCCCTCCCGTTAACTTTATTTCCGTAGTGCACGGTGTATTGCGCTCTATGAAGAAAAAAAAAAAAAAAAAAACTCCTCGCTTTTAGGACGTTTATTGTTAGATTATCGCGTCGATCGCGTGTTTTACGCGAAGCGAATCAACTTCGATCTCGTTAATCACTTTCCGACGTGACGCGGGAGAGTTAATCTTCCACTCGAATATTCATCACAATTTTCCACGTCCTTGTATCTTGATAACTTTTTCAACTCCGAAGATATATATTCATGAATATTGTATTTTTCGCGATCTCGTCTGTCGTGCAACTCTACTTTGTATTACATGACTATTTTTTTTATTTCCACTTTTTCTTCATTGATATTCAACGCGTATATCGCTCGACTTGTGAAAAATGCAGGAGACGAGAACGGTTTTTATTACTCGGACAAACGACTCCAACGCTCTTTCGATTCGACAAATACTCTTAACGCTTTTCATATATCATTGGATGCATTGCATTCTTTTTTGGGTGTCTTTTTTCGATCTATATTTGTTTTCTACTCCTTACCATCCTGACCTCTTCTCGGCAATCTTATTATTTTTCTTATTAACAATTTAAAGAGGAAAAAAAAAAGAATTGCAACGTTCGTGGAGTAACATAATTTTTTTTTTTTCAACGAACGGATTGTGTAATTGCAGTTAAAAATTTTTCGTCGCGATTGCCAATGAGAGGTCATCGAGTGGTTCGATTCTGATGCAGCATGTGATATGTGTTTTCCAGGGTACGGCAAAACCTGCATGCCTACTGTAAGACAGATAGTTGACTGTCTCGTTGCTGCTCGTCCTATGCCCATCCGATGCGGCTCCTGCCTTACTGCTAAAAATACTAATAACCACGCAACTAACAGTCGCAGTAGTAGAGTCTTCAATTGCGTTAGTGGCACGGCTAATGATAACGCAAAAGTCTTCGGAAACATGAAAAATCGTAACGCTAACGACAATACGGTTATCACCTTCGATTGGACCTACAATACTACCGGAAACAATCTCGCGTAGTTGGTAGAGTCTTAGGCTGAGAGATTCGACGATTCGGGGGACTTAACTATTTCCACACGATTACACTTATTACAACAGACACCGAGTGTAGACGCTTCACCGGTAGCCTCGACGTAATTGATGCAAACCTCTGTGTACCCGTGAGTGTGTGTTTGTGTCTCTACCTAACGATATATCTGCAACAAAGAAATAATCCTTATCGTCCGAACGGCAAAGCGAAGACAACATTTCGCAGAAACGGAAATTGCCTGTGAGCGCGAAAAAACGAATTTATCGAAGAATGTACGCGTGATAAACGAAAACAAACGAAACAAAAGAAGGAAATGAAATGGAATATAGTTTATTTTGTACAACGAGAAGAATCGCTTTGACGAAACAATGATAACTGCACAGTTGTTGCGGACTATCTTAGCGCATAATAAATTCGCTACTTGATACCTAAAATAAAATCCACGGCTCGATGACTGTGGTATCGTAATTTTTTCGGTGTGCGGTTTGCCCTATACGAGATTTTATCGAATCGATCTTCAAAATCTTTGCTCTTTCATTCTCCGGGTAAAATATTTTTCGGAATAATAACTTAAAAAAAAAAAAGAAAAAACAGGCGAAAGAATTTGTACATATGTACTTAACGAATGTGATTGTAGCGAATCCGGTGCTCGAAGAGTCACCGAATCTATACGATTCTGGCCGATGGTTTATTCTTGTCTAATCGATAAAAGTGGAGTAACGAAGATGATTTATAGCGATCCCCGTAGAGTCACATTCCCGTAGCCATTCCCAGTCAATTTTTCCCATTGGCTGTTGAGATTCCTGGCTTGGCGACTCTACTTCCTCTCGCAAAAAAAAAAAAGAAACATCGACGATTGTACCGAGGTATCCGTCGTTCATTGGCGGATACCCAAAAATTAAATTACTCATCGAGAAATAGTTTGTATGTTGTATATATTTGTATGATAAAACGATCGAAACAGCACATCGTATACCTATAATAAATGAGTCTATACCAAGTGTCTATGAAAAACAAAAAAAAACAAAACAATGTATCTCCTTGGAGACAAAATAAATGATCAAGTAATCTCACCTCGCACTGTGTTCTTTTTTTTTTTTTTCTTTCACAACTATACAATAATCTATTTACACATTTTTTTTAAATATTAAAGCAGTGCAGGCAATTACATACGTTTTCGCGTCGTTAAAAGTTAAATCGAAGGATCGATTATGTTTCTACAGAGCCGTATGCACAAAGAAATATTCTCCACATTGGTAATAATACACTCGTTAAGATAACATTACTGGGGTTTCATTTCCCGTCTCGGACGCGCGACACGTGGGTTTCTTTCGTCGCGGTCGTCGAACGAAAGTTTTCACGTATCCTTCCGAACGCAAAGATTCGACACGAGAAAAATTAACTTTAGAGAAATGGAACGGGTCACAAAGGTTTCTCTCGTACTATCGTATTACTGTTTCGTACGAACATCGACCTTTGACTAGAAGAATGATGAATTTTCGTTTTGTTTAATTTTTCTTTTCTACGTTTCGCGGTATTCACCGAATATACATGCGCGCTATTCTCCATTGTAAAGCCCAATCAATTACATTGGTTTGACTGTAAAATTTGTTTAAATTAAAAAAAAAAAAAAAAACGTAAAAATTTGTGTTGAACGCGTTAAAAAAGGGAATCGATAACTAGCGAGGGAGGGCGGTGGTTGCGCGACATTGAGGTAAAGCCTGCACGACTCTTACACTGTAAACCCTGTTTCGGAGGCATTCTCGTGCTTCGCGTCGATTTCTCGTCAAGAAAATATCGAGCGACAGGAGAGAAAAAACCCGTAAACACCGAGGCGAACTATCGAAATTGATCGCGAAAATGTTACCTCTTCGCGATCATACCGACTTGACTCTGAGGCCGAGGAAACAAAGACCAACGAGGCCGGCAGTCCAGCCGGAGGCTACGAGAAAACCGGAGTAAACCTGAGGATCGTCGACGGTGTAACCCTTGTCGAGGATGGCGCGCAAAGCGGAACCCGGTATCGTTACCGGCAATGTAAAGCTCAGCCACCTCAGTACCCTCGGCATTCCCTCGATTGGCCAGATGCATCCTGTTTCGGAAGTGAAAAAAAATTAGAAAAAAATAAAATAATTAACAGAATTTTTTTATTTATTTTTTAATGCAATTATTATTATTGTTAATAATACTAACAATAATATAATTGTTATTAGCATTATAATGAATAATTATAAAGCAGTAACGACTATTTTTTGGCCCGTTACACTAAAATGATCGCTTAATATTTTTCAATATCGATAAACATATTATTTTATCGAAAAAAAAAAAGAATTCCGATCGTTGCATTACTCTTACCGCATAGTAGGATTACTGGATAGAAACTTCCGGTTGTCAAGTAATTCGCCAGTGTGTGGTCGTTGCATACGACGGATATGAGAAATCCATAACACATGCCGCAAATTGCCATCATCAGTACCAACACCGTGACCGCGACCATGGATCCCCGACACTCGAGATTGAACATCAGAAACGTAATCGAGAGAGTCAGCGTAACTTGAACGACGATTACCGACAGCTGGGTCAGTAGATGGGCCGTCAGTACCTCGGCGGTCGTCACCCCTATTTTAATCAGGAAGAACCTTGAGATTTATTGTCAGTTCGATGAATAAATTATCGTGTTTGTAATGTTATTTTTTTCCCGTCGCACATGTTGCGTATATCACATATATATTCCTTCTACCAGCGAAACAGTAGCCGGGTACGTGTTTGAATACGTTTCGCGTTACAATTATTGACATTTCGAATAGGTATGCCACCTTCCGCGAGTATAAAAGCTTCGCGGAGGTCTCTTCGCTCGCGTCCGCGCATACTAATCGTCAAATTCAACGGATCCGAAACGTTTCGCACCTTCGACTTCGTCTCATACCAATTTCGGATCGACAGTCGACTACTTAACACGGGGAGGTCTAAACTTCCGAGTCGCTGTTACTTTATTCCTCTCGGCTCGAGCGCACGGCGCATTGTCAAGGTCGCAGGTAAAAAAAAAAGAAATTACGATTACCTTGGACCAAACTTCGATCCCAGATACCCTCGTGACGATCCGCGATTATAATAGAGGACGCTACAGCAGTAGCGACGAAAAATACGAGTCTGAAACCATAAATATCGATAACAATATCGTTTAATGAAACAATTTGACTTTCTATTTATTTTTTTTAACTTCAAACTCACGTTAATATAAATGCGGGTGCCACAAATGTCACGTAGTTTCCATCCAACTTGCCGAATATCGGATCCTCGAACTGGACGCATAAAAAGCACGAATATTCGTTGAATATTCCAATATTTAAAGCGCATAACGAACGGAAATCATTAAGAGAATTTTAATTAAGCTATACGTACGCGAATTGGCATGTCGGCGAGTTTTTTCGATAGATTGCACTCCTGCATAACATCCTCGTAAATTTCGAAGAAGCGCTCGTACAATTGTTTTTCAACGTACAGACCGATTTGTCTGTCTGCGAAGAAAATAAAAAGTTAATTCATTGAGAAACGAATGAATGACAAAAATAAATGCGAATTTTGCGACGACGAGGTCGGAAAGGATGATTCGAATTCCTACCAGTTGGTCGATTGCTCACCTCCCATATCCAATGATATTTCTATCTCGCCGGCGAGTACTTCCTCGGAACTCGCGTCTTTAAGATTGTCGCGTCTGTCCTGCAGGGCCGTCGAGAAATTTCTGTTGAAAATCATTACACCAACAGCCTTTCCGTGTCTCACCGCCTCGTTTGCCTCCGTCACGTCCGTGTAGAATTTCTGTATTGTAAGCCCATAAAATAATCAAATCCGTCAACTTTACAAGTGGCTGCGTTTCACTCCCGTTTGGGTTTAACGAGCCTCTTAAATAATTATCAAAGGCTCGTTATACAACATGCAGATACGAAACGAGAACGCGTTTGGTATTACGGTAAAAGTTCGATTAATGCGCGTGAAATTCTCATCCGCTTATTTTCCGATCGTCTGGATTGTTAATCGAAATTTTACCGTACGTTTTCTCATCGCAATCTTACGTTTTCGGCAATATCCTTGTTGAAACCGTAAAGAAATCGGCAACTAAGATCGACAAAGTCGCATGTGTAATTGTGAGGCAAGTGAACGACACGGCCCACATAATCGCCGTCGTTGCAATCGCCGGCTTCGTTGTTAACGACCGCCATACGGAGGCCCTTCGGATCTCCGCCGATCGAGTTGAAGAAAATAATCGATTGAACTATCGGTAGCACCAGAGCGAAGAGAATACTCCTGATAAAACAATACGACATTCGTGAGTACAATCGGATGGTCGATCGCGAGAAATTAACGATTTCGATAATTACCCCGGATGTCGAACAAACTGAAGTGCGTTCTTTATCATCAGAGCTTTAAACTTTCTGCTTGTGGAACTCTTGAGATATGTCCTTTTCATTTGAGATTTTCTGATCAATGCGGGTTGCATTTCGTTGCGATTAATACTCTGAAAGTATCTTCGGATATTTACTTGTATCCTTTGGTATATCGAGGTTTTGGCAGAAAAAAAAAAACGAAATATCGTTCTTGACTCACGTCTCTCAATGGAGAATTTTCGTTTGTCGCGGGTCTGGTGTTCGATTGTTCGAGTTCCGGAAAGAATTCCGGATTCGCAATGCCCCTCTCTTGACTGTCCGCCTGACGTTGACTCAGATTGAGAAACGCTTCTTCGAGGGTCTCGCATTGAAATCTCTCCAGCAATTCGTTCGGTGACGACTCGGAAAGCAACTGGCCGCATCTCAGTAATCCGATCTAAAAGTTCATTGGAAAATGAGCAAATTGGCAATTATATAATAATACGAAATTAAATGAAATCAGACTCGACTAACTTTGTTTGCGAGTTTAGTTTCCTCGATGTAATGCGTTGTGATAACGATGGTAGTGCCTCTGGTCCTCGCGATATCTACGAGAAAATCCCAAATGCTGAAAAAGTTATATGAGGGTTAGTGATTTTTTTTTTTTTTTAATGTTGAAAATTGTACTTTGTTCTAAAAAAAAAAAAAAAAAAAAAAAATTAGTGGCACAAAGTACTTGCTTCTCCCGCAGTATCGGATCGAGTCCTACTGTAGGCTCATCCAGGATCAGTAGTTCTGGATCGTGAATGAGCGCTGCCGCGAACGAAACTCTTCTTTGTTGACCACCGCTCATGTTCTTTATCAATTGATTCTTCGGCGGCAATTGAAGAAGTTCCGAGAGAAATGCATGTTTCTCCTCTGAAAGAGTCGAATTGATTGAATGATTAGGGAACGAGAGATAAAACAATGACTTGGAAGTAACTTTTGTTTTTTATTTCGTTACCGATGACGTCATCGTCCAGACCGTTGATCCTGCCGAAGTAATAGAGAGCACCGATGACCGTAAACTCGCCGACTAGTGAAATTTCTTGAGGCATGTAGCCTACTCTTGGTCCTGGAATTCCGGATCCTTTTGTTCCCGGCTTTCCACCCAATACCCATATGTCTCCGCTATCGATGTGTCGCGCACCGACGACACACGCGAGCAGCGTAGTTTTTCCGCAGCCACTGGCACCCAATAAACCATAGCTGTTCGATACGAAAAAAATTAATCATATAGGGTTTTTTTTTTTATTTTTCGTTTCCGGAACATTGAAAGTTTTAGGATAGATGGGGGTATTACCAGTTACCCAAGGTAAAGGATGAATATTTTATTTTTTATAAAAAATAACTTTTCATAAAAAGTTTCATACGTTTCCTATAAATATCTTTTATATGCGATAAAATTGGAACAAAATAGGAGCAAATAGATGTTAGAGGGATCGATATTGTATTCTTAAATATGCAGCAAATCAATAGTACCGGTATTACACGTGTTCCCTATACTAACACCTAACAGCTTCGATTGCGCGTAATGTATCCACGATACGAAGAGCTATAGTTCCGCAGACAAGGTGTAGAAACCTCCTTGTTAGAGGCGGCTACATCGATTTACACGCAATCACCTCGTACCGATACTAAAACCCGACGCTCGTGATCGTTAAAAAAAACGTAGTCGCCCTCTTCCGATCGTAACAATAAATTATTGTCGAAAACAATTGCCATTATGTGTCGACTCGACGTTCGCGAGCCGCAATAAGGCAGCTGTAGCACCCCCTTTGTTCCTAACTAATAACCGATAGATTCACCGAGTAATGTAGAAGGAAGAATCGAAATATGAGAAAACCGATAAAGCGACAAGCGGCGGTGAGATTAACTTCAGTCCTCTTGCAACCGTTGCGTCGACGATGGACAAACGATTCTTCCAATTTCTCGTGTATTTCGTCGTCTATCTGAATGTGGCATTGGCTGGAACTTCAAGTTCGCGAAATCCATCCGAATCGGTATCGTCGGGACGAGAATCGACGAGATATTGGCGTTTTCAGCCGCAACTTGAATCCGCGAAAACCAACAAGAGGGACTTAAATCTTCATCTCGAATCAATTGCGGAAATCAAGGGTTTCGTAAACCTTGTTCGCGCAATCGTTATCGATAATCTCGATGAAATCGGCGTTGGTAACGCTAACGATAAATCGAAAAAGAATAATCATGCGATCGATTTATTTTTGGAAAACGGCGAAGAAGAAAATTTGTCCGATTCGCGGGAAAGGATCTACCGGGATGACGACAACGTAGGAGAATTCGATACTTCTAGAGAACTTCTCGAAGTCGCGAGCGATCTCGGCTTGCAGCCTGAGACGCTGAACATCCTGACTCGAGGCTTCAATGACGCGATCAAGAAATTTCTGTATGCAATGCTTCAGGATTGGAAGAGACACGCGAAGAAAAGAAGATTTGAAGAGACGCGCGTAGTCACCTTGATGGACGAGATTGTTGATATTCTTGAAGAAACTATAACGATTCTTAGAAGAAAATCTGATGGAACGAAGAAGATCGGTTACGAGACGGGAGACGAGATTAATGTACGGGAAAAAAATTTGCGCGAACTGCCAACTCGCGATACCGCGGAAAATGGCTCGTCGTCTCTTCGCGACGAATTCAAAGCGCTGAAAAGACTTATAGTCGAGAATCTGTGCAATTCGGAAATCAGTGCGTCCGAGAAGCCCGAAAAAGTACAGATTTTTGATGATTTCTTCGCATTCTTCATAATGACAACAGAGCGTTTGAAAACGAATAACGAGATTAAGGAGTATCTTAAGATTGTATTTCGACGAATTGCACAGATCTACGACTCTTTAAAGAAATCGATTCAAACCGGTCGTGGAAATCGAAAAGTTCCTAATGAAGAAAATGATAAAAAGCAAATCAATTTGAAAGATCAAAAGGAAGAAATCGCGAAATTGTCGAATTGGAAGTTACTTCCAGCGTTGAATAAACATCGTCATTATCAATCGGGAAATCCTGTCGTCCCGATTAATGTAATGAATGTTACTGAAGATAATGAGCTAATTAACGCCTCAAAATCGACAGACGACAGTCTAAAAAATGGTACAAATCTTACTGAACTAACTATTCGCGTTACTACGGAAAAAAACTTATTGGACGACGATTACTCGACTTCGATATTCGATAATCGAACCAAAGATTATGCGAATGAGGAAAAAACACCGAAAATAATCGTCGATAAAATTGCTCACAACGCGTCTCGCGTGCACGGAGACCCGCGGATCATTGGTGAGAAAGAAAACAACATCTCGTCGGTGCAGGAGGAAGAAATCGTGAATAATGCAAAACAGACCGATTTGAAATCCAAGAAGGCATCGACCAAAGACAAGGAATCCGAGGACTCCGCGAATCGCAATATCACCACTAAAATAAATCATTATAGCAATAATCCTGAGGGTTCTTTTCGCAAGATGAAGAATAATAGTCGCGCGCAGGATGATATCGGTACTACGATGCGTTTCGGTTCCGATGAAATGTTCAATGTAAATGCTAATAAAAAAGTTAACGAGACCGCGATAGCTGATGAAAAAATCCGACTCCCGGGTGAAAAAATCGACGACGCGTCGGCCAACATTACTCAGACAAGTGAGTCAACGAACGAAAGTTTGAAGCGGGAAATCGAGAGGAAGAGATACGTTATGGACATCATATTGGAATCGGTAAACGCCATAATAGCCGACAACGGTACAAAGTCGACAAGGCCAACGACTCTCGAAAAGAGTTTGAGGTAATAAAGCGAGTAGACGATTTGAATTTGAGACTCGTGTGTGGAATCAAAAGGGTTACCGAACTCTCTTAGTATCGCGCGAATAAATGACGATGCGCACATTCCCCAAACGGAACTCGCAAATAAGAATTCTGCGGAGCGTCAATCTTGAAAATGAATACAAACAATCGAAGCCGATGAATCATCCGGTGGTAGTCGGCCATGTGATCGAAATCGCGTTTCGATAATTGGTCTCATCGTACCCGATAAATAAAGATTTAGAAAGTATCCCAATATTGTAAAAAATGATTACTCACATGGAACCTCTCGACACGGTCATGTTGAAGCCATCGAGAACGGCTACGCCGTTGCGGTACTTTTTTTGTACGTTCCGGACAACGATTGCCTCCTGAGGGATCATCGTGGACGCCTGAGAACCTCCGTCGATCCAAGTTTGATCTGAATTCCAGATATAATATAATATTTCTTTGTTTTTTCTTACGATATTTCTTCATTTGTTATTTACATAAAATCATTGCGCGTATTCCTTAGAGCTTATAATACCCTTTTACCGATCTTATAATTAGCAGTCAAATGTTTAATACATTTTTAGTGGTTCGATGAAATGAACATATCACGAGCTTTGTAACTGTAAATAAAAAGAAATAAAAAAAAATAAAAAATTTGCTTCGTCGAGATTCGAATACGCGACCGATTGACTAAAATAAAAAATTCTCTACGAACATGTCGAAGTATCGGAATGACTCTTGAACTTCAACTTTCGCATAGCGATCGTCAATACCCGCGCATTTCCACACGCGCAGGACTGATGTCTTTTTTTTTGTCCACTGACTTTGAATCACATTACGCGAGCGGTCATAAATATCGGACATGTATACAGTAGAATCTCAACGGAGAGAGGACAACATAATTTGTTTGGCACGTGGAGTCAAAGTGCTTCTGCATAAATCTGATCGATAACAGAACGAAAACATGTAATTGTTTATTGATTTTTTTTTGCATGACAATAGCTCTTTCAAAGTGCAGCGAGTGATTAACAACGAAAGTGATTGCTTTGACGGTAAATTGCAAATTCACCCTATGATTGATCCCCGATGTAGTGAACGAGAAAAAGCATTGAGAAATAAAGATTTTATAAAACCGATATAAAAAATTCGAGTTTGCATCACACATCAGTATTTCTCTAATGTGCTCATTCGCTCGGAAAAAAAATTAGCATTGCTTATGCTTCAACGCGCTCCGTATATTATCGACTAAATAGTAGCATTTTCATTAATATCTACCAGTCATATGTTATGGAGCAACAGTCACATACCCCATCAATCATCGCGGGTTATATAAGTTTTCGCGAAAAAAAAAAAAATAACCATATATGACAAAGATCAATGGTCAAGGAAACGAAATAACAATAATAATAGCCTGACATTGTCGCGACATTGGACCCACGCATAAATGGAAGCTCTCTACATCAATAATTCTAATGATAGAACTCGGGAAATTTTTTTTTTTTCCGGCAATTCGCTTTGCATATTGTCACTGTCGCGACAACTGTGCGAAGCAAAACAATAAAACATTTTTTTTTTTTCAATTCATGTATTTCCGTGGCGCTGATTAAATTCGCAATAAAAACGAACGTGATACGCGAATCGGACATTTGAAAAGAAACTCTGTGTCGTGGTGCCCTTACCGCGAACGCGTATAATTCCCTCGAGTTCGGGGCACGAAATTTCGATAAATCATCGTATATTCTTGGCAAAAGGTAACGATGATTCCGAAATCGCGAGAAGTCGAGGTTTTGGAAAAATTCAGAAGTCACATCGCACATTTATAAAACGCGTGCTGATTAAATCTGCCGTAAATGCGAGTACGTGATCGGCAAACGAAACGGCAAGGAGTTCCTTACTCGACTCTGGCGATTTGCCTTCCGGAGGATAATAAATCGTTCCTTACGCGCTTCCCATATAGTTGTCAGCGATGAAGACATTTTTTTCAAAAGATTCTTTGGATGTAACAATGTGATTATCGAATCGTGCCGTCGGGGGTCCTACAAAGAGGTCAGAAGCAGGCATTTCTGTAGTTTCTATTAGTTAATCTTTTATTAGGAGTGAATGGTATTTAAAGTTCTCGTTAGGCGAGGTAAGTCCTTTCTCCGACGAGGCAAAACATACTCTGTGGGGACTGCGCACCCAAAAAATTGAATTCTTGCTAATAAAAATATATATATATGTATATACATTTTTTTTGCGAGAATAAAATATATTGCGCAAAAACATATTTATTCTTATAAAAAAAAATATTCTTATCAGTAAGAATTGCATTTTTTGGATATAACTCAATTCTTTGCACGAATTCGTCGGTGAATCGTAGCGTTGTCACGAGTGTACTTCTCCAATTATTACCTTCTATTTTTAGAATATTCGACACTCGGCGGCGCTCGTCTACAAACGCTGAGTGATGAATCGAAGAAACGTATATTATTGTGATGCGTATATAAAAAATATCAACGAAAACAAAGCGTACGTGTTGCGGTTCTGTAATTTGCACGATTTAGAGTTGCGCGCGGTGACTAACGGGCATAAGGAAAATAATGTGAAGACGATGCCACGGAAATCGGTAAATCGAATTGTTCTCAATTAATCAAAAAATTCAAATAGTAAACTAAGAATTCCGTAATTTGACGAGTACACGTAAATTTTCAGAAATTTACACGATTATATAAGGAGTTTTTAATTTCAGTACAAATAACGAGTTACGACAGATTACTAATGACGTTGTGTGTGATAATCACGAACTATTGTTAATTGTAGATTGAAAAAAGTAATTTTATAACCACATCAAGGATTTCATTTTACCGCCGGTAGTTTATTTTTTAATCGTGAACAAGAAAATCGTTGTTTTCACCGTTAATTGTTTTTCTCCTGTTGCATCGTGAAGCGCGTGTTCTTTTAAAAAATCAATGTTAAGTAGAATTATGAATAGGAGGTGAAGAAAAAGACGCGCGAAGCCTATTTTCTCGAGAGCATAATGATTTCCGACATGCATCGCGGATTCCATTAAAAATAGATACGGCGATTTCGTGAAGGCTCGGCTCGTGCATACATTACGATCCAATCCTTACACAATAACTAATGGATTGCTAACGACAATATTGTATTTGTTTTTCTCACTTCGGGAAATTTGTTTTTATTTTTTTTGCGAATACTCAACGACGATGTTAATTATTTACCGTCCATATATCACATACTCGCGATGAAATTCGGCCAATATACGATCAATCATCAAGTGCGGTGCGCGTCAGCGTTCACCTATATCGCGGTTATTGCTACTGCGAGATATTATATTTCGAGAGAATCCAGTTTAACGAGTTTGCGCGCAAATGTATTAGGTATATATGTAAGGGGTCTCGCAATAGTTCTTTATACCGTATAATGGACTGGACCTCTAAGAATTTCGCGCTATCCGTTACTTCCCACTCGACACTATAACGCCTCGCAACTCATATACACAGCTGGTGATTTCGGTTCAGCTATATACGTACACCGATGGAGGGAACTTCAATCTTTGTATACCGTTAATCCAAAGATACAATCCGCGCGATCGCATGGTCGCGAGTGTTACCTCTGTATCCCAATATTTGGAAGGCGCATACGATTTTTTAATATAAGGCTTTAAAATTATCAAAAAGTCTACAAAATATATAATTTTAATAATTAATATTAATTATTGATATTAATAAATTAATATTAATAATTAATAGCTTATATATATGAATTAATATCCAATCCAAGAAAAGATAATAATTAATTATCATCTTTTGTTGGATTTATCTTTTAAATAAAAAGAAAACCTTACGATCGCTAAGCTTTTTGCGAAATAATGAATAAATGTGCCAAAGTCCTTCAGCGACAATCGTCGATGCACTCGAGTACTTTTTTTTTTTTTCTCGACCCGTTTCTCACCATTCGGACGAAGCTATTCATTATTCATTATATTTTTGTGACTTGTGTTGAGAAAGGTACCGAGTAAAAATGGGTCAGGGCCACTGGGCGTCCGATGTCGTTGCACTTGATGCACGCACACCGAGGCGCCCGAGAGCTGCGCTCTCGCGGCTTTTCTCCGATTTACACACAAATTCGTCTTCGCCTTTTCTCAAACACAAGCGCTTTTTATTATAACGAAAATATAATATTTCTCGACTCATCGGGCATCGGAAGCGAACAGTGGACGCTCGTCGTAGTCAATCCCCGGGATCACGATGGAACCCGCGTGTGGAGAAACGAACCGAGATTTACCGTTACTACAAAGGGACGCGCACCTGCCCGCGGGACTGGAACGAAGCTAATGCAAGTAGCCGGGCTCCGGCCTCTCTCACTCGTACACCCGTAAAAAAAAAAAAAGAAACCACCATCTGTAACTGTGGGTCAACGTTCTGTACCTGAAGGCAAACGCGTATGATACAACTTGCTTATCAGTTCAGGATGAATCGATCGACGTACGCATAACTGAGAAATTCTCGAAGCATTCGGTCACTTTTATAATATTCGCCCCACCCATTGAAAAATCGTCAGCCACCGTTAATATCGACAAAAACCGACTGCATTATCGAGCGTTTAATAAAAAAAAAAAAAAAAAAAAATTCAACGAATGTTTAATTCGTTTCATTAGAATTGCACAGATCGAGATTCGTTGAATGCGTTATCACGCATCCTGGTGAATGTCCGAGGATGTCGCGGCAGTAAAAATCATTTGCCGATTTTATCGCTCGATAAAATTCATTATGCCGACGATCCGACTCCACTCCTTCTCTCGCGAACGATGATAGTAGGCTATGAAAATATTTATTTAATTTTTGTTTTCACTCGTTGATAGCGCAAGAATCATTGCAACTACGAATATGAAATCGGCGTTGAGCAGCCGGCAGCGTAACGCCGCGCAGCGTGACATAACTCGCGCAACTCCGGGACAGTCGAAGATCTCATCCGCAGGCCGAAGCTAAACGGGGTTCGGCTGCGAACGAAAGTTTTCAGAAAGTGTTACGAGCAATAATAACTACGGCTGTTAGTTACAGTGTTCCAAACACTTAGCACCAATCGTCTCTGCACCCGTGCGACACAGAGATGACATAATAATTCATAGAGTTCGAATTTTTTTTTCTCGACGCATCAACCGTCGCGATGTTTTCCCGTCTGCGTCGTGTTTTTCGGTGACGAAATATCTCGCGCGAGTAAAGAAAGAGCCGCGATGCGCTAATCGGCAATATAGCGTTAGAAAATCGATGTTTCTCGATCTGTGAATCATCCCGTTTATTTTCTTCATGGAAATATAGATATTGTCAATATAATAATAAAATGTTATTTTATTGTTATTATTATGTAATAATAAATTGTTAACTATAAATTTAACAGTTGACTAATTAATTCGTTGTTATTATTATTATAAAAATACTTTGTTTTATTTATATAATATAATATATTTCTTACATTTATTGTCAATACAAAAAATTCCCGTGGCCCGTTGCATCGGTGGTATATTCAATTTTTTTTTCTTTTTTACTTTATCCGCGAGGCAAATCACGTTTCAAAGGACCGAGATCGTGAGAAGCGCTACCAAAGAGTCTCCGCGGTTGTACTCGTTGCCGCGAAGTTTCCTTCGAACGAATCGTTATACCCGAAACGATTTCCTAGTATAATAAGCGCGAATTATTCCGAACGATAATTCAACCTGTCGCATATCGTCGAGGACGCGTATGTCCCCGCAGAATTTAGCATAACAATAATGCGTTTCGAGTAGTTTTTTCCAGCTAAGTTCTCTCTCGAGAATCTCTCTTGTACTCGTTTCCGCGTAACGCGTTGCCGAGAGAACCCAATCGTCCGTAACGCGGAATCACATCCTCGAGAGGAACGACGAGACATTTTTTGAATAATCGAGAGATCCTCGCTAATGCCGCGAGAGCAAAAATAACGAATTGGACGCGTCGCGATCGCTTCGAGTTTCGGAAAATTTTAATGGATTTTTTAACTGTGTAATTTTATTTACCGCGCGCGTACCTTCGATCCTCCTAGCGTTGAGGAGCTTCATCAATGCGCGCGCGGTTTCTCTTTCGACGTGTCGAACAAGCGCGCGACTGAATCTACTGCGAAACTGAAACGCGACTCTTGGCGCGATCAGCGCGCTCCGCAAATCGATTGCATACATGTACCATAACAACCGCAACCCCCGAGCTGCGTGTTACTGCAAGCAAACGTCGCTTAGCTTCAATTATTCACGAACCACCCCTCCGCACGGAACGCAATTTAATTTACCGAGCGCTACTTATAAGTTCATCGACCCGTAGAACCAAGAAACGGAAGTACGACGATTAACGCAATGTGGAGAATTTTTACGATTCGTGACTCGAACAAGGATTACGAGGGGGAGAGTCGGGCAAAATGGGCAAATTGATAAGAACTTTTTATTTTTTCTACTTTAAGTAAAATTCGATAAAAATAAAAATACGATCGGATAAATTTCGCCCCAACAGTCCGTTTCGCGCCCCTTCGTCTTTCTTATTATTATTTCGGCACGAATACGCGAATACGTATAATATTATCGGTAGATCATGATGTGTACATAAGCGAATAGTTTCTGTGATGAAGTATGAGGCAAAAAAAAAGAGAAGAAAGGCTTTTTAGGCGAAGACTATAACTTTCATACTCGACTTGCGCTCACTTTATTGCGACCGCTTTCACATGCGGATATAACAAAATGCGCACGACATAGATTACATTATACAGATAATATTTCCGTGGAATGTTTTTTTTTTTGTCCCGCTGACGTCACGATTTTCGCAAATTTGTAATTTTTTTTTCTTTTTACTTCACCTTTCGTGCGCTCCGCCCGAATCTCTTTGATGCGGTCTCTCGTCTCGTAATGAACGCACAGTTACGAAATTCCATGCGGTACTCTATCATCAGGAGAACTTTGTACGACAGTCGTATCATTCAGTCGTGAGGTTCGGACCAATTTTGCGTTTGCGACACGAGCGAACACTCGTTTTCTCGTTATTATTATAACGACGAAACACCGGTGTAAGTACTCGGTGCTGATGCATCTTTTCGTTTCTCTCGGAGCGTCCGTTCTATTAGCCTCCCGTATTCCCCAAGAGGTTCATCCTTGCCGCGCGAATTTCTCCGCTACATTACTTTCTACCCGGTTGCCTATATTTATATATATATATATCTATATTTTTTTTGTCTTGACCGCGGATCGCGCCGTACTACGAAGTCGGTTAGTGCGCCGCAATTGACTCACCAGAGATCTTTATCCCTCGGATCTGTTACGCGGACGAAAAATCTTGAAAAAATTGTTGAAAGAAAAGAATCGAATCGTGAAAAAAAGAAATGATTCGGAAACAAAAGCACTTTGCAACTTGAACCGAAGATCCCGTTTAACATATCATTAATATGCAAGTGAACTTTTTTTTTAATCCCTCGCGAAGAACCACGAGAACATTGAAAAAAATAATGCTAATGAAAATCTCGGAGTGATTTTTTTGTCGCGGTGCGCGACAATGCCAATGGCGAGGAAGTACCATTATCGTGAATCACTTGATGTAAAGCCGTCGTCTTTCCTTCAGTTTTATTCGACACGTGTGAGCAATAGCGCCGTGCAAGCCATGCCGACCACTCAACACAACGTGTTCGACATGCTAACATATTCGCGTTAGTTTACAAACATTCTGAAGTTTATCAACAACCGAGTCGATGAATATCGAAGTTTCGCGGTAACGCGGCATTCGGATTTTATTAGATAAATTGGTAGTAAAGTCGACTGTATATAATTATATATTTATTTATTAATCTATAAAAAAAAAAATTCACTCGATAAGAGTGTGAAAATTTACCGAAATTTTTTTTTTTTTGTTTTGAGAAAATTAATTTTAAAAATCTATACTTTTATTAATTTTATCTAAAAAATAATATGTAATTTTATCAAATATAATATAATTATCATGAATAAAAAAATTGATGATTTATTAATTTTCTGCGAAAAATTTTATGATTTATTAATTTTCTGCAAAAAATGTTATGATTTATTAATTTTCTGCAAAAAATGTTATGATTTTATATTTGGTAAGTTTACACACTGTTATCAAGTCCAACAATACTCCAGTGATAAGTTACGTGAAAAAAATCACTATATTTATGTCCTCATTGTAAATTTAATACCAAATACGGTACACAAACGTTTCGTACGTTCAGAAATGGCTCCCGACGTGGATGTTGTTTTCTCTCTGTGACAAAACAATACCACCGGATAATTACGTGCCAAATCTTTGACGAATCGTCGCGCTCGTGTTAGGTATATCGAGGGGTGTCTCGTCAGTTCGATTTGCTTGCTTAACGCGAATTCTCTCACTACGATCGGAGAAGTTCATTCGGTACCTCTTAGAGGAGAAGTAAATCTCTCGACCGAGTCAAGCGGAGTTGTTCGACGATCGATCTTTCAATCGCGTTCGGTGTAACTTTGCTCTGCAAACCGTTCGATGTTTTTGCTCGTGTAACGGTATACCGGACCGCGAGGTGTTGGAGTTCGGTGAAAAAAACATATATATATATATATTCGGAGTTGCCAAAGGACGACGTGCCACTTATTAACATGAAAAAAGGTATTTCAACACATTTAAGTATAATCCACGACTGAAAAATGTTACCGACGGAATTTCCGCTGAACGTTAATGAAGTATTAATGAAAACTCGAGGTCGGCTTCTAGTCAGCGGCGCAGACGCAAACGGCGTATAGACATGACGACGGAATACAAATAATTCCGACTAAATCGCTCCCATGGGTTTCGCGGTTTGACTGTATTTATCAGAGTAAAATAACTATTGTATTTTCGACTTAAAAAAACAAAAAAAAATCTTAAATCTCTTAGCTTTACACACTTCGAGTCAACTTACCGAGCGCAAACGACGCAGGCGATTGCTTCAGTACTTTCCCGTCGAGTTCCGAAACGATACTCATTATTGTATCGAAATTACAGTCACTTATGATTGTAAACTGAACGCACGCGCGTTCACTAGACGAAAACCGAAATATCACTGATATATAATTTCAAAAAAAATTTTATCATTCAAATTTTATATATTTTTGTTTAATTGTAAGCGAGTTTCGCGCACGAATTATAGATTATTTTCTATCAGTTTGAAAAATATACACGAATTTGAATTCTTTCGATCAAAAGTACCGGCTTTCGATCATAACACCGCACAATTGCAAGAGAACTACGGAAGTATTCTCACAGAAGTGGAACGTCGTTGACGATTAGTTTTCTCTGATCTACAAGTACGGCTGATCCGACGAACCCGGAAGAGACATTGCAAATTATTGTTCTCGAGTCTCGCGTCCGCAGTATTTAATAAACATATCGCACCGATCGATCGATCAATATGATTTGATTTGTAATTTCTAATCGTATTTTATTGAGTACCAAAATTTCTTTGAGTTTTAAAGATGTTTATTTAATTTATTTTTTTATCTTATTATTTATTTTTTTATTTATTTATTGTTCTTCGATTTTTCTTCGTAATTATATCGGATAGAGAGCTCTAACAGCACCAAAGGTACATCCCTTCCGTCGCGATCGTTGTACTGTCGCGCAGACAACTGTTGTCCGCTTCTCGATAGAGATCTAAACGAGGCAAGAGGCTCGAGGAACGAAGCCAAAAGAAGTGGGGAATCGAATCGGGTGGTGGATTTCCTTTCGATCCACGTCCGCCTTTGAGAGAATCCCGCTGTTCGCGTGCCCGATTGTTTTAGCCGGGTCGTAGGCAACCCTTCCTACTTTCGTGATCCACTTCCACGACCTGTTGACCGTTATACCAAATCGTCCGTAAAGGAGGCAGCACTGTACGGTATCAGCCGTACAGTTTTATAGATCGTCGCTGTTTTATCGACAATCGGAAAAAAAATCGGTATGTTCGCGAACGTTGGTCGACGGGCGATCTGCTTTGCCAGAAGATCGTAATACCACATTTTTTTTACGGTTATCGTGTATATCGACCGACGATCTCCGCATTAAAGGATTTACTGTATTATCAACTGCATTTCGTTGTGTGAATTATTATTATTATTAAATAATCGAATGGTTAGAAACCCCAGAGAACATTTTTGTTGTATAATAACAATAATTATTATTATGTCTCGATATGATCGATAACAGTACTTCTATCGATTTCAGAGGTACTGCGAAAAACATCGCGATATGCGCCGAGCACTGAAATTAATTATTGATCGCGCATTCGCGCTGACGACGGTAAAATTAATGAAGTGCAACAAAAAATCGAAAGGTTGTCTTTTGGAAACGAGACTGGTTTACCCTTCGGACTTGTTGATCGCAAATACGTCATAGTTAATCTCTAACGAATCTGGTCACGTCTCAGTATCGAGGATAAGCACATGATATGGAAAAATAGGCTATCGATTTTACTTAATTTGGTGCTTCTGCGCATCATTAATTGAATCAACACGTGGGATGTCTTACCTTTCGGTATTACCTATACTACCTTTGCAGTTCTCGTATTTATAATTTTTTTTTTTTTGTTCATTTTTAAATATTAAAACATTGCAGCATTTCAGGGCTTTCGGATACAGAAATATGGAAACGTGATATTACATTTTGATTGTAACCGAAAGCGGAATAAAACGTTCCGCCTACTTTGTTCGCTTGATTTATGCTTCGGTCAAATCCGGTTATTACACAGTAGGTACTCGTGCCGCTGTGTTATAAGGAATCCCGAGCGTAGTACACGCGGTATACAATCCGGGGAGTACCGTGACGCACATGGCGCGTTTTACTTTTATTTTACATAAAAAGAAAAAAAACCGTCGGATAAAAGCCGACATATCCCTTCGCGTTAGTTAATTTCTCGGGGGACGTTTTCCGAGTGTAGCTCGATGTACCAAGACATAGATTAACGCACATTACAGTGCATGAAAATGATATGTTATACGTAATTCGTGTGTCAAAAGTCAACCACACCCTCGTAAAAAAACTTTTTTGTTTTTTTTTCTTCAATTATCTACGAACGATGGTCCCCGACATGCGTGTACCGGTGTGCGTAATTTGCTTCGAGGAATCTTATCCAATAGTATAAACTAATGGATATAGAAAAAAAAAAGTTGTTCCGTGACGAAACGATTGTCGAGCGGGAGAGCAATCGGTGCGATTTCGCATCCATTCGATTTCTCCGGGCGAACGACGAGAGGCAATACCCGTCCTCTTTTGCCTCGTCCTCGGAGTTCGCCCACTTCGGCGTTTCACCTTTCGACGCGAGAGGCGAAGTCCCCCGGGATAATATCTTCCTAATATTCGATTCATAATGATCAACACGCACGTCATTCTCGATCGTCACATTTTTCTATCCGTGAATCCTTGAATAATGTTTGTTGTACTTTTTTTGTATTTTTTTTTTCTCCAATCACGGTCGAGTCACAAGCGTATCTCGCCTCCCTTTATACGCAAGAAATCCGCCGGGTCAAAGTTCGCGGACGTAATAATTCCAATATCACCCGGAGGCTACAGAATTATAAAATATTCCGAACGTACGTTTTGCTCGAAGGTAGAGTATATTCCGTTTATCATCGACATAATACACGTGTACTTGTATGCGCGTGACAGCTTGAGGAATTGAGGATACAAATTGTGGCAACGAAAGATAATTCTGCAATAACTCATAAATCGCGCGGTATGCGGAGTTTCAACGCTATTGACGATGGAAATCCATAAACCCAATATTCGAATGTATAATATATCGCCGAATTTTTGCATTTTTTTTCTTGTTGTATTATCCGAGTCTTTTGGCTACGCGACGATTCATTTTACGAAGAAGCGGCGTGTACCTCGAGATTATTTGTGTATAATTACTACCGTGAACTTCGGTACAAGGCGTCTCGAGCGCGTCAAGGCTCCGCACGCGCAAACACCTCTCGTCGTGCCGGTAGATCTTTTCGCAATTAGCAGTCAAAGTAATTACCTCTTGGCAATCGTCTCCACGGACAGTCGCGATTTGGTTGATCCATCAAAAGAAAGTCTCGTTCTCTCGTCTTTTTCTCGAACGAAACACTCCGCACGGCACTGCTATATTATATACAGGATGTAACCTTGTTCTATCCAGCGAGAACTGCACTGGGCACAGTGAAAACTAACCAAACAATAAATTGGACACGTGACGAATGTGTCGCATTCGACTCCAGGGAAGTTTGCGCGTATGCAGTTTTTTTTTGTCATATTTGGGTCAAGCGATGAAAATATTCTGTTTCGAAATCGCGCGCGAGCTGAGTTTCCTCGTCATCGAGCGAGAACTCTCGAGTTGCACTAAACAGATAAAACAGTAACGCGTAAAGACGTTTCAGCGGGCCGCGAAAATAATAATGAATAACAATAGGACCTGTCCCCCCTGTGCCCTACACACGCAAGATGGCGCCTGGGAGTTTTGCAAACGGCGTGGAAAACCCAATGAGGTAGGGATGTACAAATTTATTCAAAATTATTTTTATTTTTCGCCGTAAAATCAATAAACAAAGAAGGATCAAAACTTTCGATAGAAACGAAATTGTTAATTGATCGAGTAATTAGTCAGATTTTTGCATTGCATCCGAACGAAATAAGTAACACATTGTTGATTCTTTATATGAATATAAATTAATAATTAACGGCAGGTAACAAAGTTTTATCAAACGTCTTGTATACGATAAATAAAACGAGCGATCTCAATAATCTAATTTGGCAGCCCATAAATTATCCTGTTATTGACAAGCGTCACACGACTATGAGGAGTAATCGTGATATTGAAAAAAAAAAAAAACAGAATAATAGAAGTGTATAAACGATCGCGGTGGGATCATTGAGAAAAATGAACGATATATTGGCACGGCTACGTATTCTCGATAATTTTCAACGAGGCTGCCGTCTACTTGACGCTTTTGCGGTTGCTTCTTGGCGTCAAGGATAGCTTGTTTTTAACTGCACGCATCGGTATCAGAATCCTTCGTTCGGATCACCAAGTTGGAATACAGCCAGGTCCCCGCGCCTGCATCTCTTCTTCTTTCGACGGTGATTTCTTTTTCGTTTCGGTTTTTTTGCATGCAACGTTTCCTCCGCGGATCCCTGGCACGTAATTTCTTCTATTGGTTTGAGGTAAACCAACGGCGATAGGGCAAAAAGGTGCGACGATTGAGCTTTAACCTTTCGACAATTCTAGCTGAGCCGGTATTTGTTATTAATTGCTCCGCTAGAATTCTCGATGCCACGACCATTTCTTGGGATTCCGCTCATTCTCTGGAACTTGCACATCGAACGATTATATGAACGAACCTACATCGTGGTTTTTGTCGCGATAGAGGAAGATTGAGATCGGCTCGGTAATGATCTTGCCGTTTATTTGTCTTATTCCCAACCTCTGCGTAGGACGATTTTATGACGCTGATGAAAATAATAAACGTTCTTGTGGTACGAGTATATTTCCGAGTATTCCGTCGTTCGTCGGACGATATTTGAGTTGTGCATTTTTCGTATGCAAATTACTTGTTAAAATATTGTAGACAAGTCCTTTCAAACGCGTAAGATAAAACGATCGCGTCATCGTAAGACAAAAATATACAGTACGCGCGTGTCATTGCAGACTCGGAGAAGTCTTTCCATCCGCAGGGGCAGTCCCCGGCGAGTTGCTCGAAAAAAAAAAAACAAATATATACATATATGCCAATATTTCGCTAACCTTCGCTCGAGAGCAAATTACAGCGAAGCAAAGCTATAGGTATACAAACTCGAGCGAGAGAACCTAATTCCCGAGAAAAAAAAAAAAGAAAAGCCGACGCCCTTGATGTCTTCGCGAGCCAACTGCATACAGCCGACAAGCCCGTTTCGGACGTAGAATGTGCCCTACCTGGTGTAAAAAAAGCCCGGCGTTGAATTGTTAACCATTTCGTTTGTATGTGAACGGCGATCGAGCGAGCAAGGTTAACGATCTACGAAATTCACGACCTCGCAAGAGGCCAACAAAGTTTATGTATTATCGGGATAGAAATATTTCATCCCTTCGGGCACTTAACGAGAAACCGGTGAGGCCGATGTTGTTTTTATAAACTCTGTTCCGATTACATGAGGATGGTGGAGGGGGGAGGGAAATCATCAAAACTTTGTCGATTCGTGATACAATTTCTGCGCGGTTGTTACGAATTCTCCGAATTTTCAGTATAATCATAATTATGAACGTGACTGGACATACCGTCCAACCGTCTCACGGGCGCTCACAAGGTCGGACCATGTATCCGAGAAACTCGCTCGCGCAAACAAACGTCCACTCGTTGTTTTTGCATATTTGCGCGGTTCTTCTTTATCGTTTGATATTATATTCGGATCATCGTCGGTATAACCAATATGAATTACGTTGAGTACCTGTTTTTCTTATAGAAACAAATAGTTCGAGAGATTGAACAGGAAAGCCAAAAAACTGTGAATACATGTACGTACCTTTCGGTAAAACAACAATTACCCAGTAAGACAGATGGCACAAAACGGACGCAGAAGGCATTGTGCCGTCTGTTTTACTGGATATTTTTATTACTTTGTATACTTTATCACAACAAATAAAAAAATTGGCTTATTTTTCGAACTGTAACCCATTGAATTTCTATCCGAAAAATGCGTTTTTTGGTGTTTTTCATCGCCCTGTAAAAGCTTCAAAAGTCCCAGCGAGGTGCCCCATCTCGTCGATCTTTCGCTGCGAGCCAACATATCCGGATTTTTCCCCATAATTATCGCAAAGCAATTTCTCGATATCGCTGTTCAAAAATACCGGAAATCGCTACTTTTAACAAAACAGATTGAGCAAAAAGAAAAAAAAAGTTGTATGTAGTCAATATTTTTTTTCGCAATTATCACGAATCTACCATTTATTTAACTACCATCTTAACATTTATTGCGGTCAACGGCTGTTGGGAAAGTACAATCTGAGATAAATTCCTTGGAAAAATCCTCGATCTTTCACGATCTCGTGAATAGTCTCGCGTGACGAAGATCAGAAGGGCGTATTATCCGCGAGTAATCCTCCAACACAATGCCATTCTGGTTTTACTCGTCCGAGAAGACTTCGCATGTGTATTTCGACACACTATCGTCCTCGAGAGGATTCCAGCGTGCGACCTTTGCTATAAGTGAGAACAGCGCGCATTCCTCGAATTTTTAAAAACCCTCGATATCAATCGCGTAACTCGAATTTGCGTGGAAATGGAAACTTTCGGCGCGCATCTATCGCTGGCTCGCTGACGAAACTCGACAGTTCCACGTTTTAAAATTACATTTCTCTCTCCTCGTGGAGTGTCGTGACGATGAAACAAATTAAAAAATAAATTCTTGCAATTTCGTCGAGTAAAATCGACTAACGTGTCGAATGAAGACATGAACGTGACCAGTTTAACGGTCTTGTTTGCGCAACTCGTTAATAACGAAAGGCCGGGGGGGTAAGAACCTTGACTCGGGTCCAAAGTTGACACTGACATCCACGAACGCGAAGGCTGTTCTAGTCGCGAAACGTAAACAGTGTTGTAGCTTTACAGGTATATTTTGTATATCATGTAGACGGAGCTCCGTTGCAGTGTGCAGACTCAATGGGGACACTTGAAGGATTAATATGCGTTCTCTCCTCTCGCGAGATATATATATATAAAACGCACCTGCGTCCCCGCTGTCGCTATATGCGCGCGCATTCTGGAAACAACGCCGCAGCGTCGGCGCGTTAATTGACACTCAATTATTGCGGCAAAAAAAAGTCCGTCGAAAAAAGACGATGAAGAAATGGCGCGGCCCCTTCTTTTATTCTAACGACGATATTTCCACGCTAATGATCAGTCTACCCAGGGAAATCGGTGCAGCAAAAAATGCAGCTATCCAAAGTAACTATCAACGGCATGATAAACAATAAACGAATGCGCGTCAACGTATACACGAAGCTGGACCGAGAATGGATGACGCGGATTGACGTTACGGGGACTTCGATGACTCGACTGTCAAGTCAAGAACGCCGAGTTCGCGTTCGTCAACCGTCCATACATTATATATATATGATAAATGAAAGACGTTAATGATCGATCGAGGAATAAATTGAAGGTTCACGGAATCCCCGTACTATTCGTAAAAAACTAAACGCTTTGGCGAGATTCCAAATTTTCCACTCGTACTTGAAACCCCCGTAAAACGAGATAGAACGAGTGAATAAAAAAAAAAAAGACTATGAACCTCCAACAAAACGAAACGTTCAAAGTTCGTCGAGTAATTCAATTCACTATATAGGCTCGTGAAATTCGGCCGATTGAAAAGATGGAAAAAAAAGAAACATAACTGGTATTATGTTTATGTATTTCTCGAGAGTCCGTCAAATCTATGACGATCGAACGCGACGACATAGCAAGCGCGTTTGTCAGTAGCTCGTGTGTAATATAATTTGACAAAAGTTACTTTCACCTCTCGATATATCGAGAGAGGTTCGACGCAGAAGCGAGATCGCGCAGTGTGGACGGTATCTTGCATTTCGCACCGAGATTTCGCGCGTTCCTCGACCATATGTCTAATTATCGTCCTATTCACTGTGATTATACGAACTTAATTAAATTGACACTAAAGAATAGTCGATAGTCAATATTTTGCCGAATGTAATTGAATTATAACCAAAACATAATATCGTAACAATAAAATTTGTAAATTTAAATTTGTTGTTATAATATTATGCTTTGGTTATCATTTTATATATATTTGGCTATAAATATTATTACTATTAAATGAAACAATTATAATTATAATATCGGTAACAAATTTTGCCGATTTAATTAAATCCGAGTTCTATTGATCTCCGATAGGCTCGTTTGATGAAAGCGCACGTACTTACCACTCGGTTCAGGATTCTGTACAATTTTTATGCCGCATGTTTTTCACGTTCGACAATACATCGCATTAACGAGGACATAAAATTGTCACCTCAACGATAATCAAAGCGGAGAGTTCGCCGTCAGCGTCTCATCGTTTTTTTTTCTTTTGCATTTTCTATAATTATTCTCATGTATTCCATACGCGAATATCCGATGCTCTTCGTTAACGACGGAACGATGATACCACCGGGGTTGCAGAGGTTGGGAGGAGGGGGAGGGGGAATATAACTAGTCTCGCGGTCCAGCAGCATCAGCGTCGAGCTTTTTTTTCTCAAAGTAGAGACAGCAGCCGATCGCAAACTCCCACTAAGTGCTACCTGGCTATTCCCACATCGCGCGATACCTGTGCCGGGAATCGATGTTGCCCAAGCCTTTGATTCTCCGTCGTGCGGCTGCCGAGCCAGTTCTCGGTGGCTTCGCGAACGAGCCACTCTCGTTTCTTTGTTCGCGCGGACCGGTGTCTCGCGATCCTCGAACATCGGCGCAAATCCCTGCGTCTACCCCCGATGACAGAGTCGTTGCACTCGCAAACGTTTATTTAACGATTTATCCGTTCGTCAAGTGAGATCAATCGAATTTATTTAATTTTTACGCGTCACACGTTTCCACGAGTTTTCGGAAACTCGACAGAAGCCACGAGGTTATAAACACGAACGATACAGTGCGTTTGACAGATCTACAGTGAATCTATAGTGGATTTTTTATCAAAAAGGTTTGTGTCAAAGTTTTATTCGTTATTGTACATTTTATCGTTGAAACATCGCAGAATAAAGAACACGAATGAGTGCCGCACGTGTTATTCGTCTATCACTGAAATAAAGCTACTAGTGTGCAGTGCAACTATATTGTTATTTGTGATTCACACTGAAAAGATTAATGACTCGTCGAGTGCCAATTTTTCAATGATCTAAATACCAGGAAACAGTTTTTTTTTGCTATTCGATACACTTGCGTAGTCTTGGGTAATCAATGTATCGCCGAGGGTATTATTCGTAAAAGGAGACACGTGTAAATTAATCGTACGAAGATGGGGAAATCAGACTTTTCACCGTGACGCCGTTTCGTTTACAATCTCGTCGATGAGCGTGTGAAATTTACGTAGAGATATTTCAACACGCTGGGTATACACCGACATGGGGAGAGGTCATTAATTAAGAGGCTCCTTACTCCGCCCACTCTACGAAACTTTTTCCACTATTATTAAATGTTTACGATGAGAGCTAATTAGGCTTTGTTTGATTACACCATTGTTAACGATAGCCTTGGAAATTATATTTTTTTCGTTTTCTATTGCACACAAAAGCTGCGTTGCACTCATAGAAATTAGTCATTTTGTCGATGCCCCCTTGAAGCAGTCGCGTGTCGCGTGTGTACGGATTAATTCGTACAATTCGGATTCCCGATCGTACTAATCTAAGTCTCGATCAACAACGCCTGAATCGATCTGTACACTTTTAGGGGATAAACCCGCTGACCCACCAAACTGGTTTCAACGCAAATTGCGAAATATTTCCGCTGCGTTCGCGGGGTGAGGGACATGTATACGATCGGTATTTTTTGTTTTTTTTTATATCGCGCGAGGTCTCCTCGAACTAAGCGAGGAATGTTCATGCGCGCGCGCACGGCTCGTCATAACAACAACGCAACATCGTTATTTTTTTGTTTTATTATAAATCGTCGCATTATCAAAAACGACACACGAAGGATTAATCAAAATGTTAGCAATTGCGAAATCTCGTAAACACGATTATAACACGTGGATAAGATTTTTCGTTCCACCAGTTTATAATGGTATATTTCGTCGCGCTTCTTGCCCAATCGGTGTTCAAACGTTTAAACGTTTCAAACGCTCGCGGCACTCGATGTAAGGGATATTTGAATTACCAGCGAGCTAAACAATCCATCCGCATTTTAGCTCCAAACAATTTAAAACGCTTATACGCTTTCAACACTCAAGTAATTATTAAAAAAAATTATTTTCTATTTAATCAGAATTGAATGAAATAATCAATAATTAATTAATTTCAATTATTGTTATTGAATTAATTATTATATAAATTGGATTTCATTTCGGATTAAATTTTCTCAATATTCATGAACCGCGATATTAATTTTTAGCTTTTAGCGTCTTCTAGAGTAAACGTAAAAACTTGAGAACCGACTAATTAACAGTACAGCAGCTGCCAGCATATAAATGAATGGCCGAAAAAAAAAATTATGTAACACGACTCCGTTTTCGAAACTCTCTTTTGCGCAGACCCTTCACCTAAGTTATTATGTATTATACGCCCGATATCTTTTTTTTTAAATTTTTTCGGGAAGCAGCCTTCTCTATTACGACATTGTCGCGTCGATCATCGAAGCTGCGAATCGCAAAATCGAAAGATTTCAGCGTTGTGAAGTGTCGCGAGCGTGTAATAAAATTTAATTTCGTCGGTGAATTTCCTGTCCCGTTATCGAAGAAACTCTTCGCCGTCTCTGTGTAAACAGATGATTTCACTGTTTGATCCTCGGTGGTCGAGTGAGAGGGAGGTAACCGAAGTTCCCGCAACATCCGGTGCAATAAATACTCGAAACTATCCTTGAGACGCGCGCACGTTTGTCGGGAAAGAACTCGGAAACTTTCGAGTTCTCGCAATTATTTAATTACGCGCAACCGGCATTTACTTCGTATGGTTTGTAATTGACAAACCGATAGTTTAGCTCGTTTATAAAAAAAAAAAAAATTTGTTATTTCTCAATAAATTTAAATTAATCGATCTCTTTAATTTCATATCCGGGTTTATATTTCGTAAAATGATGATCATTCGCGGTCGCGGACTGTGAACGCGGGCCAATCGGCCGTAGCCCCGAGCATTCCGAGGAATTGGCCGGTCCACCGGGCATAGGTGAGAGTCTGCGACGTTACGTCAGCATTAACGAATTACACTGAAAGAAAGGTCCGAGAAAGAACGAAAGGCCCCCGGTCTCTAGAGAGTTTCAACGAAATACACGCTATTACTTCATTCACTTTGGGTGTATATATAATCATATCGTTTATCCCACACGAACGAATTTATCGAACAAAATCGAAAATTATAGAATTCTCGACTATAATCACGATTTCTCGTTATTAACATTAAATCCGTTTATTTACAATTACAACAAGATAACTCACGTGGCTATAAATGCTTTTACCATCGATCTTTAAACTTTTAACCTCAATTATTATTTTTTTTCTAAATATGAAAACGCGCAAACGTGACATGCGAGAGCGCGGTAACCGGAAGCGTTAAAATCATGCGAGAAGATATAACATCGACGCGTCCTCGCCTCGTCGTCTCGAGGACGCAAGATGTTGCTTACTTTCTCAATCAAAATTCCCCATTGAAAGAGCAGAAGAGGGAGAGCCGAGTCACCATCGTGAATCGGCGTTTATCAAGTTACCGTGCAGCAAGATACGGTGAAACCAGAATCTCCCCCGACGCCGGTGCTCCGGAGACTTTTCCCCGGTGTCTCGAAATCCATCGAGAGAAAGATAGATACCCCGGCACACGTTTCGCGCGCTCCCCGAGGGGGTATATACACACGGACATCGGCGCTTTAGAATCCCGAGCGCTCGAAACACACACGCGCCGTATTACACGAGTTACGAAAGGCCGCGGCCACGGCGTGTTATACTTAAGGCCTCTATCCGATCGCCGTGGTTTCACGTTCAATTATTATTGCATAATTTGCATACATGCGCACATTACCCGATATTATATAGTACAGAAAACGGAGAATCGTACAGTGTGCTATATAGTAGGGACACTATACGGTGACCGAGTTATTCGATCGATACAGCAACGTTTTTTTTCTCTCTCCCTCTCCCTCATTGCGTGCGGCCTTCTCGAGACTCGTTAACTTTTTTTATCCTCTCTTTTTACGCGATATTAATTTATGAGATGCGCCATTGATAGTGTCTAACACGTACGTCTTTTTTTTTGACGATGATGGTACAGAAAAAATATACATATATATGTACCGAATCAGAAAAAAAATCGAATTCATTTTACGACGCTAAAGCAATGATTTCGATGTATTTCTGTAAAATTTACACGAACTAATTCATGAGAATGAAAATCAAGTCAATTAATAATTTAAATTAAGAAAATTATCATTATTATGATAATAATAATTATTAATAATATTAGATTCGCAAAAACTATGTCGAATCTTACTGTTCATAGAATGTTTGTTGTTTTATGGATATTAAGGGGAAAAAGAAGATTCGATATATATGATGAATGATATCCTGTATATAAATGTCGATAATGTATAAACACGTAAAGATGTATGTATACACAGAAATGGAGACGCTGAACGCGCCTACGTCGGGCCCGGTGGCCTCTATAGAGCTCAAAACTCGGAGGGCACAATTTCAGCCGCAGGCGTCGACGCTCGACACGAGAAGAAGACAAGCTATTTGCGTTAGACGCGCTTGCAAGAAGTACGGACCGAAGAGCAATCCGAACGTTATTCTCGATGGACTTAACATGACTGTGCCAAAAGGAGCGATGTACGTTAATTGTGATTGGCCGAGGATTATAACACATATAGTATAGTATATTACGATATCAGTGCGGAAAAACTTTTTCTCCGTTGATGTGATGACATTACTCGTTTTCCGTAGAAAACGAAAAAAAAAAAAAATTTCCGTCGAAGACGAAAAAAAGTTTTTCCGTCGATATCGTACGAAATTTTATTTTCCAAGTTGTGAAAATGGGGTTTTTCCCCACGCGATGCGTCCGTAAAACCTCCATTATCACACCGAGTGAAATAAAATGATATACGATAGATCGATGATCCAGCAGCATAGATCGTTCGTTCGATAACGATGATCTCATCGAATTCTTCGTTGTTATAGCTACGGCCTTTTGGGAGCGAGTGGATGTGGAAAAACAACACTGCTCTCGTGTATCGTCGGACGGAGACGACTGAATTCCGGGGAGATATGGGTACTCGGAGGACGTCCGGGTTCCAAAGGTTCCGGCGTTCCCGGTCCCCGTGTTGGATATATGCCTCAGGAAATTGCTTTGTACGGCGAATTCACCATCCGCGAGACGTTCATCTATTTCGGATGGTGCGCTCACATGACGACCGAACAGGTTGACACGAGAATGGAGTTTCTCTTGAAGGCAAGTGAAGGCGCAATTAATAACTATAACGACTGAAAAAAAAAAAAAAAAGTCTCGATGTTCTCATCGCGATGTTTTTCTCAGCTTCTCGAGTTACCGTCCGAGGATCGTTTCGTGAAGAATCTCTCCGGTGGACAACAGAGAAGAGTATCCTTCGCCGCGGCTCTTCTCGCCGATCCGGAACTATTGATTCTCGATGAGCCAACGGTCGGCGTCGATCCCGTTTTGCGTCAAAGTATTTGGGATCATTTGGTTAAAATAACGAAAGACGGAACGAAAACTATAATTATCACTACTCATTACATCGAGGAGACTCGACAAGCCAGTATTATCGGACTAATGAGAGGCGGAAGATTTCTGGCGGAAGAATCGCCCCGGAGGCTCATGGAGATGCATCATTTAGATACCCTCGAGGAAGTCTTTCTAAAGCTCAGCAAAAGACAGAATATGGGACTTCGAAGAAGAAGCAGTATACTGAGCAGTGTAACCGGCGTTGCGCCGGAAGTGGTGAGGAAAATTTTTCGATATAAAAATAATCCATTAATATTGGCAACGAAAAAATTGATTTTCTTTATCAACGTAAAACCTTTACCATCGTTTATATTTCCAAGGACGCCGACGACGAGATGAGCGGCGAGTTTGGGGACAACGTAAGCCTCGGGAGCCGAAGAAGAAGCATCGCAGTTACTCCGGAAGATGCGCACGTAAGAAATTCCTTCATACGGCACTAAAAACGTTTTACCAACTTTTCTAGATTAGGGTAATAATACATTTTTTCTTATTACAGGCACCCGAACTCCCTCCCGAAGAAGAGGGCGCTACTTCTTCGAACTTCAAAATGCTCGATCCTCAGCACATGAAAGCTCTCATATGGAAGAATTTTTTGTGGATGTGGCGAAACGTTGGGTAATAATCGTCGATTTTTATAAAAGCCAAATTATCTTTTATCGAACAAAAAATAATTTTTATTATTTTTTTTATTTATTATTACAATACGAAAAAAAAAAACGATGAAAAAGTAACGGTGTCGGTAAAGTAGGTAGTAAAGTAATTGTACTTTATTCTTTCAGAATAATGGCGTTTATCATAGGATTGCCGGTCCTGCAAATTATTCTGTTCTGTTTGTCGATCGGAAAAGATCCAATTGGACTGCGAATTGCGGTAGTTAACAACGAGCTTAACAACACGATGGATAAGTGCATTCCGACCATTGGCTGCGACACGACACTGCTTAGTTGTCGATTTTTGGAACATTTGCAAAAAAGAACAATTGTTTTATTGCCTCACGACGATACCGAAAAAGCTGCTTACGCGGTAGAGAGAGGCTGGGCGTGGGGAGCGATCACCTTTCCGAGTAATTATTCCGAATCGTTGATGGCGAGAATCGAACAGGGAAAAGACGTCGACGAATGGAGTACCATTTACGCTGAGATGGAAGTCGTTATGGATATGTCTAGTGAGTTAACGATTATTTCAACTTTGATAATTATCATTGTGACCTTTTTTTCTCAATAAACAACGAAACATCAATATTCATTATGCAGATCAACAAATCGGACAATTATTGCAACGCGATCTCTTGTACTCGTACCAGGATTTTGCCAAAGAGGTCACCGTCGCTTGTAACCACAGCGAAAAGTTGACCAGTATTCCGATAGACGTATGTCGATGATTAATCAAACGCATTCACCGCGATATCGTGAAATTAATTATCAATTTAATTATAATAATCCAATGAATTATTCTTCGTTTTACAGTTTAGAACACCGATATACGGAACTCAAGAGCCAAATTTCACGGACTTTGCGGCACCGGGAATCATATTAACGTGAGTATACAAAAATTATAATAAACGAGCTATTAGTCATTGACGAAATTTTTATATTTTTTTCCTCGTTACAGAATTATTTTTTTCCTCTCGGTTGCCCTTACCTCCGGCGCTATGCTGCTGGAGAGAAACGAAGGTCTTCTCGAAAGAAGTTTGGTATCCGGCGTCACGGGACCTGAGATTCTTTTCGGACAAGTGGTGACGCAATTCACGGTTATGACCGGTCAATCAGTTATGGTACTCATAGTCTCGTTCGCGGTCTTCAGACTCACCTGCGAGGGCGACATCGGCTGGGTAACCGCTCTAACGATTCTCACCGGATTGTGCGGAATGTGTTTCGGTAAATAATAATAATAATAATCTTTTTAACACATCGCATTTCCATATTTTTCATAATTACGTTAATTCCCGTTATTTATATTTTTTCGGCGGTGTTTTTCGCGTATATGCGATTAGTATTAATTGTATTTATTTTACGCAGGTTTCGTGATCGCGTGCAGTTGCGATAACGAGAGAAGCGCCACTTATCTGGCGATGGGATCTTTTCTTCCGATCGTTATGCTCTGCGGCATCATTTGGCCCGTCGAGGGTATGCATCCCGTGCTGAAATACATCAGTTTCGTATTACCCTTAACGAAGAGCACCGAATCGATACGTGCCATGCTGGCGCGAGGCTGGGAGATCGGCCAACCTGCGGTCTATTATGGATTCATCTCGACTTTCATTTGGATAATTATCTTTCAAACTATAGCGATATTGTTAATCAAATTTAAGAAGGGCTAAGGGCCATCCGTTTGATACACAGGTCGATGTCGTTTGAAGCGTGCGAATCATTGTGATCAATGTTATTTACTTTTTTGTAACTTGTTTTTTCGCGCAACTTCCAAAGAGATCACTTAGACTCTACTGTAGGAAAAAGTAATTTTATTGCAATTTGCAAAACAAGACGGGCAACCGCTTCGCGGGATTTCGAGGGTAATTAAAACTTTGGCTTTTCTCGCGTATCGGATATGTATCTCGGTAAATTATAGACGCGTCGAATTGACTTTGACGCTGTAATAGCCTAAAGTTTACAACAGTTGGAGAGGGCATCGAAGAAAAATAATAATATCGATCGGGCGTTTGACACGCCGATCGCACATTAGCATATCTTCGATTCGAACACCGATTTACCGCGTGAGAACATATCGTTGTTAGCATAAATTAGATGTATTGTCAAAGTGACGGTTCGTTTCGTTTTTTTTTTTTCCCCCTTTTTTTTTATATAAATATATAATAAGTACAATATTTTGCTTGCTCAACGCATTCTAGTATATTTATTTTAATTTTGTATACTTACCAAGAATAATGGCAGGAAATCGGCGCGATACTTTCGTCATATTTGTACAGTGAATATATTCGTTTTAATAGTTTTTAATGGTAGGAATAACTGGGAGCAAAGTTTTGTTGCTAATGTTGTGCGAATGAAAAACTACTTGATGCGAGAATTATCATATTTTTGTCTGTGTGCTAATAAACGGTGGTCACTGTTGGAAGTCATTTTTTATTTTTTTTTAAAGAAAATATCGTTATTAAGATAAACAATTTATTTTAATGCTCGGCGGCTACATGCTCCGGAACTACCTTGGCGACCTTTCGATGCTCTTTTACAAGAGTTTTGGGGCATTGCATTTCCGTCCAACTGATAGGCACCAAAGAAATACCTGAAATCACACCCAGCATTAAAGATTTTCTAATGAAACTTCTGTTTTCTCTTAAAGGGGGTAGAGATGGAACCATTGATCTTACTAGAAAAAAAAAAATTATTAAAAAACAGCAATAAAATGTAATGATGAAATTAAAATAAAATAAACTTTTGAATGATTTCATATTTATAAATAAATAACATAACGCATCAACTTTTCGATATACTATTTTTATATATTTTCTGTTTTAATAAAAAATTGGAACTTCTAAAAAAAAAAATATTTTGGGCCATAGATATATGATTTTTTTTTTGAAAAATCGTTTGTTGCCGAAAATGAATGATCTTTCGTCCCCTTAAGCATTGGATACTTACCATCCTCGCTGTGGGCAACTACTACTCCCAACTCGTTCTCCGCTGTACTCAGCGAATAAGTATGCGCCTCTGTCATAGGCAACTGATAAACGTTCAGGAAACTTGCCGTACATCAACGACTCATGGGGGAAAAAAAATCAACAATTTGGTACAGAATTTAAAGGATACAACTCTGGCAAGAATAATGTCTCCGGCTTTAAAAGATTTGTACAATTGGACTCTGTCTTTTTCCGTTGCTCTGACATCCTCCTTTCGTAAGATTCCTCTATAGGGCCTCGTCAATACAACGTCGCCAATGCATTTCATGATGCATTTGCAAAATCTTTGATTTACAAGCGTCACCATAGCCGTGACGATATCACCGGGAGCCGGGACGATACTCTGTTCCGTCATTCCATGTACGACAACGGTCTGCGTCTAGGAAATTAAAGGCCGCCATCGTAAATATGTAAAATACGATTTCGGCTCCGTAAATCATCCGAAATTCGTACATTTTCTTCCTTAACTAATTCGACGGTACCGGCGAGTTTGGAATAAATATAACCGTGCTGCTCGTAAGTCCCGGGTCCAGGTACGTTAATTTTGTCCGACAAACACAATCGTTGTCCTGAGAAAAATATACGCTAAGGTTAAGTCCGATCGGATTAAGAATCTCGTTTATTCCCAGTTAATAATTATTCACGAACCCGGAACACACACGATGGGTTCATTGTCTTCTCCCATTTTGTTCTGGATACAAAAAAAAATAAACGACTAAACGATTAAAAAACAAATACACGATTAAACTTTAATAATAAATGTCAGATGCAAACAATCGAAGACACGAACCACGTGAACTCGTATAACACTTGCACCTCATTGGCTGTCGGAGTTTCTCGGGGCGCAAACTCCGATTTTTGTTTCCACCTGCCGCTTCAGTTTTTTTCCGCATCTGATGGTGATTGACGCGTATCGAAAATACACGCTGATGGAATTTGTATACAAACATCACGATATACGATAAATTCATTAATAAACAACAAAATGGCTTCGGTACAAGATCGTAAGTAGATAAATATGCTATCGAGAATAACTGCGATAGTTACATCATAAATAAGAGCGTTGCACCGGTTCGCAGAGGTTAGAAATGGACGGTCAATTTAAAATAATACGTCAAAAACTGTTTACTCCGTTGTTCGAGTAAATAATTTGAAGAAATCACGTTACCTGCAATAGTAATCGAATTTCTCCGATTTGTAACAAATTTTTATATGTTTAGGAGCAAAATTAAAGCGAGTATCGTACGATACATGGAGCACAAGAGAACAATTGTGTTTAGCGTCGAGTGTTCTAAAGTCGGGAGATCAAAACTGGATAAGCGTCTCGAGATCATTGAAGCCATTTGCGGAGAAAGAAGCTCTACGACCGCCGGATTGGTTTTCCCAAAAGTCGTGTGCAGTGCAGTATTCCATATTGCTGGAAAATGCCGATGCGCCGAAACGAAAGAAACGCGAAAGTGGCGAGACAGCGGGGGAATCCATTGTGAGACGACTGACACAGGAGCGCATAGCGGAATTGGGTCAAATTCTTGCGTTTCAGCGTGATGAGTATCAGCAACTCAAGGCGGAAGTCAATTTGCTGAGATCCGGTTCAATAACGGAGGAAAAATTGCAGAAGATGTGGCTGGCGATCGAACAGGAAGATCGGGAACAGGAGCAAAAGGCTCGCGCGCATTCCGCTTGGTTGGCAAAGCGTCAACAGAAGCAGGAAGCGCAATCGCCACAGACGGTGACGCTAGTAGCGCCGCGAAAGTCGCTGGAAGCTACGAACGACAGTCTGGATACGAGCGACGCGACGATCGACGAAGAGGAGAAGAAGAATCGCGGCGGAAGATCGCCGCTTTTGACGAGTCTCTTGAAATCGCCGAGTCCCACGACGCAGATACAAACCGCGTCGTCCTCGGCACGGGTCACATCGCCGACGATAGCGAGTCTTCTAGGTTCCGGTTCGAAGGTTACCAATTCGCAGGTGTCCCAGGGAGCGGCTCAGCAATTGCATCAGCTCGTTACGACGGCGATAGCGAACACGCCAACGGAAAGGCCTTCGGTCGGCGCACCGACGCTCTCGATGCTTCTCGAGTTACCGGCGAATTTGCAGAGAAACCCGTTGGCCAGCATACAAAACGCTGCGCCCGCGGCGCCGCAGCAAACACCACCGGAAATTCACGTGCAGAGTCATCCGGTAAAGCAAACTATTACGCAAATCGAAGCTCCGATCGTTAGACCGCCAACGATCGCAACAACTCCGAGTATTCCCGGTAGAGAACGTATGGTACAGATCGTCGATAAAATCGACGACGTTATTCGGAAGGATATAATGGCCGAAGTCATGGATAAGGATGAGATCAACGAGATAATCGGCGATATCGAGGAATTGATAAAGGAAGGAATAACCGCGAGTCCGGAAACGTTACCGGAACCAGCGCCGACGGCGACGATAATCGAAAATTTGCCGTTACCGGAGATCGAAAAAGTCGTCGTGCCAGAAAGACCCGAACCAAGGGACGTCGACGAGGCCGTCTCGCTCTCGAATTCGCCGCAGAGCGAAATGGCCATCGAGGAAATCGATCAGAGCACGTCGAGTATCGCGGAAATAATCGGTACCGTTGCCATCGAGCCGATCGAACACAAAGTCACCGTTGTAACACCGGTTCCCGAGGAGATACCCGCGAAGGAGCCGGAGCCCGAAATAATCGAAGATCCCAAAGCCGAGATCGAGACTCCCCCCGAACCGGAACCCGCTGCCGAGCCGCAGAAAGAAATTGCAGCAGAAGAACTTAATATTCCGATTGTCAAGGAGGAGGACAAAGTTGTCGAAGAGCCAAAGGAAAAAAGCGAAGATCTACCAGTCGCCGAGATCGAGTCGAAAACTCCCGAAATCGTGTCGGCGAGTTCTCCGGAGAGTCAAACGGAACAAAAATCCGAAGAAGCCGAACTTCCGGTCGTGACATCCGAAGCTGATGATTCGGTCGAAAATCCGAGCGTCGACCGCAAGGAATCCGTGGAAGAAATTAAAGGGAAGATCGAGGATCTTGAACTCGATCAGTTAGAATTGCACTTGGCGAAGATAACGGGCGATCAGAATGACGCGGGTTCCGCGGAGGTGATCAGCGTTTGCTCCGAAGTGACCACCGACGTGCCGAGTATCGAGGACACGGAAAAATCACAGGATATCAGCACGATACTGGAAGACGACGAGAGTTCGCAGAGCAATGCGAGCAAAAAGAAGGACACGGATGAGCAATCGATCGATGGAAATGCCGTTGATGGCTCCGATTCGCGGGAATCTTTCAAAGAGGAAGCGAACGCATCAAAAAATGCGAAAAAAGATACACCCGAAACAACCGCGGAGATGGAAACGGCCGATGTGGAAACAATCCCCGAGAAGGACGACGACGAGGCTAAAATAGAAGATGCAAAAGATGGCGAGGACAGTATGAGTCCCGCTGTACCGGAGCTCGAGAAGAACGAGAAACCAGAGGAATCGATAATAATAATAGAGACAGAAAAAAAATCGATGGAACCGGTCAAAACTGAAGACGAAGAGAAAGAGCCCGTTAAAGAAATCGAAGAAGTAACGTCAAAGCCGGAAGTAGCGGAGATCGATAAAAAAGATATCGTTAAGAAGTGCGAGTCGCCGATAGTGAATGATGAAAAAACGGCAGAGATAAAATCCGAACCGATCGAATCCGAACCGGATACGTTGATGGAACAACTCGAAGAACCGAAGAAGGAAGAACCGGAAATAAAAGAGGAGCCCGAGGAGGACGCGAAACCAATGGAGAGCGAATTATCCATAAAAAAGGAAACTATCGAATCGGCGAGCAGCGTCGGTGACGATATCGGCGACCTCGATGAGGAGGAATCATCGCTGAGCAAGTTGAGCGGTGGTCGAGCGATGAAGACGTATTCGAAGAAGCAAACTATCGCGGTCGACAGCGAACCGGAAAACGAGAGCAGCGGCGAGAACGCCGATTATCGCGCTTGGAAAAAAGCCGTTATGCTGGTTTACGGCAGATTAGCGACTCACAAATTCGCCTCAGCTTTTCTACGACCGATAACCGAGGATCATGCGCCTGGTTATCATTCGGTGATATTTCGACCGATGGACTTGACGACCATCAAAAAAAATATCGACAACGGTACCATAAGATCGACGATGCATTTTCAACGAGACGTTATGCTGATGTTTCAGAACGCTATTATGTACAATAAACACGATACTTATGTGTACAAAATGGCTGTAACGATGCAAGAAGAATGCTTGCAGCACATGCAGGTGCGTAACACAAAGAAGTATATTTTTAGGAAAAACCTGAAAAAAAAAAAAAAAAAAACAATGCCTTCGGGAAATTTAAAAAAAAATTCGAGAAAATTCGAATTTGACCGAATTATTATTATTATTTATTATTTCAAGAAATAATAATTCAATAATAATTTAATTAATAATAATAGCAACCATTATTATAATTATTTCTCGAAATGAACGACGGTTCACGATTATTATTAATAATCAATTGAATTAATATTTATTTTCGTTCAAATTGCAGATACTCGTCCACGTTGCGGGAGACGGTCAATTGCGCAGAGAAACGAGAACTGCCGCGAGCAGTAGTAGCGAAACTAGTGATACATGCGTCAAGAGAAAACGAAGCCACATAACGCCGAGTCCGCACGACAGCGAGAGTCCGCGTGGCAAGAAGCGCAGAAAATCGGAAAACGATTAAGAAGCTTTCGTCGTCAAGACGAATTATTTTAGATTACACGATTCTCGTGATTAAGGCCTCTATTCCGCACTGGAAATAACTACTTTCTCTTTTATTGTACAAATTAGTGTAACAGGAGAATCGATTTGCGAAATTAACTACGAAAAACCCCCGCGAGATATCGGGTGTTACGAAGGAATGCAAAGCCGACGCTCCATTGTCATTTATCGCGAAGACTCGCCGTCCGAGTTCGGCGAGTCTCCCTTGGAAATGGCATCCACTTAAATCGGTTATGACGTGAAAATTGTATATAAATTTACCAGTTCAATATTACCGTACGATATGTAATAAGTGAAAGAAAAAAAAACCGCATAATTCAAATATAAATTTGCATATAAAACAATAAAAGAAAACTAACGAAAATAATTAATTTAAAAAATATGGATCATTATGCTCGCGGCGATTCGAGAAGAATAATTTTTAGTTCCGACGAGGAGGAAGGTTATCGTTCCGCTTCGCAGCGATTGTCACAAACGAGTTCAACGATGTCGCGAACGAATGCGTGCGACAAGAGAAATCTCATGTTCGGAATGTTTGGCGAAGCCGTAAGCCTTGCTGTGTAGTAAAAAGAAAAAAAAACAAATTTGAAATCGATAGTTAAATGGTTTGTCCCTTCGAAGCCGCTCGTTCCTCTGCCGCCTGTTTCCGACGAAACTGATCGACAGTTTTGGGCCGAAGATGAGTTGAGTAGTTCCGAATCGAGACCTCTGATAATTACGAAACGCAAGAGACGGCACAGCGTAGCGTACAGAAATCGCGCAGCGATCCATCGAAGCCGATCGGGACACGTGCAGTCCTCGAGCTCCAGCGCGGAACCTGCGCGATTGAACATACCGCCGGCAGGTATCGTAAATTTAATAAAAACGAATGAATCGCGTATCAACACAATCGCCCAAACATTCGGCTCGTTTATGCAGTGAGAAAACGACGCAGGCATCGAAACTCTCCGGGAACGTCGAGGACTCAAAGGCCGCGAATAGCGAGTGGCGGTACTCGATCTAAAATCAACGCGAAAACCGTTTCTCGATTGGTATCGGCGGGAAATAATTTAGCATCGGGCTGCCAACTCGTACAGCCTGCTGTGCCGGAACTGAGATTTTGTACATCGAACTTGTCGAGCGCAATGAACGAGGAAGCCGATACCGCACGCGCCCACGAAAATACTACACCTTCGCGCACCTCTTCGAAATCAGACGCGAGAAACGTCCGACGAAATCGTATCTCGAAACTAAGACTTCCAATAAGGTCTCGACGAAAGTAGAGTTAATAATGTTATCTTTGAATGATGTATACATACAAATGTCTATATATACTGCTCTCAATGAATTATAAAAACAGTAAAAAGAAGTACGTAAATAATGATTTTTCATACGATTTATTTCACTTTCATTCGGAGGCCTAAACGACGAATGAAAAACATGACTTTAGTCGTTTTCTATTTGTCGACCACCGAGCAGGAATCTCGAGGATAAAACAATCAAAAGTGTTTGTTTTGTCGATTAGCAAGCGTAGCGATTGCGCTTCGAGTCGGTGTGAGTATATGTGTTCGTCTGTATAAATAATATGCGTGCGCGGCATGAGCGCTATAGCGCATCGAAACGCAGTAGCAACAGTCTAATCGAACCAACGAATCTGCTCCACAAGCTCCCATTCGGCGTTCGGCGATCCATCATGCCGCAGGTTTGCCACCTCGCCGCACACATGTAACAGAGAAGTAAGCAAAGGGATATCGCGTCTTGTCTTGTTTTTTATTTACTCAGCTCGGTGTGAATGTCAGTACGGGGAGAATTTTTTGCCAACACGACGTTCAGTAGTGCTAGTCTAGCGAAGCAGCATCCAAATATTCGCCGAGATGACTTACTTCCTGAATAATGAATGGGGGAAGAATCAATATCAGAATCTCAGCAACGCGAGGACCAACGAGAGTAAGTTTACGAAAAAATAAAATAAAGATTTCTCGTCGATCCAAAAATTCTCTTGTGTCGCGCTGACAAAGGTTTCGCGAGTTACTATTAACTATTTCCCGAATGTGATCTATGCTTATCTGTAGATGATATGCATAAAGAGCTCTGTTTCGCTCGTTAAACCGAGTGCACCTACGATATTAAGTATTCCACGAACAAACACGTTTACTGTTAATACGATGTTAATTCGGAGCCCTGACGTCAGTGACCTCTGGCGTTGACGATTTTCATCGGCCCTAAAAGGCGCTTTAAACGAAAGAGAATATGTACTCAATATTTCGAAAACGACGACGATAGTTTTTGCGTTATTTCAGACACAACAGTGCGATGCATCGTCAGCTTATTGCTGGTCGCTCTATGTTTGGCGCTCTTGACATTGTCCCTGTGGAACATCGGCCTGCGACATTCGGGCAAAACTTACGTCGTTATGATAGACACGACGCAGCCGCTTTTGCAGCAAACGTCGAAGAGATTTTTGTCCTTCGGTCTCGACAGCTCGTTGCTCAGGGATATGAAGAAATTTCCTATAGAGGATGATCGCTTCGTAAATTTGGCGAAGCATCTGAGTCCCGCTTACGTACGAATCGGTGGCACTTCGGCCGATTGTTTGTTCTTCAATCAGGTGCGTTTGAATAATTTCTAATTAATCGCACGATCTCGAAAGATTACAATAAAAATAGCAAAAATTCTTGTTGTCCAAAATATCAACTTCTTTTTATTGTACAATAATTTCCGCGATATTTTTTTGCACATAGTGATCGATAGTTTTTTTGGATCGATTTTCGATTGTCGAGAACATTAGGAACGTTTTATTTTAGTAAATTTATTAAATGCCTCCAAAGTTCGCTATAACGTTTGTCAGCAGACTGCACCGGAAAATTTGACAAACACGACGACATTTGTGGACGGAGAGGATATAAGTAATTTTACGATTACCGACGATGATTTTCTGTCGATCTACAAATTCGCGGAAAAAGCCGATTTGCGAATGATCTTCGATCTCAATGTATTGATCAGAGGACCCGATGGCAATTGGGACGACACGAATGCTCGCGATATAATCAATTTTGCCAAAGGTCACGACATGATTATCGATTGGCAATTGGGAAATGGTAAAATAATTCCGGAATCACGAAGAAATAAGCGCGATAACAAATCGAAAATTGGATAATTTCGAGTATAAATATTTTTAGAGCCGAATTCCTTTCGTCACGTGTTCGGTCGGCAAGTAACGGCTCAACAGTTGGCACGGGATTATTATCATTTGCGAGGTCTTTTGGATACCTCGGGCTTCCAATCGAGTATAATTGTCGGTCCGGAATCCAATCACATCGGCGATGCTAATCATCGTGGTGAATCGTACGTACATGAATTTCTCGAAAACGACGGAAATAGCGTTGACTACGTAACGTGGCATCAGTATTATCTCAATGGACGAGAAGCTCAAGTTAAGGATTTTATTAATCCATCGACGTTCAATTATCTGCCGATGCAGATCACGTCGATGAACGCGACGATAAATGCATCGGGAAAGAAGATCAGAATGTGGCTGTGTAAGTCGGAAAATTCCGAAAAAAAAAAAAAAAAACTTATTTCGTAACAATAATTACATTTTTTTTTTTTTTCACAGCGGAAACAAGTACGGCATACGGAGGTGGTGCTCCAGATTTGTCGAACAGATACGTCGCAGGTTTTTTATGGCTCGACAAGTTAGGATATAGCGCTTCCACAGGCGTTGCCGCAGTCGTGCGCCAATCCCTCTTCGGTGGATTTTACGCTATGGTTGGACCGGATATTACACCGAATCCTGACTGGTGGGTCAGTGTAATGTACAAACAATTCGTATCCGAAAAGGTCTTGAAATTGGTAATTGCCAACAATTTCGCGAAAGTACGACTGTACGCGCACTGCACGCCGGAAGCCGCGCTGATAAGTCGCGTTTCCGCTATTACTATCTACGGCGTGAATCTCGATCAAGTACCAGCGAGAGTATCGGTGCAAAGCATTCACTCCGTCACGAGCAAAAGTGCCAAAGCCTTTTTGTATATTCTTACGTCCGACAATTTGAAGTCGAGGTATGTATCAATATTTCGACTCGTTACTTTCGGATATAATTTTATTATTGGCTTTTTTTCACACAGCGAGATAGCGATGAACGGGAATATTTTGAAGTTGCAAGCCGACGGGAGTTTGCCACCTTTTAAACCGGTCATTGCGGACTTGTCGCAAGCAATAATATTGCCCCCGTATTCGATGATATTCGTCGTGATACACGGCATGGATGTTCGCGCGTGCCAATCGTGAAAAAACCAAAGATGCGTTGCGACGCGATAACCTTTTAATATTTATACATGTTTTATATACCGTGTCCTATGCCGATAAATATGTTTATAGTCGATGTATATCGGAACTACGATGGAAATAACTGAATCGAGACTGCATAATAAATTTATCAGATATTCCCACGTAACTGTTTACTATTTTCTTTATTTTTTAATTTTACGATAGACATTTAAACGCTACAACGTTATTACAATTTAGGATTACAACCCTACGTTTGCCGAATATGCGCGAAGCCCAAAGTGGCTAACGGCAGAAGAATTTGGATGACGATACATAGCCGCGCGGAATGAACTCGAAATAAACTATAAATATATTATTTTATCACCATACTGTTTCCACTCCCATTCAGTCGGATTCGTAGTGTTTATAGTACTTTGCATTACAGACATTTTTCCGACGATGTTTCAAATTAAAAATACTGAAATAAGTGGCATCGAAAAATCGCGGAATAAATTCCAAACGACAATACGATGTAATTGAAAGGGGACAGCCACCGCATCTATTTGGCATTGTAACGTTTTATAAATCTTAATTCGTTTCTTTAAGGAAGTATATATTTTTTTTTTGCGGATTACAGCAGAGGGTCTTGTAGTGCTTCTGTGACTTTCGCGGTTTTGCAATAATAAACTCAACGATAATAAGTTTTTTTTTCTTTCGTTTTTCTCTCATCCTCTCGACAATTACGATCTTACTGCAAAAAACAATCTCCAGCAATCGAAATATACAGGACTTACAATGAGTATATTTACATATTCGTGAATATTAGAATACAATTTTTTTTTTGTTATTTCTTCGTGTCTTTCACGATTTCACTCGGAAGCGGATATCGTAATGGTTTTACCCTTCGGATCGTCGAATCGATCCATCGTGCGAATATCCATTATCATTGTTAGACCCCAAATCATTATGAGAGCGAGAATCGCCGTTACGAATATTCCCGCCCATATGGGAATACTGGTAAACCCAACGCAGTCGTAAGCATCGCCGAATTTATCAACGTCGATTTGCGCTTGAAAATTTTTCACGTTAAATTGTACGCTAAAGTTCGAGAACGTCATATCGTTCGAGCAGTGATACGAAAAATTTCGGGCAAAATCGGTGTCCACCTTTGGCAGGAGAGTCATTATCGCGTCTTTACTTGTATATACGACTTTGACGTAACGGTAACCCGTAGTTCTTTGTGGGAATTGAAGGGAAATGTTGACTTTATCGGAATAAGAGGTATTGGAAACGGTGTATTCAAAGAGTACACTCAGAGGCGACTCGGCAGTGTCGTTTCCCACCGTCCACTTGTTTACCAACGTTGTATCAACGTCTTTGGCAGCGGATACCTTTAAAGTCGGAATTTCGCTTGCATACATCAAGATACGTCCGCCTTTAATAATGAAACCTGTATCAGGAACAGGTGCCGGAGTTGTCGTTGCATCATCCGCTGCTCTTCTGACGCGTTCTGATTTGGCATAACTGCAGGATCTTCCAGTGAGAGCAGCGATGAGATTTGGACTCGACTCCTTGACCATGTTGAAGGTTTCGGAAACGGCATCGAGGTCCGCGGCTTGCGTTAGGATCAGTTGACCGTCGGACACGGATTCGAGTTCCTCCTCCATCGTTTGATTGTAGAATGGTAAATTTTCAAAAACCGACAAAGGCGAATCGACCGCCGGCAAGTAAACGAATGTACCGCCATCCTTGAGATGCATGAGACCCTGAAATGTCGATGAGATTTACGGTTGGAGCGCTGTTTACGTTACTCGAAAAATTGAGAATGGATTACTCACTGCGGGTGTAAATAATCTGTGATTTTGGTTCGACGATATGTAAAATTTTGGGATGACCCAATTTTTAGGGTTCCTAACGTACCTCTTTGTGCTGAGTAAAATCCTCGGTGCAAAGACTGTCCCTGACGAAGACGAGGACGGGCCTCGGGGTGCCGCCCACCTTTTTCATCAAAATCTTCTCGAATTCTGATTGCGATGTTTTTTGCAAAGGATTCACGGGACTCGATGGCGAGCCGTTCGACTCACCGTCCCATATCAATACAGGCACCAGATCATCGGCGTTAACGGGCAAACTTTGGTAGATCAAAGCGATTCCCAGGATCCACGTAAAAGCGAAACGTGAATTTCTCATTCTCGTGACTTTTTTCTTTCGTTACCTCGAGATTCGGGCGAGTCGAGAGGTATATCACGGACTGGGGCTGGTATCAAGCAGAAGGCACTCACGCGCCTGATCAACCTGGGCTGTCATATGATGCGATCACGTGATCGCAACGCTTCCGGCGGTCGGTTTTCGAACGCTCTGAACTACCGAGCGAAAAGCATATTCTCGCTGTAGTCGGATCTTTCGCGCAGATTCTTCTATCCCGCATTACAATGTGTTAAAAAAATCTTTCCCTTATCCGGTTTGACGCGTAGTATCTCGATATTGAAGAGACTTGCAAAATTTCGCTGTCGATGTATTTTCGCGAATCGTTAAATTGAATTTTCGGATTTTCGTATATTTTCGGGGACGAGAGTGGAATATCGAGTTATCCGCAATGGGTCAGTCAGGAGCGGTGACCGAGACCGTGATGTACACGGTAATTGTTTCAACCTCGGAGCAATTGCGACTGTATTGGCGCGTATTGCGAATATTTGTCGTTTATTCTGTATTCTTTCTATTTATTAAGCAACTCCAACCGTGGAGTACCGTGGGGGCACCGCCGTGTATGGAGCAAATTTCGGGTTCGGCCGTACCCGCGAGAGTGGGAGAGTACTACAGAACCCCGAGACCGCATCCGTGGCGACCGACTTTAGGATACGAGACCGTGCAAGTTCTTCCGCTGTAGGAAATCCCCGATCAAATACATTTTTTTTTTCTGTGTTCATGTTATTATTCTACATTTATGTTCGATGTATCCAGACCCACCCAATCAATTACGAATCAACTTGTCGATCCCTGCTATACTCCTCAAGGAATGGCAACCGAACCCCTGAAATTTCCGAATCTCGTTACCGGTTTTGAGAGAAATCCGGCGCACGCTGCACGTGCGGCACTTTACACGCGTTACACACCGTACGAATGGACTCAGAATCAATTAAGATTTTATAACGAGGCAAACGATAATCGGCACTATGCCGACAAGTTGCGGAAAGATACAATTCGGCTAATGCGGTATATTTCGATCTTTAATATTTCATAATTACGAACAATCGCTACAGCGTGCGAGTTTCGATCGACGAAATATATGATTATTTAGAGAAGCCGATGAACGCGTTAAAGAGGGTCAGAGAGATACCGGTCGAAAACTCGGCGAGAGAATAACCGATATAGAGTTTTGGGATCGCGAGCTGTCCGCCGAACTTGAACGATTGATTATAGAAAATGGGAAGATGCAGGAGTGTCGAAGGGTTCTTGCGAAAGCTATACAAGATCTTGAAGGACCGTTGTATATCGCTCAAGAATGTCTGTATCATCGGGAATCGAGAAAAGGTTGCATTACCCTATAATAGTCAACGCGATCTTGTAAATTCTATTGCCGCTTTTCGGCTCCGAGCGGAAGAATAAGTAACGAATTGATCAATTATTAGGAACCGAATTAGTTCACGATCAGGTGGAACAATCGTTGCTGAGAGAGATTGAAACTGTGAGAAACGGCCAAAAGAAATTGGAGTATTACACGGATAAGTGTGTTAATCAAGTGAGTTGCGAACTATGACTATTGAAAATATGACTATTGCTTCATTTTCCACGTCGTTGATAAAAATATTTTTTTTTAAATCCCAGTTAGCGGCCGGCAGAGCAGCGCAGAATGAACTGGAAACCGATTTAAACAACAAAGAGTCGGCGCTCGGTATCGACACGATGTGCCATCAGTTGAACAATTTTAGCAAAGGTCTCCAATACTACGGTGGCATCGAAAAATACGATCCTTGGTAATAAATTCATCGCAAAATATTCGTTTCGCGTGTCTATATTGGAATTACAATTCTTCGAAAAGCGTCACCGAGGCGGATTCCTGGACAGACGCATCGAACAGTATCGTCGACAAATCTCAGACTATTAGGTCGCAATCTTGTCGACTCAGAAGCAATATAGACACAGCGATAAACGGAGTCGCACAAGAAATATGGGACGCTTGGAGTAACACGAACAATGCGCTCGCGAGAAGAGTCGCTGAAATGCTCGAAGCTAAAAACAAATTGCAAATGCACCTGCATAAGGCAAGTTATTTGAGTTAAAAATGAATTAATTCGTTCGGATATTGAAAAAATTTAACAGATTTGTATCGTAGATTCAACAAGATATCTTTCAAGTTGAGAAAAATTTGGAACTCCTTAAAAAAGCAGTTAACGATAAAAGTGCGGCACTGAAAGTCGCTCATACGCGTCTCGAGGCGCGAACTCATCGGCCACAGGCTGAATTGTGCCGCGACTACGCGCAACTGAGGTTTTTATCCTAAATTTTTTTTTTCTCAATCTTTTTTGTTTTTTACTAAAAACTATTCCTACCGACAGCATTTTTAAAAAAATTAAACAATTATTTCGTCAGGATGGTAAACGAAGTGGAAACGATAAATAGTTTGATTTACGAGATGCACATGAAGCTTCAAGAATGCGAGGCTCAGCATCAGCAGTTATTGAAAACGCGATCGAACCTCGAGAGCGAACTTAAAGCCAAAGTCGACGGTCTTTTCATCGACCGAGAGAAGTGCATGGGAATGCGAAGGAGTTATCCCATCGCCGCTACCGTTAAATATTGATTTACCTTTTTTTTTCATGTTTTGTAAACAACCTTTTATTTTAAACTTTAAGTGTCATCAAAACTCATAACAAAAGTAATTTATCCACTATGGTATATAACTTCCTGATATTGGAGGGGCGCGCAACGCCTCGTTTCTTAGTTAATACGTAAGCCGACAGAACGGGAGGTTCTCTTCTGCGGGAAGACAAAAATTACACAGGGGCTTTCACCGTCCGCTTCTGTGTAGTCGGAGAATTTTTCTTTTTTTTCTCACTTTCACGATAATAGGAATGCACTTCTGTGCGATACGAATGTCATTGGATCAGATCTGATAACGTATTTTTCATTACTTTTTTTCTTTTTACAACTGTACAGCTTCGTTCAGCTTCATCACAGACGTACCACGCATATTGCACAGAACCGCTCTCGTCATATCTTGCGCCGTTATCATATTCTTTTTCTTTTTTTTTTTGTGATTATCCTAAGCAAAGTTATGTACAGGTTTAGTGTTTAGTCGATGAGCAAAGTCATGAGTATGTTTTTTTTTTTTTTTTTTTTCGATTGTTTCCTCGCGTCGTCGTTCAATCGACGTTTCTGGTCCACTTGAAAGCTTCTATAGTCTCGTAAATCTCGTTGGCTGACCTATCGTTGTCGTAATTGTCCTTCAAGTATAGAATCTTAACGTTTTGCTCCGGATGACACTCGAGAACGTTCCATTTCTCGAATAACTTCAGCGAGTTTTTTATGGGATCGACGCACAAACTTTCACCTGTTGAAAAAAAAAAAAAAAAAAAAAAAAAAAAAAAAAAAAAAAAACGAGTGATGTTTCAATAACGAAATATCGATACGATTCTGTGAGAAGGTGATGTGCAGGCAATACGTTGAGATACTAACCGTAACTGACGATTCCCCGATCGAGATTCGTTTTAATCTCACTGAGTACTTCTTGAACCAAATCTCTCTCCGACAAGGAACGTCCGACGAGCTTTCGCAGGGTAAACGCGCTGAACGTATACGTGTCGATCAGAGGCCTGAGAATCGTGTGAAGAAATTCCATATGACTCGAACAATCGGCGTCGAGATTTAACTTGTACTGAATTTTGTCCGTTTGATTCCGTACGAGGCGTTCGTCGTCCGAACTGTCGTCGAAAGTTTGGGCGTATCTTCGACTCCACAACTCTTCCTCCAGATACCCCTCCTGGAAAAAACAAATATCATTATGTTTTTCATCGCTTTAAGACGAAATTTTCGTATTGCCATCGGTGACGCACCTCTTCCAAAGATATGATTCCGGTGGACGTGAGATTCCTTATAGCGTCGACGATAACGTGTTCCAACTCTTGACACGGTTTGCAGAATATAAATTCATACTTTAGAATGTCGCAGAGCTTAAGAGATTTCTCGACGAGAAGCTTTTGGAATACTGTTATATCGTTTTCGGCGATAGCCCGTGGATCGTCGATTCTCGACTTGAGCGCAGCGTACAGGGAACTCACTGAAAAAATAGACGATTCTCGTTGTGTTAAGAAGTATTTGGTATCATAGATTATTTCGTTTGTCTTACCGATAACACTGTCCATTACGTAGTGTAACATCATCGTATTTCCGTAATACGCGAGTTCGATGACGTTGGGAAGAATCGATACCGGTCTTATCATAGTTACGCTTTGCGTTCGGGCGACTTGATCGTCGACAGTCTCGGTTATCTCTTGTCTTTGCTGTTTTACTAATCCCGGACCGAGGATATCCAACTGGAACCGTGAGAATCGATAAATTAGCTCCCAAATAATAATTCGTGTAATAAAATTGAATCTGCGTAAGTGATTTACTAACTGCGTGATTAATTATATCGATAGTCTCGCCGCAATACGCTATATCCTTGTGTGCAGATTCCAACTCCTGTCTAAGGATCTCGAAGGCTTCCACCAGCTTATCCAAGGTACAGCCGTCTCGGAATTTATTCAGAAGCAGAAACGCCACGACATTGGTTGACATTATCGGCGTCGATTTGGAACAATCTTCAAAAAAAATTAATTAAATTAATATAAATTTGTAATAAAAACAAAAAAATGTCATAATCAAAAAAATGATAATTCAAATAAAAAAAAAAAAAAAAACAAGTTATCGATTATCAATTAACTTTTGGTTAAAATTGATATTACATTAGTATTTAATATTCAATGGGCATCGGCATTGATATACATTCTTACCGTATACCACGTGTCTAGCGATACTGTCCACCAATTGTCGATGTTCCTCGTCAACGAAGTCCGTGCCGTACAGCGAGGAGCTCGACATTGTGTATTTCAAGGTTCTATCCGACGGATTAGTAGTTGGCACAGCCAATCTGTTTTGTTGAGTTTGGAAGGACTTCATCATCTCCTGGAAACGGCGATTAGGAACGATAAAGATAAATCTTGAATGTTTCTCGCGTCGAGTAATAGCATCTCGAAAGATTAACTCACTCGCAGAGAGAACGGTTGACAAATATCAACTTTGAGAATTCCATAATTGCCCATTATCGTCGACCAAATTGCACTGATCGTCGAACGAAAAGTCTCCATTTTCTTTGGTTGTCCTAACTGTTCCCTGACAAAATTACCGTCAACCAGCCGCTCGTAATTCATCGCAATCGGGACTAGAAGAGCGTCTTCGATCGTTCCGTCGACATAAGCATCGACGACGACGCTGAGAATTCCACCTTTAGGCATACAGGGTTTGCCGGTTCTCGTGCGTCCGCCTTCGACGAAAAATTCAATGTTGTGACCGGCACGTAGGCTCTCCATCAGGTACGTGTGCAGCGTTGCGCGATAAAGAGTATCTTTTCGACCGACAGCGGGATCGATGCGACGCTTTATAAAAAATGCCCCGAGACCTCGCAACAGCCATCTGGAATGCGTCCGATCAAAACATTATTAATCGAACATTGCGAAAGCAGATTTTTTTAATTGTGCAACAGTAATAAACTGCTACGTACCCGAAGAATGGAATCTTGAGATTGTCGCCAGCGGCGATTAGCGGATTTCTCACATCGTTACTCAGTAGAATAAAACTAATCATAATGTAGTCCAAGTGACTTCTATGAAGGGGTAGGAAGACGAGCGGTAAACCGCTATCGTTTGCCTTCTTCAGCATTTCTATTTGCGTCGGTTGAACGATTGCGGATTTGATGAAACGCGGCAATAGCTTGTATAACGTCCATGCAGTAAGCCTGAGCAATGCATCGCTGATAGTGCTCTGCATGTGCAGCAGTATCGTCTTCGCACGCGCCTCGGTTTGGACGATCGCTTGTTCTTCATCGATTCCGTCATTGTCGACACACTCTTGGGCCGCTGATTTTATAGCTTCTTTCAGTCTCTCGTCGTTCAAAACCTGTTGCACATTCGCCAAGAAACAAAAGAAATATATATATATATATATAGGTATATATATATATCGGATGTGCAGCATTATCAAGAGGTTACGGATATTTCTGTTTTTCGCGTCTTGTTGTTGTTAAGTCGAAAATTGTATATTAATAAAACGCATTATTCGCGCGTCTGGTACTCACGGTTTGCGTGACTTTCGGATAGTTAAACTTCCTGAAGCTGTACACGTGAGACACGTGATAGAAGATCTTCGATAGGAGACTCGGTCCCGGATCGACAAGCAATATATTGACGCCATTCGCCTGATGTTGTTTTGTCGCGTTACTGACAAACGATCCCTAAGCACACGATTCTTTTTTAATTCGTTTTTTCATGCATTTCACAATATCGATCGTCTATACAATTTTTAATCGCGCGACTCCGCGACATATTAGTCAACATCGAGACAAGCGAAGAGAGGGGTTAATACAAACTGTAATCGCGCGATCGATAACGACGGTTTGTGTATTAAATACCGAAAGAATATTAACGCCTTGCGAAATATGAAAATCGCGTCCGATCAGCCGCTTGACTTACGTTCTCCGGGTATCCGTGTACCACTACGATTCTCAACCATCGCGTAAAAAATCCTCGTCTATCGTCGTGCATTTTTTTCGTTTGTTTTTTCGTGTGAATCGGATACCAACAAACTCGATGGAAAGTTTGTCGACGAAGCGACCACACGTTGTTACGAATAAAATGCTACGCGCGTAGGCGAACGGGCGGATGTCAAAGCGTTCCGTATTTTCATTTTTGGCAGATCGCGGGAATGACGTATCAGGGAGAGAGCATCGAGACGAAAGGGTGGTCGGGAGGGCGGGGCGAGAGCGGAAGCGCAATTTTAAGATCGAGCAGTAAGACGATTCGACGTTTTAGTACCCACTATCTCCGAGTAGGTCGACGAGTCAATCGCGATTTGCGCAATTATGTAACTAGAGACTCCCGAGACGTTTTCCAATGGACGTTCTTACTGACTAATTAATCACGTATGAAATTATAAATCGCGTGCTCATCGAACGTCCAGCGCGAACTTTGAAGCTCGTCGTTGGCAAAACGGAAAAGAGCTTCGCGAAGCAAATAACCGAACTCGTGCTAATTTCGTCGCGAACTCCAAACCGCGATCGGGAATGAAAGAAAAAGAGAAGAAAACTGTTTCGCTCTGTCGCCGTTTCAAATGCAGATAATTGTTACGTAACTGTAGGCTGTAGATGAACAAAGTTTACAGCGGTGGCTACCGACGGCGGCCTCGAGAACATACTATCATACTGTTTTGTATACGAATGGAGAGTAGCAACATCTCGGCACGGCATAGACACCTCGCAGCGGACGGGAGTGTATATTTTTAGATAAAACGTTTAGAGGTATTTGGGCGGCCCGCTTCGAGCGGCACGCGAGTAAAACCCGACGAGTACGCCACCGCGCTACAAGAGATGTCGACTTGTGCACCGAAATTACTCGAATCTCAAACGAGGGTAATAAAAAAAAAATCATTTTTTCGACACACGGAGATTAATCGACTTACTCTCGAGGACGGTGTGCAAGTGTTGCAACAGTTGTAGAGAAACGGCGTTGTTTGGGACACTATTGGCGCCAGAAGCTCCGATTCCTTGATCTTGAATAGCGAACTTTCGCGAGCTTTCCTCGCCTGTTCTCTGCTCTGTATACGTTTCCTCTGAACCTGCTGACCCGCTCGACGCAATCCTGAAAGAAATCCGAAAGACAATTGAGACCTTCGAACGTCGCTGGATTGTAAATCGGTTTAATAACCCGGTAGTTTATTTTTTTTTCTTTTTTTTTTTTACCATCGAGAGAAAGTCGGGGCGTGTTTGGCTCCGGATTGCGGGTTACGTCCGTTCGGGACTCCCATTTCGCGTAAACCTCCTGGAGGCGTGTAGAGAGCACGTCCACCATGTTATTTCCCCTGTAACGTTAATTTCATTATTGTATAATTTCCACGAATTGTAACGTGCATTATTATATTTTGTCGCAAGAAAGCACGATTTTCGAATGGAAATAATTAATGTTTCGGGGCATTTTTATCGCGAGTCCTCGAATCGTAATGTCCTTTGATCCGTTGAGTCTCGATACGACACGTTTTGTGTACCATTATTATTCCTTATCTCTGCGTTCGAACCAATACGACGCTAATGCTAGAATATTATCTCTGCGAGTTGACAAAAAAAAAAGATCGAGTTCGTGCACTTTGTGACCATTATAATTGTATCGGAGACGATTGTTCTTGACAGACGTGCGCGTGATTCGAGTTGCTCACCCCTGACAAGGTTAGCGTCACGGTTTTGGCTCATTGCTTCTCGTTTTTTCCGCTTCTCGAGTAATAGAAAATTGTTTTTCTTTGAAGGATTAAGAGGCGGACAAACGAAAGTTTGCCAAGCCAACCCGCATGTCCCTGTGGTCCGAGTGTCGCGCTTGAGGCGGGTCATGTACGTTTAAAGTGTCGCAGACGATTCAGAGCGAGTAAGCCACGGGTTTTGTACCTATATGCACACACACTTCGATGTACACATAGCCACACATGCATACATACAAATGTCCGTCGTAACTATAGACGGGACTCGAAGGCACAGAATTGGCAAGAGTTACCGTTTGTTAGGCCTCGCGTGATTCTAGCAATGGCGTCGGGAGTCGGCATTCTTCACGAATTAAAGACTTTATTAGGGCTAATCGTTCGACAACGTTACGACACCCTGCGCTCTTGATCTATCGACTTTTGTCTCTTAATCCGGATAATTCGGATTGTCGTTTCTTAGCTTAGTTAAGAAATGTTCTGATCGTATCTGCGAGTTAATCGGAGAAAAATTGTCGAATCGGTACCGAGGAAAAATACTGAGAAAAGTTGGACGCTGCTTCGCAGTTCCCGTGGAGACATTTTATATATACGCGATGTTTTCTTATTTTTTATTTTATTTTTTTCGTTAGGCACGGTTATTCGATATTGTCGATGATTCTTATGCAAAAGGGTATTAAGTGTTGACCTATCTCGACAAACCGGTCTACAGGAGAGAAGTGCCTCTCCGTTACTTACGTGCGCGGATATTACGCACACCGATTTTCCCATCTTCAGCATGCAACTAGGCGCGTACCGTTGATGAGTACGTATAGAAGTTGATCGACCATACGAGCAGTGTCACTTTCAAGGAAATATCTAATTACGCGCTGTCCTCCCCGCAAGAGCAGCTCCACTTTTCTTCGTTATGAGCGCAACGATTTTTTTTTTTCAATCTCGCCGATGTTACGCGCTTGGATTCATCATTCCCCGAAAGAAAACTGCCCGTAATTGGCTTTAAACTTTTTTCGCGCCTCGCAACGAGATCGTTATAATTAGATCGACTTAACATTCATAAACGACGATCGGAAATACTCGCAAGGACGACAGTTCGTTGCATGATTACAGTCTAAAGTATCTTGAAAGCAGATCTCAATAAATTACGATTTAATTCGCTGCATTATGTATGCGGTCATTGATCCCTCAGTTCCGAAATAATAGATTTTCATTGAAAGAATTTAACAAAAAGTCAGTTATCAAAATAATAATGTGTAACATTACCTCAAATTGAAGAAATAATACAGTACGCCACAAAAGAGAAATAACTCGACGAGGCCGTCCATCTTTTTCTTTTTTTTTATCAAATAATCGGTCGAACAATTTTTAACGAACGACACGTTTTTTTTTTTTTCACGTATTTGATTATCGATCTATGCACCGCGCCGCGTGGGCGATGACGATGTTGACACCCTTGGAATTCGTATTCACCACAGAGGTACGATACAACTCGTGGTCGAGATGAAGGATGATTGAACAGTGGTGGTACCCCATCCATGCGTGACTCCGTCGAAGGTTTTGATACGCGAGACACGTTTCACATCACTGGTGCGTCGGTGCCTCCGAAGGGCGAGTGTACGAATGATCCGAACATTTATCGCGCGAAAACTAATGCCATTGACGCGTCCGTTCGTACATCCATATCTATATCACTCATTCTCGTGTTATAACGAATTGGAAAAACTTAGGCGGGAGAAGCGGTGGTGTGGCTTTTGCTCGGTTGCGGTCCGATCCGATTCGTTACGTATTACGGAAAATGTTTCTTTGTCGTGCCCCACTCTCCTGGATCGGTCCGTTATCACCGCGACTTTCTACTCACTGACTTCTCCTCTCCGCATATATATATGCATTCAATAATATCGGTTATATATATATAAAACGCGTGACCGTTGGTTCACTGACTCTCAGTCGGGAGATGCGGCATGCAACAGCGAGGATATTGCTTTCGCGCGATCTGCCCATGCATGCGCTCTCGAAGGTTTTCCTCGAGAGAATCAACGGTAACTGAGAGTCTACTCTTGATTCAGCTGTTTCGATCTTTCTCGTGTCACCCGATTAACAACTCGGCTAAAGAAATCGTAATTATTTCGACGAAGGAGAGCACGAGCGACCGTGCAACGATCCGACTCAACCGGCGCGATAAGCCGGGAGAAAACACCGCGACAAAGAGAATTCCGTTTCGACGATCGGAAGCTCTTAAACTGGCTTTATGACTCTTTGCCGGCGCGCGCGCTGCAGCACACTGTCGGGCTGTGTGTCCCGCGCGAGAGTGAACGGATCCCACGGCGAAAGTGATGCCGTGGCCCTCGTCGCGATGTCTACTCGTCCTACCATACGTATGCAACTGTTGTGTTGATGTTGTATGTATAGTATTTTCAGTAACCACGCTGAGACTTGCGAGTAACGCGTCAACGAGCCACGATATCGCGAAATATTTTGTTATGTCTAATTTTTTACGGGCGCATGCATTTTTTTATTGAATTTATTTATTTTCTTAATATCTCAGCGTGCAACTGAACTGGAAAATGATAATTGTATTTGCAATAAAAACGTATTGAAGAATGTCGCAATTACGATCGTGAACCGTGGGCAACCTCGTTGGTGCGTTTTACGCTGGGGGAACGAACGAGAAGGTACGATTTCTGATGCCCTTGGTAACAAGCCGGAGGAGCCCCCGAGAGTCGATTGGACCCTCGCAGTTCATTCGAGTGCAACAGCGTAGCTAACAAAAGCTTTCGGGGACTAACGTGTTCATCGTGTCGTCGTCTCCGGGCGAAAGCGAATGACCCGTTATATTTCTTGCGATCTACTTGCGCGTACGTACGCGCTTGTTCAACGTCTTTCTTTGTACGTATGTACGAGGGACAAACCGATTATTTTTAAACGACTATGGCTACTCGAGTACTTTAGTGTCCTTACTGCTATGCGTTGGCAACAAGAAGAAGAAGGCTTCGTCTTCTTCGGCTCGCGAGGTCGAATGGAACCGAATATAATGTCATCAAATGATAATTTTTATCTATTAGTGGAAAAAAAAACACAAAAACTGGCACTTTTCACGAGTAAAAGACGCGGCGAATTACCGAGTGCGCGTCTCCGCGTACGCAAAGTTAACTCGCTTAACGGTAATTCGCTAACTCGGATGTTCTCCCCTCCCGACTTCGGTGAATCTTTTCACTCTACGAAGCGGAAACGCAAGACTCGCTAATCTCTTGAGTTACGGAATAAGACGGAAAAGGTCCACGCGTTAAACTTTCTTCTCTTCGTTGCAGCGTTAAGACTGAACGTACAATCATTATTGCAGTTCTTTGGCTGCTATTTGATTTGATTAAATAGTGGAAAAAAATAGATAAGACGTTTTAAAAGTCTTGCTTATGGGGACTCAGAAGCCATTGACCATTCGAGAGACGCTCGTCGGAGTGGAAAGTTTGCGAAACTCTGTACACTCTGCGTCTGAGTACCTGACGAATTGAAATACTATCCTGCAAGTGATTCGACTACCAATGAGCCAATGAGAGACAGAAATTGAATTTTAATGCACGTCTACAAATTGGTCCTTGATGAGCTCTACGGTGCCTAACGGAGTGATTAGAAAATCCAAAATAGGACCATCATTGTGTCTAAGTATAATCTATCGCAATCTGATATAATATTGCTGGTTAATCAAATAATAAATTTAATCTGATTCCATTATTTATGTAATAAGCATACTTTTGATTATGGAATAAATCATTGGATCGCAGACTACGATGAAAATCAATAAAATTATTAAATTATTGATTGATTTATTTATGGGGATGCGCCTCATCACCCAGAAACTACTGATGTACTGATATATTCAACAATAAAACTTGTAAAAGGGTTTTTTTTTTCTGTAGATTAATTAAATTAACAAAAAAAGTCAATTACTTCATTAGTTGAGGTTTATGTTTTGGAATCTGAATTATCCTGTTGCTTCGATCTTTCGGTTTATGACGTCATTCGTGGCATCGTACAATCGAATGTAAACAATATTAACAAAGCTCGTCAAAATAAAAAATCTCGGTGCAAGGGAGATCAATGAGATCAAGTTCGTAGTATCAACGAGAGATCAGCGATATTGGACTTTGAAATCAGTCATTGTTAATTATGTACGAAAAGAAAAAATAAAAATCAACTTATTGACACGGGGTAACATAACCTTGTGTTACTCGTATGCATTGGCACCGTAGAGAAACGCGACTCACCGCTGTGTCTGTTTTCGGTGCAACCTCGGTACACTATCATTGAAACCTCAGCGTTTCTTGATTAGTATTAAAAATTCACGAATAGAAATTGGTTGAAAATTACGCGAAAGTCTCACGAAACAACGACGCGCACATATGTTTTTTCGGGTTTACGCGACACGTGCATACGTGTTGTTTTGCCGAACCACGACGACTACAACTGTGTAGCAGTCGTGGCTGTTAACCAATCACAGTTACCCCGGATAGATCTCGCGCGCGACGATTTCAATAATAAGAAAGAACCGTGTGAAAGATCGAAGTCTTGCAATAATGTAGGCAGCTAATGTTCGGAAGGAGGGATATTAAATAGATGAATGTTCAACGAATCTCTTTTATACAGGTATTCAGTACATTCATGTTAGTCTCCTACCGCTAGTTAAACGGATCTTGATCCTCGGTGAAATAAACGAATACGGTCACGAAAAACAAAAAAACAACCATTACAAAACTTCCCAAACCTTGGAGGGGAAGTCGCATTATCATAAGCGTTCACCCGTAACTCCTACAGTGCGAGTAACGACAAAAATATTTTATCTCCAATTAACGTTACTCGCATAATATATTATTATCTTTCGTGTGTAAAATGTATTTCCGGTTGTTACACAAGAATCTCGTCGAGATTCTCATCGGAAATATCATCGGGATACTTATTTTCGTGTTTCATTAAATTTTCAATTCGAAGGGTCGGGAGCCGCGATATATATTTCGTAAATAAAAATTTCATTTTTTTTTTGTTTGGAATGTAGGATGCTCTAGTTTAAAAGGAGTTGGACGCACATACTTCGTTATTTTTTTTCCCTTATGATAATACTGAACAATATATTACAATTTACATTAATAGGTTTTCCTGCAAGTGAAAACGATGCAATTCGTAAGAGGTGTTCGCTGATGTTGTTCCTTTTTTTTTCAATGTCGAATAACACACATGGCCTTGGTGTATGATGTTCCGAACTTCGCGAACTCCTTCGTACTTCATTTTTTTTTTTTTTTTTATAATCGTAAACAACAATTTACAGGACTAAACTTGTGGTGATTGGCACAACCCCTTTTAATAATTTCTTTACGTTCAAATTTATGTTTGCAAATTATACGTCTTGAATTGTTATTTTGCGCGTATTTCATTCAGAAATTTATTATCGATTAACCGACCGGAAAGTGGAACGCATTCGGCGGATCCAGCGTTGTTCAATAATCATAATGTCAAGACGCAGCAATCTAGAAGCTCAAAAAATGAGAGCGGCAGTCCCGGGTACTTCGGATAACGAAATTAAGGGCCGCGAAGATTCAGGGTGGCGCTCATTAATATCGGGGGGCTGCCGTAAACGGGATATATATATATATATATCTAATATAAACATCGCCGCTACGAACGCGATTAATGACGCGAATCTCTCGGATAGAATTCGGCGAGGGTGGTCGCGGGTATACGCTTGAGCATCTCTTTGGGGAAGATACGCAACAACTGCCAACCGATGTCGAGAGATTCGAAGACCGTTCGGTTTTCGTAGCTTCCCTGCGATATGAAGTTCTTCTCGAATTTGGATAGGAACTCGAGATAGAGAAGATCGTCGGGGGTCAGGGCTTCTTCACCGACGACAGCCTTCATCGCTTGGACGTCCTTACCGATGGCGTAGCAAGCGTACTAAAAAAATACAAACGTTATGATTTTTAGCGTTGTTATTAAAATTTCGGAGCGAATGGAAAATAATGAAGAAATAAATAAACGGAAAGGTACCAATTGATTGGAAACATCGGAGTGATCCTTGCGAGTCATGCCCTCGCCGATAGCGGATTTCATGAGACGAGAAAGCGATGGAAGTACGTTGATCGGTGGGTAGATCTGTCTGTTGTGCAATTGACGATCGACGTAGATTTGTCCCTCGGTAATGTAACCGGTCAAATCGGGAATCGGATGGGTGATATCGTCGTTAGGCATAGTTAAGATCGGAATCTGGGTGATGGAACCGTTGCGACCCTCGACACGTCCGGCGCGTTCGTAGATCGTCGCCAAATCGGTGTACATGTAACCGGGGAAACCACGACGTCCGGGAACCTCCTCACGGGCGGCCGAAACTTCACGAAGAGCCTCGGCGTACGAGGACATGTCGGTGAGAATAACGAGAACGTGCTTCTCGCACTGGTAAGCCAAAAATTCGGCAGCCGTGAGAGCCAAACGCGGCGTGATGATACGCTCGATCGTAGGATCGTTGGCCAAATTCAAGAAAAGACACACGTTCTCCATGGAACCGTTCTCCTCGAAATCTTGTTTGAAGAAACGAGCGGTTTCCATGTTCACACCCATAGCGGCGAACACGATGGCGAAGTTGTCCTCGTGGGAGTCCAATACCGATTTTCCCGGTACTTTCACGAGACCGGCTTGACGACAGATTTGGGCGGCGATCTGGAGATTTAAAAAATTGCAATAATAATCTTTGCAATTATTAAACTTTGAAGTAAAGAAAATAATAACGGAAAAAATGTAAAAGAAATAAATAAATAAGTAAAATAACATTTTTCCAATAAAATTGAATCGAATGAGTTTCTTGCCTCGTTGTGCGGCAGACCGGCGGCAGAGAAAATGGGAATCTTTTGTCCACGGGCGATGGAGTTCATGACATCGATAGCCGAAAGACCAGTCTGAATCATTTCCTCGGGATAAATACGACTCCACGGGTTGATGGGTTGACCCTGAATATCCAAAAAGTCTTCCGCTAGAATGGGAGGTCCCTTGTCGATGGGTTTACCGGATCCGTTGAAAACGCGTCCCAACATGTCCTCCGAAACAGGAGTCCTCAGAATATCTCCGGTAAATTCGCAGAGAGTGTTCTTGGCGTCGATGCCCGACGTTCCCTCGAATACCTGAACAACGGCCTTCGATCCGGAGACCTCGAGTACCTGTCCCGAGCGGATTGCTCCATCGGCGAGTTTAAGCTGTACGATTTCGGCGAATTTCGGGAATTTCACCTCATCGAGAATGACGAGAGGTCCATTGACACCCGAAACGGTCTTGTAAGCTGCAAAAAAAAAACGGTGATAAATGAGAATACGGAACGAGTTGTCAGTCACGAGTTCCGTCCGTGTCCACGCCTGGGCGCCCACCGCTTCATTGACACAACATTTATTTGACAAAAAAAGTCTCGTGATATTACGTAATAAACACGGAAATTGTTTTTTCGGGTAAAATTATTCGCACTTTCGTTGATTCTCGAGATAATTTTTCATATTTGCTCGAGGAGTTTCGACGAAATATAATCCGAAAATTAGATGCGCGTGAGGGAACATTACCACCATGATAGAATGTCGTCTGCAGTCACATGACTGCTCGGGCGCTCCCGAAAACTTGTATTTATTCGTGGTTTTCTTCGACATGGTTTGTAAAATTCAAATTTAATCGATACACAACCGATGCTCGATATCGCAACTTTAAACAAAAACGATCGAAAATTCTCTCAAAGTTTGGAAAATAACGAATCAGCTGACCCAGTCGCACATCGATCAGATGCTACGCCCACTCGAGAGCAGCTTCTGGATTTTTGATAGAAAAATTTTCGCCGTTTTTACACTGAGTTTATGCGTCGAATGAAATAACTTACTCAATCGTGGTTGTGATATGAAATCCCTGGAGACTGCGAGGACATGCTCCTGCATGGCCTGACGGCCGTCCATGGTTTTCGAATACATGTTTTCTCGGCTTTCGCGTAACTGAGAGATTCTCCGTGAACAAGATTCGCCGTACAGCGGAAGGCCGATACTGGGCGCCTGACTGCTAGTGCCAACAGCGACAAAGGGAGAAGCGAGACAGAGCGAGCCAATGAACGACGGGGCGGGGTGGGGAGAGATGCGCAGACACACTAGCGATTAAACTGCTGAGAGTCAGAGTGAGACGGGTTGCGGCGCAGGGCGAAAAGCCAAAAAATGCACAAAATTAGCAAACAGCCAAATTTTTCGGTACATCGATAAATCGTCATTATTTCGGAGAGCATAAAGAAGTAATGTCTTCTGGCCTTACGTTAGAAACATTGTACATCGGGAATTGGAGTACCGATAAAACAAAACGATGCGCAGACGTTCTCTGTTGCACATTCGAGTTGGTCAGGTGGGACTCGAATTTTACGGAGATAGATAGAGACAGAATTGAAAGCTCGCGGCATCACGTGGTTATGAACTGGGCAGGGCATCGTCAAGACTCGAGCGCGGTTATGAAGGAAGCATATAAACACGTATCAGACACGTTTCGAAGAGCTTCAGTCGATAGGAATGATTCCTCGGTGGAAATTGCGTCTGCCGACGGTAAGTACATACTGAATTTACCCAGAAATTCTCATAATTATTGAATCGTATATTACGCAATAGAAAATGCAATAACAGTCAATGGCGGTTAAATTTTGCGTAATCAGGAGTGAAACTTCGGGACAGATCGTAGGCGGGATTGATTACCAAAGATTTTTTTTTAAACATTGATTGTGCAAAATCCATGTATTGAGTCAATTTCTTTTTAATGCCTTATAAAACAAACGATTGCGAACTTTATACTTCGACAACAACAGAAAAATTAAGTATAAATCGCGAATATATTGTATCGGCGATTTGTACTTATTATTATTATTATTGCACGAGTCATTTGTTTCTGTTGCAATTGCAACGAAACAATTAAAATTTCTTGAAAACTGATTGATATGATGACCACAATGGTCCGGAGCCGCGCAAGACTTTTTAATGTTTTTTTTTTTACAAAAAAAACCGGTGGCTCTCGAAAAATGAGTCCCATACAAATCGTAGCGGAGCCATTTTGTCGCAACATGGAACTACTCGTTTTTTTATTATCATTCATAACAACGAAGAGAAACATTCCAAGAGTTATTCGATGACAGTGTTTCTTGTTTTTTTATCATTCCGTTACAAAGAGTCTCACTCATTGCCGATAATTATCGTCTAATCGAATCTGTACAGTCGAATATGAACTAAACGAGCGAATCGTCGTTACACCAACACATGGGATGCCCCATAAACGTATATAGGCGCGGACAAGCAACGTGTTGTTTTTTTTCTTTTTTTCGTTTCATTTTATTAGCGAGCAATAAGATCCGTAATGTTTTTCGATATATCACACATTGCGTGCCAAATGCACATTATAGCTTGTTTCTTTATTTATTAATTAACTACCATTTATCAGTGCTCGTCTCGAAATAGCGCGATAGTGAACGTTTACTTACAATATGTATACACAGTTTGCCGCGGTGGGCTTGGTTCGTTCGTACAGGAGACAAGAAAGTTTACACCGTAGGATCTTCCTCGCACTCGCACTCTCTGGCGTAGTTTATCCGCGACAGAATTGCACTATTAGCTGCGTAGGTAGAAATTAAATTTTTTTTAATTTATTTTTTTCGATTATTCCGATCGCAATGGCGATTCGACGAGTAACCGAATGGGACTTAAATGTGGTTTCAATCGAGTCTTTTTTTCACCCAGTAAAACGAAATTGGGTTTCAGAGGATTTTTTTTTATTCATGAATACAATATAGAATCTACGAATTGATCGCCGATCGATGAAAAACATCGATATTACAATTTATTTACACGATGAATCTCGCTTCGTTATTACAGATTTTTTTCTTTTTTTTTTTTTATGATTCCTGAGATTCACTCGGCTAAACAAAGATCCCATAGCGTTGATTAATAAACGCATCGTTTGATTCAGTTCCACGTTACATGTGACACAAAATCGGACCTGGCCACGTCACGTTTCACGCCAGGATTGTTATATCTACTAAAACGCTATCGTCTTTATTATCCGCTATCTATCGCCAATACACAATGGATAACTACGTACGAAATTATAATTCGTTAAACTCTCGGAGTAAAAATAACGCAATAATGAACATTTTTAATGATAAATGTGGGATATTGGGAAGAGGAGAAAAATGGGAATTCGGGGATAATTTTTTTTTTTTTTTTTGGGAATTCGACGAATTTGTACAATATTTACAGTCAACCCGGATCAACGTTACGAACAATTAAACGCAGCGGTCCCGGCGATAATTACACAGTATAAGAAGAAGAAAACAAAAACGATTCGAGACTCTCGCGCGTCGTTACTCGCCCATTATTTTTATTTTTTTCCACCAAGTTTCAACAATTATAGAATGAGTGAGTAACAGGGAGACGGGGAGGGAATGGGAGAGGGGGTAGCCGTACAGACCCGTAACTCTAAGCGGCTAAACGGATTTCGAAGAGTTTACGCGTCGGGATCTCGAGAGCTCTACGTATGAGACAACGACGAAGAAGAGCCCCCAAGGTACGCTAAGCAGTCATCGATTCTCGAAGGAGATTTGTCACCTCCATTTCAAATCTTCGACAGGGACAATAATTTATATATAAGTTTCGTATATTACACCGGGAGGATCGGGAATGGGAATCGGGAAGAATTACTTACTAGCGATAGTGGTTTTTTTTTTTTTTTTTTTCATTGGCGAGTCGGCGAGAAGATCGCAGAGTACAAAGGGGTCGAGAGGGGAATCGCTGATATGCTCGGTGGGGGGGAATGTGGGTGGGGGACTTTGGATTCGTTTTTAGTTACTTAAGTACGCGCCGCTCGCGATCAGGCAACCGAGAGAAGGCTACTAGGACGCTGAGCTGTACCAGCCGTTTGTCGCAGCTTTGTTCGTCGGGTGATAGAGGTGAAAACCCGCGCCGGCAGCCGGATGATGATAGAACTGTGGTTGTTCGCTAACGCTTGCCGAGGCGTAAGCTGCCGCAGCGTCGAGAGCACTCGGATGAACAGCGGCCGAGTAAACTTGCGGCTTTAACGGCAACGGCTGCGCGGGTTCGTACTGATGTCTCAGTACCGGATCGCCGTAAACAGATGACTCGTAGCTGCTTACGACACTAGCGGAATGAAGTTGCTGTTGTTGCTGATGTTGCTGTTGCTGTTTGTCCCGCGGTGAGACCGACGAGGGTGGCGTCATCGCCGAGTGATAGTCGACGGCGTAACCGCCGGCTGACGAATACGAGGATACGAGACTCGTAAATGCTTCGGCGCCACTCGTACCGGCAACTCCTTTCTGATTGTGAGCCCCGAGAACAAACTGGTGCTCGCCGTACGTCGAGGAACCTTCGGAACCGGGTGGCGTGGGTAGCGGACCGTTCTGCGTTGCTTCGCCGGTGTAATATGCACCGCCCGACGCGGACGGCGCACGATTACCGCTCGACGTTATACCGTGAACATTCGCCCTTATAACGCTCTCGCGATTCGCGTACAATTGCCGAAGTAACGCGGATGCTGGCAGAGGAGCGGTCGCCGATTGTTGGGGACTAAGATGCCCGAGATGATGATGATGAGCGCCGATCCACTGTATCGTACTTCTCTGTTGCTGTTGCTTGAGCAAAGCGTCAGTACTGAAGTCCGTTGGTTGATGCAACGCCGGCGAGTCGGGTTTGCTTAACGAAGCGCCGGGCAAATGTTTCGACATTGCCTGCTCCAGATCCTTCACCGACGTTCCACCGGCAACATCCGCACCCTCGACTCTCGCGTCGGATCTTCGTATCTTCGGACTGGTGGAACGAAGCACCCGCTCGCTCGCCGGTACCGAGTGACTCGACGATGCTGGACTGAGGACGTGATTTCTCGTGGGACCCGTCGATGTTTTTGTCGCGGGTTCCTCGTCGTCGTCGTCTTCTCCCGAACTACTGTCTTCCTCTTGAGCGTATTTTCGCTTGTGTCCGCGGCTCAGTGACTTCACCGTTAAAGCACCGATCGTCGGCACCGCTGGTTGTGGCTCTTGCTGCAGCTGCGCAACGTTGTCGTGATGACGACTCCCTCGAGGCTCACTTTCGGAACCTCGCGTATCCTCGCGATCCTCCGGTGGCGATCGATGAGGATTCTCCGGATGCTGATTCGTCGGACCGCCGCTGTTTCGGCCTTCTGAAAGCAAGTATCGCATTGCTATTCATTTATTCGTTACAGCATTTCTTTTAATTGTTATTTTTAGCTTATAAATGTTTAGTTTTCGCTTTGTAACGCGAGAATCACCGCTTAAAAATATGTTAAATCTTCACGGGACGGACCTATAGATTATTATCGGTAAAATATTCTTACAAAACGAAATTGTGAATATTCCACGGTGAACGAAAAAATTAATCGTTCGATGGATCGACAAAATATTTCATCATTTACTTCGCTCGACGATTTCGTGTACTCGCTACAGATTGTAATATTCCAGGGGGACCTTTTAAACTCGGATTCTTTTCTTTTCGAGAACCGTTGCGAACCGCGAGCGATAGATCTATTTCGTTTGAAGAGACGAGATTCTCGGGGTTTTATTTTTTTTTTCTTCTTTTTTATTTTTTTTTGACAAAGCAGGGGACACACACGCGGTTCTCTCTGTTCGCGTTAATTTGCGTATCGAATTCGAGTTCCCTCTGTCGCGCCCGGTTCAACGAGCCCTTCATATGGTAAACGGAGGAGCGGCTTGTGTATAAAAAAAAGACGTGGCCCACCCACGTAAACATTTTGTCTCTTTTGTATTAATTCGTAGCGAAAATCTAACGTTTTAAGAGCTGCCAGTGTTTTCATTCTTCTAACGACACTCGTATCTCTCGAATGTACTCGGTGCCGGTCCGTTAGTCGTCTACCGTCGGCCCCGAGGCCCATTCTTCACCGCTGAATCTCGTTCAACGTTTTCGAGAGCGTATCTAAACGGGAATGCCGACGTGTTCGGCTTCTTACTACCAACATCTATGACCGCTTTCGGTTCTTCAAGTATCATCGATACGTCTTCCTTTCACCAATGTCCTCGGACTTGAGATATTCGTTAACCCGCTACCGAATTGAGCGCTATAATACGCCAAGAGATTTTTTTCGATGAACCCAACATTTTTAAAATATACAATATATTATATTATTTGTATACTAAGAAGGCTAAAAAAAAAATGATAAATCGGAAGGCCTAACGATTCATCGAGAAAACTCGTTGTTCTCAAAAAGTACCAACTATCAGCTTTCCTAACTAATCTTTTCTGTTAGTACATAATGCATAAAGGATTCTTTGATCGATATTATAAAGTACCTCCTCTATCGGCGTCCGGTGATCCGTTTTCGGGATCATTACCAGCGGCATCCTCTCGCTTGACGCCGCTGACTCCGTCCTCGAGTTGGCAGCAGTCCATTATTAAATTCTCGAACTCGCGACCACTGAAACAAATACAATATCATATGTAAGTTCGTTATATAAAAAAAAACGCGTCGCTAATGATCACAAAATCGTTTAGACATCCGAATTACCTGATCACGTAGTTAACGCATATGATATTCTGTTCCTCGGCGTTCTTCGAGTTGCAAACAACCGTTGCGCACGTCTGTAACCACGTGTATCCACCGCTTTTGTTCATAAGCCGATAATAGTGCGTCAGTACTTGGCCTTTGTTAATGACTGAAACAAGAATTATCGAAAAAAAGGGGGGATGAGTAACGATAATCGTTAAACTCGGTAGAGTTCGTAGATTCGTCATTTTCGCGTGTCGGTCATACGAGAAACTACGAGACTCCGAGATGTATTTCCCCAGACGCATTCTCGGCTCGCGGGCTATATCCGAGTCACGTACTCCGGAATATTTCTGTATAAAGCTCGGAGTCGTGGCTTCGTTGAAAACGACGCGGTGGCGTAGATGAGCGCGAGGGAGGCGAGAGAGCGAAGTTAATAAACTTTCGGGAAACGAGGCGGGCGTATACTATATATCGCTTGAAAGGAGCACCAGCAGCAGCAGCAGCAGCAGCAGAAGCGGCGGAGGTGGTAGTAGTAGAAGCATATAGGAACAAGAGAATGAAGGGGGTTGGCTGAGCGTTGTGCCACGTTGTGGGGGTTTGTGGAAGACGAAGCACGGATAGGTCGTAGGAAGAGGTGAAGGAGGAAACAGCGGAGCTTTCGCACGGGGAACGGAGGAGAAAACGAAGAGAGAAACGGTGCGGTAAGCCCCGAGTGAGAGTCAGAAGAAGAGAGTCGCTTGAACGGTATAGAGTAACAGTCGTGGAGAAAAGATATAGAGACTCCCGATAGAGAAGAGAGAAAGGAGGAAAGGGGAGGAAGGAGAGTCGGGGCAAAGCGAAAGAGCTCTTCCTTCTCTCAGCTCTCGGCTGTCACCGCCGTTGCTACCGTCATCACCACACCCTGTGCGAGAGAGGGCAGCATGTATATATGTGTATATGTATGGAGATATATATATATATACATACGAAAAGAGAGGAAACAAGGTGGCGCGTGGGTGTGTGTACACGCGCGACGCGCGTATATGAGAGGCAGCGAAAGGGGAAGAGTGAGAGACTACTCGATTGGGTCAGAGGCTGGAAGAGAAGGTAACAACTCGCTGGAGATGCCACATCCGGCGTACCGCGTCGTTCGCTGCATACCAACTACCTAATCCTGCCGGCATCCGCACCGGCGCACCGGCCCCCGCCAGAGAGAAACTACTACCACTAGAACATCGTCGTAGCCTAACATCCACTATCCGTAGCTTTGTGGGGGTACAACGCATCTCGCGAAGTTGTGTTACCGCTCAAATGCTGGAAACGACCCGCCCTCCCCTCCCCCCCCGTTCGCCCCTATCTCGGGCGGTGTTTGCTTTACGACAAAAACGTTTACAATATGAAATTCTTCGGGATTTACGAGGTTTTTCGTCGTCGAGAGGGTCTCAAGATAGGAACTCCGTCGGCAAAATCGAACCAAAGAGTTTTTTTTTCGTTCGGGAGATCTCCAGATCAAGATTACCCCTCGGAAAGCGTTTCGGTACGATAGCGGCGATAACCGGGAGAAAAAAAAGAAAGTACGCGGAGTCAAAGGTCTCAATGATACTTACGATCGACGTGCGACTTTCGAAGACGATTCGCGTCCTCGCCGTGGCACAGGGCGTATAAACTCTTTCCCGTCAACTCGTCCGCCGTGTAATCCAGCAATTCTGATACTCTGAAACATTGACGAAAGAAAGAACGTTAGCTTGTTGATTTTATTTTTCGATGTTTACGAAGATACGTCGGTGGTTTTGGGGGCTAAGATTACTCACTTTGGTTCGCAGTGTGCTATCCTGAAGTCAAAGTTGATTCTGGTTACGAACATATCGGTCTCAAGACGAATCTCGTGAACGCTTGGCGGTGGTAAAGCTATCGCTAAGCCAACCATTCCCATTAAGGGCGGTGATGATTTTCCCGTTCGACTGAACGGATATTGCGGCCTCAATCGACACAACAGTAGAACGACCTGCAATGAACAATTGTGAGAACAAATTATTTATAGCCGGGGAAATGAGCATAAAAACGCACCGATATTAATAGGAGTTAACGAAGATGCGACTTTAGCGATGGGGAAGAGAAAGAAAAATCAACGAGTGCTCAGGTCGAAGGGAGGAAAGACATTGAGAAGGGAGGGGTGGCAGTTAACGCGCCTCCGGGTAGACCATAACTTCGTTTGGCAAGAGCTTAGTCCGGGAGCCGAGAACCGACAGCAAAACGTTCGTTCCGGGGGCTCTTGGCTTTCTCGCTGATGTTGTCCGTCTTTAATGAACGACCGGACGAGAATCCTCACCTTGCGCCCCTCTTTTTTTTTTTCGGCAGTGAACTTCGCTAAATGACGTTCTTATACGATACCGTTACCGGATATGTGTTGCACGGAGGTTCTAATTGCTCGCAATTCAGCGGCTACGAAAAAATATGAAACCACTGCATACAATGCTGATAATAGTACCTATCTTAGTGCTGCAATTGTTAGCCCCATAATAAAAAAGTCTTATTTGCATTTTGCTAAATGACGAAACACTTGTACTCGACATCTAAACGATTTTTAATCGTTGTAAATCAATGCTGAATTTATTTTAACGAAAAAATAATTGTACCGTTTCGTCGTATGATTATTCTTGGCGAAATTTTTGGGAAACGTCGATCGTAAAAAATGAATTTTAATACATACCCGGTAACCGGAAGACTTGAAGTGGCAGCCACGCTTCGTAAGGGTCGACTTCATTCTCACGCAGAAAGCTCTGTCGTATCCCTTGTAAAGGCCGGTAGCCGTTAACGACATAACCGAGGAAACTGCAACAAGAATTTTATTATCTTTACCTATTCGCTTGAATAACGATTAATCAAGAATCGCAAGCCGCATTCTCCTTTGCTATTCTTGGTTCACACGTACGATGCTCCATTATCGAGAGAGCAGTTTTATATTTATTTCCTTCCGACTTCACCCGAGGGAAATATATATCTCTTTGATCTTTTTTTTTTCTCGCGTGGCTTCTCTACGTGTTGCTCTATAGCACAACTATAACCACTTCGAAGGTACCAAAAGTTTTCTCCACTCTGACAAATGAAACCGGAAAGCAAAGAGGATATCAAAGTATATTCCCTCTCCTAAAAATCCTGTGCAGTCGTACGTGGCCGATCGTTGAATCTTCGAAGTTAGCGATGAGTATCATCGAGCGTACAGAAGCAGCAGGAGCAGCGAAAGGACCATTGGCCGAGTGTCCAGTGAAGCGAGTAGTCGATGGCCGCATCGTGCCGGCGAACTCTCTCGCGCGGCACGAATGCAGAGTAGTCAGCCGATAGGATAACGCGGGACGGAAAACCTAGTAGTGGTCGAATCCGGGAAGAGGGAAGAATGAAAGAAAAGGAAGAAAACGTCCAAAACGGGAGAGAAGATAAGCAATGAGGAGGTGGAAGCGGAGGAGGAGACTCGGGTGGGATACGTGCCACGCGGTGGTCGTGTCGCGGAATAACAATTGGGGAAAATCGCGATGAGTCTGCATACGTATATATATGCCCCGAGCGTGGAAGAGCCACGGATCGGGAGGCATCCGCCATGGCTGACTGTTAAAGCTCTCTCCGTATCAAAGTTGGCGGTTTCCGTAGTTCGCACGAGACCGACGCGTTCTCATCGTCTTCGCTGTCGCGTACTACACTCGACGACCCCCCCGACCGTGAACCACGGGGGGCCGAGTATAGAACTCCGGTAGGAGTAGCTATAAGTAGAATTCTGGATGGAATCGTGAGGAGTTTGAGTCTCGAAGGCATCGAAAGGAGACGAGACTTCGGTAGTAAGCGGCAGCCGAAGCACGCGTGCCCTCGGCGCGCTTTCAACCCCAAGCATAGCAATCCTCGTTTCCAACCCCGTCACGACTGCCCTCGACTTCTCTCTCCTTTCTCCCTCTGCTGGTTGTGTGTTCCCTTCGGCTCCGCTTCTGCTCTTGTGCCCTGTGGCACGCGCGAGTCGCGCGACTCGTGTGCTTCTCGCTTCGTGACCAACGGTGCCGCGGGGGGCACCGGTAGCGATAACAGAAATGAAGCAGTCGAAAACCACGTGGCGATGCCGACCGGCACGTCCGTGTGGACGAAGGCTCCGGACTGCATGGCACGTCCATTCGACGACTGTGACGACAACGTCGCCATTGCTGGTTTGCTCGGGTCTCTCACGTGATAATACGAACTCTTCGTTCGCGACCTCTTCATTCCAACCCCTCGCATCCTCCACGAGACTCGGCTTTTCCTCGTCTTTCCGTTCTTGAACTCGTTTAGCTCTGTTCTTCTTCGTCAACTTCGCTATGGTCGCTGTGCGCTTCGTTCGCGGCGTTCCGACGTTGAATCTCGTCCGGCACTTGGTATGTGTACGAATGAGGAACGCGGAGAACGAGCACACTGAGCGCGACTAGAAGAGCTGCTCGCCATTCTCGCTCCACTTTCGGCGTCGGTCACGCTTTCCGGGTTACGCGTTCATTCAAGCCTCCGGTGTAGAATCGAACATTCCGTCGGCAACCCGCGTCATCGGGTAGCCTCTGCGCTATTGGGACGCGGGGAAAGACGGAATGGCGGGCGGAACAATTGGAAAATGAACAATGCGAATATACAAGGTGGCGATTCTAGAATCTGTTGTAATCTTCTAGTCTGTACGAAAGATTAAAACACTATTGGGTAAACGGAGGAGAATAAATGGGTCGTTTAACGAACCAAATGGTTTAATACGCTCCAATCAATAAATTAGTTGTGTTAACCAATTTCATTAGTTTGACAAATTCATTAGTTACGCTTATATATTAGTTATAGCGATTAAAATTGTCTATACCGGAAGTATAACTAGAAATACGAGAATCTTTAATTACCATCAGGATTAGCGGTAGACGCCGATCCGTGTTCTTCCGACGCGGCGCTACTGGGCGATGCTAAGCCGGAACTGGAAGAATGAGGTCCTGATGAACTGGACGACGAGGTCAATCCCAAGCCAAGTTGTTCGGCGACTTCGGCATGGTCCTGTTGGTGAACATAGTCGAAAACGCTCGATCCAGTCATTTCCACCTGAAAACACCCAACCAAACATTCGTCAGAACTCGAATATCGTTTACGTGACGATATTAGTGAAATCGGGTCGTCGATAAATCTTTCGCAAGACTTCTTCCGATTAATCATTTGCATGAGACGTACGCGACGCTCTGTTCTGCGACGAATGTAACGCAACATTCGTACGCGATCGACGCGCGAGGGGAGCCTTTTCGAAAAATCGTATCGACTCGTGTCACGAATAGCGCCGCTTGGTTTCTTCTTTCGATCGAATCACATTGCGGTCAAAGTCCACGCGAAGGCGACGAATAGACCCGCAATGAAATTCGTGCCGACCTCGTGCATCGATTCCGCGAAGGCTCACCTCGTCGGAGTTCGTTCGCGAGTGAAATTTTAAGGCGTTCCCATAAACTTCGTGGAGTATCGAAGGGTGAACGAGAGGCGAACCTCTTGGCCGGTTAATCGACGTGGCTTCGCGGTCGCGTATCCTCGCCACGTACGCAACAGCTATTCGACACATCCACGCGGTTTAATTTATTCTTATGGTATAGGCGCGTCGAAGTGACTTTCTTATTGCGATCGCACGGTGACGCGATTCCATGGGCCTTTCTGGCAGTGGAACTTTGCAAACATTACGCGACGAAGTTGTCTCATCCTCGACCGAGAGGCTCTTCTGTGGAACTTGACTCGCTCGGTAGTGTGTGAGCGCGCGTAACTATAACGTGCGAGAAACAAAATTGGTCGGCGCGTTACGCAATCGGCGAACGATGGACGTGCCTATGGACACGAATTCGTGATTATACGATCGTCGACAACGATTCTTGTCGGCAATGACTCAAACTCCACGGCTACAATTGGCTTTGCGGTCATTCCTCGTATGAAACTTCGAACGGACAAATTTTACGATTCAAAATATCATTTTCCATCGTCGTTTCCTTTTCTCGTCGGCTATATACTGCTTGGTCGATCGATCTTCGCAGAAGTTTGAACATTTTATACGCGGTAACTTTAGCAGAGGGCAATCATTCGCGTCGATTCGCATGGCTCAGGCGCTTTTTACCGTCCAAGTTTCGCACGTCAGAAACTGGGCGTTCGTTTTCTCGCTCTCGTTGCTTATGAACAAAAAAAAAAAAAAAAAAAAGAGTTATTTCTGCAGTAGCCATGCGCGTCTATGGACCAGCAGTACCAGTGGCAATTGCAGAAACGAGTGTGAGAGCTACCACCGCCGGCAGTTTGCAGAATCCCCGAAACACCCTATTGATTGCCTCGCGGCATAGCCTCCGCCAGCCCCGAGAGCCAGAGGCACCACGGCGTTCGTGGATCCGGGGCGAAAGGCGAAAGACGGTGCCCCTAGACCCCCCTTTCCGACCTGCCGAGGCAGCGGGCAACCTCCCCCTCGTACCTTTCCCACTCGTTCTCTCTCGTCTTCTCTACGCTTCGCCTTCTCCACTTCCTCCGCCTCTTTCGCTCTCTCACCCTCTTCCACTTGCCGAGCGTTCTCCTCACACTCCTCCGAAGCTTTTTCCATTCTATCCACCGTTAGTATATCTATCTATCTATCCATCTATCCGTCCCTCTCTCGGTCCGTTCGCCTTCGTTCTGTTAGTCCGTTCCGTATCCCTCGCCGATCCCTCTTTCTCCCTCTCGTTGCCTTTCCCTCCCTCCTCACTCCCGTCAGTCCACCTTCGTAGCCAGAGCTCGCGCTCGCGCGGCCGGGCATTAGGAATGGCGAACACGCCGCCGTGCAGAGGCTACGTGAGCGGCATGCTACCACCCCCGTCTCCATTCGTAGCCGAAGCCGTCGCTCGCTACTCTCCCCCTCCCCTTCCCTCCCCCTTCCTCCCCCTCTCCCGTTTCCTCACCAGCCACCCCCGCGTCTACGCGTTCGTGCTTCTCTGCCCCGGTGCCAGAAGCAGCAGCCAGTATGGCCGCCAACTCGCACACAACCTTCTCGTTCCTCTTTTCCTTCTTTGACCGTCTCTTCGGTTTTTTTTTCTTTCTTCTTCTTACTTCTTCTGCTTCTAGTCTCAACATCTTTTCCTACTACGATGTTTCGTTTCTCCATCTCTTCGTCGCCCTTCGGAGCTTTGGGTTTCTCGAATCTTCTCGTGGATATCTTATACTATATACTAGTAGAATTCTTCCTTTCTCTCTTTAGTACATTTCCTAGACCTGGATGGTGGTTTCTCTAGCAACGAGCGTCCCTTGCACCTTCACTCGAACGCCCCCTCAACCTTGTCTCATACGTGCCGCCCTCGAATGCTTTCTTTTCGTAGTCCCGACCTCGCATTTTTTTTTCTATATATCGCTGCATCTTCCCTTCTTTCCAGTCTCTTCGTTTCTGTGTCTGGTTTTTCAACTTTGCCGTCCCATAACGGCGAGACGTATTTTTGTTTCTTATTACGACGCCTTTTTTTTTTGGACGTATTTATTCATTGTTTTGCATGCATGTTTTTCTTATTTCTTTATCTCTTCTTCCGGCTCTTGGCAATGGTAACCGGCGTGTTAGTGCGAAGGATATGGTACAGTATGCGAGGATATACTTAGGTTGGCGTATAGTGGAGCATGTAGGTCTCTCTGCCACGCTATCGCACAGTCGTTCGTATTATGAGACACGAGAACTCACCTGGGAGAGACCGAGGTAAATGGAGACCGTCTCGGAAATGTACAGGAACCGTCCATCAGCGGCCACAGCCATCGCGAAACCGTCCAGCGACTGTAACATAGAAATACGAAGAACATATATATATAGATACACGAAGTACATACGAGAGTAAGTGTACGTGTAGTTTGGAGGTCTGTGTATTGGGCTCCTCGCGTTTACGACTCGCGCCGTGTGCTACTGGCGTCGTCAAGAACCTCGTGAAAAGAGCAGAAAAGAGCCGGTAACCCCTCTTCTGTTTCGCTTCTCTTTTCTACCCTCTTTATGTTTTTTTTTTGTGTTTTAATGGAACGTCAAGGACCCGCGAAACGAGAGATATATTCGCTCGCGCGCTACTCTTGTAAACCGTTGTCGAAATTTTCATTATTTCAATTCATTCGCCAACCATATTATGAATACGTGGAATTCGCAAAATTGCATGGAATGAATTACGAACACTTTCTGCTACTCTATATATTTATATATATTATCTTTTTTACTAATTATTCTGTAATTATGAGCGGATTTGTTAATTTCGAAATTTTTACGGCTCTCCGTTTCTTGTTCTTCTGCTTGTCCTATCGTGAAATTTATTTCTATGTAAAGTATCGAAATAATCGAAGGTTTATATATCCGAAGCTGCAAGCCGTTCACGACGAACTTTTCAACGATTTAAACGATTTTTTTTTAAAGCGACAAATCGATGTTCCGCTTGATTTTAACGTTAAGGTTTTGCTATTGATAACTTTCGAAATTTTTCGAGAGGATGCTCATCGTGCCGATTCTGCTAGTACATCTATATAATGACGTAACCTAATTTAAAAAATAGCTTGAATATAAGCCATATACCGTTGTCATGGCCTCACTCAGCTGAAAACGATGCTGCCGCTCAAATCCGTCGGAAAAATCGGGACGTTTGGATATATCCTGAAAAACAGCTATATGAGCATAAGCGTCGGCAGTATTAAAAAAAAAAAATCAGAAAAAAAAATTTACTACACACGAATGTATTCTGTTTATCCTAATCTCGCAATAAAAATAATCAAAATTGTTCAACAAGCGGCCGAAAGAATTCGTGAAAAAGTAAACCGAATTATGCTATTTTAAAGACAAGAGGCCGAGAATTGTTGTTCGTAAACGAATGGAAACTCACTTGGAGAATGTGGGTACCCTGATGTTGTTCGAACATATCCTCGGCGAACGGCGTCGATGTCAGCCTTTGCCTTTTTGTTCCTGTAAACAAAAAGAAAAAAAAAATTGAAAAAAAAAAGGTAAACTACATTCTTTTATTGTCATATCGTTCGAATCAATTACCACGAGAATTGACGTTGTGAAAATACAATTTCGTGGATCCAACAATGAGACGAGGAAGGAAGTAGGAAATAGTGTACAAGAAACACAGAGAGAAAATCGGGAGAATGGAAGGCCCCGGGGCTATATTTTTTTTTCTCCCGCTGCTTTCGGCACTATAGGCACCCCCTACCCCGTTCCACTGGTGCTTCGGGCATCGAGGATATTCTCTTGCGATCGCCGCTTGATTGACTCGGGTTCTTCGTGATGAATTCACCACTTTCCCCATCCACCCCGTTCGCTCAGTCGATATGAATCACACCGTTAGAGCCAAGTCGGCTTCGACAACCCATTTCACCCTTTTCATTTCTCTCTTCCTCTCCAATGGGTCTTCTCTCCTCGCCACCCTCCCCTCCCTCGTTTGGCAAACAAGACAGGGCTCCTCTTCTTACGGTAATAATAATCCTCCCACTCCCCCGGTATACTTCCTCGCCGCGTATTTCTCCCCTTAATGAAAGACTTGGAAGAGACTCGATCAAACTCGCACGGGTCGCCTCTTAATCTGGTAAGTCCGCCGGGATGAGTCGAATATCCCCGTCCGCGCCCCGGTACAACCGGACTATACAGGGCTGACCCCTCTCTCGTCGTTTCTACTTTTTCCTTCGTTATACTTTTTCCTCTCTCGCTCGACTACGGTCAACAAGTTTATTCCGATATTTCTGGCGTATATACCGGGAATAATCCCGTACGGTAATCCTATCGAGCCTCGACTCACTGACGAACCTTTGTTCAGTTCTATCACTTAGAGATTCACCGGGAAATACCCATCTGCGATTCTGCGAAGTTTGAGTCCGTCAAATGCTCGGAAATTTCGTTCGATGAACGAATTGCCTTCGTTCCGCGTGACACAGATTTTTTTTATCGTTTTTTTTTTTTCGAGAAAAAACGTATTTTATATAAAAACCGACTTTTACGGAAAATGAAAATGTGAAAAGAGAAGGAAAGTGCGAATTTTCTAGGAGGAAAGATGAAAATACTGCTGGCCGCGCTGTATTAGGGATGCTTGGGAAGGGACGTTGTTGCGGGCTAATATTCCCGACACGAGAACAACGCCGCGAGAAGAAGCCGGAGACTCTCGGGAGCCGGTGAGGTTATCGGGAAAACGACGTAGGCTTACATCTATATACGTGTTTTCCGTCGGTCAGCTGCCAAGACGAGAAGCCCCCTCGGTAAATCTTCCCTCGGCTTTTCCATGCTTGTGCAACAGCAGTGGCGTTACAATCCCTGTTCCACCCCTATCCCCTTCTGCTGGTTATCACAATATTTTGATAAATACATGAGGCGTGTTTTATGCGCTCTCTTCGCGGTCATAACTCACTGCGATATTTATTTTTCGGAGATAGAAAAATAGCTTTTGCCGTACGTGTATCGGTTTTTGGACATAATATGTAACACCTGATCGTCAACGTAAATTTCAGGCTGATAAAAAAAAAAAAAAGAAACGGTGTCCAGTCGGTCACTGGTACATTAAATTTAATGTTCAATTATGATAAAAAATCATAAAGATACTGTACTTTTCATAATTTACTTTAATGTCACTGTAAAAGTACATCCATTATTCATCACTATCGTACATTAAATCCAATTTACCAGTTTATGCATGAAAACTTCCAGTACCGATACATTAAATTTCCTATTACTCGCGAATGACTATCGCATATCGAAACGCATTATTTTTTAATCGATTACCCTGCGTTTCTTTCGCCTTGCAAACAAGAATAATTCATTGTACCTAACGCGGTAAAACTATAAGAAGCAGATACCTTGCGCTATACGAGAAGTTCGTGCGAGGAAAATTAAATAAACTTCGCTATAACTAAACGACAATGTAGGATATTATACGTCTCGTGGGAATCCCTATAGCCGAGCTATATAAGCGTCGTAGAAGTGTGAAGAAACGCGAAGAAGAAGAAAAAAAAGTAATGAAATATAACGATCGCCGTTGCGGGAGTGTGCGAGGATCCGAGCAATCGGGCGAAAAACGTATCGTCTTGCGCTCGGATATCTCGTAAACTATATCCTACGCTCCCCCGGCCTTGTCGGTTGCTGCTCACTACGTCCCGGTGTGTCCGCTATAGAGACAACAAATTCGGCTATTTTTCATTAAATCCCAGTCCCCGGAGTCCGAGACCAACGGCGGTCCGAGAGAGCTTCGGCGTGATATTACGTTATATTCCCTCATATGTTGCATCCCGGGTATCCCTCTCGCACCCCCAGACGGCCCGACCCCATCGGTATATCCCATAGGTAAAGCGCACACCGCACAATTCAGTGTCTAACGTTCCGCACAGCATCCGAAAGCGTTGCAGATGGAGGCCGCAGGGGTTGCGACACCGGCGACGTTGCGTCGAGCATCGAATCGGCGAAAAAAAGCCCCCGAAAACGAGAGAAATAAAAACAGAGGAGAGGCAAAGAGACAGAAGCGAAATAGCTCGCGACGATTTATGAGGCCACCCCCTACCCTCGAGTGGTGTGTATTCTCGACTTGAAATATTTTTTTCACCCTTCGCAAACTCAGCTATTGGTTTCGATACACGTAGATCTGGGCGCTCTATACCAATGTAGATTTACCGTTTACGTAAATAAACGGTCGTCGAAGATGTTCTATGATTTGTGGAAAATTGAGTATCGACCATTCGCACTCCGAGTCGTTCGTTTCTACCGTCAAGCATTTTCACCTTTCTTTACCAACGCGGCATTCTTTGTGACTGAATAAATTTCGTAGAAATGGGAAGAAAAAAAAAAAATTACGGCGAAGGAAAATCATATTTTTCTCTCCTTAACAGTTACTAAAAAAAGTTCTAGTCGTGTATTGAATATATTTTTAGTGCCTTCGGAGACGTCCCGTCCTTATGTTTCTCAGCAGTCCATATAAAGTATACGTTAACACAAATGACACAACGTCGATTTTTCTCGTCGGGGTCGACAAAGTCCCGACGGGGTGTGGACACGTCGCATACTGTTCCGCCAATTCCTCCACCCCTCTCTGCAACACCCCTGCAAGCCAAATACTAATATACGTGAGGCATTTGCCATGCGTATATTATTATGAGACACCGACTAGCAGTCATTAATCCTGACGATAATCGAGAAGCATTTACGTATATCGTAGGATACCAGAAGGTCCACGAACGTTCGTGTCGCGGAGGGGTGAGCGATAAAGACGAAGGAAGGATAGAAATGAACTGAAACATACCCTGCGGGGTTCGGTAACGTTATAGTCGCTAAATGACCGGACGACTAATAATATTATACCCTCCTCGGTATTTCTCAGTTCTGTAGTATGAGCCAATAGTCCGGTACCTCCCGCTTCCCCCGCCCCTCGGGAAAATAATACGAGATCTCTGTCGTCCATACAGATATTCTCGACGCTTATTATTCCGTATTCTCCGACATTCTCGTCATCGGCAGTAACAAAACTACTATACAGCATAGGAAAAGAGAACACGATGCACGATATTCGAGTGAAACGTTATATTGCCAGTCCCTGCGGGACGGAGGCTCCACTCCCGGATCCAATACTCGCTCGCTTTTGCTCCTCGAGCCGTTCTTTCTATGTTCTTCTTTTTTCTTGCAACTCTCCTGGCGTTTCACGGGTACGAAGATTAATCGTCTTGGATCATAGGAGCCACTGGGTGTTGGGCGAGTCTCGCACGTACGCATCTGGATTATTTATACCGGAGGCTTCATATATTTATGTACTATCCTGATGCCGCACCGAGTACTGCACCTTTTTTACTTTCCGGATGATTCTAAAATTTATTCAACCTTTTTTGCCGCAGTTTTTTTTTTTTTTTTGACAAATTTTGTCGAACCAAAATCGAAATTTTTTTTTTTTTTTTTCCGTATATTAGAAAGTGCGTCAGATATCTTTGGTGAATTTTGGGTGGAAGAGACGAGAGAGAAAAAAGAAAGTGGCAAGGGTAGGGTGGTGCGTACATTATGGATGTAAACCGCGAGGGTGTGCGAGACCTCACGCTAGGGAAAACGAGGGGTAAGGATTGCCCCGCGAACTCACGCCAGCCGGTGACACTCGTGTTTCTCTTTCCCCCTCGACACACTTCTATCTCGTCCGAGACTTTACACTGGTTTACATTGATGGGCCATCAAACGGGCACGCGGGACCCCTCGAGAACCCATTTCCACCGTGAATTCCCTTCTCGACGTTCACGTTTAATTCGCCGCTTTTCGGCGGAGTCAAGGCGCGTGCACCGCTTGCCAGGAAATCTCGCGGCACTATGTCATAACGTCTCGCTTACGGTGGAGCGAGGGCTGTTTATCGCGTAATTGTCGAAACTATTTTTCTTTTTTCGTGTTATTGGGATTTTTTTTCGAGTCATTGGGAATTTTTTTAAGATCTCGGAAAACCTTGCATCCCTCTCCATTGGCGATCTATCACCGTGGATTCACGTGAGCTTTTCGAAAGTTCATTTTCCGAGTACCGACGGCGAGGAAATTTCAAGCGAAGTTCTTGTACCTCGGGAATCCGTCGGCGCGACGACCAGCGAGTTTCCCGACGCCGACGCCGTCGACACATGTTCCGCCTCTGCCCGCGTCACAGCACCATTCGCGAGACGATTTTCCGGATTTTCCACGCACGCCCTTTCTCCGTTTCCCTCCGCGACTTTTCATCTCGACTTCTCTCCCTTTCTTTTCTTTTATTTTTTTCTTTTTTTTTTTCTTTCGCTACACACTCGATGCGGTACAACCCTCAGACGTTTCGCACCCCCTTCCTCCGTCCCTCGGATAACTCGTGACAAAAATGATAAATTCGCGTTATTATATGCTGAAAAAATATACGAGAGGGAAGAGAATTCACGACGGCAAACACACGAGAACGCGATGTCTCGGGAGTATTACGAAATTTTCAAGTCAAAGAGACTCGTTTCGTTCCTCACGCGAGTATCCCAGTGAGTTTTCATAATACATAACCGATTTCGCACGTTAGGCAAATGACAAAGTGTAAAACGAAGTGAAAACAGGCAATAATCCTTGTTGTTTTAGTAGGTCAATCGAATAATTCATTCGACCATATGTAACCACGCAGTTGGTCGAAACAACGATACATTTTTCTTCGCGAACAGAAAAACAAAAAAGATACATGAAAAATCTACGGAAGCCGCAATTATATCACCGCGTTCGTGCACAATGGACGCAGACTCAGGCATATGCCCCTTGAATCCCAATTGAAAATGAATTCATCGAGAAATTTATTCGCGCCCATTCAATTGGCACGTTGGCGGGAGTGAGACAAAACGCCAATTGAAAAGACTCCGGTCGTCTCGGTATGTTATTTGCCCGATGCAAATAGGTGGATGCTAACGAGGCGTTGATTAGGGTATTGGTGACGGTGATCCGGTTAAGCGCTGCTTAATTAGTCAGGTGTGTTTAGTTAATCCCCTCCCGTATTTCATTAGACCTCTGTCGACTGTTGGGTCGACGAGGGGCTCTCGCCGCTGACAGTGGTGCTTCGCGACTACCGAGCGACAGTTTGGCTGTCACATTAAAATGTTCCTCGTTCGAGAAGAATTCATGAGTCTCCTTGGATACGCGAGAGCGACGAGAACCCCTGCGTGTAAGTCTTCACCCTGCTTCGCGGCGATCCCCCGTCGTTAACTAGCCGCCAACTACGTTAAACACTGGTTTAAACTCCCCTTCTAGTTCTCTCCCGTCTCTCTTACGCGCTCCCTTCGAGAAGAAACTCCTCCCGTTATATGTATACGTTAGGGCCGCGGAAAAAGTTCGTCTTCGCTGATGATTCCGGAGCTCTCGTCTCTCCCGGCGTTGAAACGAATACCTCGGGATCGCGGAGACTTCTGGCTTGTTTCGCGGACGGGGTTAATTCTTATTAGCATAGCTCTCGTCTTTTTCTCCGGAAAGCCGACGGGCCACTTTCTTTCATCGAGGAATTAACGTTTGACGGAAGCGAAGTACCATTTTATTCCGTGTTTTCGCCCGTAGGACTCTCTTCCGTTACTGTTTCGCGAGTTGCTGCTATTACGGGGGGTTTCTGAAGAGATATTACGGAGAACAGAGACCGCGATAGTTTCCGCTCTTTCTGAGAAGAGAAAAGCAGGCGAGTCTCGAGTTGAGAGGGTGAACGGTAAGCGCACGCTCGGGTCTAACTCGATTTAGTTAGTTTAGTTACAATCGGCGGGCACCGGTAACGCGAGGAGTGCGTAGACGGGGACTCGTCGTGATTAGATTTACATGTGGGTAGTGGTGATGATGAGGGGGATGTGTGCAGTGCGGGGCTGTGCCATCGGGCTTTTGTACGAGCCCTCGAAACGACCGCATCCACTCCGCAAATATTAACTCGGAGCACAGTAGTCTACCACTGATTTTCCGAAGGAATTGATGGCGTCGCGGGTGCCGCTCGCGTACGGAGGTCGCGCAGGTCGAGGTTGTGGCATTTCATTAATTTTCTCTGAAGGCCTGAAATTTCGTTCGGGTTTCATCGTCGCCCTTGTCAGTTTTTCTAGACTCCAAATGAATTTGCTATCGCAGGCTCGACAATTTATTTACGCTATCAGATCGGTGAGATACGAGTTAATTTTTGTTTTGTTTTCTCCGTCGTTTTTCTCGATTGTACGACATTCTATCTCGGTAAGACCGTGGAGGAGAGTTTGATATTACGTACAACTGTGGACTTATCCCAAGAGACTGAAAGACTAGACTATTTAGTCGTTCGCGATGGGTACGAGGTTTCTAAATTGCTCGGTGGCTATCGTTCGTTCCATTGTTCCAATGAGAGTTAATTCACGTGACGGCATCGAGCAGTTGGAAGAGTTTCTCAGGCAGAAAGGCCCGCGCGTTGCGCGACTTTGCTATCGCGATGTTATCCGTTCGATTATTGGCGACAATTCTCCATTACTATGTATCCGCTCGGATCTCTAGCCGGTTGCGTGGTCACTCGCGAGTTTATAAGAGTATCGCCGAGTGCAATCTATCGCGCTGCCGAGCCCTATTTTCTCTGTTTACGCTTTTTCTCGAATCCTTCGGGGTAACGCTGAGCGAGAGAACCAGAGAGAAGGGAGGGAAGCTCGCTTGGCAAAACCCCCGACGGGGCAAAACGAGGAGAGGACGGTCCGCAACCCCTCGAGCATCGACGACTCGACTGGACCGAAATTATCGGCTTTCGTCGAGTCACCTTTTTTTCTCTCAGCGCTCCTTTAACCCATACCCCGCTCCCCCTGCCCTTTCCACCGTCACTCGAAGAATACAGCTACTGAATTTATATAAGCTTCGAAAACAAAATAAAACGGTCTTTATATGAATTGATACCGCAGGTACTTAACGCAATATCTTGACCAGCGGAAGAATATATATTGAAAAAAGGGCTGAAACAATACGAAAAAAAAACATGAAACGAAAAAAAAAGTATTCTCAAACGGTGATACTTTTGCTAATCGATCCAATTGCAAAAAAATCGTCGTGGTCTACAAGAAAAAATCTATAAAATATAATACGTGACGGATTACCAAAAAAAAAAAAATTTTTTTTACTATCACACGATTGGGTAAGTAGGTCGGTGATTGACGAAAAAAAAAAACTGCGCCAAAGCGGAACCCAATCGTTTATCGAATTATCCAAGTGTCTCAGAGTTATTATATCCCGATAGCGATCCTGTCAAGCGATACGGCCTATGACACGTGTCTCTTACAAAGACGTTACGCTCCGTCGAGTACACGTTTGATCGGCTCCGCGGTGCAATTCTTTTTAAGGGTGGACAGCAACGGAGTTGGATGGAAAACTCCAGAAGCTTTCGATTCTTGAGGAGAAAAAAAAAAAAAAAAAAAAAATTCATACCCCGCAAGACTTCCTAAAATTTTACAAACTTTTACTCTCTGCTGATCGTTAAGCCAATGCTTTTCGTTGTTCCAATTCATTATCCTTATTCCTTCTCGACCGTTTTTTTTCTCACGTAAGCAACAAGACAATCGTAATAACTTCAGCATATCCATCAGAGTAGGGGTAGGGCGACATCAGTGGCAGCGACATAATTCTTCGAGAACGCAATATGCTTGTGGCCGATCGAGCGTGTGCGCCTCGATCTGCGTCCGAAGCACGAATCTACGTCGCGGAAAATAATTCTCAGAATTGAAAGCGGTCTTACGTATTATGCTTCGTCGACAATCTTTTCTGTGCACTAGAAAAAAAATCATTGTTCGAAAAACAGAACCTATCGCCCGCAGCCAAGAATATATTTTGTTATTTCGATTTTTGTTGCATTTCTTACAATTGCATAAACGATTAAATGAAAATATAAAATGCTCTTGAACTTTTCTCGGAAGAGTCTTTCAATTTTTTTTCATCGTATATGGAATTGTAAGAATTATAATAAAATAGAAATAATACCAATAAGCAACGCTCTGTAATAGGCAACGTTTTTGAAAAAAATGCATTTTTTTTTTTGGTTTGTTGACATTTTTTCGAAGTTGCGATACTTCGGTGTCTTTTCCATTGCCGAAATGCCCGGCGTTTTTTTGCACTCGTCACTCGACGACCCTTCCTGAGGGACGTTCGAAAAAAAAACTGGGAACGGGGGAAGGTAATTGAATTTCGTCATCAACAGCGGGAGCAGTCCTCAGGGTGTGAATTCGAACTGACCATCGAGGCCGGGGAATGCCTTGAACATTCTTCTTATTCGCTATTTGCGTTAACGATCTCGACGAATCCCGTTTCGTTTCATCGATTCGATATAAAATTCCGATTGATCTCTGGGAACCTGAGAGATAGTATTTCTCATCCCGCGCATCGACACCGCTTATTCGGGATGAGTCTCGGGTGGGTTGTCGCCTTGAATTTTCGTTTCACGTTGATCACAAAATCGAAGCCCGATCGACGGAGTCTTTTGTCCGAGGCTTGCCGCGCTTCGTTCGATCTATCAGGAGAAGCATCGCCGCCGGTCGTACAAAGTACAAACGCGACGATTCTACTTCGATGCACGTAGCCAATAAATGCGCGCGATCATAGCCCGAGAGAGCCGGGTGAACATTTTCCGTTTCTATATCGTCGGCTTCGTGTCCTTCCGCTTGTATAGTTACAAACGAAGCGTCAAAAGCGACATCGAGTAAGAGAAAGCGGTTTCTCGCGAAGGATGAAATTTCTTTTTTCGAAAGCGCGTACACGCGACAATCGTCCGAGCGCTAAGGTATCGTTTTTACTTCCGCGTGTGGTGAAAATAAAGAAAAAAATATATATAAATAAGTTTGATACTCGTTGTCATCGGTATGTTGCACGTGACTTACGTGATTACAAAAATTAGAGACGAGCCGTTGGCAAACAGGGGGATGATAAAGTACACGCGTTATCTCTCGTCTACGAGGGTTAACGGACTTGTAGTACCAAACCCGCGCGGGTACAAGCATCGCCAGGGCGAAGGATAACCGAGTTTAGTCCTTCCGTTAGATTCGTCGAGAGCTGCCAGCGCTCCTCAGATTGACGGACGTTCTCGTATACGCGAGGGACAATCAAGGGAATCCTTCTTCCAGCTCCATTCCGTCATTGCCGGTCTGCCGCGGACGTATTTGCCCGGTTTATTCACCACTACCCTACGAGTTCGCGAGCCCCCCGCTCCCGTCTGTCTATCGTGTTCGCTTGATTCGTGGTCTGTTGTCTGCACCGGCACACCACCCGGTAATTCAGTTAGAGACCTACGTACGCTACGTGCGCTCAAGTAAAATCGACGTGGAACGGACGTCTCCGTTCGATTCTTCTTTCTTCGACGGATTACACGACTTCCAACGATTGATAGACAACGCTACGCTCGAGGGAGGTCCGTGACAATCATATTTATTATTCAAGGCAGTGGAATACGCGAGATCGAGTTACGATTTTTTTTCTTTTTTTTTTTTCCTTCGTGAAGAAATGATACAATTGGTTGATACGACGCGAGTGGATTTAGCAGCCGATATTGCATATTAAACACGACGACGAAGAAGATAGACTTGATATAAACAGTGTCTCGGAGTTTCGCAATCCTGGTAATCGAAGTCTCTGACGTAAAAAGAGCGCATAAAAAGGCGCAGTTACCGGAGTAAAGAGTAATAAAGAATCTCAATGGCTCTCCTATTAACGTTCATCGGTCGTTTGGACATTTAGCGTTTTTAACTGACACTAAATTTTATACACTGATCCGCTGGAATCAATTGTCGAAGAAGGTAAATTGATTTACATGTATTTAAAGATCTGAATTGAGTAGCGAGCAATAGAAACGTTATCTTTTATGACTCCGTTACGAAGAGATGTGCGAAGAAATTTTTTTTTAATGCGCTGCCAAATATGACGCACATCTGGTCTAATAATGCAGCGTTGGAAATAATGGCTTTGATCGATTGATAGTTACTGAAACATCAAATGTTTACGCAGAAAAAAAGACGATCAATCCGGCAAAACGACCGGTTGAATGGTTTCAATGATACATTGTATTGTTTCAACGTAATTTCCAATTCTTTCAAATGTGTAGAACTTTGAAACATTAACATAAAACGCCACAAATGCGTTCAATTTGTATCAATGTCATATTAAATTGGAATACATTAGAAATTACTGAAAATACCGTTGACACCATTTGCTCCGATTTTTTACAGAATGAATCTCTTTTTCTTTTCAAGAAAATCAATGTTTCTTGATAAAGAAAAAAATGTTTCTCATACCTAACGTATCGAGCGACGGTCGCGAGACTTTTGTGGACAGTGACCATCTAGCGTCACATGTCTCGCAATAAAGTTATGCCTACGTGCTTGGAAAACCATTTTCGAAGCGAGCTGAACATAGTTTCGAAGTGATATATCAATGCGTATATATACACAGAATTTTGGGGACAGCAGGATAGTGCGAGTAGTTATTGAAGGCAAAGTTTCGCAAAATACGTGTTCGCGATGTTCAATGGTGATCGATAGGAAACAACATATCAGGCGTTCTTTTTCGGGACCGGTCACGGGATTAATCGATTTTTCATGAGAGACGGAATATAAAAAAATTGAAGGATCATTTCTTTTAGTAACGTTGACTACTCTTACCTTTGACGACGATTTTATTCGACGGTGGTGCGTCTCGATTCCAGGGTGGATCCCCTCTGCCGGAAAAGTCTCGTAACTTGAGGTAAGATATGGTGAGCCTTATGATAGATGCCTTATCGAGTTGCGATGTGATCGCCGCTGGCAGGGGAAGCATCTTCGCGAGTTCGTAGAACTCGAAGTTCTCTTTGCCGCGACGCGATCTCGCCGCGTCCCTGCTTTTTTCCTTTCGCATCTCCAGCAAACTGCAACCGCAAAGACAAATCGAAAACATTATGAAAAATTCCCATAAAAAAAAAAAATCAAAAAATCCCTATTGCGAAAAAATGATGTTCAATGAATGAAACATGTTAAAGAATTCGCGGATTCATTGGAAACTATATTCTATCCTCTGTATTCGTAAGTATATATGTGGGGAAGGATTTTGTATTACACCAACGTACAGGTGCATTGGATGACGTTCATTGTGAAAGCTCGGAAAGCCGGCAAACTGGTTATCAGGCGAACGCGGACTATACAGAGGCGTGGCGAGTCGATTCGGTAGAATTGCGCGAGCGTGCAGAACCGGCGTATATACACTGTCGGGGTACCAAGCCCCGTTACCCAACAAGAGATAAAGATAGATATATAGTTCGAGCGGTATAAATAGCATACATTATTCAGTCTCGCTATCAGGCGCGATGTTTACCGAAGCCGCGAGCGTGTTCTGCTGCGGTCGTAAACGCACCTCGTAGCTTGCGGCGCGCATCGGTCCCGCCCTCGATGTTCCCGGTCTCTCTCTCTCGCGCTATCGAGAACCAGCATCCTCGTGGCTTCCGGTTTTAAACGCACGTATACCGTACGTACGTGCAGCCAACGAATTGCCGCTGGCCAATGAAAATAGCGTAACCCGCATGCGTTGCCGCGTCGAGACTCGTCAACGTATTCGATAATCCTCGCCTAGCCAGCCTGCGCATAGTCACGGGTCGTTCACCTGTCCAACTTGGCGCACCGGAAGTGCCGAATTTTCGGAGTCTTTCGGACATCGACGACGAAGCAACTACTTAGGGTAGACGTACCGTTTTTAACCACCTTAGGGCCGATTGTAGCCATGACGTTCGAAGCAATAAAACAAAATGAAAACGAATTAAAAAAAAAAATTCGTGTCGATCATTTGGTAAATTTATATGAGAACTTTCGAAGAATCGGCATGTGATTTTGAAAAAATAAAATCCGTAGAGTATAATAATAAAAATGGCTACAAACGGTACAATGGCCACTAACGGTACGTTTTTATATGATAATCTATCAGTCGTTTAAATCGACAGAAATTACAAATTCAAATGATTTTTCTCCGTAAACTCAATGCTATACATTTTTTTATATCTAAAGTAAGCATTTTCCAATTCAGATCCTCCTTACTTGGCACGAGTTTTTCGCTTAAAAAGTCTACAAACTATTTTTAAAACGTCAATGCTCGCTGGACTTGTATATCTCTCGTAATAACAGGTGTATAGCTAATTATACGGCAATTTGTCGAAAGAGCCTTCTGGGCCGCGTCGCTCGGAAGAAAATCGTAAAATCCACTGTACCAATAGCAACATACACACACAGAGAGAGTCTCGGTATCGTGTTCTGGTTGCTACAAAGTCCCAAAGCTAAATTCGAGTCGCGTAGAGAGACCGAACGACGTTAGGAAACCCCTTGCGAATCTCAAGCGCGCGAGACCGAGTAGGAAATAAAGTTGGACGAAGAATACAAGAAAAGGAGCGAAGAATGGTAGTGGAGACGCAGGGGGCACGTACCGCGAAACGACACACCGCGGAGCCTTTCGTTTGTTCCACGTTGTAGAACGCGGAGAGCGCAAGAGAGCCTGCGATGGGCGAAAGCGCGGGCGAGGGCTGATCTCCTCGCGAGCGTCTTCGAGCAGCAAAATCGCGGCGGCTTAACGCCCGGGACAAACACGCGGTATTAAGGCGACGGGGCGATAGAGAATAAAGGTATATATAGTGCGAGAGACACGGCTCTCGGGCGATTAAACGGACCGTTTAAGTCGCGAGAGGGTTAAAAAGCAAGATGGCTTTTTATTGAGGCGAAGGAACTCTCGCTGTTACGTTCAACGACTGTAAAATGAGTGCCCGGAGGAAAGGAGAGTAACCCCGGCGCAACCCTCGCACTTTTCAGTCTCATTCGTTCCCCGATGCCGAGTAACCCTTAAAGCATGAAACTGCACTTAATACAACCAAAAAGCGTTGTAAGAGAAACCCTTGTCGAGCGAAGTAGCCAGTAGTCGTAGCTGAGATAGGGCTCGTAAAGAGTTTTGGCCCTCTTTTCTTCCGCCAGAAGAAGAAGGACTTCTGTGCACTATATTCCTTTCTCGGCTAACCATCAACGAACGTAGGAGTAGGACTTTCGGCAATTTGGAATGAAGTGGATTTTCCCTTTCGCGAGCCCGAAGTGTCCCGCGGTCCCGAAGGGACAATGACACAAACTACGGGCTACTTTCCCTGCCGCGGAAAGTCAGCGTCTCAGCTCATCCGTCGGTGGTAGACAACGCGAAGAGAGTTATACGAGAGACGAAACGAATCAAGGGGTGATTCCGGAAACACCGAGGGTGAACTACCATCGAACTTATCTCACGGCTGTGATCTTTAGACTCTGGCAACGATCTTAACTCTTTCGTTCCGGCAAAAGTTCGTCACAATTGACGAAAAAACGACGCGAGAGTCACTGGTTTATTGTCACGGTATTTCGATGCGGAGGGTGATTTAGGGAAAATTGTTATCGTTTTCCTGAAAGTGGAAAAAGTGCGTGGATACGCGAATAACACGAAGGCTAGTCACTCCGATTGAAACGTTTCCCCGGGGACTTTAGCCAGATGTAGAAGGAACCGCACACTCACAGCCAAAAAATACCGTCGAGGGTCGCTACTGTTGCTCCTTCGGATGAGAAAAATCTCAGAGAAATATTCGGCGATTGGCGAACACTAAAAAAAGCTTGTGGGTGAAAGCAACTGCTGATATCCCTGTGCAGCCGTTTGGTGGCTTTAATCGTATTAGTAGGATTCCCGATGACGATGGTGGGCGCGACAATTCAGTATTAGCGAGGATTGCGAACCAAAACGAGTGGAAATAAGATCTCTTCTCGGACCCTCATAGATTCTGTGGTGCAAACTCGGCGCTTTTAGTGTCGCATGTATTATACAAGTCTTCGGAGCAGCGTTTAACAATGAGGACATTGTTTTTTGTCAAAAAATGTACGAGTGTGGATATCATGAAGGTTTTTAAATGCTTACGTTATAATTCATCGAATTAAGTCATTTTAACAAACTCGGGAAACCACACAGTACTTAAAGAAATTTTAATGCTGAGACTTATTTAATCGAGTGCGGGAAGCCAATGGAATGCGATGAAACGGGGAGAGAGGCGATTAGAGTTCGAATCTTCCGGTGCTGATTGTGCAAAGATAAAGCGCATCTTCCTTTCTTTTCCAATGTTCGGCAATGCGAGCAGATCGATCAATGGAAAGAGTAGGAAATTGATGAAGACGCAAAAAAAAGGAAGAATAAATGTAGTTCCTTCCTTGGTCGAGTTGCCGATAGAATATATGGTTCTCGCACTCGCAGTCGATGGCTGACTTTGGTGTTGAAGCGAGAATAGGGTAGCTGCGTATACAGAGCTCGTGCGAGGAGTTCGCAGACGCGTGAAATAAAATTAAGCTGAACTTTCGGTCAAATTGGTTGAAATTGGGCGGTAGAGTCGGACGTCGGTGGTACTTGGTATAGCGGACAAGCAGACAGGCAAGCAGGCCTTCGGGACAAGTCCCATGGGGTTCTCGCCTCGCTGGCGAGGAGATGCCAGAGTCTCTGGTTCCTCTCGTGTACTGCCACGTATATACACATTATGTGTGGGAAGCGGGCTACCCTCTCGACTTGAGCAGCTTCACGCATCCCTGTACGATCGGTACTTCCCTTACCACTGGGCCCCGGAAGAATGCCCAGGTATTCGACCCATCGACGTTACGTGCAAATAGGAGGAGACGTGGAAAACGAAGTAGAAGAAACGCTCGAACGTTGTTATAGACGCTACAAAACTCCGCGAGAAAAAGAGTCGGCAAAGGGCTCTTTCCGCGTATCGCCTCGTGTGCGTGAGCGAACCGGCCGGTAGGTCCAATACTCCTGAGGGGTGCGTTGAGTGCCGGGCATCAATAATTCAGCAGCGGACTATGACGAGGTTACCGTCCGACGCTTCGGCAACAGCTCGCTTTTCTTTTTTTTCTTACTTCTTCCTCTGTCTATCGTCGGATCAAACCCCTCGCGCGTTTCTCGAATTACTCTTGCGTATATCGTTCACACTTCGGTAATATCGGTCTTTTTCGGAGAGCGAAATACACGAGAAAAAAAAAAACGAGGAAAAAATTAGTTGCGAAAATAAATAAGTTTGGAAAAGTAATTTTTAAGAAAAGAATAATCGTATCGATTACTCGTTCTACCAACTAATTGTCAGTATTTCCAACTCTATGGAAATGAAGTATTTACCGAAATATTGAATTTTCCGCCGCGCGATACATGATCTTCTGTTTAAATATCGGAACTTGTTTCCCAGGTGTGAAAATCATATGTCATATATGGAATTGAACATATATATTTAATATATAGAGTATGTATGCTCTATATATATCGACTATAGACTACATATGTACCTGTTGTATATTTACTCTGTATAAAGATCACAAATACTGAATTATACATATAAATTATATACAGTCTACATAACACTTTTCCGCCTCAGCACAGCGAATAACAATTGCAACAGTTTTCCTTTTCTTCTCTATGAGATGCAGAAAAATTCAAATGTTTCAATGAGTAAATGCCTCGACAATATCGAGCTTAGGATACTTCCGCGTGCTTCGCGCCTTATCGAGGTTTCGTTACCGCTCGAGAGTCATAACTGCTTGAGTTGGTCATCGGCACGTAGAGACATACTTAGCAAGCTAGAAGTATAGGTATCGAGATATAGAGACTCGGGGGTGTCGCGGAAAATTATAATGCATGTCGCGCGACGTGGCTTCGTCGACTAATTCAATTAAACGATTCACTCGGCGCCCACGCGGAGTTGGTGTCCGTGTGTAGAGAGACCGGGGAGAGAACACGGCACCTGAGGGCACGTCCCTTTCCATTCGCTCGTCGTCATGCCGGGTCTAGAGAGTAGAGTAAACCGCCGCTCGACGTAGGTGTGCGCGCCGGGACGTTCGTGCGCATTTGGCACTTGTGTTGGCGACGGCGATACGAACGTTTGTGTTGGTCAAAGACGTGAGTTGGAGAAGGACCAAGGAGCACCGTCAAGGGAAAACAGGACGAGCACCTTCGCCTCGTTCTCTCCCATATACAGGCGTTACGGGTAAAAGCAGAAGCTGTGCTTACTATAGCCAAGCAGAGAAGAAGTTGAGAAGCTAGACGAAGCCAGAAAGCGCAGAAGGCTTTCGTCCTTTCCAGTTCTCCCCCTGGAAAGTCCCAAGAGGGCCGTAGCCTCGCACCCGCTACAATACAATGCTCCTAATGTTACGGGGGCTCCGGTTTCGACATAATTTTCTTTTCTCTCGACCATTTCGGGTTCTCGGATCTTGCGTACGGGCGCTCGGACGGTTCGAGGCTCTTGCGTTTCTATGCGTTGGCGCCGAGGCTGGGTAACCACTCGCGTCTTTTATAGTATCGTAGCTTCGATTATACGAGGACAAAAGGGAGAAACGTTATTTCCGGTGACCAGCCGCTACTCGATGCGATAACGTACCTCATCCACCGTAACGAAGCCTCCTCTCTCCGCGTAATGGTAGAACGTCACCCTATTCGTTGACTCGAACCACTGTTTGACGCTAAGTACGATTGTATACGAGTCTCGACGGCCTCCTCAACGATCGAGACTCGTCTGCTGAAGTCCGCAGAATAATCACAAACGAATTCTCGTCGTCGACTGCTCCGCGGAACGAAACGACGGAGAAAGCGGGCGAAAAAGAATCTTGATAAGAGCTTCGGAACGATTTAGTTTTTTTTTTTTTCCTGTTTTGCAAGATATGAATTCTGATCCCTACGGAGATTTTTTTCTAAAGAACTTTCTCGCAGCATTGAGAATACAAGTGAAACTATGAGGCGAAGAGAATGGAAAAGAAGCAAACAGAGGGAGGGTCGGAAACATGCTGGATGAGCGAAGGCAACGAAGAGACCAGAAACTCACGTGCGGTAACATCCGCCGGCGTAAATCATGGCTGGCGACGGGTGTACCTAAAGCTCGTTGTATACACACAAAGAGACGGTCGGTCAGACACACGGTGGAGTACACGAGAAAGAGTGAAAGAGAAAAAGAGATGATAGTACGGAGGTGGTGGAGGGCAAGCGAGGAGGAAAGAGGACGCCGCGGCTCTCCCGATGACGCGTAGATAAGGGAGGACTCAAAGTCTACGTGATGGGCTTTCCGATTTCTTCGTTCCACCGGCCTCTTCCTACTCGTCTACAGTCGCTGAGGCCTGAGAAACTTTCGGGTAACTCGGAGCCTCGACTCGCGGATGACAAACGGTTTATTACGTTATTTTATCACATGAGACTCTTGGCCGTTGCGAGGATGGAAGTAATACATCTTTAGAGTTAAAAATTCACCGAGTTTTGGTGGGTAGTCCATGGGAGAAGTATATACAGCTTTGTCAATGACCGGCGACGACGGGTATGAGCCATAATATGCGAAACATAGAAGGTGGGTGACTTCGGGAGTGTCACGTTCGCTATTTCGTATCCGGACATTCTAGCGTCTCAACTTCCGGGAACGTGAGGCCGTAACTCGCGCTCACCTCCATCTAGACAGTGCTACAGCTAGCCTGGCACCTCTGCGCGAGCCCCTCGGGATCGTAACGAGGTGCTCGATACCTATAGGAGTAATAATAACCGCTCGCCCGGTCAGTGATCTCGCACGACGGCGATAGCACGTATCGGCGGGTGTCGTTTTCACGGGCTTCCGAAGACAATACTCCGTGTGAAACTTTGAATAAAGGAAAGACAGTTGACAAGTATCTCGTGATAACAGAGGCTCCGTGCAGGAACAAACACTGTTATACGACTTTGCTTTTCTATGACATGGAATTCCTCTCAGTTCTCTTGACCATCGATGATTCAGTATAGTGCTATATAACGTAATGGCATCACGTAATGTCAGGATAGCACGGTGAGGGAAACCACTGGGCAATGGTAAATTGTCGGGATATAGGTGCGAAGTGGAAATAGAGAAATGTAGAAACGGGGCGAAGGAGAGAACAAGGGGATAGGAGAGACGACCACCGCGAGATGGAGAGCCTTGCGACGGGCTGAAATAAAAAGACGAAAGAATGAGAGAGGAAAAAAACAGAGGTATATATAGAGGAGGTGTTGACGGCTCCCCGGGTTGCCCCGTCAGCGTCAGCGATCCTGTGATCGCATCGGGTTTACGGCCGTGGCGTGACGTACTCATCTGTAGAGGTACGCGCGCGACTCCCCTGTTCGGAGGCCACCACGGCTGGCTGTTACACCAGCTACCCATCACCATCCCCATTATCCACTCGCCGTGACAGAGCTCTCCGGGGACCTGAGTAACCCCCTTTCGTCTTTCCGACACGCCAACGTACACGGTTCGACCGTCAACCAGCTTTTCGTGTACTTTGGATCTTAGGTGTTTTCATCGCACCCGGCTGGATTCCCTCGATTCTCATTCGCACTCTCGCAGCTTCTGTGACAATTTTTAGCCAGCGTTCCGGGCATATGATTACAGTCGAAGTGCTTCGTACAGATCAACCGAATGCGACGATGCGGATGGCATAGGTTTGATTCGCCGAATGTAAAAAAATATCGCATCATTAATCCCATGCGATTTTCTGACGATGATAGAGTTCTGATCGCGCAATAAAATTCGGAGGTTCAAATATTAAAAATTGTAGGCAAATGGCAATTTTTTTTTTTTTACATGATATAGGAAATCGGTGCGACCGATTAAGATAACGTGCACTAAGATTGCTGCCCTGAGTAAACCAAACTTAAGTAAAAATAAAATATTTCTTTCGCACGGCCACTGCACATTTGGTTATTTTTACCAAACTATTCTTTGAATGTATACTCGACGAATTGGTCAACATATTACTGGGAGATATTGCATATGATGATTAATGGAGTACACGCGCTTATAGAGCATTTCTAAATGGCCTTTTTCCTCGTCATGTTACGCGTTCCACTAAAAAGTATATCACGTTTGATGAACATGTTTTCTTAACTTTAGACTTTGTAGTCTAAGAGTCGAAAAAGCAACATAAAAAAAGGCTGTCTGCGAGCTACCGGCGGCGGACCACCGGATGTCACAACGATCGTTAACTCGTTGGGCATTGCGTACCATATTCTACACAATTCTACATATATACTACACATCTTATCTAAGCGATCCCGTCTCTATTTTTTTTTTTTTCATTTTAGTCTAAAAACAAAACAAAAAAATAACAGTCTAAGAGAGACCGGCGACCCATTCATGTTTCATGCTGATTTCTAGGTAGCCGCTTCGAGGGACGTCGGGAACGTCTCGACGGCACGAGCTCAACCCGTTTCTCCGGATCATAAGTCTGCCCCCCGCACGCGCGCGCACGCGTGGATTCTTTCTACTGTGTAGCAAAGACTGCGGATGGCTTCTACTATGTTTACGGAATCGGAGGTCCTATCTACTCGTGACATCAGGAACGTGAACGAGAATCAACCGCCGCAAAGGTAAAATTTGTTTTTCTTTCCATTCCACACACAAATTGTCGAACAACAGTTAAAACTGTTCCAAAGACATTGTCAGAAATAGTTCGAGAAATAGTAAAAAAAAAAAAAAAAAACAGTCTTATTACTCAAGTTACTGCTCCTTAAAATAAAAAATATATCTACCGCTCGTTAAATCATCATATCTACAACGTCTCGAAATATGCGCTGTTGTATAATGAACAGAGTTAACTCGGCATTGATACTTCCGTTGCTTACCTCGCGCAAGGAGAACGGAGGGCAGGGGAGGGGCACCTACCATTTTGTCATAATACTGTACCATAAACACGCGAATAAAGATACAGCGAATTGAATACAAGTTGTAATTTAACGATGTACCGAACTCCAGAAAAGTTTCACGTGCGTCAGAACACGCGAGTCCTCGTCGTTGGGTTCAGCGAATGCCTGAATAGCATTAAAGTCTCCGACAAAAGTGTCCCTCAAACGTTTCGGAATAAATGCAGCGTACAATTAGAATTTCTTCATTAGTTTTGAATGAGAAAAATTTAACTAACTTCTAGTGAATTATAGGGAAAAAAAATGTGTCCTAATGAGAATGTGCAGTTGCGATAAGAGTAACGAGAACAATAGTGATAATGTACGAATTATAGAAATAAGTATAAGTGAAACAACATGCCCCGGCTCGAGGAGAGGACCCTGATTCTGTTTGTACGGGACACAGAGGTCCGCCGGTACGAACCAGGAGTGGGTGAACGCGGGGTTGATGTTGAGGGCTCCGGCGGCGCCCTGATGGGGTCCGCCGACCCCGACCCCGGCCACGCCGACTCCTACAGGACTCTGTCGCTGAAATCCCCCGTAGTCCATGGCTACTTGATACGGTAACATCTTCCTTGCACTTTTTTTCTCGCAACTATTATGGTTTTTTTTTTTTCTTTTTTTTTTTATCGCTAGAACTTTTATTTCTGCGGATAATCAACGCAAACAACGGTGAAAATTGTTTAATTTTTTTTCCCGTTCACTGATATATTTCCGTTACACTTTCACCTTCGCGAAGGATAGCACTGACGTTTACTCCGCGATGCAACAATGACGACAGCTTTTTTAGAGCGGTCATCGCACGCGTTGATGATCTTCTCTCCCGAACCGCATGACCCCCGGTCGATCGTATTCACTAGTCCATCAACGAATTCAATGATTTACCACAATAAACGCGTCACTTTTGGTTTAAAAAACGAGAACGGTGTTTCTTTTAATGATAATTTTCGACGAATGGGGGTTAAAACCGGTGCGAAGCAGTTCGTGACAATTCGATATTGTCAAAACGCGTTTGTTGTCATTTTATTCGATCTCCATCGACGTCCGACTGTGTCAACGTGACTTCTGGAGCTCACACGCGCGTGGTATCGCCGAACGAAGAAAGAACAAATAAAAGAAACGAAGAAACAAAAACGTAGAAGAAAGGAGAGAATGACACAGCGCGCGGGGTACGCGAAAACACGATAGTCGACGGCACACGGGGTTGGTTTGTCTCTATCGGTGTCTGTCCGTCTCTGCGTAGTACGTGCGGGTGACTAGAGAACGGGGGACTGTACGAGCCGGGATTTCGCCGTGCGGCCACGGTGAAGAGACCCTCGGTTCGTAGGCAGCGAGCGCTTCGACTCGGGAAGCCCATACGAGGCGAACGAGAGAAACGAAGAGGGCGAAACGAGTGACGGGAGAAGGATGGGGAAAATTTTTGTCGGAGGAAGAGCGGGAAACGCGCGCGCGCGTCTCGCAACGGGTGTGGTCAAGATATTTCAAGCTCCACCCACGACGTCCAATGGGATTCGCGGTATCGGTAAACGCCCACGCGATTCGTGAAATTCAACGCTGCAAGGAACTGCCGCGATTAGCCGGTTATCGCGGTAGTCTCGCGGCCCCGAGAGGCTTTCGCGGCCCGCGAACTCAACGGTTTTGGCTCCACCCATTCGCGAGGAATCACGGAATCCCCGGTTTGTAAACACGACGAGAGGATAACGCCCACGGCGTCGCGACGCCACGCGGTCCAAGGATTCTGGTGGGGGAAGATGAACCGAACAAGGAGAAAGATGCTGCAACGGGAGAGATCGGAGAGCGAGAGGAATAAAAGTGCACAACGAACGTTGCCGACGCACCACGTGTCGGGCTAAAACACACGCTTGATGTTCTTTATATCGGTGTGTACTTTTGTAGTTTTTGTGGTTTTTTTTGCGTGTATGTACGGCACAACGGTTTCGTCCGCACTTTCCCACAGATATATCATCTTTAACCGCGACCCGAGCAGCTGATAGCGGCAGCCACGTCGAGAGATGTTTGCTCCATTGCTCCGGAAAGATCCCACTGGACATTAATTTTGTAGATTTCGAGATGAGAAACAATCCGGAAGTTCGAAATTTTCATAAAAATGTCGTCGATCTATTTGAGACTTACCAAAAAATTTAATTCTTGCGGATGAAAATACATTTTCACCTATAAAAATAAAATTGCTTTTTGCATGCAATTTTATACTTGGAGAAAAAAATATATTTTTATCCGCAAGAATTAAATTTTTTGGGTAGTTGGAAGTTTTTTAAATTAAGTATTAAAAATACCGCACGGAAGTAAAATATTTTCAAAAAATTTATTAGAAATATATTCATTTTGGGATTTTTATAAAATGAATATATTAATTGCGTTTTTGGAGTGAACACCCGAGGAAACTCGAAGAATTTATTAACGCCAATCCATTGCATTCAACTTGACTACTATATAGGAGAGGCGTGAAATCAACGAGGTTTCGTTCGGAATAAATTTATTTACGAATCGTACAGTAAAAAAAAAAGTCTTTCGCAATTCCTCACGCAGTAGAAGAGGGGTGAGGCGTTCGATGAGCGCGATTGCAATGGTGCATACGGAAAAAGGCGTCGTTGTCATCGTCGTCGTCTTCGATCACTCGCTAACCACGTGGTTTGTTTGCGATTCACTTGCTGATTCCCCCTGTAGATTATATAATGTCGGGGCGTCGTTGCGTATATGCGTTTGTATGGATTCGACGTATCGCACGTTTGAGATTTGTATATAACACGACCGGGAAGGTGGCACGTCGATCGGCAAGTTTATCGATCGGCTCGTTGACTTTTTATCTATAGAACAATCCGTCAATCTCGAGAAAAAAATTACCTTATCGTTTTTGTACGCCAACCTTTGTTGACTACAGCGCCTTTAAATATGAAAGGAAATTTAATTAATGAATAGACAGAAGTCAAGCTGTGCATTTGTTCATCAACGCCACGGAGCCGACCGCTTGCATTAAAGAACAAACGAGAATACGCGCGACATCGCGATTTCGTGACTCGGGAAATCACCACAGAGAACAGTAGAGTAGAAGGCGACAATCGATCTTAATGCGAATCTGCGACAGTTAGAAGGAAAGTTATTCTATGCCTAGAGATTAGCCTTCTCCCATCTTCCCTTGTCGGTGCTGTGTCCCGTAATGCAGCAAAAAGACAATCTGACCCCGAAACGTTAATTCATCGTTCTATCGCGATGAACAGCGAGTTGACTGAATTCGGAGTACAAATTTATTTAATTGAAAAAAATGTTTCCCAATTTTTTGGCTTGTTGCCTGATGCATTATCTATTAGCCTGGCGGGCAAGTAAATTTTAATGTACGATATTATGTGTGGTTTATTTATTTATTGATAATTTTTTTTTTTCAATGAATCGTAAAGAAATGATGAAATATACAATACTAAAATTTTATTATTTATACATGTTTTTTTCGTATAATGAAGATTTTTCAAAGAATTTTGAAATTTCTCTGATTAATAGTCACGATATGTTGACGAATCATGAAAACGATCATCATTCTCGTCTACTACGAGTCGATGATTCCTGTTGTATGTTCGTTGACCGCAGTCCAAGGGATTCGACGTCTTGACGAAGTTGCATATGGCACGCCTCGTGGAAGACGAACTAACAGGGCGACGTCCTCGTCCCCTGGGTTCTCCCCTCCGCCGCCGCGCACAATACGTCCTCTCCATCAACGCGCAGCGGCAGCGCAACGTGAGGAGTACAGTCCCGGTCGCGTCTCTCGTATATACTTGGCATGCATCCCCCGATACCGAGGAATCCTTATTGTATCGTTGCACGTGAGCGTAATGCACAAATATGAACTCGAGTCTCGGTTCTCACTCACCGCCACCGGTTCTCTCTTACTTCTGCTTTCCAAACCTTCTGAAACTTGGCGTACCTCTTGTTCTCGCTGGGAGCGCACCCGGCGACTTCTCATCCCGAACGGAGAGTACATCGGGAGCCTCGTGAGCAAAGGTTGCGATAACTTGGTCCTTCGTTCTCATATAACTGCGGAATAACCTACGTAAGGCATAATCTATATGTCCCGCGGAAGGAATTGCACATCAGAAGTTGAGGGCGTTGTGGCATGTATGAGATTGAATCCGTGCGACACGAAACTGGCTATTAATACAGTTACCGTGACAGCGAGTAACTTTGTACAGAAGATGCATCGAATACTGTGACCCCTGACGGTAGCTGATGTACATATTAATCGTTCTCGTCGACGAGACAACGAACGATTGTCTTAGCGTTGACGAGACTAACGTCGATAAAACGTGTTCCTTTAGTCTCGGAGACTATGGGTGCGGAAGCCAAAATTAGATAATTCCCAGGCGAGAAACGAACGTTGTTTCTTCGCCTATCGGTTTGCTCGGATTCTTCCGTGTAAGCAACTCGCACGAGCAATAGACACAAAGACAATAACACGATTTCTAACGGAGCCTTGAAACTTTTTGGCGTCAACTTTCGAATAGAAATTTTTATTAGATCAATCGACGTCTTACACGATTCCTGTGATTCTCTTACACAATTTCCTGGGTCTACAGTATTTTTAATCAATAATCGTAATCGTGTACAATCTTTTAAAAAATTGTTCATACGCGCTTTAAATGAAAAATTTGTATGAAAAACGGTGAAAATCGTCTGAAAATTCAATTTACCGTAAAATAAATCAGTTTACGTCAATAAATACGGCGAATACCGCAAGAAAAGTTCGAATTGTTTTGATTTTTTTCACTCTTGTCGGACAATCGAATGACATTCGATTATTAGTTTTTATTAAAGACTCCTTGTATCTCGCCGTGTTTCAGTTCCGTTTACCAGTGAAGAGTCGACTCCTCTCGCGATTCGTATCTCACCCTTTTTCCCAAAACGGCAGCCCCCATGCATCAGCGGCTCGCATAAACGTCGTCCGTTTCCCCACCCCTACCTTCCAACGGCCTAAAGAAGGGTCCCATAAAATCTTCCCCCTCGTCCCCCACGAACGCGATAAGAGTTATCTACGTTCTCTAATTGAAAGTTAATTGGTCCGGCACGGTTAGCGAGCCGTCGGAGGACTCGGGCTACAGTTTGCCGTGTCTCTTCGAGACCTTCTCCAGCTACTGGGCCGCCTGGGGCGGCAATTTAGGCACGAGAACTTACACCTACAATAACGACAAAGCGAGACGGTCCTATCGTGCAAACTGCACCTACACACAGTCGTATTATATCTTACGATCGTACATAGAATTCTCCAAAACGAAGCACACGGTAAAATTGACCAATGTACTCAACCCGCTTATGGCAATTCTTATTCGCAGCGGTTACTAAACCAGTCAGTTTCACCGTGCAGAAGCTTCGGTAGTGAATAGGGCAACTCGCGAGAGTAAAAGAGACAAGGGAACGGTGAATTTCCGGAAGGGGAGGGTTACACACGTATTATCCTGTACGGGGGATACCTGTTCCTGGGCTTCACGTGCTCGTAATAAAGTGGCTCTCTTACTTCGCGCTAATCCTCTTCGTCTCCCACTCTCATAGCGCGAAGCAGCAGCAGCAACAGCACGTATTACTAGAGGTAGCAGGGAACGCGTACGAGTATAGCCCGTTACCAAAGGGAACTCAACTACGGTAGATCGCTATCGGGGATACACTCTCGAAACAAGCTACGGTTAAACCCGAACGTTCTTTGCTCCACAAATCTTCGAGCGAGAAAGAGAACGGTAAAGGGAAATAAAAAAAAAAGGAAAATTGGGTAACAAAAGTGACTGGAAGAAAAAGTGTCGAGGAGAGTAAAAAAAAAAAAAAAAAAAATTCGAAGAGAAAGTAACGGTAGAGAGGGTTGTCTTTTCGTGGGGGTTGTGTAAACTGTACGGGCGACGAGTCCCGTGCCTCGTTTTTCGACAGTGAACATTTTCGCTGATACGCGGGTGAGCCATAGTGGTCCCCGAGGCTAGTCATGGAATTCGAAATAAAACAGCCCTCTAACTCCGAAGGCTTTCGCTCGCTACCTCGGTTAAGCGTATGCGGACTCCTGTAATTTTTCAAATTGCATCGCAGTCATTCATCCCCCCTCGGTCGGCGGGCGACGAGGCCCGCCGGTACATCGGGGCTGTCGTGGGGTGTCCTCTCTCTCTCTGTGTGTACACGCTGTATAGTCGGATGAACGAGTGAGCGAACTTCAGAGAAACGGAAGCAGTCCCGAGCCCTCGATTCGGTATTCTCACCCCTCGTACAAATGTAATAGTGGTACGGGGATGAGGAGGAGGAGGAGAAGCAGCAGATTCGAAGCCAAAAGCGGTAGGGCAACGACGACGAGGATGACACGCGGTATGGCTACTAACGAGAAATGAAGTTATTCGAGGATTGGGCTTCAGACGTTGCGCACAGATAAAGATGGGAACTCCGAATACAATAATAATAATCAAGTATAGCCATTCCGGGCTTTTATTGTCGACGATTATTACGTGCCCTTGGAGAGAGAGAACTCAGTGGCGAAGGTAGAAATAAGAGTCGGGGGGCGTGAGGGATGAAATTAACCGAGAAATAGTGGGAGGACGCACGACGAGTGGCAACGATAAATAATAACAAGCGAATGAATAATCGTTTCGCGGCGTGAAATAAATGGAGTTAAAAAAAACTTGGCCGAGATAACAGGGCGACAGAACTGCGAACCGGCGGTGTAGCGAAGATGGGAGAAGAGAGCGGGGTAAGAGGTGCCGGAGAAAGATAAACCTTTCTCTGCGCGCTGGTCGCGTGAAATATTTTGCGGTCGTTCGTGTCTCCCCCGGTGAGCCACGCAGCAGCAGTCGCCGCTACGACGCGTTTCGCATAAATCAAGACACCTTGGCAGCTCAAACACTTTTTTTTTTCTTTCTACAATAATTACTGCACTCATTTACCCTAATTACTGCGGCAATTAAATTAATTAACGCGGCATCATTAGCGAATTTATTTTCGATAATTCTTCTTTGAAATCGTGATGAGAAGGCGGATCTCGTTATGAGCCGATTGAAATGTCAGTGAATTATCGCAATGCATTGAAAGCATCATTGCCAAATCCGCGATGAAATTTATATCTGTTACGATGTAAAGAGTCAAAGATTCCTCGCCGACAGATTTTTTTGTATCGCGGCTCTCTGTAGATAATTCACTTTGCGGACGAGAAACGTGCGCACGTACATACCGCGTGATTCGTCAGGGTTCGGGGGTGAGTTAGAGGGGGTCTGCCGGGCGTCCATTTCTATCAATCGTTTTTTCTCTATGTCGGCTCGAGATGCAAGGTGGAGCGATCGATGTTTCCTTGCACCAGCTCGACCGAATAACAGAATGTAGATGTATGAGAAAAAAAAACAAAATGTGATGCACCGACCGTAAACGACCCTGCGTTCAGTTTTTTTTTCTCCTTGATGTTCACTAAGCGACTTTCCCTATGGATAACGAGCGGAGCTCCCCTTTCCCTTCATCTTTCTTCCTCTCATTCATTCTTTTTCCATCGCGAGTTTCCTACACCCCACGGGTCTCTTCCCACTTTGGGAGTATCGCGAGGCTCTATTATAATTAGGTTTTTTTCTTCAATTATGCCTGTCGTCGCAGGAAGATTAGTGGGTTTTTGTGGCGTACCGGCGTGTCTTTGCAGAGACGATGGCTTGGCAGATATTGGTGTAATTTTTTTTGTGCCGAGATAGAGCGGGGAACGTGGCATGCGGCTCTGAGTGCGAAGGAGGAGCGCAGGAACACAACATGGGTAGGCAGCCTCTGCTCTGTGGCACTTGTTTTCCGTCTAAAGACAAGCGGTTCAGACCTTTGGCACTGCGTTCTCTTCTCTAGGCTCCGGGCACCCTTCGCGCGAACGTCACTTAATTATTCCTCGAGCCCGAAGAAAAAAAAGACGATTCTCCTCTCTTCCCTTGTAACCTTGTTTTAGCCTTGTCGACGTAGGGGTGTCCCGTATACTTTAGTTCTTTTCTTTACAATTTATTTCGTTCTCTAAGACGATATCTTACATTTCGGCAGACTATTGATTATTTTATTTTTTAGACTGAAAAATAACGATCAGTTAAGAGAACTGATAATTAGTTGACGGAGCAAATAGTTAGTTATATTTAAGGGATCATTCTAGAGCAGTGTACAACGTCAGGAGACAATTTTCTTTTCAAGTAATTTTTAACCGCAAAAAAAATAAGTAAACAATATAAAAACAAACGTTAACATTTTTTTTTTCTGTTCGTCATGAGTGCTTTGATTTGACATAAAAAATCAGACTGATTAGCGTATTTTATCTATCGAAAAAAAAAATCGTGAAAATCAGCAATTTTTTATCAGCGCAGGACAGACCGGGAAACAGGCTGATTGCAGTCTTTCGACTAGCCTCGGCTTCCTCTATATACCAGCTAACTAATGCATAGTACAATATTATCAGGGGCACTGCACTGTCAGAATATTTGCTCAGTGTCGGTGAAATGTGCGTTATTGTATGAGAAACGTTGACACGTCTGTATTAGCTGAGAATTGGTCGAAAGGGATAATCCAGCTGGGTAGAAATTAACCGACAGCGCTCGTCGAAGAATTCTCGCAACGATGCATCTGTGCCTAGGCTACCGGCGAATCGTGAATAACTGCATTTGACGCTGATGACAGCACGCAAACTATGGAAATTCGAATGTACGCGTTTCGCGGTTTGCGAATCAATTCATAGGGTATGCACGGTGAGAGCCGTCTAATTGGAATGCCGCGTGTATGCCCCTCGTTCCGCGTTCGCGACAAGCGTATATAGAATCGCGGGTACATATAGCGTGCATATAGCAGCACACCCGCGGTACAGGCATGCAGCAGTCAGAAACGAACAATCGAGCTGTCGATTCGCGAACGCGCTGGTCCGCGTTCTGGCCTCTCGGCTATGCGAAAAGAGTCCCAACACAACCGGGCATGGAAAAGCGAACCGGACAGTCTCTGCGCGTCTCCGTTCACTCGTGTTCGTCTGTAAAAAACGACGCGTGTTCTCGTGAGCCTGACGCTCGAATAGACGAGAGTCACACACCGAACGAGGCTTTTGCACTCGTAGCGAAGGAAATTCTTCTGAGAATTGTCGAGGAAGTCGCTGACACGTCTCCACGACGATTCTTCTCTTCTAACGTTTCTCATTCTCGCTCGAGTACGCGAAGTTATGTTTGCAGCCTGAAGTACAATGTCGATTTGTATCCATGGCATTAGTGACGATTGTTTTTATCATTACCGATTCTTGCCGAGTTGCCGATGGGAAAAATGCTTTTTTATACCAAGAAGCAGGGGATCGAACACGCATTGAGAGGAAAAGTATCGTCCGGGGATTCCCGCAATTGGGATACAATGGGGAACGCGATTTGCGGAGAAAATCTGGCCGATCGTTCGACCAAGCGCCGCGCGCCCGCCAGTTGATTAGACTCTATTTACCGGAGCCTGTGGAGTTTACCACTGACGACGGCACAACACACTGTCGCTTCTTTCCATCTTTCGATTTCGCTCGATCTACCGCGACCCTTCTCCGCTTTGGAGCCCTTGCCCCACCCCGTCCCACGGATCGTTCGAGCGAGTTTTCATCCCCTTTTGCGGCCAATCAACCACCATACACGAGGCCACGCGTCTTCGGCCTCCGGCGTTCGATAAACTTCGCCTCGGGCATCGAGTCTACCGATCTCGTGCACATACAGCTCGCACACTAATGCGACACATGTTACACAATGTGCCAGTTTTGCGAGACGTTTCGAAGTCGGGAAAATAGCGAGTATTTTGGTAGCGCGAAGAGCGAAGGGGGGGAATCCCGGCCTAGGATGCGAAATAACGGGCATAGACCCTATCGACGGAGCAATCAAATTGCACCCCAGTTTCCGTGCCTATGCCTTGGCCCTGTACTGTGTACGCGATGTTTCGGCTACAGACGGAATAGAAGGAAAGCTCGAGAACTCTCGCTGTGGAGACATCCGACGAACTTTAAAATCGAATAAAGCCTATTTAAAATAACAATACGCCCAGTGTCGGGTGTGCGGGTTAAATATTGTTTCGTCGGGCGTGGACAAGAGACAAGAGCCCCCTACCACCTACCGGTACGAGAGAGCGAGAATGGTCGACGGGAAACACCCCTCCTTGTTCAACGGGAGACAGTCCTACGGATTACCATACGGGATCGGGTTACGAAAATTTGGTTATCCGGCACCGCTGCTATGCGCCACACCCCTACCCCCTCGTGCTCACTTCTATCTGTATCGTCGACTACTCGGCGGCTCATACCGTTACGAGAGCACCCTTTAATATATTAATCAATGAGGGAGAGAATAATGAAATTTAGCCGGTGAAGTGGATAGGATTTGTTGTTATCCCCGTTGAAATTTTGCCGACAAATTTATTGTAACCTCTTAAGTCACATATTTATTATTTTGTAATATTAGGCAGAAAAGTCTGTTTTTCCCTTAGTAAAAAATGTGATAAGATACTTTTTTTTTTTTTTTTTTGATAAAGAAAATTTTAGAATCGATTAAGCGGCCGCAGCTCCGCAGCTTAAAGAATTTTCAGTCTCCTCGCATGGCACTTTGGGATGCGCGCTCTAACCGTGACATTTCGAGGAGTCAGAGAGGGGGGGGGGCTTCCCCGGGGAGCGAAGGGAGGCAGCTTTATCGCCTTCTCTTGGTGCTGCTGGCGAAGAATCTCAATGAGCATTAATGTGGGTCAAACAGCTGATCGGTCGGATCGATGCATATTCGTTTGTAACATAATCTGTACACGTGCCATGCTGATATATACTGTTATACTTGTAACATTGAACATTAAGCAAAGTCTCGATAGCGATTACACTACCGATCGAAGAGGCGAGGAATGAGAATTATAAAAAAAAAGAAAAAGGTGAAGGATGGAGAGTCGAGTCGATCGCGACGACTCGGCCGCACGCAAGAAATCGGATGACCGCGTGAAATCGCATTGTTGCATAAAATAGGATGAATGCCGAAGCTCGAGGTGAGGAGCAGCGAGAAGAGATAGAAGGGAAAGGGGTCCAATGTGGTGTGAAATAGCCAATCGCTCATTCTCCTTCGGAGAGCCCAGTAGCAGTGCCAAGCGAAGGCAGCTTGCTATACTCGAGCTTCTCGCCTCGCTGGTCATCCGGACTTCGAGGGATCTCCTATTCTATCGAGATGCGTCGTCGGGAATAAGAAAAAAATAAAATAAAAAAAAAAACAAAAAGGGAATATACGAAAGAATCGACCGATGTGCCAGCGAAGGGCAAAGATACGGGGTGCTACTATAGTAATATATTATAGCGTCTGGATAGAGAAATCGAAGCTGGAATGGTATATATAACAGCATTGAGATTCCTTCGATAAATCATCGAGGAATGCCCATAGTCGGTGTGCCCACTCGAGTGAATGCGTTCACACGGTTTTCGCTCATTTTTTTTTATTCCTCGATGCGAATTGTTTTACCTGGTAATACCATTACTGTTGTATCGGTGACATGAGACTATACAATTTTAGTATCGCGATGAATATTAGAAGCTCGTAGCAAGTGAAAAAAAAATGTATATATATATATATATTAACCCTTGAATCTAAAAAAAGCGGCGACGTGGCGCTGTGGAAACTCAAAACGCGTTGACTGCGAACTGACGAGCTGCTCCGAAAACCGGATGCGAGTTTGCTCACTCGCACGCACCTCGTCGAGAGTCTCCCTCTTCGAAGCGCGGTTGGTAGGAACGTTGCGAGCATTAGCATGCGTCCCGCGAGCCTACATATTTTGGGGAGTCGACGCGTGGAATACCAATATTACGCTTTGACATTCCAATAAAACGCGGCCGATTTGTTTACGAGGATGTCCGTCGAGCTGACTACCTGCCTTGTCTGTCTACATATCTGTACCTGACTCTCCGCGTACTCGCCATGGGCTTTACCACGATCGCGTATGTATGCTCGCGCAGTTGACGTGTAATAAAATATTTTTAAACACTGACAACTGAGGATGACCGTATAGGGATCTTTTTTTTGGAATATAATTCGTGACGAACGCACAAAAAAAAACACGGTACGATTGGTATCGAAGTAATCAAAGGGTATTGTCGATTTTTTCAGCTGCTATCCGAAGCTAAAACAGTAAAAATCTTATGAACTACAAATCGCGTAGGAAATAAGAAAAATGGCTAATTGGTAATTGGTTGGATGGTAAATTTTTTTACTATGTGTATTACAATGTTTTAATACAACGCAAAATAACATGGTGCGGCTTAAGACGTGCTGCAGTACAATTTTGTAAGATCTGAGAGTACCATCCGACGAACAGGAAATCGGGAATTGCACGAATAAGGTTTGCGCGTTCTGCATTTGTAGCGGCGGAGTTCTAATGTCGTGAGGCTTGTTCCGCGTAGAAGGCCTCTCATAATATAGTAACATTATACACGTCGGTATGTGAAGATTGACTCGACGCGGTCTGTCGTCTTGTTACATCGTCCACCGGAGCGTCCAGCCGCAAAACCACACTGGACCGACAGGGCACAGACGCGCGGACTCTATACATCAAGAGTCCTTCTACTTTCTCGTCAATGTGCCTTCGGCCACATCTATTTTTCTATTCGTTGCCCGTGCCTACGAATCTTCCCGCTGTTTCTGTTCTCTGCCTTCGGCTTCATGTTCTCAAGATACAAGAGTCAAGGATTTTTACTGAATTTATCTGGGATGCTGAGGGGGAAAGATTCGTAATTTCCTGGAGCGAAGAAGCATCGACGCTTCTCAAGGATGTGCTGAGAGAAAACAATGCGAAAGACGAGACCATTGCGATACAATAGTTGACATTGCGCTCATCGGCTACGTTTTTACCAGCGGGAAGAACAATTCCATCGTTCGTTTCCTCTTTTGTCTTCTATCTGAAAAGTACCTGCCGTACCTGCGCGGGCGCGTGGAGAACCCGCTATGTTGGAGCGACAGGTCCTATTCGTCCGTATAGAACACCAGCTAAGCTCTCCTCAATAGCGTAGTTCCTGCTGCTCCACTTGGACCGGCACGGGGTCCTCGATATCTCGGGTACCGATCTTGTTTCCCTTGCGTCGTGCTCGCGCCCGTTCTTTCTCACTTCTTCCCTCGGTACCAGTCGTCGCAGGATACAGATACTATTCTCGTATAACGGTAAGCAGTGTCCGACGATATATTACCGCGGAGGCCTCGTGTCACGTCGTAACGTCTCTTTCCGTATCCGAGATCTGCTTCACCGTAACCAGATTCGATCTTCAACCCCCTTTCGACTAACTGTACTTAAAAAAAAACTATAACCGTGTGCCGTTAAAGCTCTGCAACGAGATGAAACTTTATGAATTCCGAGATAAAATCCAATTGTGGATGACGGGATGGGTTGATTGAGGAGCTCAGAATACGCGCAGCATCCGTTGCGTTAACGATGTTTCTTTCCGGAGTTAAAAATCTCGTTGGACTCAATTTTTCTTTTTTTTTTTTTTGGTATTTATGCATCTCTCGGAATAACTGTAGCTGGTCAGGAAAGTATTGCTAGTTGCAGCGCTGCCTCAGGTCAAGAATCGGCACCCCTCGTAACGCATTCGGTTTTATGGTCGTACCCGGTGATCATGACCCTTGTTTACATCTTGCTGCGAGTCAAACCCTTGCAGCTACCCTTTTTTTTTTCTCCACTTTCTTTCTCGGTTCGTTTCGAGGATTATGCGATGATCTTGGCTACCGGTTAGAGACATCGTATCCGGAGGCATCCAACAGTTCGAAAAAAATTCGAGGACCAAAGTCACAATTCGATGGTGCAAGATAATCTCTCGGTGGCGAGGCGTCAGGCCACAACCGTAAAGTTTACCTTTCACCTACCACGGTTTGTCCCTTTTCGTGTTCTCGATATCCCCGAACAGGACTCCGGATCCACCCGTATCGTCGGAGATAGAAATCCGCACCTTGCACTCTCACCGCGGGACATCTCACTTTTCTCCGGCTCAACCCATCCCATTTCTCATTTATCTCACTTCCTATTCTACGGCAATCTTGTATAACGACTTTTTTAGTGTCCCGTACAGTTTTTTTTTTTTTTTCGTCGACATCGACGACATTTTTTCTCTGACATCGCCTTTCTTTTGTTTTCAGAACTTTCTTTTGTTTCTTCCGAGAACAGGTATACCTGTCGATGACTTCTTTTTTTTTTTGTCCACGCTGACCAATGGAAGGTCAATGAGTTATTGATTTTTTGTTCTTTTTTTTTATGGTGCTGATGATTCTTATTTCATTCGGACGAGAGAAAGAAAGCGAGAAAAGACAATTGACGAAGACTATTTATTTTCTTTACACGGTAGAGCCGTCGCCGTTGTCGAGAGGGTGAAATAGCGTAGGAAATAAAGAACGTGTGAGAGAAAGGAAAAAAAGGAGTGTTGGAATCATTCGATTCGCTTCCCTTCGCTTCGACAGATCTTTCCCCCATACGGTACGACATCGAAGTAGTCAAGAGCTGCAGAGAAGAATGCTCTCTGAGGATTTGGAACGCGTCAAGGTATCCTGCACTCTGGATACAGTTCGACTGAATCGGGGGATTGTGGACTATATCCAGCATGCAAGAAACGAGGGCGAGGGTCCCCGCCAAGGTCGTCTACTAATTTGAACGAATAGCCAAACTCCCTTAATTCTTTCGAAATTCTCCCTTTTGTATCGTCGTCGCACTTCTTACACTATCCTAGGCAGCTCGTCACTCGAGACCAAACGTCGCTCGCACTATCATTATTACCAGATACAGATGCGAACGAGCATTCGAAAATGTTTGAAATTTTGCGATGGAAGAAATCGTCAGCTGGGAGAACCAATAGTTGGGATGAATCTTTAAAAAAAAATGGATGGATGGATGGGCCACCTGTTAGTTTTCTCAACTAACTGTTAGTTTCTCCAACTAACTATTAGTATTTCCAACTAACTATTAGTTTTTCCATCTAATCGTTATTTCCAGTGTGTTTATCCACGCTGGATTCTCCATAACGGATAAGAAAAATGACAAATCGATTTCCTTCTTGGACGAGCAGTGTTTGATTTTCTTACAGCAACGCTTCTGACGCGAGAGCTCTCGGCAGAGTTTGCCTAATATCCACGGATATCGCGATAAAAAATAGGTAAACAAAATCCTTCTGATCCCCGTTGGCCGGTTGGTAAAGATCGCACGAACGATCAGGATCAGTGCAGGACCAGCGTGTTCGGACTGCTGAAATATATATATAGTTTCGGGATATACAAGAAGCAGCAGCTGTATATTTATCATGTAAGCGGGCAATTTAGGAACGATCATTTTTCACGGGGTGACTTGACTTTGGCTCGCGCCGGGGTCGTCGGGCGTTATCCCTGGGACAGGCAGCAGCAGCTTGTGGGGGTAGTGTTATTGGCCGGCGGCTACAAGCGAGAGGAAAACGGACATCGCCCCACCGAAGCGACGGCCATGGCGACCTTCTTCGTCTTCTTCTTTTCTTCTTTCCATGCCGGGCGTCTCTCCTGACTGACTGATGGTCTTTCGTGTGCTTTCCGGCGAGCGTGTCTCGCTTTCGCGCGGGTGCCCCCGACGCTTCATCCATACGTGACCCGGTTCACTCTTTGCTGCACTCTATATGCTGATGAGAGGCTACGATAGCATCAGCTCCAATACTCGAGCTTCGTAGCTCCCTGTGCCAAAGTCCCGAGTCATTGGTCACGCGAATTTACGCTGAACAATTCATCCTTGCATTTCCGGAGAAAAAAAAAAGCCGCTGATGCTTTCTCGTGATGCATTACATTCCGGAAAATTGAGAAAAAGGCATTAGGGGCTTATTATTAGATATTTTCTATCAGATATGTTAATGAGGTTGTAAACGGCCTGTAACTTTAAAAGTCTCGCAATTAGTATATTTCATTGAGATGAGAAACGAGATTCTGGCGCTTGTGGGGGAGAGGAAGTCTTCGTTCGAAAGAGTAACTGGCTGCCGAGGGAACGAAACACGAAGGTGTAGTATAATAAGAAAGTGAGAAAGCGAGCGAACGTCCCCGTCGGGCAGTCGGATAAAAGAGCCCTTCCAGCGCCTCGTCGTTGTCGCGGAGCAAAGGATAGGGCGAGGAAACCGAGTACACGAGAGTAACGGCCTGTTAAAGATAAGGAAATGAGGTGTCGCACGACCCGGAGCGCGCAGCAGGATAGACCCGAGAGGAAGAAGTGAGTGCGCCACGTCCGGAGAAAGAGTCGATGCTCATCTCTCGTGTAGCACAGAAAAGAGGCACCGGTCCCAAGCCCTTGGCTTATAACACAGTCTTCTTTCCTCCTTCGTGTTCGAGTTTTTGGAGCACCCCTCGGGGATTTGGCAATACCCCCCGGGCGTCATGGACTCTCTGCAACAGAAGAGAGCGTTGGCCCTTCTTCGCTGCCTTTTCGAATACCTTTACGCTCGGACGCCTCACGCTTTCGATGCTGCTGACCCCTCGGGCTAAGGGAGATAGAAAGAGGAAGAAAGGGCAGAGCTTCGATAGATTCAAACCCTTCTTTTTCAACTCAGTTGCCTATTCGTCGCTCGAGCGTTATCGAAGGTCCGAAATAGTGACTCTGTCATTCTTTAACTGAGTTAACGAAGAAAAAAGATTCACTGACTATTGTCGAGTATCTTAATTTGTCATTAAAAAAAATCGATAAAGAAAAATTCTTGTGCATTTATAAAACCAAACAACAGCTAAAAAAAAGTATAAAAGCCGTGGTTTGAATTTTCACGATAAATAAAAATGAGCAAACGGTTCTAAATTCGAGATAACGTTATTGACAAGGTTGTGCTCGCGAAGGAATTTTCCAGTTAAACAGACTGAGACATCGATTGAAATGGCGCAATGAAATAACAGTGAATTGAAATCGAAGATATTGGAGTATCGATTTCGCTAAAACTAATTCTCGTTCGATTACCTTGGGGTACTTGAGATACAGAGTAGCTATACAGTTTATGGATAGGAAGGAGCACGGGGTAGCGGAGGAAGTGAGTTTCGGGGGTAAGCGCGGGTTCCGTAAGTCGGTAGAAGGTCGACGTTAACCGGGCAAATTCTTATCTCTCTCGGCGGGGGTGGGTGGACTACGGGGCGGGTAGCAAATATAACTACTGGGAAAAGGGACCCAGTCGGTAGTGAGGTAGATAACAGTGCACCGCGGACGATCTAATCTCGTCGCTGATTTAACTCGCTTCATAATTCTACCGACCTAATCTCAATCCACGATTGTCCCGCGTATAAGCATGCGTTCTCCTGTTATACAATACGTATATATACACACACACCGTATACATATTATATATATAGTACCACAACCCTTGGCGGTTTACTGCGCAGTATTCGCGTAGCCGAAAATTTGCATATACATTTAATTAGGCGAGCGCGGAGGCGCACGCGAGCTTATATTATATGATTGTTGCATAATATTATAATAACGAGAAGAGAGTACACGCGGAATTGCGTTGCCGCACGAAACTGAAGGACTCCTCCAACTCGCTTATTTTACCACGAGAAAAGTTCCGACAGAGTCAGACTCGTGCAATAATAATTATAATTACGAGTCACAAAACACGCGTGGCTTCTCGTCGCCGGCAAACGCGGGAGCGAGTATTCAAAGCTCGTAGTCGTAAGTTTCATTGAACCCTTGAAAGCATCATAACTGTCGACCGTATATAGTGTGAGGCGTCCTGTGCACTATTAGTTAGTATAGATCAAGAATCTTTACCTGCGCGGATACACGAGACACCGCTACAAGATATATCTCGGATTAGATAAGAGGGATGCTCGCGGAGAGCAAGGGACTGTTTCGCACAACCCTCTCCCGGAACGCCGGACAAACCCTAATAATTAACCCTTCACCAGGAGACAACTTTCCTACCCCGTTCCGGTGCTCACCCTCCAACATTCGCATTCGCCCTCGCGCCTCCAACATTTCACTCCGATCTCTCCTCCAACTTCTTTTTCTTCAATAGGTATATACCCAACGTTTTGCGGTGCAGCAAAAGCGAAGCCTCGTCGATTTGCTGGTATATTACCTTTTTGTTTTGTAAGCGCCGAGAGCTTAACTTTAACGAGAAAACTCCGCGACGACGAGCGGGAGTCGATGCCCGGATCTATTTTTGGTGACATTCGTTTACGCAGCGCTAGAGGGTGTCGGGGATTATCGTTACAATGTCATTAGACGACAGCGAAATTAGATTGGTGAGTGCGTGTGTGAGTAATAAGAAGCGTTCCCGGATTTCCTGGGATTGAGGTCGTCCCGCGCGTTCCGGTCACAACCGATGATGTCGAGAAAGCGCGCAGGCGGATGCGGAACCTCTTATAGTATTTGAGCTGTGGGCATATATAGCTCGCGTGTCAGCGCGTGCGCGGATCGTACAAGCGAACTCGCAGCACCTTAAAGCCCAGCAATCATGTTGCATAATACTCCTATTAGATAACATAATCGAAAGTGGATTTATGGTGGGCCATCGTGCTGCTCAGGGACGAACGAGAGAGGAGGAGGGGAAGCCGGAGGCATAAGGCGAACGGCCCCTTGCGCCCGAATGCGACCCGTCGCACAAAACCCTCCGAGGCTTCGATGGTCTCTCTCGCTCACTGAGATTTTCAGATTCAGCAATGAGGAAACACACTTCTACGAATATTTTTGCTACTCTCCGTTATGACGAATGCCCAGCCGGGTGATTCGTGAATCCGAGACAACGATGAAGAGTGTTATTTAGGATTTATTATTATTATTATTTGTTCATTATTCTAGGATATGCAAATACAGTTTTTTCGCGAATAATTTTAAGGCTTCTTTCGCTTCAATGACAACCGGAAATTGCCGTATGTGCACGCAATAGCGTCAGGCCACGATTTTTATTTTCCAGTAGTCGGCGTCGAGACGCCACTGCGTCTCTTAATTACTTAATAAAAAACGCCGCAAAACGAATCCCGAAGTATCTCCCGACAAAACAAGCCGTTCTCGTTTAGTTATTATTAGATTAATTTGTTTAATGAAGGCACACGGTAGCTGTTGTTGCTAATTATGCAAGAGATGCCTGTGTACAATTTGTTCTCGTCTTGATTAACAGTTGACGTTGTGGCCATTGTGGGCGCACAAACGTCGGTAAATATCCGAATTACGTGCGGCTCCCAGGCGTCGCGAAGCTTTCCGCATACCGTGAACGTTCGCACGCTCACGGTAGCGTGTTGGTATTAGACCGGAGGAGCCCGCGGACTGCTGTACGTAGCAATGGCCCAGTTGTCAACTTCTCGTTGGACGCTCCATTCGAATGCAAATCGGGCATAGCTCTGCCGCGCGTTGGGCGAGGCGCAAAACGCGAATGTTCGAACGCCGAGTCCGCGACAGAGCTCGACGGCATTGCGGAGTTGAGACGAGAGACGGCACCGGTCGCATTTACGAACCCCATTCGTTGCGTACCATTCGGAAAATAGGTTTGAGATTTTACTTTTTTTTTTTTTCAACCTCATCCGTACTTCCAACAACGACGCCCCATCGCTGCCCGGCCGATCGTAAAGAATCCTATCTTAGTTTCTCACGTAGACACTACGAGTTGAGTGGAAAAGTTTTATCGATTTCGGCCACTTACTTTATCCTTCTCGGGGCCCTTTTGCCCGTAGTATTCTACGATCCAATCGCGGTCTTAAAATCCATTCGAATTACCGACAAACAGATGGATCCGAGTAATTATATTTTTGTCCGGAGTAAAAAGTTCGCGAGGCGATTGGAAATCGGGGATTCCCATTAGGGAATTCAACGGGTCCCGCAATTCTCATCGCAAGGTGGTAACAGAGTGTGTCAAATTCAGAGACAAATTTCACGCTTGGATATAGCGAACTCGTGAAACTTGAGGGACGCTTTTGAATCCCTAGAAGGACCGACAAGTTTACCTCTGTATTTGTTTCAACCTCCCCATTTGCCCCATCAGCCGCAAAAGTACCACTCCAGTCTCCACGCGGCAAGTACCATAACGCGCCGAGACAATTTTCCTCGCTCTCTCACTCTTTTTAAAGTCCCGAACCGGATTCACAAAATAGATGTACCCTAACCGAGTATCTCGCTACGGCAAATCGCTTTTTAAACTTCAGATCCATCCCACCCCGCAGCGAGTTAATATAAGAGGATATAATAGAGAGAAAGAGTGTGGGTCTCTTGTTGCTCTCCCCATCTGCTACTGAACGCTCTGATCCTGGCAGTAACAGTCTTAAACGGCCGTTACATATTTTCCGACCGATTTCCCGCGACAAACTCCCCCTCGTCCCCGCCACGGCGCTTCGCGTCGCGGGTATAAGCGCTAGTGAGCTTCCGCAGCTTCTCAGGGCATCGCGTATATTTCGTCTTATTTTTTTTTGCTTTTTCTTGCGCAAAGTAGTCAATATTTTCATGAAACTTCATGAAATACATCATACAAAAAGTTCAGTTAATTATTTATTTGTTTATTTTTTCTATGAAGTCAATTTTTTCGTTAAAGGGGATGATTCGTTTACGACGATCTCGCAGGTGCGAACATTCAACGAGTGTAAGAAAGTTGAGACTCGAGATGGTACTTCTACGATCGTTGAGACCCGACGTTAAGGATGTCTTTCAAAGTGGTTTCTTCGAACGCATTATAACTCTCTAAATGATATACCTCGTAGAGTTATCATGAGCGAAGGCTCGTTAGACACGAGTCCGTTAACTAACCATTTAGATGCGACACTCGACGCCTATTTTTACGGTCTATTCGCTTCAACGGTCGAGAAGTCTCCTCGAGTGTTTGTTCTAAGCGCATAATTTCGCAGCGCGAGCTCAGCTGCATCCTAGAAAACTACTTCACGACTGTCTCATAGCTATATAATCTTAACCCTTCGAAGCATTTCTCATATTGTGTCACCGCTTTCAAATTCGGTTTTTTTCACGACTCGTAAATGTGTTTTTAAGTGCCTGTCGGCGATCGAAATTTTTTTTTATTAGTTTTTCAGGAGATCAATGACAATTAAAAGAAAAAGTCTATCGAGGCGCTTTGCTATTCGCGTGGCCAAGAAATATTTTTTTTTTACAATAAATGAAAGATTGAAAAAGTCGAAAAAATTGCTACCTATCGACGTTTCATTGATTATCGAACCAGTAATCTCCACGTCGCTATCGTTATCACAGATTCTCGAATAGAATTCGTCCAAATAAAGGGCATCGAACGAGAATCCTCCCGATTCGCCTTTCGACGCGTATCACGAAGCGGCGAGGAAGAGGACAGAGCTCCTCTACCCGCAGGTTCGTGCCGTGAAACTCGAATGGACGCGAGGCACGCACGCGGCTCGCCTGCAGAGCTCTCTGCGCCCAGGTAAGACGTCTCGGGCCGAGCGAGTCCAGTTATGAATGAAAACGATGAATGGAACGTATACGCGGTCGAACGTGTTCGCCGGCGGCGCGTGTGTCCCGCACTCACCCGTTCTCGCAGCTGCATCGAGATACCCCCTTCGCGTCGATGAGCTAAAATGAAATCTACTACGGATTTCATGCCGCATATCAAGATCAATTGCCGTTCCTTTAGATCGATAATATACTCTTTAAAATGTATCGCGATACTTTTTTTTTTTCTCGGCACGAATGAATGAGTTGTATTTACTTTAAAGTAGAGCAGAGTAAAGCTTTTGGATTGCACTACGATAAAAATAAAATATTTTATTTTATTTTAATAAAATTAAAATATTGATTTTTGATAAAATTTCATCATGAAAATGTCGAATCCGAAACATTCGTGAGTGGCGTTAATGAGTTGCAAAAATATGTGTCGTGTTTGAGGGTCAAAAATAAAAAGTTTAACGAATGAATTTCGCATAGCCATAGAGGGAGGACACGCGAGTGAGAAAGGTCGCTGACTGCGCGAGTGAAGGGACGAATGGAATGGTAGAGGTCGTGAAAAAAAGAAGAGTGGGAGGTAGGAGAACACGAGAGGGAGAGTATGACACTCCCAGCGTGCAAGGGTCGTGTCTCCCTTCGACAAAGAAATCGTTGATTGAATGCATGATTGCTTCCGGTATTTATACGAATTTTTACGAGTTCCATGCGATACTCCGATGGAATTATTCAAGGATGCCTGTCACCGTGGCGCACAGAACTTGACGAGGCTTACGTCGTCGGCAGGTTTACATCGCGATGTTTGAGGAAAAAAAAGGAAGATCGTCGCTGAGTTATTCTCGGAGATTCATTAATATAAATCGATATTTGCATTCGCGTGTAATCGAGACGCTTTCTTGAATCGTAACGACGAACGCGTTAGTACGCAGTACGTAGAAAAAAAAAAGAAATAGGAAACGAGAACGTTCGAGTAATCTGTAAATGTTTGAGATTTTATGGGACTTTGCCGATTCGACGAATATATATCACCTCGTTGACCTCCATACTTAACTTTAATGTTTCGTACTTAGCATTCTCCTTTGGCCTTATTTTCTTATAGCATTGGTGGCCCTAAAAAATAATTGTGGGCGACGACCGACAAAAATTGTCAGTACAACTGTATTCGATTATTAATAAAAAAAAATGTAAAAATTAAAAAGCAACGCATTTTCCATGAAGGAACGAGTCTAATAGCGGAATAAAGGATGCGTTTTATCAATAAGAATTTCTATATGGGTTATCGACTCTATCAGAAATCTTCTTTTATCGCGTTAGTGAAGGGAGGCAACTGTCGTACCGACGTCGGAGTCTTTGCAAAACTGTAGCTCCGTTTTCTTCCGCATGGTGGCCGACGTTCTCCGTTCGCGGGGGATTCAGTGCATTATTCGTCTGAGCGGCGATATAATGCTTTTTTCTACTGACTATAATATCTGAGACTCTCGAGTGGAGTTCACATGCAAAAAAATTATTAAAAAATTACTAACAACATTTTTTCGCAGATAATTTTTGTGTTATCGTTCATGTAAACTGTTAACGATCTCTGCAAATTTTTAGACGCAAACTGAAAATAATTATGAGTGGAATAAACTAATAATTAATTAGCAAAATTACTTTTTGGAAAATAAAAAATGTATTTAACCAACTGACTAATTAGTTTTCTCAACTAATGGAAAAGTTTTTCCAAATCAATTTTTTTCAGCGGCCAATGCACGATAATAATGTTAAAATATTTAAATTCGCTTTTTTAACGGTACTTTCTTTCGTGGTCCGTCGATTATAGCATAAGAAAACTAATAGCAAATTTTGGGGAATCGGGCGACGCAAGGCACCGCGATATCGTTCGGCGGCCAGGGATCACGTATAATCCACGCTAATTGAGTGCGGATAGGGCTCGTTGACGTCTCCTTCATTACACCGCAGGAGGTAAAAGAGAGATGGGGGACTTTGGGACGAAGAAGGAGAGAAAGTCTCGGGGTCTCATCCCGACCGCACAATGATTCGCAACAAACTTAACTTAACCGCCGTCACGTCTTTTACCGAGACTTTAGCGTGTTCCCGACTCATTCCCGGACCGTCACGAATTTACAGAGAATTAAATCGTTCACCGCACAGCAACAACAACAACGACAAAAAAGATATTTTAACACACTCTCAGGTTGTTTCGGAGGAAGTTTCTTCGAGAAAGAGCAGAAAATCTTAGGGTTCTTCGCCCCGGCAGAGAAATCTCTTTGAGGGTTGCGTAGCGGTGGGAGTTGTGGCTTTGAAAATCCAGGACTCTTCGTGAAAAATATGAATAGATTATCGACACGGGCGACAGAGGACATTCGGTGACGTTGGCTGTTGCGCTGTGCGAAGCGCCGTGGTTCCCGGAGCGAGGAGGATGGTAGCGAGCGAGGAACCCCGACAAAAGCTCTCTCGGTCTCCTTACGGCTTTTCTTATTAAGTTCACATTTTTTCGCAAAGTGGCGCGGAGCACGGCGCCGCACTTGGAATACCAATGAGGACTGCGCCTCGACGTCGAAGCATCCGCGACGCCGTCTTCGGAGCTACGATGTCACGAAGGGGGATAACATGCGACACGAGTGGCCCGATGTCCTTTTGTCGAGAATCGAGAGTCGATTTTTCGATTTTGGGCATCGAACATATTTTTTTGTTTTTACACACGACATAGTAATTGAGGGCCTGGAATTCTAATTTAGATAGGATTGAGGACCAAACAAAAAGATCGGCGGAATCGGTATCGGTAATATAGGGAAAATTTATTACCAGAGCTTATCGTTATCGTGAATTAAAGAGTACGCGTCTCTACGCTGCGATACAAGGTAATAAATTGTTACCGAAATATTCGCCAACTTCTGCGGTTCATTAAGATTGTACGACTCTCGTCGTACGGTTACGTAACGCAGCATTCTGGAATCTCGCCAGAGTTCATGAAAAATCCTAGTCGACGAGATAGAGCGATCGCGAATCGGGCAGACTAGAGGTTCGAGGGGTTCGAAGCGAAGTCGAGGAAAAGGTCGACAAGTATAAGGGACACCAGCTGGCGGTGTCTTGTCGAAGGCATTAATCATCCAAGTATCTAAATGACGGGATTCCGATGTATTACCATATAAATGACATCATATTTCTGGTCAGGTTTCCCCAGTTTGTCGGGGCAGCCCTGGCGGTTCTCCTCTCGTGTGATGTATGGAGGACGGCATATTGGCGGTGCCACCCACCTACTACATCACCCCTATCGCGTCGAGCTCTCGCTCGCTCTTTCTGTCTCACGCTCGGTTGACTAACACTATCGGCTATTGCGATCGTCGTCATCGTATTGGTACCTCAACTCTGACGTATCAGAAATGAAAGTTATTATTCTTGTTTCTCCGTAATTCTTAGAATTATTATACTGCCACATTAATTCTAATTAAATAAAAATAAAATAATATGTTTTAAATTTTACGAAAGTTTCTTAAATTCACAGTGAGTATTTGAATTTTTCGATTAATTTGCCGATTTTGCCAATTAAACATTTGCGGATGCATTTAATTTAGAATAATTTTGAATACTGGGTATTTATCGAAATTTTATAGCACATTGGGACGAGATTCAGTCTTCTTGTTGCTCGATCGAGTTTAAATAATATTCATCCATAATCCCGAGTTATCACGAATTATAATTTTTCACTTAAAATTAATGCCGTAACGATTTTCAAGTCAGATTGATGATTGCTCAATTCGCACAATTTCATAGTCCGTAGGATGTTAGTGATCAGAATCTCGGCGATGCGTTTCGCGTTCGCCGCGTCTAATTCAAGCATTGGCTCTCTCTCGCCACGCCGCGCAATGAGACCTTCCGTACGCTTTGCCGCGGTGATGTACAATTTGCAGATGAGAGGCTTCGAGCCTCGCGCGCTAACGTTGATTCTCGTTATTCGACTCGGTGGGCGCGCGTTCGCTCTCACTAACGGATGCGTGCGTTATTCGACAAAGATTATTCCACTGGGAAACGTGTAAGCCGGTGAAACGTACACAGGTGTTGCGACGTCTAACATACAAGCGGCGAAAGAGGACCGAGAGATTGTGCCGCGAACTACGAGTTTGATGCACATATGCATTTCTGGGGTAATTTCAACGATACGATACGGAGAAATCTTCCGAAGCGAATTCTTCACAAGTTTACTTCTGGTCTTTGGCATTATCGAATCTCCTCGGTATCTCGGATCGCGGCACACGTGTACGAGAAATATCATTCGTATAAGGAACTTCGAGAGCCGAAGCATTATTGCGAAATTATTTCCGACCATATCGCGGAGTTATATATCTTTCGATTCGCACAACCTAATTAATAATTGTATCTGACGTATGTAATATGCGACTGGTAAAAAAAATATTAACAATCTGGTAACGGTAATTGATTCGAAAGTAACGTTACCGCGCAAAGGCGCAGGGGGGTGAAAAACAAAAAAGTTTACTTCATCGACAAATTAAGAGAATTAAGGCGCTCGACACCAATATATCAATGGAATTTCGATTGGGCGACTTTCCATTCCGAGATACATATGTGAAAATATATATATATCGACATGTGGTGAAGCAAAGTATACATATGCGCACACGCGTGCAGCGGTCTCGTATATAAAGCGGCGTTCACCCGTGTACCGCAAACCCGAGTGAGACGGGCCAAGCGGTCTCTCGCGGGTATATTTCAATTATTAGAGGGAATTACTCGGAGCGTCCATCATCTTCTACACTTATTTTCTGTTCACGACCACCGAGAGGCCGCGCGCCCGCATTCAAACTCCGTCTCTCTCTTATGCGCCACGTTCGAGACCCGGCGAGAGTTTCTCGTCTCTGACTTAAGAGAGCTAAGGAAACGCGCGCGGCGCGGTGAGAGACCTAAGCCCGAGCGAGGAGAGCGCAAACTCTTTTCTCTATGGGTGCCTTCTCGCGAGCCTCCATGGAGATGATCCTACGAGGGGTTATACACCGAGAGAAGCTGCAGCAGGCATCATCAGAGCGCATCATCAGAGCGGTGAGAAAATAGCCTTCAATTGTGATTACAGGGGCGGCGAGGGTTCGCCTCGGTGGATCGCGTCGGCTCCACGCCAGCTATGTGCTGCGATATGCGTCCGTCCGGGCAAAAGTCCCTATATATACTATATATATACATATATGGATATAAATGTGTGCGCTGCGATGTCCAGTTTGTACGGTGTCCAGTATCCATTTGTCTCTCGTTCGCATGCAATGGTCGAACTGTGTATTGGATACGCATACATGTATTCGACACGTATATATCGGGGGTTTCGATTTTCTCTCGCGCTGACGAAAGATTGTAAGTTTTAAGTAATTTATACGATTCACCGGCTCGTTGGCGGAATTCTTTAGTGAACACTAATAATCATTTCCACGATCGCGGGGTATTTTTTTTTATATACTTATCATTTTATATAGTTTGGAAGTGTAGTGGTACTCACGAAATTCATAGGTAAAGTCATGCAGTCTCGACGAGACGATATACATATACGCTTACCTGAAAAAAAAAAAAGCGTTAAAGTAACGTTAGAATCGATTCTAGTGATATTATAATGAGAGAAGCGGTGGTGTCTTGTGCACCTTAGCCGCACGGTATCCCCGAGGTGCGCCTACGAAAAGTATACGAGGGGTGCGCTTAAAGGGGCGGTGGGGGATGGGGAAGTTAGCTTGCTTTCACCTAATCCGGTAATGCGTGTGGGGATGACTCCTACTGTGGAAAAGGGTGTCTCGTGTCGCCTCGCGCCGGGCGAGAAGCCTTCATTACGAAATCACTCCCACGAGAGTCATCGTGTCACATCTTCCTGGCGTCTCGCTCCGTTATACTTATAACTTTCCTGGTGTATCGTTTCGTTCCACTCGGGAATGCACAGGGAGGGAGAGGGGTGAGCTGTGCTCCGGACAATACTTTTGGTCTTTCAGTTTACTCGTAAATTCGGCATTTTTATATCTGTAGCACTCCAGAATATCTTTTTTGTTAGCGGTAAAGGGTTTACAGTTTTTGCCGGAGTTTTCGTATAGAATCTCGAGGTGGGAGTGAAACAATTGTCAGATTTGGAAATAGTGGATAAAATCATAGGTTGGATTTCACTTTGCGACAGCAAGTGATAAAATACACTATACATTTCATATTATGTAATACATTTAAAGAAGAAAGTACATTTTGCGGAAAGTACTGCGCGTTATGATTCTTAACGTAACTACGATGAAAAACATTAAGGGGATTCGGCGATTTTAGCCAAAATTTTCATATACGACAATTACAACGAAGTATAATGCAAGGTGCGATACAATTTTCCAGCAATATTGTCGCGTCGCTTGCGGGGCTATGAATTGCGCCCGGTTTCGCACGTGCGAAGTAAACCAACGCAGAGCGGACGAGTACCGTAAGGATTTTAGAACGAGGATTTAACGTAGCCGTTAAGAGGATCCACAAAGCAGCAGAGAGAGCAACAGTAGGGAAAATCCCCTTTGAGTTTTGGTCCGTACACTAACGGGACCGCCAAGGGCGCATCTTCTTCGGGAGTTAACCGCCAAGTTTTCACTAATGTTTCTTGTTCCGACTACCCTAATGCCTCTGCTAAAGCCGCACTGTGATATGGCACGGGATGGAGAGAAGAGGCGAAAGCGTGTACCTTGTTTCTCCGTTACCTGACACTCCACTCGCTGGTCCAAGGGTGGGGGGTTAGCTTTTGCGTAACAGTATATATAACAACGGAGTTTCCGCATCTTCCGTGCACCCTCGAGACACGAGAGAGTGTAAAGCCACGAAATTTCACGGCTCCGTTATAACTATAACCCCGTAGGTATATTCACGGAGATCCTGAAGAGTTTCAACGCTACCGAGTTTATTAATCGTAACTTGCTTGAGGGCTAAACGAGTATGAGGTAAAAAAAAAAAAACGCGTGTAGTATACAGTCGCGTTCGGTGTTCACGAGGTCCTTAACTTAATCTTTATAGGGTTCATGAAAAAGAGTGCGGCAACGAGTCAATAAACTGGGAGAAAGAGTTTCTTTCGGATGCTCTATCTGTGTAACAAATGTATGAATTCATTTTTGCCCACCGCGGGAATACGGATATATTCCCCTCCGTGATCGTGGGGGGGGGGGGGGAGGGAATGATTGAAGGCAAAAGGCAGAAGTATTTTTCGCGTATGGAGGAGGAGGGGGCGGAGAGCGAGCGACGAAAGGGAGCAACAGCCTGCGAGAGATAATGCGCAACGTGCATAGTTTCGTACACTCGCGCGAAAGAAAGATCGACATAGCGGAGTGCCGGAGCAAACGAGAGAGGCCACGGTGGTCGGGACCGCAGGAAATTTGCAATTTGCATTTAGCGAGTAGGTATGCGAGACGATGCGGAGCAGAAGCGAGGCAAGCGGATCGGAGCTAAAGCAAGCCGAGGGCACGCGCGTTTACGTTAGCGCGTGCGCGCCCACCTGCGATTCACTTTTGCCCTCGATCCCTCTTCGCTTCCTTGTCTTCATTATTATTCTTTTTTTATACGATGTGTAGAGTCTGACGTCATAAACGTGTAGCAGATTGACCATAAAGTAAAAAAAAGTAGCGAGATGCGCAAAGAAAAAAGATTATAGATGAAGAATTCGTGTTTAGTAGCGGTAAGGGGGTGCGTATCGACTATAAATATATTGAATTATGAATTATTTCGTATTTATACAGAAATTTAAAAAATTGTATTTATGAAAAAACGCATTAAAATATTAAGTAAAATCATTTAACAATTCGAAAATTTTCGTTTTTCGATATAAAAAAATATTTGTAAAAAAATGTTCGTAAGAGCAAATCGACTCCGTGTGTGAGAACACCGGACCCAAGTAAACGAGGTCGATGATAAATCCGCGAAATAACTGGGCTCGCTGCATCGTGTGTTATAAAGCTGCGAACTATGTTCAAGATATAGGTGTATACGGGGGATGATCAGCGGTTTCGTATCGCATCGACGAGCGCGCGCGCGAATATCGAGGAGTATGGGTCTCTCTGCGACGGACAGGAACGCGGGTCAAATTAATTACGGTTCGGTACTCGAGATCGCGAGCAAAGCGCGTGGCCATAAACAAGTGAGATGATCGGACCATCATTAAGGTCCTCGCGCGCGCGTACACACACACGATAGCTTCGATAATATTATGCATCCTCTCTTTTTCCTCTTTCCTCGGACTGTCTGGATCCCAGGAGATATAACACACCGCGCGCTTCGATGATGCACGTGCGCTGAACGATTCATTCGTTGCTAATGATGATACGTTCGACGAAACTTGCGGCTGGATAAAGCGCGTACACAGGCAAATTTATCGAATCACGAATTACCGTACGCCTTTTAGTTTTATCGTATATGGATTTATTTTCTTTTGTTTTTTTTTTTTTTTTTTTCGTTATTTCAACAAAAAGGAATAAACGTTTATGAGATATAGGTAAATTATTAAATTACTCGCTCGTCTCTGGGGAGACTTCGTCGGAGAAGCATTATTCTTCGAAGGAAGAGAGATTGATTATAAAGCGAACGAGTTCTACTATCGATATAACTAACGTACTTGTAATATGTACGCGCGTATACTTTCGCGGATGGGTTATAAATACAGAGGATCGTTTAACGTCCGTTTTTTCTTTCCTCCGTGAACGCGAAGCGTTATATGCTCTCTTCTACGCTTGATGAGTAGGTGATCTTAATGCTCGCGGCTTATCGTGCGGCGTTAAGTACGTGTACGCGAGTCTCGTGCGGGTCTGTTATCCACGTGCTAGAAGCGATGCCTGGTCTCTTTAACTCGCGGGACCCTCTCGAGTTTAAAGTATTACGCGTATACACTGGCACCTAGCGGAGAGAGCATTACCGGCTATGCGCGGTGAGAGATTAAGCGGCACAGCTTCGTATAGTTTCGTACGGGGGGCATAGAGCACAAACACGATAAAACAGAACGCGAAAGCGGGGTTATTAATTGTTAAACAATGATCGTTAATCATCGTAGGTCGGCTCGTGAATAAGCGGGACAAAAGATCAGCGGAAAGGCTTGTAAGCGATGCACCAGCCAATGCTGGATATAATTGCTCGACCATTTCTATACTATAGGTGTATTATAGTTGCTATAGTTACAACACACTCGGTTGTGTCTATAGCTTCGGTATTGAATAGGCGATATTTATGCGCGGTTGTATGATGCAAAGACTCGTCATTATATCTCTTCTGTGCGCGAGAATCGCCGAACGTGAGCCGAGCCGAGCGCAGCCCCCAGTTTGATTAATGGATTCACCTATTAATATTCACCCCTTCTTTAATCATTCTTCGTAAATTTCCCGTAATGAGTGTAACCCGTAATTATCTTCTCTATAACGTTCCACGGGCTTTCATTATCGGTACTCATTGCGCGCATTAAACTTTTCTCTTTCACGGGGAGCATCTATTCTAAATTGTGTTAATAATTAAATTGAATGAAAAAAAAAAAATTTATATGAAATTTAAAGAAAAAAATATCCGACAGAAAAAGAAGGATAACGAATAAATTATGTTTGTAAAATGTAATAAAATAATAATTAAATTGAAATAAAAATAATTTTACAAAAATGAAAAAATTCCCGACGGAAAAAGGAGAATAATGAGGACATTGTATTACAAAAGTATATTAAAAAAAAAATAATCGCGTATTATAATCCGGATGAGTAATAAATGGCAACGCGATTTTTATTTTTTTTAATGTCTCTCGAACTGTGTATGATACTTCGAGAGAGTCCTCACCACTTCGTAATCGTTTCCTTCTCGACGTGACATGATTCTCCGTTTCATCGCGTCTCATGTCTACTCGAGTAAAATTTCCTTCTTTCTCCGTCTCTAACTCTCGTCCCTCCCGAGAGGTTGGCTCGCATCCAATATTAGTATAGTTGAATAAACGTAATTAATGGCGTGCAGAGGCAGCCCCGGAGCCGGTCTGTGCAACGATACACTCACTCTCCGGTGCGTGCGTGCGATGGAGTAACGAGTGCGTCGACGCGCCCAGACACAGAGGCAGCCATGGCACGCATGGATTTTTACAACCGCCGGGGCCTTTGCACGCGCCTTCACCGGGATAAGAATCCGTTGATGTTCGCGCGACAAACACCTATCCACGGGACTGTTAACGATTCGCCCGTTGGGCGATGATGAAGATCCACCGACCGCGGGCTATTCTACTCCAAGCTGTCGAGCCGAGGCTACGGGACATCGAGCGTTTACACCGGAGTTGAGTAAACAGGTAAGCGAAGCCGCGAGAACGCAGTTGATGCCTTGGCGCGAGATTCTCAGACCCTTAGGCCGATTTCAGTCGTTCAATAGACATTGTACACTGTACCAGTATATCATACCGAGAGGCCTCTGAGGCTTATATTCAATACTGTTTATACTGTAGGAGGTCTTGCAACGAGGATACTTAAATCACAGGCTTGATTGATGACGAGCAGAAGACTCGCGCGTCGTCAACCTTCCGATGTGTGCTTCGCGCATCACGAGCTGCTTCTCTGATCCTCGTCGCCTTTATTATACCGAACAACCGAGAAGCGTCGAGTATGTGTTATGGTATTACGGAGAGAGCAAAAGGAACCGCTATCTTTCGATACATTGAAATCATTTATGATGAAAGACGAGATGGGAATTGAGACGGCGAGGAAGACGTCGGGTTCATCCGACGACACTATCAACGAGACTCGTAACCAACGTGACGAGATTCCTCGTATACATTCGGTACGGCTTTGGGTACAATATTATTGTTGCTTTTGTATCGAGTTATGCGAATACGTGCGAAAGAACCTGTGTCGTCTGTCGGGCCTCACGACAGATTATATACGCGAATGAATCACGTATTCCACATTAAACTACACATATATTCGCATACGATAGTTTCTATGTATACGTGTAATGATGCGGCTTATCGCGATGTACAAGGAACGAAAGCATCTCGCGCCGATCGCAAGATCCTCTTCGCCTAAGCAACGTGCTGTACGAACCCACTGCTTTCTATTCCCACGCGATTACCTCGCAAAGTTGGTGGCTGTTGCGAGTTTTGCTTCATGAGATCACTTCTCCTGTGCCGATGGTGTGTGCCATTGGCCCGCGAGAGACGAGGGAGCACCAGATGAGAAATTCATTTCTGACTGTCTCCCGCGTCGACCCTGTCGCTCGTTATCTCGCCTGCCGATCGACACACGCAGACATACAGACAGACAGACATACACAGCTCTTGTCTCATGTCTCTCTGTACCGCACTGAGTTTACCGTTTCGCAATGTAACGGAGAACTATGATACACTTCAGTTATTGCCGCTGACACATTGCTATATGTCGAAAGATGCGCGCAGGGAAAATTAAATCTCTAATTTGGTTAATCGCGAAACACTGTAAGATTGTGGAAAGGTTATTAGAATAGTTTTGCTGTAAAAATGAATATATATAGAATAGTACATTAAAATTTCCAGCAAATTCTTTTTACAAATTGTGTACATATGAACGGAAATAAGAATTAATTTGCCATCGGAGGATTCTGATATGGAATTAAAAAACAAATTTGTTTTTATTGAAAAAAAAAAAAAAAAAAATCTCCCAGTGAAACATTTAAAATCAGCAAAAAAAATTTGAAAAATGCATAACCTGAAAAAAATATAATCGTAATTTTTTAAACAAGAACGGTGCATCGAGTCGATGGATAGCGAATATCAAGTAACAGCGCAGTTCAGAGACCCCGGGAGGGAGTAAACGAAAATGTTTCATGTAATTTCGAGTGGAACGTGATGTACGCCTCGTAAAACTCGAAAGTCCCCGTGATGTCGGAGAAGAGGCAAAAGAGAGGCTACGAGAGTCGTGCAGGTGGTACCGGGACGGACCGGTACGGGTTCTACTATGTAGCGAAGGGGTTATTAATAACGGCGTAATCAATTACAAGCTCTCGCAGTCCTGTAAAGTCCAACGAGAGTCTCCACCGACGAACTGTGCGGTGTCCCGAAGGTCCGGTGGGTCCGGTGTCCAGGGGCGCGTAAACGCTCGTCGTTCGGACGAGGCGCCGCGACGAGACGTGCTTCGGTCGACTCGTAAAACTCATCTGCGGTCATCCACCGCGATCACCGCCTCCGCAATATTATAGCTCTCTTTACGGAGAGCATCGGCGTTACGGAGCTTTACGTTTTTACAAAAAAGAAAAAAAAAAAGAAAGAAACCCCATCGATAAAGTTCTTCGTCGTTACATTAGTCTCGAGAGTGATTGGAAAGTCAATGGGGAGAGTAAAGGGCGCGTGCCTGTAACATCCGAGGGGTCAACGAACTCTCGTGGCAAAGATACACGGAACAGGATTAATCCTTAGTCGGGGGTGTATAAAGAAGCCAGGTGATCGCTAAGAGACTCGCAGAATAGTGAAGTACCGAGGATAGGAAGAAAAGCAGCGGGCGTATACGGGTTTGTTGCTCGACGAAGGACGAACCTCTCGGACAGATGAGAAGAGTTAAGCGGAGAGAAAGAGAGGAGAGTACCGGGAGAGGCTCTCGTCTCGCGAAGCGTGTACCGGGAAAGCAGCGGGAGCCCCTTAAGGTAGGACCCTCTCTTCTTCTTTTTCTTGCGATAGCGTGGCTGCCTTGACGACCTGAAAAATTCTGAGTCTCCATCGCCGCGTTGCAAAAGATCACTCGATCCTTCACTGGTGTGTTCCTCCTTTCGAGATTCTCGTCTCCAGCCTCCTACGAGTTGAAGAATGAACTGCTCGATACGTGACGTGACTTCCGGACGGACTATTACAAAAACGCGAATCCCCGCGACCGTCAATCCATCGATCGTTTAATCGCATTCAATCGATCATACAAACTCTCCGCGAGTCGGCTTATGTAGAATTACATTTTTATTTTCGTCAGTCGCACAGGTGGAGCGTGAAATGCGTATCGGTGCGATGTGGTCCGAGTTTTTTTAAAAATGTTTTTGTAACGCTTTTGCGACGAAACAGAGGGCCGCGATGATACAGGAATCAGCGCGCACGAACACAGACAAGTGGGTTGCATTGCGTGAAGTAACTCGAGATCGAGAGAGAGGCCGGAACCAGAAGATCTTATCTCGGTCCTGACGTCTACGTTAGCCGCGTCCATCCCTCATTTCCACAAGTCCTACGCCTCGGCGATATTTTATATTATGATACGAACAAGATATCGGGTTTCTTCGTCGGGATTATCATCGTGTTCTCGTCGCGAACAACGATCATCGGGGCCAATTGGTTCAGTTCCTACGTGGTAAGCGGAACACGACGTAATAATCGAAATTACAATAACGGAACGAGAGAAAACGCGCGCGGTCGCTTTGTCGATATCGGTACATGCGAGAGAATTCGGAGTGTAGACACACGAATGCGCGGGACAAACGCGGAGGGAACGTTTACTACAATGTATCGCGAATCATTCGTAAAGCCATAACCCACACATACGTGTAACGTTTGCCAATTCCGCACTCGCGTTGCATTAAAGCCTCGAGGCACGTGCTACGAATGGCCGGTTATTACGCACGCGAATTAGGCGCCTACTTGCCTCAGCGGGGCAACAGCGGCACGGTATTGCTCTATCTCTCTGCTGGTCTTTTGGCTCTTTTGCATAAGCGGTATGAGCCATTCGCAGTTACGCGAGAGAGAGCCGCGTCCGACTGTTGAACAATCCACGCGTATTCGCAATTTACGAAACAAAATCGTAATTCTGAGGACAGATTTACCAGTGAATGTCTGCTTTCAGATATTTTTTATATTATTTTTATTATCGTCACTATATTATTATTATTATTATTTTATTCTCGATTTTATTTATTTTTTATATTTTTTTTTTTTCATGCTTACGAACAAAATCTTGCAATTCCGAATCTTCGACGATAGACAGAAAAACGATTGTCGTAAAAAAAAAAAACTACTACGAAACGATTCGCCCATTTCATCTGTTATTACTCGCTTATGATTTTTTTTTCCCCATTTCCCACTTTCGAGGCGAAGATTACTGAGTCCTGAAAGTGCGGCTACAGTATACAAAACAGTTCGTGCGAATATTCGTTATTTGTAATAAAAGGATAAACTCGCTTGCGGCTATATGGGATCGTAAAGTCGCGGATGGTTTACGCGAGAACGGGGGTTGTTACATACAGCGGGAAGCATTCCTTCCCCCGCTCAGTTTTTTGTAACAGGCCGCGACGATGCGGTTGCAGGGGAAGATGAAGTAACGGAACGTGATGTATATATGCAATATAACGTGTACACTCCGATTTTCGTCTGGCGCTCATGCATTTTTTTCGTTTTTTTCTTTTTTACCCTTCGGTGATTCGCGTGCGTTCTTGAAATAAGGACTCGGTGGCAAAGTTCGTGTACGAAAGAAAATACTGAGGCGAACGAGCGCGATACGCGATGTTTTCCCGGGCAGTTTGAGGTGACGGCTCGATATGCTCGGTTATATTCTTTTCTTCATCTCGAGTCTTGCGAGCGCGCGCGCGCGCCTTGGCCTGCGGACAAACATCGAGAGAAACACGCCCCACGGGAACACACGGGTATAGAGCCAACGAAAGAGACCGAGAAGCTCTCGCGGCCGGAACATCACAAGAGACGTGTGGGTTCTTTCTGGTTGTTCCCTTGCCCGGTAAAACGACGAGAGATACTACTTCACGAGACAAAAAGACTGTGTTATACCAAAGGGCGAGAGACGGTATAAGAAGAGCAAGAGACAGAAGAGCTTCGGAATATGCGTACAGAAAAAAAAAAAAAAAAAAACCAAAAAGAGTTCGTTACACTCTTGCGTCGAGGCGGTCCGAGAGGCGAGAGACAAAAGAAGAATAGTATAATAATACGATGGTATGGATAACTTACATATGAATTTTAGAAGCGATCCTGTGTGCGCGCCGAGCCTCGGATGCTCCGAAACTCGTATACACACTACTGATTCAGACACGCGATAGCGGAAGAGCGAAGAACCGAAAAAAATAAAAATGCCTCAATTTTTTTTTTCCCGTAGCTACTCGACCACGAGATCCAAGTAGTGTATTACCTAAATATATAACTATTCAGCTTAAACTCGAGAAGAAATAGCACCGGTAGTAGAATGACCAGAGAGTCCATCTAACATCAGAGAGCACTCTCTCTCCCGATCGAGGAGTCCTCGAGAACCGCTCGGCTCTTCTCGAGTACTACAAATATTGACCTCTCCGGGTTCGGCGCATTTCGTTAAACGACTCCCCAGCGAATGACCGAAGAGTGAAGAGGAACGAAATACAATAAGGAAAGCGTTTCGGGATATAGAAACATCTGAGGGTAAAACGGAGAAAGTGAATTGGTCAGAGGTAAACCAGGAGACGTCTTTTTTTTATCACAATAGTTGTTCCTAATGATGTAAACTATATCGACCGATCTAAACGAGGGTAATCGCCGAATTATCATAGATCGCACTGCTATCGAGTGAATACAGTGTGTTCGTGAATGAGTTATGCTGTTAGTCGCAAGTTTTATCAAAGTTTCTCGCGCACTCGAGGCTCGTGAGAGATAGACCTCGAGACGGAGAACATACCTACACTGGACACAAGCCGCAGCAATGCCCAACAGCATCGGACACATGTACAAGTCGCAGACTTAGCCAGATATTGCAGTAGAAAAAAAAAACGCTCGCATAGTAAGGCGCAATCTTGCTACCTTGGGGTACGAGGGTAATACACGATAAGCGCGTGCTCGCCGCTCACGACTACACGAATTCTCATGATATCGCCGAGGCGCTCTATGCCCTCTCTGGTGCGTCAGAGGAGAATTTTTAAAAGTGCAGACTGCGCTTCGCTGCCAGACGCAACATATTACGAAGCAGATAAACCGTAGTGTTCGCAATACGTATAGCTACACGTTATACCTATTGCAAAGATGTTTCTTTGCCTCGCGTGGTAAAAAATCGTACGCACTATGGCTTTCCGCACGCGAATTTATACTGTGCCAGAGGTACATATAGATTACGTTAAAGCTATACGTATGGGGCGCATTGGCTATAGTTCTCGCGAAGAGAGTAAACTGATATACGAGGTATCGCGAGTGCAAGACGAGAGGCAAAGCAGCGCGAGTTTGTCTCTGTCCTCTCCTCATCACGACAGAGTTGTGTGGACTCGACGAAGAGCCTCCAAGGGTCAGCGATTCCAGGAATATGAATGCGCTCAGCGCGAAAGAGGGCCTAACTGTCATCCGCAACGGTGAGCCACATAGCGGGTCAGCTCTTTGGATCCTCTTGGACCGTCCGGTTACCGCGAAAAGCGTTTCTCATCTCGCGGAACAATCTCCGCGACGAGATATGTCGCGCGCTCTCGCTAGGCTCCTCGGATGCGCTAGAGAATGCCGAAAATACTTCCTCTCGCTGCTAGCCAAGCGAGAATGACACTCCGCGTCTTATAGTTCTCGCATATCATCGTTTCTTTATTCTATGCACTTACGACATAACGTTCTGTCTCTCGTGTGTCCTCTGCGGCGAGAAAGCAAAACAGAGAAAATTTCCCGGAACTCCGAATGACCGGCAAACTTTGCGCAACGTTTGATCATTCGTAATCTTCTTTTTATTAACAACGCACACTTGCGGTTCCGAAAGAGTTGTGTTTCGCGGGCGCGAAGGGTATGAGAATATATATGTATATATATATAATAACGCAACCGAGGCAGAGGGGAGAGGGAGTTGAGTGACCGTTACCTGGCAGTGGATGTTTTGATAAGCGCTTGGATGACCGCTGACTGCACGGACTGAATTTCGTAGAATTGCTCTCTGTGTCGGCTAGTCATCTTTTGATCGTTATGTTTGTTCCTTTTGATGTAACTATCAACAGCATCACCACTCGAGATAGTGTATAGATAGTGATGAAAACCGTGGAAAAGTATGACAAAGTATGAGATCCTTCCAATTTTTGTTTACTTTGAAAAACCCACAACATGTATCCACATATTTCGTATATTTTCGTGCAGAACTGCTGCTTTTTCTTAAAATACATAGAGGGGATTTCGGGTAATCGTAAAAAAAAAAAAAAATCCGCAATGAATTCCGACTGAAACTACTGAATAACTTCCGCCTTTCGTCTCGCGTAGCAGCTAATCGCTATACAAATACGACCCTTTGACACTTCGCGATTTTTTTTACACGATTTTTTTTTTTTTTTACAGTTTTGGTCACTTGAATATAAATACTATTCTGTCTTACGAAAAAGTATTCGAATTGAAATTTTTGACCGAGGAGCACGATACGGGGCGAGACGCGACCGGAAGGAAAGGGAGGAAGAAGATTCGCTGCTATTCTCGTATATATCGAACTGCCGTGAATCTTCGGCGAGTCAGCGGGCAAGGATCGTTCGACCTTTGAACGCAGCGCTAAATCAACACCATCGCCAGTAGAGCTGAGGCCCTCTCTCGGGGCGCGAGATCTGACCGAGAGAGCCACGTTCCGAGCAATTATTTGCTTCTAGATTTATGAGTGTGCGAAGTACACGAGAGAGATCATAGGCAGCGATGTCGAAGTGAGGAAGAGAGCAGCCAGTTCACTACGCTCTCTTTCTCTCTCTATCTCTCTCTCAGCCAGCCAATGTACTTGTACGCACCTCTGCTAACTCTCTTCGCTATCGTTTTCTCCGTTCTCTTATTTTTTCGCGGCTAACGTTCATGCGCTCTTTCGGCCGGAGAATCACTTTGCTCATCGTAATTACACGCTCTCCCTGGGGCCGATCTCTCAATAACTCAAACGAACGATTATCGATTGCGAAGCTATAACTTCTCTTTACCCTTTCATTCTGTGTATATCCCTCTCGAATGCTTCTTTCCTGCGCTCGATAACTTGAATACGAAATATAGCGAGAATATTTATTTTCTTGCGTTGTTTTCCGCGGTTTGTACAATCGCTCGCACCATAAACTTACTTCGGTTATTCTTAAATTTTGGCCAAATATTTTGGTTCCCAAGAGAGCCGATGTCGTTGATATCGAATGGTAAAAGTTCATTGAACATTGTGAGTAACCATCGCGATGCAACTTGCTCGCCGCTGAGGACCGATACGTATAATAGGTGCATTAACGTGACAGCTGTGGATCCCCGAGTGCGGTCCTTCGAGTGCGCGCGCCCTGGCAATTACACGGGCGAGATGAAGAGAGGAGAGAGGAAAGAAGGCGGCAAAACACAACGCGATCAAGCGATGGACCGCCTGAAACTTCCGAAGTGCAGCGCGTTGTTTCTCGTCGTGCGGATCGCCTTCTCCTTTATATTTATCCCTTGGGGCCGCGTGCGCGCTCCATCCGTTTTACTCTCGGGTCCGGCCAGCGGCACTGGCAGCGGCAGCAAGGACCGAGGGATATACCGGTTTGACCTCGCATCGCTCGGTGGCTGCACGACCGATGCACCGACCGATTTCTCGCAGGTGCCGAGACCCACGATATTCTCTCGTACAACTCCCGTCCAACCCTTCTCTTCGATCATTACGACGCCACGGCACACCGAACTGTTTCGATCGGAGCTTCACACGAAGGGAGAGGGGGGGGGGGATAACTCGCGCAATCGGGAATTGATTGGATTTGAGTAGTATCGCGCGATACAAGGTACAAAGCCGCTCATCGATTTCTCGTTTATGTTGCTGCAACGATGCGTCTGAACGACATCGAGCCACTGGAGCCACTCGATCGACAATCGGAAATTTCCTAACTTTTTCGGGTTTTTTGCCTTTCCAAATGGAGCGGCCATCCTGAAGACGCAAAACGGAATTTTTGTGGAAAATATAATATAAAATTATTTATTCGCAAGAGCTTTGAAAGAAAGACTCGACGAGCCTTTCCCTTTCTTCTTCTTTGGATACAAATGGATCGTCGAATCAAAGATGGATAAGCGCTCGGTGGTTAAGCATGTGGAAAAAGTTCGCGGCTGTCTACCCGGGAAGCTTAAGAAGAAACTCGCCAAGACAGATGCAGTCCATTCGGGGTATTATTCAACGAGTCGTTACTACACTATGCTTACCGCACGGAGTATATACCATTGGCTATAGACTGCTACTTATAGGTGGCCCGAGAGAACGATATGATGGATTTGTACCAATTACTCTCGGTACGTCAAACGATCGCTCGCTCTCTTTCTTCGCTTCTCATTATGCATCGAGCGGCGCTGCGTGCCTAGCGTGCTACGCATCCAGCTTCGATCTCCCACCAGACATATTCACATACATATATATATATATATTTATACACGCGTACGCGAACCCTTCTGCTTTTTCTTTGTGTCATTGCGAAGAGAATCAGCGCGCTCCATGAATTCTTACATCTTGTAAACATTGGAATTTGCGACGCTGAATCGAACGAATGAAATAATGATTGGCGAAGCCATTTATACGAAGTGAAATGGTATCAATATTTATGCAGGTATTTCTGCTCCTCCCGTCTGTTTGCATACGTAAACGCAGCTTCGTTCCCTTTTTACTTCATTTCTTTGTCAATTTCGTCGACATTCAACTTCGTCCGTTTTCGGATCGAAAGAAAATTGTCGGAACGCTATATCAAAGCAATGGAAATACAGGGGAAAATATTTTGGCGGCGATATCACGGATGAAAAGGATGAGGAATCAAATGCAAGAAACAAATTGACTGCGTATTCGCGACGAAAAAAAGTCAGGTATGATTCTGCGATCCTTGCCTACCGTACGAGCGATAAATAAGATGAAAAAAAGAAGAAAAGAAAAACGAGAGCAGAAGGGGGGAAAAAAAGAACGTTTGCAAGAACTGAGACGGTGAGGAGGGAGGCATAAGCTCCGAGTTATGGAGAAGGAAGTTTTTACGGTGTTTTTATGTCGCGCGGCGGCAGAGTCGACGCGTCGTCTCACGGCCGAGTCTCGTTGCAAGCCTTGCGAGCGAAAAAAGTAGATCGAGGCTCACTCTTTTCTTCTTTTTCTTTCTCGTTCTCTCCACTCGCGCGAAAATCCACCCTCGCATATTTTTTTTTTTTTTTTTTCTTTTCCTTCGTTTTATCCTCTCGCTCGCTTTGCCGCACGTTCTCATCGCTTAAACAAATTAAAGAATCGTCCGGCACTGGGCGCGCCACCCGGTTTATGAGTCCTTTCCCGGGGGCTACAATAGGAATCCTGAATCTTTAATAACGTTCTCCGGAGAATAAGTACCTCGTACTTGGAGTAAGAAAAAAAAAAAGAAGAAAAGACAAGAAATTTCGCTGACTGGTGAAAGAAGATGCGCAAAAATTCTGATGAAATACCATATACGCAAGACTCTCGGTCAGCGTGTATTTAATTGCGTCGGTCTCTATTAGCAGATATTTTATCGATAGCTGATATTCCGTATCGGATATATAAATAAGGTACACGTGAATCGAATCAAGACTCGTTCTATCGTGACTCACGGCTCTTGACTCAATAATAATGTCGTCGGTAGTCTCGGAAATTTTTGTTGAATTATCAACGAGCGCTCGTTAAATCGGCAAAACGCTTCGAGAGAGTGGAGGTGAGGCTGACGATTTATACATAGTAGGAAAGAAGTAGAGAAGGCGAAGAGAGCGCGTGTCGCGTGCGACTCGTTAGTACGGACGTGCGGTTAAACGGCCGTGACGCTAATGGTCCCCGCATCGTAGCGAATATAGTAGTTTCTCCAATGTAACAGAAAACGCTCGTTGGTCCGAGGCGCTCGACAGCGGCAAATTATTTTCATCGAGAGGGGAGTAACACGCAAACGTAAATCGACAAAATCCTCTGTCAAACAGCTTCGCGCAGTCTTGTAACCCGCATAAATATGCGAAGTGGCAAACATCGATGCAAAATATCGGCTCCATAGTTGGATTAATGAAGCATCGGGTCATTATTAATTGGCGCTCTAATTTAAGGACGCTTATCGGCATCGAACGCGGCATGAATTATTCTTCTAGGAAGATATTATATCACCGTAATTACGATGGGTGGGGGGGCACACGTAGAAGAATAAGTTCAGCGCCACGAAGGACCGCATTGCGACCGAGTAAGTGAGAGTTCTAAGATCTCTCGAGTTCGATAGTACGGGGGACGAATTAGAAATCACGTAGGAGCAATTACGGGCTCTAATCGTGGAATAATCGGTAATTATTCGACGGTGCGGGTGACCCAGGGATCGCGGACGAGGGAAATATCGTGGATATGGTAAGAGCGAGAAGAAGGTTTATACGGAAGATCGCGAGAGATACACGACGAGCCGAGCGAGTCTCGGTTGATTCATCAGCGAACGGACGGTACGAGCCCTTCGGGGCCGGAGTTTTAGGGGGCGAGAGAGAGAGAGAGAGAGAGAGCAAGAGAGAGCCCAGAGTCGAGAAGAGCGAAACGCGTTTCCTACTCTTACTTGGCCCCCGCGCGCTCAACCCTCTTATTGCTCCCCGAGTGGCCGCAAAACGAAGTTTGATCAAATTCTACTGCGCGGGCATAAAACTGACCGGCTGCCCGGCGTCCGGGGTTATGGTCCCGATAAATGATTCATCCATACGATACGATGCGATGCGATAAGGCGAAGGCCCTTTTCCCGTTCCCGTTTCTCCATTCCGCTTCTACTGGTGCTCCTTTACTTCTGGATTATTTTCTTTTTTTTTTTTTCGTGTTTGTATTGGTGTAACGACGAAACGTCGATGTTGGTGCAGGTGGAACGTTGAAGGTAAACATGAGCTCGAAAAACGTAGCTGTGAATGTGAGTCTAGACGCCGCGCTGCGTTATAGACACCGAGCGTGTAAGTAAAAAAAAAAAACCGACGAATGTGTTGAGCGCCGGAAGGAGGCTGGTGTGCTAAGCAGCGGAGGGGTCATCATCGTTCGAGCCCTTTTACGAGTTCACCGTCTTCCTCGGCCTTACGAGAAGAGAGCTCGGCAGAGTCGTTGGCTCGAATGTAGCCGACTCGCACTTACGCTAAGCCGGAAAAGCCACCGTCACGACTACCAGAAGAATCCATCCTGGCGCCCCCGTAATGTCGCGAAGAAACTCTTGCCACGAGCATCACGCCAAGCATCGTCGACGCTTCTCGTATCGCCTCGAACCACTTTTCAGTTGAAGGTTTTTTTTTTTTTTTTTTCTTGCATAATTTGTATTTTTCTCTTTTGGGGTCAAACTTCAAGATTTTGCGCAATTGATCAGCTAAAATAAATCCGGCTATGTCGTCGGATCTACTCTCGAAGAAGTAGATCAGGCTGAGAAAACTTTATCGTTCGTTACTTCGGAACATATATGGAAAATGATGGAGGCGAGTTCTCGCAACTCGGATTCCCACATATCCATAAAGCAAGAAAAGATTCATTGGGTTGAGTCAGAAAGAAAAAAAAAAAAAAAAAAAACAAGATATAGCAGCAATACTGTATAACCAGACTCAGAAAAAAAAACCATATGGTCGTTTCCGAGGGAACATATAGCCATCAAGAACGAGGAGAGTGCGGACCGTGGGCAGTTTATTGCGCGCGGGTGGCTTGTGGATATTGTTTTCAATAACGCGTGGCATCAATCAGACTTTGCTCCGGGCGAAATAGAGAAAGAGAGAATTCGTGTAGAAGCGCAAGAGCAACCGTTGCCCGGCTGCGGCGATACAAGCCGCTGTCCAAGCAGCATCGCCGATGGGGGTAGGGAGGGGAAGACAGAGAAACAGGAGAATCCAGCAAGTTCCGAGGGCACGCGGCCGCCAGATCTCCCGCGGGAAAACGACCACGCAAGATGTCCGGAATGCGGTGACCTCTTACCATTGGGAAGCCCGGATTACCGAACTGACCATCTCCTTTGCATAACGACGCCTGGGGTTTGCTCCGGTCCACGCTCTCCTCATCCCCCTTGTCGCGTATAGCGGTACTCGTCCTTTCTCCTGTCGCCCCCACGATCGTACGATGCATCCTGCCATCCTTCGGGACTATGGCGATCAAGCCGCTTTACCCTCTTGCCATCGAGCGACTAGAATTCATCGAAACCGGCAAACGATCGCTAGACGCTCGAACAACTGGAGGCAGCGATACTCGACCTTCCATAACTATGGACAATAACGAAGATATCCGTGGGACCTTCTGGATTATAATGGTATAGAACGATATACTACTCTCTATACTATATATATATTACAGCCAGAGTTAAAGCTCATCGTCCGCACTGCCCTGTTGGCAAAGTTTACCATCTGAGTTCAAGTGAATTTCATACATAAGAATTGTCCACTCGGTCCGGCGGATCCGGATTCAATTGTATCGCGGGTCTATCACCGCTGGATACGTGGAAAGACGAAATAATAAAAATAAAAAAAAAAACCCCGCTAGCAGAGATGGAAAGTGAATATCTTGGAAGAGTTCAAAGAACTCTCAAAGCACAGTGTCTAACCACGAGGGCGCATGAACTTTCATGGCATTTCAGGTGTTTTCAGTCATCAAATAGGCATTTTTTCATAATATTTTATTTTTAGGTTACGTGTAATTTCGTGACATTTAAGAACATTTGAGATTTTTTGGGTTGTTGAGAACTCTGTAAACGCGCGGAAATTCATTCGCAGTATTCGTAGCAAAAAGGCCGAAAGGCGAAAAGTGCAGAGACTCGGAAACGAAGGATGAGTCGAAGACTATAAGGGACGACAAAATTAGCCAGTGAAATTAGTTTAATTGTCTTTGGTTCATCGGTGTCTGAGAAAATTACAGACAGAGGCTGTTTCAGCATTGCCACACGCGTTGCTATATATATCGTTTTCCGCTATCTTTTCGTTCTCTCGTTACGTCCACGCGCGACCGTCAATTTAAATGTCAAAGGGAAATTGTTTGATTATTTATTATGCAAATTAGATGCGCGAAGGAGGATAGAACTCTCTCGCAATGCCCGAGACACGAGACTTCGGAGACGCGTAGATTCTACGCGCCGTGAGGAATTGCCGGGAACGCCGCCGCACGCTCACGGGGATTCGCCTTAACGGAGAGTAGACCGCGAGGATAATTTTGCCACGTTAATTGGATCAAGAAGTCGGGATGCTCGGGGAGTTTCCCGCGTTCGTTGGGGCTCCTTCGACGAGGACACTTCTCGTCGGTTTCAGAAGCGAGCCGGGGAGTCCCCGAGTTTAATTACGTTCGAGAAGGGGGGGTAGGTGGTAGACGCGGAGGAGGGAGGACTCGACCGTGTCGCAATAACCGGGGACACTATCCGTATCGCGTACGATTATTCGACCCCCCTCTCCCGGTTATGAGATACAGATTGAGTAAATAAGGGTGGATCGGATCTTGGCGAGAGGCGACGAGCCGCTTGCTATTTCGCGGAGGGGATGCTGTCAGTTAAACTTAGAAAGGAAGAAGAGACAACAGAACGATCGAGCATCGTACCCGACTCTCGTCATCACCCCTTACTCGGTCAATCAAATTATGAATTCATACCACTCCCCATAGCGACACAAACTGATATTCTTATAATTTTGTTTGAAGAATTAGTTAAAGGTTCATCACTCTCATTCCTCCCCCTCACAATGTACCGCAGCGGTGGTGTAGTCACAGGAAAACTAACGATTCCGCTCGCACTCGACGATGCGTATCTACGTCGACGACGCGAGACAAGTACGAGAGCCTTACTACGATGTACATGCGCGAGAAAGCGGATTAATATTATAATGAAAACACGGAGAGAGGCGGCGATGAGTATCGCGACCGTAAACTTGGCAACGGTAGCTCCCCGACAGTTTTACCGATCTCCGGCGGCATCCGCGTATGAATATTCATACGGACCGATGGGATCGTCTCGTTTTCGTGCCGATATCCCACGCGCAGCATCCTTCGTTGAACGATTACAGGGGACATAGCCGACGGTGTTTTTATAATTACCGATCGGCGGGCTGTTGTACCTCATTCGATCGGTCAATCGTTCAATGTAAACGTCTTTGATATCATTATTTTTCTCAGTGGGAATGAAAACTCGCGGAGAATTCGAGGAGATTCTAGTCTTGAATTTCTAACGGTTTCCGAATCAGTTGATTCGGGGGTTGGATGGGAAAATCCCGATCTTGGGTATCCCTTTCACATACATATCCCTTTTAACCCCACAGAGAACCGGACTAGCTGGGCGCGTATTCTCCCTTCTCGTCTTGCTCACTGTACCGACAGTTACCGTAACCCCCATAGCAGCAGCAAGACGCCCGGAGGCACTCTCACCAATCTGCCGCTGCTGCTCACATTTGCATACATAAGCTATTAAGCAGCTCTTTTCATTTCCTCCCGTTTACGACAGTTTAGTTAGAATAATGTTTTACAAGATTGCCGCGCGAACAATTCCGCCCAACCCTTCTTCCTTGCGTGTGTGTATATATATATATATGTATAACATTGCTTCTATCGTTCCTCTTACAGCTCCTCAACGATATCCCCGACTCCTCTGATTAATGCTCCACTATTTTATCACCGTTTTGCGTTACGGCAGTCGAGAATATATATTTTTTTTAATTCTCGTCAACGGGATGATACCCTCTTTTGTCACGTTGAACTCTTGAATGCCTCTCTCCGAGGTCCCTTTACGATTTTTTTTACTCTTCACAGAGTTTCAGAAGGTCCGCGCACTCGAGTTATATTACAACTGGTATAAAGGAATCGTGGGACGCGAAACGAACTAATCACGTCCCACGAGAACTCGCGAACGCTCGTTGCCAATGTAACTCTCCACGGTTCTCTTTACTCGTTTTTTTACTCGCGACAGTTGCAATATCGCGTGTGTTGTATTGATTTACATGGCACAATTGAAAGTATCATAATGGCGATACGGCCGGTCTGTTACACCCGACGTGACGTCGGGCCATTGAACAAATCCTTCGCGCTCGCGGAAGGATTTTGCCAACTGCAGTACAGCTTTCTTCGCGATATTTGAGCGCCACTTTCAATTAACATTCATGCAAATCACTCAAACGATTCGGAGCAGACGAAAATTCTCGGTATCGGGGACTTTTCAATGGAAAGAAAGATTCACCTTGCAGCGTTTTTTTTTTTTCATTCTACACAATTGTGTCGAGAAAGTCGAAGATATTAAAAACGGATTTTACATCGACGAGAAATTTCATCTTCGTACAGTGTTTGGAAAAACTACATTTATGTAATCGATATCTAATAGAAACGTGAATTTTGTCTTATTACGGTACGCAGGTGCGTGGAGCACCGGATATGTAGGAAGCAATAAGAGGGAGTATCATGCAGATATAGCGAGGAAGGCAGTACATGGAAACAAGTGTATCGAGCAAAGAGAGAAGTCGGCCAATAAAATATGTACAAGTCGCTCTCAATATTTCAGTGACGCAGCCGCGTGTATTGCGTTATTTATGGCCCGTTTGCTTATGAATAACCGACCCCTCTCGCATTCGTAACGTTCGTCTTTCTCGCTTTTCTTTTGCTCTAAGTGGAATTTATGTACCTCTGCAGTTTCTTACGACTGTATCGCGTACAGCTCTTGCACTTATATTTTCTCGTAGAAGTGATTTTTAAGATGGTGTTGGAATCGATCGATGTACGAGAATAAGCAAATAAATTGAAGGGTCCATTTTAACAATTATTTTTGTATCAATTCGATCGTCGAGAGTTATCGAAACAACGAAATTTGACTGCGTCAGTGACGATGAAAATAACATGTTAGCCTCTGCGAGAGGGGAAGAAGAAGAAAGATGTACAAACCGGACACGATATTACACGCTGCGGAACTATCCGTTCAATTAATTAATGCGCCCTATCGCTGTCGTACATCAGGATCGGTAATTAAACGAGTAATTATAGAATCTCGAGGCGTGGCTCCGGGGCTCTGGCCGCGTGTTGTGCTTTCGCTATGTGTCGAAGCAGTGCTATGCCGAAGGGGCATTATAGCGCGCGAGTTGGGCCGCACGGTTTCTCGCACGGCTGCGGATCCCCGGACATAAATATGAGCCGACGCGAATTAAAGAACCACCCCTACTCTCTGACCCCCGTATTTAACGCAACATTTTTAATTACTCAGAAACGTCTGCTATTTTTTTTTCTTTTTTTTTTTTTTTCTTCTCCTTTCGTTCTCTCTGCCCCTTTTTCTTTTTCTCGTCTTCGCACACTCCACGCCGGGAGAGAGACACCTCCTTGCTATCCTTGGCGAAGGGTGTGAACCGTGTTAATTAAACGAAACGGTTTCGCGCGCTCGCTCTCCTCCTTCCACCCCCTCGAAGAACCGCCCGAAAAATCGTTTCCGCAGGGGAGAAACACGCTCCGCTTCATTTTTTTTTTTTCTTTTTCGTTTTATTCTTTATTTCGTGGCGTGGGCGAGATGAAGAAAGGGGAACGCATGGACCGAGAGAATTCGAGGATTCCGAGACGTTCGATTACAACGGGGTTACGAGGGCGCCAACCTTGTGGAAGAAACGACTCGGGGGCTGAAAAAAATTTGGAGAAACGCCTGCACGTCTTGTACTTCAAAGACATTGTCCTCCGGATAGTCTAATACTGTGACAATTAGTTCAGAATAAACGAGAAAGGATCATGCGGCTTTTGAGGACAAAACGTGTACTTTGTTAACATCTTATATCTTATATTGGCGAATCTTAGCAATTTCTTTGACGGATTGTTGTCGACTGCGCGAACGGCATTGTTAATTTTCTCTTCGACAGGGAGTACCAACGTAAAAATTCTCTTTTGCCACCGTTTGCAAGCTACACGTACGAAAGTAGCTTGCGCGCTGAATGAGGACAAAGAAAACAAACGGAGGATGCGTCCGTGAAAAACTGATGGCCGAATTTCCATACATTAGCATCACCATGTCGAGGGGCATTTCCTTATCAATGGAACGTCCGCGCTACTCGCGGATCCGCGACGCTGCGTTCTACGGAGTCTCGGGGCGAAAGAAGCGCCGCCCTCCTCACTTATTTTTCCTTTTCTCTCGCTCCGTCGTGAATGCATTATTTGTTTCTACCGCGTATAATAGGCGCGATCTCTCTCGCTTTGGCGCTCTCTCGTGTCGCTTGTCGTTCTCGCCACTTGTTTGCTTCTTTCTTCCCCCCGCTACCGAAATAAATCCTTTTCACTTATCGCCCCGTTATCTGCTTGCCCGGTGTCGCGTCTCACCCGTAATTTATGACGTGACGCGTAAGAGGCGAAGGCGGCACTCATTAATTTTAGCATTCTCGAGCTGTGAGCGCGAACTCGAGCCGACGCCGTGAAAAAAGGGCCCTCCGGGCGTTCGTCGGGACGCGGCGTTAACGCAAAGTGGATATGTCCCCGCGGTAGTCAAATGTTTTACAAACACATTTGATAGAAATGCGTTTAATAAAAATTGTTCCGATTTGTGGATTAAGTGTAACTTTAGATACAACATATAGCGTATGAGAAAATACGGCGATATTATAATTAATAAGCTCTACTGACTTTTTTACTTAGTTTTTAGATTGTTTTCGTCTCGTAGATCATCTTGAAATAATAAAGTATATACGAAATGTCGAACTTTTTCCGATATATAAATAATAATAAAGAAATTGATTGATTGATATGTTGATAAAAGATAATTAATTTTTTTTTTTAAGATTGTAGTTACGATTTCGTCGTACTTAAAAAATATTGAACATTTCGCGAACCCAAAGACCCTAATATTTCATTAAGAAGCTTCGCATCTCTTCCGGTTTTGTTCTGATTCAACGACCGATGGAACATTTAACGAATAAACGAAATTAGGTACTTTGTTCGATCGCAATGGCGGTTCTTACATAGTTATACATCGTATACGTATGTATCGTGGTATGCATATAATTTGCGTATCGTAAGGATCCGGACGATAAACCCGATTCGGGAGACGCGAGTCCCCGCGGAGAAAAGAACAGGGGGAAAAAAACGATGCTGCGGGGAAAACGAATTTTGCGGGGAGCGCAGAGTAAGAGAGTCACCCCTGCGAGAAGTGTGGGGTGTTGTCTTATTTTTTCTCGCGACGACTGCAAAACGAAATGATTATTACGCGTGCGTATAAGTTCCGCACACGAGGATACGATAAAATATATCCGGATTGCGCATACTGAGTGCTCAATCGTTCGTCAAATTTGGAATACGCCCCAACGGAAAGCCCATCGCTCGATAGATCGATGAATCGATTTCCAAGTATCGATGGACCTCACGCAATTTTTCTTACATGACCGTTTTTTTTTTTTTTTTTTTTTTTTCGGTAACTCTTTTAACATAACCATCCGGACGTCAATTAACATTCGAGTTGCCGATCAAGATGAAACGACGGGATAACTCATACTTTGTAACGTAAATATTATACGCAAATCGAAGATCAGGTTGTAACGACGGCTTCGGAAAGATGTATTAATTATTCGCGTTTGTGAATAAAACGCGTGCGATGCGAAATCGCAACACACGAATGCAGCGTTTTGAATCATGAGCCCCCAACGACGCGGCGGAGCTTCATAGCAACACAGTCGCCGCTGTGTGAATCAGTGCTGTGTATACACGCACCAGCCGTCTTCGCGATCGCGAGAACGAGATGCAACCGAGAGTATTTTAATAACCATTAATCTCTCAAGAGAGAGAGAGAGAGAGGAAGGGGAGAGGGCCCCCTCTGAGTTGGTTGCTCGCGGCACTGTGCGAAAGGCTCCGCGCGATTGCGCCCCGGGCGGTGGAGCATGAAGAAAGAGTCGTCGATAAGATTTGTACTGTACACGTACACATATAGAACTCGACGGAAGAAGGGGGGTAACTCACACTCGCGTTTGTTTTCCAAATGTAACACTGCCAATTGCCTCGAAGGATAGCGCCAGCGCGCGACGGTAATAAAGTAAGAGTGATTCGAGAGTCAAACTATATAGACTTAGCGATTTCCCAATAGCAATTTTTTTTAAACTTCCCTCCCGAGGCATTGTTTTCGAGTTTGATCACCCGTGACACACTTGGGAGTAAAGAAAAAAACAAGCGTCGAGTCGAGTCGAAGACAAATTTATTTCGTTGATTTGAAATATTCTAAAAAATAATCAGGATATCAGAAAATTGTCAGAATATATTTTTACACATTAAATATGAATCAAATATCAGTTTTGACTGGACAACGATAATTTATAGATATTTTATCAATTCACAAAAAAAAAATATGATAATAGAATTTTTTTTTTTTTTTTTTTACGAAAAACACGTTTTGTTAACCAATAAATCGACAAGAATACTTTAAATTATTCCGCTATATACGACTTTTTTTTTTTCTAATAGTCATTATGAGTTATTCATTTTTTGTTTATAGTAGAATTCTTTCGCGGTACAGAGCTACGCGGATGAAAATTAGGAACCGGCCGAACTTCGTCACTCAAACTTTGCGGAAACTCTTGCGCGCTTTGATTGTCCAGGGAGAAGAGATCGGGTGGCTCTTGCCAATTAAAGTGGCTTTAATGTATGCATCGAGTTCGTGTCTTGTGGCGAAGGTGTAAGGAGAAGACGCGCGGTCCGAAAGCACGAGGGATGGTGGTTCACCTCTCGGCGGTTCACGCCGAGGCTCTCGTTCTACAACGAATGTGCTATACTCGATGCTATAGGTTGGAGAGGGTGACACGCTTACGAAATTCCCGCGTGTCAATTCTCAGAGCAATCTACCGATGCAGATTAGTGAAGCCGCTCTGGCGTCTCGGTATTTCCACCCCTTATCGTTGATTCTCCGTTGGGGGTTGCTACTCTCTCAATAACTCAATAACGCCCCCTTAACTTTGCCGCTGATACAAATCGTTCAACATCGACAGTGATCAGCTGCAGCTAAGGAACCAATGTTTTAATTCTTTGGTACGTAAAAAAAAATAAACAGCTGGTGCATCAATCTCGCGCCTCTTTAATTGTACGCTATTATTCGGACTATTGAAAGATAATAGACACGAAAGATACGAAGAAAGCTTCTGCGTGAATGGAAGTAAGGTACAAAGTCGAAAGTCGATATCTGTCGAAAGTTTACCGCAAGAAACGGTCGAACCCTTCTTTTTTTCGTTCTCCTCACTCCGCGTTTATTATAGTATAGCCGATTTTTCGCGGCATATTCGTTCAGCGACAACCATAATAGTTGATTGTCTCCGGGACATCCCAATTTTTGCCACGAGCCACGGAAGCCAGAGAACGTTTGCCTCTCAACGACCTCTGGCAAATATTATCGAATCATTTTATACAAAGTTGGTTCGATCGTTAGAAGAAAAGAAAAAAAAAAAAAAGTCGACGTATAAGTATGAAAAATCGAACAAAAGCGAAGCGTTTAGCATACCGAAACTATACAGGTATAGAGCGACGATGTGCGGTAAGAAAATTTCCAACAGGATTCCGTGGAAGAAATCGCTCGTAACAAACTTTGAGGAAAGTCTCTGGTCGGCTCACCGCTCGATTGCTCTCTACTTTGGCACCACGGGGACTTATGAACTTCGTAAAACTTTGTCTGACGGCTCGCGCGTCTTGTTAGGAAGACAATAAGGAGAGTAAAATTCTACACTGAAAAAAAATGACGAGTTGGGAGAAGTAAAAGTTAGTTGGGATAAATAGTTTTCGAGAAATAAATGGTTTGAACGAACTAAATGTCTGAAAGTGTGCGATGTATGAATTGGCGAAGCATCGATAACGAGAGCCTAAAATGCGGGGTTCGGCGACTCCGAAAAAACTTGAAACTGGAAACAGACGGTTAGAATTCCCTGGCGATTGGGCGAAGAATAATCGATGATGAGATATGGACCTTTTTTCTATCGCATTCGACACGGAGAATCAGAGACCATATACCCCCCGGTATCATTCTCTTGCGGTCAGAATGAATGAAAGATTCTTCGAGAGTTCGAAAGTAGGGGTTGGCAAGGCAAGCCACTCGCCCCTTGACCGACGCGCATCGTGGCGAACGATCATAACTCACTAATCCGCGTGCGGGCCTGCAGCACGCGTGCGAGACCTTCGCTGTCTCATACGAATCTCGCTCGGTGTCGATGAAAAATGTAAAAAATCTAGAAACGCGAAGAAAAAACAGGCCACAGGGTGCTCACCGCACACTAGCGTGACAGTTCAATACATTTTAAATGCGTTCCGGCGCATTTGCGGGAAAGGCGCGGACGATGAGGGGTCGAACGACAACGAGAGAGAAAGCAACGCTACGTTCCCTCGCAATATGGAGCCCGTTATTTATCGTCAGATTTATGGAATAAGCGAGTGGCCCTTTTACACAACCGAAAAAACATCCCCTAAAAAAAAAAGAATGAAAAAAAAAAAAAAAAAAAACAAGAGAGAAGAACGAGCGAAACGAAGAAATGCGTGCGTTTTCTTTTCATTATTGATGCTTCAAATACGTATCGAGTGGGGTAAGAGTACCGGGACAGACGAGACCCCGCGAATCGACAAACTCCTTGCGGTCCCTCTCCTTTATAAACACAAAAAATTTTGCAGCCTATGCCCCCACAGGCATCTCCGGGGAATATGAAATCCCACATGATTTTGTCTCTTCCCTCGTCCTAAACGATCACATTTATGAAATATCGATGAACCACAGTGCCCGCGCGTACGCCGATTCAAGATTCGCCGAAGATTCTCATCTGAATGATCGGTTACTTTTCTTTATCAGGTAATTTTATCCGTTCGAAATTTGTGAGTCGGGAAATATAGCAGCAATTATTATCTCGTCGATAACTCCGGAAAAAATCTCAATCGAATATATATAATATTTTTTATTTGTCAATATATATTGAATGAATAGCAAATATATTCGATTTAAATCCATGAATTATAGATATATTCCACATATTTCCATTTTATTTTTATTTATGTATAATTTTTTTTTTTTTTTTTTTTTTCAAGCACCATTATCGCGAGAGAGGAGGCAGAAAGGCGAAATGGAGTTAAGACGATGCACGGTATGCCGTTGAATTAATCCCTTTGCTTGGACGCCAAGGGGTGCTGAGTAGATCTCAATATACTCGGAGCTTATCGGATCACGGATTTGCGGTGCTATACTAAGGCTCGACTAGCTCGTCGCCCATAGCCATTTCCACTCTCCGCTTTTCTCTTCTGTTCGTGAGAGCCGCGGAGAAAAGGAGTCGCATCACCTCGAGGATCGTTATTATCCCGAAGAGCCCTTTCTCCATCGGTAGACTATGAGATACCGTGGAGTGAGGGCCGATCACCCGCGATACGATAATCGAGATAAGTTCCATGAGAGTTTTGATTCCAGTTACAGGACCTTTCTCTTTAACCAAAAAATACATCGCTATAAAAACCAATGCGACGCTCCCGAACCACGCGGAAAGCGCGACAAAAGCGATGTCCTATGTTTCGCGAAGTTTTAGATATCAGAGATTACTTTGCATCGAATGGAAATTTGAAGAGGGATCGAAATTAGCGCCGCGGGAAGGAAAACAGACTTGTAATCCCGTGAGCCACCGGGAGGGGCGTATATATATATATGCTCCGGCAACTTCTAGTCAATTTCCTCCTCGAGTAGAAGCTGAGATACCGTGTGTTTTTCTTGGAAGTCAGTCTCTGTAAAAGCCCTTCCATCCTTTTTACACTATCGACTCTATAGTTATTTTTTTTCTAACACCATTGCATCGATTTATCGATAGATTAGTTTCTTTCTCGACCGATCGGCTTTTACGAAATAGATTTGAAAAAAAAAAAAAAAAAAAAACATATTAAAGAATACGGAGTAAAGTATAGATAATAATAAAAATAACTACGCTCCGGTCGTAATCGGGGCGTCGAATTAGTTCGGGCGACTTTTTGCTCCGATCTGTTCGGCTCGCTCTCCGCCGCATACACCATTCAAATTCGACGTGTCACCCTTTTTCTCGTAACCAGGAGGTCCGAGGAGAGCGAGTTGCGCAACTTCTCGTGCGTTGCCCTCCTGAAACTCGGCGTTCTCGTTCTATTACGGACCGTTGGTGAGTTTTCATCGATCCACAATAATGGGGGGCTGCGAGAGAGCGACAAATGGGCCGAGTCGAGCGTCGAATAGAATGGAATAGAAGTACCATCGAGAGCTCTCTCCGTGGCGATATAGAATGACGATGCCGGGAGAGCAACCGTCGGGATATGCGGGAGTATAAGAACGAAAAAACGAAAGAAAGGATCCCGTGGGTTGGGAGGGGGGGCGTCGCGAGACTACCCACCAAGTTGAGCTCTGAACTAAGCTAAGAGGCACACCACTGCCTTTCGCCTTGGGGACCGAGGAAAACCTGCGTGGAATTCCTTTATACGCCCGCGGGCGTCACTATGAGACATTCTTTCCGGGCAACAAGACCGATTTAAAATGCTTTTTCAAATCCGAATGGAATTGCATTGCCGACGTTCTTAATACAGTCGTGAAAAATCTCATACGATAAATTTCATTCGTGAACTTCTTTACATTGAATTTAATTTTTTTTCTCCTTTTTTCTTCAACAAATTCATTTTATTCCAGTCGATTGATTCCGTCAATGAAATTGTTCTTGTTGCTTTAAGAATGTGAATAAAAAATTATGGGAAATTTTCTGGAAAAAAAAAAAAAAAAACAAAACAAATGCGTTGGAGTGTGTCGCGGGTCTTTGACCTCACGGCGCGATGTTAAAAGATGCGCGAGATCGTCGCGGGCCCTTCGTCGCTCCTCAAAGTCTCACCGAGTCGCTCGGAGTTTCGGCGGAACGTACGAAACTCACGGAGTAACCGATGCCGAAGAGGCCCGGCCACTCATTTGAAAAACAAAAGCACTCTCTTTCCTCCGCCGCGCGCGCGCGATCTGCGCGCTTCGAGACACTCGGCATTATAATACAACAGAGCCGACGGAGTGGCCTCAAAGCTCACGGGTATTTATACAACTCTTTCGGCCAAACTGGCACTCAAAATCTTTGAAGGAGCAACAGAGAGAAATATGCTCGTCTGGTACTCGTCGAGTTTACACAGGCGCTGTCGTCGCATATGCCCGTAATCACTCTCTCAGCGCGCAAATGTAATGCGGACCCAACTATTATTAATATTTATACGACAATTCGGTTGTTCCCTGAGAAGATGTGAAAGGCGTTCAGCACTTTGGCACCGTTATCAATGTTATACTCGAATCTTGAGACACTATAGAAAATCCTTTCCAACCGAGTTGCGTTATAAAAACTATAAGAAAAGTTACTCAAGAGGGAAGTTCATCGATTTCGGACAAAAAAACATAATTTTTTTTAATAAGTAGAAAAAAATCTTATCGCCAATTCCGTGCGATTGTTTTATGTTCATAGTATTCTTAACCCGTAAAAAAATCCCCGAGAAAAAATATTGAAAATTGTAGGAGAAATCTCATTTTTTTAAAATACGATTTCTAAATATGTCGTTAAAAAGAAAAGTGGAAAAACAGTGGAAAAAATGGGTAGCGACTTTATAAAAAAAAAAAAAAATTTCAAGAACAAAGCTTCTTTTATGAGGAAGCAATGGGGCAAAGTAACGGACTCCGCTCGGCGATATTATTCATAAAATATAAATAAAAATATAAAATTAGAATCTATTGGCCGAGACGAGCCGACGATCGGTAGGTCGTTGATGCCTAGAAGTTAGCCGACGAGCAGCGAGAGAGGTAAATTACAGTGGATGCCAAGGGTCATCATCGTACCGGTGGGGTAAAAGACGAGGCGAGGAAATTATTGGTATGAGAGAAAACACGGATAATTGGCATCATTATCCTAGCCACGGCCATGTAACGATTATATTTGTCTACCTCGCGACGAGAGAAAGAGCGAATGAGATTCGGGGAGGAAGGGGGGTGTGGGGGGGGGGGGGGGGGGGGATGAAAGGAGTCTCGCGAATTTCGTCTCATTTACATTCTTAATAGAATTATTATTGGTCGAATAGCCGGGATACCGGTATCCCGTCCCAATTATACGCGAACGAATACTATAACTTGCGATATAGTATGCGTGAGCGGCGTGTACAACGTTTGGCAAGTCTGCGGTGCGGTCGAACGCAAGAAGGGGATCCAAACACGTCTTTCGCTTGTGCATCTCAAAGAGAGGGATGAGAAACGCGCGTTCGTTGGGATCGCGAGATTCGCTGGCTGCACAAGCCCTCCCCCTCTTCCCTGTGTGCTCGCTGCGTCTCGGGACGTCATTATATTTTCGCGATACGCACTCGGCGAAATCATAGAGTAGCAACTCTTGTCGGACGGCAGAAGCAGCGAGAGAGAGAAAGAGGGGTGAGCGGAGGGGGTTTCGAGAAGAGAAGCGCGTAAGAAGCGAAGAGAGGAGAAAACCAGCTTCTCTCGCTCTCGTCGGTTCTCGGCGGACAAAAAGTTAATCGTCGTGTGGCGCAATAATTACTTTGGATAGGATCTCTCTCGATGCACACTCGTCGGTGTAGTGTTGCGGCAACACACGATGCAACTCGGCGCGATGCATCTTCTTAACTCGGGAGTGCGAGCCGAGAGTTTCGAATAGTAAGCCAACGGGGGAGAAAGAGTAGAAAAGGTAAGCGAGAGATGGAGAAACGAAAAAAAAAAAAAAAAAAAAAAAAAAAATTTTAAATACAAGGGGAGAAAGTAATTCGCGGTAGTACCGTGTAAGATTTGCGTATTGCAAAATTCAAGCGAAAATATAATTCGGCATGCACGATGTACAATACGGTAATCGTAAATCGCTGAGCATACCTTTCGAAAGCGTAGTGCCTCTCCTCAAATCTGCAACACATAAACAGAGGCTTCGTGTAACTATACAAAAAAAAAAACACGGGATTGACGAGAGCTCGTCGGGCTTTTAGAAACATTCGCGGTTTTCATACATTGTATATCATAAGAATGCGCGAATAGATGTCCTAATTTTTTCGAACAACAACAAATAGGATGGGAAAGGATTAGCGGATAAGATAGAAAAAAGAACGGAGGGAAAGGAGTGAAAGAATAATAATAAAAAAAAAATTAATAAAAAAAATAAGAGAACCGCGAAAATGATTTCGTTCGAGCGGAGAGAAGAGAGAGAGCGTTAGGACCGGGGTAGACGGGTCGTTACATCTCGCAGGTAGTTATCCTGCCTCTCTACCTATTGCTGCGGGTAGGCAGGATCATCGCCGGGAGTGAGAGCGCCGGGTGGAGGAGAGAAAGAGCGCGTAGGTCGGCGGATAGGCCTAATTTCCGAGACCCCGCACTTATGCCCCCGCGAATCAACTTTTCCAAAGTCTAATAAGCAATTTCGCGATGTGCCGAGGGAATTACGTCGAAATTGGGCGAACCCAGCCAAGACTCGCGCGTCCAGCCAAGAAACAACTTTGCCCGCTGTGCTTTGCCTCCTGCATCCACATATTTCGTCTCGTTTTCTCGCTGCATTCAAACTTTACCCAAACTAATACATACACTCGTCCATTCTGCCCGATGTGCTTTAAATTGTTAGATCGTTTCAAATCGGAATTCTGCATCGTAAATAAAGATTCGTTTATTTTAAGCATATTTCATTCGTTTCCTCCTCCGCGAGTAAATGCCTGAGACACACTTTTTTGATACCGTAGACACGCAGACTTAGAGGCTTTGAATGAAAATATGAAGTTTTATTATCTTTTATTGTGTTGCAGATAAAAATTGGGTCACGTTAATTCATCATGAAATTGTACAGTAAATAAATTACCAAAGTATCGACAATTCGTAAAACTCGTGAAAAAAACTTCGAGGAATTACGAAAAAAGTATTTTTTGTTCACAGCTGAAACAAAACATCGGTATAACGATGTCGTAATGACGTACTTTGCGCAACGATAAATTTACCGTCTCCGTCGTTCACCCATCGGACTTTGATCGACCATAAAACGAGATTCATACGATTTTTCGAGTCGATGAAGCTGAGGGTAAGAGAGGAGAGCTCACGCGTATATTTCGTAAGGGGGGTAATACGGGAAGAGAGTCAAGAGCGGGTTCCCTAATCGAAGCCCTCCTTCCCCTTTCGTATATTCCCTTCGTCATTGCGAGACGGAGAGATAGAGCGAAGAATAGAGATGAGAGAGGAGAGTCCGAGAGTTTTTCCAGTGCCACCGGGCGAGTCTCCGCAACGCAGCCCGGAATGCCGGTCCGACACGATAAAAACCTTACCAAATATCTACCGTTCGTTCCTCACTGCTACCACCGTTACCGGCTATCTCTCTCGATTCGGCACTCCGGCACTAATGAAAATGCCCATTGTTGCTCGCTTGGTTTTGCCTCGAGATGATTTTGAACAACAGGCATACCGATCGCCGATCTCGTGTCGATCCCCCTCCCTTTCGCGACCCTTTCTCGATCTATCTTTTGTTAAACCCATGCAAAAAGAATTTCTCCACCGAAATTTCTTCTCTCCTATGACCCCCTTCGATTCGGTTCCCCTAATAACCGTAGACCTAGTCACGTTTTTCTTGCCGCTATGGTCGTCCCGCGGAGAAAAACACAGCGTCGACATACGAGAATTATTTCTGTTACAAGCCAAACGATGACTCGTCGGGTTCGAAGAGTCTCTCGTGTGCCCACCGACGACGAACGAGACGAAAGATAAAAATGTGTTGACTAGATAATAGCTCCGTCTTACGTGGCACTAAAAGCCATCTCGTAAATAGACCTCCGGCTGATTTAATTTCCCGCTACGGTAATTGACGTACACTGTGTCGAGGACTCGACGGAGCGCAGCTCTTGTAACCTTACACTACGGGGAACATCTGTGTATTTCGCAGACATCGCAACAACCGCGAATACCATCGTGTGAACTCAGTTCGAGATAAACACTGTTATTCGTTTGTCCCTCGTATCTTGGATACAACGACAAGTCCGGGGCAATTCCTTGCTCCGCGTAAAAATTCGCAACTTCGTTCCAACGACAGGACTACGTGATACCAATTCCAAATTCGACATTTTTCCCGGTACAGTTGTTCGGTAGGTACGATGTAGCCGAGCAAAAGGTATACCAACGTTCGCGTTGTTCGTGCGAATTCGTAGGAGGCGCGTCTCGATTTCGGAAGCGGTCAAGCGTAGGGTGGGGCGGGGGGCTTAAAACGAGTAGAAGAGTGGTGCTGAATATCGTACCGCTATACTCCTCTTCGCGGCATCTCGCACGTCGAAAACGTGGCCAGCAGGTTGCACGTGACCCAGCTGCTCCGATGTGTTTCGAGAGGCTGCGAGAGGCTCGAACTCGAACTCGTCGAGGGGAGGGAGATTCCGCATGTCCGTGACGTCACGTCTATCCGGCGTGCGGGATTTCTCGTCGACGCTTCCGCGCCTATACTCATACCCACGTACCGAGAGAGAGATGTTGTACGTTTACTCTACGCGAACGTCCAACCCGAACGCGGACCATTTCTCGGTATATATAGTATACCTTGCCGTGGTCCTAGTCGCGCACGATCGCGAGGAGCCACAGAGAGTCCGTAGATACCGCGACCCCTGGCGTTCTCTGCTATATATACATATATATGTACACACGAGAAGGATATATCAGTGTAGAGGTAGGTAGTGAACGCGCCCGCAAGGACTCCGGAGTCGTTAGGAATTCCGCTCGGTCGTGCCGGCAGCCGTCGCGTATAAATTCGGCGCGAGGGGGGAGAAAACGCGCAAGCAGAGGCAGCGTCTCTCGCAGTGGCACGTGTGCCCCGCGGCAGGCACGTTCTTCTAATCCGCAACGGGGATGACCGGTGAATCTCACACCGCCTTCCTGTTTCCTGATGTCTATTGCTCCGACACCTCCAACCGTTCACCCAGTTTACTCGAGACTCGCCTGTGCTCTCGAACCGTTCATCAACGATTCACTGGACTCGCGAATCTCCGCTATAGTATCGCATTAGCGGAACGAGACGCGCGTTTTTTTTTTTTTTTTTTTCAATATTTTAAGGATTCGAGAGTTAATAGAAACGTTACTGTTTCGAAAGTGAAACTACTTTTGGGATTATTGTCATAAATATTATTCAAGCTGTTATTTTGTTTGTTGTTTATTTGTTGCGTTTTTTTTTATCGTGCGCTTACCGATCTCGCATTCCGCGGTACGAGTGCTCCGAGTGAAATACACCATTAAATCATAAAGCAATAATAATTCTCCCGCATACGGATCTTTAACATACGGCGTGATAATTCACACCCGAGTGAATATCACAATCCGAATATCTTCGCTGAATCTTTTTTAATCCTTTCATTGTTAATATATATATTGGACATTGGAGAAGGCATTGCTTGCACTTGGGAGCCCCGGTGTTGCGCGGTCGAAGATTTGTGAGCAAATTGCCGAGGCGACGGTGCCGAGGCAGCACCGGAGACCCCCGCGGCTATACTTATGGCGAATTGCGAAGCTCGCTGCAGTCTTGAAAATCAAATATTCCAAATTCGATCACACCTTGCGAATTATTTCGTTCAAAGAGCATCCAAACATTTTCTTGGGTATCGAGAGAAAAAAAAGAGGAACGATAGCACGTAAGAGCTAACAGTTTATCGTCGCTGGCAGTGGAAAACGAATTGATCACGGGGCAGACGCGTCCGAGTAATGTCGAGTGCGAGACAGAGGCGATCGGGATGAACCGAGAAAATTGTCTAACAATGGCTAAATGCCGTAAGCTTGACTGGCCCCGTGGAAGATGAGAGACGAAAAAGTCGGTGAACTCTCGAAAAAAAAAAAAAAAAAAAAAAATGGGGCAACAAGAGACTCGGGAGGCGCGATCGCGTGAAAAAAGAAAAGTCCCAGTCGCGAGTAGGACGAAGAGTTTCGAGGAAAAAAAGAATACTCTGCATTGTCGGGAACACATCCTCGTCACAGTGGAGTCTCGTTGTCTCTCGTGCCTTCCCTTTTGTTTTTCCGGCTTTTATTTATCGCGACGAGTTGCATATTCAGCCGATCGTCGAGGGCAGACAGTCCGGTACACGTTGAAACAGCTCGCGAAGTACGCGAAGCAGAGGAAGAGGTTGCCGAGTTGCGACTCTTTGGCCTCTGCTGCGAAAGCAGACGACAATCGAGAGACTTATTCCAGCGTGCATCGAGACGACGAGCCCCTTCGTTCGGAGAGTGCCACTTACAGAAGTGCACGGGAAGGAGTCACCGCGCGAGAAGTCGACGAGACGAAACCGCGTTGAATATGTGACTGAATACATCCATAGAGGATCTTGCAGCACGTCAATGGACGTCTTATAACTCTCTTTCTTTCTATCTCTAACAGTCTTTGTCTGTCGTCGTTGTCGTCGTCGCAGCAAAGAGAGTACAATGCGCCAGCCGGTGGAATGCATTAATATTAATAGCGAACCCGACGATCTTCGTGGTTCCTTCCTCTTGGCCGTTGTACTCTCCATAACGCTCTTGACATCGGTCGAGAGTGTCGAGATACTTGCATAATTTTTTTTTTTATAGATCCGAATAATATAAAAAATTCAGTGGTAAATGTTCGCGGAAAAGTAGGCTCTTCCATCTTTATTAAGAAGGGTCTTCTGGTTTCCTCGATATGATCCCTTGTCTTTGAAATTTTTATAGGAGATTTATTACTAACCGATACACAAAACTGGAAAATTTCTTTAAAATTGACTATACCGTTTCAAAGATATTAATATTCAAAGTTGAGAGCTTAAACATTGGCTTTATGTAAAATAGAGCGTTTTCGATCATTTAAAATAAATGGAAGGAGTGATGTCACCGTCTTAAAACACGTATCGATTGAAAGATCGTACTTTCAAGAACATCAGATTAAATTTTCAAAAGATTTGTCTGCACCATTTTTTTGTAACAACGAGATTAAGAAAAGTTTGCATTACACGCGTTACGCCTTGCTGCGTTATAATGTTCCCCCGCCAAGTGCCTACCGCTACCCATTGCCGCACCAACGCCCCTACCCCCACCACAAGTATCGGTAGATCCTCCTAAAGGTGTTGAAGTCAATTTCAAATTACGACTATCATATTTTGCGTTTTTACTGTTTCATTAGTCCAAATGATTAAAAAAGTATGTATTTCTTCAATTTTCGAAAATGCGTAAAAATATTTTTCAGAATAGCTTTACACCCTTCATTCGCGATACACAAATACATTTCGCTGAAACTGACCACCGAATCTCCTCGAATATTAAAATACTGATGAACTTAAAACGTTTATAAAGCTCGCGATCGAGCAGAGAAAGACCGGTCGTGCGTCGCGCACGATGCTGCGATGAAGCGTAATGGTTTAATTCGCACGAATTAGCATACTTTAACGGGTTGAGTAAGCGAATGAGGCAGGCGATGCGGAGAGACAGAGATATTCTACGTGGAAGTGGCGGATCTTCTTATGGTATTTACGAGAACGGTAGAGGTCCACCGAAGGCCATCCCACACGCGCGACGATCGGATGAGAGACACACTATCACAGTGCCGCGGTGCGTCCACACCGCTAAATACGAGATAATTAAGACATTTCAGTTGCGAGCGCACAAGCCGCCAAGTGCGTGTGACTCATCTATGTATAGCATCGGTACGTCCAACTCTCACGTTAAACCGCTCTCGCTTTCCATGCATGTCATTAATTAAATTCTCCGAGTTCATTTAATGAGCCGAAGATACAATTAACGCAACGCAATCGACACTTTGCAATTAACACGCGTGATTTTTTTTTTGTTTTTTTTTTCGTGATGTGAATCTCTAAGTGCTTAACTCCGATTGTGGAAGAGACGCTGGAAATCGAGGAGGAATACGAACCAGAGAAATATCAAAGGTGAGAGGAGAATGCGAGCTTCGAAACTTTGGAAAATAGAAGGTGAAAATAGAAGAACGGCTGGAGGACCCCTCGTCGAAGGGCTTAAGGTCGAGAGACGATCGGGAGGAGAGAAAAGCTCTGGAATACAGTTCGGCAAGTGAGGAAAGCCAAAGGCTTTTTGCTCGTCTCACCCGTCGCTTGACCTTTTCGGGTTATAAGAATAAATGTGATTCTATTACGGGTTCAATTGTTACGATGGCGGATAGGCCCTCTTGAAAGTGCCGTGAAATAAAGAAGTAAGAGAAGAAGAAAATAAAGTAAAAAAAAAAAAACATCGAGGTTCAAAGTGAGATAGAAAGTGAGAACAGTAGAAACGAGCCGAGACGATCGTAGAGAGCCCGATAGGAATCACCCGAGACCGAGCGAGGCGAGCCGGCAGAGCACAGCCACTTCTACTCCCGCGAAACCGCTTTACCTCTCCGGACTGACCACTGCAAGCAGCACATCGACTCGGCTCACGCCAAAAGCCCTCCTGCCTTCCTTTACTTTAAGCGCCAAAGCACCGGCGTATAAACGACGATTACGATCTTCCGTGGGATAGGTATATAACGCGAGAACGATTATCGATGCCTCCCCTACCTCCCTCTTCGACGAAATTCTTTCGTGTTTGGCCGATCGAGCAAGAAGCGCCTTCACCCTTCCATCTCTCGTATATCGATACACGTAATTAACGTGGTATCAATCATTATCTCTATCTCGCTTCCCATCGTCTCTCTCTTTATATCTCTCTCTCTCTCGGTAGATCAGTTTCAACTTCCTCGTAATCTGATAAAAACTTTCGTTTAATTTCTCGTACGATAGAAAATTGGAGCGTCAAGTTTATGCGAATTTTATGCAATTCTTTAATATACGATTGAAGACAGACTTTGAGATACTCGATGGAGATTTTTCGATCGACGCGGAGCAATGCAATTTGCCGACAACCGAAGTCAAATGAAAATCGTGATGCGTTATCGGTGCAACGAGGTGTCCGACGAATAAAGCGTCGGCGAGGTATTATGTTTTATTGACTTTCAAGAGGTTTAATGGTCAGTTTCATCGAAATCTATTTTTGTGCCTTTCTAACGAATATTTCAAATAAACCGTTTTAAAATTTGGCGCACGTTAAGACTTTTTACCATTTTTCATTGTAACACATCTAGAAAAATATTTATTTGATTCAATGAAAATCTAACATTTTCAATTATAATTTTTTTCTTTAATTCATAATTTTTTTTCAGTTCACAAACTCCATATCCTAAACTTGAATTTGACCTCATCACCGACCCTCCTTAATACGACTAGAGTTACGAAAATTCACGGAGAAGATGCGTTCAAAACCGGTGGCAGCATTTGCGTCACAGATAATTCGGAACTGCCCCCGGGGATTAACGTGGCGGGAACGCGGAGCCGCGGAACTCGCGACGGCGCGTTCGCGAGTTCACGCCTCCATGAAGCCGCGAAGGTATAAGCAGTGTTAACGAACCGAGAAGTTGCGACAAACCGATTTACCAAAACCGCGTTAATCGACAATAATAGCGAAAAAAAAACCAAAAAAAAATACAAAACATGAACTCTCGACGAATAAATTTCGATTGTATGGACCATCGAGGCGGAAAGTTACAGCGCGGAGGAGAGAACTGGTGAAAGAAGAATAAGAAAAAGAGGATGAGATGAGGAATCGAAGTTTGGTACTCACCGTGCGTTGACGGAAGTCGGATTGCCCACGTCGTCCATTGGCGGTTTCCTAGAATGAAACCACGAATGAAATTCGTTATTGCTCGCCTGCAGCTGCATTATCGCGGGATGGGCGTTATAGGTGCTGTACAGATTTGGCTGTGTTGTTTGCCACATTCTGCTGTACGTTTGCACGTCCATGTCACAACCACGTGTTCGAACTTCCTTTCCTCTTCTCCTATTCAAATTCTCCGCACAGTTCTCTCTATGCAGGGAATGAAAAGTAGCCGCGGATAGTTATCAATCACATTCACCGATCGTCAATAACGATTTATCATTATCGATCATTATTTCTCGATTTTTTTTCACTTTCACGCCGTCTTTACGTAGAATAAAACAATTTTTCGTCTCAATTCATTTGGTAAAAAATGTTTTAAAAAATGTTACAAATTCCTCGATATGAAAAAGTGATGGAATAAAATGTTTAAATAGCGTCACTTTTATTACACGGAAGCTTGACACAGCCGCGGGTTGTCTTTGATCGTTTCGGTGGTGGCAAACACGCGCGAATGTCATCGAGCGCTGGCAAGGAATCGCGTGCCAGCCTCGTGCTTCCACCCTCCGCGACGAGTAGACTACGATCATCCCCACTATTCTACCCCTAAAATTCGTTCTTCTGGCTGCGCGCGATTCTTGGCCACTTCGCGAGCCACGCACGACTCAGCGTCGGCACAAGCGACATCGCATTCCCAGTGGTTGAAGCTCCGGTATAGCTTGGTCTGTCGCGACTCTCCCTCTCGAAGCGCTTTTCCCGCTTTCGCAAGGAAGTCCACAGTCGGAACGTGCCAAGGAGCCACGGGGATGTGCTTCATCTTCATTTGCGTGGGGATACCCCACGCACGGGCAAACCCCGTGGCACCGATAAAACTGCTCGTGTCCCACTCGCAAGCCTCGAGAACCTCTATTCCTTTACCGTTGGCGTAACCTCCTAGACTCGGGGCTCTGATACTCTTGGAAACGCACAAGCGACCCCCATTCTTGGTTCCCCTTGTTCTTTCGAATTAACGAATTGGAATCTATACTAATTTCTTCTCTACCATCGAGATTGATATCGAGAGAGAAGAAAACAACGGAGAGATGGCTATCTATTTTATTATGTACAGTAGAACCGCTCTGTTCTTAACTTCGATTAATTCAACTGCCGGCTTTAGTCAACTCGTTACCGCGATAATTATTCCGCTTTTCTTAGTTTTTCTTTATGCTCTTTCGCCCCATGCGTCTCGGCATTCTCAGCTCAGTGCGCCGACTCCAGTAAAATCTGAGATTTTTTCCTATATTTTGTGAGTTTATCTATCAAGGGGCAAGTTAAGGAAAGAGGGGCTCTTCTCTAATTGTCCGAAGAATTTGGCTCGCAACGCCGGAACACTTCTAATACTAAAGTAGCGGCTATTATAGCGAAGACATCCGACTCCCAATGGGTATAATACGGATCCAATTTAAATTGTATCGTCCATACGGAGTCTGGTAAGCGATCGAGTAAAACAGTCGTGTATACACTTTGGCGAGGAAAGAAAAAGTAAACTGGATAGGCGTAAGCCAACGGACGATCGAGTCGCGTTGCGGCAGTCCTCGTTACACAAGAGTTCTCGAAACGCCTTAACCGGTCAACTAGTCGTCGTATCGACACCGGTGCACCATCGTCCGGTAGTTCTCCTGGACACAGTCGAACTGCCACGATATACTACCTTTTATGAGGGATTCTTTTTCGACTCAACTCGACGACGTTTACAACTAAGAAACTACATCGGTGTGCAGAGCGCACCTATCGCCTTGTATCTCAGCGCCGATACTTCGTTACTTGATTTATAGTTTCTCGGATAGGCGATGAGCCAATCACTCGAGCGGAACAATTATAACGAATCGATTGGCCATGGATATCGATCAGATACGTTGCTTTATTTTCTTTTTTTCCTCCATTCCTCGCCTCCGTGTTGTTCACGCAATAAGGTTGCGGTGTATAAAAGAATACAATTATTAATATCACAAATCGAACCGAGTTTTTCGAGTCAAAGTGAAAGTATGATTGGAAAAATAACTCGAGATATCGAGTCAGCAATCTCAACAATCCCTTTTATCACAACTGCACTTCTTACGAGATTTTCTACGAATCAAAATTCACGCGTAACAAAGTATTATACACGTCATAAAAACTTGTCGAAGATTTTTGCGCAATCGATTTATTCATAATTGTACCGCGAAGTCTTACGTAATGTATTCCAAGAGATACGAATATCCATTTGCAAGAAAGAATTGCAAGTACCTCCGGGCTGTTTGTCGATTTCGAAGAATATTGTATATAGTCTCATAATCATTGCGGTCGATCAATTAAGAAAAAAAAAAGTACTAATAAGGTATATAGTTACTTCTGTTTGCAACCACAGAGATTTTTAGTCGTATCGTTTATCCGATATCACGAAAAAAGCTGTAAAAAAAATGGCCGATAGTAAAAAAGGCTATTTTTCCGCGGTAATTTTTCCCTCGTCTTTTCGCAAAGTCAGAAGGGATACTTGTTTGTCTCCCGCGGTGATCGCGGTTTCAGTGCGGGCGGAGTCTTTTGAATGGGGCGCGTGCACCCGTTGTTATAATAGGCGTGCGGAGACAGAAAGAGAGATAAAGCTTCTCGTCTCGCGGAGCGGTGAATCGTCGTTAACTCGTTCGACGTATCTCGGCGGCGTCTTGTGGACGTATCGTCCTCGTAGAAAAGTACATAGTAGGTGCACAGCTCCCGTACGGAGTCTTCGGGCATTTCTCGAAGCTCCGCTCTATATACGGCGGATGGAAATAAAAGGGTCTTACAGAAGCGAGCGGACACACTTAGATTAATAGTCAATCCGTACTAATTGCGAGTCGTTCGGAAGGGACATTGGTAGCGAAGAGCCGAGGCAACGGTAGAACGCATCAGGGGGTTTGGCTGCACGAGAGCAACGTGAATGCGATATAGAAACCGATCTCCGCTCCGTACGGATCTCAGCTTGAAAGTCTTCCGTGTAAAGCTCTGTCGTTCTTCCTTTCTTCTCTTCGTTTCTTTTCTACTTTTATCTTCCTCCTCCGCGCGCGTCTTCTTCAAACAACTTTCGTCGCTACTGTACAATGGTCTTCCCTATCGAATCACCGCACGGACTCATCCGACATCGAAGCCAGATACGCAGGGGCCCCGGGTTGCGCTCCTTCATCAAAGTTCCACTACCGATTAATCGACTCCGCGTCGCGTCTCGAACTTGCATTCTTCGTTTCTTTGGCAGCGAGCGCGGGCTTCGTGGCCGCATCCACGGTTGAGTTTCTCTCGTCTCTCTTCGTGTCTTGGTACACGGAGGAAGGTTTGTATATTTCGTTCTCTCTTCGTCTCCTTCGGCATCGACGCTCTCGAGAGAGAAGCCTATGCTCGACCGATGTTTATCGTGTCTCCCCGGGGGACTTGCGAACTGCACTTGCCTCGCCGTGTACGTACGCGATCGAGTCTCGTAAGCGGGGAGATTAATGCGTGGGAAGAATTGATTTACGTTGTCTATATCACTAATTATAGATTTGATAATCTAAGGTCGGGGAAAAAATGTGTGTTTCGGTATTATTACCGAATTTAAACGATTATTAAAGTTTCTTTTCGCAGTCACACGATCGACCGCTTGGAGTACGAATAAATTAACACTACGACAAGATCCGAACGAATTGGTCTCTTCTTGTTCGGCCCCCTTTTGTCCTCTTTCGATCCTGTCAGCCATAACTCTTTTCATTATCGATACCAGCATAACATAGCCGAACGCACACGCGCGCATTGTAGCGAACTACAATGCAGCGGCGCAGGCGACATGTAACGAGAAGCTGACCATGCATCAGCGAGGAGAATGAAGAAACGATTGGAAAAAGAAGAGTTACAGAGGGAAGCAAAAAGAATAAGTAACAACGCGCGCGCGCGCGCGCGCTCGTGAGAGAACGTGATCCAGGGATAACGTATAGATCTACCGCACGAGGGTTACGGAGAGCCTGAAGTACCGGTGAGAAGGACAGGGCTATTAGTACCACGGTGTCTTTTTGTCACGAAGGTGAAATGCGGAGGGACGGGTTGTGCGCGCCGCTCGCTCTCGTCCGCGAGAAGGAGGAGACGATAACCGTTGAAGAAGGCGATTGGGGCGTTGAATCGAACGAAGAGGAAGAAAGACGCGTTCGAGGCGCGAAGGGAAAAGGGTCCACGGATCAGAATCCGCGAGATACGAAGAGTCGATGCAGTTGATAGTCTAGTCGTATTTTCTATCCTCTTTTCATCGCTCGTAAGAGCCTTAAGCTGGACGATACGAATGGAGGTAGGAAAACAGAATGTCCTCTGTACGAAATTGAATGGTACCGGAGCACGTCGCGGTCTTGATATGCTTCTCGTTCGATCATCGTCCCTCGCGAGGCTATAAATGCCGTCGAGTACGTTCGCGTCGTGCGTGGCAGACCCGTCCTTCATTCCACTGCCATTTTCGGAAAAGCAGCATTTTACTCTTTGCTCAGCCGGGATCTCAGCGACATATATAATACGCTCTCGTTGCGCGCGGAGCGCAAAGGGGACGAACGAGCGAGAGGGAGGAATAAAATGAAATAAAGCAACGGAAAAAAAGAAAGAAAAAAAACCACGACGATATAAGTACAAACCGAAGCTTCACATAATCGCTGACCAATGCTCGGCTCGCATCGACTTTGAGCAAAAAATTATTTGTCAATTAAAATTATACGTGCCTCGACATTATCGCGTCGCGCGTCTCTCGGTGCTCCGTGACCGTCGCTCGTCTCTCATACTCGCGAATGTTAACCGATGCTTTGGCTCTCCGCATTACCGCTGTTGATGATTCCGATTGCCTTTGCCTTCGTACCGTTGACCGATGACGAATGGGGATAGTTGTCTTATGACGAATGAAAATGCGTTCGGTCTGTTGCGTATCACCTCTCTTGCATGGATCGCGACGAAAAAGCTCGCGTGCTCGCGCTCCTCTGTGCTCGGGGCTTAACGAGCGAAAGAACGCTTTGAGAAGCGCCGATTAGCTTTTGATTCGATGGAGATGATGAACTCTCACCGAAGGATCGAGAAACGCACTTCGTTGTAATCCGATACACATGTTGAACAATTATTCGATGTGCTCTTCGTCATCAAACAAAACAGGAAAATACCCATATAGAATATTTAATAATAAATAACTGCCGAAGATAATTAGAAAGGTTAACGAGTCGAAGAATATCAGCGAGAATAACAAATGTAAACCTATAGATCGCAGTGTGAAAGAATCTAATCGTCGGAAAACTGAGTAATATCGTTGGGCCGTGTAGTCCGAGAGGAATTCCCCTAGCGGCGAATCCGCGTTAATAACGAGAACGAGGGAGTCGTCGAGACTCGCGTCTCTCAGCACTCGGGGTCCTTCGCATTCGGAGCTCTCGGATGAGGCGTCGAAGGCACAGGGATATTCTAGCTGCTGCTGTTTATGGCTCCTCATAACGCCCCATAAATCAACGGGTACCCCATTCGACGATGGCCACGTTTCCTCGCTGCAAATAACCGAGAGAACTTGTCCCGGGAGACCAGAAACCGGAAGTGAAGGAGTCTCGAAGGAGCGGAACATCGACGTGGCTAATAAGACCAATTCGCTTGAAATCTTATATATATTTTAGAAAAATGTTTACGTGTCTCGTGTTTATCTTGCGGTCAACTCGAGGCACTCGCAGACCCCTATTTTTTTAAGTTTCCTTTAAAAATTATGACTCCCAAGTCGTTATTTTTCCAAGTCCAGTTAGGAGCTCCTTATCTCGAATCTAATTACTCTAACTACGCTGCAAACAGCAGCAAATCGGGCGATCGGCAGTTGCCCATCGGTATTTCAAATTTAAATAAATACACAAGAAACACCGAAGAAAAAAAAATGATACTTAATTTCAAAGGGATATTTTCTTTTAAACGTTTCGATGAAAGTGTATCGATCTTAGGTATAGCTAATCGACGAATGACGGATGACAAATTGTGAGCCGTAAATGGAAGAAACGAGACCTTGGTCCTCGTAGCGTAGTCCGTGTGCTAACTCCGGGGGGCTCTTTCATTCAACCGGTGGCTCTCTCGGCGAGCTTTCGCCCACTCATTCGTTCATTCATACGCGGGCAGCGGGAGCGGCGCGGTACGCGCGCACGCGATTTGAATCGATAAGCAAACCTCGTCTCGGAAGCAGGATCCGCACCACCTCGACCTTCTTCTTCTTCCCCTCTTGAATCTCTATCTCTCTCTCTCGTCTTTCAGCCTCCTTTTCTATATAACAGCACGAGCCTCGCACTCTCTCAGTCTCTCGTCTCTTCTTCATTCTCGGATCCTCCGAGAGGCACGAGGCCTTACCGAAGAACGCAACCGGAGCTCACGCTCGGCTATTACACCTCGGGCAACGGGGCACGCGCGCGGAACCCGTGGAACGTGCCCTCCGTCCAACGCACGAACGATCTTCCATGGATCGGAGATCTTCTCAGCCTCTCGTCATCGACTTATCTTATTGTAAATTCTTCTACGATAATTCAAAGATAATTCGCAGATTAGCATAAATCACGAAGCTTCCGGCAATGAAATGATAATCAATTGACTCGAAGATTGGTGATCTAATTTCCAAAGAGAGCAAATCGGTAAATTAAAGGGTTGGGATTCGGACGCCAGGAGTACCGGGGGAAAGATTCGTGAGTGCGGAAGACGAAAGAACTGAACGAAAATCATTGAGGGAGTCGGGAAGACCGTGTGGACAAAGTCGACAGGCGGATGGAAAGACAGACAGGACTGCAGTGCGCTCATTACGGAGCTGCTGCATGCGCGAGGAATGCGTCGGCTCGTCCGACTTCTTTCTGGTCACTCACTCGCCTTCCGTCTCGCTTCGCCTCGATACAATAAATACAGGATCGGGAACGCGAGCTCTTTCGAGGGCGTTTGGGAAGACTCGTCACCGGTGAATCCGTTTGGTCACCAAAGAGCGAGGGAAGCGGAATCGAACGAAACGAAACGAAACACTGAGTGAAGGAAAGCAGCGCAGGGATTGCGCCGCGAGAGAGGATCGACCGACAACAATGCCCAACGTAGTAACGACATCCAGTTAAAACGGCGATGGAACCGTACAAAAAAATATATATACCGCTCCGATCCGCGAGCTGCGAGCTGCGAGCTTCGTTGTTTAAGAGAATCCCGGACGTTCGCAAGCGTGCGGCGTGTCTCTTGCCTCCTCGTCGACTTTCGTTCCTCGTTCGCTCTCCGTTTTCTTCGCGAAAGCGAGAATATAAGCAGAGGCAACGAAACGCGTAACATATTTATAGGAATAAATATACGAAAGCGTTTCGCGAGCCGCCCGTTCGCGCCGATAACGTCACCCAACGCGTTATTAATTACGAGAACGCGCTCTTCGACTTTTCGCAATTAACGCGCGAAAGATTGGCTATGGATTTACCGCGCGAAAAGGAACGCGTTGAGAGACTCTTGGAAACTCGTTAAGCATCGTTGCCGCAATCGCAGTTGGGTTTTACTGCCTCAGGGACCATCAATTATGTATCCTATACATCCTGTACTCTTCGCGTATCAATTTGATTATTGGTTTTTTGACAAACTGGGATCTTTTTTTAATTCCGCGATGGATCGGCGTTTTTGTTTCTAACATTCGATTTAGCCGACTGGGATCTTGAAGAACCGAGGAAGGAAAACGGTGAGGACGACGAGTTCGGTCACCGGTGCGCGGAGTTGATTTATACTCGTGGGTAAAGAACCCCCGGCAGAGAAGGTACCCGCGCGCTCCCTCGCTGTACTCACTTTGAACAATGGAATTGCGTCGGGACGTCAATCTCCGTCTATCAATCACCTCGCTCGGCTACTCTCTCGCGACCAGCAGGTCTTTTATATATAGTATCGAGAACAGTGTGCTCCTTCGTGGCTTCAATGCCGGCATCGGCTGTGACTGCGGCCAACGCAGCTCGGCAAAGCACCCCGTCGCGATTCTCTTGCTGACTCTTCACGAGGCCCCGAACCCTTTTTACGCCTCGCGCTTCTCATACTTTAGTCGTTGATTTTTTTTTTTTTTTTTTTGCAAGATTCGCTACCATCGTTGATTTTTATCAAGTCAAATGGTTTTTACTCGTCGATCGTTTTGGTATGTTTCGATATCAATGTTTTAGTCGATCTCTTATCGAAAATATGATTAGTAACAAAAAATTATGTTTTACCTGTCCGTCCAGCAGAGAGCATCGTCGCGATACCTGCAATCAGAAATAACATCGGTAATTTTGTGATTTTTATAATAGTATTTTAATGGTAATTGGGACAAATCATATTTTTTTATCCTATTAAGCGACATTCAACGCGATAAAAATGAGACCAATAAAAAAATCGGGACACGAGCTCGTGGCGGTGAAAAAAAAAAAGTTTGACGTCCGAATGACGTCTGTCGCAGAGACTTCATGCCTACGCTGCGCAAACGAAAGAAAAAAAAAGATTAGTTGAAACTTGGCGAAGCGTGAATGTGGCAAGTCCTTGAAACGTTCGTATCGCTAATTCGTCGCGGTCTCGCGGAACCTCCGCAGGGCAGTCGGACCCTCTCGGATGCCGGTTCCCTGTCGCTTTCATATACGTTTCTACATCGTCTCGTGTACGTTATGCCCGTACGATTCAACCAGCGACGGTTTTTCCTCCCCTTAGCCGCAAAGCCCGTGTCGAGGCTTACAGGAAAAAGCTTTTATATGAAAGCTCGACGATGAATAAGATCGCCGTCGTAAATTGTGCGCGTGAGCCTAATCTCGCGGTTGGGTGAGTGCGGCATCGAAAAAAAAAAAAAAAAAAAAAACAAAAAAAAAAAAGAATCCTACAGACTCCATCGTTTCTCTATCTTTTCTTATCGCACAACGCCAAATAGTTCGATTGTCGTCGAATAATAGCGTACCAAGCGAATTACCATAATATGACGAACGAAATACCCTAACCGAGCATTCGAAATGCATGGTACAATTTTAATGAAGTCATAAATCGAAATCTGTCCGAAAGTCGGCATTCCAGAATCGGTATTCCCCTTCGACGCGAACGAGGCAAACCGATAGGGGGCAAAGGTATGTACGGAAAGCTTCGTGATCTTGCAAGGAATTAAAGTAAATATCGAAGAGAGGAGTGCGAGTTGCCGGGGTGCGAAGTGGATCACAGACTATAGATTCCGTTTCTTCCAGTAGCGGTAACAGCACGAGAAGCTGTGGATCTCGGTTCGTTCTCGGTTATGGGGGGTCTGTCAACGGGATATGATTTAAAGCCAAATATTACGACAGGAGAACGCATTCCTGCGAGGCTACGAGCCGCTCGTCCTCGTTCGGAGAAACACCATGCGGTGTTTCACGTAGAAGAGCATCCGTAGAAGTTCTTCGTAGTCCGAGAGCCGTACGAGGGGGTGAGTTCACGCACGAGACTCAGACTCCCCTTTCTCACCCGGGAGCAGCCGCCGCGGCAGCGGCATATGTATATACCGGGCATAGTTCGTTCTACCGGAGATACGTCGGCCGCTGTTTATTACCGGGATGCCGAAATGGCTTCGAGGGACTCCGTGGCGGAACATTGATTTAATGCGGGAGTAATTGGTCGCGTTGGAGAAGCTTACCGTTCGACTCTCGCTGGACACCCGACGTCTCTATGAGTTTCGAACTACCGTTGAGTTTCGGCGCCTTGCAACTTCTATAGACCTTTTCTCGTTATCGGGCGTCTCTGAGAAGTGCGAAAGACGACCGGAAGAGGTATTGGAGAGTTATATATATATCTAGGAAATTCTATGCTCCCGTTATTGTCGGTTTTATTGCTTTCCACCGCTGCTTCTTCCACCCCGGCGTCTCTTCGAACTCTCGCCTCGTGTTATAACGGCGCTATCTTAAGATGCTTATTAAACTTTGACGCTCTATTCCCCGCTCCCCCGAGCACCCTACTTTTCGGTACTCCGCGGTGCTCTCGCAACTAACTGGCACCCTTCTAAACGAGCGTTGTACACAGTGTATTACAGCCGATTTCGTTATGCTCCACGGCCGATCGCGGTTGTTATTATCAATTATTAATCACCGAAGGGGCATACGAGTACCCAAGCCGCGGGAAGGCGAAACTAAATGAAATTGAATACTCGTATCGATTTATCGATATCCGATAATTATTTGCAATCGCGAGATGTAGGAGGTATCGATTACACGTCGATTCTCGTAGACATTGATTAATGTATAGAATCCTTGTGTTTTTTTTTTTTGTAATTTTTTTCGTATGCAAAACGTAGTTCACGTTTTCAACGGCAGTATATTTTCTTCGGGATACTCAAGAGTGCGAGAACGAGGCTTATTATTATAGTTAGAAGGCGAATTACCGGTACGGTTTGAACACCTCTGCCATATCGTTCGCTCGGATCGCGTGCAGCAAATTGTGGGTTTCTCGCGGGCGCGAGCGCTCCAGTTCGTTTGAAACGAGATGAAGAAAGAAAATAAAACAAACTAACACGTCGTGCTAATATTGTAGCGAAACCTATACATCTTCATCGAGAGGTGTTAATTATTCTTCCTGCGATTTCGTACAGTTAAACAGCAACGCACTCGGCAAACAATAACTATAATCGTATACTCGCGATAGTCGACAGCTGCCCGCTTCTCCAAATAGAGTGAAAAAAAATAAAAATAAATTGAGATAAAAGAAAAAAAAATGCCCAACCGCGAAGAGTCGAAGTTAAAGGAAATAGAAACCTATAGCAATAATCAATGATGTTGATTGATTATTATAAGAATACTTTTGCTCTCGCTGGCTGTCGGAAATGAAAAAATAACCGATTTCCGGTGTCCAGCATTTGCAATATAGACGATACTTATTTTTCTTTTTTTTTTTTTTCGGGACACATCGAGCGTCGGAAAATTGTAGAGAGAAATCGTTCGAACGAAAAGGAAAAATCTGGACAACGTCATGGGAATTCTGAAGCCCGAAGAGCCCAAGACAGGCCGCAGAAACGTTCTCTACAAGTAGTCATAACACAACGCGAAACCGGGAACACGTTCCGCATCACACATGGCGCGGGGTCTGCACGGCTGCTCGGTAGTTCGGGCCGCCCGATCACGTCGTCGTCGTCGTTCCCCTTCGGTGTAAAGTTTAACTTTGGAAAACGCCGGCTGTGCGGAATGTGTCCGCGTGCCATGAGAGCGACTAGGCGAGCGAACTGAATCGCCGACGGTTTAGCGATCGGGAGGAAGGCAGGCGGCGCGCGTCACGACAACGAAGAAGACCTATCCACCTACGACGAGATCGTGCAGAAACGACGCGAGCAAATCGAAGAAGAAGCATATAGCAAAGTGGTATACGCGAATTTTCAACGGTAAAGGATCAGAGAGGGGAAAGAGTAAAGGAGTTTCGAGAAGCGCTCTCCTACTTTTGCTCCTTGTAACGACTAACCGATGTGTCGGCATAACAAGTGCCTCTTTCGGAGGAGAAATCCGTGTGCGAAAAGCTCTCTCTCGGTAAAAAAGCATAAGCGAGGAAAGCCAAAGGCTTTTGGCGCCCCTTCGTAAGTCATGCTTCGGCAAACTTCATTTCCACTTTGAAGTCTGCTCCGAATACGGTCGTCATCGGGGGAGAGAGTGTCGCTAGGCGAGATTTATCGAGTGCTTGAAACTGTAGGGAGAGAAACGAAATCGGCTGCTGCCGATTTAGTTTCCTTTTTTTTTTCTTACGTTATGCTAAGTATCTTAAGATTGACACTGAATAAATTATTGCTTCATAGTATTCTCTTTTGTCGTTTCTTCTCGGGATATTTATCGCGGTCACGGGGTGGATGATTAGAATTTGTTCGTTGTTTTTCGTCGTAGAATTCAATACGCTCTTTATTTTTGTAATAAGAGGCAAAGGAATTCGTTTATACGACTCGCATCACCCCGTTCACCGTCGCAACGCGACCCGACGTTCCTCGCCCGCCCGTTTCTCTCTCCCTCTCTCGATTTCTCGAGGAGTTCAGGGAAAAAAACGTTTGCGGAGAGGAGGTCCTCCCCGCGAGCGGTCGACTCTCGGGCTCAACGCCGCGGTCACTGATCCTCCTTTGGATTTTGGCGAGCGCGTCCAACTCTCTGGCTCTCTTTTCTCTCTCTCTCTCCTCGCTTTGCCCTCTTCGCTAACCGCTGGCCGCTGCGTATTTTGGCCTCCGTGTGGCATAGCTGGCGCATTATCACATACGTTAAGTTTTTTTCTCGCGCCCCCGTGTGTATCGGGACCGCGAGTGGCCCGCGGTCGGACGAAAAACTAACTGATCGATCCCGCAGGCTACAACGGAGCCGACTTCTTGCCCGGAGCGATCCCCCTTTTTCTCTTTGTATCTTCGAATCCCTCTGCCGCACTGCCGCGCGCAATGCGTCAACGGAAATTATCTTAGCGAAGAAATGTATTTCAACGTTTGCCGATAAAAAAAATATACGCAAAAAAATTAATTAACAAAGTTCTCCGACGAATCGATAAATTTTCGAGATACGTAACGAAGAAGCTTTGCCGGAGCAAAAATAATCGTGAAATTGTCCGCGGGAGCGCGACTGTGGAGATCCCGAAGCTTTCTTGTTCGAGATACGACAGAGGAGCGTCGAAGTGTATAATGTACCGCGGGGGCAATAAGACCGCGGCGCGTTCCTCGGTAACTCCCGACGAGAGACAATGGACGGTACGTGCGTATACCTACCGCGTGAACGCGAACACAGTTATAGTATATCTGTACGCATTTATCCAGTGCGTTGTGTACCACACGCAACACGCGGAGTCCCAGAGAGAGAGTTTCTCCCGGTAGTTGTTGACGTAATTGGTATCGAAGAAAAGAAGTCAGTGGAAATTAATCGATCCCAACCGACGACTCCCAAGAATTCGAGTCGCATTATGTGTTTTACTTATGAACGTCCAAGTGAATCGACATTTTTCCGACTTGTACGCCACAAGCCGTTGCCGATTTATTTATTTATTCTTTTCCACAAATGCATCGAAACTCTCGAGAATCGATCGACATTTTCGTAAGCTGATTTACGAATCTACCGCTGAACGGCGTGAAAAATGAGTTAAATCGGTTCGGGGAAACGTCGTTTAGATTTCATTCGACGAAGGACGATGGGATAGCGATACATCGACGAGTTCCGCATAAGCAAAGCAGGGAAATTCAAGTAGGTAGGTATCGTATAGCGTATTTCGCGCGCAGCTGGACGAGCATCGAGGGTAAGAAATGAGCGTCTCCCCCGGATCCGCGGAGAAACCGATCGGCACGATTCGTCCCGTGCGCGTCGTTCTACACTGACTCGCCGTACCTTTCCCCACTGCGGTCCGCGGTCATTTCATTCTTATTCCACGACAATCACGAGCGAACACAGCGAGCGGAAAACCTCGCAACGCTCTTTTCAATTACCGTGGGGGATTGCCGGAAAAGAAACGTCTTCGGGAGACGTATACGACGGCGAGAAGTAAATGATGGGGTTGGTAATCCGTATAAAGGTTCCCGAGATCGACGTCGTGTGCTCCCGTGTGCGGATGCTGCGACATGAGAACTCTCGCTTCGTCTCTGTCCTTCCATCGGCAACGTTCAGCAACGCGATAAAAAGTTGCAGTGCGAACGCGCGTGTAAGTATCGTTCCGAGGCATTGTTGCCCCGGCGCGATGAGATCGCTTCGACTATCTTTCAACCCCTCGACTTATGCGCGTAAGAAGATCGACTATCGCTGGAAGATACTATTTAATTGATTTGGATAAATTTGCATGAATTAACCATATCAAGCAGTTCGATAAACAAAATCGAATTCACTGAAAAAAATAATTTCTTCCAATTTTTCTCAGAGATTTACTTCACAAATAATTATTATAAATAAAATACGTCATGTCTCACTATTCTCGAAGGCTGCGGATCCACGGATCTTTACGCGTTTTACTTATACATTATAATCGATCGACTAATAACGAGTGATAGCAACAAATGACGAAGTCACAAAGAACAACTACTCAGCGTTCTCGTGCCGAAGCCTCCCACTGGGTAATACAAGAAATGGAAACTTATCAGTCGGACACGAGACAAGAATGAAAAAAGAGGGTTGCAAGGCGATGCGCAGATCGGAGGAGCCGGATGGACGATCGGGAGGAAAAGATAGAGAAGAGAATCCCGAAATGGAAGCGGATTCGCGGAACGCTTTTATACCGACAACGTACCGGGCGTTCCAATTATTAAACAAAAAGTTTTGCACGGTGGTAAAAGGCAAAGGGAGGCGGGGCTGCCATTGGAGAATCTGCTGGGACGTGGAGGGCGCTTGTATACCGTGAAACGAGAGCGAATGAGAGGTAAGCAAAAGAGGGTACACGGAAAGCAGAACGCGAAACGCGAAAGAGGAATGAGACTCTCTCGATGCCCGGGGAGGTTGCATCGAAGGAGGCGGGAGGATTCCCGAGAACGTTGATCCGCGATGACGGGAATGTCATTCGACCGGTGAGCGCGAATAAATCTGAGGTGAGACGGCCTTAAATGGAAAGTCGGTCTCTCGCGGATGCACGGTGCGTGTTCGTTGATCACCCCGAATGACGATTATTCCGATCACACAGAGAGAATATACTCTTCGCCAACGGGGTCTGTAACGACCCGTGATTAGGCGGGATTCTCGGATCGAATATACCGAATAACTCTAACGTACTCCAAATGATGTCGATTAAATCTATATACCGGGAATTAAACAAAAAAAAAAAACTCAACAGCAACATATGTTCACCAGTCAAATTAATCCCCAAGTGTAAGAAACTCGAACTCTGAGGAACTCGAGCAAAACTTTCGATCAATGCGGTCAATGCCGAGTGGATTGACTATGCCTTTTGCTTCTCCCTTCGCAAATTGGATTATAAATTTAATTTAGCGAATTTATGTTACTCTTTTCATCGAGGCAAACGCGGCTGCGTCGGTGTATTAAAAAGCTGTGAACAAAATAAAATAACACAACGATCCGGGAGTCCGTTCGCTCGGAGTCCGTTGGGCCGAGCGGCGAAAGAACCGGACGATGGCCAGCATCGCGGCGGTGGGAGCCGAAGAGTGCTGACGGTGTTCGAGACATAGGTACACGTAATAACGCGTAGCCAGGTACGGCGGTACGAAGCAACGCGGATAAGTGGAAACTATTACGAGTGACGGGTCGGAATTTAATATTAAAGTTTGTAATATACGGCCGCAGCCGTAGGGAATCGATCAGAAGTTAACAAGTCCCCCGGACTTTACGGCTTGACGCGACAACGCGCGGGGCTGGCGTAGCCGCGCCCGCGCCGACATCACGAGCTCATACGACAAGACGACGACGAGTTTACTCGTCGGGCAGAGCGCAACGCCGAAACCACTTTGTTTCACCTGCAACCCCTGTAGTCTCATGTAATTTTCATTTCGTCCAATAAGCTTTCTTCGCTTTTTCACAATCTCGTCGATACGTCCGATATGAAAGAGTTATTCGTCACGCTTTGCCGAGGAAAGTGATTCATTGGAAGAATCAACGGTTTGTTAGGAGAACTGCGGGATCACTGGGAAAACTAATTTTTCGAAAAGAAATTCCTTTTCTCAACGAACTATCAGTGTTGCCAACTATTCATTTTCCCAACTAACTATTAATTTTCAGTCGGATATCTAGCGGCAAAGTGACGAAGTCTACCGAGGAGCAACGACAACACGTTACAATAGACACCGCGTCGATACGATCTAAGAATAAACTATTCTACCGGACAGTCAGCTGTTTCTTCCCTAATTAGTTATCTGTCCGGTTCGTAGCCCCTTCACTGCTGTCTGTGTGTAGTTGTATCTTTTATTAACTCAACACCCCGGGTTATCGGCTGGACGTCGAGGGAACTTAAACGAAAGCTGAAACTTTCGTTTCTCTCAATCCTCTCGCACGGGGATTATCCGAGGAACGAGGCAAGTTCGCCGACGCAGCTTCACCGTCGAGAAAGACTCTAAGATCTTTAAAAAAAAAAAGTAAAAAAAAAAAAACAATAAAGAAAAGAGAATAAGATAGGCGCGAGGCGCCTCGCGGTTTGGGAAAAACACGAGATTTCAATTAAAGAGACAAGTTTAGTAATGAGGTGAGGTGGATTTATTGGCTCGGAGGAGTCGACTGGCGCCGCTACGTCTGCGCGTGTATGCGCTCTTTCTCTGTTCTCGCTTCTCCGCCGTTCCTACAGATCTCTCGCGCCTCGAGGCGTCCCGAGCTGTGCATCGCTTCCCTGGCGGGTCTTTTGTGCGGCGCGCGTGCGAACGCTTCTGGTGTCCGTGGGACTGGCGAACGGGAGCCCGTGCCACGACGGACTTGTACCTACGATAGGTAGGCACTCGTGGACAAGACGCACGCGGCCTCATTTGCATCGCGGGACTCGCGAGGATCGACCGCGGTATCTTCCATTCCACACCGACTTCTTGAAAAGAGCTTTTCAGCGCGATCCGTAACATTTTGTATCATTACCGCTCGTCATTATCGTTCGCGCCGCCAGAAGTACACAACGAAAATATATATATATATATATATTTTTTTTTTTCCTTCGCCCAGAATTAATGACTCGGTAATGAGAAATTCCACCTGTACCAAGGATATCACTTCGATTCTACTTAATCGTCCTGTACGGGTTTACCTATACCGTGGTTATCCGTCTCTCAGGTACGAGAGAGGACTCCCGCTCATCGGTGGCTTTTTATCACGTGTCGGAGCCATAAACCAGCGGCTCTGAATCCACCTCTGGGTAGGTACGCTCGCGAGAGAGCGTAAAAGAACAGAGGCGATGAGTACAGCGTTACAGTGGCCACGGTGTACAAGCCGGGAGGAGCCACATGAGAGAACTCTGTTTCGCTACGAGCGCGAAAAGAATCGGAAGAATAACAAGAGCAAAAGAGATCGAGGAACGAAGAGATCAACGGGGGGAAGGAAGGAACAAAAAAAAATACAATTACGGGCGTCGAATCGCTCGTCGAGTACTTCTTCCATGCGTATATCTTACCCCTTCGGCGATTCAACGAGGGGCCGTTAACGCACCGGACCGAACGCGTATAGTATACGCCGTTTCTTGTCCGCGCGCGCGAGAGTCCTCTGCGCGCGAGTTGATCTCTTCGCGTACGGGGAAGCGATCGGTCTGAAGTATAGTATCGGAAAGCATCGGACGACTCTTGACAATTCTGTGGGATATAAGCTCGTCGCTCACCGGTGTACCTCGGTGGTTTTGCGAAACGAGAGTTTGCCTTGAGGAATCGCGACAGGACCGGTAGCTCCTCATTTCGTATCGCGGCCAACTCGGCAGCGGCTACCGGCTTGGATTCTATTGCCATTGTCACTACTACTCGTACGCAAACGCGCCGGTACCGCGTTTAATACGTTCCGTTTCGTTCTCGTATGTTAATGGACAACCATAAATTTTACTCTTCCACCGAGCGACTCGTAGTTGTAATACGTAGGACGTGGCACATCCGATGGCGAATGACAAAAGGTGATACCTACGTCGCGTATTCTCTACACACTCGAGCGAGAAAACGAGGTTACGCATCCACGTTGGACACGTATGTCCAACGTACGCGCCACAACGTAATTGCGACACCAATTGCTCCACAGTTAATATATGAGTGTAAACGCCGAGATATTATAATAATCTTCATTTGAATAATTAGACGAGCAAAACAGAATAATTCGTGAAAAATTCACAAAGCCAGTCGGAAATTGTAAAGTTGTCTGGATATAACTTAATCGTTAAGTAAATAAGAGTTTATTTCTTCGGGTATTAATAAGTAAAAAATTAAAGCGCAGACAGGGAATCCTTCTATCCGCCCCCGCAGTTATTATATCTCCGAAATCTGTCGCTACTTCTTCTGTATCGAATGTAATATTTATTCACGGAGATCGACGGGTAGCCGAGAATACGAAGTGCTCCATAATAAACGTATTAAATTATATGTGGAGATCTGTATGTTAAGGACTCTTTGCCGTCGCCGAGGGGATAAACTCTGTGCATCAGCGCAGTCAGAGCGGACATAAGAGAATATGTTACCAGCGGGAGTTACAGTCTTGCGTTACGTGGCGCTTCCATTTAGAGTCGCGCCCGGGGTTCCTCCGATGTATGCTTCTCTCACTGCCGTCTCTACCGATGCATCGATTAACGAGCTTCTTATCTCGTTTGAGAATTTTTATCGTTCGAGTTATGGCTCAAGTATCGAGAGGCTCGATGGCCGGACAAAGTGCAGCAGTCGGAGCATCGAAGGCGAACGCGGCTCCGAACCGATACAAGAAAGAAACAGAAGCGCAGGAGGTAGCTGTGGCCAAAGAGTCCGTCGATGGACTCTCACGACTCTCCTCTCGCAAAGATCCTACGAGCGATCGAAGCTCGAAGCCACAGCGAGTCGAGAGCCACGGTGAGGGCCTCCGACGAGACGATAAAAACGGGGGAACGATACGAATCACCGTGGCAGTAGCGACGAAGAGAGAGTCGGGATGAAAGGGGGTAGTGGCGATTAGCTTCGGGCTACCGGGGTGCGCGGCCACTCGGTCTCGGGACCGATCGCGAACGCGCGTTATATCGTGTAATTTTTATCGAATCTCGTGTACGATCTAAAAATGCCATGAAAATTGCGCCGGTCCAACCATCGGCGATCAGTGGCGGCAATATCTCGCCTTGTACAACGTTGTATACACTGCTATTTTTTTTTTTTTTTTCTCAATTTAAATGCTATATCGGATTATCGATAATTAAAAAAAAAAAAAAAAATTAAAAAAATGTAAGCAAGAAATCCGCGAGAATCCAATTGACAGTACAATTTTGAAGATTAACCAACGAATGGAATTGAAAAACTGACAATTTTTCTCGAACAGTATAAATAGAATTGCAGGCAAAAAAAAAAAAGGTATATTTATCTACAAGATAAATGATCGAAACCACGAAATGTGCCCAAGAAAAAGTATAAATGACCGGCGAGACTCATTACAAAAGCAAATGTGAGTACTGTCAGTCGTTAGAGAATACGCGGGAGCCGGGAGCGAATGGGAGAACTCCGAGTCAATTGGATTGCCGCTCCAAGGATCGGCGACGAGCGTGAGATTCGACGGATCAAGATATATTTCGGGCTGAGAATGAGAAGCGAGAACGAGAGAGGGAAGGAAGTCGAGATGGAGAAAGAGAATCGAAGATTTTCGGGGGCGACGATCGATATGTGTCGAGAGGGATCACGCAAAAGTGACGGCGGTATCGAATACCCGGTTACGCGGGGAGGGGGAAGAGAGTTTGGGGCCGGAGAGAGCTTCGGAGGCCCCCGCGAGCACACGGGGGACGGCCATAAATTTGTGCGGTGCGGTACCCCGTCGAGAAACGTGGCTCTCGTGCGAAACTCCGCGGCAACGGTCGATCGTCGAACGCCGCCTGGCCGCCACGGCGACGAGATCGCGGTAGCTACATCAACGGAGGACGCGGTCTTTTTTTGCTACGGTAGAGAACTGGTCCCCTCCTCATCCCCCTTCGCAAACTTCCCTTCTCTTCGTTCTTCCTTCGTTTGCCCGCTCTCTCGCCCACCCGATCAGCCAACTCGCGTTCCCTGAAGGGTTGATAATTCGTCGATTAAATTGGAAACGGCGGAGCTAATTGTGCCGCTCGCGTGTATTATTCATAGGATCTCCGCGTCGACTTCGCGAGGCTTTACCGGCCTCCCGAAGCATCGAGTGGAACACCGTTCTTCGTTCGACATCGGTTTAACAGTGTTGTAGCCGCAGCTCTTACTTGCCTACCTGAGCTATTGTATTGGTGCGTACGTGCGCGCGAGTTTCCAGTTTGACAGATTCTTTTTTGGAGAATACGAAAAGAAATACCGAGAGAAATGAAATAAAGAAGTGCCGAACGAGGACATGGGAATCCGATAAGTAGCCTCATCAACGATTGTTATTTGTTCTTTATACCATCTTCGGTGGATTCGCGATTTTCTCAGTCAATCGATGCGGGAACAAATGATTGTGTAGAAAAAAAAAATCACGTATCGATGCAACCTCGACGTTGGTGGTTTGCCATCGGAGTATGAAGATCAGAGTCGACAGAATTAATCGTATGTAAAATAGAGAAAAACACTAATTACTCGGGAGAACTAACAATTAATACGATATATTTTTTTGCTCAAACTCTTTTTAGGACAAAAGTCGCAAAACCATTAAAATTCGATCAAAATTTGAATGGAACTATCTGGCGGAGGGCATAAAAAATAATTCAACACGTTTCTCTAGATGCTCCGAGGGCAATATTTTCGCGATTCTACGCACAAAGTTACATGCTGTACCGAAAGAGAAATATAGACCGGCGAGAGACCGGTTGGTAACAGAGGCGAAGCGAAAGATTTACAACGGCAGCGTATAATGAGTAAAATCATCAGCGGCAACGCTTGACATAACGGATCGAGATGCCGTGTGTTTGTCAAACGGAGCGGCGAGGAGTCCTAAGAACTGTCGACAGCTCTCCCCACCGATATTCCACGGAAACGCCGAGACAAACCCGTCGAGATCTCGACAGTCTCTTTCGTTCCTTCGCTACTTAACGCTCCGTCGTATGCCGATCATCGGAGAATGGCTCACGACTCTCTTACTTCCTACCGAGAAACAACTGTGACCCCGACCTTTCGACCGGCTCTAGGGACACCTATAGCGACACGCAGGGAAGAGTCAAAGATGAACGACGAAAGGAGAAAAAAATGAAAACAAAAGAAATATATATACTCAGACGATGTCCCGAGCGTTGCGGCCGGCACAGGGCACAACGACACAACCGGGAGCATCGGGGCGTTTAATCGGCGGTGTCTCTCTGGTGACGAGTGCCGCCCACGCAGCCACTTGACCTCTCGAACGCCCCCGTATCTCGCAGTTAACCTTATAAACTCGACTAAACTCAACGCTAACCCGGCACTCTTGCACACTGGTATCCACTCTTCCCCCGACTCTCTCGAACGTAAAGATACTCTCGTTCATTCGTCGCATGCAACCGAATCACACTTTTGCGTTTTTTTTCCTTTCCACACCTCGAGTTCAACGGGATCTCTAAAACTTCTCTAGCGAAGCTTCTCGAACGAGAGTTACCCGTGTATATAGTTTTTTCACCAGAAACATTATTTCATTTATTATTTATGTACTGAGAAAAATTTGTCTCCCGAAGAAAAGAAAAAAAAAAAAAAAAAAGGAAACGAATTGACGTCGTAATCGCGTGATTTGTCCTCAACGACATATTTCACCCTTAAGTCTCGCTACGCTGTGCGGGCCGTCGCGTAACGAACAAAAATGATACACGTAGCCGCGTGTTTGTATTCCGTATGAAATACGGGCGCCCAGTCTCTTTCTCTCTCTCGACGCGTCTTCGGCATGTACGCAGTTGGCCTCCGGCTATAGTCGCGCGTGCTATGCAACAGTAGGTGCATATAATGTGAGGGAGACACCGACTCTCTCTCTCCCTCTCTCTCTCTCTCTCTGAACTGTCCCATCTCATTATTATCTCCCTCCACGTTGAGTTATGACGTTTTTATATTTATCGGCGGTGATATTCAGTTTCGCTTGCGAGCGCTTCTTTCGCTCTTATTCTCTATACCGACGGTATGATTCACAGGTTCTTTGCACGAGGCTTCTCGCACGGTTTCCCGAGTCCGACAACACCGCGCAGCGAGAAACGTAGAAGCATTTGTAATTTGCTCGCGAGCAACGAGAAAACAACGAAGCGATAACATTTTCAAAGAGAGATTTTCGATGTTTTCGCTATTAAGGGGCTTTAGTCTGCGAAATTATGGTGACGGTTGTCAAAGTACAGTTATTTCTTTAGCCGACACAAAAAACGAAAAAATTGTTATCATTTTGGAAAATGTTTGAAAATTTTGTCTGCCGCTAGAAAAAACGATGTTATCCATCGATTTACTTGAAAGGCTTACCACCTAATCCTGATTTTCAAGTAAATTGATTGACAACATTTTTTTTCAACCGGCAGAAAAATTCTTCAAATTATTTTCAACATGATAGATTTTTTTTGGAATTTCGTGTCGGTTAAAAAAAAAAACGGTTTTCCGGCGAACCGTGCCGTAATTTAGCTAATTTCGATTATCTTGATATACCTAAAAATGAAGTTAAGTTTCATAAAACTATTCAAAATAATTCGAGTCTCGGTGAACCGATGACTTGATTTCTCAGAGAAAAAAAATCATACAAAAAAGAGAAAGTTTGGCTCTAAAAAATGGTCTCGTTGAAAGGTAATTCTATTCGACTCGTTGAACGAATGAGATGAGTAATGCAATTTTTTGTTATCCCTCCCCGAGTCCCGAGATTCGCGGCGAAGAGAAGTCAAACGCGAAGAGCGCATCGGGCACATCTTGAAATATGTATTACGAAATGAAGTGATCGAGTGCGCGGGGATTATATGTTTATGCATGCGGCGAAGGGCACTCGGTGTATTTTTTTCTTTGATATCTCAACGAAAGTAACCCTCGAAACCTCTCGCCAAGAGAGTAAGAAAAGCTTCTCGTCTCTCGTCGACTCTGTTACGAGATGAGATTTGAATAAAAGTATCCGCGCGCGGTCGGTCCTCGCGCGGTGTCATTTCCTTCTGCTTTTCTCGATTCTACGACTGGGGGTGCCGCGATTTCGCTCTGGTCTTTGTCGCCACTCCATAGCCTCTTTACAACCGCTCCGTGGTCTCATTAAATATGTATAGGCTGTCGGGTGAATGCGCGCCCCCGCGCCGTCCTCATCTTCAGCCACCGATGGCTTGTATCGCCCCCTCGATAATAGAACTTCGTGAATGATTACGCCGCGAGACATATGTTTCGAGGCTTTGTTTCCATCGATTTGAATATTAAAAGAAATACTCCATTAAAAAAAAGAAAAAAAAAACACGGTAGGTAAATCGGAGGTTTTTTTTTTCGGTTAATGAAAAGAAATCAAACGGCAAAGGGAGCCAAGAATAAGTGCTTCGTCGCGTACGCTTCGACGCGGAGGGTTGAAAGTCGAACAAGATTCACGAAAGATTCACCGGAGCACCCGCCCCCACCTTCGAATGGATATTAATTGCCCGCAAGGAAAAGGCGAGTGCTATACTGCCGTCTTGGGACAAATCCATTTTAAAGACTCTGCCGAGTCCTCGAGTGTCGTGATTCTTTATTAAGATGAAGCGTCGAGGCAAGGAAGAGAGAAACAGAGCGCCGGCTTTTTGCTATACAGCACAACTGAGGCGGTAAGAACGCGCGAGTACAGCTTCGGGGACTTTCATTTCTTCGCGGAACAAATGGCTCGCGAGTTATCACCCCGCGAATACGCGACCCTTCGCCATTTAAAAAATGTAAATTCGTTAATGCGAACAAGTCGTCCCGAGTGAGAAAGAATGAAAGAAAGAACGAGAACTCGATGGGGGATGGGATGGGGGGGTTAAAAAGGGGATGCATGTTACGGGGTGAGAAGAGGGCGCATGAAAATTTGTTCGCACTCTCCTTCAGGCGATCCCATAGAAAGCTCCCTTGCGCTAGTCTCTCGCCCCGTGACCCTCCCATGGAAACCCTATTACCTGCGACTATTATCCAATACCGAAAAAAAAAAAAAAAAAAATCAAATAAAGTATGTTAAGTTACGCTGCGTAGGCTTTGGGGAGTCGAAACTCTTCGAGGGGTTGTGGAAACATTTTTTCGAGTAGAGAATCGCGGTTCCCCTTCATCGAGACACTGTTAAGGGTCACACGCCTTCCCACGACTCATTAAATGATCACCAGTGCCGAGAAGTCAATAGAAATTTGCAGTTTCAAGGGAACTTTTAACTCGATCCCAAAAAAGAAAGGGTATCGCCGGGTCGCCAATAAATGTGAAAACCAAAATTCATAGATAAACTTTCGTTATTCCATAGAATATTTCCTATCGTGATTCGCGAAAGCTACTTTTTCCGTTCGCGACAAATTTCTTATTTGCAAAGCGTGTCAAGAAGTATAAAGCATCTCGTCCTGTATCGACTACGCCTCGTATAAAATTATAATTTTGTCAGGATACAATCCTGCAATATTTTTCTCGCGTCTCGCGTATGAGGCAAACAACAATCCAACGGACAAAGAGCCGCGAGAAAAACAGCGTTGCAGTTGTTTGATCGTTGCACAAGAGCAACTCGAGAGGCCTATCGATACGGTTGGTATGTACACGGGATTGTCCATGTGACGAAGGTATGACGAGAAACGAGACAAAAAGATATTAGTATCGTTTCTTATTGTCTAACCGGGAAGGAACGGACGGCGATAGACAGGACCGAAGGAGATCGGATGGCGCGTTAGATACGGTGTTGGATAGAATTTTTTTTTTTTTTTTTACATCATTCTACGCTCTACTCCGCTACTATCGACACGCTGGTTTTCTCGAGGGAACAGCGACATCGCCTGAAAAATATACACTCGAAATGACCGATGCGGTTTTACTATACGATCGTCTAATACCCGTTAGTCGCCGGGATGTTCCCAGAACCTTTTAGCATTTCTCGTCGTTCCGGAAAGAAAGAAATTTGGAGATGAGAGACAGTGCTCGCGAATGGTCCCCTGACGAGTCTATTCGCACCGGGGTGGTGGTCCTCTCGCGACTCTCGGAATACAAAACATTTTCTCATCGCGACTCGAATCGTTCGCGTCTCGTTTCCGAAGCGTTCCGACGATTCGGCATCTCTTGGTCACTCTGGTTTTGAGAAATCAGGCCGGTTCTCGCGGTGTCTCGTGTACCTCTTTCTCTTTCACAGAAAACACCTATCGAAGACCGCGTCTCAATCGATTTCACGTGAGTGTAGCCAGAGCGAAGTCGATTCCCCACCGGGCGAAGATCGTACGAGAAGAGAGCGCCCATCGGAAACAGGCGAAGAGACGAGAAAAGAAGAGCCGAGGATAAGAGAAGTCGAGGAGCGGCGCGTCGCGTTCGCCAAGGGGTCGATCGACGTTTTTTTATCGGCGAGAGAACGAGCGAGGAACGATCTCGGCACGCGCGATCCGATCCCGAAAACACCGGGCACCTCGCTTAGAGCTCGTTTCGCCGCCGTTTCGCTACGAGTTCACTGCCGAACATCACAACCACCAGCATCCGAGCCCCCAAACGCGAAGAAAGATCGAAGGAGCGCCGGAGAGGATGGAGCGAGCGAGAGAAAAGCTTATATCGATTCTGTGCGGAGGTTTGTACCAAAAAAAGTCGTCGGGCAACGAAGAAAATACTTCGAGGCTTACCCCGCCCTCGCTTCCTTCGTCTCTCCCTATGCTATGATCCCTACACTCGCGCGCGCCCGCGATTGCTACTCTACTACAACCGTTTTTCGAAGTAATTAAGCGGGGCATTAAATCACTCTTGGGCCCTCGTTCGACGGCGCTCGCGATCTCATCGGCGTGTCTCCTACTAATTAATAGATTTCGATCCGTTGCTCTCCGGGATGAACGCTCAAAATTTCTCATCGCCGTCAATCTTTTACCGAACGGCATATAATAGTCGAAAAAAAAAACAACAAAAAAAATTGAATGAATGAGAGGTACGAACGATAACGATCCAGTGGAATTACTCGCGCGTTAATTACCCGAGAGATGCGAAACTTGTACGCGTCATACGAAACATGCGGGTAAACTTGACTCGAGAGCGATTCGTGCCGCGAGCCTTAATTAATCGAGGTAAGCAGATTGGCGTTCGTCGAAGGAGAGATTAATGTGTCGAGTAATTATTATAAAGCGAACTGTCGCATGAATATTACGATTCTTGGGTTATGAAGCGACAAACTCAACGCTGAGAAAAAATATTGAAAAAACGAATAATTGATAAAACTACTTTCGGACAAAAAATTTGTTTTGCCAACTTGGTATTAGTTATTTCCGTTAATTCTTAGATCTCTTGATTCATCATTTTTTTTTCAATATGGAAATACAATCGTAAGAATTTCACGAGCATACGACAAATACAAATGACGACAACGCCTACTGCGCTGAGACGGCGTACTGGTCAGCAGTACTTCCAGAGTGTCTAACAATGAGGGGCCGTAAACTTTCATGCTATTCGAGGCTTTTTTTTCGGTATTCGATTTTTTTAAATATAATATCTATGGTTCAAAACTTCATATGGTTTTCGATTCAGAAAAAAAAAATTCCGTCGAAAAATTAAAGGGCATCGATATTGTAATGTTTTGTAAACCCTAAATCATTAGATGATAAATTGATCGGTCACTTCTCAAAAGTCCTCAAGTATGTGATGCGATACTTAAAAAATTCGGAAAATTTGCAAAGCTGTAATCGATTCCTAAACTATATAATTCTATTTCCATTCGATAAAAAAATATTTCTAAACAGTTTTTAATAAAAAATAAAACTCGATTAGGATACAAATGACTACAATTAAAGTTCAGCTATCCGAGAAATGATTTCGCGTATAAAAAATTCAAAATTTCATCCCTTGAAGTTAAACAAAAAAAATTCAATTATTAGATTACTAAAATTGGGTTTACGAATTCAGAAAATTCGAGTTCCTCTTGCAATTTACACGATGTTCAAGAACATGACTTTTCAAGTCGTTGGACACTCTGTCCCATAGTACTGCTATTGAAAAAGAAGCGCAGAAAAGAGCGTATGCGCGCACAGTATCCCGAAAGCCCGGAGCGAGTTGTATAATACGAAAAGAAGGGGCACTCGAAAGAGTGGGGCCTCCGCTCCAGAGTTTCGGCAGCCTATAATCAATTCTGATTGCAGTCCGGGATCTCGGCGGCAGCGCGCGATCCACTCCCCGATAGCCAAGAAAAAAGTCGGAGGCTCCCAACTACCGGGGGCCCCCGCGGCCCCCGACGAGCTCGCGCTCCTTCTTCTGCATTTTCGCTACCTATCTCACTCGTCCTCTCATTTTCGTCTACGTACCTATGAAACTCGATAATCCAAATCTAATCCCAACCGACGAAGTTTCATATCCTCAATATTTTTCATCGGAATACAAGAGATTCGCGATAAAACATCAACTTCACCGTCCGAGCCGAGCGAATTGGATAAAAAGGCGCAAGCGAGTTATTTATCGTTTGGTCAAAAGCACGTGGACACCGCGTGGAAACAGCCTGAATCCCTCCGAAGCGCGCTTTGTGCTCCCGTGACAATGTTTCTTTCGTCGAAAATTACACTCTCAATTCCCGCCTGTGTCTGACACGGCATCGCCGTTACTACTGATTCGTTTCGCGAAACTGTTCCTCGATGTCGTGTATAATAGTAGAACCGTTTACCTTAATACAAATTCCGCGTTGCAACGTCGAATATTCGTACGAAGTATCTAAGGGGCGGGGGAGGAGGGAGTAGAAGATCACCATCGTCCATAAATAGCTGCAGCCGGTGCAGCAAGGTGGCTTCGGCAGCCGATGCACCCGCGCGATGAGTCTCCTCTCCGTTTTGAAGAACGACGGAAGAATGCATCGACGTTCCTTCTTCTGGTTCTTCTTCGCTCGACTCTTTGGTCGTATCTACACGGCTACGGTGAGACTGGCTGACTCTCTACCCGATGGCATCGTCGAGGAAAGCGACGAGCACGAGAGGAGCCAAAGAACGCACTGCAAAGAACGGAGAGCGGTGTAAGCAAACGCAAGCAAACGCGAGAGAGATAGGCCCCCGCAGGCCTTGATCCGCCGCGCGCGTTCGCTTCTTACGATCCCTTATATCCGCGCGTCCGGCCCCATTAGTAGTCGGCTGGCCCATCATTCAATAACGCTCTCGATGCTTGCTGCTGCTGCTGCTGCTGCTGCTGTTGGCTCTGTGGCTGTAGCTGCCTCTGTGTCCACGTTGAGTCTCTTCTCTCGTCAGTATGCTCGGTCGTTCGTTCTGTTTGATACCTATACCGGGTGTCCAATTGCAAAATCACCGACGACATTCAATTCTTCTTCATTCATTCTACACGGAAATGTTTGTCTAAAAAGAAAAAGAAGAAAAAAAAAAAAAAAAACTAAAGAACGTCGCGCCTTCGTGAATTATTTCGTTACGATGGAATAACGAGAATATATTTTTAAATAAAAAAAAATTGGGCTATAAATGAGATGTGGATGTCGGGTAACGAGTGCACTGTATGTGCAAAACGAATTTCCGGAATGCGATGAAAAAGGGAGAGATAGAAAAAAAAAAAAAAAGAAAAATAAAATGAAGAGAAAAACGAAGAAGATTCGCCGTGAAGCCGCAGAGAGGAGTGGATCCGACGATTCTGCTCGTAACAATTACCCGTACCCCCCATTACCGAACCTGAGACGTTTCGGGATCTCTTCGATAAAGCTGCCCCGGGGCCCACCGTGTCGCGCGGTATGTTCTGCATACATTAATGCGTAACGAGAACCGTTCGTGCTCTCCCTCTCGCGCTCGCCAAGTATTATCGAGAAGTAAAGGGTAAAGGAAAAAAAAGAAATAAATAATAATAATAAATAAACTACTCGGATGCGTGCTCCGTGTGCCCCGTGGATCTTTTCGAGAGGGAGGAGTGAAACAAGCGCAGGAACGAGCGAGCGGGACGAATGCCGGGTTATTAGGCATCGTACGTTTCAGTCATTAAACCGATACGATGTTGCCGCGAGGGAAAAGAAAGACGGCACGGCATGGGCGATGATAAAAAAATGACTGTGTAACTTTCGGGACACTGTCCACGTGACTTCTCTCAATCTCGATATACGCGTTGTTCTCGTAGTCGCGTAATTTCGAGAAGAGAGACGAAAAATATCGAGAATGAAGTCTCGAATGGCTTCGGCTCGAGAAAAATGCTTAACGCAAGATATCATTGACGCGTTATTGTACCATCCTGATTAAGAACGTCTGGAGGGAGAGCTCGTCGGACAGTCTCGCCGTCGCTTCGTTCACCCGGATGTCCGCGCGGCGCGGTATCTTCTAAACCGTCGAAGCAATTTTCTTAATTCTAACGCGGGAATCATTGTCGCAGCGTCGAGTATCGTATACTTAGTGAGGCGAGATGATGCGAATTTAATTGACGATACTTCGTTGTTTACCTGTTAAGCGTTGGAAATGTTGCTTTTGCGATTAAAATCGTTGCGGAGCGAAGTAATAAATTCATGCGTCAATCAGCTTCGACGTAACTTCCAACTTGATAGTTTTACGAAGATTCGTCAAATTTGTGTACAGAGATCTCTACATTGCGACATACCGAAAGTTAAACACATTTTTTAATGAACATTGTTGCCAAACAAGACGTTTGGATCTCACGGATACGCGACTGACGCTCGCGCGCAACTGTTTTTCCGAGCAGTTATTTTCGCCCGAGTTATTTCGCGTATTTAGCAGACGACAAAGCACATACGGGCATTTGTTGCTGCGCGCGTATGTTGAATCGTTAAATGATCGCGGACGGGCCAACGAGTGGGGGGAGGCGGAGGGCGCAGGCCGCGACAAGGTTAATTTGATTCCCCGATAGTAATCCATCGTTGTTGTTATTTAATAGTTCGTTGCTACGAAATAACGTTTTTTATTCCACTCAGTGCCTAAGAGCAGTTTTACGCTCGCGATACTCGTGCGAAAAACGTTTTCTTAACTCGTGTGATTGAAACACTCGTCAGAAAAAGCTTTATCACACTAGTATCGTAATGTACTATTTAAATTTTATTCCACAATAATTATTTTCGAGGCTCTACGTTCATTATTCCGATGAAATTACTTTTTTTTCAGTAATTTGTTTCCTTTCGATCTCTGGCCTCCGTCAATCAACCGAAAACCCATGAGTACCCCTTCTCGCACGGTAAATACATTCCAAAAGTTTATTAGCAATCGCGTGGCAATCAAAAACGCGTTCCCGGCGCGTCTCGCGTCTGAAAAATTTTATTAATTCGCAAGTACCAATTAAACTCCCCGAGCCTGAAAAGCATCCCGCACACGAAGTTCCACCTTTCGCAATGTTTTTCAGATTTCCTCACAGCGTGACAGCGTTTTTTTTCCTTCGGAAGACGCCATGTTTTTCATTTATTCCACTTTGTTCACCAACTACTCGCGTCTTGTTTACGTTATCTTAAATATGCATAGTCGCAATATTGACCGATCTACTTAATCGCCGTTTTCTTAATCGCCGTTTTCTGTCCCAACAATCCTCCCACGTGACAAAGGCTATCCACCAAGATTATTCTTTTTTTTTTCTTTTCGAACGAACACGTCGCAGTTGTGACCCCTCCCATTATTGCCCACTCGCTTACCACGTGCGAATTGTTTTTATTAAATGTTTTTCATTCAACAAGATCCGAACATAAAATCTCTCACTAGAAGCTATTATTACCTGACGCAAATTATTTTTATTAGTATCAGTATATTAGAATCAGTCAGTAACAAACCCGATCACGCGAGTGAAAAAAAAAACATCGAAATCTCGTATTCACGTCCGATCGAACCGCGCTAATTTGATAAACGAACATTTTTGTTTTACCACCCATCGTGTCAATTACCCTCTACATTTTTTTTATCCTCACCGAATCTTGACGATGCAAAACTTTTGCTAGAGAACTTGTGCAAAGCTTCGCGTGCCACGACAGTCCCCCGACGCATTACGTTCGATCGCGTGCTTCACACTCGTCCGTGCGAACATCTCGATTCCGTAATTTTCTCACTGACTCGACAACAACGAATAAATCAGGGAAGATAATGCAGTATTTCGATTCCCGACGGCTATCGTCGTTTGGCTGGGGGAGGGGGGAGAACTGAAAGATAGAGTCGAGAATGACTGACGAGGGTACTTGAGCGACGAGCCGGCAACAAGTGGCATTCGGGCACGTTGTCGGGACTTTGTGCGCGGGAAAACGATGCCACTAAACTGCGCGCGGCCCTCCCGTTACCTCCGGTCAATGTCGGATCAAAGTACGAGTATACGATGTTACGCGGCGCTCTACCCATGCTTTTTAACACTTGATGAAAAGGAAGATATATCTGGTGAACATTCGTTGCATACAGTGTAGTATTTCTCAGCCCCCTGACGACATAATCGGTCTTCTCAATTATTCAGTCAATTTAGCTCTCGCAAATACTTCGCTTACATAGTAGCACAGTGTAAACGTTTCGATAACACAGATGGTTATCTGACATTTTGTAAATTCGCGATACGAGATAAAATCATCGCAAAGCATTTTTTTATCGTTTGGTTATTAATTATAATTCGATTTGTTAGCCTCAATCCGCAGAGAGTTATTTCTGAGTGCAAAACCGTAAGTAATAAGAGATAAAAAAAGCTTTACACTGTTCATTCGTTAATTACTACGTTCGATTCACGTGTTATTATTTACCCCCACAATTCCCCCGCAATTAGGAATGTCCATAACTTTTTTTTTATAGTTGAGTTTATCTTGCGTAGTGTGCATCTGTAATAATTCCATCGTGTTTCGTCAATTTTTTTTCAACAGCACAGACAGTTGCTTCACATACCAGAAAGCCAAAAAAAAATATTCTACTTAACCTAAAAATGTGTTTTGCAGTCTTTGTTTAATAATTTCAACTTTGTTTCATCGGTCATTATTCCGACGTCTTATAACTCTCTGATAATCAAGATAAGTAATGTCACACCATATAAATTCGATGTCGAGGACTCTCGCGTTGTACGAAGGTGAGAAAGAATTCGCGAAAACGCGCGATATAACCCTGCCGGTAGCAAACCTCGTGGTCAGAAACCTTTTGCGAGTGGGACAGAGCTATAAACGTATATATATCGAGGGACAGAGAAAGATAGAAAACACAGAGGTATAGGAGAGTTCGCTCTCGACGCATGCACACGCGGCTCGTGGATAATTGATAGCGGAATGCTAATAACCCGGACGAGCTAGGAATTATAATAGGTTTCTTGCGGGTCTCGTGTCCGCTCGATGCCTCGCGCCGGCGGCCTTCTCTCGAGCTTTGATTCCGGCGCTCCTGGGCGCTCTCGTGGCTCTCGCCGACAGAGATTTTCCAACATCTCGTACTCGTTTTCTCAACTGTGCTTCCACTCGTCGTTGTCGAGCGGAATGCAACGAGCATCAAACCGCAGTCGATCCGCTTACCGCGATTCGTTAATCCATGTCATCGTGAACGAGGAACGATCGATTAATCGGTTAGTACCGAGTTTCACCTTCACCTTCGGGCGCAACATCGTTCGGTCAATATCTCGAAGTTATTGCTCGTCTTAACGATGCGGAATCTCGATTTATTCTTAAATATACTCCCAACGATCATCAATAATTCACTACCCGCATTACGACTAATTTATCCTTCAATTAAAATTCCCTTTATAAACGCCGATTTAAAAAAAAAAAGGAAAAAATGGCGTAAATTAAACATTATTGTCATTGGCGAATTGCCTCGACTAGAGACCAACGCACGAGTCAAAACGTTGCCGTAGGTCAAGAATATCCACGCGGCGAACGGCGGCTATTGGAAAAGCAAAACAGCGAGAGCCCGGAGATTGTGGCCAAAATACGCTTGGCCTTTGGTATCGCTGGGGGAGGCGGGGAACACCCAAGAGCGATCGGACCCTCGGGAGTGACTGAACTACCCTAAAACTCGAAGCTCTTCCGCGTAGAGCAACAGCCACCTCCCGTGTTGTTTCACTTTCGAGTTTTTCTTTTTTGATTCTGATTCTTCCGCGATAAATTTTCGAATTAAAAAGTAACTACAATTTTTTTTTGTCACACGAAAAAAATGATTTTACGTTCTTCGCGTGGGAATGGTTGGTCTGGTACTTAGTAAAATCGCGACAAACCTGTAGCATGGAAATCCTTGTTGCGGCACGTGTAGATCCATCGGCATAGCCGGATGTCCGGACGGATGATGAGCGGAAGCGAGTCCGTAATCACCGACAGCGGACAGGGGTGGTTGCATCATTCCGGCGGCGGCGGCCGCGTGATGACCGGCGATCATTGCGCCCCAATGAAAGCCGGGCGCAGCGCTCATCGACGGTGGATGTTCGGCGAGGTCCGCAAGGCCACGTCCGGCCGCGGCGGCAGCGGCGGCAGCCGCAGCGGCACCGCTACTACCGCCGCTAGCGACCCCGCCGCTACGATGCATCAACCAACCCTCCACCACGAAGCCTTATTATTTTTACTGCACGCTTTTAAATTATTCACACTCCCGAAAAAATAATAAAATACAAAAGAAAAACGTTTAACACACCCCACTCACTTGGTTTTTTTCTTTAATTTCGTGTTTTATTTTTTTCGTCAGATTCGTCGATTAAATCGACGACGCGAACGCGAATTAATAATAACGTATTTTTTTTTTAAATCAGGAAATTAATAAACACTCGTGTCGATTTTAACACTGTCACGAGAAATTATTTCGATAAATCGATAACAATTGTTATAACGGCAGTGAAAAAAGTTAAAATAAAATAAAAAAATACAGCAGCCGAAAGATTGTGCGTCGAAAAGCTCAAGGCAGTTTGGAAAAGATCACGTCCACCTTCCTCACGTCTCCACTGATCACTATCTTCCGTTTCTTCCCTGACCTGCCTTCGGGTTTGTTTTTTTTATCTTTTTTTCTCGTTCTCTCTTCCCCCCTTTCACGCTTCGACGGACTCACCCCTTGTTCACTATCTATTCTTTCGTATTCCACCCTTCGTCCCCGTGACCCCCTCCCCAGTCCACCAATAGTATTATCAGCCAGTCGTACGAGGTGTACGTTGGCCCTATCTCAGCGAATTCACTACATGATTGCGATTTAATCACTGCCGTTTCGCTTCCTTAAACTTCTTTAACAAATTAGTTTATCCCACGTTTCGACGAGCGGAACTCTTCACGCGTTTCATACGTTCGGTAACTGCCTTAGCGTATGAAAAAAAAAAAAAACAAAGTCCGGGCACCAGTCAAAACAGTGCACAAACCGGGATGACGACGACGACGACGGTGTCCCGCGCGCGCGTCAGAACGACTTGTGTAGAGTGCAGAGCGTAGCGGAACGCGCGGGGCTCACACGGTGTTAGGCGGAGGCGCGCGCGCGTTTGTTCGCTCGCGGGGCGCCCGAGAGAGTAAAGGAGTGTAAACGGGGCAAAGGGGGGCAGCAGCACAACGCCGTGGTGCCCGCGCCACGAGAGATCAACGCGCGGGGAGATCTGTGGAGGGAACGCGAAGCGACGAACGGCGATGGGGCAAAAGGGAGGGAGTAGCAGCGCGATGCGGGAGGAGGAGACGTCGACGTCGCGAATGCGAGAGGAAACAGAGCAACGTATATATACAGTAATAACATCGGGAGGGAGAGAGGTGCTCGAAAGCAGCGACGGGCAGCAGCAGCGAGCGGTAAGGAGTGCAGAAAGCAACGAGCGAGGGCGATGCTAATGCGGGGGAGAAGATACTCGTCTTGTGCGCTAGTGAGTAGAAACCGAGGGAAAGAGAGGCGAAATGCAGCAGCGAACGGTGAGTGGCGCAGAGGGCCGCGGCTACGCGAAGAACGAAGGACGAGGAGGAGAAGGATGGAAAGGATTGGGAGACAGAAGCAACCTGCGGGTGTACAGAAGCAAGCAAGCAGGACGGGAGCGGGAGCCAAGAGCCAGGAGCACCAGCGGCAGCAGCTTCGCTACGGCCATGAATGACGCCGCGCGATCCGGCGCGCGGACCGAGTCGCGTGGGCGGAGCCTCGCGACCACGTGACTTCAAACTGCGATTTCGAGTCCTCCACAACCTCCGGTGCGCGAGTCTCCTCCCCGCCGTGTACTCCAACAGGGGATTGAAGCGAGATATATTTTAACGCGAGAGGGAGATACGGAATCGACCATCCCTACCTGACGACGATGGTACCGAGAGATGCGGCCAACATCGCGGAAGTGGCAAAGAGTGCAGGTACTATAACGATGCAGCTGTAACGAATCAGATTTTGCATTGGAACTATTATCTTTTTAAATTCCTTGCGGGAATCGAGACTGTCTTTTTTTTTTTATTATTAATGATGAAAAATTCTGTGTCTGGGATCGGCATTGAATGAAAAAATTGTGCAATAGTTACACGTAATGTTTTCGTAAAAAAAAAAAAAAAAGTTCTAATAAAATATCATTTCAAAGGTCACGACTAAGAAAACAACGAAAAAAAAAATGATTAATTGCCCAAATGTGTGCTAAATTAATATCGAGCAAACTGATGGTAATTCGTATTTTTTGGAATATTCCGTCTCTAGGAAACATGATCGTCGAATCGACTGAGTATTCAAAAAGGGTAACAATGAGTCAGAATAGCGAAAAACTTGGATTTTTAATGTGAAATGCACAGAAAATAGTTCTACGGACGCACCCTCGTCTGTTTCGATCCATACCACGCGTTTTCGCCAGTGCTGCTCCGAACACTTGTTGAGTCGTCGCAGAGCGTGTTTATAGGCATCTCGATCATTCTTTGCGCCGGGAAAGATTCATTATCAACGAGACAAATCTCGATCACTTTCCTCAAAGGCATTTTCGCTTCGACGTGTTTCTCATCGAATGAGAAATTTCTTCCGAATGAGAAATTAAAAAAAAAAATTTGCGGATAATCATTCTTAATCGTATCTTCGGTGCTAATGGGAAAATAAAATACGAATGAGAGATATACGTATATATATGTTGTACCCTTAAATCACCCGTACAAACCCTCTTTTCCCCCTCGAGAGTCGCGCAACGGCGTTACAATAAAAAATTTAATCAAAATGCCCTCTCGGTAATTTACAGCCATCCGAGAAAACGCAGAGGCTTCTGACACTTTTTTCCGTCGCTCGCGCAACCCTTGCCTAAGGGTGGAAGAATGGAGGAAGTCGCGCTCTTCGTTTACTCGAGTGTACCGCGTAAGGGAGTTGTAGATGGGGAACGACGGCAAGAGGTTGAAAGGGTTGACAAAAATCCACTTCTGCCGGACGAGCTTCGGCTCTGTTGTTGCTCACGGTATACCGGAAAACCCCTCAGGAGTCGTTGAGGGGTCTCGAGCCATTTGCTCCACGGCAGCGATGACTACTTCGCGTTTCTTTCGCGCCCGTTCCCCACAACTCTCGTTCCTATAAAAATAACATTTCTTGTCCTCGCTCTCCGCAACGCCGCGAGCGTCGGGCAAAAGTCTCCGGGACCTCGCGCGAGCAATCGTAAATTACAAATTAGAGCGTTAAACTTTGCCCATTAGGAGGCTCTTCCGCGGATCGTATCTCTCAGGTAGCATCTTAACGCCTCTCGTCGTTCCTTTAAACCTCCGCACAAGTACGGGACACGTTCGAGTTGCGAGTTTTCAACTATCATTTTGCAGAAACGTTCCCGAACACTCGCAAATCTCTTTGATGCAGTATTGAAAAAAAAAAAAAAAAGGGTAGTCAATCGCTTCGAGACATTAACTGCGTTATTGTACCTCGCGGATATTCTCTCTGATGTGTAATGGAGAAAGAGTGGAAAAAAAAAAGTTTCGGGATCGAGTACGTTAAGTGGAATAACCGAGAATAATTCGGCTGCGGAGCGTTCTGGGCCATCGGTGCAGCACAGCGGACGCGCGCGCGCGCGCGCAGGGTCTCCGTCCGATAGGGGGTACAGGTGTGAGTCGTAATAACATAGCAGGTTTGCCCTTCGACCTTTCTTCGTACGAAAGCATCGGAGATGCCGACTTCACTGAGACCGCCGGTACAATCGTTGCCCAGCCGCGTATACACCGCCAATCATCGTCTTCGGCGTGTATCAATCGCTGCGGTAGAATCATTACCTGCCCTCCCCACTAACCCCCCTTGAAGGAAATGGTCGGCATTAGGGGAGAGGTGAATCTCGCAATGTGCAACGGTACAGGAAGTAAAACGACTGAGAACGTACCACTGTACACTCCGAGAAATCGGGATAGCGTTGGCAACTGTTAAGGGATAACTATAAGGTGTTGGCGCATGTGACTATTTTTCGTTAGTTATCGTTATTTATTAATAATTGACCGAAATAATCACGATGACTTTAATTTTTTTTTATAGCAAGGGAAACTTTTTTTTTTAATGTAATATATTCTATGATTTATTAATAACTTAATACGACTCTTTGTAAGCTGATTTTGTTGGTTTTTTCGAGTAGTACTCGAAGTACTATAAAAAAAAATAGGTACCGTTTTTCTCATAAAATTTGGGAAGGCAGGAAAAATAGGATATTTTCGTTCGCAGGATCGAATAATCATCGAACGCAAAAAAAGTAATTCTTCCAAAAATGTAATTTATTCCACATATTGCCAAAAATACATATAGCAGCGGTTCCTCCGTGCGGAGAAAAAACCGCGTTATTCAAGTCTATCGTGTATAGTTAGTAGCAAAAAAAAACCCATTACATTAATGAACGAAGTTGTTAATTCGATGAATTCTATTATGGGTTGATGAGAGATGAATTTTTATGTATCGATGACACGTTATTCGATCGCAAAATCCTCGTGGATTTCGATCTTTAACACTCGTGGGACCATTGATGTTCGTTTGAGACGATACCACGTCGACTTACATTGAAGTTTTGTACTTGAGCAAACATCGAACTATCGATGGTTTTCGAGTCTCTCTGTGTCTTTATGAGCAAAATGATGATATTTCGTGATTCGTTATTGTTTTTTATGGCCCACAACTTGCGTACAGTCGATGATTTTTTTTTTTTTTTTTTTTTTTTTTTTTTTTTTTTTTTTTTTTTTTTTACTCGACGTGTACCTCGCATATCTCAGAGCCGTAGGCCTAATGTAAAATATTCTTGACCCTTCTCTGCCGCAGTTCGTCAACTGTGTTCCCTTGGATATCACATCGTTTATGTACAAAATAATATTCGATGTGACGACAATTATATATTTCCAAGGAACATAGCGTCTCGTCGATGTTTCATCGGTTGTCGCTCGATGCAAACAATATTTATCGTAAGTCGCATGCAAATACTAGAAGCTACAAACACGATGATAATATTGTTACTGTTTAAAGCTACAACTGCTCGGATTATATAATCGAAATACTATATATCGATATACATCGATTTAAACGCTGTCGATTAGGTTATGTCGATACTGCAGGCAAAAAATCATTAAACCTTTTACTGGCTCGCGTGGTCGTGTATATACGCCGATGAAAAAAAAAAAAAAAAACGAATTACTATCTCTAAGGATATATCATAATCTCTTTTTTTTTTTCTCTTTTTTCTCTTTGTTTTTCATACGTTTTATCGCCGGACGGAATATCTCAAGTATCCGTCCCTGCATTCGTAATTTTAATTTTTTTTAATTTTTTTTTTATATTGATGTAAAAAAAACACCGCATGCAAAATATACGTAGTGTAAAAATCTAGCGATAAATTGCTCTTCTCAAGATTGCAAAAGCTCAATATTAGAAGCTCGTTTACAATCGCCCCAACTTTTCGTTCGAAGAATATTTACGATATATTATATGGTATCTTCGCCGTTATTTTTTTTTAATTTTTTTTTTTTTTTTCAATTTAATAATTAATTATGGATAAATGTTGTTAATTATCAGGTACTTTTTACACATCATCATGATTACATAAGACGGGCCGCGAGGGCGACCCAATCGATTATCTTTGTTTAACTCTGAAAGTAAAACGCGAAGAATTCTCGATAAACGCTCCGGGGCTTCGTATATCATGCATGATAATGCTACGATACGGTATATCTTTATAAATCATTTACTATTGTCGTCTCGTCGACATACGCGGACCGCTGTCCGCTGCAACGGAGCGTTGCAATACTCTTGAAAATACTCTCGATGTTAAATGGACATCTCCAACGGGGATTACAAATTTGTAAATAACTATTTCAGAGGCACTGTTTTTTCAAGCTCTCGCGATTCACACGATTATTCTAACCAGTCGCAACTTTAGTCATTCGATCAGCACGCATTCCGTAAGTACGCAATTCGTAGATAAATTTTACACAATCAAAGCTTTCGGGAACTTCGTTGGTGATAAATACTCTATTATATATATATATATATATCCGTCGTTATCTGTACGGTTCTGTTCGATTAATCCAAAGTTTTGTGCATTTTCTTCTTCTCGATCGATTATTACGTTTCTTTTTGCTATCTATGGTATTTTTTTCACGATTATAGATCTCATCGTTAATCAATAAGATATCTGAAAACTTTCACACCCGCGTTATGCACAATCGATATGCGAATACAGCCGTGAAATCCAATGGGATTATAAATGGATTCAAAAATTCTTCTTTTTTTTTTTTTTCGTAGTCTCGATTGATACGATTTTACAAGGCACAATTCTATACGATATCAGGATAGCGCACAGTAACCACACACCTTTGTCGACAGTGGAACGAGCCAACGTTCCACTACTCAATGACTAGTCTCTAATTAATCAGTAACTCATATGATCGCGATAAATAAATTTGTATCTTTCGGCATAGTAATTCAGAAAACTTATACCGAAAACGTCGTACTGGATTTTCACTGGGGGATTAAAAAAATCATGTAACGCGATTGCTCGCGATGTTCTCTTCACGGAAAGATAAAACAAAGCAAAAAGATCTATGGTTACCGCACTTTCTAAGTAACGATCGATCAGTCTATCGAACTTTTTTTCTTTTTTTTTTCATTCCACGACTGTACGCGTGTTAATTATGACAAAGCATAAAATATATCTCTAACAATGTTTTCATATATAAATATTATATAGAATATAAGCTCTGCGCGAGACGAGCCATTTATCGTCTCATCCTTCGACCCCTCGCGACAGAGTTGACTATCTGCTAAAACGCATGCAACATAATATAAAACTCTGTGTATCTAACAAAAAAAAAATAGTAATATGCCTTCGAGTTTTCGGGACTTTCGTCCGATTCTCGGGCCGTTTCGATTAAAATTCAATATGTACAAATTACAAAATCTATGTTAGATCGATCATTCCGAGTTTCCGTTTGGAAACTCTCGTAGACTTTTTTCGGTTACTTCTCCGCTTCGCATACTAATGGACGACGGAGAAGTAATTTGCCCGACAATCGTGACCCGCGGTCTCGACTGCGGAGTGAATAAAAAGCACGCTAAATAAAAAAATCTTTACTCACTGGTCAATGTGATCAATATTGGCACACGCGTTGAGAATTTCAAATCGCTTCACTCTCGTATTTTTTTTTTTTTTTTTTCGCTATCGCGTTTCACCGAATCGAACATTGTTTCCGCACGAGGAATCTATTAAGCTCTGCAAACTATGCAATTTACTTTAAAAATCGTTGAATCCACGTGACCGAGAGTCGAAGTCGATGCGAGGTGTCCTCTAAAAAAATTAGACTGCATATCGTGCCAATTAGCGATAAAAAAATATATTCGTTGCCTCGAATATTGCAAATTTAAGTGGTCTCTCGCCACTTTTAATGTTTTCAGTGCTTTGTCTTTCAGTCTGAGGGTATTTACTTTTTTTTTTTACCCCGAACGCAGTGAATTCAAATGCAATTCGTATCAAAATAAGGCGCGTAACTGATAGATAAATATCAGTATACGCGCGATTCTCCCACTCCTTCTTTCTTTTTTCATTACTCACCTTCGTAGAGTCGCCACTACTTAAGGCAGTGTGAGTAGTTCTCGCTTTCCCAACTCATCTCACATACGAATTAATAAAAATTCGTAAAAAAAAAAAAAAAAAATCGACGAAAATACCCAAAGGGTAGTTTTACCATCGGGACACCGATGGTAGTGAGGATCGGCCCGTTCATCGATCGTCCAACGCGATCGATAATCTATTTCAACGATAGTTATCGATTCGCGTCGCAAAATGAGATCGACGAGACGCGGCGAGATCGCAGGACTCCGAAATCAATTTTCCTCGCAGCCGTGTTACAAAAATCTTGGTGTCTGCAATCGCGTGGGACTTTCCGCGATCGTGCGGAGTCCTCGTAGAGCGAGAGGCACATCCACATCTCCATCCACAACGGGCGCTGCTCGGAAACTTAATTCACCGAAATTGCCGCGAATTCGTAACGTTTGTACGAATCGCGCGAATCCGTGTCTCAAAAAAATTCCTCAAGAATCAGCTTCGCTTTCGCGCAAAGCTCGTCGTCGCTTCAAGGATTTACACCGGTGGCGGTCCACGAACGTAACGAAGCTGTGGCGTCAGGGAAAGATTGAGGGTATTGGCGGCTTCGCAACAGTGAGGTTCGAGTAGACAAGCGGCGCAAAATAGAGCAACGAGCGCCAACTGGAAGGGCAGAGCCGCTCGAAGGATTCGCCATACCCAACTCTTCGGCAAATTTGGCTCGTCCTCCGGATCGTCGGCGTCGGTCATTCCGCCCTTTACCTTCCGAGCTTTCATCTCCGTGTCGTTGTTGCTCGTCAGCCTCTTCTTGCGTTTGCTGTAACACGAGAGAGCGTTTGAAGAAAACGAAAAATGTTAGTAATAAAGGTAAAACGAGAAGAAATTACGAGCGGGTCGGTTCGAGAGCCGGTAGGGGCGTGAGAGACCCTCGAGGCAATGACGAATGAAAGACAGAATGCGAAAAGAACGGTGCGAGATGGAGAGAAAGAGATGAAAGACGCGCGTAAAGCCGCGAAGTGATGAACGAAGACGAGCCTCGAGTTTTTACAACTTTTTTTTACGAGGCAATACACGAGACGGTGCAGCGCTCGGTAGCCAACGGTTGCTACTGCTCGCGCGCGAGAACTAAACCTATTACCAGTGCCCGCGGGACTGTGATTAAACGAAACTATAAAAACAAACGAAAATATAAAAAAACATGGAACACCGGCACGCGTCCGCCTGAGACAAAGTTTAAATTGAGTAGAACACGATGTGATAATGGCAAATCCCAAACATCTAACGCAAGATGTAGTAAACCAGCGTTACACATATTTTATCTCGCAGGTTGTTCCTCGATCTCTCGAACATCTATACAAGAATTTATCAGCGATCGGAAACTCGTAATATCTCTCGATTAAGGCGCGGAGTGTAATTTAATGAGAGGATAAATATTTCAACCGACAGAGTAGAAGGAGAGACATCGGTAGCGAGGAATTCTACGATCTTATTGCGACGAGTGAGAATTCGGGGTGTCGGCAACGCGAACGGACTGAAACTGGCGGCAGAGAATATAGGGAGAGGGGGCAGCGAGAAGCTCGGAGCTTATGAAAAGCTATAACTCATTTCCGGAGTCGCCTTCGTCGCCTCGCTCTCTAAGAAGGTTCGAGGGCCTGTCTCCTGCATCGCCGACGCACGGCTCTTTCCAGTGAAAATGCACCGCGTAACGACGCGGCACTTCGTTCATTTTCGCGCTCGCGCGATTCCGAGGTCTTATATTCAAATGAGAGGCGTCGGGGACGCTGAGAGACCTCCCCGTTATAGCGGCGAGACGTTACGAACCAAGTCCCTCCTTTGGAAGTCTCTATAAGACTTCTCTTTCCAAACTTCCGCGCTCTCCTCTCTACCGTTGTTTCTGCTTATAGCTCCGCTAAACAGCCGCTATTCTCATTCTTAACTCTTAATTTCGGAGTTATGCAAATTCCCTACGGCAACTGTTGACAAAATGGGTTACGCTAATTCGGTAGAATTTTCTTTAGCAACGAGAAAATACAAAGAGAAGAAGAAAATATGGGAGTAAAAAAATCTTCACTGACCTCGTCGTGAATTTGACTTGACCGTTGCTGCTGTTGCGACTGGCGGCTCGTGCCTCAACGCTCGCGGCAGTTCTGACGATCAATTCGCGGCACTGTTTCTGAAGGCATCGCAATTCGGCTTCGGCGTCCTCGACCCGTTTCCACAGTTCGATGAGAGCCTCGCTACCCGGAGCAAGTTGACTCTCCAGGGTACGCGTCAGGCGACGCAGAGCCGCGAGACGACGTTCGCGTTCGCTCAATTCTTGTTCGCTGCCGCTATCGGATATTCCACTGTCCGAGAAGGTACCGCCCTCCTGTGCGAGACTCATGACTGCTGCGTCACTGAATTTCAGAGCGTTAGTTCCAGCGATCTCGTTCTCGGGGGTCCCAGAGACAACGATACCATTCTGAAACAAACAACAACAAAAAAAAATAATGAAACATTAATCAAGTTAGAGATGTATCACATTAGGTTCTTAAAGATCGCGGGAGTTAAACAAAAAATCAGAGATAATAAACACAGCAATGGTAGAAGGGTGGCGTACGATCGCATCCCGGAATTATACGGATGTAGGTGCGAGAAAGGAGTTCCAGTGAGGTTTTCGCTCCCTGTAGCTGGAGTATGATATCGAATATTGTATAATCCAGTGGCTGGTGTCGCCCGGGGCAGAAGGTACGTAAGACGATGATATAGAGCAGACCGAGTGGCGGGGGGGATGGAAAGCGAGTGAGAGAAGTTGACTCAAAGAGCAAAAGAAGGAAAGCCAGAGGATGCTGAGCGAACGGAAGAGAGTAAGACGAGAGAGTGTGCGATAGTGCGGGAAAAGCAGCAAGGAGATGAGACGGGTATATATGTGTGTGTGGTGTGTGTGCGCGGGCGCGAGAGAGCGAGAGAGAGTAGATTTAGGCTGTTTGCAGCAGTAGAGACGCGGGGAACGAGCCTCCGGTAATGAAAAGCGCGATCCGCATACCAAGTAGCGACCTCCAACCCGGAGACTCTGTGCATGTAAGGTCGGTAGTATACTCAACTATGCTGGTATAACGGATAGTAGGTACGAACGAACTTCGTCGGGGTCAGACGCCGTCGCCGAGGTCCAAGGAAAAACTCTTTCCTCGAGAGCACAAGTAGAAAAAAAATTCCTTTTCCGTAGAGACACCGTTCAGCAAACTCGTATCGACTTGTATTTTCTTTTATAATAAATTGAACCGAAACATTGAAGAATTGTCGCGGAATATTACATATTCGCGAGTTAAAGAAAAATATAATTGAATTGAGGATATTTTTGTGTTTTTGATGGATAAAACAGAGTTATAGAAGGTTGAAAAGGTATTGGATACGTTTCGGTGGGTTGGAGAAGTCGAGACGAGCAAATTAGGAAGATGCGAAAAGGACAGATAGTACGCGAGAACTCGGAAGCAGTCTGTGAAAAGAGAATTTTGTTCTCTCACTACGTTGTACAATTTCTGCTACTCGTCGTGGCGTGGGACTTCGCGCCGTACCGGGTAGTGTGCGATCCGACCGACGATATTAAATTTGTATTTTTACGCTGATTCCACGGGCCATAGAGGTACGTGAGGCGAAAGGAAATCGTCCGGGCGATTAACGATCCAAGCGTCCCAAGGGGGAGGGGGGATCGGCTCGGCATTTCTCGTACCAGATGCCCAACGCTTTTCTTACTCCCCCTCTTCATCGTTCCTGGAAGATCCGGAGCGGAAAACACACTGGCCAACGAGTGATCTCTGCTGCCCTCGCCCTCGATGCTCCGACCCCCTTGACCCGTTATTTTATTTAGTGGCTATCAATATGTACCGCGAAAAGGGACGAGTCCGATCGTCCAACAATAGTCGTGAAAACTCGTGTAAGATTTTCTTTTTTTTTTTTTTTTTCTATCTCTATCCAAATTTATCTATCGTAACGACGAATGATATTCCATGCAATTCGAGAGAAAAAAGAGACGATACATTGGAAAAAAAGCAGAGCTCGTCCCTTCGTACGAACTGAGGGTGGAAATATAATGCGAAACGGGAACAAAATTTAGAATTGAACGAAGAAAGAAAGGGGGAAGAGATCCGCGAGTGGATGAAATTATTCCCAAGCGTGTCGTAGATCGAGTATAGGATTCTCTTTCGCGCGACGGTATCGGCTTATTCCTTTTATCGTATGGAGAAACGGAGAAACGGGATGTTCTCTCGCGAGAGGCACGTCGAACAGGCAGGTGGAGAAACTCGGGGATACGTTAAGACGAGGCTGAGCGGCGAGGGCCGTTCGTCTTCGTGACGTGCGAAATGAGCGCGAGGGCGCAATCGGAAGTCACTGCGGACTCCCACTTCTCCGTTTCCCTTCGTTTTTTTCTTTTTTTGTTCTTTCGTCTCTCTCATGTTTCTGTTTTCGTGATCCAAGATCGCAGTCCGCCAGTAATCAACCGGTCGCAGCGAGACGGGGAGTTTACTTTATATGCAAATAGGAAGAGAGGTGCGACGAGGAAGCGGAAAATCACAAAAACGTTTAGGCAGTTTGCGGTTTTTCGTGGAGAATCGTCGATCAATCTGTGTCGTTACAATCCTCCTATTGGTAATCGAAAATTTAACTGTGTCGACAAATAATTCCATCGCAATACTTTCCGCTCTGCGGAAAAATCGCGAATTAACAATCGAAATGGTTTCGGAATGCATAGCTATGAGATTCATGTATTTCCGTCCCGCAATCGTGAATTCCTCGGCCAGTTACGGATCATTACGAATGATAGCTGAACAATTTAAATTAGCAAGATATTCTCTTCGGTAGAGAGGCCCGGTATCTACGGCGAGTGACTCCGGGGTTACGAGTGACTCGTACGAAGCTTCGTGGCTTCGGCGAGAGCCAATGGCCACGAAGGGACGTCCGACAGAGAGAGAGAGAGAGAGAGAGTCGGGGCAAAGGTTCCCTCGGGAATAGGCTTCTCTCATTTTCCCATCCCGGCGACCACTTTAACCCGCGGATAGAACGGCGTCTCTAATTTCCTCGCGCATTAGTTCCAGTATCCGGCAAAGATACTCCTTTACCTCTAACTCATCGTATAATCGTCCTATGGATATTTCTATGAATTTATTAAATCGTTCAATATATTATTAGCGATCGCGAATAAGCGGAGAATTTTATTTGAGAAGATTGTGTATTTTCTTTTAGCAATCGACACTCACCTGGCTGACTTCCTGCTTCTCGGAGAGTAATCTCGCTACGTCACGGACAGACGATGCAACTTCGGTCGTAGCTCCGGCTTGTAATGCAGCGTCGAGAACTGCCAGAGTGTCCTTATCCCTGCGTAGGGCGCATTGTAATTCAGTCAAACGATCGCCGAATTGTTGGACAGCCTGGAGAGCGCAGAGTTGTTGATTTCCTCTGTAACGCGAAAAAACGAAGAGAGCAAAGATTAAACAATGTCAATGTCGGAAAAACGATCTTTGCGCTTTCGAAGAGGGAGAATTAAAGGGCTGACGTTGTGTAAGCGAGACGACGGGAAAGTGGAAACGATAAAAGCCCTTCGGCAAACCCTCGAAAGGAGAGAATGAGTATTTTTTTCCCGAATTATTACCGTTTCGCGGGCGACCCTTCGCGCCGCATACAGCTCGCGGCAAATAAAAACATTTTACCCGAAACTCCAATCCGAAAGATTCGCACACGCGACCGAACGTGTGTGTGCCTTTCTATCGGCAATCGAAGTCGAGAGAATATTCGTCCCATTGGCGTAGTCGACCGAATGGATTTCCAATTTTCCATGGATTTTTCTTTTTCTTTTCTTGTTCCTTCGGCTTCTCAACAGTTAAACTTGACACGTGCGACGTACGATGTCCAACGTTGCAAGAAGACTGGTCGTTAACGTCGACCATGCACGGTAATGAAACTGAACCGTGAACCTTCCCGTTTTATAGATGACATCCCTTACGACCGTAAACGTGTGACGGGGCTTCTTGATAGTCGTTAAAATTAATGCTTTAGTAACGAGAACTCTCCGTTGGCCAAGAGTCGCACTCCACTCGCCCTTACCGAATGGCGAAATTATGTTACTCGACACACAAATAATAACTTGTCTAATGTTCTCATTTCGTATCCCAATTGGCTTCGAGAACCGCGAGGTTGTGCGTGCAACTTGTTTAAATTGAAAATCCCGGACGTTCGGTACGGTCAGTGTGCGGCGGCATAACGCCGTTTAATCCTCATTTTAATTTCTACTCCTGGCGAAACGGTCGCCTTGATCCCCTTCGGTGATAGGGGTCACTCCCTCGGATTCAAAGAAGGGTTTACCGAAGCACTGACCCACAGATTTTGGCTATTTCGTTGGCTCGCGCGTCCCTCTTCACCGCCGGGACGAAAGTGCGGCTGACCGCTACTTTTGATTATTCCAACAGTTCTCTTCCTCCCAATCGATTCGCTAATCTTATCTCCTCATAATACAAACCAATTTAACGTAATGTAACGTTATAATTATATTTTTATTTCGACGGTAACGATGCCAAATTATTAAATTGCATTGTGAAAACATCGAAAAACGATATTGCACTGTCGTCGACGGTAACGCGTTGCGATTAAACTTCGTCGGGGATCCCTTTGCCAAAGCTTGTAATCCCGTCCGACACGGGTCCACCGTGAACTTCCCCCCTCGTCGTACACGTTCCACATATCCTTCGTGTATATACCGCAGATCCCTGGCATTCGAAGCCTATGCTCCCATCGAGACTCAGCCACCCGCCCGCGATGTTTGCACTGGAGGCTTCATTACCTCTCATAATATTTGCTCAACGTCACGAGACCAACGACGACGGTCACTCGATGACCCCAACGGAATCACCTAACGCGAAGGAAATATGCGCCGATTTCCCGGCCCTCGAGGCTTTTACTCTCGATCCTTCCATTATTTCGCACCCTCGACGACGAAAGGAGAAGGGAATATTGTAATGTCGAATCTTCGTTCTTTTTTCGCTCTTTATCGACAAATTCTGTTCAGCGATTATTTTTTTTTTTTTTTGTTTTTTTTTTTATATTTATTACGAATGTATAAAACTCACCTTTGGAAAGTCTCGTCCCAAACGCGATAAAGATCGGCCACAGCGTCTTTGAGAGAAACCGATACCGATGTAGCGGAAGCACCGAGATCTGTGATCAGTCGATGGGCCGAAACATTGAGGGCCAGCATAGCGGCCTTGCGTTCCCTCAGACTGGCGAGTTCGCTCTGAAACCATCAAATATACATGTTTAGTGCCTCGTATATTCGCGTACGAGCAACTTAACTCGAACGAATTGGCGAGTCGGGCGCTGCGCGCTGTGGGGAGTCGGATTGATGACCGTTTAAGAGATAGAAGGCGAGATCTATGCTGCGCGCACAAACGCGACTGAGACGAAAATCCTACTCGGGGAAAAAGAATTATGTGGGTTCGCGAACCAAAGGGGCTTCTTTTCTCGATTGATCCTTCATCTCAATCGTAGATTTACTCCTACAAAATGGATTAAAGAATTTAATAAAGGAAAAAAAAAACTCTCATTTCCCTTTGCCTACCGCCGCGCACGCGCGCCTCGCCGCGGATTAATAAATAAACAGGGTCTCGCGATCGTCAAACTCGAAAGTGATAAGATATGCAGCGTTGACCGGAAACGGATCGAACTCGGGGTTCAACGACTCGTCTCGATCCCTTTAAACTATTTAGATATCGTCGAAATGAGATGAGGATAGGATATAGTCGTCAGAGGGGTATAGCATGACACGAGACTGACTCTCTCGTGTGTCCAACCGCCCGGTTTACATCCCTCTCGAACGGGTAAGGGATGTAAGTGGTTGCGCTCGAGAGAAACGAGCGAGAAAGGAGCGATGGAGTAACCGCGTCGCGTTGTCACGTTCCCGTCGTCCTACTTGAGGCGGTCGACGAGGGGCGCATAAATAACCTCGTGGGTTTACGACGCCGAGCCATAAGGGCGGGCCGTGTGTACGGTAGGCGAAAAGCTTAGGAAAGATGGAAAGAGAAAGGGTAAGGGTACAGGTGCTCGGAGCGCCACTACGTCCGTCTTTATCACGCGCATCGCGTGACCGAGGTCTCGGGTGCTCGTAAAGCTCATCCTCGTGGTCATCCGACGTCCTACACGAGTCACGGGCTCGACGAACGAAAGACTCCGACGAGAGGGGATAGAAGTAAAGTCCGAGAAGGCAAAGAAAAGAGCGAGAAAGACCAGTAGTACAAGCCGAAGTAATTTAGTTCCGCGAAATCGAAGAAGAAGCCACGAGATCGCGATCGGAATGCTCCCGTTTCTCTTCCTTCTGCCTCCGTCTCTCGAACTCGGAAAAAGAAATAAACGATAAACCGAGAAAACAAAACGCCTTGAAACCGCGACAGGAGAACATAAATAAATCGACAACGGGAATGAGATATAAGTATCTTTCGATGTGATACAACGATCGGTCATTACTTGGAAAAAGATAAGAAACCTTCGGCGTTCCGATAGAAATTTGCATATTAGGAATTCGCGTGAGTCAACTACATGAAACATAAGACGTATAGAGATTTATGCTAAAATGCAGATAATTGTTTCGTCGTGAAGTAGAAAGGAAAAAAAAAAAAACAAAAAACAAAACGGTGCAGACGTGGGAAAGAGTTGGGAATGAGTTGTTGGTGAAAATACATATAAACGGTGATAGGTGGGTAAAAGCATCGGAGTTTGTTTTACGATAATAGTATCTATTCGTAAGATAGTAGACGAAGTTGTATTAGCAGAGGCGGGTATGCGAAACGTGACGGCAGAGGCAGTTAGTAATAGTAGTAGTGTCTACGGTAGGGAACAGACCGACATGACACGACACGGGATGCCTATATACTATACAAACCCCGAGAGTGTGTATACGCTCGCTGCGAAAAGTGGAGGAGGAGTTGCACAAGGGAGGAGGAGGGAGCGAAGCATTGATATTCCACGAGCATTGCAAAGGCAGAAGAGCGAAGCCCCCTCGCGCAATGCTGCTGCTGTTCGTGCCTCTCGCCATTCGGTGTCTCACTCGTACCCTTCCGGATTCACGGAAAGGGCGGAACGGGGAGAGACGAAGAGAGAGTGAGAAAGGAAGAGAAACGCGCATTCCTATCTAATTCAATTTCCAATCAACAGCCAATCAATTGATTCGAATTCGGTATACAGAGAGCGACCGTCGCATGAACAGCGGCAGCGGCAACGGGAGTAGAAACTCCGGGACCTGAATGCCTATGAGGTCGACATCGACGTACTTCAGCCTGCTAGCGGTGCGTGGCGTCGTACGCGCGGCTCTTCGCGGTGAAGCTTCGCACAAGCAGAGAATTAGCGAACCACCGGTAGAATCAGCTTTTCAATGTAGTATACCAAGTAGCGAAATTCATTTTTCTTTGTTTTATTTTATTTTCTCGTTTCATCGGTTTATCGGGACAACCTTCGTATCACAATTACGTACCGCCTAAGTACCACGATCAGTATTTTAATAGCCCCCTCTCGGAGTCGCGTTAATACATCACCCTAAGGGGGTTTTCTCGCGACGCGAGTAAAAACAAAAAGTATCGTTCGCGGGGTCCGAATACAGGTAAGGGAAGCGGTACGCGCGACAACCGTGCGAAGGCCCCGTGGCGCTTTGTCGTCTTTGTTTTTTTTTTTTTTCTTCTCGTTATTATACCTATCGCAGCCGCGAGAAAACTATGCGTACGAATATGGCTAAGTGGTCGACCAATACGGGAAAAAGAAACATCGCAGATTTTTTTCTCGATTTTCTTCGGATTTCCACGAGGAATCGACGAGCCGTTCGATATGGAAGTGAAGCTCGCGTGCGCGATGATGATGGTCATCATCGTTACGTTACCGGCGGTTCTCTCGTACGTCGGATCAAAGCGGTGTGCCAATGATGCGTCGGTAATACTCGGAATCGCTAATGAGCCACGCCGCGGATAGAGAGAAATGCGATTGAATGAATCCAATTAGAGGGTAAGTAAAATTAATTGAATATAAAAGGCGAACACTTACACAGCCTTAAGATACATAGTAACTGCGTGAAAAACTCGCGTTGTTCGTGTATTAAATACGCGGCACACAATGATAGTAAATATCGCGATGTGTTATCGTCGAATTTTAATGGACCGATAACTCGCCCGACTCTCGATGACGATAAACAATCGTTAGTGTCGAATACATAAACTCGTATAGTTGGGGCGAAAAGCGCCAAGTGCGATGTTGATATACGTCAAGTTCGCGAGTTCGGTAGCGCGCGTGTACCGATGGTCAGTTGTGGAGCGCAGCGTCGATCGCCACTGGCCATCGACAGCAGTAAAGTCGTAAAGAACCCATAGCGCGGTCGAGCGAGAGGTACCAGGTGGCGCAATAAATACGCGTCGCATTAGTATGGCCACAACGCAACCGACTATACAACATAATCTCGCGCATCCCCTGCGCGCCACGCCTCAAGCTTGCCGTATCCGAGGAGCAGCCAAAGCAACGGATACCAGCAGCAGCAGCAGCAACGAGCGGACGAGGTTCGCGCGATCGTTCGTGTTTACGAATGCATAATACATTCGCGCGACTCCGTGGACTCGACGCGATACCCCCGTATGTCCCCCGACCCCGCGCTGTTCGTTCGTTCGTTCGGTCGCGCTTTCCGCGATCCGTCGTGCATCCCAAATGCGACGTCTATCGCGAGCCAACAGAGTCTCATTCTCATGGCTGAATGAGTGGCTCTTTGTCGTTTGATTCTCGTGGAAACGTATTTTCTCTTGCGTTACATTATCGCAAGTCTCCTCTAACTATTCTCGGTGAAAGTCGTTCTTTTCGTTCATTTACACAATCGCGTAACTATGAGAAATATAGACAACTTTTACGCTGTCTTCGTTATTGGAAGATCAATAAAAAAAACATCGAAGAAATTCGCAAAATTTCAATAACGAGTTTCGGAGCGTCGAAGCTTGTGTCGAAAACCGAGAAGTGGCCAAACAATTAGTATCGTTGCTCGTGGTTACTTATTCGATGACAAATAAAAGGTATCGAATCTGTGTTTAAAAATTATTCTCGTGTCGTTAAACACGGGGAGATCTGACGCGCGGATGACAATGATAAGGACAGAGGTGAGGTAAAAAAAGAGAGGAGAGGGAGGTCCCGATGTCACCGGTGGTACGTGGACTCTCGGTGCCTCCTACTCGTGCATAATGCAGAAGAGCGACGAGTTCAGCCAGCAAATGTTGGACGTTAATACATCTTGATGATAGATAGGGAGCATGTGTTTGGTCTTCGCAATGAAGACGATGGAAGGGATATGTCGAGGTGGGAGGGTAGGAGGGAGGGGGGGGGAGGGAGATATCGGAGGAGTAGGAGTAGAACTCTCGCGAGGGTGGTTCGGAGGGACCTGGAAAGCCAGGAGGTTCCCGGGGGTTGGCTGGGCTCTCCCGTTCGCTTCGCCTTGCCTCTCTCTCGCTTCGTCTGTAGCGTTCTCTCGTCGCCCAACGGTTGAGGATTCGAAGCACGTTCCCGTCCGACGAGCGTACGTGCGACACGACTACGCTTTTACGCTACTCTCTGACTCTCCGCTATTCCCATCTCCTTTTCTCTCTTTCTCCTCTTGCGCCTCCTGTTTTCCTTCGCGTTTCTCTACCGCCTCATCAACTTTCCACCCTCTCGTTTCCACACCCTCTCCTCCCTCAGTTTTCCTCTCACTTCCTTTCCACCCTAAACTCCAACCTATTTTTATATATATAAACCTTCCGCATTCTTTTTTTTTTTTCGCGATCGCTCGACATCCCGAAACGAGCTCCACCGGCTCTCATTTCCACGATTTGGAAAAAAATTGAAATTCGACGAGTTTGTTGACTGTTCCCTGTCTTTTTAAAATTTTTTTCAAAACTTGTAGCAGTTTAGAAAAATTTTGAAGATTATTTTATTTTTGTCACGAGTTTGTATTGCATACGAGTAGATATTGTAAGATTTTTTTTTTTTTTGGGATTTGAATGGAAACAATGTTTTGTGAAGAACGGAGGATGAGTGGTGCTTTCTATTGTGACGAAATTTATCTGCTCCGATTCAAGTTTGATTGTAACCGGCGTCGATAAAGCGGTCGTCGATTTTACTACGACGGGTAGTCAGGGACTCTTCTACGGGTCACGCGGAATAATCGGCCGGATATCGTACCGACTCGACTTTCGTTCCTATCGGCGCGGTTTCGATTTACCGACAGCCGGTCAATCGGAAGTTCCGACTACGAATTGACCTTCAGACATTTTTTATTCCGAATATTTTTTCGTTAAACTCACCGTGATACGATTGATACGATCGTCCAAAACGTGCGTCGGCTCCAGAAAAACTTTGTGAGCGATGAGTCTCTCGTGTGCAGCGCGAAATTCAAGATGCATAGCAGCCATGTCGCGTTGCAGAGCGCCCGCTCGTTGAGTCTCCTCCACACGGGACGACAAATTTTCCCACCTCTCGGTTAATCCTGAAACGACACAAAAATGGACATTAATTTTTTTTCGATACCAATTATTCGCGCGTTAATAAAAAAAAAAGGTCTTTCGCGTTTGTAGCGCATTAATCCAATATTGCGTTCTCTTATCTTTACCAGAGTTTGCGTCAAAGTTTTCAGGTGTGTTACAAGAGTCTCGGGGAACTCGCGACGAGAAACCTGACATCGCGGGAAAGTACTGTTATATTTAGGCGAATGTGTCGTACCCTGTCTGCCCGGTGTATCGTTCTCTGTCTCGGGAGTTACGACCTTTCGTGTTGATCCATTCGAGATTCGAGACCGGTTTTTTTTTTTTTTCTTCTTTTTTTTTTGAGACGTTCGCGAAGTAAAAAAAGAGAAGAGAATATATATAAAGGGGGCGTACGATGAGTCAGCTTGATAGAGTGTCTCTTGCTCATGGGTACAGTGTCGTACAAAAGGTTTCGCCAGCATCTTCAAGATAATTATCGAGCACTTCAACGTTTCCGTCTGCGTGAGCGAATAAACAAAAAAATGATGTACTAGAAAAATTACAAATCTTTTCAAACTCATAATTTCGACTTCCTGACAAATTGTCGGCATTAATTCTCACGTCAAAATTAAATACGTTCATCATGAAACGAGATTCAAATCTCCTCTCGTATTGCGGACTATATAAAAAAGAAAAAAAAAGAAAAATTGCGTAACCCGCAAAGGCATCGAATTTCCAGCTTACAGCAACGACCTCGAGTCACGTCCCGTATTAGAATTCACATATCTTATGTGTACGTTACTATTCCACATGGAAAACACTCCGAAGTGCCTATCATCATCATCATCATCATCTTAGTCCCGTAATCTCAAACACTTTTGTACGCTTATAATGCGATGTGCCTGTTTGCTCGCCTGGCTGTGCCCCTCTTCAAAGAAGACGATGCCGACTATTGAGCTCGCGAGATATTCCGCGAAAGATATCCGTACGGCTTCATCGACCTCTTTCTTTTCGTACGCAACGTTCGGTATTCTCCGTATGCCTATGGCGCCACGTGGAATCACAAAGATATCGAGAGGTCCCCTTTCGAAAAAAAAAAGTGAGTCTCAAGTTCAACGGGTTTCGACAACTCTCTACTTTATCGAGTCGTTGATCCGAGCTCTTGGCATTTGAAGCAACTTTTGCTCAGAACGCGCAATAAAAAAAAAGAAAATTTCAGTCTATAAATGCCGAGAAAATGCGGAGTCTCCCAGCATTAGAAGACCCCCTGTGCACTTATCTCTCCCTCTCGCTCGACGGAGAAAGTTTTATACGAGTCGATCTTTCTTTCATGCATTTTTTTCCCCTTTCTCTCCCTTCCCTTGCAAAGGAGCAGCGCGGATAGTAGCGTGAGCCTTGAGCATAAACGCGCCTCGTCACATTATCTGGGAGGATCCGTATATGGAACGAATCCGAAGAATGGAAAGCGAGGAGAGAAAATTTTGTGCTGACGATGGCCAAGTCGTAGATTGTACCTGCGATGACCCAGGGTCGCGTCTCGTTACGCCGATACGTACAGTTAGTTATTAGCCGCAACATAAATTGAGGAACGGAAGAAAAAAAAAAAGAAAAAAAAACGGAGATTTCGCTGGTAGTTAGTACGATGCGGATGCGATATTTTGTTGCAATAGAATATTAGTCACGGCTCGAGCACAAGAAAACGAGTGCGGCTCGACCCGAGGGTCAAGAAGATTGCCATTACCGCTTCAAAACTCCAACACAAACGGTTAAAAACGAAAAAAAAAATACTTTAAATAAATGTAAATCCTGTAATTTTTATTTTTTTCCATTATTTCGTTAACAGAGCGCGGAAAAGAGCCGCAAGAAAAATAACATACGACAATGGTAATAGAATTTAAAACGGTTTGCCTGCTGGGTCAACGACGTTAATCGGTTTACCGGAGGCACCGCTACGCGAATAACTTTATTATCCGGTTATGCTGCAGTGAAAAAAAAAGAAAAAAAAATAAACGAAGGCACCTTTTGTCTCCTTTATTCGAGTTCTCAGTCCATTATATTCAGCTATACGTTCTTATCACTATCGAGATTATTACACGGCGTGTTATAAATCGTATCTATAATGATCGACTGCTCTATCAATCCGGGCTTCTCGAGAAAGGCGATTTTAATTATAACAGTTAATCGTCGCGAACGATCCCGGTGAAAGGAAAGAGCGAGAGAAGGATATAGCAACGAAAAAAAAAGGTCTCGGCAAAACGATCTCGATTCGCTCGACGTCTCGTCCACGATGTTTTTTGCTCCGTGCGAGCAATCAGACCGGTGCCTTTTATTTTTCACTACGAACGGCCGATCTCCTTCGTTTACCTGGATTCGAAAGACTTCCTCGAACAACGGGGTAAACTCGAATCGAAACTAACGGTACAACGTCTAATCACAAAAAAATAAAGGATATAATGAAATAATAATAATCTTTCATCGAATCTATATGACGGCTCGAGCGTCGAACGCGTTCTTTTATTTTTTTTTCTGTGAACCAATTAAACCGATCTTTCATTCTATTCAACGGGGTCGCGCGGAAAACTAAGTCAATTATTTATGTTCGAATGGGACACGTGCTTGTGGCATGCGCGCATGCAATGCAACGTTTACGTGCGGAGCTCTTTCTCCACTTCGGCCCTCCCGGCGTTACGTAATGCAACCAGCTGGTTCACACGCACACCGACAAGAGCAATCGACTAACCGGTGGTTCGCGCTCCGATGTCGAGGCCTCTATACACTCGAGTCTATTACGTGAGAGGAATAGGTGCAGATAAATATAAACGCGAACGGAAACGCCGAGTTGATCCGGTCCAAGGTCGACCCCTCGGGTCTGCACTACTGCGATTTCTGCAATTCCGTTCGTAAAAACTACACGCGAGTATTTTTTTTAACGATCACCGTACGGTAAAAATGAAAATAAAAAAAAAAACATACATTCTTCGTAAAGAACTGACTGACACGCGAGATCTTGCCTGATAGTATAATAAATATGCAGAGTGACGAGTAGGAAGCAATAGATTCGGGTCGCTGACCGACGTCATGGCATTGCATGATCCGTAACATTTGCCCGTTCCAGGGATCGCATCCTGTCAGGCTGTCGAAGCCAATGCATTACTTATGTTTTATGAAACACGAGACATTCTCGTCTACTTCGACTCCCTTCTCTTCCCCCATCGCCGATAAACTTTGACGTCTATCGAATACGAAAAATAATACCTGTCCTTCGTACGCCGGTGTCGGGAGTCTCCGGAAAATCCTCACCGGTGATATCGGTCTGTACGAACATCGCTGTGCGCACGACGATCCGATAAACGTCATCACAAATTCGTCATTCGTCGTTAAGCTCCTCGCGAATCTGCGATGCTTGATTTTTTCGTTACGATCGATTAATTCCGTAACACTCGCGATAGGAATGTTTGTTATCAAGATAAACGATTGTGGAATCTCTGTGTCAAAGTCGAGAAAAGATAAATTGCGTCGTCCGATGTCACGCAGCGAGTAACTTCGCGTTTGTAGTCTCTAGATACGGTTTCGCGAAGCGTAGACGATCGGAGGATCGAAAACGTACTGACGCGCGTACGGGCGAAGCCCAGCTTCGCGATCGTGAAAGTGCCGGGGATCTCTCGCGCTCGGTATAAAGGCAAACACGCGCCGCTACGACACACACACGAAGGCAAAAGCGGCGGTGGTGGCAGCGGCTGGTTGCCTCCGATGGTGCCCGATCGGCTTGGGTAGTTCACAATGTTTCTCTTCCACTCTACTCGCGCGCAACTTTGCCGGGAGCTCCCGACGGGCTTATAAGGTCAGAGCGAGTTATACCGCTCAGGAGGGAACCCCCCCATTGCCAATCGTTGTCCTGTACCCCCGCGTTCTCTCATCCTCCTACGCTTTGTTACTTCTCTAAATCGTTATTCTTCTACATTTCCTTCCTCGACTGTGGGGCCAACAGTTGTTCGCCGTTAGGTTAATTGATTTGCGTCCCGCGAGCGGTGGTTTGTCGCAATTAAAGTTTCGGTCTCGCAATTGCGGCTTTGCTCTCGGTACTCCGTTTCAAGGAGAGACACAGACGAGGAGGCGAGAGTGGAATCTCTTCGGACTCGTTGTGGGTGGCGGAAAGCTATCGGTGGGCAATTAGAGACTATAGTCGTAATTTAGATAAGAAACTATTGCAATTTACGACGCTTCTACGTTCATCCTGTATTGCCTTTTCCTTGCGCTATAGTTAAATAAGCATTGAACTTGCGCTCGAAGGTTGAAGAATCCGGTCTCGGCGATGAAATTCTGTACGTTCGGATCGAACGACCAAAGACGCAACGCCGAGAGATTGCACGGGGGGTAATACTCGGTATCGACTTTCAAGAGTTCATATTACGAAAGATATGTGGGTATAGTGTGACACGTTTTACAGGTGTTCCCCCTCTCTTCTCGCTGAAAAGGTATTTAAAGGACATTCGATGTGTACGTAATTTGCGAGTAGTTACAATAATATTCATTAGAGAAAATAAACGTGCGCGCGGAGCCGCGTATCTACGTGGGTGAATCTCATGCAAATGGAAAAGTTCAGGCGCGTTAACCGCGCGCGGATTCTTGCGGTTTCGAAAGCGTGCAAAATAAACGTCGGACACCCATGCAATACTCATGCTTATGGCAATAATCTAAGGCCACACGTTTCACATTATCATGCTGAACTTACGAGTTATAAGCTTATAAATAAGAAAATAAAAGCATTAGTAAGAGCTGCGATAAGAAGAGAGTCTTTTTATTAAAAATCATATAAATAACTATATACAATATACGAAATATATAGTCACTAAACATAACGAATCATTGAAGATTAATAAAAAAATAAAAAAAACAACCGTCTAAATAAAATACGAAAAGCCGCAATAAATTAAATACTATGTAAGAATTAAATACATAAAGCATTGTTACAAATAAATAAGTATGGAAGGATTTCGAGACGCGCATTTCGCCTCGTTAATCCACGAGAGATTTTTTTTTTTTTTTTTCGCAACGTATTCGTTAACTCGAATGGGACGAGGAAAGCTTATGGGTGATCGATCGTCGATTGTGCAACGAAGGTATAGGATAATCGATTATGAGGTAAAAAAAAATGAAGAAAAGGACGGGACTATCGTAAAAGGCTACTTGGAGATTCTCTCGTCGTGCAAATTACAGTACTCCTCGCTCCCTTCTCTCAACGGTGGATAAACTGCGCACTAATCTTTCGAACGTTCGAGATATTCTCCGGGTAACTACACGGTGCTAAAGTCCCATTATTCGACGGTATACTATACTATGAGGAACGAGACGGGTTCTCTTTTCCTCTCGCTATGGGGTACAGCGTCAGGACATAAAGAGGAAGACGAGGCCGCTGAGGGCGGTCACTAGTACGGCAGTGGCATAAGAGATCGAGGCTGCGGACGATGAACGATTAATTTCATAGTCGTACTTACCCCGCACTTGCTTCACGCTTTTGTCACCCTTCACGCAGCCCCCGCCGGACTCCACCAAGGCATTCAGGCACTTTATGTTCTCTTTACAAACGTATTCCACTTCCATCTGTAACAGCGCAATTGGAAACGTTTGTCAGCTCGTTGAGTATCGTAAAACACATGGGAAAGCGTATAGCAATTTTTTATTTTTCTCATTTTTGTGATGTTTCGAGATTTTTAATTATCTATATGCTTTTGTTTTTACTCGGTATCAGTCGCGTTATCGCCGCGAGTTACGGATCGCAAAAAATGTATCGTTTATTCAATTTTTAAATAGATTTTTTAATTACAAACGAGAGCGCATCGCACGAATCGATTTATCGATTTTCCGGGAATGTTGGTTATTATTGTCTCGGGATACGTTCGGAATCTTATTGATTTATCATATACTTTTTCATTGACGATTCATTCACGCGGCTGATCGCCGCGAATTTTAATCATCGTTTTTTATTTATTTATTCGGTAATTCGTTTATCGCGATACGATTACGAATAATTATCGCTGATTTACATAATAGTTAACGAAATAAGTGTTAAGAGGTTTTGCGTTACGGTTTCTTTTATTTAGATTAAACACGCGCGCCACCGTTCGAATTTATTATCGCACGAAACTTATCGCCGCGAATCTGCGGCGATTAGATTAACGAGATTCCAACGTTTATGACGGAATTCGCCTCTAATCGCCCAGCAATCTAAAATCATTTTTCACACCGAACAATTAATTTAATTGTTCTTTCATAAATAATTGGTGCGTCACGTAGATGAGTAGATCCGAGTGAGCAGCAAACTCATATATACATTACATGCATTAATATCATTTACAGCCGTTGTTGTCGTTTTATTTAGGCATTTTTTTCAAGAGATTATCGCGAGAGGTATTCTCGTCGTCTTATCTTTGTCATCCGTAAATGGGAGTCAATGTGAGGAATTGTTAACCGATGAGGATTCATTGTTTACATCGTTCAAATAAAGGATAATCGATTATTGGTTTGATTATCCAGTCTTTTAAATGTCTAATAACCCATTTAAACATATCTAATAACTTCTTAACAAAATTATCCTTTCGCAACACGCGTTCGGATGATTTTTTAACGGAAACCTTAGCGATTGAACCCTCGTCAATGATTCCCGTCTTGATACGTACGTTGTCATTGGGTCCAAGAGGAATCTTTCTTGATATATGACTTTCCATCTCGACGAGCTTCTTGTGACATCGTTCTATGACGCCGCGCACGTCTTCGGAATCGCTATCGCTTTCCTCCGATGTATCGACGATGTCCTGTTAAAAGAAATCATCACAAAAGAATTATTAACAAAATTCCAGTAAGTGAATTCGCGATGGCGTCATTATTGGAAACATTAAAAAATTACGCCACACCTCTGTGACGCAATTGTGAGATCGCGGGGAAAAAAAAGAAATGATCGAACGTTTTTAATTGACGAATGAAATCAGCGTCGATTACACATACCGAATGCATGCGACTGCTGCTGGCAACGGGTGGTGAACTGCTGCGAACGGCACTCATACTCGACGCACAGTCCGATTGACTATCAAGGAAGTTTCTGTAATCGTCACCGAAATCCAACAATCTGCGGGCCGTTTCCACGTCCGCCGTTTCGCTGTACGGTTCACTCATATATTTTTCCTGCGAGAAAAAAAATTAAATACACAATTATACGCGGATGTTTAGCAAACAAATTATTCTGTTTATCCTAAACGCAATCCGTGCTGTATGATTACACACCTGATAGCTATCCCACGCCTGTTCGGAGAACGAATTGTTTCCAAGGCTATTCTTCTCGACGTCGCTGTCGCCGTTTAGAACGGCAACGCTTATCGGCACCTCGTCGAGGGGATTTTCCTCGTAAACTGAACAACTTCTCGTGTGAGTGCAGCAAGTATTTTCCTCGGTATCGGCGGTCGAGGAGTCCGATCCGCAGCACGACGGTCTGACCGGCGGTGTCGGATCGCTGACAATCGATTTCTCCGACGACATTTCCTGTCTCGCGGTGCATCCCGAGAAGGATCCGGACTTCACGAGAGTCGTCGGATGACCGTTGCAATCTCTCGATATCGTGCGAATCGTTCGACTTCTCGTTGTTCGACGTACCGAAGAACGCTGTTGATTGGAACTTCCATCGCTTCCGGTGTGAACGATCGAGCCGCCACCCTGTTGATCAATTAAATAATATTGGTCAATCGTTCTGACGCGTTCGAGAAATTCTCATTGTTTACCGCGAGAAATCAAACACTCACCACCGTCTTTTTTCGCAAACGAGATTTCTTTTTGCGCAACGAATTGTCCCTAACAGCGCGGCCGTCCTGGCCGCTCGCATTCTCCTCGAGTAGCGTTGACGTTGAGTTGTTGAACGGTACCCGTGACCCTCTGTGCGTCACGTAGAAAACACAAAGAAACAATGTTATCGTCGCTTCGCGTTTCAATACTCTTCTCTTTCTCTCTCGCGAGACGCGATAAGAAATCATTGAGTTGTTTGTTTAAATAAGATAGAGAAACTCACGTTGCGTCGAGAGATACGGATTTTGTCGGCGGCGTTGCGATCAACTGATGAAGAGCCGTTTCGGATATGGAGAACTGTGATATAGCGTCGCTATTCGAATTCATTTTAGCCGCTTCGGCAATTTGAAAAACGCACGAGACGCTCCAAGGTCGTGGACCGTCGGACTTGCGTTTGGTGCGCATAACGACCTTCGGTGTGCTCGTCTCCATGGGCGACGATTGTCCCTCATTCGTCAGCGTCTTTTCGTTCTCATCGAAGATCTCCTGAGAGACCGACTGCGACACGGAACCCCCGAGACCCCCTTCGAAGCGACGATAAGTCGCGACGCTGCTCTGTAAATCTTCGGACGAAACAGATTCCTTCTCGATGTCCGATTCACCGGTCGTGTATTCGCCACTTGCGTCGCAACTGTCCAAAGGCTGCCAGCACTACGAGGCAAAGAAAAAAAACAAAGATAAACATCTCTGAACTTCGAACGTTCGTGTAAATTTGCAATGATTCATAACCGATTGTTTACCTGCAATGCGGATCTTCCATCGTGCGTGTGAGTTGAATTTAGCTTCAGCCATTCCTTTATTCTCGCGTATTTGGCGCGATAGTTGTCGGTTGGTCCCTGACCTGCGAGAATCAACGGTGGTAAATTTCTCGATACTCCACTTCTTCCTTCCTCCCTGACGAGTTTTTCAACCTCGAGAATGAGTTTCCGTATGTCATTCTTCGTCTCGTCGTCGCTCTCGTTTTCCTCGTTCGTTGTTTTGCCCGTCGATTTGTTCGCTTCTGTTTCCGTAAATTTTGCATCTTCTTTCGGGATAACCTTGTCATTTGGAAGGATATCTGCGGCGTTGTCGCACGGAGCGACGCACTTGAATTCAATATTCTCGATTCTCTCGATAACCGGGGATTCGCCAAAGTCCAGACGCACGACGACGTTCGCCTTTTCCTGCTCGTAACGGGTTTGATAATTTTCCGAGGGCGAAGCAGTGTAGGTCCACTCTTCCTCCGACGAGTCCTCGACGCCGTTCGGCATTTCTTCGTTCTGCGTGCCACCGTCGGCCTCGGAATCGGTGTCCAAATGCTTGAAGTAAAAAGTCGCGCAGTTCTTCGATTTTCTGTCGGAAGTGTTAAAGCTCGCGGATTCGTCGAGGGTACGACGACGTTTCGGCGATTCCACGGTGGTCGGTGAACCGGATGATGAACGAGTCTTGGGTGACTCGACGATCCCGTCGACCTCGTCGAGCGCTGGGGTCGCCGCAGCTACGGGAATCGGTGGCATCTCGTCACGTTCGCGTTCCTCGTCGCTCAGCGCGCCTTCTTCCTCAACGTCACCTTCCTCACCCTGATCCTCGATCACCGGCGAACTCGACAGTTTTTCTAAGCTCTTCGCTTCGCGGGGCCTCGTTTCCGTCACGCAGAGTTCCTCGAGATCGTCCTGAGAGATACGGAACACGAGGGGAAATACTTGAATGAAAAATGTATTCACTTCGAACGACGAGTGACGAGAAAAATTACGGCAACTTTTCGATTTTCTCCATTCCATTGGAATATTTGGAAAGTAGCTAAGGGGTACCGATCGCTCGACCACCGAGAGAGGATTATGACTCGAGAAAACGAGTTTCGTCTCCACCCGAACGCGAGAGTATAAACGCCAAGCCGTCTCGTCACGAAATTAGCTTCAACTCACCTCGAAATACGATTCGTCGTCGATAACACGATTCTCCGAAGACATGTCGCTGTCGGAGCAACTCGACGACGACGATGCACCGGTGTTGTTGTCCCGACGAGCGCCACGACTCCTCGCTGAACCGACTCGCCTACAAATCCCGGAGCCACGAGACGACCGCCCGCCGGTTTGGCCGGATGATTCTCTTCCGGACTCGCGGGACTGTCTGCGGCTGAGACGCGGCTGCTTCGTGACCGGCTCCTCGTCACTGTCACTGCTGCACCGACATGACACGTTCTGAAACACACATACGGTAACCGAAAGATCAAATGAAAGTTTCAATTGCGTCAAATAAATTGTCGATTGTGAGTTCAAAAAAGTATTTCCGATAAATTTATGTATATTCAGTTAATTACAATTAATGTCACGAAGTCGTCGACTGTCGGATAAAATTTCATCACTCTGTAGTACTCCGTAGTACTCCGTAGTACTCTGTAAACTCGCGATGTTGTCCGGACGAGAAGAGACGAAGACTACACCCGGAAAAAAGGAAAGACTCGATAACCCGAGCGCGAGGACGTTCGAGCGTCTAATGAGTATATCGGAAACCGGTACATCGACGAGTGTCCCATTTTCCGGAGGGGGCAATCTACCTGATATAAGAGGCACGCCGAGCGCAGCTTGGCTCGTGCGAATTGACCAATCCCCGTAACGGATACGAAACTCTGTACCTCGAGATAGCAGTTGGTGGGGAGTTCGAGAGATACTTGGGACCCGTAACCGATTAAGGACCTTTTGCCGTGCCACCGGCGTAGCCCTCGAGGTTCAATAACTCAACGACATGCAGTAATCCTAATCAAAATAGAAATTCTAACACGTTCGTCGATATCGCATAACGAAAAGTGTCACACCGTGACTTTCTCGTTTGCGTCAAGTCGACACGGTATTTCCGATACAGGTATTTATCAAAATTAATTTCTCGTTACCTACGCGACTTTCATTCGCGGGGGAGAGAATTTCGTATACGAATATCTATGCAAATTTATTTTCCAAGCCGTTTCAATCGATAAAAGACGATCGGACCCCCAGAGCTTTATACGATTTTTAAATTTTTCACAAGTATGTATATATGCATATTCTGTTTTTTTTTTTTTCTTCAGATAATAAAATCAGCTACCGCGATTGCATACCAAGTTTTACAACTAGAAAGTATCTGGCATCGTAGTTGTGTCCGTCGATAGAGGGATAATTTCGTAAAATAGGTAAGAAAATTACTATTGGCATCGGATCAGTCGAGCGTATCCGCGACCACGAATCGAAGCCTGAAATATGAAGTATAGATACGTCGCTCGGGATTTAGCAGCAGCTGCACCGGCAGCAGCACCGACTGTACCACCGCGAAGTTACATTGGATTGCACGAGCGCGAGAGTTTGCCTCGAATTACGTTTCCGAGACGATCGAATCTCCCCCGCCGCCCGAGTGAATGCAATAATCCAAAAGAAGTTGGCGATCGTACGCTGGACATTCCATTGCACGTGTTTGCCAGGTAACATTGAGATATAGCCGAGTCGGAGTTTCCGACGCGACGAGCATGAAGCGAGAGAATAGAAAGCAATTTTCCAGATCTCACGTGCAAAGCGCGTAATACCGTGAGCGCGAGAAACTCACAAGAGGCAGCAAAGAGCGGGAGGGGAGTTTCTCGCTGCCGAGTGAGCGCAAAGGCGAAAAGGAAAATTATCTGTAGCTTACCGCGAATCGGTTTAGCTAAGAGTTGCCTGTGGCCTGACTGAGATACGGGTGACTCGTGCCGTCGAGGCCACAGCGTTATTTTACACAGGGAAGAGAGGCGAGAGACTGCGAGGAGAATAGTCGGTGTGCCCGATGCGAGGCTATATACTCCAACCGACCGACTACCCGCCTCATCGCTGCTCTCTGTGGCCCCTGCAACCTTCCAAGAGCGCCGGAGCAACGGAGCGAGAGTCGCCCCTTTTACCTGCCACTTTGGTGGTTTCGGGGTACCTACACACGGCAATAACGAACGGCGAAAGAACAAGACGAGAAGAAAATAAAATTTAAAAAAAATCACGAAGGGAGAAACGAGTCTTGGTAAATCCGGCGATCTTCGACCGGTATCTTCATCAATTCTTTCGCGTCGTTTTTAAAATAACGTTGTAACAATATAATCCACTGGTATGAGTGCAAAGGACCCTTTGCGGCTTTAGGTCATTTTAATTACCGCTACTCAGGGAGAAGATTACCGTTGGCGCTTGACAATAAGCCTTTTGAACAATAGATCATAGCAGAGTGAACAATATTTTAAGTATCTGTCTTCGAATCTATGAAAATTGTGTACCCATCGAGTAATTCCGTATTGAGCCGAAGATCGACGACAACGAATGAGTTCCATTGTTTCTTCACCGAAAAATAGCTCGGTCTCGATAACGGTTAACGAGTCACCCTGCAGGTGAAAAGGATACGAAACTCCTCTGAATGTCAAAAAGATCGGAAATTCCGAGGACTTATTCGTAATAGTATATTTTTATTTTCTGTTATCGATACTATCGATTCCAGTCGTCATTAAAAAAAAAATACTTCAGGGAATAAATATTATTTATTTATCGAAGAAATGTGTTTTTTTGACATTTGTATCGGGAAATACAAATATCGATTATTCCCCGAATAATTCGAGAAGCGTTTGTCGTTTTTCGATGGCGAACGGGTGCACCTTTACTGAACTGAAACGTAAATTTACGGAGGAAGCCGAAGCAGATGTTCATCAGTTGTCGACATGTGTGTATATAAACCGATGTACGCGTGCAAACGACGGAGGCAGTGCGGCCGTGAAGCGTTTGGTAAAATACGAAGGCTCCAGTTTATTCCTGTACGCAACTTTTCCCCTGTCGTTGCCCCCCTTTCGCCCCCTTCGAATACCGAAACCTCGACCGGGTGTGCGTGGTACCGTTTATATTCACAATCCCCCTTCGACCATCTATCTGTCTTCTTCGGTTCCTTTTTTTACACCCGCGAGCTGCGTATTACAGCAGCGATAACCGACTGTGTCCGTTACTCTCGAAATTGGAGCGAAGATCCATTGGCTCCGCCTTGTGGCGAATACACGAAGGCTTACCATGGTTTGCGGAACGAATAACGCGATCAAAGACGGGAGGCGACCACCGATCTTGATTACAACATTATTACTGTATAAACCGCCGGGGAAACTATAACGAGCGTTGACTGTGTCGATTATTCCTTTACCTTCGAATTGAGGTGAAGCAAATTGCGAGAGGATTTTTTTAAATAAATGCCGCGGTATCAGCGAGCGTAAGAATAATTTTATACTGATAACGACGAAATATTATACATTTTTTTTCAACTTCCGCCATCAGTAAACAGACTTAACTCTGCCATAACGAACATCGAATATTTTGTTTTGCAAAATTTTGCAATAAGATTGCGATTTTTCGTCGAATCTTTGCCTACCGATCGGAATTGTGGAAAACCCCAGTCTTTCGTGTTTTACGGGGAAAAAAACATTAGCAAAATAAAAATGCTTCAATGTTACGTTGTTTTTTATTCATTTTCGTTGCCGATGCAGGTGAGACGAATTTGAATAAAAACGAATATAATAAAATGTAATTGGCTATTTAACGATCGGGTTAATCAGTTTTGACACTCAACTACAAAGGAGTCATCACCCCTGCCATCAAGAATTAACATTTTGTTTTCGTTCTCCAGCCCTCTCTAACGACGCGAAAAGGACAAAACGGAGCTCTTTTGATCGTATATACGTTTTTTTTCAGCGTAGGGGGTTCTTTTCCCGGGTAAAGCACGTCGATCCTCGGCGGTCCCGAACATCGAAGCGCTTCTACGTTACACACATAAGCACCTGCTTGTTCCTCATATATACACGCTTCCCCGCGGCAAAATTCCCTTATTTCGTTGCTCAGCGAACGTTTGGAGTTTCAACCTGAGGCTCACGCTCGCCGTCGCTCCCTCGTTCGGCTCGACACCCCTCGGTTACTTACAACACTCGAATACCTCTCGCATACACCGCCGATATACCACGCCATACTCGGGACTAATGCATTTAACGATGGGGTTGCGAGCACAAGTCCCTCCTGCTTATTATTCCATCCGTGAACACTCCACCCGTATTATGCCCACCCGCGTGCGTACAAAGTTCCGAGAAAGATGTAACGGTGTATAGTCCGACGTGGAAGAAAACAGAAAAATAAGAGTAATAAAAGGATCGATACTTTCATCGATCACGATATTCAATTTATACCCATATATAAATTTCCCTCGGATCGAAATCGATCGAAGAATTTTAATGGATTCTCGCGGTATCTTTTTTCGTTGTTTTTTTTTTTTTTTTTTTTTTTTTTGTCATTGCTCCCGAGGCGAATCCGATATTCCATGAAAATGAGGTCACGCGGTGCACGATAAAAAAAAAGAGGCGCAGGCAGAAAAAAATGTCAGAGATATATATACAGGAGACGCAGAAGAAAAGAGAAAATAATTTAACGTTGTGCACGAAGAGCGCGGTTTTTGCGATCGTCCGAGCACCAAGTTTGCCTGGACACGTCGAGGCCGCAGAAGGTAATATACCCTGTCGCTGATGTTTCTGCTGCATCGCTCCTTCTCTACACACCGCGATGGGCTTTGCGCCTGCAGCGTGAAACGAACTATGCGGGACAGGTGACGAACGCTACACTAAAACTTGAAGGGTTTCGGAGGACAGGTTCGCAAGATTCTACGGTGGCATCCAGCGGGATGGGAAAAAAATGAAAAAAAAAAAAAAAAATGTAAAAAGAAAGAGTAACGGCGAGGTGTCGGATTCGCACGCGCCGACACGCGCGCTGATTCTCTGATAACTCTATAACCCAGTGAAACAAAATACCGACGTCTCAAATTCTGAAACGCTATAATTTTCTTCTTTTTTTCATACGACACGCGAATATTTCACTCGTGTATTTCACAAGTGGCCTAATTAACGATCCTACGATAGTGACGTTTCGCCGACAGAATCATTTTTTTTTTTTTTTTTCATCGTACGACGAGCACAACGTGTGTCGCGATCAACGGTCAATTTGCTTTTATTCATTGCACAATAAACGCGACGACGCGAAGAGATTCCGGTTGTCGTGCGCGTGAATCCAATCGGCTTCCGGAAGCTTCTTTGTTGGACTCTCATTGTTCGACGCCCATTCGCAGGGAACCGTGGATCGTCGAGGCGTTGCACCGGACAACAGTGACGTCGTTACGACCGGCTAAGTGCAAGTATAGTATATTAAATATTTGTAGGCATGTCGTTCAAACACGCGTTACCATAGAGAAAAAAAGAAAAAAAAAAAAAAAGAAGAAGCAGCCGACGAGTGAAGCGGCAAAGTAGTCGAAGCCATTAACGACTGGATAATCAACCTCTGGCATAGACCAACGCGCAACGCTATCCGATACACGATAACATATTTTTTTCTTCCCGGAATGTATAGTCGAACTCGCGTTCTCGCGGTGTGAACGATGAAGGGGAGAATTACAGAAAAGGCGAGTAAACGAAACGCGCGGAGGGTAAAAAAAAGTAACAACGACGCGAGGGTCGAAACTACTTATCCGTAGGAAATAATGAGAGGCTCACCCAGCGTAGACCGGTCGACCTATTATGCAAGAAAGCATTGTGCTTTATTTTTTAATAAATAATATTTATACCGCGTGAAAGGAAAAATAAAATTCCTGAATTGATGAATAGCGAACGAACGTTGCCGAGCAAATTCATTGAATATTCACAGCGAATAAAACGACATGCGAGCGCAATTATTATGCTGTAAGTGCAGAACGATAAGGTTATACCAATCCCCGCAGTTTATGCGAAACGTTTGGGATACAATACAATTCTCGATCGCGTGTTCGCGATCGAACGAGGACAGCGTGGAGAACCCGTTGACGTTTCGCGTTCCGCTGTGGGGAGCGTGTGACAGAAATATTGTCGACGGTATGAGAAAATATATTCCGCAAAGAAGAACGCGGGGAACAGAAGTAAGGGGCGCAACCGAGATTCGTGTTTTATTCGCGAAATCTCGATGTAGAAAATCGTTCGCGTGAACACGAAAAATCGAAGGGCATCAACCGAATATTGCAAAGCCCACGGTGTGGCGGAGAGCCTACGATCGAACGCTCGAGAGTCGTTGTACGCGGGTTCGCCCCCCTTGTGACCGGAAGGCTTTCTGCATCAATTTGGACGATTACCATTTAATTTGGTAGGGGTAAGGAGAAGGAAATACCGTAAGAAAGCCTCGAGTTTCTCGGAAGAAATATCGACTCGACTCGGTACCGTCGACTCACGCACGCTGTGATTAGTACCTATAATGCAAAAAAATAAACTGAGAAAAGTTTACGAAAAAAGAAAAAGAAAAAAGAATAGCTAAAGGCGAGAGAGCGCCAGGAGACGAGAGGTAGAGATGAACGAGCCGTTGCCGAGAGAACTCTCTCTCGATGCAGCGCGGGGCGCAAGAATTCGCCGAGTGTACCGGTGCTAATTGCAGGGGTGTTGTTCGCCTTCCTACGTATATGCCGCGCGCTGCTGCCGTCCGAGAAGACTCCCACTGCCTCTTCGCGTGCAATGCCTTTAACAGCGAAAACCGAGTGAGGATTATAGACGTTAACCCTACCTGAGAGTTCATTCGCGAGTACCTGCGCTGACTCTCGTGGGTGTGCTGCGAAGAAACTGCAGTCACTGTAGAGCAGAGTAATACCCATACGGTAATTTTTTACAGTAACTTTTTCACGGAAAACGATCATAAAATTTTTTTTCACACCACCGACACATATTGATACTTAGATTATCAGGAAAGGTCGTTTGTTATAGAACTATCGGAAATAACGGAGAAAACGGCTATAATTGGGCAATTGGCATAATTCGACAAAAAATGTGATAAAACGTGAAAATACAGTGACAAAAAAAAATTAAAATTCAATTTGTATTTTCATTTATTTTTTTCCAAATTTTGAAACAATTATTTTTCAAATTTTATCTCAATTTTTGTCAATTTCAAAATGTTTTTAAGTATTTGATATTTTATCCGATACTTCAATTATTTTTCCGCCAACGTGCCGAGTTTGCCATACTAAATTTTCAAGAGTTAATGATTTCCGTGTGAATAACGCTTTGGAAAGGCAATAAATAACAAAGTTGTATTTAAAAAAATCGAAACGATCAATTTATGCGCTTGTAAAATGAATAATCGACACTCATTGTCTTCCCTCGGTGTGTACAGTACTCGTACTGACGGACCGAATTGATACGATTTGCGATTCACGAGGGAGAGACAGTGATGCGAGGGCCCGTGCCGTAGGAGAGGCATTATTCTTATTAGTATAGCAGTGCGAGTCGGAGAGTAAGAGTCGCAACGTTAACGAGCTTCTCGCCTCGGTGATCGTTGCACTCGAGTGGAGAAATGACAACGATGACGAGTGTGTGTAGTACTATATAGTAAGCGTAGAGTATGCGCATTGAATGTACTTAATGTGTCAGCAGCGAACAACTCACGTTCCGACTTTGCTGCTGGCACACGATTCTCCCACACGTATCCTCTCTCCCTTCCTATATAACTCCCTCGAACTCTCCCCGACTAACTCGTCCATCTCGTTCGCGTACGAAGCGGTAGTACGTGTACAACGCGTGTACAACGCGTTCCGCAAAGTCCGCGACGAGGTACGATGGCCTTAGGGTTCCCTCGAGTAACCGATAGCGGTAACCGTACCCACTATAACGCTCCGGTTCGCTCTATTTATAGATCCGCGCGTTGAGATTGCCCGGTGAACATAAATTCATGAATAATAAATATTTATCATTCTCTTCCGTTCGCCGATATCCCAAGCATCGTTATCGGAAACGAATACAAATTATTTATCTCCCGCATAATCAATATCCTTCGTACGCGATTCCTTTAAAATCTCACCTTGTTGCAGAGTCGCGTTGCAAGAGTCTCGATGTGACACTGCCACTCGAGTGCGCGAAGGAACAAGAGATGCCAACGTCGTTCCAGAGAGCACGCGACTCGGCTTGCCGGCGGTACTTGATGTTCCTTTTCCGAATCCAGTCGAAGTTGCAGCTGTCGCCGCGATTCTTCCTCTCCTTTGTCGTCGTTTATTACTACTCGTTGTTCCTCGTCACGTTGTCGCAATTGTTCTCGCTGTTGTCTCGCTACTCTTTCGCCCAATTTCACCACGGAGCTGACGATGCGCCCGTGCGCTTCTATGTCTCGCTGCAGAACCTGAATACAAACGAGAAAACGCATAAAATTAACAATGCATTCGCGAAGAACGTTTTAAAAAAAAGTGGTACGTCGAGCGCGGAGTATTAGCGAAATTGCTGGTAGCAGGATGTGCCACAGGTAGCGTAAAAAATATATAGAAAGGAAAGAAAAAAGAGAAAAAAAACAAAAAAAAAGTGAATAGTAAACCGAGCGTACCGAGGAGCCAGTGTAGTGCTCGCGTCGAGTCGACAAGCCGTCGCTTCGCGATCGATGCACAATCGTGATCTTAACTCCCCCGCGAGCTTTCTCATGCACAACGCCGCCGCCGTGTACCATAAACCTTTCGTTGCGCTCGTATAGCAAGCAGGGTCGTTGCACGATAGATCGTTCCTTTTTATTATTATTATTATTATTATTTCCTACCCCTCTATAATCGAAATTTCTCTTTGAAACGCACTTCGAGTTCCGGAGTGCAGAAAAAAAAAAAAAGAAGAAAATCCCCTCACAATCGCGATTAAATCTAAAAGAGATTGATACTACAAAGTCCGTAGTGGAAATTAGCGGCTCGGTAATTGCGTAGGTAGAACACAGATTGTCGGCGTGTGTTCCAATCGCCGCGAGGGCCTTAACTCAGCAACAGTTCGAAATCGAAGAACTCCGTGAGTGTCAGAGAGATTAGAATAGAAAAGACTCTCTCCGGTGGGTTTTCACTCGCACGCGGAACGAAATTAGTTGGATCAATTTGGCTCAACGGTCTCTGTTACATCCCCCTTGATTGCAAACTGGCTGCAAGTTTTTATTCGAGAAGCAAGTTACACGTGCAACAAAACAGCGACCGGACGCGCGCGCTCGCCTAGGCGTGCCACGTTATACCCGTAGATGATCTCTCGCGTGAGGAACAAACGTGGCTAAGACGAGGGGTAAGCCTCGCAGAGGAAACGGGCAACGCAAGCCTATCCTTACGAACGGAATGAGCGAATGAACCGCCGGATCGGGAGATGCAACACGTTGAGTAGTATGAGCGAAAGAGGGATCTAACGATAAGAGGCAGAACGAGAATAATGCTTCCGGCAGGAGGCACTCTCGAGAACGAAACGTCGAGAGTGGGACGGCGGAGTTAACTATTAGATACATTATATACACTTCTCTCCATCGCGAAAGAGTACATATCAAACGAAAGGACGAGAGATACTCGTCGCTGGTACGGGGTCCGAGAACCCCATCGCGCCGGATCGAAGACAGTGAAAGATGCAAACCTCTCTCGTATGAAGCGTCGATGATTCGACGATAAGAATCGCTCCGTTGTTTTGCGCTCCAATGTACTCGGGATACCGGGCGACCTGAATTTCTACCGACTTTATCGATCTACGTCTCCTTTCTTTCACCCCACTGTATATGTATTTATTTATATTCCCGTTTCCCCGCTTATCTCTCGAGAATTATTATCGAAAAACGTCGAATAATTTCTCCGTTACGAGTTCCGATGAAATCGAACTCACTTTTGATCGCGATGTTTACTTTGGCGATGGCTCGTCGTCGAAACAAGTTCTGTACGGAACTCGCGTCTCCAATCGAGTTTTGCCGTTGTAAAAAAATTTATCGGTTATCGATTACCCGTCGGGATTGATTAGCAATGTTTTCAACTCCCACAGTGGCAAAATACGTAAGATAAAAAGTACAATAAAAAAAAAATACAAATTTACTATTATTGGTAATAAATGAATCATTATTTTTCTTTGTAAATAAATAATAATTAATTTGTTACTAATAATAATAAATTAGTATTTTTTAAAAATTTATTCTTTTTTAATTCGAATATTGTTGTTGCGAGAATCCCACACTTATTGATAAATAAATTTCTCGACTATACTGTGCGAGTAAATATGTATTTCAGTAATGTTTGTCCATCCCATTTTTTCATCGTAATCCTTTTTCAGCCGAATTTTGAATTCTCGTAAAGTCATTTTTATTTTCTTCATTTCAGAGGCTGAATTGCAAAAAGAAAGATTTTTCGAAGTCAGAGAAAGTTTTCCGTAGTTATGGTATTATTCTCTCGCAGCCGGTGAGTTGGTGAAGTGCTCAACAGCGCGAATAAACGGGTCCACGTGGCTCGCGCGGCGTACGGCCCACTCGCAATGATATAATATTTATAGCCTGCGAGAGCTTCTCGCAGCAATTATTATACCTATATACTTCGGTGTATATAACACATCAGGAGTGTGGCATTACCGTCGCCTCTGCCCGGTGGCAACGACCGGCCGGCGATCTCGCGCCATAGTTCCCAATTCAGCTGTTGAATTATCCCAACTTCCAACAACTCTCACTTCCGTTCGTTCGCTCTACCCGGCGCTCTGGCGGCCACGGAGTATGGTAACAACGGTGGCAAAAGCCCCCGGCGGACTCGATTCAGTAGCGGAGTTATAAAATTTAACTACGTAGGGGGAGTACGAGTTTATGAAAACTGTTTTAGACCGCCCCGAAGCCGTCACGATAGGCACGTGCGCGCACCCGACAAAACGGTCGCGCGCTACTTCCGCGACACTTCCTGTCCCCCGCCGCGCTCCCCTTCGGTAGCGAGCGCGTTCCTCTGCAGCGCGAAAACCCATAAAATTATTCAGAATAGAATTATACCGGCGGGCGTATTGAACGTAGTGGAGCCCAATAGAGTTTCTCCATATCCTAATGATACAACAATCGTACAATTTATCTTGACGAACGTTCGTCGTCTCTGTAAACCGCGAACGCATTTGCATGGGATATAAAGTCCCGTGCCCACTGACGATTATTCTCCTTTTACCCAAGTGGATCTTGGTACGTATGCAGTTCATAATGGGCGAGTGCCTCCTTGCCGTGAAGATAGAGAAACAGGATACGACCCTAATCCGTTTCAACAACCACCGCGCTGGTTTGTAAAGACGCGATAGAGCACTGGCGGAAGCTGGGTGCGTTTCGAATAGAATAAACAAAATAATTGAGTCGGAAGTTTCGAAAGCAACTTATGACTCCATTATTCTCTTTCTATTTTTTTTTTTTTTTTTAAGTTCTTTCCCTATTAATTTTTTTTTTTACTCAATCAATACAGAACTTCTTTCCTCCAATCGGAGATCGCTATTTTACGTGACTGAATTTTTCTCATCTCAGTCACGGCAACAAGCGAGAAAGAGATTAAGAAAAATGAGAAAAAAAAGTGAGATATGTAGATAAAAAGTGGTGTATCAGTTTCACGGAAATGACTCCGAAGCGGTCGAACACCTAAGCTACGGTAATGCGGAGAGGAAAGGGCGTAAGAAAAGCCGCGGGCGTCTTTACCGTTCTTGCGCGCTTTATTACGCTCGATTGCAAAGGCATCTGGGCGTTTTAACGAGCGCGTCGTGAGCGGCAAGGAGAAGAAGAGAGAGACCAAGAGAGAGATGATACGCCGGGGTGTTTCGGTTCGCCGCGTTTCGCGTCGACGGACAGGAGGGAATATCGAGTGATCGCCGTGGAGATCTCGCGAAATACGACCTGGAATTATATCCACGAACGGTTCATCGAGATTATAATGGATCGATTGGACGCCCGCCTCTCATGCACCGTCGTCCCGTAGATGCATAAGAAGCTGCCTCGCAGCTGTTGCACCGGCCACGGACCAGAGAGAAGAATATCACAAGGATGAAAACAGTGAAAGGGTTGCAGTTTGCCTCCCCGATGGCGTGAAAGTCCGAGAGAAGCGGAAAATACTCGGAATACAGAAACCCGTCGAGCCATACGGGAGACGCGACGACTTCTCGTACACGTATGCGACTCTAGTCGCGAGATATGCGGGTGTTGCGATAAATAGTCGGATGAATGCATGCCCCCGAGCAAGTCGGACACGCGCATCTTGATTTATTTATCGTAGCGCCGTCCGCGATGTGACTTCGCGCCTCTCTCGCGAACACACAGGTAAAAAGCATAAATAAAATTCTTGGTTAGTTATCGCAGGTAACTTTGTATTTACCCGTGTAGCAACGAGCTAAAAGCCAAAGATACGACTGCTCCAATAAATGTTGCATACCTTCGACGGTTTAATGCCAAGTTTGTGCGTCGAAGAATCGAAAGAATCGCGGATGGTGGGGAAACAATGCAACGCAATAAATACTGCCCGCGACCTATCTCAACGACGGCTCGGTACGACGCGCGGTACAAGACTGTTTTCTCGAGATATTGGAATGCAATACGAGAGAAAATGAGGTTTTAGTACACGTGCTCTCGAGACAAGATTCGCGCGGGTATGTTTACCGTGGAATATCGTCAAAAATTACTCTGGTGCTTGAGATATATCCAGGTATCTCGATATGCTTGTTCCACTTTGCTATTTTTTTTTTTTTTTTTTTTTTTTTATGGCGAATTTTATTGCGTTTCTCGGAGAAACGAGGAACATTAGAGAACCGCGGCAATTGATAAAACCGACTCGGAAGGCCCTGCGGAGTCACCGTTGCCGAGTTCGCAATTAAGTTATCCCCGAGTAAAAGTCCGGGATAGATTAGCCGGAACTTATGTCCCCCCATCGGGTCTCGCGTTTGTCCCGCGTTTCGCTGTAACAGCTGCACACGCGCACTCCGAGCCTCACACTCAGCGGTTCCCGTGGATGTAGTTCTCATTTCCCAGGCGTGAGAAGTGGGCCGCTGGTTGCTTGTTGGACGAAACTATCGTGTGTACTATGTTTCGTATCGCGAATGGAAATTCAACTGCGTTCGGCCCCGGAGTTTGCGGGATAAAACGCAACGATAAACGAACGTTTTGAACCGCAAATCATGAGGGGACCCCGCTGTTTCGCGCTCGACCGTTGCATCGTTTTATTACTCTTGTTCTTCCTCCATTTATTCACGTCGTTTGATCGATAGAGATTCACCGATTGCACGGCTGTGCGAAACTTCATGAAATATCGGAAGAATTTTCTAATTTTTTTTTTTTTTTCAATTAGTTATGGTTTACTGTGTAAATTCCCGATAATGTTAACGTCAATGACGAATAAATCTTTCGATTATTATACGCGAATAGTTATTCATTATTTGGTTTTTTTTTTCAGTCGAAAGTTTTTTTTTTTATTATTGTGAAATTATTTTTTGTATTTATCCGACGATTATAACGGAAATTCAAGAGAATCGGGAACGCAGCGTCCGGACCGATCGGATCCGTAATTATTGTGGCTCGAGTTAGATTTTCGTTTCGATAAGGTAACGATAAAAATACAATGGTTCGTCGCTGTAAACCAGCATACAAGATTCATGGCACGTGACTCTACGTTAAATAACGATTCGTTGCGCCGTGACGCAGCGGCAATGATTGCTCGATTCGAGTGCATATGGGGATCGATCACTTGTATGTAGAAACCACATGTAGACAACCGAGAGGAAAAGGAAAGGTATAAAACGAATGAAAAAAAAAAAAAAAAAAAGAAAAAACATATACACACAAAAAAAAACCAAAGCAAAGAATACTCAATCAAGAATTCCCGTTACGTTTTCGCTCTTCTATATCTTCCGATGAACCGTGACTTATGCGTTGAGTATACAAGGCTCAACCTCGTATAACACGCGTTCTCGAAAGTTCTGATTGCAATTCGATTTCTTTCCGGACGGATGATTATTATTATTATCAGCGTCGTCGAAACACCTAGATCTCCGATTCGGCATTTCACTCGGCCTTTTTTTTTGTGATCTTACGATGAATATGTTTATAGATTTGATCAGCCGCGCGGGAAGCCGGGATCGATCGTCGTGCTTCATTATCCCCGGATCTCTTCAGCGTGTTTCAGGAAATGAGAGTGTTTGATTGCGCTTGTTTTTCCCCGAGATAAGTCTACGATAGCACAACGACGAAAGCGTAGGAGTTCTAAACCCGATATAAAAAGAAATGTAACGAAGGAAAAAAAAAACCACTCTTCCAAGATTCGAGTCGTTTTTTTTTTTTTTTTTTTTTTTTTTTTGTCATTTCTCGCAAGCATAATCAGACCGTGCGGACAGATTCTTAATTTCGAAGTTGGATAGGTGAAAGCCGCGCCGCGCGCGAAGGCCTCACCGGTAGTAGAAAATTCCCTTATTGGTTGAACAGCGAAAACCGACAGCACCACGGCAACAGCGGGAGCTCCGGGAGAGGCATAAACGTGTGCGAGTGCAAAGGGTCAAGCGATTCGACATGCGCTATGCTCGCGCGAGTGAGCAGCCTCTCGGCTCCAATCTCCGAAGCACTTCTGCTCCCCGTCGCGGTCTATCCGCTCGGTTAGTGTGTGCACTACGACGACGACGTTGTTGCAGGATAGATAGGATAGTAGTACTTTCCTTCGCGGGGTCTTCGAAGCGGCAAAACGAGGCTGAGAAGAGGAATAAAAAAAGGGAAGCGATTTCTGGATAAATAAAACGAGGAAAAGGGTGGGGACAAGAGATAGATCCTCGAGGAAGGCTTCTTCTCCACTTGGGTAGGTACTCGATGTACTGGCACTTTGGTTCTCTCGCTTAAGCGTTATAAAATACTTTCTTCCACAACTGTTAGGCATATAACCCGACATAAGGAGGTTGGGTCTGTTAAGACTGTTGAGATTGGAGAGTAGACGCGAGAGATGGTCGGAGTTTGATAAATACAAGAAGATAATTGAGTTTACTCTTTCTCCAACGGTACCGTAGGTGCTTCTGTGTACTCTTCTATCTTCACACACAGTCTTTCATCCCGATGATCACATTGATTGATCGGCTGATTATTATTCATACAATCGTTCTCGCGACGAGTCCCTCTCTTCCTCGTCGTATCGAGCAATTATACGACCGGGAGGCGTACGTGCAGAAGCTCACGCCGTCAATTATCAATTGTATGTGCACCGTGAGCGCACGTGTTGGCAATTAGAAAATATATGCGAGGCATATCCCGACGCTTGTGATTTCGGAGTAAAAGTACGATAAAAGGAAAATCGTTTAGCGTGACTCCTATTCTCGGTGTTAGTTCCGTAAACGCGAGAATACTTTCTTTTTCGCTGAAAAAAAAAAAAAAAAATACGGAAAGGTCGAGGAGTTTCGGTGTCTTTGGAAATAAACGCGTCGAATTCACGGAAACGTTTTATCATTTTATATTTTTTTTATCGTCCCTCGTCATGATAGAAAAATTCGATAAATGAGACCCGTAGGCTTGTAGTTTTTCATGTAGTAATCATTTCCTAACCAATAAACGAGACAGTGTTGCGAATGAAAAAAAGAAAGAACCTATTTATTTTTTTCGCAAAGTTATAAATCGATGCGAGTAAAATGCGCTTCGATAGAAATGCGTGGTCAATCATTGGCGTGACGGCATTTATAAGTAAAAGTATAATAACGGGAAAATTCTTTGATGACTGATTTCCGTATTGCCAATGTGTATTCCGCTATAATATAAGACCGCAAGATACTTTCCTTTGATAATCGAACAAGCGCCGCACGAGCCCCCGAGTAGCATGTACGAGATGTTTCGATTAATAAAAGCGCTCTCGCGTTTCTGCTGCGTATATACTCGCGATGTGTGTATATCCCGGGGACTGCTCTCCAGATGACTCGATCTCGTGAGAAAGTCGAGCGATCATAGATAGGATGGACGCGTGTTTGCCACCCATATGCATAAAACAGATGTACGTACATAAAACCCGATAGATCGAAGCATCGGAATACGCCGATCCAATGTCCCGGACGATACGAAATTCAACGCAACGATCGAGTTAAACCCAAGCAACCGTACGATGCATGTGCGCAAAGCAACCCGAGAATTGGCGCGTACGCATTTCGTATATTCCGCGCGAGTACAGCGTGTTCTCCATCGATATACCGAGCCCTATCCGTCCGCGCATTAAGTAGTCCATAATTCACGCTTGAATTCACTCGTGAATTACGGATAGCGTGGGACTTGTGATTTCGAGTACACGAGAGTCTCTCGATCTCGAGTGCTCCCAACAACATCGTAACACTTCGATTTGCATTAAGGTTTTCGCGGTTGTATTTCTTCGGTGGCTTTTTCGATTCGGGCGATACTCGTAAAGCCAACCCGGGGGAGAAGTACTTCTCCATAAGTGTTCCGTTTACGCCGGAACTCGGGTCCGGCAACATACAACATCTGGACTCAGGGCGCATGGAAATCAAGAATCGACTAGTGCTCGAGGCAGAAAGAGACTCGTGAGTGCTCCGCGGTCGATCGGTTGATTTATCGATTCATTGTTCCGTATAACGTGTCTCAAAGTCTCGGAGTCCGACTGTATCGCAGACACTCTCGTTATTACTATAGTCTCTTGTGTGCAGTTGCCATGCCACCTTTAGCAGCTGAATCACGAGTGTATCTCCTTCTCTTTCTCTTTCAAATATGTATATATACATATATCGCGCATAAGCTCGCGTGATTCGAGAGCAGGTGCGAGATTTGCGAGCTCGCGGTTACCGCAGCATCAGCAGCGGCGAGCCGGCGCAACGCGCACAACTCGTCTTCGCCTTTTGCAGAGACATTGTACGTACACCTCGTTACACGGGGTATATGCCTCGCGGATTATATAGCTTCCGATTGTCCGATGGGCAGCGTAATTACTCCATTGATATTATATAGCAGTTGTATACAAGCGGCAGGTGTAGACGGCAGCTACAAGGATAGGCGGATGAAAGGAAAACTCCGATTGAAATGATTAATTCTCATCGGTACTCGGAGATTCTGTATCAACATAGATAAATCGTCTTGAAAATCTATGTCGTCTCTCTAACTTTCGACTTTTGAACTTGAAAATCAAATACTTATGTTATAAATGAATTTTTTTTCCGTTCACATACCATTTATGTTGGAAAAAAAAAAATTTCCAGACTACATTTTCGGTAATTTTTTTTCTTGTTTTTTTCTGAAGCATCATTGAAATATTTGGAATGATAAATATCTTTGATGTTTTGCGCGACAAAGCAGGATATTCGTCGATTTTACATCACTGCGCCAATCGAATATTCGAATTTCACGGAATTCGTCTCGTTTGAGTTTACGTAATCGATTATCGCAATGCTCTTCCTCGAGATTCGTGTCGTGAACAATCGGAGAAGAGAATTTCTCAAGACTCGACTATTATAACGAGCAACGACACGTTGAAACTGATCGTTTTTTTTTTTTTTTTTTTTTTTTTTTTTTTTTTTTTTTTTCAGCGACGGATAAAGAACCAGTGAGAACTATAGCTATATCCGTCCGGTTTCACTCCGCGGAGCGGAGAAAATGTGGCTCTTTTGAAAGCTTTATAATTTATGTAGGTCCGAGCCGCGGCCTTGAGGGCGCGCAGGGTCTACAACACGAATTGCTTTTTTTTTTCTTCATTCTACGATAGTCGTCAGTATACACGAAGAAGTGAGCTAACGGCGAGAAAACGTGATCGAATGTACAGTGTTTTATATCGGTCGGGAGGGGTAGGATTCTCCTTTCGCGTGGCTACGAGAGACTCGAGAAAATGCGAAGTCGTTCGAAGCTGGTTGGGGCCGCTTGGCTTCTGCTCTTGCGGTGTTGCGGGAATCGTAGGCGTGGCATTGCTTCTTAAGCCCGCGTTTGTATATAAAAGAAACATTTCGAGGCTTCGATCGCTCGCTGGCGATCGTACCACTCTCTGGCCAGCCGCTCTTGCTGCTGCCGCTCCTGCTGGGCTGTTGGGGATCTTCTAAATCGTTTCGGCGAACTGATCTCTGCCGGTAGTATAGCTGTAAAGTTAGCCTCGGCACGCCACCCGGCCGTCTCACAATATATAACCCACAACCACTTCCATCCGCGAGAGGATCTATCCGCGAAGTATTTCTTATACGCCTACGTTTTCCGCGTGCGCTCTCTCGCCTGCTCCGCGGTGGTGATGTTACAGCGCGCGAACAACTTCTCCACTCATTTCTTTGTGGCTCGCGCGAGCGGGTGAATGCACGGAGAGTCGATGGGGTTCTTGTACAACGTGAAAGAAGGGGGTTTACACGAGAGCAAACTCGCGAACCGATATCTCGTCCGTTTTATCAATAGAACATTGTTTCCTCCTCCCCCCCCTTCGAGTGAATTATAGCCTCTATGACGCATGAAGATTCAAAATCAAAAGGAGATATGATACTTTTGAATATCATAGAACCTCCGGCGATAGCCTTGTGGGCGTAGGACGGATCCGCCTTGATCGACATTGTAGAAGCCTTGATAACACGTTATCACGAGCTCGACGGCACAGCAATTAGAGTAAATATGAGAGGTAACTATTGCCTGTGATACTCAATCATCGAGAAGAAATGCAAAATAATAAAAATTAACGTTTTCCCCATTAATTTTATTCTATCCCACCACGGGATCTTGCGAATCGCTAAATATACTCGTGTCGAAATGTCCTCTTTTTTTTTGACCGCTTAGCGTACGATTAATAATTGCTTGCCAACAAGCCCTTGGGACACGAAACTCGGATGATACAGTGTCGCAATCTGTTTCATCCGATCGTCAAGAAACCCCAAGGAGCTTTGCAATAAATTCATATTAATTGGCGATTAAAATCTCGGGGAAAACTGACACATTGACACGTCGTTTATTAAAATGTATCGAGAATCATTAAGAAGCTTCGTTAATATTCATCCTCTCGTATTGGCTGCGATCGATTACCCCCGGTAGGAACGCTTGACTGGCGTTCGAGAGTGCATTGCTGATAAGGTGACGAAGTCGACGTGCCGCAGCGGAACTAGAAGCACCCAAGGAACAAGTCGCAGCTAGTAGTAGTAGTAGTAGTAGGTATATCCCCTCGGGTTATACTGCTCTCAGAGATCCTCGCATGCGCTCCACGTTACGCGTCCGTACGTCTAACGTGTAATCGTAAATCATACGCAAGCTGTACGGAGCGATAGAAGGCTCGGCACCGGTTGTACACTGTACACAACGTTATAGTTGCGCCGGTAAAACGTTGCCCGAGGTTTCGAGTGACGGGTCCCACCGTGGCTCGCATGAATATTCATGGGAGACGCGGCGAGAGATCGCGAGACGACGGCGGGAGTCTATAGCAGCCGGAGAGCACTAGACAGCGAGCCGCCGACGTCCACTGCGGGCGTCGCGCGGCATCGTTGAACAGAAGGATATACTTCGCTTCCTTCGCTCGCTGCTGCATGCTACTCCTCGTGCATAGCTCTATTCAACTGCACCGAGAGACTCACGGTGTGTGGGGCTGCCTGCCTTACACCGCCCGAACGAACCAAGAGCAACGACACACGCGTTACGGTCTGCCTATCTTTTCACAGTATTTCCTTGTAACAGAGCGACGAATGCTCTCAACAATTTTTTTTTTTTCTTTCAATGTTTTACAAGGCTGCGTCTGTTATAAATTCCGACGCACTTTGACTGAGGGCTCTCCGGGACTTCTATCAGTTGGACGTAAATGAAATCAGTTATCCGTTAATTCGCCGTGCAAGCGGAGCCCGGAGAGCGTTAAGATACTTTCTCGGGACTACCGTGGAGTTTGTGTGTATAGATCTCACGGCTGGGGTCTTGAGAGGCGTGCGAGTTGATGAAATAATTAATGTTTTCGTGATGGGTGAATTGACCTGACGAGATAGAATTTTTGTTACGTCAGTTCCGGAAACCTCAGTGGGTCACGATACTATAATTATTTGTGATGTACGAGAGCATTGGAGTGAAAAAAAAATTTTAAATAAACGAAAGAGTTGCGAGATTTTTTACGATTTTTGTTCTTAGGGAAGATTCGAACGTTTCTACTAATAGATGGCTGTAGCCATATTTTCTGGTAAACTATCCAAGGTTTATGGCCTCCCGAGAGATCTTCAGGGTTCCGGAGAATTGAATGCCGCGACCCAAATAGTCGACTCGCCGATTAGGTTTATATTATACGAAACTCTTTCGACGTTTCGCTTTGGGGGAAAGGTGAACTAAGAATAGGCGCATCGGGCTCTTGCGAAGTTCGAGAACCGCTTTAAAAAAAAGTTGATTCTTGGGCAAAGTTTCGCCGATTCGACGGTCGAGATTGGCGAGAATTTTTTTTTTTTTTTTTTTGAGTGCAGAAATCGATAGAAAGCCATTGCCATTAGCCAGGCGTCGGGATTCATCAGTTTCGATTAATTAATTTACGAGTCTCGTACCTCGACGAACCTCGTATTCTCTCCATTTCTCCACTGTGATAATTATCTCGCCGTAGTGGCGCGATGAATCGAAGTATTAGCGTGAGGTAAAAACCATTTCTCGGCTCCTTGTCGCACTTACATACACGAATATAACCGAAGTGAGCGCAAAGGCTTTTCCTCTGACTTCTGACTCGGCGTGCCTGACGAGCGATTAATCGTCGGGCATCGCGGGTAGATCTCTAAACGAACTTCTGAAATCTCGTTAATTCTTCACTGCCAACGAACTGCGCCACGACGAGTGGCGCTCTTTCACGGCTGTACGAGAGCAATCATATTTTTCGCCAATAAAAACGACGAAGAAAAACGTAAAATAAAAAATGCAAAATACGAGACACTTTCACCCTATGAAACTTTCGAAATTCTTGAACCCTTTGATCTCTCTGCGTCTCCGGTATCTCGAACCTTCAACAATACTTTTCACTCATCTCCATGTGCAACTCATGGTAGATGAGTAAAATTTCTACTCGTATATCTTAGAATCTCTATGAGTTCAAAATTATAAAAAATAAAAAAAAGCCTCATGAATTCTTGTACAACATATGTATGTGAGTTTTAGTTCCAAAGGTAGAAAACTGGTTAGTTACTGTACGTCATTAAGAAGTACGCGCTCTGTATTAAAATTGCTTTTGCTTCGAGTATATGATGTCCGCTTTATCCGTTCGAGTCTCTCCGTGCGCTCATACAGGAAAATATCGAACAATGGATGACCGTTCGACCGACATATTTTTTTTTAACGACCGAAAGATCATTTCGCCGTAGCAATAATTGCGTATGCGTGTTTTCAACAATGGTACGACGTATAAACCCGAATGTACACGAGGAGAATCGCCGGGGGGGCTCCGCTTCCGTATATCGCGAGTAGGTTAATTATACGTCCTCGTCGAGTGGTCAAAACCAGAACACATAATATTTTTCGTTCGTAGGACCCGACAGCGTCGAGCGACAACGCCGAAGAATTATGGGCGTTTCTTCCTCTCGTATGCCTTTTTTTTTTTTTTCTTCTCTGAACCCGCGCATGACGTCAACCGAGTCTCGTCGTTCAAGAGCTTCGAGTTCTCCGGCGAATGGTCCCACAGTCTTGTTTTACTATATATCATATAGTTATAGCCAAGATACGCTTATAACGAACCAGTGACTCGACCGTCGAGTTCGTTTGCGCCCGAGTGACCAGCGAGGCCTCGAGAACTCGTCAGTTTGTTATATGCCCGCGCGTGGCGAACGCGAATCGCCCGATAGCCAGAGAAATACATGACGAAGATCGAGGAACGTAGAACGGAAGAGATAAACTAAAATTACGAAGAAAAAAAAAAAAGAATAGAAAAAAAATCTACGAGACCAACAGGGAAAAAAGATACATTTCGTATATCACTCGTATCGCAAAGCGTCCGTGTATTAGAAACAGAAAGAAAGACACGCTCGAGTCTCGATTGGATTCGTTCGACTCGAGTGGACCGCCGCATGTCGACCTCGGCACGAACCCGCGAGCACGCGCTCCAAAGCTTGTCCCGCACAACGGTCTCGTAGCCCAAGCAAAAGCCAGCGGGTCTCTCAAAGCCTCTCAAATACACTGAGAGACGCGAGTCTGAATAATCGCCCGATTAAACACACGCCGTACCAACGCGAACGAATTCGACTTTCTAACGTGTTATATTCGCGCAAGTTTGCCTCTCCCCCTCTTCCCTTCGCGCTCTCCCTGTATCAATGTTACTTCGCACGGATGGATGCATGCAGTCTATTACAGTTCCGCGAGATGTAACTCGGGTTATATGCCGTATATATCGCCGAATGTACTCCGAGTCCGAGAGGATCGGATCGCGAGAAACCAAAGACGAGACAACAACTTTCCTTCGCGACGACGTTACTTTCCTCGGAATACAAAACTCTCGTTACGCTCCTCCGTGTCTATTATTTGCGGCATTCAATATGAAGTATTACTGGAAATAAATGAGCTCCTTGGTAGACGAGAGCTGATTCATCGACACTGCGGTACGGAATTAATCAACGCGATTGTATACGCACATTTTCTTCCCAACAGTCTATTGCAGCCTACTCTCCCGACGATGTCTAGTCGACGTATTATATATATCTGGTGTATGAATCATAAAATTCTACGGATAAGTACGAGTCGAGGGGTATTAATGCAGCGTAATTACAACGAAAGAGACTCCGCAATCAAGTGCTCAATCGCTTATTAATAGTTCCGTTAAATACGTTTTCCGCAATCTTCATTAACGATCGCAATAATAAAGTTTAAAAGGTTTCTTTCTTCTGTTAAGCAGAAGCTACTTAGAGGCGCGACGATGTTGAATTTACGAGAAGGTAATAATAACATCGATCGTTATTGGTATCGATAGACGAGTATATCGAATCTCGATGCCTCGCGATTATTTTTTTTTTTTTTCTTTTTTTAATCTCTTTTATTCCCAATCGATAAAACTTTATCTCCTTTGATGCGAGGATTGAGCGTCGACTGCGTCACGGTACAGTGAAACGACATCGATATATTTCTATTCCGAAACGGTATTATCGTCGACGTTTCTTCGCGATGCTATTAATCGCAACGAAATTGAGATCTCACGAGGTACAAAATCGTTTCTATGAGACGAGAACGAGCCATAATAATATTATCGTTTCGCAGCCACCTCGTGAGCTTCTCGTTTATATTCAAATGACGTCGTTACAATATGCGGAATATATGGGTACTACACTGTCGTCGTTGTGTGAGCGAAAGATCGAGACTCAACGACGGCGTATAAACCGGCTAGCGATCGTTCCCGTCCGCCTTATACCTTCTTATACTTTATTCTCATCCCGAACGTTTTTGCCTCTGCCAATTTTTCACTCCCACGTGTGTTCGACGCGGAACCCCATCACCTATTCCTAGTCGGCTTCGAACTGCTGGCAACCCGATCGGGACGGACTCGAGATAGAACGACGACTGGATTCTACCCCGTCGTTTCTTCTTCCTCCCCCCTCTCCTCGCGGTCCCGTCGTCGCTATACTCTACTATTAGATCTCTCGAGAACACGCAATACCGTGGATCTAAGCGAAGTACATAGTTAGATACTCCAACGTATCGCCGCCCGATAGATTATATTCGCCAAGTGTCTATAACCCGCTTCTGGACCTTCGATTCCTCTTTCGCTGTCGTGCCGAACGTCAGGCTACGATTTTCATCGTGTTAGCGGCGCAATCAAGATCCCCACTGATCGGGATTCCGATTGGGAATACCGGGGCGAAATGGGCGCATGAAAACCAGAAGTAGTTGAAAAAAATTATATAAAATTCGAAAAAAAAAAAAAAAATTTAGATATAATTTTTAAATAATAATAATAATAAAAATTATATAAAATTTCAAATTTTATAGGATTTTTTTTTAAGTACTTCTGTTTCCATGTGCGCATTTTGCCCCGCATTTTCGTTACTCCTTTGGTCTCTACTGCACGGCCCGCTTGCTACTTCGGTTACTTGCCGAAGCTTAAGCCCCTTCTGGCGCACGTTCGTAATTCAATCTGAGGTGCCGTCGATAGGCGAATACTGTGGTGGTGTCTATACGGCAAAGTCGACGTTACTGCAGTTGCACGACAACGGAGATATACCAGTTAAGGGGAACTCTCTCGTCGCGTAATCCCGTAAGAGCATTCCGCGGCACGCCGAATAAGAGGAGACGAACGAGGGGGAGTGGGAGGAAAGGGGGTTTCGACCAAACCGGCCGTCTAGCGTGCGGCACGTCGCGTGCCGATATCGCGGTTTCCCGCATCTTATGCATCGACTGCATCATTTCAACATTCTTGATCTCTGCTCCCTTTTATTCGCTAATACGGGCTTTTGCCCGACTCCGTTAAAGTTCGTCGATCGATAAAGCGTACTTTCGTATCTAATGTATCCATTGAATATTCGTATCCGTCGACAACTGTGATAAATCGTTGTGTTTACCAATTGCGTTGAATCGACGAATATTATGTGAACAGCGGGCATGTATGTTTAATCAACGCCGTTCACACATATCGCGGGCTCTCGCTTAACTCGCTAGCGAATAATTATCAGTCGTCGTTATTATAAGAATATATATACATAACTACCGTACCTATCGGAGTTTCGAGACGATTAATCGCACCTGATATAGACACGAGTCTCGCGGTTTGAGATATGCAGACACAGATGGAAATAAACAGATAATTCGCCACGGTATACCTCGACGCCGCGAAAATTACAGCGTCGCTTTAGAGGGCAGGGCGTGGAACACACTGGGGAAATACGATTCCGCGTTTTGCACGAGTGCACTTCTATCTCCGGTAAGGCCTATTAATCAATCATCGTGCGCGCACAGTAAATACAGACTAACATTCGTAATAATCTCGCTATTGCTAAGATATACCCCCGGTACGCGACGGTTCAGCCATATAAGTGGGTATTAGACGGAACGTGAATCATTGGAAGAGAATGGGGCAAATGATGAAAGATAATTCGCGCTTCTCTACGCGAAAGAATTTTCTCCGCGCGGGCGGTAGTCGAATAATCACGAAACATAGGTGCGCCCCGTTTCTTTGCGAAGAGCGCGAAAACATTTATTCCACACAAAGGCAAAAAGGCTTATCTGTGTGTGTGTGTGTATTTTTCGTATTTTGCCGAGCGGCGCAGAGCGTTACGTCGTTCCACTTGTACACGTCGAGTGATCTTTGACGCGCCGCCCGGCTCTCCGCATCGCGGTCTCGAGAGACCGATCGATTGGATCACCTTCTTGACTCCTCCGATGAATTCTCGCACTAGGCGCAAAGTTCCGATGGAATTATCGAAGCTCGAGAGAGATCCTTCGTTGCCTCGAGTGGGAAGAACTCATCGAAGGTTTGTAACCCTTTCGATAATGTTTAGACCGCCTGACCGGAATATAGTCATGAATGACGCGAGGATAGACGGAACGTGTTCGCGTGCACGTGAAGGCATCGCTTGTAATCCGAGTTGAGCATTAAACGGGAACGTACAAGAGGGAAGTTATACGCTTGCCGTCCGCTTGTTGGATATATGGAAAACGAAGAATCGTGGAGGATAGTATATATTTTCGCTTAGGATGTATGGTTTAAGTGAGCGCTCGTGGCCTCACGGTTAACCAACTACTTTCTGCCGTTTTACCGGCGATGAGAGAGTCTTGTCTCGGGTTTACGTGTTTCTCTTTCGCTTGTAAGGGGGACCTGTATCCCGGAGTCATTTCCACCGTTGGATCACCAACGGCACACCCGCGATCGAGTAGCAAAGCAGGCAAAAGGCTACGAAATGAGAATGAAATTGCTGAACGTTCGTGCGCGCGACCGAGAGAGCCATTGCCATTTCCCGTTGGCGATTAGCGGTGTGTAAGAATCGAGGTGAAACCACACAGAATTCTCGGCTCTATAGGTAAGCTGTTATAGTTATATGTACGTGTTGTATGCACTACCAGGCAACATTACAGCTCCGAGTTGTCAGGATCGCTTCGCAGCCTCCGGTTTACTCTCCTGGTCTCTGGGAAAACGATCGAATCTTTCGTAGAACTCGAAAGTCCGCAGCCGTACTCTATATCATTCGTGTATAGGCATTGGATCGTATCTTTCCGTAACACCGGCAGCATCGCTGCAGAACGGTTTTGTAAACGACAAAACATCGATTTTTTTTTACTCCCGACGCGATTTTTCATGCCGAATATTCATATGAAAGTGGACTACGGTAACACTTTCATTGATTTCGGGCGGATTAACCCTAATTTTACAAATTATTTTCTACATTACGCAAATCAATGTATTTGTTTGTCTAAAGTGAATCCGGACATTGGCAATCGATAAGGGAAAAGAAAAGTAAGCGGACTTTCCTGTGTAGACAGGAAAAGTATAGCCTACTGTTCGTCGATGAAAGAAGCCAATGCTTCATTCTCATTGTACACGTATTATCTCTAAAGCACACGTCGTCGTCTCTAGTCTCATTTATTTTCCCACGAAATCCGAGAGTCTTCGCTTCGGAGAAATTTCTTACGTGTATTATCATTCACCGGTAAACTTATAATGTAAACGAAGCCTCGCGTGAGTCGAGTTATACTCTCGTTCGTTATTATTACGGTGCAACTTTGTAAGCCTTAGGCTAAGAAAGTCGACGAAAGGGCCAAAGGGTTGGGCACAAAGACAAATATAGTCTCTGTCAGTCATTTCAAAGTTTTCGTGACACGACGAAACGAAAAGAGCAAAAGAAACGAGAAAAAAATACGGTCTTTCGACTTTCTCTCATTCTATCCCTTTTTCTGGCTTCTTAAGCCTTCTACGCAATAATTTTCTTCGTTCTGGTTTTCTCGAGCGATTAATTGCATTCTCGTAATAAGTATTATCAGCTGATCGCGAAGAGGAAGATGGAAATTCTCATCCGGCGTAACTAACATCGATGAACAGCTGTGCTTGCGCAGCATCCTCCGGGGCAGACAAGTAAAACCGTATCGCGTTTATGGAGCACTTACGTACTCGAACGGCCGATAAAAGATAACGCTAATACCGCGGCTCGATAAGACTCGCCGAGCGAGAAAACGAATACGCGAGTACCCCGCGTTCGCAAAATAAAGTGCACCTTCGCCATCTTCGACTACACTCTACGTGTTTATCTTATACATATTATCTCCACATATGTTCTCGAAATATAGAATTATTTATATGTACATATTGAGGTGTGTGTGTGTGTATGAGTCACGGGTTATTCAGGACGCGGAAGATAAGCTCTTGTTCTTCCTGTTGCGTATATAGGCATCAACTAATCGATAATTTACTTGGCGGTGCGATGCCTACAACAAAACCTGCAACATAATTAGCGCACGCATGCGCAGACCATATCTATAATTACTCTCTTCTCTTTCATTGCTTCCCAACGTTTATTTTATTTTCCTACTAATATCACAGTGTTGGAAAACATCGGAGCTAATTAATAATAACTCAATTAAGTAAACCGTTCAAACTCTAGATATTTATTAGACTTGAAACGCTAAAAAAAGCCAATAAACCGAAAGATTTAAAAAAAATCAGAAGCTTTCACTTAATTCCATCGAAATTTTTTCTCGAATTTTCTCGTCGCTTCGAGGCTAACTGGATGCGCGAAACGCTAGTTAATGCTCGCAGATGGAACGCATTGCTCGCAATTACAGAGAGCCTCTCGTCGCCGCTATTGCACTCTTATTGCCGCTGGGCTCATGGGAAAACTATGGTGTTCTCGTAACTGCGAGTGCATCCTATGAACGGGTCACGGAAGGTTAAACTCCCTCGTATACGGGAAATTTATTCCTATACTATCGAGTAATAGAAGGGGGAAGAAGAAGTCTTCGCGCAGCGCTGTGCAATCAATGGTAATGTAGGATTCTATATGGGGGCAAAATGAACCACGTCATCAATTCAATTAGTTTTCTCGATATACACAACACTTTTCCACTACTTTTGAACCAAAAAGATCGATTCGTCACACTCGCTTAGAGTATTGAGACGACAAAACATGGCGCATAATAGATCGTATTACAAATGCCTTAAAAAAATGAAAAATTTGAAATTTAAATAAATTTCTACCTACAAAATCGACATGTAAATTATTGTGGACAAAAAATATAAATTTCTCCATATTAAAAATGATGTCAATTTTTTTTTCAAAAAATAATAAATATCTGCATTCCTATTTGTCGTGTCGGACAATTTTAGCACAGACAATAAATATTCCGTAGAATTTCATTAAACGTCGTTTCCGATCTTTTTAGAGAGTGAATGATCTGCAGCATAATTAATGGCCATAAAACTTGAAGATCAACTTTTACTAAAATTTCATAAATTTTACAGATGGTCCGCTTTCCCCCAAAATTTGAGGCGCGCGACATTCCCATTTTGCATCGTTGGCCCATTTTACCCCACCTTCCCCTACGTGTGTGTCTCGCGATGTCTCGTGCACGTATGTCTCTCGTCCGACTGACCGTCTGCCTAACGAGCTGCGCGCTGTATCGCTTACTGCGCTACCGGTGTTCCTACCGGCTTTCCTATTGTGCAATCTCCACGGGGGTAATTGCTGTCCGTGTAGCATACTTTTGCGTGCCGTTGCGCGCCTTTGAGCGCTACTTTTATTTTCAGAATCGTCAAATCTCGTCCGCGTTCACGTGCGGCTCTGTTTACCGAAACGATCTCGTGACGAATTTCCGCCGGTGGACGTAAACGTCTCGAGTAACATGTCGCGTCCTCGTTAAGCTATTACCGTTGACTATGCGTGCCTTCGCTAAGAACTTACTACAAACATTATTTTATTTTTTTGATAGCCCTCTGTCGAATTACGTTTCGTTAAGCGTATACCTCAAAGAACGAACTAATATTACTTCGTTCGAAGAACTAAACACGAACGCGAACAACTGTGTTATTACGCCCCTTTCACCGCCTCGCATTTTTTTCGGTATGCCGCCGCAGTAGGTGAAATCTTTCATAAATGAACAAACGTCAAGTTCCCTTCGCGGTTTGTTAATTCCTGTGGGAAGAATGAAGAGGGGGTGAAAGAGGGACCCATACGATAATTGCTGGTGCTGTCTCTTCCCTGACTTCTCGGTGCATTGTCTGTCTGTCCTGAATTTCCGACTTTCGCACTGCCGAACGAAACGAGCGAATAATTGTGCGATGTTCCTTCTCTCGTCTCGATCGCGTACAAGTCCGGGGGGGAGGGAAGGGGACGCATACTTTCACTGGTGGGCAACACTCTCGCGCACCGTTCGCGGGGCACACGTTAATTAAAGCAACAATTATCTCAGCTCACGGCGGCAAAAGAGACGCGCGTTATTGCTGGTCGGCTCTGCTTGGCTTCTTCTCGTCGACGGACTTCTGCACGGGGATTAATCTCGCTTGCGGGGGGGGGAACGCGAGAGGGGAGCGTTACACTGCTATGTACTATCGCAATTCTATATCTCACCGGAACGCGAGAGAATCTCCCCTCCTTTCGACTCTCTCGTTGTTTTATTTAACGTCATTAAATAAACTAGTGTTATAATCTCTATATCTCGAGTCTTTCTACATTCGATCGGATAGCGATAATGAAAATTGGCGTTAATAACTGCATCGCGCGACACCTAATCACGATTAAGAAATATTCTCTCTTAGTTTCGCGTTTAGTACGCGTTGGCCGCTCGGACGAAGCCGTGAGATCTTATTAAGTGGCGCGATAATTCATCCGGTGTTAGGCACCAAAGGATTAATCATAGTCCGGCTTCGCTTGTACTGTTCGCGATCAATTATAGATCCTCCTCGGGGCACTGTTTTTCGCTTGCGAATAATCAAAGTAAGAAGAAGGAGGCAGGAAAGGCCGCGAAATTAAATATCCTTTATAGGGATTGAAGTTGAGTCTCGTTAATCGCGAATGCAAGCGTGAATTCTCCTTTACCTTCCTCAATTCTCTCATTACTTTCACCGCCAGTGAGAAAAGAGACGCGGAACGTTTACGGTACAATGGCAACAATTCTTCCTTCAATTAACGAAACAATAATATTTCCGTGTACGTGGCGAAGGAGCCGTTTCAAGGTAAGCGTTCCCATTGCGAATCGAGAGACACCGCGCGGAAGATCCCTCCCCCCGGGGGGGGGGGGTTCACGAGTTGCACCGGAAGAGCAATTAATTAAACAAAACGCACCGCCGCTTCGTGCGAGCGACGCTATTTATTAGAGACTCGGCTAATTTATAAACGTCCGCGATTACAATCGTTGCGACAGAGAATTATTTTTCCACGCGTCCCGAGTCCTCAAGACCTTATTTTTCTTTCGTTTAAATTATCCGTATACTTGAGCGAAACTTACTATCCCCGACAGCGAGAACGTTTAGTGGTATTTATGCCGTAGTAGCCGCAGCGTTAACAGTGGAATACACTCTACTCGTCGTAACTCGACGGGGGGTTCCCCCTTCTATCGCTGCACTTGTGTGTCCGTTGTTCGATAAATTTACCGATTAAATCTACCGATGTACGCTTGGGAAGTTACCTTCCAGCAGCGGGCAGTAGCAGAGGGTCGATATGGAACGAAACTCTCGGGCGTTTCGCTCTTTCACGCTTTCCTGTTCCATCTCGCCCCTCTCCCCTCTTCCCCTTTCATGGAGAAAGTGGTGCCGCGATTTGATCGAACGTTATCCGCGTTCGCGATAACCCTAAGCCGGTCACCGTGCGCCTAACCTATCCATCTCTTCCCTTCGCTTCGACAATGCGCGCCTTATGGATAAACCGCGCCGTGACTGTTTGTCCGCTGTACACTAGAAAATCGTTTCGCGTTTGTTTACGAAACGATTTAACTGAGAATTTTACCGCCGCGACGGAACGAGGGAGAAGCGTGAAATAATAAAGAACGGAAGGCAAAGAAATAAGAAGGCCCTTTCTAACTCGCGAGAGTATTGTGAATGAGGGGAACGGAGGGGAGAGAAACGTAGCGCACGATGTTGCGATGACAACAAGAGATTGTTACGGGATCCGCCCTTTCACCGTCCCATACGCTGCCGGTTCTTCTCTCTTCTCCGTTCTTGCATTAGCGGCGGAGCTTATTCGTTACGCACCGGCCGCCAGTGTTCCGCACGTTGCATGTGCTCACATTATTACGTGCACTCTACCGTTTCCCAAAGCTATATAGGTGTACCATACTGCAACGTCCCATCCATTGTGTACCCACGTCTGCTGCGTGCAGCGAAGGGATTGACGTCTCGCGAACGGAAGGTGCGCTATCGCTTGACCGTTTCGATACGCCATTAAATAGCGCGAATTAACCATTCTTTGGAGCGGAACTCAGGGGACATATGACATTTTTCTGGTATCGAAATCCTCAAAATCGAAGAAAAGAAATTCCAAACATTTCGGATTATTTTCGGAAAAAAAAAAAAAAAAAAATAGCAATTTTACAATTACAATTTTGCTTGAGGTTAATTTGTGTAAAAGATTACAAAACTTTCGCAAAATAATGCCAAGCAAAGCTAGAAACTCAGACGGAAAGATAGACTTCAAGTGTAAATAAAAAAAAATTAAAAAATTGCTTATAGTCCATCGGTCGCGTAGCAGACTTCGAAAAACAGATGCAAATTCTATACTCACACGTAACTTTGTTCCTTTACGAGGATTCATATAATCACGATATATAATTATAATCAATTCTCTCGAGCGTATACCGGGCAATTATGACGATACAAAAGGAATAATTCGACGCGGCAAATGGACGAATGCGAGTTATAATGATTGGATGCGCTCGGCAAGCCGGATCATTCGAATCCTCTCTCGTGGTAATACGCGTTAGAATAGATCGAAAAATCTCGCTGGTGGTAGAAGGCGAACCTCTCGGTTCTTCCTGCTAAGTAGGAAGCCTATTCCCCGAGCGCATCTAACATGGCAATTCATTTTGCTCCGCGCGTTCATCCCGTACGCACTCACCACGTGGAACTTTACGGTAGTATATAGTAATATAGTTATATACATCGTGGCGTATACCCCCGTTGCATACCCGTGTAATACGTACTACGAGTACGACGAGCCTACGTGTTGTAGGGCATTATTTATTTTTTTGCGTACCGAACATCACGCTAACCTCCTCACACTCCTTGTATAGTCCCGACCACCGGTCATTATGCACCGGTGCAGCCACCGTCGCCGGTGCTCCTGCAGCAACCTGCAGCTGCAACTTCTCCGGCAACAATTTACTTATCGAAAGAGACGATCCCTCTTGCGTGTACACTGCTATAATCTACTACAACATTTGCAATGTCTACAGCAACAGGCTCTACCGGTATTGACTCTTGTCCGATCGTCTTGCGTACAACCGGAGTCCTTATTACTCCGGTACTCTCGTTCGATCGCGCGCGCCGCTCCCGATGAATTTTACACCGAGAAATTTCCGCACGAGATCTTTTATGCTCACGGCATCGTGGCGCGGCGAGTGAACGGAGACACGCTTACACGCAGCAGCAGCAGCAGCAGCAGCAGCCGCCACGATGGCGATGACGAGGCCTCTTGCCACTTCGTTTCTGTACCGCGATCTCTCATATACATACGGCGTCGAGCGCATATATTCCCCGACGGGCACGCGACATACAGACCGCGTCGAAGGAAAACGTAACGCACCCATGCGGTGCGCACTTCTCCTTCACCTTCTCAAACGAATTACCGGAGACACGCACAGTCCCTCGCGGCGGCACGCGCCCTCCATCCCGACTGGTCAATTGCCACGGGAAAATCGCTTGATAAACAAACATCGTTAGTGGCTCATGTGTTTCTAGCCTTTTGGCGTGTTAACTCCAATTAAGATAACGCGAAAGATTAAATCGTCATGCGGGAATTATTATTAATAAAGCAAGAATAATTAAAATAATAATAATAATAAATAATATAATTAAAAATTATATTATTATTACTATTATTGCTTGCTTCTCAGTTACTCAATATTCACAAACAAATTTGTGTTTTTTCACACATTTTTTCCATATAAAACAAAAAAATTCAAAGCAAATTGAAAAAAAATTCATATGTGTTCAGAAAAATGAACGAATCATTTTCATTAAAAAAAAAAATTGAGTTTCCGGGAAATTTGTTGAGCAATTAATTTTTTCATCAATTTGTTAATAACATTTTGGAATTATTATTATGCAATATTAATATTTTCAGTACCTTTTTTCATGAATTTTTTTCAGATTTTTGTATCATCGAGATGTATTTGAAATTTTTTCTCATTTTTCTCGAACTTATGCGAAACGAAGGCGAAACGACATAACTCTACCTTAACAGCGAATTTCGAAGCGATACGTTGGAATAAGAAATAGGGAAGAATGACCGGTACGAAGGAGAGGCAGAAGAGGTCTGTTAACTCCGGTAGCCAAAATTATCTGGCCTGCCTGGCCTCGTTTACAAAGCTATTGGCGAAATATTTTCTCCCACCCGTTGAACGAACCCGTTCTCATACCACAGTCGAAATAGCACGTGGCCGAGCGACGATCGCGTTCTCTCCTGTGCCCCGAGAAGCGACGAGTAGTTCCGCGTGCGGAAGAGCGATGCTTCTTCTCGCAGAACCACGACGGCTCAACAAACACACGCGTGGCCGGCGTATACCCCACGAAGCAATGGATATTTTTGGAAAGCCCGTTGCCCGCCGTGTCACACGTCGTCTTCTCACATTCGTTATCCATCTCTGTCCCTCGCGCGGTCTCGTATAATTCGGGAAACTCGCTTATGTTTTTATCGTTTTAGTTTCTTTCGACCCGTCGAAAATTGTACAAGGGCACGGACCTTGAAGGAATTATTCCTTTCGTATGTATATTTAATTGTATAACTACGATTATGAAAATGAAATATTAAGAATTTTTTAATTTTAAGAATTTCGAAGAAATTCTATCGTTACTCGATATCATAAAGAACGAGAAAAAAAAAAAAAAAAAAAAAGGTGGATACCCCGTTGCGACGATCAAAACGATTTTCCGTGTAGACGTAACGCTCGAGAACCGCAGAGTCAAAATAGAGCCGGATATGCGGGACGACGCAGTTGGGAAGAATACGAAGGGGAAAACGACGAGGTAAAAGGGAAAGAAGTTAAACAGGTAGAAATGGTTATCTTCTCGCGATTGTGAGCCAACAGAGTGCCACAAGGTTCGAGGCTTACCGCGGTATATATATGTATATACATCGTATGTACGATAGTATAAGGGACTAGAGAACGTAATTTATGCGGGTGGTCGACCCGTGACCCACGTGACTTCGTGGCCGCGTCTCCTCCTCGTATAATTCGTGGCAACAACAAAGAGGATGGAAAACGAGTTGAGAAGGGCGCACAGGGAGGGCCGCAGGAGGGGTCCGTAGGCGGAAAAGGACTGACTGACTCGAGGATACAAGCGTTCCATCGGAAGAATACTCATGGGCTCGACGCAACCAACCGGCGCGCATCAGCAACGACAAGCAGCGTCGTGAGCTGTTTTACGGATTAAGCGTACAGCTATAACGGAGCCGTGCGGTTTTACAAAAAGGAATGAGAAAAACAAAAAAAAACTAAGAAAAAAAGACGCCAACAACGCATATACACGAGAGAAACGCTTCCAGACTCAGGTTTATAATGCAGAGAGAGGCACAGTTTACGAATAAATTGCACTTCATTCGGTTGTATTAGGCAATTTTCTACAATTGCATACAATGTAACGAGACGGGGTCGAGGTATATAATTTATTATCATGTGTAACCGCAAATGATAGAATATTAGTTTCTAGCTGTTGCGATGATAATCGGCGCGACAGCCCGGTGAAAACTTAACTCGATCGTTTTTATTCTCTCGGCTATTTTATTAAATTTTTTTATCTTCATTTTTAAATTTTTCTCGACAATGTCTCGAAAATAAAAAACTTTACACAGCTTCCCATTAAATTTCCTTCGCGAAAAAAACTACGATAAAATAGAATATATTACAAAATATACTTTTTCAAAGCAAAAGTTTTGTAACTAAAAAAATATGAATAAGAAAGGAATATAAATTTTTTTTATGTTCCGAATTTTCATGAGAACATTTCGTACTCAGTACAGACAAGCAGTTGGCTTTGTCTGTACCGAAGTAAAGTCGATCCTCTCGAGAATTGGTCCGGTCGCAGTCGCGTGTAATTGATAAATCAAATTTGCATGTGGGATCGCGAGCAATTGCTTCACCGGTACATTAACGACGAACGGTTTTTTTCACCGCGTCTCAGGGTCAATTTCACAGAGTCTTTAATTTACTCGTACCGCGCGACGAACGAATGAGAAGAAAGAACTCGAGAGAAGTAAGATCGGTAACTGGGACTCTTAACCGTGTGACAAAGTGCGCGAGTCCAGCCGAAAAAGGATCTCGCGGCGTTTCCATCGGGATGTCTCGCACGCTCGGGAACGCGCCACAGGGAGCCCCCGCGCGCGAAGCCCTCGTTTCTCCGCGTACGGTCTCAGTTTGTCTCGAATCGCGCGCGGCAGCGTCAGAGGCGCGCGTGAACTCGCTCGACCTCGAGCGACCGACTTCAACGACCGCGAATGTCGCTCGTTCCGACGTGCGCAAGTTTCCCGCACTCGGAACCGGCCACGTGCTCTCTCGCCGGACACTCCGCGTTTCCGACGAGAAGCGCGAATGTCCGCGATCGTTGCTCGTCGTCGTTGTCGTCGTAAGCGAAAAGCTTGCAATGCGTGACATTTATCCCGGATGAGCCGTACGAGAGGAAGACCCGCCGGCTTCATTCGACACGGATGGAAAGAGCCATCTGTAATAAAGTAATTCGAGAACCGATATGCGATGACTGGTGATGGAAGAATTAATGAACGTCCCGTATACGCGTAACGAAACGAGCCGTGACTTTCCAACGCTTCCCAAAGCCCCATTATGTATCCTCTCGCCGTTAAAGAGGAGAAGATAAATGAGCTGCCGAAATGAGAAATTCGAAAGAATAACATATATTACGCGCGTACGGAAGATGCCTAATGGCACGAGACAACGTGATAAATGTCTCGCGATAGATCATAGAAATTTCACAATGGATCATAATCGAGAAGGCCGATCGAAGCCGCGATACTTCAAAAACGTCGGGGGACTCAAGTTCGTTAAAGAATTTCTCTATCGACCTCGCAAACTTTGACTCTCGTAGCTTAAAAAAAGAAAAAGGTCTACGTGTGAATTATCACGATTCTCAATGATAATTTTTCATATCCGAAACGTTCTGTTATCGAGGGCGTGAGATCGTAAGGTTGAATTCGCGATATTGATAATTGTAGACTTAATGACAGTATGACTCACCAAAATGAGTTGTCCACTTCGCGGGTAGATACGCGAGAAGAAACGGGCTGCAATGTGTTTAACCGGTGAGGAGAAACACTGGCGAAGAAACGCGAGATGATGTAACGTTTTCGCTAACGTATTATTATCGAAGGAACGATGAAAACACTTTTTTTAATTATCTTTTTTTTGTCGAGGAGAAGAGTCGTTTTTTTTTGTTTTTTTTTATAGACTCGCGAAAATCGCGAGTATTATCTCGTTGTCGTATTATTATCGTATATTCAGTCGGTGAGAGTCGTCGGAGAATCCGCACAGCCCGGTATATCTTGTGTGTATTCGTCAGGGCACTTTTTATTCTATTCTATTCGCAGAGCGAATTCGTTACAGCGGTTCACCAAGAGCAATGACTAAAAGAAGCCTTCGGCACCAAGAATATCGGCTTACTTGCACGCTATCTGTGTTTTCTTTTGTCGCGAACGATCAGACGGCGTTAAATCGTTTTCCGCGAACGAATACGTAAACTTCGTCGAGGTGAATTATCTTCGTTTTTTCCTTCAGTCGCACCAGTATCCGTAGAATCGTGTAAAAATATATGCACCGTTTGATTAATGGAAAAAAAATCGATTAATTCTCGATTATCACTCGTTTCGCGTTATATCCAGCGTATTTACGCGGTCGAAGAACTAAGCAGCAAAAAAAAAAGAAATTGAAAAGATCGAAAAAAAAAAAAAAAAAATTTCGTTTCATTCGAATCTCTCGACTATCGAGAGATTCCTTCGGCCGGTCTATTGGCACTACCGGCACGAGTATCACCGGCACCACAACATCATCTCCGCGTATTAAAAGAGAAGCGAGTTAAGACGCTCGCGCGGTGGGGGTAAAGACGGAGGTTTCTCGTCTCGTCCGCTTCGTGGAAAACAGAGCGTTCGCTACTGCCGTTGACTCTTCCACTTCGGTTGGCGCAAGTGCGTCGGCGGCGATGGAACGACTGTTGCATTCGAAGTCTTCCGAGAAATCACCAAAGCGCGCGAGGTACTGTGACTGCGACGCTGTTAACTTTTGCCCGTATCGCATCGCGCACTCTCGGGGGCCAAGAGATCTATGGCAGCGAGGAGTTCGCTGACGCGAACAGATCGTGAATTCTAAGCTTGCATCGCGCCACTACCGGCTTCGAACTCGCGGACCCCACGCCGCGAGGGAACACTCGGTCGTTGCGATACAACGACGAACTGTGTATAGTAGTTGAACGATGAAAAATAAAAAAGCAAAAAACTAAATATCGACGAATCATCGACGGATATTCATCGTTCGAAATTTTTTTTTATCGATATTCACGATGTATTAATTTTCGTTATCACGCGCGAATGTTTGCCCACAATTTGTGCACATCGACGCAATCGCCGAGATATCCAGTCGGCAGATCCGCGGCAGTCCCGGTGTGTTCCGGCTTTGTGCCGAAGCGAGCCATGAGTACGAAAGAATCCTTGAACGCGACGAGAAGCCGGAAAATCGAAGATTATTTATACAACTGGAACGATCGATGTCGAGTCACGGTCACGATTATTTATTCGAACGCGTGGTTATTGAACTATCGAATGTATTTATAATAATTGCGGCATTTATGGAATGAAAAACGATACGCCGTGTTGGCGGGAACGTGAGGCGGCTGCGGCGGGGAGATCCACCAACGGCCGCGGAACGGCTAACTCTGGCGTGCCGGCTGGCCGGTCGGCTCGGCGCTAGATACCGCGATCCCCCGAGCGCTCACCCGAACGCTCCCGAAGCTCGGCACTCGGTAACGCTCGGGATCTTCGCGACGCTCGAACGGACTAACCTACACATATATATACGGAGCACAGCTCGGAGCTCTCGATATAAGTGTCCGTGAGTCGGTTGTTAAACGACGGTCGACGGGGACTTCACCAACCCCGACGAACCGAGCAGCTTCCGCTCGCGGCAGCCCTCGCAGCAAACTTGCCTTTGCGAAGAAACCGTGCGCCGTGCGCTCCTCCGCCGCTTGGGCCCGTATGCCCGAGTCTACCGTGGCGATCTCGAATCTCTCGGCTCTTGGCCTTCGTCTCAGTGATTCCCCCGACACATGGCTTCTGGGATCCTTGTTAAACTCTGAGAAGAATTCCTCGAGTCTACAAGATCCCGAAAGAAGCGATAAAAATGTTGAAATTAACCGATTTTCGCGGCTCGCCGACGATACGAAAAAGTTTCCAATTTCTCTTCGACATTCTTGAGTAAAAAAAAAAAAAAAAACTGATTTCTTTCGATATTTGCGCTCCATTAACGGGAATTCGACGATTTCACGCAAAAAAAAAGATCCTATTCGTAGTGATGTTTTTACCGTGTAAAAAAAATTTCAGGATTCAAAAATTAAAAATTGCTGCACAAACTTTTTTTTTTTCAAATAGAAAAAATCTTTAACTGTATGTTGAAAAAAATAAGACTTATTCGATAATTTTTTATATTCGGATCTGCGATTTTTTTTAATGGCTAAATAGCGATTCGATATTTTTTACATATAAAAAGAAATTACCCTCTCACCCCCTTCCCTTAGCATAAACATTTGTCAATATTCTAAGAATAATTCTTCGATCCCCGAGAATCGCGATAGTTTGGTCCCTCGGTGAGAGTTGATCCCCGATGAGGAACCGGAGAAATGGATAAAATGAATGCGTAGATATCTAAGACTGGACCGGTGAGACCCCTCGTCCTGTTTCGCGTGGGTGTGGTACAGTTTCGTGCAGCGAACTTTTGTTGCTTGAGCGCGCGAGGCCCGTGGTTGCTTGGTACGGTACACGCCGGTGACCGCCGAAGTTCTCGCGAGGAATATAGGACTACAGTTCAATTCGTAAGGACCAAACAAAGGGGCGTTACACGATGTATAGTTCAAAATTGCGCGCATAATGTTCCTTGCCAATGTTGCCGAATCCTCTCTCGTCGTGGCATTGAATTCGCGAATCTTTGGCAGCGCCTGTCCCCGGCGTTCGCATGGTCCACGTACGATCTCATCCCAACTACGGTATAGTTTCGGTTAGCCGTTAACTGCCGACACACACGAATACCCCCACCAATGGGTTTGCCCGCTATTTTTTGCTTCGGCCGCTTGGCGAAGTAAAGAATAATCCCTCGCTACAGGGCCCACGGGCAACGGCAGCCTTGAGTCACCTGCACAATAGGATTTGAAGGGGGCAACGCACACGCGGCGTTTGAAATCTCCGCAAACATTCGCTTCTATTCGACCGCTCCGTCGTATAATACAGGTTTTTCAATACTTCGCTATCGAAGGCTCGGCAAAGAGAGAACCTGGAAAAGATCGTTCAATAGCGATTATACGGATAGTGTCGGAATATCAAGCGAATCTATCCGTTCTCTTGTCTCCTCGGCAACTCGCCACATTGCCAACGTCTAGCCGCTCTCTCTCGCAGCTGCGGTAATTGTTTCAATTGGTTATAATATGTATCCATCTCTTTCTGTCGCACATACGGGGACAAACAGGGCTGCGAGGCCCCTCCGGTCCTTTAACGGATTCTTCTATACCCATTGTGTTCTTTCCTCCTCTTCGTCTCTTCGCTTCCCTTGTTCCTCTCCTCGTGAGTCACGCAGCCATCCTCTCGTTCGCCTCCGTAGGAATTGCCCGCTAGCAGAGGTCTCTAACTTTCACTCTTCTGACTCGCCACAGCATCGGCGTCGATCCGAGAGACCAGCGTATTCTAACACGCAGGAAAGAAGGCCTCTCAGCCGTTGTTATGCAATCGCCAAGCGGAGCTGATACTCTATCGATCGATAGAGTGGAATATACCAGGGATCTTATCGGGCGCCGATATCTCTTGCGTTAACAATCCTGTAGCTATCCTCTCCCCGTTGTCGTCGGCCTCTCGTAGTCATGGTGCTCCGTTCGTACAGCCGGACAACCACCGAAGAACATAACTTGCCTATCGAACGGCCAATCTGACTCCGAAACTAACTCGACTTTCGATTATAATACACGTTTATATTAGTCGAAAACATGATGTTACATGCAATTCTACATACGATTTTATTACGATATATACTTCGCTATAAAATCCACCGATATAATATCGTACAGTAGAATAGAGTTCCGCAGCGAATAAAGTTATACCGCTCGACGAGCACGAAGTCTCGGAGCGTGAAGTCGAAACTTCGTGTTTTCCAACCGCAAACCCATTATTACTTATTAAGGTCTCGGGTACTGCGACGAGTAATTATCCCAGTCGATCTTTCGATGCTCCACGTCCGTGATAGAGGGAGAGAGATTCTCGCACCAAGTTAAAAGCGGACATTACCGCTGTTAGACTCGTGATTCGTGACGGGAGGGAGGAGCGCGTGTACACGCGTGTTATATCATATATACATATATATGTTGATAGACGAGGATGGTACATACGCGGTTTTACTATCACAAGTGCAAACGCGACTGGACGATGTACGAAGGGAGATTTTATGCGCGTCTCCCGACAAAATGAACGATCGGCTAAACCGGTGTGTCGAGGATTGTGTTCCATGGACACTCGGAGGATACCGCGCGCGAGTTCGCGCGAGTCCTCGTCTCACCACCGAGTTCCACTGTAATTAACATACATCGGTAGAATCTTTCGTATACCACAGCTTCGGTAAAGTACGACGATGTACGCCATGTATTGTATGGTTCTCCTGTACAAGAAGCCATTGGTATGATCGTAGCTGAGAGTCTTTCTCTCCTCTGCCTGTGTGCATATGCGCGCGTTGTACTATATCTGGGACTCACGTATTGCAAATAACGATAGTAATCTCTCGTTCCATCGTGTATGCCTGTTCGGTGGTGGAGATACGTGTGATTTACCAGCGCAGACATTGCACTATGGCCCGGCAAGGCAACTCGCGCGAATGGTGCGCGCTTTGCTCGCGGTATACCTATGCAACATCGGCGCGTTCCTTCGCTGTGTCTCTAATGCCTGAAACACGCTAATTTTCTCCAACTCTCGCGCTAATTCGCACGGCAAACTATCGCGGCTAATTGATAGTTCATTAATCGAAGATTAGCTACACGACGATTCGGAATATCCGCGATGTCGCTGCTCTCGATTAATATACCGGAGATTATTCATTATTTTCCGAGACACTTTGATTACCGTCGAGATATTGCATTTCATCCGGGCTTCCGGTACCGTTGTTCCACTGCACGGGTTACCAATATATCAATGAAACAACAAAAAAACTTTACCGTTATCCGCGTATCGTCTATACATCGCATCGAATCGGTTCGACCCGTATGGCACTATGATCGATGCCGCTGTGATGCCGACCGAGAAAAAGCCAAAGGACGGTCTACAGCTTCGAGCTCTGCACATTTTTTTTCCTCATAGAGAGGGCAGCTGTGCGAACGCCGCAAAAAAAAAATAGCAAATTTAATTTGCACTTTTTTTTTTACAATTTTAACAATATTCGAAGTTATCCAGAGAAAATAATTCTGTTTCACCGATTTGTTTGAAAAACGACTCATAAATTAGCTACACGCGGCTGAAAATTCTTAACGACGCAGTTCAAGGTGATTCCATGCGCCTACGAAATCGTCGCGTGCCGAACGAATTTACGAGTGGATTTAAAAAAAGTTTTCCTTGGAATGCGACGAAAGCTTGAAAATGGTTGCGAATATTGCAATCCATCGCGAGGTGTTAAATGCAGGAAAGTTTGTAAAGGGTATATAATAGCATTTGCGTGCGACGGAGTAGCCGCCGCTGTGACCTACTCTGCTGCTCCGGGTGAATTACGATTTTGCACCAGGAGTAGCGGTACCGATAGAGTTCGGAGCGCATCATCGCGTACATCCCGCGTACTCCGGCGGCGGGCTTCTTCATCGTCCTGAGCGACAACCGGCGTGAAGAGTAACTTCTTCGCTGCGGGCGATCTGTTACTCGGGCGCACGCCTGCCGGTTCTCGGTAAACAATTAGCCCGCCGCGGCTTGGCCCCGATGTTGCAACTACCGTTGCCCTCCCGGCGAGATGCGCGAACCGACATACCCGACGAGCGCGTCTCACAGTAGAGTTATGAAGGCGATCATTGGATTCGCGTTACTCGGAAGCCCATCGAACGTAGTGCGCCGAGCCTTATATTATAAATCATCGTTCGAGAGCAACCGACGATCCTTCGGCTTCTTGTTTCGATATTAGTCAATGTAGGCGCAGCAAAGTATCGACTCTTCGCTCGATTAGCAAAAGCAGCGTTGGCGTATGTTAAAGGAAACCACGCGGAGTCAAAGACACGGGATAGCGAATAATCGAGCGGTAAAGGCGCACTTTCTTTCCCCCGATGTACGTTCGCCATTCGCTGTTTTTAATGTTCCGGACGCGTGGTCGAGCGCTTGAGACGCTGTGACGTATCTCCTCCATACGGCACACAAGAGAGCCGAAGTATTGTTCGATGGCGAGAGACAAGAGGGAAGCCTCGCCCCGCTAAACAAGGTTCACGGCAACTTTCTCGATGTCTATAGTTCTTAATGTACGTTGACCGCGATAGATGCGAAAAAAAGAAAAACCGGAAGTGATCGTGACTCTTCGATAACTTTGATACATACGCAGCGTACCTCGCGTCGGCGATAAAATAAGATTCTCATTGCTGTAACGAATATCCCAACGATAGCGCAACGGCGTTACGATCTATGCGCCTTTCTTTGTGCGATACTTGGATCGAACAGATGGATAGTTGTTAGCCGGTTGACAGAGTTAAGTTTAGAATAGAAACTGCGCGGGGGCTATTCAGCTAACGGGGTCTCTCGGCGAGCGCTACGCGTCGAAAAGAGTCCGCAGCTTCCATCGGGAATAGCGAAACGACCTCGAGACCCCGACGACTCGTTTTGCGATTGAGAAAAGAAAAAACTCTTCTCTCGAACGCTCGCGATAACTATGGTACTCGAGCGGAAATATCGTTCGAAACTCACCATGTGCTCTGTAGCCTTCTCCTCGAGTTCGGGTCGCGTCCAGTCGACGCGGAAACTCAGAGGCTGAAGCCGGGATTCCATCTCGCGGAGCCACTTCCTCAAGCATTTCACTTCGTGTTCGAAATCTATTGGAAAAAACAAAACGCGCGTTAGGATAATTGTGTACAATTGTTTTTTCAGAACGTAAAAATAATCGGCGGATTTGTGGGAAAAATGAATCGAATTTTGCGGGAAAACTTTTGCCACTGCCGATTGTACAGAATTCTTCATCACCGCAATCGGTAAGCGCGAGAACGCTTCGCTATTACTCATTTATATTCATCGCAGGGTTTATATATTAAATTACCCGCTGATACATCCTGTTGATCGGAAGTCGGTTGTACAACCGGTGCCATTATTTGTTCAACTAGTTCCCACTTGGCGTTAAGATGATCGACTCGCCATGCGACTTCGTCCTTCAGAGAAGGCGCCCGCGATACCAATTTGCCTGCCTGTTCGTTGAACAGTCTTCGTCTGTATGCCTTGCGACGCAGCTCCTCCATGTGAGCCTTTAAACAATAAATTTACAATTAAAATGAATTTCCGGTTGCGAAGAAATTAGTTATACAGAGTGAAAATAAACTACAAGCTCGTCGAGCGATACTTACAGCGCGAAGACTTTTGTCAAGCAAATTTTCTTCCTTCGAATAGACCATTTCCTGCAGCAAGCCGAGCCAAGAGTAGAGCTCCGAAAATTGGCAACTGACTTCCTTCAAACCCCAGGATAGCGTGGACACGTCTCCTTCGTCCCATACGAGTTCACCATTCGCTTCCTGCGCGGTAATATTATTCGTTTACAGACCCAACCCTCGACTCGTTTAATGTAACCCACTAATGCAAAACCTTCTCGTTTTACCTTGCAGCTATCGATAAGATCGGTATCCATGATGTAATCGTAATTCGAACGTATTGCCGCCCAGAAATCATCTCGGCAATCCTCACGGCTGCCCCAGGTTCGCTGACAATGTTCTTGTTTCGGTTCTTTCCTGTGGAACGATAAACGTACGCAAAAAAGTCTCGTTATTCAGAGTCGCGTTTTGTATCACCACTACGCGCAATCTCGCTGCTGCGGTTCATACCTTTTTTTCGTGAGACTGTTGTAAGGCCGGTCTACTCTGATCCTCGCGTGCTCGGGACTCTCTAGACTGTCGCTAGAGCGCTGCAGCGAGGAACAGGAGAAACTCATCTTCATTGCTTTTGGAGGGCCTGAAACTAAATTAAAGAAATTTCTTAATCATTTTTCTAATTAAAAAACAATTTAAAAATTATAGACATTTTTTTAACGAATATTCAATATTTTTCGCATAGAGCAGCGTGGATCCGTTAACGCGTTTATTACATCAAATTACTGATTTGCATTCAATAATAACATGAAAAATATAATAACATATGATACACATAACTAATACTCAATACATAATAATACATTACGTAATGTATTATTATATATTAATTGTACACATGTTGAATGTAAATATGTAATTGTATTACCATTCATACTATTTTTTATTGTCCGCAAAGGAAACAATCCATTAACAAATATCAATACCAACATTATTCAATTGCTAAATGGAATCTCAATGCTCTGATTACCTTAGCGTGATACAGTTTCGCACAGAGAGCATCGCATGATCATACAAATTACCATTTTACAATGCAGCCTCATGAATAAGTCATCTGTTCGCGAACTAATTTTATTAATGCATCGGCGTTTGTCTATTGCATAACAGTATTTCAAGACGTATACAGTTATTCTGTGTATAATAAACCGCGTCTAAGCCTCGCAACGTGGTGCGCTTTGTAAATAGATGACGGAAACGTGCCTCAAGCATGTTAGATAACTAAGAGGATTAATTTATATACTTTTTGTTTATTTTTTATTCTTTCTTTTGAACCGACGACCGCTATTTTGCATTTAGCATCGGCGGAAGAGATCTATTTATAATGTACGCTATTTCTGGATCGATAGACCTACGTAGAAGTAACGGCAAAGGATATAATTAAACTACTCAGGATCAGAATACCAAAAAGTTAATTGTTATTTTTGGCAAATCAATGTTAAAAATAGCGTAAACAAGTTCCGTGAAAATAAATATCGATGAGGGGCAATGATTTTTTTTTTTTTTACACTTACGGTTGTTAATGATAATTTGTTCCATGTTGAGAGTGCGTGTCCGTTATTTTGGCCATGACATTTTTTTTTTTCCCCGCTACACCTGGAAGCAATATGTGACATTATTAACTGCGACGAGTAGAAATAATGCGTTAAACGTACAAAGTCTGAATTAAAGCGAGCGTTGATTTACTAGAAATAGTCTAGATACAGGAAATGCCAGTGGCATGACCGGTGTCTTATCCCAAGAAATACTCGAGGCGAGATGATTCACTTGTGCAAATGCAATGAGAATAATTCAATTCAAATGGTAAGAGATACAATAGGATGAGGTCGAGTGCACATACGAGATGCATGCGAGATCCCCGAGGAAAGCTCGGTAACGCAACTTAATCGTTTACCAACGTCTAATACGGGAATAGTGTTGAGTAGCGAAGTCGAAATCGTCGCGCGGATCCTAGGAATTCAAACGAGAGCAAAACGACATGATGGTTCTATCTTTGAAAGCGACACTTGCCCCGCGGAACGCGTTGAGAACTGCAAACGCGCGGCGCGAGGCCGTTCGCGAATTTTGCGTGAAACGGCGCGAGAGATTATCGGCGACAGTGAGAAGAACGGCATTTTCACTTGGCGCTTCTCGGCGAAATATTACGAGACGAGACAATAAGAATAATCATAAAACGATGATAAAAACGTTATTATCGTATGCATCAGAATTGACTTTGGCGAATAATGTTGCACCTGCCGGAATAATTTAACGATCTAGCGTTGCATGGGGTCTCGCCGAGATCGGAGAAAAAAAAATGTACAAAACGAGTTGCCGCGAGCCGTACGCGAGATGCCATGGCGCTTCGTGAACGCTCGAGACACCCGACATTTCTTCATCGGACTGAATAAGGAACCGGCCTTCCTTGAACCAATTTTCTCGCGAATCGGCGCGAAAGTGAACGAAACTATCGAGATGAGAACGCTTGCAGATATAACAGGATGTATCGGGATACAAATGAAATAGGTTCTCGCTGCCTGCGGAGTTCTTGCAGCAGGAGCAACATCGGTACGCACGGGATGATCGTGACACACCTGTGCGCACCTTGGGCACACATATACCTCGGATATAGGAAGAAAAAAATCACCGCGAAAGACGTAGAACTCTCACGATTAAACTCACCGCTTCCGATGTGGCTCCACTATGGCCTGATCACTTCCTGGTGAACCATCGTACCTTCGTCACCGCCAAACGACATAACCTTACACTTGACACGGCCACTCGAAACTGCTACACGCAAAACAAGTACTTGGGGCCAGGCTTTTTTTTTTTTTTTTTGCGGACGCAGCACACCGCCACAGCGAGAGCTTCGGTGCACGACGAGCGCTGCGCCTGCGTGGCGACGAACCTGCCGTCAGGCTCGCCAACCTCGGTTCGTGGAATAATATTATTTTGAATTTACGCGCCAATGGTTCATCCAATGAATAATAAAATACTAAAAAATGTTTTATTATATAATCAAATCAGCGCAATTTCTTACGGAAAATAGTTTTTTTATTTGTTTCTGTGCGAGGAAAGGAATAATACAACAGAAAATGGCTTACAATAGAAACTACAGCTATGGACTTTATGGTCAAATTGGCAAGTAATTGACCAGTGAAGAAGAAACCCGCAATCGGTCGAGCAAGTCGAGTAGCAAGTAGTTGGAAAAAAATTATTATTGCTATAAATCCATAATATAAAATGAACTCTTTTTTTTATCTACTGAAAGTTAAGTTTTTGTTAAACACCTTCGAGACAACCCTCGCAAAATCTTTTTGAAAAGAATTCAAGATCAATTATCGCGCGCCGTATTCGATTTTTCTTCGGCTCACTGGCATCTTGAATTTGAAGTTACGCTTGATATATCAGCGATATATTATTAAATGAACGATGAGGAACTAATATAAATCTCGTATGTCTCTTTCCAAGTTTATTTATTCGAAACGCGTCGCAAAACATATTTGAACAAACAGAGGTTCGATAAAAAAAAATTACAGGTATAAGATAAATGCACCGTCGAGTAACAGCATGTAAAATAACAGTTAATATCATCTCGCTTGAATCGTGCCGAGACACGGCACGAGAACCCAATAAGATCCTCCCAAAAATTGTATCAGAGCCGCGAGTTGCAAACACAGGTAGGGACCTGAAACACAAAATTCGTAATTAATTTTTATTCTTTTTTTATTTATTTGTAATATTCTTCATTTATTTATTTTTTTTAAATTTATTTTTAATATTCTTCATTTATTTATTTTTTTCTAATTTATTTCGGTGTTTATCTATGCAAATAATAAAGTTTGTACAAACTTTGAACGAAGGAGAAGAATAAAATAGCGACTCCGACGAGAGTAGAAAGAATCGTGTGGGCTTTTTTAGCGGGTTGAGCCCCAAGTGCATCTTGTAGCGCCGATTCGATGCTCACTGCCGAACCTCCGACACTGATGCCACCGGCGAATGCGAGGATCAGAAGCCACGGATAGTCAAAGTTTCCGGATAGTCCTGCAGTAAAAAATCTCCTTCAGTTACATGTATTTCGCCGGACAATGATAATAAAAATTGCTTATATATTAATAAAACTACTACCGACCCAAAAGAACGAATCCCCCCAACCAAGAAGCTCCTCCAAACCAAAGACTCCTCCACCGTGCCGTACTCGGTCTCCAGTAAGCCGCAGCGTTCGGTACCAGAGTTCCGAGTCCCGCAACGACGGACAACACAACACCATCGGAAAGATTGGCGTCATTAGTCTTCGTAACCACCAGAGTAGGCAAAAGAATCCACAGAAAAAGAGCTCCAGTCTTGTAGCCAACGCAGGCAAGAATTCCGAGCCAAAACTTGAAGACCCGAAACACTTGAACCTCTTGTCTCCACGTGAAGATACTCGATCGCGAGGACGGTGCGACGAATAGATCCAAATCATCTTCCGGATCTTGATAATTAAAATTATTGCTTCCCTGCGTAAAGAGAGAAGGCGGATCCTCTTTCCCCGTTCTTTCCTCCTCGGCGTACAAATTATTATCACTTGTCGACGCTCCCGATTGCCGAGTGTCTTGAATAATATCCGCCGTCATTTGGGAAGTCAATTCGTTGTCTTCTTCGCTGAGCAGTAGACTGTAAGGTGACGAACGCGATCGCAGCTTCGGACTACTGAGCGCCAACGTTCCCAAAGCCGTCGGAGTGAAAATACAAGCCATGAGAAGTAATCCCGTCTGCAATCCCGATTCCGATAACAAAGCCAAAGCGAATCCTGGAGCAATGATAAGACCGGCGGAAAGCGCAAGACTTCTCAGAGTCAATGCGAGTCTGAGACGATCCCTGAAGTGTCTTCGCAGTACGTTTTCACTCTGCACGAGTATGAAACTCGTGCCGATTCCCATAACGGCTCCTGCGCTCAGACTCGCTAAATAGGCACCGACTCCTCCGCTCGCCAAATAACCGGAAGCCAGAACTCCGATCGACAGAAGGGACACTCCGACGAGACCAACGAGACGCGGTACCGATGCCAAGTTCACGATTATTCTCGTCCACGGATCTGTAGCGACGGATGAGTTTCACTCGCTTTCATCCAATTTTTTTCCCCGCTTCAAACGGAATTATACGCAAATGTACGAAATCGTTTGATTTATAGCACATAAATTAATAGTAATGTATATAATAATAATTTGGGAGATTTTCAGAAATCACTTTAATGCGCTTCACCTGCTATACTCCAAAATGCAGTGAAGAGTATCGGCGTCAACGCTATCTTCTCCGTCCACATGTCGAATTCTTCGCCGGCATCTATCGCAAGATATCCCAACACGACTCCGTACATCGATGATATACTTGGAACGGTCATCTGCGAAAAAACAACATAATTCATATTATTTCATCATTTTTCATAGGAATAATTTAATTTAGTATGTGTGATCGTTATTGCCACAAAGGACTTTTTATAGCGTAGCGGATGTACCTGAATTGCCATAACGCCAACGAGAACGATCCATGAATAGCCACCGTCGGGGAGTGTCGGTCCGAGTTCCGGTAACGAAGTTATAACGTCGTCCAAGCGAAGACGACTACCCAGCGACATTTTTGTCAACGCTCTCGAGACTTCGATCGATTCGGTTACTTCGTTCGAATGAATTACTCGATTTTTTTACCAACTGCAATCGATATTAACACGTTGCGATGACCGGACAACTCATTCGCGCCACCGAGTGACAGAGCGGAGACCGTAAAGAGACGGCGAGCTATCTAATCTCATCTCCAAGAAGTCAACACCTCCGTACCTACACGCAGATAAGAGACGGCGAAAGATAATTCGGTACATAGCATCGAACGTATTTTTTTTGTTTTTTTTTTTTTCCTTTTTTTCCTTCGAAGCCGTTCATCGATGTCGCAAGGAGGTTCAGCCGCATCGATGACCGATCAGTGATGACAAACATTTTTTTTTTTTTTTTTTTTTACGAAACAAATTAATATTTATTGGTAAGCGCACAGACGTAGTCACGGAGCTGTGTATAGTTCTATGTAACATACTAATTAATTTTACTACAGTATCCGATGATAGCTTATTTTACAATTCTTTACGTTCTATAAATATAAATATAGATACATAAAAAATAAAGGACAATCACATTTACGTCATTTGTAACGTAATCTACGGAGAAAATAGTTATTTGTCGCATGCAATATCGTTTCTAATAGTAATATATGGATATTATCGCGCGTTTTTATACGCGCCGGGCAGTGAATATATTATTCTATAGTCTCTCATTTAAAGCCCATTGCGCGGTCGCGCGATTATTATTCATGGCATCGTAGCGTCGGATAGACGCGATATTTATTCTCATTATTCATCTCGTTTCATTATTCACGGAAAGCCATAATCCAATGGGGATTCGGCCGATTAGTTTCGTCGGTAGAAAATGCTCGTTATTGGTGTCGATGTTGAAGTAAATGCGATTCGCGCGAAAAAGGTGGGTATACATTTACGCTTCGCTTTCCCTTGTATCGCCGGTCGCTATGGAAGTGTATCTAACTCGCCTATTGACCGACTCTATGACCGGAGCCAATTTCTTCTTGAGCTCCTCGCGCTGTACGTAAATCAATGCGCACACGAGAGCCACGAGAAGCAGCGATAGTACCGTTATCGCCGCCGTAGTACCTCGTCGGCTGTCGGATGCCGCGAGTTTAGAAGCGCAATTCTTCGATTCTTGAAACTTCCGTGAATCTGAAATGATACACAAGGCTTCGAAATAATCGACATTGTACGCAAGAATTCGATATCTCGTTCACTCCGATTGAATTGCGAGTGAAATTGAAGAAGTATTTAACAACTCACGATCTTTGCACTCCAGAGAATTCTTGTTTCTCACAGTGATGGCGGTTTTGTTCATCCATTTGATAAATGGATTTAATTTGCACGAACAATCGAACGGATTGTCCGATAGATCGATCGTTACCGACTGATTATGCTTCGCAAAGGTATCCAACGTCTTGAGATCGCGATCCAGTACTCTCGTGAAAGCGTTTCTCTGAAGATCGAGGAAACGCAAATTATGGAGACACGAGAGATTGAAGTGAAGAGCCGTTAGATGATTTTGTCCTAAATGCAAATCCATAAGATTCGGCAGATCACAGAATACGTTCGGATCGCGAAACTCCGAAATTTCGTTTTGCTCGAGGTGCAGCTTGATTAGCCGCGTCAGATTGCTGAAATATGAAAAAAAAAAAAAAAAAAGATGAACATTTTATGAAAAATGATTCAATATCGATGATTGGATCGAGTTACCAAAAAAATATGAAAATTATCGTGAAAAAAAAAAAATTTTCGAAAATTTTGAAAACATAGTATAAAAAAAGAAATAATAGTAATAATAATAATTATCGTTATTATTAATATTAATATTATTATTATTTAATGTTTAATAAATATATTATATATGTGAAAAAAAATCATTCGAAAATACCTGTTGACAAATATATCGTGAAGCATTTCCGCGAGATCGGTCGGTCGCGAGGTCCAGATGGAATCTTGTCGCGGACCGTCCTCGAAGGCATCGGTCAAGTGGAGCTCCAGCAGAGAATCAAAATTCGAGAATACCCGTGGATGATTAGTCTCGGTATCCAGCGATAGGTCGTTGAAATCGAGAATGAGACGCTCGACGTTCCGCACGTGATGATATGTCTTGCCGCGTATCTCGCGTATCTTATTGCTAGACATATCGATTACTCGTAGACTCGGTACCGCTTTATCGAGAGTACCGAACACATTCCACGGTAGTTTCACCAAATTATTTCCCGTGAATATCAGCACTTCCGTGCGATTCGGAAGATGTTCGAGAGGTTTGGTATCGGAAAAATTTGAATTCGTGCAATTTACGACGTAACGAAAATGACCGTCGTAACATGTCCTCTGACAGTGGCAACGGTTCTGGAACTCCGGGCCGCACTCGGCCCTTGACGATTCCGGGGTCTCGAGACTCTGAAAATTCTTGTCCGTGCAGCTCGTCCCGTCGCTGTAACAGCGCGTGTCCGCGATCAGCGTGCATAGTACGAGGCACGCGGCTAGACTCGGCATTTCCGCGATCGACTTCATTTTTTTTTTATCCTGTAAATAATGAGAAACGCAGCGGTGAAGGGAAAGTTGGCTCGTTCGCCGCATCTCAATATACGTCTTGGCGCACAAGTCTCGTCTCTGTGTCAAATTAATTGTGTAAACGTAAAAAATTCTCGTACAAAGCTCAAATAGACGAGAGCAAAAAAAATGTTTTAAATACGCGACTTTGTATAGTACGAGAAAAAAGACGAAGAACCGGTTTTCTACCGTTCACGCTTATGGGAGGGTGGATCACGACGTTTGAGATCTTTTTCTCAACGAACTCTCGATGAGTCACACGCGGCCGGGCAGTATGACGTTCCCGCTCACGGGGACGAGCTCAACGCGACAACGTGATTTTCTCAAACATATCCTCGGGGAGACGCGAGGGTTCGAGCAACAGGTGGACGGGACGTGAGGATTAAAAATGAAATCCCTGAGGGCTTAAATGTATCACGATTCGAAGGAATGAGAAATAATGACGTTTGCGCGATCGACGCATTTTTGTTTAATTAATGCTCAATGGTTGTTGTTTATACGAAAAAAAAAACAGTGGATACAGGGAGAGCAAAAAATTGCCACTGAAAAACTCGTTACGTCTGCGGATATTTTCTAACCCAAGGATGATTAAGTACTTAGGATGAAGGCCATGAATGCGCACACTGAGACACACAGACTGTCCTTTGTGATTCGAGAGCTCAGGTATACAGAGACGAAGGGCTCGAGTTTAAAAGAACGAATTTTTTAGAGAATGCAACAGGTTATTCTATTGAGAGCTCTTGAACGAATTTTCGAGATAATTTATTCGTAACAAAGAAAAACTTTCCCAAGATTTATTGTGGTTGAAATTAGTCCGAGAATTAAATATCACATGCATAACTTACGCGATGAAAAAAAAGAAAATAATGCCGGTAGTTTCCAAATTCACCGGCACGTCACGACGTTGACTGATCGCGGGATATAACTCTTGTCCTCGTAGAACTGAGAGATCCGTCAGCGCGCTACATAGCTCGCTTCGCGAACGAGAATTATTTGTCGAGCCGAGAGTCTCGCCCGAGAGTGGCTCGTCGGCATGTATCGCGTATGCGCTGACACACTACACCTATACACCGATTTCTTCGTATAGAAAACAACGGCGCGGTTTATGTTTGTTCACGGCGAGAATGAAAAAAAAAAATCCAATACTATCAGGTGATATAGACGGCGAAGCAGCCACGACAGGAAGGTAGCATTGCGTAATTTCGGCGAGGTCCCCGGACGTACAGCTTCGCGAACGTGACAAGAATATTATAAGTAAACGATCCTACGTGAATCGCCGCCGATTCCGCTCCAGGACCTAGCGGTACCCCGTGTCCCGATAAGAAACAATTTCGTTTATTTCTTTCTTCGAACTTTTATTCGAGTCTCGACGCAAGTCTCGCGACCGATCCCGATACGGTTCAGGTAAAACGGAGTGACTGAGACCAACGACAGGTAAAACGTCCGAGTGCGGAGGAATAAAGGAAACGCGTAGGCATTCCGCGGGCACTGAGGACCGAACAGCGTTATGTCGCTGCGCTGCGGTCCGGAGAGCAGCAACAGCCCAAGCGGCATCGGGGCCGCACCTGCGGCCCCACTCCCGTACCCAATAGCCTCGATGGGTTTTCCACCTCTCCTTCCTTCCTTCCGTCTCGCTTCTCTTCATCCTCAGCTTCCTCTATCGTGTGGGCGTCGAGTGAGAGTCCCAGTTTTTTTTTGTCGTTTTTCTCGGCGCCTCGGGGAATATTGATAATCGTAAAAAATAAACTTTCCAATTCATTGAAGAGCCATGTATTGAACAATTTCGTTTTTTTTTGTTTTTGGACATTGGTATTATACAATGCAGCCTGGGAGTACAATAATTTATATAAAAGTAAATGCGCGTACTCTTCGGTTACGAAAATATAATTTTTTTTTTTTTTTTTCAAAGGGTATATATAGATATACTATAACGCTACAGTATATATTCCACGAGGCTGTTGTTTTAAACACACACACACAAATATATCTTTTAGATTCTTCCTCCGCTCGTTTTGTTTTTTTTTTTTTTTTTTTCTTTTTTTTTTGCAACTAAATAGCGTACAGTGCGTATATGTAAAGGCTAATGAAGTTCACGGGACTACGAGCCGCGCGTTGAATAATTAATGGGTCCCAGGACACGCGTGGATTATCGGTCTCGTGTCCGGTCTCTGATCGTCCGATTATAATCGTACAGCAGAGACTCTCGCAAACTATATATTCAATTATATTCTTAAGCTAAAAAAAAATTTCTTTTTTATTTTTTTTCGGTTTATTATATATTATTTAAATCTTTGAAGTATACGCCCCCGTGGGCTACGTTACAAACTAAACGTATGACTTATTGCATTGTTACGACTCAAACACAATGCGCATTTACAATTTGCGATATATACGAAGCCTTCTTGACTCCCGCGATCGGGAGCCCTTTTCGACTCATTGAACTAAATTCGGTGAGAAATTTTACACTTATTAATATCATATAAGCATGAAACGGATGGATATAACATAGAATTTGAACGCTCGCATTAATATTGGCAATTACTCCATATTATGCGCGTAATTTGTTAACGAGACTCTTGCCGATCTAACATCGACTTTTTTTTTATCTACGACGTTATCATTACTATATATATATATATATGTATATATATATATATGTGTGTATATATATCCATCTTTTGAAACATTAAATCTTTGTCATGGTATAGAACTTCTTAATTTAACGGCGCAGGGATGTTAAATCGCACTGAATGATTATCGTTGAGACTCGATACAAGCAAAGATCGATGTGCAGTCAACACATCCTGTCGGAGTCCCAAACCTTACGTTTAGCATCTACGATGCGAAGAATTTTTTTTTCATTTTTTTTCATTCGAGAATCAAATTAAAAATAATTTTACAACACAACTCACATCTTCCGAAAAACATCGGATGCAACTTAAGATATTTTTGTAAAAAAACGATATATATATCGTGCGTATATATAATATGCAAATATATTTCAAAAACCGATGTATAGAGTTTGTTTTTGTGTAAAGTTTGCGCGTTTTAATCTCTTTGCGAAAGTTAAGATCGAAAAATAAATACAGGTGTATAGAGGTTTCGAGTTTTGTATGTTCGGGTAGAAGTGCGTTATATATTATATCGAAAGAAGATATTCAGTTCGGAGTATTTGCGGCGAGTTAATTGATATTCGTCGCAAATTGGAATTATTAAAAAAAAGAAAAAAAAAAAAAGAGTTTAGTATTACGGTTTGGAAGCTTATCAAAATATCGAACGCAGTCGACAGTAGAAATTGACGCCGTACCGAGGCGACTGATAAACGCAAAGAAAATCGAAGCCTCTGGATTGTCGCGGTTAACGTAAAAATTAATAAATAAATGAAAAATTAGTACGTTTTTTTTTTTTTTTTTTTTTTTTTTTTTCAAGTTTATGCAATTCCTTTGTCCACCTCGTTGATTCAAATCGAATTCAGTCAAATATTCAACTATGGAGTGTTTTCACGTTGAAAGCAGTCTTTGAGATTCTACGACGTGGCGGCGAAAGTCGATCAACGCGAAACGAAAAATTATATCTTTGGTAGAATAATCGTCGACTGAACCTATTATTTTTATTTTTTCTGTTTTCTTCCAAATCTTTCTATTCGCCTTCTTAAACTTATCGGACCGTTCGAAAAACGGGGCAACAAAATTTCTTTACCTCGAAAATAATCGCGAGCCTCTCGTTTACGGTATTTTTTATCACTCGGCATAAGAGGTTCGAACATTTCGATATGAGAAACGAGCGCAGGTACTGAAGATTCTCGACATGTATTCCAAATCTCTTATTGCTTTAAAGCGTTTTGCTATCAGGTTTTTCATCGTGTCCTATACCGATAAATGCTTATCCCCGGTGTCTATTTTTCTTTTTCCCCCGAAAGGAAGTCGAATACTACCGAACAGTCGAATACAACGAACGGTAGAGAACACACATACGTAGAGACACACACACACAGACACGCAAAGTTATCCCACGAATCTTGGCACAGAACGAAAAATTATGAAATCAGTCATAATTCAGCGGTATTACGAGACGCGGGATTTTTTTTGGGGGACATTGTGGATGTTTTGGCGATGTCGAGGGGGGACGACGAATTTTGTTTTTGTTTTGTTTTTCCTCTACTCGGCCTTAAGCTTTGTATCGATCCGACGAGCCAATTGCGCAGCAGAGTATAACGGAGAAGATGAGTCCTATAAGCTCGAGAGTTCCTATGGCAATGGTAACACCGAGAACAGTGCACGTCAGACTCTTGAAAGCGGCAAGAAGTTTATCGATGCATCCCTATTAAAAAAACAAAAACAAGAGATCGTTAATAATCAGAGCGATCGTAACGCAACTAATAAACTCCAAAAAAATTCAAAAAAATTCCAATATCGTTTAATAATTAATGTAATTAATTGGTAATAGTTTAATGAAAAAAAAAATGACCTCTTGATAGATTTGCGCGTTAACAACATCAGCCAATTTGGTTCGGCGCACGCGATCGCATTCAACCGAATCCTTGGTTATGCAGCAAGATTTTGGTATATCGTAGGTACTGTCGGGATCCCTGAGCGCGAGACTCATCGGTTTGGTCGGATCTTTGCGAGAGTATTTGCTTTCGGCCCAATCGCCCGGTCCCACTGCGCCGCAGCATCCGAGAGTCGACTGGAAAGTGTCGACGATTTCGGTGCGCGAGTCGATTTTTCCGTATTCTTCCTGTAACATCGTATTTGAATGAATAACGATTCCGATTACGCGCGCATAAATGGAAGAGGTCAGCAGCAATGAATGGATCAACGTCGGTTCCCCTCGAACGTTAAAGAAGAATCTCTCGTTCGACGAGATGGAAATGATAAACTTACCGTTACGGTAACCATCGCCGAGCGATTGAGGAAACTTTCCAAACTGTCGCTGTTATCACTGTAAAGCCAAGCGCCGGCGGCGATTTGCGCGACCACAACGACCAACAAACAGCTGAAGAATCCAACGAGCATACATTGGGACTCGCGAAAGGCTCCGCAACATCCGAGAAAAGATAGGATCATCAGAAGACTACCAGCGGCGAGAATAATGTAAAGACCGGCAGTGTAGTTGTTCTGTTGCTGCGCCAGAGAGACGAAGAACGTTTCACTGGTCAACATCCATATTGCGATGACAACTGCGGTTAATCCGAGAGCCTGAAAAAAAAAAAATTGATATTACGATTATTAATTAAAATAAAAAAATTGTTTCTCGTATCATTTTTTTTTTCTACGACGAGAACAAAAATGAAAAAAAAAAAAGCTCTCGATATAAAAAACGAAAAATTTTTTTTGGACACCTTACGTTCGCTCGATCTTCGGACATTTTTCCGCAAGATGTCGACTTACAAAAAATTGCAAAATAAGAGTAGAAGACGCGGTCGGCGTTTATTCTTCGTCATTTCTCTCGGGGGCCCAAGAGGTCAGTTGTCATAAATCAGTGATATACAAAACCCTCGTTGTAACGGTGATACACCGGGCGCCATCCTCTCATGACAATGACGTAATAAGATACTCTCTCAAGGTTCTCGTCTTATTAAACTACGCGTTCTTCCTGCTCCCCAAGCAAACGCGTTCGTGTTTCGCTACACCATAGCATCCACTCGTCGATTTTCTCGTCGATTAACGTCAACGACTTCGATAATATTATTTATTTATTTATATATTTCGTCAGGAATTAACCCATTTTAATTTATTACTGTTATATATTTCACAATCGTAAAATTCAATTAATTAAAATATCAATATTTATTGAATAATAAACAAAAAAACATCGCTGATGCAAAGAACTGTCGGTTCTCGTAGTTTTGCAAATGATCATTTTTTTTTTATCACCGCTAATAATAAACGCGGCGGCCTCCAACTAATTTCACATTCTCTCGTCGGTAAACGCCAACGACCTCAATGATATAATATTCACCAAGATTCTTATTGATCAACGTTGCGGCTCGTTGCGGTGTAATTATTATTACGAAACACGTACGTGCGGTAAACACGCGTTTATGCATCCCGGAAGTCGATGACTCAATAAAACGTAACACGTTTCTATTCATCGTCAGGGCAACGGACTCTATTCGATTTTCCGAGAGCAGGTGGTCACGCGTGAGTCATTTTTTCTTTTCACCCTTAAGCACCTGGGCACACATTCGGAATAAAATATAAAACGACGTCGTCGTCGCGCCGCGTTCGGTGTTTACGCTGCGAGCGGCTCTGCGTTTGCATGTCGTCGATAGCGGCCGTATATACCCGATATCGTCAAAATGGTCTCTTTAACTCTCTCTTTACATATCTTTACGTACACAAGATATCCGATATCGCTTCGAGATCTTCGTCGAATTACCGCGACGCCGCGTGCGTATATTAGTAGAGGATCGATGAATTTTTTTTATTAGAAAAATATTGAAAGAAAGTATCAGCTGCCGCGCGGGTTCGCGCACTCCTCGTTTCACCGTTCGTAAGAGTCTTGAGAACGATTGACGGAATATCCCATTGAAAAGAGGCAACGAGAGAATTTTTTTTTTCAAAGGCTCAACTACGCGGTTTCGAATGCTTTGAGAACGTTCGCGAACGATTCTCTATGGCTTTGGTATACGAAGGGAAGTGTATCTTCCGATTATATAGCTCTCGGTTGTTGCACGCCGTGGCGTGAAGTACACAGACTCGTGTGAGTCTCGCACGTGTCGCACACGTTAGCGTGTACCTGAAAACCCGTACTTACGTGTGGCATATCTGTGAGGAAACATCTGGCGGACATTGGGGGTTTATCTCGCAACGACTCGGACAAACGAGAATAACTGTAGCATTCTGTTCCTTCGAAAGTTCGTCTGTTTCTTTGTTTGCTTTGCTAAAAGTCTTTCTATGTCGCTTGACCTTCGCTTTGTTCGCCTTCGGGCGTCGTTGCTACGAGAATTTTACGACCTCGAAAAGATCCTACGAGGGGGTCTTGTTTTTTTCTTTTTCGGGGAAAAACTACTCGAGGAATTCGTCGACCGTATTTTCACTGCGGTTAGGAAAAGTTTTCGAAGTCGTTCCAAAAATTATTTTCCCCGGCATGCGAAGGAGAATATTTATCATACGAAAGAGACTCTCGAAGAGTCTTTGGGACATGCGGGAGTTGTACACAGAGAGGGTTTCAGAAACAGAAACAGGATGTTGTACTCGGGATATTTTGAGGGTTAAGAGGATTGGGAGTGAGATAAAAATTTACTGGATTGCATATCGCTCGCTGCGCCTGCGTGTCTCGAGTGGCCTCTACCGCGTGCCATACGCCACGGGCAATGCTCAGTCGGGTAAAAAAAAAAAAATCATTGCTCAGAGACACATGAAACGCGGGCCCTTTACGGAGCGACGTCCTGCATCAAAAAAAGGAGAGAAATATAACGAACCTATGGGGGAATCGGGACAGGAAGCTCACTGTTTAATATTTAATGAACCCAAACAACACAGTCAATGTCTGTGGATCGTAAAAACAATTCGTACGCGTTACTCGAACGTTCGATACTTTTTTTTTCTTATGGGAATAACAAAGTCGCGTGTTAAACGAAAACACGGGCGAATGCAGCGATTTGTTTGAAATGCGGATAAAGCTACGAGAGTTTCGAGTGTCTCAATTAAATTAAAATGAACTCGAACTTTCAAGGTTATGCTGCGTGTCAGTTCGCAGCGTGACCTCGAATAACGGACAAAAATGCGGGACGACGCATTCGGATCACGTCTGAAAATAAATTTAGTTTGTTTCGCCTAGACGGCGACCGAGTGTCAATGATTACTCCCCCTCGTGTACCTTAGCACCCTATGCGCTATACTCGTGACTCAGACACACCGAGAAATGTTAAAGACGCCCCGCGGCCGCGATGTCTTACCGTCGTAACATATCGCACGCTCGTTTCAACCAGAAATAAATAGACATCCAGGAAAATTTTACGAAATAAATAGAGCGCCTCGAAAAGAGCGCGCGGGGTGGAGGCCGTTTTCAAAATGTTATCGTATCGAGTTCTATCGATAGTTAAAAAAACAGAGTCCATTAATTTTCGGCAAAAAAACGTTTATTATTATTTTTTATCGTTATTATTATTATAGTAAATAAAATATTGCATATTCGTAAAAAATCGATGTAAATTTTGATAAAATTTTTTTAAAAACTATGTAAATTATAAATCGCATTAATTCCCAACGTTTTTTTTGTTTCGAGAAATGATCTTACGAATTCAACTCCAATGTTGTGACGAAGGAGTGCAAAGTTGCGTGCGAAGTTTCGGAAATGCGCTCCATGCAACTTTTGTATATAATGCGACTGCACGCCCACTTATCCCTTCAAAGTTCGTGAGCCATGTCCTTATTTGAACCGGCGGTTTGATTACCCTCATTCTGCTAGTTTAGTAAGCGAGTGGTAACTACGCCTACGCGAATCACGACAGAATTCAGTCGCGTCGGCATAAGGCGTTGTCCACGTTTGCTGCACCGCGAGAGAGACCCTTCGTTGATTTAAAGTGTCGGCTGCGATCTTGTCGCCGGCAAACCTAATCGTCCGTTCTCTCGTATCCAATTCTCAATCTTTCTCTCGAAGTTCCTTAACATTTCTCGGAATGCATACCAAAGTAATATCCATCGTTACTACCGGGTAAAATATATTTTTAACTCGCTACCTCCGCACGCAATACAATCGCAAACATGTATGCAAAAATCTAACCGTCACTCGAATTATGAATTTAATTTTGAGATCTAAACATCCCACATATTTTAGCACCTCTTTTACGCCACACATAGATCTAAAAAAAAAAACGATCGTTTTTATCGTTGCAAAATCGTAAAAAATCAATACATCTAATTATTATTATTATTATAAAAATATGTTATGTTTCAATAAAAAATGAAATATTGTTATTATTATTATAACCATTTTTTTTTTAATTCAAGATTTTTTTGAAAAAGTTCGAGTTCAGCAGCGTATATGGTGTTTTAGCGTTAAACACTAACCTCATTCGAACTAATTATCCAGTTATCCATTAATTCGATTCTATCTTCAAATTCTACCATCAATTACGTATTGTTGTTTGTTGAATTATCCGTGGCGAGAGCTCAGCTTTCGCGGATACAGTTATATCGAACACATATCTATTATGTTCGTGTGCCATTAGTATAGCTACGTTTGCGGGGAGAACTGGCCATAGGAGTCACCAGGCCATGACCCATATACGCGCCCGGAGATCGGATCCTGCGGGCTACTCTACTCTCTCTCGGGCGCAACGGAAATTGCAACGAATTTTAAACTCTCCCGTGAGGTGAAGCTGTACACGATAAAGGAAGAGGCGGAGTCCATAGGCGGGAGTGAGAGAGACAGACGAATGGATTGTACTATAGGAGCGCCTCGCATAACCCAGATGCAATCGATACAGCTACCCTACGGCCGGCGGAGTGATGTGCTTTGAACGAACGTCGATATGCTAACGAGAGGAGCCGAAGAGCCCTCTCTTTCCCCGAGGCAAATCAAAAGAGCAACGCGTCTACGACGCTCGACGAGTTTATCAATTACTCGCAACGCGTAAATCTGTTTGTTGTTCGATTTTTTCGCGAGCTTTCCTTCGATAACGAGATGATTTAATGAACGATCTTGTTGAGGCATAGTCTCCGACGAAGGAACAATGTAAACGCACACAATATGTCGCCTCGTTTCGCGAATGCGCGTACCCGATGTTCCCGAACGCGTGTGTAAACACAGGAAGAAACCCTTCACTCGGAACATTGTACGCGCATATAGTGCGATACTATTATCTACGCATTACGAGCGTTGTCCTCAATAAGCCTCTGTGTTATTGTGTTAATAAACGCCAAAGATTAATTGGCTCTATCGCTCGACGAGTAATTTATCGACTATCGTACTTTTTGCTGAAACAAAGTTGCTTGCTACGAAACACGAATCGCATTCGAGTCGACGACGCTGTATACATTATGTTTGCAGCTGAGTTCGAAATAAACGTTAACCCCCGATGGTGATCGAGTGATTCGTAAAATTGATATTACCATCTTTACGGTCGTTCATTCATCGTTAACGGGTTTACGTTGTGTAGAAAAAAAAAAAAAAACGTCGAAACAATCAACGAGATTGGAAATGTCTGCGGTCAATAATTACGAGATAGGACTCGCGTGACTACAGCGATTTGCATGCAGGATGCGGAGACGAGTAAATAGTACACTCTATCGTTCGATATTATGATAGCGGATAATAATCGTGAACATCCCGCTATACACACGGAGGCACAATCCATTGTTTAGATTTTATGTATAGTTGACATGCAAATGATTAAAAAAAAACTGCCCGAAGTGATGTGCAGAAATAAATAGCAATGACGATACGCGAGATGCCTACGCGGGAGAAACGTTCTTGGATTTTCACAAAGTGTGCGTTTAAAATACTAAATATAGCGTACACCCTCGGATTTTAATACTCGTGATACATTCGTCGTCGGCGTTCCGCGGCATAGTCGTCGACGACGTCAGACGACATTAGTAATCGTAGCTATGAGCGTCGATGATTAAAATCTGTCGGCATTCGCATACAGTTACATGTGCATTATGTATACAAGCAGATGAGAGAAACAGCCAGTCTCCGCGCGCTCCATGAAGCTCTCGCGACTTAAGAGGCTATACGAAAGAAGGCAGCCGAGAGACGTTATCGTAGCCTCACGGATCGTGATCACGAGCTTCCTAGGTGGTGAACCCCCCCGTACACACATTCCGAATGCAAATCAGGCGAAATACGTTTGTTGTATATAAGGCAAGACTCCGCTGTAGATGTCTGCCTGTCTCATCGCGGACTACAAATGCAAAGCTTTCGTTGGCACGAACGAAGCTGAAGGAGCGCAATACGAAAGGGGATACCGGGGGAAAAGACTAAGAGAATATATCAATCTCATTTTTTACGAGATATAATCGTCGATTAAAGAGTAAAAATGTATACTGTTCGGAGAGAGGGAATGGCAAGGGTGAAGAAAAAAATAACGAGAAGAGATTTGTAAATGAGACGCAAATGAACTTACCCAGAATATGAGATTGACGAAAACCAGTGTGTACTTAATAAGACCGTGACACTCGTTAAGCACCATTTTTTTGCCGGGTTTTTTTTTCTTCCCTTTATTAATTAATTAATTATTTTCGTTATTATCCGGAGCCTCGGGATTGAGATTCGGAAATCGTAAAAAAACACCGCGCACACGCGTGCGTTCTGTGTATTCTCGTCTCTCTACAACCGGTACGAATTATCGCGAGCGTTGTTTTTTGTCTACAAACTTCTTTATTTGGAACTACCCGTCACGAGAGGATAATTGTGCCACAACGCACACACGCTTCGCAACGGTTCGCATACGACTGCCTGCACGTCGTACGAGAGATTTGGCTTGTTGAGCATCGAAGAAACGATTGCAGCGCCATCTGGGCGATAATTCTCGCTTACCCCTGCCTGGAGGATGCGTATGCAGGGATTATTACGGAGGCGAGGTAATTGAGACTACGGTTGGGATATGCTATGTACATTTTCTCGCGTCGAATGAACATTTTTATAAAAATAAAAAAAAAAAAACGGTTCGTTGAGCGAAAAAACTGAAGAGGGTTTCGGAATCCCGAAAGCTAATCGAAAAAAACGGAACAAACGGGGATTATAAATATAATTTAATGTTTTTATTGTACAAAGCATACAAATGACTTTCGTTAAACGGTCGTACATACTATCGAAAATCATCAATGACTAGATTCTCCTTTCTTGATCGCGTGAACGGCGTAATTGATCGCCGTCGACGCCGTCCAGAACCATTCATTTTTCAATGGATTGTAAAAAATTCCATGAACCAATTTTGTTTTGCAATCACCTAATAAAAAAAATTAAAAAACCACTAAGTTTGTTACATTTTTAAAATTCGTCAATAGAAAGATATTCAAGCTATTCTTACACGTTTCCAATAGCCGTCTTGTCTCCTCTGGACTGATAAATTTGTTCCAATTGTGCGTTCCCATTGGTGCCAATTTGAGGACATACTCCGCAGCTATGATACCCCCAAGCCACGATGGCAGAGTTTTGTTCAGAGTTGTCACAAATATCGATCCCCCGGGTTTTAGAGTATCGGCGCAAGACTAAAAAAAACGAAATATTTGCAATTTTTTTTTTTTTTTAATTCTCAATTATCTCGAAAAGATACGATAAAAATTTACCTTCAAGAATAACTCTTTGTCCGAAACGTGTTCCAAAATTTCTGAAGCAACGACAGCGTCAAATTTTTGCGATTCGGTACTCGCGATATCCTCGACTGTCGCGTGAATGTACGACAGTCTTCCCGACAAATTAGGATCCAAAGATGCATGTTTTTTGGCCGTATTTATCTGCTCGGCAGATGCATCAATTCCCATGACGCTGGCGCCTATTCTCGCCAGTGGTTCTGCCAAAATTCCACCCCCACAGCCAACGTCAAGTATTTTCGCACCTTCTAAGGGATGAACGGCATTGGCTTCCTTCCATCCTACATTAGCCAAGCCGTCTCTGACAAATTGTACTCTGAGAGGATTCAAGGCATGCAAGGCGCGCATTTCTCCTCCGATGTCCCACCATTTGTCGCTGAGTTTCCCATAACGCTCAACGTCGCTTTGATCCACCGTTGAACCCTTTTGCTTAACAGCATCGGCGAGCTGTTTAACTGATTCCGTTGAACTGACGGGAAACGGATTTTCAGTTTTCCGACTGTTCGTGTGTCAAACGAAAAAAAAAACCATTCAAAAGAAAAAAAACTCACCTGTATCTCAAAAACCGTTTTGCCCCAACGCCGAACGATTGTCTCATTACCAAAGCCATTTCGATTATTCTCGACGAATTTTTCGTTACTTTACACGATAAATTATTCTTCCACTGTCAATTTCGTCATAATAAAATTCGTCGAGTCTCTATCGTTGTCAGCGGTGTACGCGTGACGAAATCTGTCGAAACAAACGATCGTTGAATAACTGAAAATCGGACATTTTCGTTCGTTCGTAAACATTAGGTTTTGTTTTATTTGGCAAGTCGGTTTTATCGTGTATTAAGCGAAGAATGTCGCAATCTCGGACGGAAAGCGTTATTGAATGGCTGTTTAATACTTTACGCAGTTGCCTTTGATGAATCCTTTATTTTAGGAAGGTTAGGCGGCGCGCTCGCGGCACAAGGTCAATCGTACGTTACTGTACACAACGCGCGGACCCGGCGCGTTATCGTTCTATTTTCTCTACAATCGAATTGAAAAAGGCGTTTGAAAATGATACAAATATTTATTGTTATTATCAGCTCGGTTTCGGTACTTCGAATAACGAAGGTTTCATGTCCTGGGCACGAGCGCATTACAAATAAGACAAAAAAAAAACCAAAAATATATCTCAGCAAAAATAAGGCAAGGACGGGAGAAACGGATGCTGCAATAGATGCAAAACTGTTAACTTACTTTAATCTATCGCAAGACTCTCGGTACATAAAATCTAAATCAAACGCAGAGTAGTTCGATAATTTTAAATGTTCTGAAAAAAAAAAACAAAAAAAAAAAAAAACAACAAAAAAATAATTATCTATACCTACGTACAAATGAAATACAGCATGCGAAAAATTTCCAATGAGAGAAAATACAACAAGTAGAACTAATTCGGTTATTGCGGAAGCGTTTGTGTATTTTGGCATTGAGACACATCGGAAATATCTATGGAATGACGGCTATCAGACGTAAAATATTAATTTGAGGGTATTTTTCTTCTTTTTTTTTTTCTAAATAAATAAACTGTACAAGGAATACGAGACTCGAGTGCGTTCCACAAAAAAAAAAAAAAATTGACTTTTTTTTTCTTTTCTTTACATTTCAATTGAACGAATTTTCGCTATCACAACAACATACGCGTCCAATAGTATGGTATTCAATAATAAATACAAAAAATCATTATCAATTATCGATATTATTATCATATTAATATTACTATTATCAATATTACCGTAATGTATAACTACTGTTCACTGGCAATGTAAATTTTTTTTGTTTCTTTTCGTTTTTTTTTTTATATATTCGTGCATCGAAGTACCTAAACGGTGTGATTGATTTCATAAAAGTAATTACGCATTCAATCTTTTTGATAAAAAAAAAAAAAATAAAAAAAAAACAAAGTTCCGCGTGGTGTTGTTTTTAAACTATTATAAAAGTACTAACAAACGTTGAACAACGTGGATCCGGAGCTTCGTTCGTTAATATAATGACGCAACTCCGGAAGACAGTTCGATTAAAATTTGCCGGCTGCCAACGCTGGTAACGTTGGTATATCATTAGCGATATCGAAGTTTCGACGAAATATTTTTTTTGTAGCATTGAGACAATACATGCCGACGACGCATATACATATGCTACATTACGAATTTTAATCGCCCGGAAATACAAAAAAGATAAAGTGCCAGCCGAACAGGCTATATAAACGTGATATTATAAATTCATGCACACTTCCATTCGCAGAATGATTCGCATCAGTCTTGCACTGATCCCCTCCTAGTGATTCTCTTCGAGGGATTCGCGTTTTGGGAGGTTCGTTAAATAACCGCACGAGCGTGGCAATTATATTCGTTTTGCGGGGTCGTTAAAAAAAAAAAAAAAATGCAATTTGCCGCCTATAACTCCTTCGTTTCTCACCGAGCCCTTCGTGTTCACCATTACGACCTTACGGGCTCTCCAATTCATCTTCGCTAGATAAAGCGTCCGTACTTCTCGGCAACAGCAGCGCGACATGTCCATACCTGAGACATCGATAAAAAATAAATAGTGTTATAGTATCAATAAAAAGCTTTAAAAACATCGAAATATGAAAAAAGAGATTTTTAGAATTAACGTACTTGCTGCTTTTGAATTTTTCCTGTATCGCCTGCTGCTGGATATTCGGAGCATTGGAAAAAGTTTTAGTGAGATGGCCGACGCACCCCCGGAGATCCTTGAGGCTGTAGCCGGTGTACAACTCGAGTTCGTGAGGCCAAATCTCTTCTTGGAGTGTATGTCTTGCCAAAGCTACCGCCGCGGCCGCCAGGTGGCTCGGTAGGAAGTTTAGATAGGGATCGGCTTCGAGCATCGATAGCTCGCAAAAGTACTGAAGAGAAAATCATTAATCATACATAAATTGTTTAAAAGTTCATCACGATAAAATGAAAGAATCGAAACAACAATGCAACTTACCATTGCTAGGAACAGAATTTTCTCTGATAAGTTATTACTAATGCAGTAGTCCCTCAGAAATGCGAGGGGCGTCGGTACAGTAAGATCGAACGACAATACGCGAAGTATCAAGTGCTCCATGCGCAACACTTGCTTTTTCGTGTACGTGTCGTCTGTTATGTATACGAATTCGCCAACGTCCGGCGGATAGATTTCTTCGTATTTACTGAAAAAAAAAGAAAACAATCAATTTGCAAAAAAATTATCAACGAATAAAAAAATTTTTTTAAATAAAAATTTCAATAGAATTTGTTATATGGAAGACGAAATTTCGGTGAACTTACGCGGCGATGAACATAGCGGCGGTACCAACGAGTTGAAGTTTAGCTCGTACAACGCTCATGTACGACAAAAAACGATCGATGTACGAAACAGCCAAATACAATGTTTCACTGTGAAGCCGATATTCCTCCGCGACTTCGACGAGCCAATCCACGAGAATCGATCTCATCGAGTACGTTATATCCGGTTGTTTCTTCATGTATCCAGGCTTTGGTCTGTGCTGAGTCTGAAACGAAAAAAAAAAGTTCGATGTATAAATTTCGGTTTAATTAAAAAATATAAAAAAAATAAATTAAAAAAACAATAAAAAAAATAAAATAAATTAAAAAAACAATAAAAAAAAAAAAATAAATTAAAATATTATTAAAATAAAAAATTCATATTACTGCATACAAAATTATAACGAATAAAATAGAAATATCAACTACAAAAATTAAAAATATTAAAAAAATAAAAGTTAGTTTAATAAATAAATAAAAAATACCGATAAATATTTTCAAAAAATATAAAAATGAAAAAAAAATAATAATAATAATAATAATAAATATATTATGTATCAAATTACCTCTGCAACTCGCAAGTAATTGTAGATATCCGCCCTGTACTCGTCAACATCGTAAAAGCTGTCCTTGAGGGTTTTGCATGCTTCCCTCTTGCTCTTCAGATCTTGCTTCTTGCTTGAATCCAAAAACGTCAGAGATTTCTCCAAGGACATGGGTATCGTAGGAGAGAACAGAGGCTCATCGTGTTTTTCTTGAAGAAGCGTCCTGAAAGGTGGAACAATACTGACGGCGCTGGGATTGACTTCCAACGTGGGTTTCTCGCGCTCCGTTTTAAGTGATACGTCCGTCACTTGTTTAATCTGTATTTCTCTTGTCTCTCTTGTTTCCCTCAGTACAACGGACGTCTCTTCGACCAGTTTGTCTTCGTAGACCTTGATGGTGCCTTCATCCTTTTCTTCAAATACTTTGAAAGCCTCTGTTTGCACAGGCAAAAATGCCTTTGGTTTGATATATTTTTCATCTTTGCTACAGAATTCCTGAAAACGACGAAAATACGCCTAAACTAATTTATCCGTTTTGGTAGTTTTCCTTTTTTGTCACAAAATCGAACGATAATGTCGAAAAAAATGTGCGAGTCGGTGAAAAAAAAAAAAAAAAAGGCGGCATACTCACGGGTTTGGCGTTACGATGGCAGTTGTTGTGCAAGACCGCCAATACTGGCCGTTTGGTTTGTTGGAGAGGATGTTGTCCCTGATGATTGCTCAATGTTGAATTTTCTTTGATCCTTCGTACATCGCCGATACGATTTTCCTGATCCTCGTGTACCCGTATCGTAGCCATTGTCGTTTTCCTACGTAGAGTCGCGCTCGTTGGCCGCCAAAAATTCGTTTGCCCTTCGGTTCGTGTGTGTCGTCTCGCGGGGGCCCACGGCGTACGAGTTGATTTTTTTTCACGGTTGGCCGTTTGTCTCGTTCGACGCGTTCACGGAGACTGTCGAGGATAATCGTGTGAGAAGAATCGTCGGGCCCCCGGTTATTCTTCTCGTTAACGAAAATTCTTTTCCCTCAGAACAACCGTGGCCGCACGGGCATGGCAAGTGTGCGATATCCCGCCTCTTCTACGATCGAGCACCAACAAACTTCTGCTGGTGCCGTTTGATTTCAAACAAACGCAACTCTCTTCAACAGCTGGCTATACGTTACAAGCGTTGCTTGAAATAACCAATCGCTTGCGCGTCTCGAGCGACGAACCAATCATCGACGAGAGTTTGAATCGAGCGTTCGGAAAATCATCACGACTTTCGCTTTCTTTCGTTCGTGTCGGGGAACACGCGCGAGTGTCGAGAGAGAGAAGAAAAATTCGATGGTTGCGCCGCGAGGATCGGGGCGGCGTTCCGGTACAACACGTTAAATCGTCAACTGCTCCCGCGGAGGTCCCGTGAGAGTGCAACGGATACGCACGGGGTCATCTGTCACATATGGCGATTTAAACCATAATTTCTCTACATTCGACCCGTTCTCGTCGTGTTTCTGTCAATTTACGATATCGCTGACAACATGACGCCGCCACTCACGATATCGTCTACCGTTATCGACGTAAGCATCGCGGAGAATTTTTTTTTTTCTCACCCATTTGATTATTAATTATTTTGATGCATTACCGCTTTGTTTTATCCAAAGTCTAACCATACCGACTCTGCTGATAAATGATGATAGTGTAGTAATGATCGGTAAATTTCGATCGAGTTACAAGAATTTTTGTAACATTTTTACGGGGTTCCTTGCAGCGTTTACAACACTTGAAATCCACAACAACAGGGCGTCTTTATGGAGTGATGTATGACAATGCGTTGACGGTCCTCGCGTTTGCCGTCAATGCATCGACGGAGGAAGACTGTGTTCTACAGCCCGCAACAATTCAACCCAACATGCCGGCGGAGATTGATTTTTGCGGAATTTTATTCATCGGAGAAGGCGAGGAGAAGATCCCTGATGCCTTCAAGGTAGTGTTGGATAATTTTTTGTTGGTTTTAATAGTTTTTTTTCAATACAGAATCGTAAATCTATTTTTGTCAACAGGATATCGATGTTACGGACAATCCACTTCTTATAAAATATTCGCCGAAAGATGCCAATGTTCAGGCTTATTATTATGTCCATGAAATGCTGCAACCTGCCGCCACGGTGCAAGTTATCAGCGAGGAAGATATATGGGAAAGATTTTCATACATAAGGGTGCAAACGTGCTTTCCAATTGTCACTACAAAGAATGATATTGTTCAAGCACTGCAGGACACAAGGAAAAAGGTAGTCTTGTCATACGAGCGGATAATCTGTTTTTCGTTTTTTAATTTTTTACGCGAAACAGCCGTTTTCCAAATTTTTATCCGTAAAACATCGTATAAATCGTCGTATAAATTCTTAAGGAAAGAAAACAAAATACAAAAGATTTTGAAATTCTAAATAACACAACATAAAAAAAATAGGAAATCGCCGGTATTCAATTTTCATATATACATTTGCGGAGTCGCTGTCGCATTCCCATTCTTGTTTTTTGTTAATTTTTGGAACTCCTCATTTGAAAAAAAAAAAATTCAAAGGGTATCCTTTTAACGAACAAACCGAACAAAAACATTTCAAAACTTCTTTAAAAACCGTACCTTGTGTATTTCCTTCCCGGCGCGCGATGTACAACTCGCTTTCATTTCGATAGTCAATTTTATCAAATTACTATTAATCATTTTAAAAAATACAATTTGCTATTTCGTTTCTCTTGAGACGCGCGTTACTAGTAATGACAACAGCAATAATCTTTTATAATTTTCATCACACAGATAGCTTCGGGGAACGTGGGTTTCCAATTTCCACAGAGCGATGTATATCTCCTCGGCAACGACAGTGATTGCAAAAACGTGTCGATAAAGGAACTCGCCTCGCCGTCCTCGGAAGGCTTCAACGGCAGTCATAAGAATTTACAAAACAAAGGAGTTCCACGAATCCCGGTATAAAATTAACGAAAAAATCGCTAAGTTCTTCATTTCTCCTAAACGAAAATTCCTAATCATTAATCGCATTTCTATAGGATGTTATTCGAGCGAATATGCTTTCGGGAATTTCGAGAGAAAAACTATCGGAGATGAGTCTCAAATGCGCTCCTGTTCTGCATCATGTAAAACGTAAGACTAATATACCGCTCCATGAATCGCTTTCCAATTGCAATAGTTTAAAATCAGTGTTCCCTTTTTTTTAAATCCTTTCAGGTCCATTCGAGAGTTTGCAATTCGATCTTCACGTCGATGCCTTGTCGATCGTCGGACAGAGTGTAACCGCAGCCCAACTTTACGAGATATTAGTGGAATCTGTCTGTCGAAATATTCGGCTCATCGAGAGATCGGTTGTACGACAAATCGAAGATGAAACCGACAATCTCAGGCTTCCCATACCTCTGCATTTCAAACCACATGCCTGTGGACATTTATTCACAGTTGCTTATCCGGCCGGTACACCCGACTCGGAATTGCGTAAGAATTAAAGATCGAAATATCTCATGTTAATCCACGCGAGTGCACACGCGCATAGGAAACTTGTGAGATTAAGAAAAATCGTAATTTTAGACGACTATCGAAAAAGTTTGCACAAAGTTCTGGCGCTCGATCTGACGAGGCCTTCCTTCAGAAGAGGCAACGCCGTCAAATTTCTGAGCGATTTGAAACCAAACGAACCGCTTCTGAATCCTCACACGGCCATCACCACCGCGCCTCTCGGTAATAATCGCAAAAAATCTTCGATCGTTGAGTTAATTGGGATTAGTTAATTTGGAGTAAAAATTAAATTTTTTCTATTTTTTTACGACTATTCCAGCGGACGGAAAAGTCGTAACAGTCGACGGATTGTACGCGTATCATCATTACATGCAAGATAACTTCGACGACAATGGATGGGGATGCGCTTACCGATCTCTTCAAACAATTGTTTCTTGGTACCGGTAAGCGTTTGCCGCAATCGATATCTCAACGTAACTCGCGTTTATGATTGAAATAATTTAATCGCTGTACTCGTGTAAAGATTGCAGGGTTACACGGACAAGGAGATCCCTTCGCATCGAGATATTCAAAAGTGCCTCGTGGAAATCGGCGACAAGCCTATGAATTTCGTCGGCAGCAGACAGTGGATCGGCTCGACGGAGGTCGGTTTCGTATTGGAATCCCTTTTAGGAGTCAATATCAGGGTACTGTGCGCCTCGAATGGCAACGAAATGACCGATTTGGCGAGCGATTTGGCGCATCACTTTGAAACGCAGGGTACACCGGTTATGATCGGTAGGCAAATTTACACCGATTTCTCTTAACTTTTTCCTTAAATTCTCGTTAAGTCGATTTAAAAAAAAATGTTAATGTTTTGTTTCTCAGGCGGTGGTGTGTTGGCGCACACGATAATCGGCATTAGTCACGACGATACGAACGGCGACGTTAAATATCTCATTCTCGATCCGCATTACACGAATGGAGAAGTTTTAACGACTATTGTGAACAAAGGTTGGTGCGGCTGGAAGGGAAAAGAATTCTGGAAGAAAGACGCCTTTTACAATATGTGTCTACCGCAAAGACCGATTACTATCTAAAACGCGTATGTAGATAGGATCCATTAACGCCTCGAGTTCGTCGTGAAAAAAAAAAAAAAAAAAAAAAATTGTAATATACACGAGATACATAACTAAAATATCATATATATTTCATCGAACGGGCAAATTCGGGAAAATCCAATTATTCCTCGTATTCTTTGGTTTTTAGCCAGAATACAGTTATAATACCGTACTAACTATTATGTAGATAACGGAGCATTTAATAAAAGTAACTTTTCATATTTTATTCCAATTTATGATTTTTTATTTGTTTGTAAAATCATGCAGAATTTATTTCAAACGATTTTTTCGTAATTAGTAATGACCACAGTTCAACGGATCACTGTATTTGTTGGTAAAATCTGCATTCATTTTTAAAATTCACCCATTTAAAATTCATTTTTATAATTTTATAATGTAAGGAATGAGTCAAAAGAGCAAAGCGAATGGAGCGGTAAAAGTAACTTTTTAGATTTTATTCTAATATAACATTTTTATCATAAAATCAAGTAACAGCATATTATTTCAGGGAATTTGTCTAATTTTGTAACGCAAGGAAAGGATTCAAAGTATAGCAAAGCAGCCTCTTGGTATTTGAAATTTATTCTTGCGTTTGGTTCGCCGAATACCTAAATGTTATCCATAGATATTTACATATCCAACAAAAGAAAAAATTGTGAAGGTACTAAGGAGAATTCGTCGAATTCTTCAGGAACAGGGTATTCAAGGGTACAAAGTTTCGGAGACTTTGTAGATGATAAAGGTACGTAACGTTAATTTGACGAATCATCAAATTCCTCCGCCCGCTGATTTTTGTAATAATTGCGAAAAACGATTGGTTATTAGCAAAGAAACGTCGATGAACCTGTCGACGCAATTGTTTAAGCAGGTTTCCGTTCGTCCGTCCAATTTTATTCCAGGCTTATCCACGCACTTGTCCCAACAGAAATCATTGAATTCGTGAATCTGCGTGGCAAAAAGTCGAATTAGTTTACCGGTAAAACACGCGAATAACGTTTTTTTTAACTATCGAGAGGTTACGTCAGAAAATAATATCGTAAAAAAAAATGACAAAAAAAAATACCTGAGCGGTTAATTGTGCTTTTTGTTTTTCCATCATGAGAAATCCCTCGAGTTCGGCATCGACGCCCTTCGATGGTTTCGCACCCCCGGCATTAGCCTCGAATCCCGAGCCGCTGAAACCCGACAAATCAGCCATTCTTTTACGAAATTCCTCGTGTTTCGTCGCGAGAAACAAAACTTCCTCGTTATCACGTTGTCGGTATATAACTACTGCTAATCCGAGAAGACTTAAGGCCCCACTGAGGCGCCAAAAACTATCCCGGCCCGCTGAGATGGCGTTGCGCTTCACGGGGGCGGCCCTCCGACAAATACAAAATTATTTTCTTTTCCGACTCTCGTTGTCGTCGCACATGTCGACGAAACAACATAACCCACATGACAAAAATTTCTGTCTGGCATCGAATGCGATCGAATACAAAAGACAGACGATTTATTCCTTTAACAAACAAATTGTAATAATAATAGACTTATCGAAATGAGAGAAATTCCATTGTCGCGTTGCGAACGGGAATTCGTCAACAAAGCTCTATCGGAAGATACGGTAAATATGATTGAATAGAAGCAATAATAAGCCAACTGTGACAAGTAACCCAATGTCGGATTTTTTAAAAAATCTACAGCGCTTAGATGGCAGAGAATTGCTGGAAGCGCGACCCGTGAAATTATACTTCGGATCGAATTGGGGCTGTTGTCTCGCGACATGTGGTCAGACAAGGTACGCATGCTTTGCTAGAAATTTTTATTCTGCGAAGCGTAGAGGTCAATTTAACTCATGCTTTGCAGGGTGATTGCCAATGTATCATGCAACATACAGCAACCAAAATCAGCTCGACCCAACGAAGGCATGCTGCACATCAATGTAGAACTCAATCCTATGGCGGCTCCGTTCTTTGAAGCCGGACGTCAATCGGAATTGGGATCTTTTATTACCACGCAATTGGAGAAATGTTTCAAGGACTCAAAATGTCTCGATCTGGAATCTTTATGCATTATAGCGGAGAAAAAAGTAAGATTCTCGCTCCAAAAAATGATAACTGAGATCAGTGATATTGGTTTATTGAAAATCAGTCGATTGACAATGATTTATATTTTTCTCTCTTATTTAAAAAAAAAATCACGTTTCAAAATTCTATTCAAATAATCGATAGAATTGTTGTTCTATCCATTTGGCGATTGGCTGTTGAAGAGAAGAAAAAAAAAACCGTTTTTTTCGTGATTATCATTGATTGACTCGTCTTAAAATTGTCTTAAAAACTGATGTCCAATTCGTGTTCAGCACAACAAAACATAGATTAGAAGGCCAGGAACATTTTTTTTAAATCAAAAAGAACCAAGAATTCATTATGGTTTTATTTTCCACATTTTTTATCGCTGTATAACGTGAGAAAAAAAAAACGGTTTTGTATGAAGTTATTTTATCTCAAGTAAATTTTTCTCGAAAAACACGATGGCTATCCGAACTTTCCCGTAATTCTATTGGGAGCGAAGAATCGCTCGCGGAGAATCGCTCGCGGAGAATCGCAAAGATAAAAATCCGCGTTGGAAAAAAATTATTTTTGATGTTTATCTTATATAAAAAACGATTTGACGCGAAAACCGTTGATATTCTCGATATTAATATTCGTGTAATACATTTTTTTCCGCTGTTTAATATAGGTCTGGAATATAAGAGTGGATGTGAACATAGTAAATCACGACGGTAATCTCATAGATTGCGCGTCTATAGCGACGCTGGCGGCGTTGTCTCATTTTCACAGACCCGACGTTACTTCCACTGGCAACGAAATAATAATTCACTCATTCTCGGAAAAAGATCCTTTGCCATTGACGCTTTATCATTATCCCGTAAGCGTTTCGTTTGCGACTTTCCAAAAGTGGGTTTTTTCAAATTTATCAATTAATCGTCCCTTCGGTGACGATGTTTGCGCGGTTAGTAATAATTCCGAAAAAAAATTGTTTATGCAGCGGGAGAACAGTCATTGATCCGACATACATGGAGGAAAGACTCGGCGTGGCGCAACTGACTCTCGCCATTAATTCCTACAGAGAAGTTTGTAACTTGCATTTCGACTATACCGCGAGAACGGGAATCGTCACCGACGTCGTAGCGGCCGTTTCGAACAAAGCGGCTAAACACGCTGACGCATTGGTCAGACTTATCAGAGAAGAAGTCAAACACGATGTTAAAACGAGGTAAATAATCCGCATTTTCTCCGATATTATTGTTTTCGTAGAATCCTCTTACACGGTATACTTATCGCCGATATTTCACAGATACGATAAGGGTAATTCGGAATGCACGCATCGCCTCAAAGATTCGATAGCCAGCGAGAAAATAATGACTATGATGAGCGAGCGTATCAGTATTAGATTACCAGGATGGAATGAGAAGCATTTGCAAAAACTTTCGATACACGACGACGATGAGGAAGACGCAAAGATGCATGAGGATTCAATCGAAGATTCCGGTACAATCGTTGATCTTGGAGAAGGTTCCGCGCATTTAGTTCCGAATAAGGTATTTATCATCGAAGCTCTCGATAAATCGATGTATCGATGAGTCGGATTTTTTTTTCACGCGTATTTTACGTATTTCAGGGCAAAATCATTGGCGAAGGAGGTCCAAGCACTTGGAACATCTCAGATCAATCCGAGGATGAAGATTCCGACGATATTGAGATGGTTGGTGTAACCGAACGCAAGAAAAAAGTTCTCGACGAGATAGGTACATATTTCGTTACTTCGCGCTCTACCCGTTCCACCGATTATCAATCTTTCCAATAATTTTTCTCATCCCTTTCAGAATTGAGCGGCGACAGCGAGGAGGAAACAACTGGAACTATATCTACGAAGGATTTAATGTAAATAAATATAAAAATTACAAAATTTTTCGAGTAAAAGTGGTCAGAGTTTTGTTGTCTTTACTCATTGGACAAATAATATTAGTCTCTCGGATTTATACATCATTCTTATAAAATATGTACCTTTATCAACAAGTTAAAAAGTCTTTGCGAGGGTTTGAAAAAAAAAAAAAGAGAAAAAAACGAAAACATACGAAGACTCTTTATCTCACTAAGATTATGAAATTCATTGGCTCTCGCGGCTCCGAGCCTTTGCCTACGCTACGTAGCATCGCTGCTTAAACCATTTTTTTGATCTAATTTATTTGCATTAGTTTTAACTGTGTATATGAAGAAACTCAGAGCTTCCTTTTCCGCGACTGGAATTGTCTTGAAGTGCTTCATTAGGGTCTGTAAAATTTAAAAAAAATCGTCTTACACTTATGCTTCATATTTTTATAGTTTTTATTTTATAGAATGCATTTGACAAAAACTTTTAAAAAATTCGTTTTACCGTTATCCTTGATATTTTTATGGTTTTTATTTATTTTATTTTTTTTATCGAATGCATTTTTAAAGAATGAGAATTGTCGCGATACTCACATCCGCAAGTTGCGCCTTGTTGAGGCCGGGCCTCGTTGAGACTTTGTAGTGCCTCTTGTATCTTCTCAAGGTGCCTACTTGTAGCTGGAAGAGATCAACTTCCGGAAGGTCATTGTCAGTTTCGCCCGAATCCTCTTCAGAGTCTTTTCTCCTGCGTTGCTGCTGCTGCTTTGATCTCGCGCACTGAATCACCTGTTTGTGATAGTCGCATATATACGTGTGACGGGCCTGAAAAAGGAAAAATCAATTTACTAAAGGAAAAAAAAAAAAAAAAAAAAAATTTAGCTTCGATACATAACATTTTTTTCAAAATTTTTTTTGTGGTGCTAACTAACCGTGTGATCCTGATTGAGCTTAAGACGTCGTTGAGTAACAGTTTTTTGTATACGTTTGCTGTAAGAAGCATTGCCGGCCGATCGAGAGCATCGCTCTCCCTCATCGACGAGACAACAGATTTGATCCGCCGCTCCCCTAGAATCCTCTTCACCAGTGCTGAATCCATTCATTTTTATTTTTTTTGCGCTTTAAATCTAAGTAAATGCTTTGCACTTGAGTCGCGACGAGTTTCGCGTGTCGTTGACTCGTTCGACACGAAAAGCCTATGACGGCAACTGAGGTAAACGTCAAATTAACGAACGATGAATCGTCGAATCACATTATTCCGTTGAATATTTCGCCCGCACTAGATCGACTTTTTTTCGTCATTGTTGTACAACAATTTTTTGTTATTTGTTATTTATTTATTCTTGAATTATCGTAAAACCGGAAGTAAAGGGAGATAGTCGTACGCGGCGTATCGCCTTTTGTATTGTTTTCGCTTGACGCTAATTATTATTTCTTTCGATACTCCGAAATCTCGTGTGTCACTCCAATTTGTAAGCTTAAAAACACTTCGCAATGTATCGCTCAGCTGTGATTACCGATATGCCGATCGGTCTCAAATAACCCGGGGACACCGGAGGTTACGAGTTATCGCGTAAACTATGGTATTTCATTAATCGTCCCACGGAGATTTCGATTAATTAAATCTACCGCGAGTAATTTCCGTGTATCTCGAAATTTTTCAATTACACCGAGTTTTGTCATTTACGGCTTTTCGATTGTCGTTAACATGTCCTCACAAGTGTGACGCGACAAACAGAACTCGGCATTGGATAAATACGTTCTACTTGCATCAAGTACGGTAGTAGTTACGCGGCTTGTGTACATACAATCATGGCGTTTTATGTATTTACGAATGTGTCTCACACGCAGGAAAACATATACGCGTGTACACGAAGCTGCATGACACGTTTGCGTGAGAAATTCCGGCTGAGTTGCAATGCATCTGCCTGCTGCTCCGGTCTCGGCGTTTACTGCGGTCTCGGCGACAATGAGACCAACGTTGAAAAAAAAATGTAAGCGATCAACGCTCGAAAAGTCAACGAGTCTCTCGCGGATGCTCGGCGATGCGCCGATAAACACGAATAAGATGTTTTGTAGTTGGCGGCCTGAGTGATATCGCCCAGTAGCGCCATCTTCAACAGTACAATATCCTAACCTCGGTAATTTTATTTAGCTTCTGCGTTAAACAAAGAGCGATGCGAATGAAAATATTAACAAAATCTGAACAATTAAAAATCGTACATACAATTTCAATCGTTGGAATTGAATTTCCTGTGAGAAATGAAAAATTGTCGCGTATCATTTCGCGTACGTATATTTCCCGCCTTTCGACGAGGCGGACATTTTAACGGTGGTGGGGGAAGTAAAAAGAAACGCATCAAAACGTAAAAGGTTGACGCTGATTGGCTTACTTTTTGCGGCTTATCTGAAATAAACCAATGGTAATGCAGATTTTCCCCATACACTTCCATATGCCGCATAAGTGGCGTGGGGTCGCGATATTCGAAGCTGAGAATCCTTTTAGCTGTAGAAGACTGTCCAGGTAAGAAAAATCCAAATATTTTCGTTCCTAGATGTTGACACTTTCGCGTGTTGTAACCATTAAAAGATTATTAATAATAGCTCTGTTGTGGGTGTTATACGTGAGTGTTTAACGAGGTGTTAATGTGCTACGTTTCGGCCGTACCTTTTATTTAGCCTACACACAACCGTCATAGCAAATGGCTGCCCGGAGATATGCCTCTGCCTGGCCATCCTATTATTCCGTGTCTCTCGGTGTCGTGGCTTAAATTAAATCGCTCGTTAATCGTAAAATCGTTCTATTGAATCTCGGAAAATAAAATCATACGAAGCATTAGTGAGTAGGCTAATTGAGAGGTAAGAGTGCGTCGCGCGTCACGGGACTCCATTACGAGCCAAGCGGGCTATCAAGGCTAAAGCCTGCGTACGCGTTCGTCCCATTTCGCCTGGCTTGCGCCATGCATTGGCATACTATACGCGCGCTGCCACCGCGTATTCGGCCTCATACAGACTATTCGACTATTATTTTTATGCTAAAATACAACTTTATTCGTTCGATTAACGTAACGTCCAGATGATTCATCGAACTTTCGTCAAATCACGCAGACTTTAAGTCATCGCTCGCCAAATTGTCGCGTAATTTCGACTATATCGCATCTACTTTCATTTGCTTGACGTTCTACGATCATTCGATGCACCCGAGGCTCTCTGTGTTGGCTTGCAATACGCGAAATCTGTCGGCATATAGTATTATCGTTTATTCATAACATTTTTTATATTTTTCATATTTTCGTATATACACTTTCTATACATGTACTGTGTCATCTTAATCTTTGTTCGTCGAGAGATCGCAATAATGCTGACATGAGAAAAAAAAAAAAAATTGCTAGTGTGTACGTGTGTCCGCGGCAGGGCGCAGCGCGGCGCGGAGTTGCGCGGGGATGAAGACGAGGACGACGGGCTTTAGACGGGGCGCGCGCGCGGGCATTTCTATCAATGTGTTTGGCTTATTCGCACCTATGTATACACGTACGCACTCACGCTCTCGCCTCTCGTGCCTTTACACGTGAGCGTGATGTGTGCGGGGTCTCGTACGTATATACAACGAAGTAGATACGTGCGCCATTCGCCACTCACACGCAAAAACATTTCTACTGGGCAGCACAAATGGCTTTGAGATACATAGCAGTAGTGTAATCGAGTGTCGTCTTGTGTCGACGAGCCAAAAACAAGCGAAACACTACGCCAAACCGACAGTCTCCATTCTAATCTACCCGTTTTTCATTATTTTCACAATAACCATCTCTCTCCGATCTAATTCTCACACATGTGGTAATAAAACTTAAAAACAAAACGAAAAAAAAAAAAAAAAAAAAAAAAATTTATATCTTATCGAATGATTTTCGGGTCAATTAATGCCATCCGGTTGAGATCCGTTGCAAAATTCTCGAGAGTAGCATAGCCGTTGAGTTCGTTCAAATTCGCGCCGAAAAGGCTTCGGAAAAACGAGAGCCTAGCGGCGCGCGGGAGTTAAAATGGAGGGAATGTAATCAATGCGCCACAGAATACATGTTTGCCGTTCCGTATGTAACCGCTACCATATTTGACAGTCACGCGTGGGAACAGTGTATTCGCTAATAAAAGTTTAATACGACTCAGGGTAAATTGTCATCATGTTCTTCGTAATATATTTATTTCAATATAAATATACATATATGTATTGACACACACATATAGATATTAGCTCGTGATGCAAGGTATCTCGTGTGAACATGGCCGTCTTTATTTGCCTCTAGGCATACTGCGTTCAACTACTATAGTGCAGCTAGTAGTCGTGTGTTGAGAGCGCCGAGTAGTCGCGGCGGCGTCCATTGTGCACAGGCCCCAGCTACGACGTTAGTTCCTATGTCAGGAACGTCGCGCGGCAAAGCCCCTATACAAACCCAAAGCAAACTGCTTCGTTCAATTCTTCTTTCTTTCTTTATATATACTTTGTAAAATATACAAGAGCGCGCATACACGTCTATATATGTATGTACCAACATATGCGTATATATATATATATAACTACACATACAAAGGCTCGTTAACTGTCTCTCTTTCGCTCCCTCGCGTCGCCCCGTCCGGCCGCAGCTTCACTGCAGCGCTGTATTCTGTATTTTTTTAGTCCCCGCGTTCAATAATCATTTGGTTGGCTACTCACCTGGCCATCTAGCCAGTAAACGTTATTTGAGGTTAGAGTGCTCGTCGGCGTCGCGAATTATAATCGCGCTTTGACAGTGATAGAATCTAAACTCCGTTACGATAAATTATTGTGAAACAATGAAGTAAAAAAGATTAACAAAAGTGAGAAATAGAAAAAAAATAAAAAATACTTCGAGAGATAAAAATAAAGACTCGGATGCACAAGGGTGTTGAACAATTAACTCGTTGTTATTACTTGTCGGTTCACCTTGGGAACGAGAGTGCAAATTTATGTGTCCCCGACGAACAGACATACGATAGGTACCTATATTATCTATTTTATTGTGTTACTTAACAAGTAGAAACTAATCTCTGTTGTGTTTTGCCAAAATGTCTACTGCTATCATTAATTATTTATGTTTTTTTCTTTTTTATCTCGTCCGCGATACAACTCGTACAATTCGGAATTTCAATCGCTTGAGTGATTTTTTTCGTGTCTTCGTGTTTTTCGAATATGTTTGCGATGTTAGAGAAAAAAAAACACACAAAGTGTATCGTTCGTGTTGCTAGCCGGCAGCAGCGTCACGAACGGAGACCAGAATACGAGACAGAAAACGAGATAGAAACATAGAAATCGATGCGGGTACAAAAAGATTTTTTTTTTTTTTGGAACGTAAATAATTAGTGCATTGCCCGTAATGACGCGTTTATCGGGTGTATTTACGAACGTTACAGAGAGTTTTTCGTTTTAAACTGTGTGATCATAGATTCTTTAATGATATGTGATAGAGACGTTGATAACCGGAATATATATGCGTTCGGCATTGTACGCAGAGATGCGTGATCGGAGATACGTATTAGCAACTATCGGCGTTTGTTTTTGATGCAATAGCGGTTATACTAGTGCTGCTGCTGGGTAGGATACGGGAGTTATGGTCAAGTGTGCGTGCGCGCGCGTCACACAAAACCAATCCAGCATCCAGCAGCATCTGGTTAGTTTCGTAAGATCGACGGTACTGGAACGGTGAGCTTACCACTACATTCTCGACTCCCGTCGACACGTTCACTATCTCGTACTCGTGTACTTGCATGCCGGAGCGTTCAATACATCAATGTCTCTATCGAAAAATACCTATATATTATCTCGTATCTTGATTTTTACTCACGTACCATCATTTTAATACGTTTTATTCGTGTTTCCTTGAATTTTTGCGTTGTAAACGTTTATTTATTATACATCGAAAAATCGAATGAAACACTTACGTATATCAAAGCCCGAGATCAACAGTGCAGTGTAACAGATTCATATGCAATTGCTATACGAGTCTGTTACACTGTTGCTCCGGGGACGCGATATGGAAAAGCGCGCGCGTCGTCCGTAATATTCGTGTTTTTGTTTTTAATGCGTACGGAAGTTGTTTTGAATATATAGATACATATATATTGTTTATTATGTGTAACGAGGAAATTATTTTACTCGTTTTACATTGCGACATTATGTAAAAGAGATTTTCGATAATGGTAGACAAAAATTAGTATTCGTGTATTTGAGATTTCGAGGAATTGATAGAATTTTTTTTTTTGAAAAAGGGTTAAAATTGATAATTTAATTACGGTAATAAATTCGTGACAAAGATACCGATAAATCGCTGCTGGTTTTACGTGTGCCGCCTTGTCACCCGCCACGTATAATAATTCACGAAACCGGTTAGATTTTCACAGTTACCTGGGATCTTCTCGGTTTTTGTCGATTTTGTCGAAGGGGACCCCTCGAGAGAGTGTTATTTCAGTCAGGTATGCAGGTACTAAGGTTTAGCTTCGAGCGTTTTCGGTATATGTAGCGAGAAATGAGACGAGGGAAGAATGCTTGTCGAAGGTAGATACCATACCGTAATTACTGCCGGTAATGTGGAGTCCCCACTTTATCCTTGGACCACGACTGTACCGTACTTTGGCAGGTCAGTTTTTCCCCCCAAGGGTTTTATGTCTCACGAGAATTTCTCCCTTGCCGCGCAGCTGTAAACTAATAAATACGGCTTTATGAGAAACTATGGAAACCGAAACAGTCACCAGACATTTTTTTGTTTTCGTTCACACAGCGCTATTGTCCGTTCGTAACTTTTTAAATTTTAAAACGAAAGCCTTCGGGGGCAGTAATTTTTTTTTTTTTTTTTTTTCGTTTTCCGAATAAAATTTCCGTGTTCGATGGACCGACACGGTTTTCCGGCTGTAATGAGTAAAAGTGTGTTTTCGTATTCCGTACGAGCGAAAGCGATGCGAGCGCGAAAAATATCGGGCTTCTATCGGGGAGCAGCGCCAGCTGCGCGTTGTACATAAATTGCAATGTGGCAACGACCCTTTTCTTCTTTGGACACCGTATAAATTATATTATTTCGTGCCGCGACATCGACGCCACATGGCGCGGGGACTCCTTCGGTCGAGGAGAGGCTACGAGGGACGCTTTGCTCGCTTTAACTTCGGTCGTCGACTCTGTCCGCATCTATTACGCAGCTTATTAAAAACGAATAAAAAATATCGTGTTCTTTGTAAAAACAAATCGGGTTTAAAGGCGCGGAGATAACGATGAAAATAGGTAGAACAAAAGTCGCGCGGAATTTGCTCTGTGGAAGAACGTATTTTGCGAAGGTAGAGCAGAGAGAGAGAGAGAGAGAGAGAGAGAGGATTCGTAATGGGAAAGTTCGAACGAGCGAGTCACTACGGCATTGGCTCGTGACACCCGGTATAAGGCAGTATCCCAACCGACTGTTACGCCACATGGCTTTGCAGGGAAAAAAAAAACGGGGATGCCGTAGGTAGAGTCCAGAACGAAGGGTTGATCGTTGTCGCTGCTTATTATCCAAAGAACGCTTTTGCCGCATCGGGGTCTTTATTTTACATAGTTTTTTTTTTTTCGTTAAACAAAAAAAAATACTGAAAATTCGTATAATTTCGTATAGAATTATTGATCGATCGTTTTCTTGATACGAAAAAATAAGAAAACTTATATCTATATATATTTATTACGTTTCGATTTATCGTATGATAGATCGAAGCTATCCAAGAAATTTTTTTTTTTCTAACAGTAATTCTCAACGGTCGCGTCGTAAAGTCGAAATTTTTCTTTCCAAATTCATGTTCGTTCGGTCGGTTCATTCGTTCCGTTGGGTATGCCGGCCCTGGGAATGTTCGCCCGCTTTGCCTCTGCCTCTCTCGCGTCTTATTGACCCGGACCCGGTTCTCTTCTCTCTCTTTCTCTCTCCCTCGCTCGCTCTCTTCGATTCGCCGCGTTACCTCGAACCTCCCGCTCGGAGCTCCGGCTCTCTACCACCGCCGTTCCTCCTTCTCCTCAGTCCTCACTCCTCCGAAACCCCCCCTCATCCCCCTCGCTTTCGCTCCGTTCTTTCTCGCTCTATCGCCGTCGCTCGTTCCACGACTTTGCTCGCTGCACGGAGGAGAGAGGATTTCTAGTGCGCAGAGCCTTCGACGTATTTTCACTTGGTTTCCTCGCAGCTTTTTTTCTTTCTTTTTTTTTTTTTTTTTTTTCAATATGGCGAGTCGAGTTTGTTTTTGTTCGATACACGTAAGAGAAAAAAAAAAGCGATCTTATTATTCCTTCATTGCCGAATTATCGAGAGGATTGTAGGTTATTTTTTATTTTTTTCAATAGATTCGACAATTTTTCATAATCGAAAGAAATACTTCGTATTTTTAATTCGGGAAAACGTAGCTGGCGAATATCGACGATATCGAGAGGATTCCTCGAATTAGTTTGTATCCAGTATTGTATTCCGGGTACGCGAGCGATTCGCAAGGTTGATAATCGAGAATACGAAAGTTACCGCGAGTTCTCGAACGCGTTTATTCGAACAAAGGCTCTTCCATACCGGCGACTTCTCGTTCCTTCGATATATCTCGAAGAAACGGTTGAACTTCGTTCGGAGAGTTTCGTCGGTAAAATAGCATCGGTAGGAAACGCGCGTTTCAACATACAGTAAAAAGGCAAAGTGGGGGGGATTCGAATAGTACAAAGTTTCGAAATCTTCTTAGATGAGAGAAACATTCCATCGAGATTCGTGTTGTTTCCGGTCTATCGAAAAATAAGGATAAATAGGCATCGATAATAACGAAAGGAAATCGTGAGCCCGATGCGTATAACGAAAAAGAGAGAGAAAAAAATAGTGTCTCGAGTAATCTATGCCTAAAAGTTGACCTCGGAGTTTCAAGGGTAGAGGAGGCCCCTTCCTTCCCCTTCGGTTCGTCGCCAACCCCCTTTTTAGCCTTCTCACTCTATTTCGTTTTCTCTATCACATTGCGCGCGTTGTATAGCTCTCCGCACACCCTCCAAGCGCCACCGGCGACGAGTCGGCGTCGTCGCGTTCGTCTCGCTCTCTCGCTCCTCTCTCCCCCACCACTTCCTAGTTTCGTCGTTTCTACGAGCGTAAACGCTCACGAAACGCGCTGGGAGAAGGAGAGAAAGAAAACGACGAAGCGAGAGAAACCCGAACGGTTTGTGGAAGGCGGGAGCGGCGTTGCCGTTGCGCCGGTGCTATAGCTCTCCCGCCATCCCTACCAGAGATTTTACGTTCGCGGGTTGGTCGAACGAGTTGGCTTCTCCTTTGTGAGCGGGTGGGTGAAAGCATCGCTTGGCAACGTTGGGCCACAGTCCGCGAGCTCGCTGGAAGGACGACCGTGCCGGCACAACGCGTCGGGTACATCCGAGAGAGGGGCGGAGGGGGAGAGCGCGAGTTGCCGAGAGAAGGGGCAATAAAGGGGGGTAACTACTCCCGCTCGGTAGGAAACGCGAGGCGAATAGCTCGAACGAAACGGGGCGAAAGAGAGGGAAACTACGGGCAACCGACGAATCTTAGCGACTCGAGCGAACGGCGGGGAAGAGAAGCGAGAGCGCGCAAAGAGAGAGAAACGACGAGCCGAAGCGAACGGCAGGCAGCCCCGATTACCGCCAAGTCGCCCGATGTGTGCATCGCCTATGTATACGTATAGACGAAAACACGGAGAGACTACACGCAGACGCGCAAACACAATATTCGTTATACCGGTAGCTTAGCCGCGTTCTCTTCTCTACTCGTAGGTTGATGCGCGCGCATTCACACAGTATCTGCGTGGAAAAGCCGTTACGCGCAACTCACGCTCATCGGCACAAGGGACGCAAACCTGCGTTAGTTTCTCTAATACGTACGCGCAGTTCTTGCGTATGTGTATATGTGTGCCTTGCGTGAATACAACACAACTGTTGTAAACCTCTCTCTCGCTCACTCCCTCTTTATTCCCATTGGCCGTGTACATTTGTGCGTGAGAAGCTCCGAGACTCCGGGGTAGCCACGCGGTTACGAACCGACGACGCGCGGACGGTTTTTACACTGGGAACCGAAGTATATGATAGTACAGAGCGTGCGTCGCGTACAGTAACACATAGTCTTCGTAAGTAGCCTAAGCCAAAAGGACCAAAGAGTTACATTTTTTTCTCCGCGAGGTGTTTTTCTTGTTTCGTCGAAACAAACCAAGAGGACGGAGAAGGTTCATTTTTCTACGGAGAGCGAAAGGTAATGGCGAAAATACGAGGAGAACGAAAGACGTAAAGCCGGGTTGTTTTGGATCTCGCCAAATGCGTGTGTGCGTTTGTCCCGAAAGGCGAACCTGACGGTGTTTGAGAGAATCTCCGCATGTATACGAATGGGTAGAGGTTTGGTGAGAGTGTGAGAGAAATACGAAGAGTTAGATCGAGCGTGCGCGCGCGCGCGCTCTAGCAAACATACACGCGAGTTCGAACGTTCGGCTCTGTGGTGGAGTTTGAAGTTTCGAATGTGTGAGTTTCGTGTGTGTCTGGTAGCGATCGCGGTAGAGAACGACGAAGCGACGCTGTAGTATATTATCGAGGAAGAGAAGGAGGAAGGTGGGGGGGGGGAGGGGGGTAGAGAGAGAAGGCTTGTGGAACGAGGCCCGAGCGAGATAGGAAAGGCAAGCCGAAGGGGTGGGGGAAAAAAAAAAGATCGCGCGCGCGGATTCGAGAGAGAACGAACGGCCGAGGGGTCGCACGAGGAAACGGTTCGGGCGAGGGGTACGCGGGGAGCGTTTGGAAGCGGGGCAGCAACGAGAGAGGGAGTCTCAGGCGCGCCGCTTCGACAAAAGGTGGGGATAGGAGAGAAAAAGAAAGAACTAGAAGGGGAGACCGCCCCCTTCCCTGTACCCACCCGCCTGGCCACCGAACGGCCCACGGACCTAACGAACGTTGAGCCGTTGAGCGTAGCGTCGAGTAGACCGCATCCCAAGTGTAACGTACGTATCCTCTCTTGCCCTCCCAATACACGGGTTCCGCGATAGCTACGTGTATGAAAACGTTGTCGCCGCGTGTTTGGGGCCCCGATTACTTCGAGTCGGCATCAGTGAAGTTTAGTTTGATCTGTATACGAAGGTGAAGGATTATTCATCGAGGAAAACCGGAGTGTGCGAAGGCTCACGAAAGCGAGAGAGAGAGAGAGAGACAGAGAGGGAGTTGAAAAGAGAGAGAGAAAGAGCAAGAGAGAAAGAAAGAGAGAGAGAGAGAGCGAGAGAGAGAGCGCGCGCGCGCGCGGGGCCGAGATACCGAGAGTGAGCCAAGCACCGACGACGACGACGGCTACGACGACGACGACGACGACGACGACGACGAGGGATCCCGTGAAGCGCGAGGAAGCAAGCGGGCTGGCCAAGCTAGCTTAGCCGGAGAGACGCAATCGTCTCACAGAAACTGCGAAACTGCGAGGCTCGCCAGGGGTGACAGTGGCAGCCAACGACAGTAAAGTTAAACGCGTGCGGTGCGGTGTCAGGTCGTACGAATGTGAGCGAGCAAGCGTGCGTGCGGAGGTGAGTGCGTGCGGCGAGGAGGAGTGCGTGTGTGTATGGGCGTGTATGTGTTATTCGGGGGCTGAGTGAAGAGTGTGTGCGTTGGTTAGTTGCTTGACTGTTTTAAATACGTGTGCGTATCGGTGTCCTGGCGGATCCCGTCCGTGCAAGCAAGCAAGCAAGCAAGCAAGCAAGGAAAGCAAAGGCAAGCAACGGCAACGGCTACGGTAGCAGCACCATCGGCATCAGCGGCGGCCGCGGGTAGCAGAAACAAGCAGCATAGCAGGGGTGTGGAGTGCGTGTACGTGTACGTGTACGTGTGATACGTGCGTGAAAACGAAGCAAGCAGCGACGACGACGACGACGACGACGACGACGACGAGGACGACGACGACGACGACGCGCGTACCCCCACGTTAAGTGTGGGTGTGCGTGGACGCGCGATAGAGGTGTATTAAAATCCGAAAAGGGGCGAAACCACTTCTAGAAAGTGTTGAATATCGCTTTACATCCCTGGCTGCGTGTTATCCCCGATAACGGGTGGGTAAAGTGACAGACGGACGCGCGTGACATGTCGGAACATCACCGCGTCGCCGGTGGCTGGGGCACTGCGAGCCCCGGGAGCCGCGAGGACGGTTCCAGCGGCCCGGCATGGTGGCCCACGGGTCTTAACGCCGAGCAACAGCAGCAGCAGCAAGCCGCCGCTGCACAACAACAGCAGCAAGCCCAACAGCAAGCCCAGCAACAGCAGCAGGCACAACAAAATCTACATCAGCATTTGCTTAATCAGCAGCAACAACAAATATCTCAACATCATCAGGATATCGTGAGAAGCACAGCCGCTGCTACACAGCAGTTGTTCTCATACAAGATGGCCTCCAGCTTCCAAAATCCGGCGACGACGGGAGCCCAGTCGAGTCCGGTATCGACATCGTCGCCGGTTGGTTCTTGCATGAGAGGAGCCGGCGGTGGAGGATACGATTACAGACTGGGAGTCGGAACGCCGGGTTCCGGCGGCGGACCAGCCGGTGCCCCGGTTGCACAATGGTGGTATCCTGGAGGAGTCATGGACGCCGGACAGAACAACCTTCATCAACAGCAGATGCAGCAACAGGGACAACACCTATCGCCGATCACCTCGCAAACCTCTACGCCCCCCGTTATGTCCCCGGTACGTTTGCAGGACGATCGAAAAAAAAAAAAACAAAAACAAAAAAAAAACAAAATTTTAGACAAAAAAAAAAAAAAATTGAGCTTCGCGAGAAAACGACGCGGCCCGAGGCGACGCTAAGCGACGCGGTGCGACGCGCGATCGTGGCTCGCCACCGCCGCGCGCTCTCCCCATGCTCCCCGTGCGCTATAACCCCGACCCGAGCGCGTACAGCGCGGCGCGGCGAGCCGAGGCGAGACAAGGCGAAGCGACGCCCGCCTGCTTGCCTGCCTGCCTGCTCCGGCCCGTACGCCCGTACGTCCAACCGACCGAACGAACAACCGACCGCGCGACCCTTCGTTCCCGGGACCTCGAGCGCGGCTTGCCTTTTATCCATACAAACGGCTCTCTTCTTCACTTCAAGTTAGCTTCACTCGTTACACAGTCTTCAACGTCAGTGCTTGCCCCGCGCCTTGAAAAATAATATTCCTCGATCTCCATGATATCGTGCATTTCGGCGAGTATTTTTCCTTCGAAAGTGTAGTTTATAATTGCGTAGCGGGGCAGACACACTTCTACTGTTTTTCCGAGGTATACGCGACGTTCGCTACTCTAGTCTTTACCCGCGCGGCGTTTATTCATTTTTGTTTTATTTTTTATTTTCTTTTTATTTCATTTTTTTTTTTTCATCGTTCGATCGTTCATTTTTTTTTTTTTTTTTTTTTTTCTTTTTTCCGCTCTCGATGAATCGATACAACAGTGAAGTCGCAAGTCGGTGTGTCCGTTCGATACAGTGGAGTTTTTAGAATTTATTTATTTTCGTTTTATTTTTATTTTTCACCGTTATTCGGCTGAAAAAAAGTCGCGAGGTAGGAAGAAGGTAGTGATGGTAGTGGTGTGATAATTGGAATTTGCTCGGAACGGAGAGATCTCGCTGCTCTCTCGGGCGCTGCGTAGCTGCCGTTCCCGTCGCCGCTGCCTGCTTGGCGGCTGATCGTTCGCGTCGGGGCTCTCGGGGCCTCGCTTTTCTCTCCGTTCTTCTTCTCGATTCTCAACTCGCCACAGCGCGTGGGGCTGCCTCTCTCGGCTAGCTACGATCTTCGGGCCACGCTGCCACGCATACCGGTTACCTCGGGTCAGCCTGCTCGGCTTTGCTTTTCGTTTTGTAACTTTCTTTTTTTCCCTTTTTTTTTTGTTTTATTTCTTCGACTCCGGAACGCCCGGAGTATCGAGCTTCTCGAGTTTTACTTCAAAAAGGAGTTCCGGCAAATGGACGCTATTATAACGAAAAAAAAAAAAAAAAAAAAAAAATCGAAACATCGAAGCTTTTCGTCTCTCGCTTACAGCGGCCATTTCAATGGGTTCCGCTCCTTTGAATTTTCTCGTTCCTTTCATTCTCATTTTTCTCGCTTCCGGATAATATCGCTCCGATTATATTCGAATAACCGAGAAAATTGGCTTTCGAAATAGTAGGCGAAACGAGAGAAAATGAGAAAGGAGAAGCCGAGTCACATACAAAAATATGGCTGCACGTGCAAAATTCCGGGCGGGCTAGTCGAGAGCCAGCCGTACGAAGCACAGTCGCTTGGGCGCCATTACGGCCCGTAGCGAGCAGCGGCAACAGCAGCCAACGGCTGGAAAGGCGTGAGCGAGAACCCGCGAACATCTCTCACTGCCGTCTAGTTTCGTTAGAATTCTTGTACAGAAATTCGTTTCAAATTAAAACGCGTATACGAATAATCATTTTTCCTAATATAGACTTTGAGTTGTATGCCTTGAATTTTTATTCGATCGCATAACTCGTAAAAAAAAAAAAAAAAAAAGATCGAGGAAAGGAGAAATATTAAATTGTTGATTATTATTTAATAAAAAAAATACGAAGAGAGGACAAAAAAATAATGTACAAAGGATAAGTAATTGATGAGAATTTCTTTTTGGGGAGGTAGTACGCTTGCGAGAAGAAGGTTACACCGTTACGCGCTCTTGTGTGCCCGGTGGTGGCGGAGGCTCTCTGAATCCGCGCCTCTCTCTTCTACCGCGCCATCGGCGTGGCCGCTATTGATTCTGGTTAAAGCCGGGTCGGCCTATCCGTTGCCCGTGTTCTCTCGCCCGTCGCTTTTCGTACCGCGATTTTCCCCGAGTCCTGTCGGGAAAACTCCATCGGGATAGTTAACTCCGCGTACCTGTACTTAGCAACGGGGTTTTTCCGAATCTTTTGTTTCGATTTTTTCGCGCCCTCATCTATTCGGATTGAATTTTCCGTACGGTCAGCAGAGAGCCACTTGGCCATTGACAATCGCATTGTTCTCTTCTCAATTCCGTCGTTATTCGACGAGGCGAACCATTTGTTTCGGCTATTCTTGAATTTCGGACGTTCAACGGGAGAGGTGAAAATTTTTATATACTTTTTTTTTTACCACATTTTTACGCGCCTTCGTTAATGTTTCATCGTCACAAGAGTAACTCGATTTTCGATATTTCTATGCTTCAGCATTTTATCGTTGATTCGTCGTAATATTATTAATTGGTACAATAATTCCGGTTGTAATGCACAATTTACACGAGCAGACGTCGGATTATCAAGCGTAGAATTAGAGAAAGGATTCGCATTCCGAGAATCTCGCGTCGTTTTCGTCCCTCCATCTTCTTCGCCGAATTCGCTATGTAAACTCTGAAGCGGTCAAGTGTAACCATTCGGCTATTTCGTATTATTATGACCGTCCGAACAACGACAATTCATTCATTTGTTTCATCAGTGCGATTAGTGGTGTCAGCAACTTCGAGTCAAAAGACTTACTCGTCACGTTTCTCTTATCGCTTCCCGACGGTTTCGCATTACTAAAGTTCTCTTCACACCGCTAGACAAACACGCAAAACGATCGTCGTCACTGCGACGACAAAATCGTGATTCTCGAACATCGACACTCGTTAATTGCAATTTATTGTTTTTGGAGTAAATTACAGTTTTCGGAGTAAATCATTATTTTTAAAGTGAATTATTTTTTTCCGAGTAAATCATTATTTTTAGAGTCAATTATTTTTTTCAGAGTAAAATTATTATTTCGGAGTAAATGATTATTCTCGAAGTAAATTATTATTTTTCGGAAGTAACAACGACGCTTCGAACAGTTTTTCTCGAATCCGAATTATCATTTTGTTGCGTGCGTCGCGATCGTCCATTGATTTCTTGCGTCGCGTAATGAGTAAAAAAGAAAACGAAACAGAAAAAAAACAGGCAGACGGCCATTCGCCGTGCGAGACACACGACACAAACACACAAACTCCAGAGCATCGATTACGATTCTATTTATCATTAAAAAAAAAATAAAAAAATAACATTAATCGCTCGCAATAATTAACCATAAAAATATTTCTCTAATTTCAGCATCAGATACAACAGATACCGCAGCAGCAAAATAATCTTCAACAAAACAAAATGCCGAGAGGAAAGGCAACAGACACGAAGCCGAGGGGGCGGATGACCGCGTACGCGTTCTTTGTTCAAACGTGCCGCCAGGAGCACAAGAAGAAGCACCCGGAAGAGAATATCGTCTTCCAAGAGTTCTCGAGGAAGTGCGCCATGAGGTGGAAGGTAAGTCAGCGTCTTGGAGCATCAAAATACACGCACCGAGCCCCGTGTTATATTCGCCTTTATCTTTATCTCATTGCGAATGTTTATCCCACGTATTATAATCTACGCGCACACAGGTCCTCCTCCCTGCGGCATCCGTGCCATCCTCGATCCCTCTGTGCATCGGTACACCAGTATTATATTCGCTCCGTCGAGTGATATAGAGAATCGAAGAGTCTCAAGTTTTTCGCCCACGCGCTTCATCATGGATATATATACCCATCCTATGTCCGACTCCACCTGCTACCTTCTACCTGCACCTGCCCCGTGCTGCGTCGAGTCTCGTCCCTTATCCCTCGGAATAAACTCGTAACTTTGGTATGTGAGAATCCCGCTGTAACAGAAGCGAAGCAATAACTTCTAAGGCCTTCTAGTTATTGTCGGAGTATTGTCCGGCGGAGGGCTCTCTTTTCCCCCTTTCCACACATGAGACTATAAAGAAGTAGGAGGGGATTTCGGCGTCTCAACTTTTCATGTTGGTCGGACCCCCGACATTCTACACAAACGAGTTTTTTTTATTATTTCTTTTCTGTTTTTTTTTTCTTTTTTTTTTTTTTTTTCGGTGGAATAAAAAAAAGAAAGTAGGTTATTCAGGGTAGGGGAGTGGCGCGCGGGCATCGACGATGGCGGACCACCAGCCAGAGAGAGAACGGAGCCAAGGAGCGAGAAAGAGAGTCGAAGAGATAAAGGGGTGGGGGACGGGGAATATATGTGCGCGATGGTGGAGTCGCCGCTGCGTTGTATGCTGCGCCTCGGCCCGTTGTTGCTTCTATCGACCAACCGCACAACCCTATACCTTCTGCCCTTCTCTCTCTCTCTCTCGCTCTCTCTCTCTCTCTCTCTCTCTCTCTCTCTCTCTCTTTTGCTCGCTCTCTTCGTCTCTCGCTGTTTTCGCCGACGACTTGCGCGCTCTCCTCGCACACGACGTAACCACCGCCCTCTCCTTACTCGGGATATTTTCTCCCCTACCGACACCATTACTGATTCTCTTCTCCATCTTGATTTTCCACGGAGGTTTTCGCCGATATCGCAAACACTTTTACGCTCGGTCTCGTCTTTGAGACGCTACCTTCGGATCTCAAAGCTTTTGGTTATCGGTTCCTCGTTAGGTACATTAACAACAGAAATTATACGTGAATAACAGACCGTCCCGGTGTTCTACCGGATGGTCGATCGTAGACGCGTTCGCACTGCTCCTTCATTCCTCTTAGAATTGTTTTTTATTTCTCCAAAACACTTTTATTGCCGCCACTAGAATATTATTGCTTTCTTTTCTTTCTTTACTATTTTTTTTACCGATTTCGTTCATATTCTGGCGCAGACTATGTCCGACAAGGAGAAGAAACGCTTCCACGAGATGGCTGAGAAGGACAAGAAGAGATACGACGCCGAAATGCAGAACTACACACCTCCGAAAGGAGAGAAGACTACCGGACGAGGCAAGAAACGCAAACACATCAAGGATCCAAATGCGCCGAAGAGATCATTGTAAGTTTTCGTTTTTCCTTCGAGAAACTTACGGAAATAATTGTTTTTGCTTTTATTTTTCTTTTTACGTTGTACATTTCATCTTGCTATATATTCACTCGTACTCGGAGCATCCAAGTACAAGAATAAGGCTCGTGGAACTGGTACTCTGAAGTCGTTGCATTTCTCTGTTTTTTTTAAAATGTTTAAAAAATTTTTTTTCATGATTTTCCGACACACGAGATCTCCAAACGATTTTTTTTATTAATTTGTACATTTGTTTGTTAATCTCCACAAAAAATAAACAGGTCTGCCTTCTTCTGGTTCTGTAATGACGAGCGTGGAAAGGTGAAGATGCTAAATCCCGAATACGGAGTAGGAGATATCGCTAAAGAATTGGGCAAGAAGTGGTCAGACGCCGATCCCGAAACCAAATCCAAATACGAGGCTATGGCAGAGAAGGATAAAGCTCGATATGAAAGGGTACGTAACATTATTTTTTTTTATAAAAAATCCCATATTTCCATTTTCTTTTTATTTTCTTATATTTTTTTTCGTGTATTAGTGAATGCATGATATTTTGCGATGAGAGTGCATCAACCAAACACGAGTGTTTGCGTTGCTGACCGAGTGAATGTGACTTTATCGCAAATTTTCTTTCTGCGAAATCGTTTTTTTTTTTTTTTTTTCAAAGAAACACAATAATATGTATAAATATGAACGTCAATATTCGTCCGTTGGTTTAGCGGTCGAAGAAAAAGCATTAATGGTAAAAATATAATTTTCTTAAAGGAATCGACTGCATACAAGAAGAAAATGGCGGATGCAACGGGAGAAATTTTATGATCAGAATTTCGATTAATGAATCACTGAGCTGTAGCGCATTGCGGGGACTTTCACAAATAGAATTAGAGACGTACGAGTCGATTCTTTCTTTTTTTTTTTTTTTTTTTCGTTTTTTTTTTTTTTTTCTTCATTTTCTCGCTCGATTCCAAGTATCGTGAACTCCATCGTATAACAAACAAAAAAAAAAAAAAAAAAAAAAAACAAAAAAAAACGCCGTCGTCGAACGTCCGACGCCCTTAATCGTCAAAACATCAAAATTTTCTTAAAAGGAAATGACTGCGTACAAAATGAAAATGAAGGATGGGCCGGGAGTGGGAGCGCCTGCATATGCTATTAAGCACGACAGTGACGAGGACGCGGAAGAGGAGAATAATGCTGAGGAGTATGTTGAATAGTGGACGCACGTAAAGAAAAAAATCTCATAATGTCACCCCGTGTCCTTGAAAAAAGAAAAAAAAAAAAAAGAAAAAAATAAGCAAACAAGAAATCCCGAAAGCATTACCTCACCTACTGTACATACCATTGACCTTAGCGTGAGCGTACTTACACCACTAGGAGAACAAATAACTAACGAAAAAAGAAAAAAAATACAGTCCTTCTTATCCCCGACCCATCCTTCAACCCCCACCCCCTACCCCCCGCCCTCACTCAACCAACGACCCTTCCCGTCTCCCACGGATTATTTACGATAATTATCGATTAAAAAAAGGAAAAAAAAAAAAATAATACCCGCGGTTATGCTAATTATTTTAAAGAAGAAAATTGTATGTATGCGTGATCGCGAGAGGAGAACGTGTGAGTGACATTTGTATTTTAACATATTGATAGTACACGTGTAAAGTGGCATAGGATAGAGAGAATGAGGAGAAGACGGTGTACTACTACTACTATAAACTACTATTAACTACTACTACACTATTACTACTACTACTTCAACACCTTCTACCGGGTGGATCGAAAAAAAAAAGGATTAAAATGAGAAAAAAATGAAAAAAGAAAAAAAAAATACGCCGGGGCTCAATCATCGCTGACTTTGTCTCCGCTCGCAGTTAAAACACGGAAAAAAAAAAAGGAAAGAAAGAAAAAAACGAATCGATTTTTTTTTAGTTTATTAATTATATACAAACGACAAAAGAGTATTCACGGAAGATACACGCAACGTATATACTGCTATGCAAGTGACAAGTTAAAAAAAAAAAAAAAGAAAAAAGGAAAAAAAAGTGCGATCATGTGAGAGAACCAGAAGGTGTACGAAGTTAGTTTATACACAGCACTGATTTTTTTTTTTTTTTTTTCTTCGAGACACTTTCCACTCGGGATGGTTTTTTTGTTTTTCTTTCGAATTTATCAGTTGAATTCACGCGTTTAAGCATCCGAGTAGTCGGCATATTACGAAAAAAGAAAAGTTAATAAATAAAATAAAAGAACAAGAAAATAATAAGAAGAATATGCGTTTTTATGATTTAAACTTTTGCACAGAATATCGTTTAGCTGTAAAAAAAAAAAAAATAAAAAAAAAATAAATCAGTCCCAGGGCTGGTGACGACCGGTGGGACTGCTCTGCTCTGCTCTCGCGAGTAATTCGTAAGTACTGTGGAGTCATCGCGATACGTCTAAATTAATCAAGTTCTCTATCGAGCCAACGTGTGATTGAGCCTTACGCGGTTCTCTCAATTAACTGTTTTCGCCAGACAAATGGCTAGAAAAAAAAAAAAAAAAAAAAAACAAAATAAGAAAAAAATAAATGAAAAGAAAAGTGAAATATAGAGCTGCGTCTCTCCCTCTCTCTCGTGAGGACATACGGAATAACGGAGCGTGTGTGATGGAAGGCTGAAAAACTCGTGTACGAAAATTAAGCCGGAAATAAAAAAAAAAAACAAAAAAAAAAAAATATGTTGTATGGGAGATGGAGAATTAGTCCCTGCGTTGGCTAGATGAGAATTTTAGTGAACAAGAAAAAAAAAGAAAAAAAAAAAACACAAAAAATGCGAAAATAATAAAAAACACAAAAAAATAAGAAGAACGTTGCGTCGCGACGGCAATGTGTGGAAGAATGTGATGATTTAAGAGAGAAAGCGTGTATGTGTCGCGATCGACGGTACGTCATTGATTTCGTAAAGCAATTGTCTATCGCTAGCTTACGGAAGTGGTCCCCGCCCTCGTCATTGTTCATCCTCCGTCTTCGACATTAAATTTTTCGTCAATAAAAATCAATACTTTGAAAAACCCAATAAATTTATAAATCATCATGAAAAAAAAAAAAGAAAAAAAAAAACGTGAAACATTCGTTTATTCGTTTGATCGTCGATTATAAATTTTTTTTTTTTTTTGTCTTTCTTTGGTCGTTTCTCGTCGTTTTTACGTTTCGTCGTGTCCTCGTTATGTAGCAGTCGAGTTTTTCGGGGGTCGGAACGTCGTCCTCGCCGTCGCCGCCATTGGGGGTGTTACACACAGCACGCGATTAGGCGTGTGCGTTTTTTCGCTGACAAGCTGCCACGAGCCGTTCTGCTGTACAGCAGGCTGTATTATAATAAATTATTATTGTGCTATCTTGTAATATTAACATTCCTAGAACTTAGTATGTACAGATTCTAATCGTCGATCGAGATTAGAGGCCCCCGACCCCCCCAATGTTCTCTCCGTATGAAAAGTTGCGCGAACCCCGTTTTTTCGAACTATCTATCGGGTTGATTAACTGATATAACTGATTTATTCGAACGGAATTAATCGTTGCATTCACGGAAAGGCTGTCGAGTTATACAGCGCGGGTGTCGACTAAGATAGTTAACCCCGCGACGAGACGTTTACGACGCCTCGGGGGAACGCTGGATGCTGGCTGCTGTCCGTAAGATTTCGCTCGGGTCGACAACGTCTTTGGCTTTGTCAATCATCTTATCTCTCTATCTCTTCGATGGCCACTTTACTATAGAAGATAACAAAAAAAAAAAAATAACAAAATAACAAAACGTAACGCGCTCTCTTCGATCACTCCCGACCCGCCTTGCTCCGCTCCGTCTGCGCTAACTTTGTCACATAACTGAACATTTTTTTTTTTTTTTTTTTTTTTCAAAGTCTACGGATTTAATACATGCGAAAACAAATACGAAAAAAAAAAAAAAAAAAAAAAAAAAAAAACAACAAATTAACAAACAAACAAACAAAAAAACGGCAACATCTGTTTCTCATCGAAACACATAAGACGAACGCGAATACTGTGTAAAATATGAAATTGTAATATTTTAATACTGATTTGCAGGTGTGCATAATTTTAACATAGCTGGTTAAAACAAGTGAATTGTACTGATACGAAAAAAAAAGGCATCTATTCGATGAACAAAATAATCACAACTATAATTAAAAAAAAAAAAAAAAGAAAAAATACAAAACGAATATTGAGGAAAAGAAACGAAGAAGAAAAAGGTAAATAAAAATAAATAAAAACAAAACATGACAAATTTCCTGCGTTGTAATAGGAAGTTATGATAGTTATAAAAGAAAATGTTTGATTTGTATATCTCTTAGGGATTAAATAAACTTTTCGAAAAAAGGAAAACTCATTTGAATGCGTTACGAACTTATGACTGTAGATGTAAGACTGAGAAAAACAATTATCGGGGTTTTTCAATGAAGCAATGTGGAATAAAAAGATAAACAGCGGCTTATATTTTTTGAAGTATTGTACACCAATTTCCCTGATCGTAGTACAAACTTTCTACGGTTGCGTTTGAGACACCGGAGCACAAGTTCGATAGTTCGTTATCCTCGAATACGTGATAAAAGCGCAAAAAATTTCCACCGCCTTTTCTCTTCCACGGCACGAGAACGTCGCTGTGAGTGAAATTCGTTCGATTTTCATGGATCGGTAGAGTGAGACGAGCCTCCGTAACGGCTCTGGTTTCGGGACTCTTATTCACGAGCGATTTTTTCTTTTGAGGATTGAATTTTAAATAAGTCGAATCCATCGAGTCCTTGTGCTGTTCCTTCGCCCACACGTATATCAAGCATTTTCCGCCGACTCTGAGAACTCGAATCATTTCCTCAATCGCGCGTTTTCGTCGGTCGTTTGTTGACAAATGATGTATAACGGCAATGCTTATTACCGCATCGATTGAATTATCGGCAATAGGTAGATTTAGACAATCGGAAAGAAATACTTCGAAATTTCTCTTTCGACAGATTCCGGTTAATCCGGAACTTCGATCGCAACCTATCTGAAAAGAAAAAAAAGATATATATCGTTGTATCGTTACGATAATCGTTTTTTTTTTGCTCGGTGGAAGTATTGACGATACCTTGAAGATGTCCGGTCTGTTAACGAGATACTTTCCGTTTCCGCAACCGACATCGAGAAGCAAACCGCCGGGTTTTATTGCATCGATGAATTTGGCGACGTTGGGCCATTGCTTGTGACGAGTCTCGTCGAAATGATTCGATATTTGCTCGTAGACCTACGCAAATAAATAATGAGTCGAAGTTCAACAGTTTTTGTAATAGATATGGATATACGAATTTTGTTTTCAATTTATAGACTTCGGAATAACTCGAAGACGGTAAAGACTTTTCAATTTTCCGTAGAAAATATTGAAAGATAAATGATTCAAGGGATTTATGCTTAAAAAAAAATACATCAGTCACAAAATGACGAATGATAAACAGTTTTTTAGATTTTGTTTTCGCCAAATCGACGATTCTTGAAAAACGTTCTCTCATCTTTCGACGTATTTTTCGCGCTCCGAACAACGAATGTAATACCACGGAAGAAAACATTTTTTGCTGTTTTCGGTGGGGAGCGAAGTTACTCGAGCAAAACTAATCGAAATACGGGTTTTTCGAGTGTTTTTTTGTTTTTTTTTTTTTTTCACGACGAATTTTTTTTAATGATACCTCATGGACGTAAGAAGACTCCAATTCAGGCGCCACGGAATTTTCAATATTCCTCTCCGACGGATTTTCCTTCGTGTCGCAGTACTCGTCGTAGTAACATTGACAATCGCCCGTGCGTACTTTTCTAAACGTAAAAGACGTTCTCGTCCCGCGTTCGCGAGTAGTTATTCCGCTACTCGTATTGACTATATCGCTGTGTCGTGGGCATATTCCGTGACTCCATGCGTATCGCGATTCTCCGGATATAATTAATAAAGATCGCGGAGGCAGCGGAAGATTGACTCTTCTCTCGCCGCGTTTGAAATCCATAATGCAAGCAGACTGCAACGACAGCGAAAGTATCGGGTCTTCGAAGACGCTGTGCGTATCTATGTGCGGCGGAATTCCTGCACATATAAAATAACACGTAAAAACGATTACACAATTTTTGTTAACGTTGCAATAAAGACAAAAAAATGTACCTTGTCCGGGAAGATAACGATTAATCGTCAATTGATCGTAAACGAATTTGCCGCAATTATTTTTCTCGAATAACGTTTGAAGAAATTCGTATTCCTTTGGTATTGGATCAATCGGATCCGCGGGGTCTACTTTGTTTGTATCGTAACGAAATTCGTAACCAAAGTGCTTTACTTTTCTGTGCTTCAGCTCCGGCAGTGTATTATCTGCGATAATGAAAGGAGGCTATTAACGTTTGTTAAGTTATTCCTATGGTTGAAAATAAATGATTATTCACCAATAATTATTATTTATGATGATTATTTACCATTGTTGTCCCAATTCAGAGTGTCCAACAGCATCGATTCTTCTTCGGGAGTTATAAATTCCTCTATCAAGACGAGTCCCGGTGGAAGGTGAGAAACTGCGGCAGGATCCTCCTCTTCCAGACTGGGAACTAAAAACACAAATGTTAGTTAATCAATTTTTTTTATTCTTTTTTTTTATAGAAAATGCAGCATACACGACGCTACAACTGAACTTACTTGTTTCTGAATACGACAAGTACAGAGGTACGTCGATTCCATCCAAACTTGTGCGGCCGTGAAATTTCTTGTAAAACACGACGGCATTGTTTTTAGATTTACATTTGACGAAGCAATACGATTTTCCAGGCGGCATTACGATATCGTAATTGGATATTGTTTCCTTCGTCAAGTTGTCCAATTTTTCTCGGCTGAGGCCAGTCACAAGGCCAGCGTTGCAAATAACTACATTCTAAAAAAAAAATAATAAAAAAAATTGCTTATCGGCCAATATACGCGATCTGTGCATTATTGGCAGGTACGATAATTGATTAAAAAAATACCTCTGTTGGTTCGTCGCAGCACTTTACATTCATGTCTCTTGCGAGCCTATGCTGGGCTCTTCGTTGTTTGCGAAGGCACTTGCGCTCCGAAATCGTATTATTATTGTTCATCATATTTTTATTCTAATGTAAATGTATAATACAAATACATCATTTTTAACCTCTCGCGATGTCACATGTTTTCATTGTCAACATTGGAACGAGCGCGACACATCGCGCGGACGAAAGTTCAACTTTTCACCGACAGATGGACAAGAGTCGATTATTTTTGCGATACGAAAAATGGTTCAAAACACCAACGGAAAAAAGCACTCGTATTTTCTTTAGTATTTGGCAAGATCGTCCGATCGGCGGATGAGATTTTGCTTGTCGGTGATTTATTGTTTTTCCGCCTCTTTTAGTGTGACAAAATGTGCACACGAAGTTACGAACAATCGCAGAAGCCGGGTGCAAAAATAACAACGCGATGTAAAATACAGAAGTTGTCATCACATCGACGCATCTCATTGCGGGTTAATGAACCGGTGTTTGTCAAAGGGCTCTTTGGTTGTTGATACTAACAAACGATCCGATCATTTCCCGGAATGCGACAGCATAAGTTCGCGCGAGTTACTTAGTTAGAAAAAAAAACCTTCGCAAAAGGGATTAAAGCCGCGTAGAGCCGCGATAGAATGGGAAAGGGGCAATACAGCTTCTCCGCGAGTCTCCGGCTCTTTTGCACGAGCCCGCGAAGTGAAAGCCATACGAACGAGGCTGGAGTAGAATGTAAAGAAGCTGCGAGAGGTGTTCGAAGGTACGAGAGAGGGAAACCCAACTTACATCCAGTCACTCCAAGGCAAGCTGCAAGGAATGTTGAGAGCGTCGTGTCACATCGTCGACGTCGACTTATCGTTCTGCAACTGGCATCCAGTCGAGTTACCACCACGGGACAGTGATTGCCCCTACGACATGTACGTATATTGTTCACATTTTTTTCTCCATATATTGTAAAAAGATACAAAAAAAAGCTTCGACGTCAGTTATGAAAATATTGATGTAAGCATCGATGTGTGTTTTTTTATTACAACTATCAATAGTTTGAGACCGAAGTTTTGATACGCACGTGCGTTTAACAAAAACATAAGAAATTGAATTAAAAAATAAAACCGAGACTGTAAAAATTTGAATTAAAGAGATTGGAATCTACAATGACGGTAAAAATCTACAAAGTTACAGTAAAAAAAAGAATGCAATGTGTAGTAATAATTAACATTGTTGTTTGATAATTATAAAGACAATTTCATTATTTTTAATACAATCGTGAAATGTTTGTTTCACGGAAACGACGGTTTTTGTAATTTATAACTTTTTATAATTTATTGACAAAAATAGTCTCGTCAATCGACGGAGCTCGTGTCTCGAAATTAAAATCCCATTAACGTGAACTAAGCTTTTTCGGCGAAAATGTCGAGTATCAAAACCGCAAAATCTCAGAAGCTCAGTGAAACAAAATAACTCGCATCTTTTTCCCTCACCGGCAGTCGGGAGCTCGCGGTCGAGAGTTAGAAGTAACCGGCCGGCAACTAAAGCACTTCGACGATCAAAATTTTCTCACTCTCAATATACAAAAAAAATTACGATCTCGAAACCGGAATGCAATTTTTTTCAGACCTATTAAATTGATACTCATTACTTATTACATGTGAAGAATTCAAGAGAATCCGTTAAATGAACTTTGCAAACCCCAATTAGAAATGATTAATAAATTTTGGGGGAGGAATACAAATTTCGCTGCTGGAAACTAATGCCATTGGCATCACAGGCGCTCGTCAAACTTCGTTCCTTCGCGTCGACGTAATGTATTGCAAATATTCTCGAGGAGGTCATTCGCGTTGTGCAATCTATTATATCGCACGATGAAGGAATAGACTCAGCTGTAAGAACGATTTACGATGTAAAAAAAAAAAAATAGCGATATCCCTAGAAAGATAGGAAACTCGAGTTTATTGCATTTCGCCGCTCGGGGAAGTCGGTCGTGAAGTATGATTCGTACAAGAAAGCGCGAAGTACATAGAACTTGGTTATTGTATATATATATCGGATATTAAACATTACGATGCCCGGCAACGCTCCGTAGATAATTTATACCAGAGCCGCGATTTGATTTCGCTAATGTTATTTAATTCGTAAGAATAACCAAACATAACGGACGTCGAAATGCATCGACAGTTCTCGACTCGTTCGTTCGAGTCTACCGCTACGTATACGGCGTATAACACAAGTATACTGTAAACTTCGCACGTGAGTGGAATGTGAGTGTGAACTCGATCGGTTGCAACCGAGACGACTTTCTTTGCGTGCCGACTCTCCGCGCACACACCCGGATACATAATACCAGAAGAAAACCTAACCTACGTCTATTAGCTAAGTGTAACACACTCTCATTTCGTTGCATCGAGAATATATATATATATACACGGAAAGGTATCGAGGATATCGAGCGAGCGTCCTCGAGCGAATTAAATGATCGATGCAATAATTAACGGAACGAATTGCTCGCACGTGTTAACGAGGTCACTCGTCCAGTCGCGTATTAAAAAATGAAAAAAATGAAAACAATGAAGTCGAGACGAGAACATAGAGAAAAGACTGGAGAAGCGATTTCTGGCACGTTGAGTCGAAAGTCTCGCTTCCGTGTTAAACTACGTTGCTTCTCGACGTTCCTCAATGTTACGTCTCGACGGTATAACGAATTCCAAGTGAAAGTACACTCTACTCGTATCATCGTCGTATATAAGCGTATAGGTAAATATACTCGCGGGCAATGCATTTACGTTCTGTGTCCCACAGCTATTAATTTACTGTTTTTTTTTTTCATTCTGTAACCAGAAAAAAAATCGTTAAAAAAAATGACAACATCGGTATTTACATTGCGCGACTTCCGCTCGGGGAAAAATCGAAAAAACAAAGTTGTCGGATAGGAATGAGCCGAATTATGCTTTAAAAAAAGGAAAAAAAAAAAAAAAATTTGTCAGCTTCGAAATTTCTGTTGTTACCGAACCGATCGTAGGTACCGATGCTCCTCGGGTTTTCTCATTTCATTTTAGTACGGCGGGGATACTGATTGTCAGAGAAACTTGTATTTCCATATTTGGTGCTGCGAGACAAGTAGCGATGTACGGTTGATGCTAACGTCGTACCGATCGGCGAACGTCGTACTGATATCACAATATTTTTTTTTTAACATTCGACTGTCAAGTTCTCGTTACGGAATGAACGATGTCAAATTTGCCTCGTGGCAAACGTAACTCGGCGTGTGATTATAATTATACGCGTGTGTTACTGGTTCGACGTTGCGTCGAATTAGGTACGGCGAGCGCGCGGTGTCTCGTGTTTATTATTGCAGCGTGGTCGGCCGATCGGAGATTATTGCTAAATTTGCCGGCATTCCTGCGTACCTGCGGTACTTTCGAAGCCAATTGTCACGTGCGGCCGACGAGAACCAGTGTAGTATGTTGTACGCAGCGATACGGTAACTAGTAACCAGCGGTATATTGGTATCTCGTAGGGTAGGCGCGCATTTCCCCTCGGCTAAGTATCAAGGACTCTCGAGCACGCGGACCGGGTATCGCGAACGCCAGTGGGGCTCTACACGGACCTAATGATTTACGATCGTTCGTACGCGGTTAACGAACGCTCTCCCTCGCTTCATGGATTGTCAGGGATTATATGGGGCAAATTTTACACGTACCGCGACAAGCACAACAGATCCGATATCGGATTAACTATAATTTTTCACCATTTTTTTCGTTTTTTAAACGATTAATTTCAAGTTTGCAATGCATTTTTCTCGTTGAGGCGTTTATTTTATTTTAACCAATTACTGAACTCGGAATAAAATCAGTTACGAATGAAAAAAAAAACAATCAAACGACGATTGACAAAGTTTTTTTTTATTTTCAATTTTTATTGCCGACGTTTACGGAAATTAACCATTAACCATTTTTTTGAGAAGTTACGGAGCAATGAAAAACGTGAAAAAAACACGATGCAAAACAGTCTCGTAATATAAAAAAAATTAAATTGTAGAATTCAAAAAATTGTTTTATTCCATATATATCGGTGGTCTATTTTTTCGCGTTGAATACCAATCGAGAATTTTTTTTTTTAACTGAAAAAATTTTTTTATTAATTTTTTTCGTGTCCAATCGAACAGAAACTTTCGCCTTCAGCTTTATTATAAATTTCTTTTTAAATTTTAAAATCATAAATAAGCGGGATACATTTTTTTTGCATAGATTATCGTCGGCGCGGGCGTCGCAGGTTTCCCTAATCGACAATCATCTACTACGCTATACGATAATTAACGTCAGACACAGGTCGCTGTTTACACTTTCTATAAAATGGTATCTCCCGCGTACACGTGATGGTTAAAGTGGCACGGAAACTCGGCTTACGCGTGAATGCATTCGCACTATATTTACCAAACGTGACTTACGATCTTATCTTCATATCAAGGACTCTGCGAAGCGAGTCGCGAGGTTCCACCTAACTATATATATGCGTAGGTTAGACGTCCATTTAACTTTCGTTAGGCCGCGTTATGCTTTCAACCTGCCGAAGGTTTTCCAAACAGGAAAATCAACTATAATTTTTTTTTTTTTTAGCGCAGATACTGAATAACTAATTACTAAAAACTCTTATTATTAAATAACTAACAATGGAAGAAAAAAAAAAAAAATTATTCGCGCGATTCTAGCGATGCTGGAAGAAGTATCAGTAGCATCTCATTCAGAGTCGAGTGATTCGCTTTCACTGAACGGCAAAAGTCAGTCGTGTCTCTCTACCCGTTAAACCCGTTACAAACCCGCGCGCGTTCACTCGGGGCACTGCCTTCCGTGGGCTCTGCTCGGCTGGCCTCGATATCCACCAAAGAAGTCAATTAATACATATCAATATGTATATACAGCATACAACACTCGTATAAAACACTTTCCAAGTCGGTATAGTGCCGTTACGCGAGGAAAGTGAATTCTTGCGAGGAGTCGGAAGCGCCCCGGGGGCATAAAACCACCCATACGTTTCTGTATCATTGGCGTCAGCGTCGTCGTAAGCACTCGCGGAAGTAGACAATGTCGGAAGCCGAAGCTAAAAGCTTCAAAAGACAACATTTATGCCATCGCGAGAATTATGGCGAAGTGGGAAGTAATTTTAATCCGTGAGAATTTTTTTTTTTTTTTTTTATTCAAACTTCGTTTCGACAAATTTCACGAGAATTCGATCGCTAATTGTAGTCCCGAGTAGTAAATTTACCTTTATTGTGCTCTACTATCGTAATAATTTCCTACATTTTTTTTCCTACTGTTATGATACTTTCGGAGTACAATACACATTCTTTTTTTTTTTATTTATTGCATAATCCTGCAGTTCATTGCGCGGTAACCATATCCAGCCGACGATTCTCTGATACATCGCTGGGCCTCGAAATGCTCACGCGCGCGGCTTTTCCAATTAGTTTCCCGCGTGTTTACCGCTGATTATATCTACTCGTGGGATATCTATTATATCGCTTTGGGAAGTTTGTACACAATTCTACCCTTTTCGTGGTTACATTAGCAGCTCACGAAAGAAAAAAACAAAATATTCAAAGTACACGTGGGGCTCATCGGTGATAATTAGCTATAGTTTCGTATACCGCAGGGAATGGTCCAAGTGTGCGCAACGCTAATGTCCTATGCTTGTTGCAATTATCATCGGGAATTCGATGATAATCGATTTCAAGTTGATGCAGTAATAACTATAGAAAACCATTATAACTATATGCCGATGATGCATCATCGCCATCGCTCTCTGAGGCTTCCTTCGGCTCGTTTGCGCAATAAATAGAAGTTTCACAATTCTTGATTTTTCCCAGCATCCCCAGGTGCTCTGTTCGGTGTATAATAAGTATAGACGGTGAGTAACCAACACGAAATGGATAATGATCACTCGGTGACGAAAAAGATTGGGTCGTTTCGCGGTCTTTGCGGCAAATGAGAAATGATTTCCGGTTTATTCTTTAATTCGTTCGTCGATCTATAAATCTATGAATCTACGAATGTATCGATTTGTAGGTCTGTATCTCATGGAAAAAATAAAAAATAAAAAAAAAATAATAATAATACATAAAACGCAAAAAAAAAAAATACAAAAAAAATTATAATCGATACTAAGTCGCTTGCAAACTCGACGAGAGGGGACTTTGATCCTTCAACGCAAGGATCAATGCCTTGTCCACTCGTGCGCTGCTCTTCGGGGTCTTCGCTGCATTCGCGCGTCATTTGGAATTCCGAGGCGACCCGCGGATCGTTTGCATCCACGGAATTTCAAACCGGCTTTATACGCGACCTCGTCTGCACTCCACGACAGAAATGTAAATATATATCGTCGCTATATATTCGCCGACCTTGGCTCGGATGCACAAAAAAAAAAAAAAAAAAATTATAAATAAAAGAAATCGCGTAATAAAAGACGAGGCTGTTATCAGTCGCGTGCAAAAAAAATCGCGTACGCATCTTGTCGTCTCGGGTAGAATTGTTTTTGCTTCGTTGAAAAAATGCCGTCAAACGGGATGAGTTTCGATGAAATACGGACGAAGAGACGTGCATCGGTTGACTGTGGATCTTTGAGTCCTCCGTGATCCTTGGCCTCAACGAACTCGCGTCTATTCCTCGCGCATGGGAGAGTACTTTCTTCGTGATTCTCATGTGCACTCGCGTACGCTGCTATGAGCCCATCGGCGATTTTATCTGCGACGCCGTAAATGCCGTAACGTTTGTCCGATTATTTGTTATTTATCTATTTACTTATTTTTTTGCTATTTAAATCGTTATTTCGAATGCGAAAAAAAAAAAAAAAATTCATTACGGAAATTTCCCGATTTGTCCGCGAAGTCTAAGTTTCTTTCGAGTCCAAAGTATATCAAAATAAATAACTCCCGCGAGATTGAAAACAAAAATTCTTCGCGTCCGCTCGCGTGTCTACGCCGTGGGCGATTCGGCGGTCAGCCCGCGGTGCCTAAAGAGAATGACCGTGATCTTGTCCCGGTTGATCATGAAAATATATATTCAACACATTGGCGTTCGGCCGATGACCGACAACCGGCAGGTAGAAACTCTCGATTCCTTCGCACTTCGATGGCTCTCGCGTGTATTATTTGCATATTCGTCGCTCGGGCAATATTTCACGCGTGACCAATTGGCATTTTATCTAACGCGCGTTCTATCGACTGTCTCGAGCGGATGCATAAATCACTATTTTTTGTTTCCTTTTTGTCTCGACTTTCAAACGTTAAAGACTTCCTGTACGGGTCATCGATTATATTTTTTTTATAATAACAATAATAATAATGAATGTATAATATTTGATATCGAATATCTTTTTTATAAAAAAAAAAATAAAAGTAATATTCGATATCGATTTTTTTTATTTTTCTATTTAATTTACCTTATTTATCTTATTTATTTGAAAATTTTTACGTTCAATGATCTGCGACATGATTATTTATCTTCCTTGGACCGTAGAAGTCGCGGAGAAAGTTTAAGGCAAAGCGAATGATGTTAGATATATGTATATATAGCATCAGTAGGAACAGCTTGGAGTTTTAAACATTCGTTCGATTCTTTGAGACGAAAAGTGTCAAGTGTACGACGAGTGTAGATCAAGTTAGCCGAGTATATCTCGATATGAAAGCGTCGATGAAGAGGCTTCGACGTAAGTACGACGAAGCCGATCTCGCGTAGAGCTCGAAGTTTTTTTTTTTTTCTTTCCAAGTGGAACACGCGGTCAGCTCTCTTCTGCCGCCGACGAGGCTCTCTGATTCTTCTCGCGAGCTTCTGCTGAGTTTGTTCTGTCTATGTGTGCGGCAATTATAGTATGAAAGGGAGAGAATCGACTCGGCGATTTCACATTTTCTACCGCGTCGCTGCGGAACCGATGAAACATTCTTCTGCACCTACGGGGAGTTCTAACCATTGCAAAGAAAATTAACAAATTAATTCGCGGTATGTGCGGATAAATTGAATAAAATTCGCACCATCGGAATGTCCGCGATAAACCGTCCGTTATTCATTAGCGAATCGCGTCTGTATGGGTTCGGGAATGAAATGGTTCTCTGATTTTTAGCTACTGCCCGCTCGAGCGTTAGTTACGTTCCGGGATTCGTGTAATGGGCTCTCGAGTGTCGCTCTTGGGTCCTCGATTCGCTAGCCAACGGTAGTCAGCCTCCGGCCAGGTAAACAGCCGTTTTACTCGCGGTTTTTCAATCGTCAACGAGAGCAATTGCAACGGGCAATTTACCGTTGCTCTGTTACCCCCCCTCCCCCCCGCACGTGTTCAGGAAATTCAGTCGTAAAAGAAAGGAAATACTGTCCGCAACGATATTATTGCATCGAGATTAATATACAGTTAAACTTCCTTTACGCGACATGAAAAAAAAAAAATGTATATCGAAAATATATCTGTGAAATATTTAATAAATTTTCGTCGAAAAAAAAAATGGTCATTTAATAAGTTAAATACAATAATATTATGATATAACAATAATAATAATATTATTATTATATTTTGTATTTTCTTGTGGGAATCGAAGTTTTACTGTATGTGTTATTGGAACTCGAGTCCGAGAAAAAAAAAACGATATCGTAGTTAATCTAATAACTATCGAGGCCGACGTGCCGTGTCCTTATCACAGAACGCAGCCACTCCCTGCCTTTCTTCGCCTCGCGTCGTAAAACGATGATTCAATGTCGTGTCAAGTCTCGACTGACAATGAAAAGTCTATCGCGCTGTCTAAATATTTCATGAATAGTAAATAGAACACGCGATACACAATATCGTTTCGTCGAGGACAATCGATCAGCGACGATCCGTACGATACGAAATAGAATATTCCCAAAGGTAACTACGAATGCTACGATTATTATATCGTATGTATACGAAGGTATATCAGAGCAGCGCACACGTACCTCGCAATATTATGGCGGAGTATAGTATTATTATTAGAAAACGGATTACGAGTTGGTGCGCGCGCTGGCGGTGGGTTTGCTCGCTGTTGCAATATCGTGAGAGAAACAGCCCCGGAGTGAAAGGCTCCAAACGCGTGCGCTTCGAACTCGGCATTGCTTCTGCTTCGCTCCCTATTTCGCGTCTTGGAAACTCTAGAATTTCTTTGTATATACCCATACAAATATATATATATATGTATCTCTAACGAGAACTACGAAGTAACGTAATGCGGCGAACGAAGAGTCATCGTTCACTCGCTAAAGTTGGAGCAATAATACATCCGTGTTATACATGCACCCCGCGAAGAAACCGAACGCATTTATCTCTTTCTATTCCTTCCATAATTTATTTATTACTTATTGCCTCGAAAAATTATCAAATGAAAAATAAAGAAATGCCGTTTTTTGGCCGAATTCAGCCGAATTTTTCGTATTTTCGAAGAGTCTATTTTTTTTAACTCCAATACGCGCGATTTTTATTCATTTTTCCCTGCTATTAAATTAAATCGTTAAATAACTTCGCGCGATATGTTGAATAACGAAAGAAACGATCCGTAAAATAATAGCGTATCGGTATCGATGGAAAACAAGTTTTCTCGGAGGATTCACCGTCGGTGATTGCGGGGAATGTAAAATACGTGCCAATAACGATCGTGCTGTCATTCGTTCGTTAATGGCAATTGCTGTCTATCGCTTCTAAGCATTTTATATAATACACAATCGATTCGTACAATTATTATTCTCCGTATGCACTACCGTATGAATAAAGACGATCCTCTCTCGTTCGCTGATTAATGAAAATGTTTTGCGTTATTGAATCGACGTGTGCTTCGCCCGTTATGCTTCGCGAATTATCGTGGGATTATCTGTAAATTATAGAATTTATACAGAAAAACTTAACGGATCGGCGCGCAACGTTATCCCACGGTATTTTTTTTTTTCTTTTTTTTTTTTCAAGGTCCGCAGAGTTGGTGGAAATATGCGTCTATTATAATATCACTGGCGATTATGGCCCTGACAACGAATCTCGATTTATTCCCCCGTCTGACACGCAAGGACGTAATTATATCGCAATTTATTGTACCTTTCATCGGTTCCCACCTGTGTTATACAATCTTCTTGTCAAGTCTACATTATCGTCGTTAGGATAGCGGAAACTCGCATATCCGCGAAATGTTTTTATTGTGTATAAACAATAGAAACTCTATAGAAAGATTTATATTCATATTTATATAGATGAACGACGAAAAAATATAGAAAAATGCAAATATAAAAATTAATAATAATAATAATAATAATTACTATTATTCATTTTTTTTTATATTTTAATTTTTCGCGAGTTTTGCGGTCCTTCGAAGGAATTATGAGCGATATGGACGTACATGTGGACGTAAAAAATCGTGACTCGTTGTATAGTCGCGTCAGTACAGGACTCGCGAAGGCCTCGATAGGAAATTACGAATTCCAAGCATATCCGAAGTCCACCGGGGCTGTCGACACCCGTGTCTCTAGTATCTACCTTTACGACGAGAGCATTGCTCTTACTATTGTTTTCCACCTAAACGATTACCGAGTAGTTTGCGGATTACGCAATATCCACCGTTACAAAAGTTACGCGTCGAAATGGGTGCGCGAAGCGCGCGCCCCGTGTTACGCCTAGATAAACGCGTTTACCACGCGTTTTGAAGTCTCGGGACAGAGTCGTGAGACTTATATACATATATATCGTGTACTATATATAAATACCGCAATTCTTAAACTATGGTATTTCAAGACAGAAACGACATTCGCGTTATTTTTTTTGCTACACTTTACCTTCGAACGAATTGACTTTAAAGAAAAAAATAAAAATAAAAAAAATCTCGTTTACGAGACTTGAGAATTCTATATTGAGAAGCCGCAAGCTAAATATCGTCGTTTACTCATGGATTCGCGTAAAGTGCAATTACTTTTTTTTTCCTCCATTAATGACGAAACGCGCGAGAAGAAGGTCGGATAATTAAGACGAATGCACGAAGACCTTGTTTATTTGTGTATCAGGTCGTCAGCTATTCCGCAATTGCTCCGTAAAGATTATTCTCGTAAACCTATCATCGTTTACGTAGAAATTTTTTTTTTTTTTTTTTTTAATTAATTATTTACATTATACTGTTATAATTATTACATCATATTATAATAATTATGTATTATTATTATTATTATTTTTTTTAAGCTAAAATTTGTAATTTTTGTAAAAAATTTGCTTTTGCTTAGAATTCTTTAACTCATTATAGTTGACACAGAATACTAATATATTTACGTACTGCGATACGACGATACGCGAGTTATTTCAGAGTTGTCTCCACAGAAAAATCGAGAGGCTGACAAACAATCGATCGAATGATTTTTACATGTATTTTTTTAATTTTTTTTTATGATTCATTCGTGACTCGTGAATAATGTGACTCTCCGCGATTGGATTTATTGTTTCAGATTACGAAATAAATGCTCCTGAGTACGATGAGATCCGCCTGACAGCGTCATGTCAACGAAATATTTCACCTTCGTCATTGCTCTCGCGTGCGGTGAGTAAAATACCAGATAAAGAATCATTTTCGTTTTTTTTTTTTCTTTTTTTTTTTTTCGCCCTACGAATACAGATCCGTATATATATGCTATTTGGCAATTTTCGTTTGGCGGGTATACGTTACTTAAACTTCGTAGAGATTGAAATCAGCTGCCGTGTGCGCGAGTTACGTTTGACTTGTGCGGATTATACGACGGTATGAATTAATAATACCGTAATACCGCATACGGTGCTTTAGCGTTTCTCACTGTGTATACATTATACGCGAGTATAGAACCAAACGAAATAGTAGCCAAAGTCGGTCAGTGCTCGTCACGCAGAAACTCGTTCGCTACCGGAGTTGGGCAACTCATCGGTGCGCAAGAAACTTTCGGTGATTTTGCGGTCAGAATTTCGGTAACAGCGGGTGGGGGGTACTACACCGGGACGAACGCGGTTATTGCTGCGATACTTTGGTAAAATTCAACGGTGAGCAGCAACCCCGACATCGACACTTTCCATTATAGAGTTGGGAACTCTCGACGAACCGCCGAACGTTCGTTCACATTGCGTTATTCAATTACGCGATTTCTTTGCACCCGACGTCGAGCGACCGAATTGATATACACCTTGAACTCGCGTAACTTTCGGTCAATACGTTTGTACATTTACGTATGTACGGATTAGGCAACTGTATTTCACGTTCTTGTTCGTTAATTTCACGATAGACATATGGCAACCTGCTGCCTTATATATCGAGTAGTCGAACTATTATTTATACATTTTTTTTTTTCACCCCAACAACTCGACGGACTCGTATAAGGCAATTAAAGTCGATTTGTCGATATTTAGTAACTCTACCGTTTTCGGACAATTCTAATCCAATATAATCGTAACGTTAGAGAGATAAAAAATAAAACTAAAACATCGAAATCGTTCAGTTATATTGTACGAACACTTTTGAAAAATGAAGAAGTAAATGGAAAAAAATATATATATATTTAATACATATATGATATAATAATGATAATAATAATATTTATTATGAATTATCATTTTAATTTCACTATTTCTGAATAAATATATGTATATAATAATAATTTAAAAAATTGCCACTAATAATTAATTACCGTATTTGAATTTTTCTCGAAACCTCGTTAAATATGCGGCTGATTTTAACTACGACAAGATTCGATAGGAAATCGAAGCTCCAATAGGTCGATTTAGCGAATAGAAAAAAAAAAAATTGAACGCTTGTTTTGATGCCTCAGGCGTGTCCCGCGATTCTACTCACCGAAATGCCTACCCTTTCCCACACTTTTCATAATCGTAACTCAACTACGCTTTACACCATTGCTAATCATTGACGATATATACATCAACAATGTTTCGATCGGAGTTTTTCCTTATGATAACTATATATTTAAACTCATATAAAAGGAGGTAAACCGATATTTTCATTTTACAATAATCACCGCGAAACAAGAAAAATAATCATATTTTACGCGCATCATTGTCGGATAATCTTAGATCTCGTAATCCTTCGAACATTGTTCAGGGGCATCGGGTACGCCCTCCCTTGTTGTCGAGACTTCTTCAATTTATCGTACACACTTTTACTCTGCGTATATATATATATAAACATAATAATGCAAATAGCATATCATGCACAACGCGTGTCTCGAGCGTTAATCGTTGCGTCACGAAGCCGATGCGTGAGATCGCGGAGCGCAAAGACTTTTCTCTTGTTAAAAGGCTAACACAGCTCATCGAGCGAAGCATAACTTACATCATTCTCATATAACACGAACAACACATGGAATACGTGAAATATGTGAATAGGTACTGTGTGAATTGACCTAAACTTGCACCGACATAAATTACACGGGAATGCATTCTTCACACTGCGAAGTTCGCGAAAAAAAAAATAAAAACAAAAAATTAATCGGTCATTTCCTCGATTACTCGAGGGTCCAATGAAAGGCAACGGCTCGATGGTCTCCAATGATCTTCGCTTACAGCCCGAAGCTCGCGTGCCGACAACGTTGTATCCTAAGTTAGACGTAGGTGCGCCGAGCGAGTTTACCGATCTCAACATCGATACTTGTCAAGTTTTTTTTTTTTTTTTTTTTTTTTTCATTTACTTCACGCTGGAGCGAGCCATGTAATTACAAACCCCTCTTGTCGACGCGATTTATCGTCGAAAAAAAAAAAAAAAGAAAAAAAGTCGTCGGCACGTGAAATCAGCCCGTTGCACGTGATCGACTTCGCTCCATACAATAAGTGAACAAGTATCGTCGAATGAAATTGGAATTCCGAATCTTACTTTACGCTGTTAAATGTGTAAACGCCGGCCGGAAATATCGCTCGAAGAAATGTCGAAAAGAACGAACGTTTTTCGAAGATTCTTTTTTTTTTTTTGTTGCTTAACAGTCGGAGTATCCTTCGCTCAGGTTTACAAGGCAAGTTCACCGGCCGCATCGGCGCAGGAAGTTGCGAAGTCACCAGAAAAACCGGAAGTATCTAAGAATAATGACTTTATCACGCAAACGGTTTACGGCTTCTTGGATTTCACGACGACGATTGGCAACACGGTGATGGTTTTCAGTCCTCAGAGCGCCCCACCAGGTAAGCAACACGTGTGCGCCGATTCATACCCATTCCATCGTTTCTCGTCCCATCCTCGTCGTCTCCATTGGCAATATCGGATATTTTTCTAATCACAATATTGGTATTACTACCGACGTTGCAACCGCGAGAAAGACGGCTGTGCCTCATCGCTGATGACTCGTGAAAATCCCTGACATATTTCAAGACTTACCGATCGGTGAATCGAGTTTCACCGCCTTCGTCTCCTTCACGATGTCTATTTTTTTTTTTTTTTTTTTTTTTTTACGATTGACTATTCTCTGTTAATCGCACCTTCGGTTCACCACCCACCGGTTGCAATTATACGTGCGGTTCGCCGCGAATATTGATGCGAAAGCCAAACGAGTACCGGGAAAGATTACAGTTAAATTTTTCGAGCAGTTCGATCGATGGAAAAATCAAAAACCTTGATGCGCTCCCCCGTGAGTAGTTGATACGGTGTATCCGGGTGACCACTGTTACTGGTTATCTCGAAACAGGATTTTCTCGCGGCCATGGGTAGGAATTTTATACATTTTCTTTCATTCTTCGGATGATTCGGATAAATATTTTTCTTGTTTTCGAAATCCGGTCGATATCGTTCCTATTTATTTTTATCTCTCGCAGGCGATCGTGTTAACGAGGATATCCCGAATATTTACGCCTTAAGATAGCATTATTTTATTTTCGATCGATATTTTACGCAATTTATTACGCTTTGTAATAATGATAAATTTTATAATACAAATGTTGATATATATAGAAAGAAAAAAGAAACAATGAGATTTTGAGGCGTCGATATCCATGATGATGAAAATAAAAAGAAAAGATACCGATCGGTTTCGATTATTATTGCCAATAATAATACATTTAATAAAATATACAAATTTTAATATTATTATTCCTTTTTTTTTTATCCCTTGTGAAATTTTTTTTGCGCGTCTGTTTTCTCTTTAGCGAAACGTTGGTAGTTTCATATTCAAAGGATTGCTCGCTGTAAAGTTTGTCGAACACGCGTATACGTGCTGTAAATACTTCACAGTTGTTAGTCATGTTTCATTCCTTCATTATAGAATTCATTACAGTTCGGATTCCAATACATCACGAATCGCCTTGAAAGGACAATAGTTTCGTTTCGAAGTAAACATTAATGAAATATCAAGTACACGAGTGTACCGTGTAAATAGATATCATGTACTTCGTAATTCATGCAGATTGCGATGATTGACGCGAATGATTGAGCAAAACGTTATTTTAATAACACTGGTATATCGTGGGCCGTTATTCGAGAAATGGCCTTCGACGATCCTTTGCCTCCTACAAGGTTACTTTTGGGTATTGTTACAACAAAAAAATGCTTCATTCAGCCGTCAACACTTTCCTCCCATTTTTTTTGACGAGGACTCGTCACCGCAGGTGGCCGAATTTTGAGTTCATCGTTTTACCGGCCTCTTTAGAATTAATTTTTTATTTTATTTTTTTTCAAGTGGGTGACCCCCTTTATTCGTCGCGTCATTGCTTACCTTCGACTATACGTATTTCGTATGTGATACGAAAATGTTCACATCGGATCCGTAATCGTGCGTAAGTATATGTCGAATAATTAAACGAAATTCATCCTTGCAGAAGGAGCCAACAAGGTCGAGAAGCCAACGAGCCCACCGCCCATTGAGACAAAACCCATCAGCGTGCAGAAGAAGACACCGAATATACAAGCGAGCAAAACGCACAAGAGCAATACTCAGGCGGAGACGAAGAAACAATCTGCTGACAAAGAAACGAAGATCGTTGTTAATTCCGTCGTCGAGCAGAGCGCGCAAAATAACGTGATAACACCGGTAAAAAGCGAGGTAAATCGCGAGATGACGACTCAAAATATAGCTAATTATAGTCGTCATTATACGCGCCGAATAGTATATGCTAATTTTATTTTATGTTTTTATTTTTTTGGTTTCTCTCGTTCGACGAGTTTAGAATGCAAAAAAACACGTGGAAGTTGCGACGCAGAGCGCTATTATGTCTTCGGTAATTCAAGTTCGCGCTAACAGCGATATACCCGGAGTAAAAAATAACTTAGCTGAACCGGAATACGACTTCCTTTCCAAACAGCCGACCGAAGTAATAGACGAAACTTATAAGGTATGAAAAAAACTCGTACGAGAATTGAAAGTATATATCGAAAAAAAAAAAAAAAAAAAAAAAAAAACTACACGATTGACTCAATAAAACGACCGCGTAAATGGTGTCAACGGCGTATTTTTTTATTTTAATTTACATTCTTAGAATTTTATACAAATTTTAAACAACGGCATGAAACGCCGCAAATTTAATTTTCAAAATTGTAAGAATGGAAGTCATATTGAAATTTTGTTGTTTTATCGAATCAATTACGGGTTTTTTTTTCTTTTTTTTTTATACCCAATTATAGTAACGGCTTACACGAGGCTATTGATCGCAGTTACGCATTGTAACGCATTTGTAACAACGTACACGGCGAATCATTCGGAAATTAGGATTCCATTCTCGCAGGAAAAAGATTGTCCCGCGAGTGCGAATTATCACGCATGCCGCTCACGCCTCTTTGTCATTCTCATCTCGAATCTCGTGAGAACGAACGACGCCTCGCGCCTTGTCTCAAAGAACCGCGAATTCCGCGAAACTCCCCTCGAGTTAATTTATCGCGGAGCACGTATTGCGAAACTTTGCGTTCGTGTCAACACGCCGACTGTGGACCGCGGAGAACTTTTTTCTTCTTTTTACTCCGTAAACAACTTTTCGCGAGTTCGAATGAGCAGAGAGGCCCCCCGTTCTGCGGGATGGAAATAAATTGCAAGAGTAATCTAGTTGGGATTTTGCGTCGCTATCAGTTATAATATTTCCGCGACGATGAGTTTAAGGAAAAGCAATAATACCGCGTAAAATAAAAAATTCGTAACACATTTCCAAATATCAAAAGCTTTTTATTCGTACGAAAAAACGAAACTTTGTTTTTTTTTAATACTACGGATCTATTTTTCAATTTTTCAATTTCTTAATAAAATATTTCAAAAAATTTGAAAGATCTTTTAAATTTCGTGACTCGTCGTCGAAAAGCTGTCTTCGATCTATTTTTTTCCGAGCCACGAATCCGCGGCTCATTTTAATTTCAGCTCATCCTTTTACACAAAAAACTCGTTTCCGAAGTAAAAAAAAAAACACTATTTCCCACCGTTACGAGACTAAAATTATACATGAATAAATATAGAGGAACTCGTGATTGATGTCTGTTTCGCGGGTTCATTCATGAGAGATTACCCTTACGATATTTGAATTATTACGGAGAAGATAGCGTATAGAAGATCTACTACATCGGATGTCCCGTAGATGATATCTCGCGTGGAAGCTCTTTCCTATTACATTATACTTCAGCAATACTCGTAGTTGTATCCCTCTTGTTTGTACGTTCTCACGCTTTCCCGTACGAGAACTGTACGCTCGACGAGTCGACAGCTTAAAGGATGCGTCCTCGCGTTCACTTTGTTAACCGCGACTGTACGGAGATCCCACGCTAGCGCACGATTCTTCGCATGAAGAATCCACGATGCTCTGCCGCCTTAGGCGATGACAATTCATTTCACCGATTGCCTTATACTTTTCCCTTCGTACTTCTCTGAGTATTTGTAATAAGCTTGATGAGCATAAATTGCTTGTATTCAGGTGATCAATTTGAGACCGTCGTCGAAGCCTCCGGCGAAGCACAGGCCATCGCCGAAAAAGGAGAAGGAAAATCCAACCGGACTGGTTACCAGACTCGGCGGTACCATCGTAAAGGATGGATTAACAACGGTTCACGAGACAAGTGTTATCGGTACATACATTAACGGAAAGTACGCTCAGGTCTTGCAGAGTACATCGAGAATCGTAAAAGGTGCCGGAACTCCGTCAATTCCGGAAGGAAAAATTCGTCCGTCGAGTACCCAGAGAATCCTGAAGACAATCGGGCCGCAGCACGGCAAGTTGAAGCCGCAACTCGAACCAACGCCGACCCATCATCAGGAAGAATCGTCCCTACCACTCGAAGGTCTCTTCGCTGCACCTCCGGGTTCGTAAATCTCATATATTTCCTGCTATTATCTCATATCTTCCTATGATTCTCGCTAATGAAGGAACGCGTACGCGACGCGGAAACTGAAAACTTAGAAAGTCGGATGTTACGTGCGCAAACACATTGTACTTGTTGTTTGACGTTGAAACGTTTTTTTTCTCCTTGTGTCGTTCGTCAGGCCCGGTAAGAACAACGAGGCGACACTCGGGTAATCATCAGGCACGTCCCAAGTTCCGGAACAAAATCACCGACGACGTAGACAGCAATGAAACGCCGCAGCAAGCGCAACAGCCGAGAAATATTGGGAAAAATCGTCCGGCCAATGCGAGGCCCGGTTACAAGTCAGTATTAGCGAGTTGATAAAAATAAAACGACAATAATTAACTATTAATTATTAATAATTAATAAAAATATATAATAATAGGAATCGGCCGATCACCACGACGACCGAAGGTCCTCCGACGACGCGTCGAAGAAGCAGCTTCAGACCCAACAACAATCAGCCGTCTCTTCCGACAAAGTCGATCAAAACGAGACCCGACGCATCGTCACCGTCGTTGAATCCGGTGCCGAAGGTAAAGCTCCCGCGGACCCAGGGTCGTTGGTCCTACAAGACGACCCCTAAGCCGAGAATCGCGATTCGAAAGCAGGTAGACGACGACGAACGTTCGCCATCGACGCAGGAGAATTCTCTGAGAACCAACGATGCCGCCTCGACACCGCTGACCACCGGCGGCTCCGAGGAGCGAAGTCTCTCAACACCGCCGACCAGTCAACGAAAGATTCAGGAAGCGTCGTTCGACGACGAATTGGATCCGAGCGAAACGGAGGAAGTATCGATCGTTCAGGAGCAACAGCAACAACAATCGCCGCAACAACAGTCGCAGCAGCAAGCAGCCGAGCAAATACTTCCGGTCGAAACTCTTAACGTCGAAATCTCAACTCCCGCGGATTTCGACGACATTTACTTCGAAATTGCGACGATAAAGTCGCCGTATACATTCCAAGTAAGTTAGAGTTGTCATTCGTTATATTTATTATCATCGTGTCTCGATTTTGCTTTCTCTTGAGTCCTCTCGACTTTCATAATCCTATATAGCGACAGCGATCTTCGCCGTAAGATCTAATCGTGAATAAAAAGATTCCGGTCAATCGGTCTAACAAAAGCGGTTTTTCAACTTTTACTTCGATTCCACAGCCTCGTTGGGATGTGAATTTTTTATTTACATTTTTTCCAGGTCGGTACAATGAGAAACACGCGTTACGTGACAGTGACGTCGACGATGAAGAAGACATTCGCAACTGCCGAGGTACCGAGTCCAAGCGCAAGTCCCAGCGTTACTCCGACGGAACCATTGACCGAAAACATTCTCGTTAATACCGGAGCCGCTTACGAGTCGAGTTTGCCTCTCGATTCGTCGATCGCCACGCTGCCAGCGATAACCCTCGAGTCCGGTCAGGCGACGCCTCCTCTCGAAACTCTGACGGAAACCTTTTCAACGACGCAAACTCTACTGAAGACTCACATGTTGCCCGTTGTTTCCGGTGGCAATACGACGAGACTGACCCTCGTACAGACCTACAACATCGCTCGCGTTGTCACGGCAACGAAAACTCTCCCGCCAATGGAAATATATCAATTCATTCCGAGTAAAACGCTCAACGAATTTAATTCTAAGCTCGACGAGGCCGGAAGCGAACTTCACTTGGAACTCGATTTCGGTGACGACGAACGCGACGACGAAGATGTTCCGAAACGCGTCGTAGCGCCGAACTCCAACGACGGCGATTCGGATCTCGATATCTTTAGACATCAATCATCGTCGGCGTCCAAAGCGAAACAGGAACAGACGAATCATGCGAACCCCGAGGCGCAACTGACGCCCGAGCAGATACAACAGTTGACTCTTCTCAAGTACTTCGGTCCACCGCCAGCACAGCCACAGGTTATTACAACGTCGAGGCCGGTGATCGTTCTGGAGACTGTTTACGAGTCGCATGTTATACCATTGGTGAACGGCGGAAATACCATATATTCGACAATCTCCAGACCGGTCGCTACCGTACCGAGGACCTCCTACGAGTACGGAACTTCGACTATAGCTCCGATTATTCCGCAGCAGCAAGTGCCACAGGTGCCACAGATACCGCAGCTGTATCCGCAACAACAGCCGCAGTTCACGGTCACCAGTGCTCCGCTCGTTACTCAGACCCTCGCCACCGTCTCGGAGTCCAGAGTATTGAAACTGACCTTTGGCGCTAAAACGGCGTACACCACCCTCTTCTCTACGAGAGTCGTCCCCACCGATATTACAACTTACGTCACGTCGACGGTGCCACTGCAACCGACGATTCAACCGTTTCCCGGTTACTATCCACCGCCCGTTGGTTATCCTCCGTTCCCGTATGTTGGATAAAATTCTAAAGAAGTAAAACTCGTTAAAAAAAATCCTCGGAGACACCGAAACCGATGTCTTACGGTGCTGCAATCGTTAAAAAAAAATGTCACGCCGAAGCATGTCGAGTCTTATGGATCATCGGAGAAAAATTGTCAAATTCTTCGTTTTTGCGTACGCGATGCAAAAATTGTGAATTCCTTCGATGGCCATAATCAGGAATAAGAGGCTCTCGATGTTTTGTTTTTCACCGACCTTTCTCGATATTCCTCGTGCGACTCGTTTATTTTGTCATTTTTTTTTTTTTTTTCATTACCGTGCGTAATTTCGACGCTTAATCATGATGCCAGTTTTTAACGAGATTTCTAGAGGGAAAGGCGATTGAGGCGGAAGTCGGAGCTGTCAGCGGCTAATTGAATACGCTCGGCACATTATTAACGCGACGGGGGCGGTTGTGGAGCATTAATCGCGCGCCTTCATTCCAACTCGACAGTCCCGAGGCGCGTATTATTATTATTATATTGTAAATAAATTATTCGATATCTATGTATACTATTGTCTATCTATTATTATTATTATTATGTATACTGCGTATGAATCATTTTGTAAATAAAAAATAAAACAAACTTACCGGAGTGTAAAAAAAAAACAAACAAACAAACAAAAAAAACTGGAAAGTATCAATCACCGTCCCGACATTCATGTCGAAATGTTACGGCTAATTGGCGCAGCTGTCTTCGACTAATGATCTATATATCGGAATGTAGTTCCGCAGAGATGTCGGCACTTGTAGTCTCGAAATCTCGTCTTTGTACTTCAATATCTCTACGAGCTTTAAATATTTTTACCACGTCATGGTATTTACTTATGAGATAATTTATTTCAGGTATCGCGTATAAATAGCTTTATGGTAAAAGATTAATTATTATCATTCGGACGAATTGGTTTGACAAATCGATGCAAATATGCTTCAGAAATGACATGAATAACACTTGAAAAAATAAGAGGAATGTATCAAAATTATGAAAGTTATTTATGTTTTTTTTTTTTTTGTCGCGATGATTTATAATACTTCTATGCTTGTCGTAGCTAATTATTAATCCGAGAATACCACACATATTTTTGGTCGTCTTTAACGACAAAAATCAATATTTTCATATTCGCTTGTAGTAAAATCGAAATAACGTGTGAGGAATTTTTTTTTTTTTTTTTCGTAATTTTCTGAAAATTACTCTCGAAGTTCGCCAGAGCCATGTGTGGTGTTTTAGGACTAATATTTCAAACTTATTCGTTAGTGTAACTCTAAAAATCGTATGTTTTTTCGCGTTGATAGTACATTTCCAATGACTAACGCTTGAAAATCGCGGCTTCCTCTTCTTTTTGTTTTGCTTGTACCAAGACAAGGGAGAGTACTGCAAGAATCACCTGGAAAGGAGAAAGAGATGTTATATCGCAAGTAACGTTGATTCATCGGGAGGATTGGTTTGCTATTTTTCTAACTGCCAAAGCGAGCTGTTGCTCCTGTCCGCTTCGTGGGAATCTTTCGTTATTTGACGATAGAGATTGCAAACGAGAGACACACGGGGTATCGTACAGTAAGCAAATCCTATGCAATAACGCGTTCAATAGCGCGGAGAACGGAGAAGCAATGTCCTTTAAGTCGATTGGCTGTTCGAACGGTATCACAAAGTTCACACGAGTGGAAGGAGGGGATGTGCGCGAAAGAAAGGATATGCAATCACTCGATGAAACTACGCGGATGAATGAGTTAATTTAAGATATAATATGAAAGATCCGCTTACGTGAAGCATGCAGAGAGACAAAGCGACACCCGCGAGCCATCCGGATCGCGCCTCCAAAAACCAAGTGAACTCTTCGACGCAGCCGTGAAAAAATGCGTTTCCGGTTACGGTATCGCGGCACTCGTTTGGCAGGGGTTTCAGAAGATTCAGATAATCCATTGGTCCCTCAGCACCGCAACAACCCATCTGACAACATTTTTTCAATGATTTTTATGGTCTAATATTTGTATTTTATACATTTTTTATGGTATGAAAAAATGTCATAATCAATGATGATTTTTTTGTTTTATTTTCTTTTAAATGATGAATAAATGAATAACTGGTCTTTTTAATTAAAAATTTTATTCTATTTTATCGATGCCGCCGGCATGAATAAGTTATACGTATTGCTCACATTTTCTTGAACTATTCTGAGAATCTCCGCTGCCTTTTCATGCTGAGAGTTGCTGATTAGCGCTGTCATCGATCTCTTGATTAACGGCTGTATTTGACTGTCGTAAGTCGAATAGTCGAGCAGCACAGCCGATCCTGCGAGTCCGAGAACGAAGCACAAGGCTTGGAGTCCAATATACTAAAAAAAAAACAGTAATAACGAAATTTCGGCATTGTCGCGGGATGTTTGCACAATTTGTTGTGTCTGAATCCGATAAGTTTGGTATTCGGAGTGCGTGAAAAAAATGCATTGTTTTAACACCGTTCGGAATCGTCGAGTCGGGATAATTGTATTGTCGTGTACTCACCACGTATAGTGCCATAACGTGTTCCATTAGGGCCGCGGCACAACCGATGAAAGCGATGACCATGACGAGGATCGAGGTCACGATCAAAATATAGATTCCCGAATAGAACTCCGATATATCGAGAAATTCAACCCATTCGGCAAATCCGGGCTCCATTCGGAACCATACAGACAGACCAAACATTCCTGCGCCGAGAATCTGATCGAAATTAAATAATAGAACTTTTACGCATAGCTGAAATTCTTTGGAAATAACTAACCAAACCCGTGCCCCGCATGCAACGATTTATTAATCATCGGGTAGTAAGATTCGCATCGTGAGTCATTAATCTCACGTGGAATCTGCGATAAGCGTTACGTAGATACAATATATTTTTTTTATTGACTATTCTATATTTAAGTCAACAACGAATCGTGTTATAGTGAACCGAACAACAATTGGTTTGTTAATTAGTTTATTATGAGTGAACTACACGAGCAACGAGGAGTTCAGACGGGATTAATCGTTTTCAAAACTCACCCATATAACGGCGTTGAAACAAAATATCGTGTATTTGATACATCCAATTTGTCGCTCAAGTCTCGCAGACTCGACACCTTGGCTCTTTAAAACCATCTTTGATCTAACTAGCAAAATCGAACGAAGAACGACACTGCGATTAGCTGACTTCGCGTAACTCTGTCGCAATGAAATAAAACTGTAATACACCGATGATGGACACGATTTGTAAGCGAGCTGTAATGCGCGACGATGACGAGGATGGCGAACAGGTACAACGGCGCTGGGCCACCACAATGTACCTCTTTATCTTCGACAAATATGAGATAAGTGGATAAGCACGCCCTAGATGCGCGCTCACCATTCGCCACAGCATTCTTCGTATGTTATATCGATCAGTGATTCATTTTTTCGTATAGTTCCCAACTCTCCGGCTTCAAACTCTTCCGGATCTAAATAATTGTCTCCGATATACATTTATCGAGTATATCTTCAAACGAATCGTTCGATGGGTTCATCCGGGAGGATCGACCCGCGGTTCTATTCTTCAATAAATCTGTGATGTCGTCGAGCACATTGTCTTCGCGAAGAAGCTACGATATAAGGCTCTATACTCTATGCAAAAAATAACTTATAGTCTGGCTCGCGATAACTGTATCAGCGGTACGAACATTATTGTCCGATATAATTGTTCTCAGCAAAGAACTTCGTAGCAATTCTTGGTTAATATAAAAGAGTCAACAGAAAAATCATATGCAATCGAGTCAAAATTCGTTAAGCAGCGTTCTACGTCTAAATTTTACAGAACGCAGAGCATCACAGCAAAACTAATGTACCAGATATAGTTTTTATCTCGGTGTATGGTTTTTTTTGTAGCGCTACGCAATCCCTTTTGAAGAGATATATGAGCCAAGACGAGCATATATAGGCCACACGCGTAGAACGGCTGGACGTAGAACAGCCGGTGAACGCTTTGCTACCCTCGGCCCTCGCGCGCCTTTTTATCACTCTCTTTTTCGACCGCTGCCCTCAGCTGTACTTCTATTCTCATACAGACGACATACGATTTCTATCCATACATAGCGCGCGTATCTACTTTGCTAGTATGTAGCAGAGGCATAAGCAGACAGGCACGACGGCTACTACATATATGGATGCATAATGCTACGTGTAGAAAATGCAGGCGTAACAGTGTTTGTCGCGTTTCGTTGAAGAGAGCCCGCGAGTGGGGGAGTGGCGGCAACGCCGGCAGCGGAGAAGACTTCTGATGATGTGGAAGCTGCCCGCCGCTGCTGCTAAACCCCGGACACCAGAAAACTCGCATCTCCGTAAAATAACTCTCGCATTCGCAACACTTCGTACGTTTTTTTAAATAGTTTTTCATTTCATCGACAATTTTTTGCGACGCTGTCAAAACGTAGTACGTTGAATCGCGACGTTTTCTTATCACCGTCGAGCGACCCGAGGAATTCATCACTCTAAAAATTATTCTAAAAATCAAACATCCTAGAGTTTGAAGTATGTTGGGAACGACGTTCGTCGTTAGTTTGCTCATCGCCGGGGTCGTCGTCGGGGCAATTCCGAAACCGGAGGATAACGATGCGGTACCCAAAATACGAACATTGGAAAAGGTTTGACGTTCAACAGTTACATTCCACATACACTGCTCTCGTTATCATTCAAATTTCAACTCGAGCAGAAACATTGAGTATTGTGCTATTTTTACTTTGCGTATCGGGAGCCTTTGTTATTGTTATTTGCTTGTCACAGCTTGAAATTTTATAACCTCTCGCGATTAATTTAACGTTCTCGATGTTTTTTTTTTCGATTTATCGCTCGGCAACAATGACGAATCGTTTCATTTATTTTAGGATCTCAGCGAACAAGAGCATTTTATAAATTCCGAACACAATCCCAACTATGATCACGAAGCGTTTCTTGGCGAAGATGCCAAAACCTTCGACCAATTGACACCTGAAGAGAGCACCAGGAGACTCGGAATAATAGTCGACAAGATAGATCAGGACAATGACAGTTTCATCACGCAGGAGGAACTCAAAGATTGGATAAAATACACGCAGCGCAGATATATCAGAGATGACGTAGAGCGTCAGTGGAAATCTCACAATCCGGATGACGAGGAAAAGTTACCGTGGTCCAAGTACAAGTCGATGGTTTATGGATTTATGGACAACAATGATACAGACGACGATGAAAATCCCGAGGACGACACTTTTTCATATGCAGTAATGCTGAAGCGCGATCGCAGAAGGTGGTCTGTTGCTGATAAGGACGGCGACGACTCTCTCAATAAGGATGAATTTACCGCTTTCCTTCATCCTGAAGAGACGGAACACATGAGAGACGTCGTTGTTTTGGAAACTATGGAAGACATTGATAAGGATGGTGATGGAAAAATTTCGTTGGCAGAGTATATCGGTAATTTTTTTTTATTAGGTTTTAATTGAAATTGGTTATTTTTTTTTTTGCGATTTAAAATTTTTTTTTTATTATTGCATTATTTTTATTATTGGGTTGTGTTGCAGATTTAAAAAAAAAGGGATTTATTGTACTCATTTGTGATTTGTTATGTAACGTAAAGGAGAAGTCCGTAAAATATATTATTATTATTAAGATTATTATTATATGAAAAGAATAATTAATGTTGTCAACGATTTTTTTCAGGCGATATGTACAGAGGCGGCGACGACGAGGAGGAACCCGAATGGGTGAAAAATGAGAAGGAACAATTCTCGTCCTACAGAGATAAAGATAAGGATGGTTTCATGGATAACGAAGAGGTACATAGAGTTTTCTTTTTTCTATCATTCATTTGTTTAAGACCACTTAGATGCCGGCTAAGTGGAATTACTCTGAAAATGAAGTGTACGGACCGAAATTAGATTTTTATAAAAGATTTGATGATTAATCACGTTACTCTTTCAACAGGTAAAGAATTGGATAATTCCCGCCGACTTCGATCATGCGGAGGCTGAGGCTCGTCACTTGATCTACGAAGCGGACACAGATGCCGATCAGAAGCTTACCAAGGACGAGATTCTCGAGAAATACGACATTTTCGTTGGTTCGCAGGCAACGGACTTTGGCGAGGCGCTCGCGAGGCACGATGAATTCTAAGACAACAAAAGCAAAAACCAACAAAAAAAAGAACCTATTTTCTCATCCATTTAGCTTTAACGTAAATGAAATTTCATATATTATATATATTTATGATAATTGCTTAATTACGATACGAAACGGTAATCTCGAAGCTTAAAGTGTAGACGTGTTTTGTTTTTTTTTTTTTTTTTTTCCTTTAATGCCCAAATGCTATATTTATCGACCTCTGTGTTCATGTAGAATATCAATTGTACGGACCTATTCGTGTCTCTCTATAAATGATATACTTACGAGAATTATAAATGCATTTTATACCTAATTGAATAAATGTGCATATTTTATATTAGAAAAAAAAAAAAAACTTTCGTCATTGATTCTTGAATTTGGCGAATCGCTCGGGGATACGAGCGATGACGGCCGATATTTATCGAACGGTGCGGGATTAATAAGCCCGATTGATACGTTCACCGATAAAACTTATCGCAGTTCCATTTTTGTCGGATAAATGTTTGCTGCTCTACTATCAGATAGCGAGATACCTGATATCGTTATAGTGTTATGGACATCGGTCGACGAAAGCTCGATCATCGAACATGAGGCTCGTTTATTCGTTATTGATTCTTCTCGGATTAACATCGACGGTTTCGGGTACAAAATATTCTTATTCTCTCCACCAGCGACGTCGCTGCGCCTTAAATAATTTTTCATTTTTTCTTCATCAGCGTCTGTCGGAAGATGTTTTCAATTTACGTGGAACGTAAATAATCAGAATATAAGTGCAAAATGCGCGAGTGAAGAAATGAAAAACAGACCATGCATACTTCCAGTCGTTTTCACAGGTGCAATTTATCTTATCGTATATCAATACTTTGTTCATATTATTCGGTAGTGGAGTTCGAAATATTGGTTTTTTTATCGATCGCAGAGGATAACACACGACCAGACGTCAATGCTATCTGGGAACATGGAAATAGAACGGCATTTTCTTGTCCCATGACGAATACCTGTGTCAAATACAGTTATACCTACAACAACGCCGGTAAAGTCCACAATTTTTTTCAATTTTTTTTCTTTTTTGCATAAAACCGTTTTCGTCGACTAACAAAAAAAAAAAATTAAATTGGTTTTTTTTTTAATAAAAATTTTACAGTCGAGCACCTCGCCTATTTCTGCGGAAAAGTTACGGAGAATAACGAGACCGCGATAAAATCGGGATGTTTTTCGTCAAAGGTAGAAATTTTCAATTTTTTCAACCAAAACGCAAATCGTTTCAAATTGTGTTATAAACATTTTTTCAATTGAAATTAATGTTTCAGGACGGCGGTTACACCATAGAAGTCTGCGCCTGTCTGACGCAGGGTGACAATAGTACCTTTCCTTGCAACTCAGCGAACGTCGCATATATCTCGATGAGTCTCTCGATCGTTTTAGCTTCGATATCGATGATGAGTGATAACAGATTTTCCCGAAGATTCTATGTACAATGATTGTGAGTCACTGATATCAGCTGTAAATGACTTCATTTGAAATGATACAATGCAAAAAATTAATTAGACAATTAGAAACGGAGAAGCGCTCCGTTAGCATAACTTTGAACTGTGAAAATTCCACGAATTGATCTTCTACACCCGTTTCCTAAATCATAAAAAATGAATGTTAAAAATCGCTATTAATTCGATTATTTAATACATTCTTTATAAAAAAATACAAGATTTTCTTCGTAGATGTATAATCGCATCAAGCGATTTTGGAACGGATAAGAATAATCCGCAATAACATAACATCGGTTAGCGAAAGCGAACATTTTCGAAAGTCCTGGTAGTCGGTATCTCAAGACGTCCAAGAAAGTCAGTGACCGGCGTTGCACCACGCGAATGCATTATCGAATATTCTTTGCCACGGTGAGCGTTCGTTTGTCCAGTTCAACGGTGTATAAGGCCACTGCCACGTTTGAGTGCATCTCTCGGGATGCGGCATCATTGCCAAGTGTCGACCGTTCGCTGAACATATTGCCGCGATACCGTCTGTAAGAATACGCAATTTAAATGATTAAAAGTAAAATTCGAATGAAACAAAAATGTTAAGTAAAAAAAAATAAAAAGATTGAAAACGTAATGCTCACCAATGCTGCCATTGGGATTGAGAGGATACTTTTCGGTTACATTTCCGAAGTCATCTGTGTATTTAATCGCGAGACAGTTTTGTCTTCCCAGTTCATTCAGAATCTTTTCGTTACGGAACGTAAATCTTCCTTCGCCATGAGCGATCCAAACGCCCATAACGCTGTTTTCCATGCCTTGCAGCATTATCGCCGGTGATTTCGATATCTTTATCGTTGTCCATCGGCACTCGAATCTCTCGGATTTGTTGTGATCGAGTACCACATTGGTGCGATGCTCTTCTTTTCCTGAATTTTTATGAATTTTTGTTATTCGAATCGTAACGTGTATCGCGTTATGGAGAATATGATAAATAATACAGTAGTTCGCTTACCTTTGCCACTGGTATTGAGATCTCCTCCGATCCATCCTAAAAGACTCATCAATTGGCATCCATTGCAAACTCCCAAACTGAATGTGTTTTCCCGATCAAAGAAGTTCTGCAGCTGCTTACGAAGCGAGGGATGGAACAAGAGACTCGCCGCCCAGCCTTTCGCGGATCCCAGAACATCTGAAATAAAATTTAAAAAACTCTTAATAAAGAAATAGAATCATCGATCGAAAATAAATAAAATAGCAATAAAACATCGAAAGGAAGTGAATTTTTTTTCCGATAAATAATAGATAAATAATGGAACCAGTCGTACCGGCGTAACTGAAACCTCCGGGGAATATTACCCCGCGGAATTTATCCAAATTGATGTCATTCGACAACAGATCCTGCATCGTCACATCCCAAACTTGGAAACCCGCTTGCGCGAGTGAAGCTGCCATTTCACGATCGCCGTTTATTCCCTCTTCGCGTATAACTGCGACTCTTACTTCCGCTGTTATATTAAAAAAAAAAAAAAAAGTTAATGAAGGCGAATTACTGTGTTTTTCGTTACTTTCTGCGAAATAATTTGACGAAAATATTACGTACGAGTTAAATTCTTAGCGAGGCGCGCGATCGGCGTGACGTCGGGATCGAAAGTTAATTTGTAAACCGGAGTAGTTCTGTCTTTGAAACCATTGTACTCTTCCTCGGCGCACTCGATATTAGTTTGCCGACGTTCGAGTTGATAACTCGTCTCTTCCCATATTTTCATCAGCGGAAGTACCGTGGAGCTCAAGAGGTACTTTCCGTTTACCGTTACATCAACCTGCGCGAAAAAAAATCGATCAGCATAATAGTCACCATTTGCGAAATAGATATGAAGATTAGAGACGATTTTACCTTTGATTGCAATCCAATTCCACGGGATTTACCGATCGGATAGACCGGTGCATCGAATCGTTCAAAAGTCTTCAGTACATAATTAAGATCGCGTTGATGTATCTCGAGCACCCAACCAACTTCCTCGGCAAACAGAATTTCAATGGGAGAACCAGATTTGTGTGCGACATCGACGTCGATACCGGATATTCCACCAAAAGCCATTTCCAAGAGACACGTTATCAGACCGCCGTCGCTAACGTCGTGACCGGCTAATATTTTTTTCTCTGCAAGATAATTAATAAATAATTGTTATTTTTCATCCGCTATAAAGATATTGAAAGCCAAAATTATGAAAAAAAATGCCATCTACCGGCTAACAGTGATTGCGTTGCTGCGAAAGCATTTTTAACGAGATTCGGATTCTCAACGTCGGGACAAGAGTCGCCGAGCTGTTGATAAACTTGCGCGAGAGCTGTGCCGCCGATGCGGCTTTTGTCCTTCGAGAGATCGACGAAAAGAAGACACCCTTCCTGTCCCAAAGCCGGAGCCTTCAGATCGGGAGTAACTACCTGTGGTACACGAGATTACGGAACAATAAGACTGAGAATCTCATTAATTGGGTCACAAATTTTTACGAACAATTCGAGAAACTTACGAGTCTTATGTCGGGACACGGCGCGTACGACGAGACAACCAAAGTTCCGGGAGCCTTGACAACGTCTTTCCCTATTCTCGCTGCCATACTTAGAGAATCTTTGCCACCGTCGATCGCGATACCGTATTCCTTCATGATGGAACACATGGCTTCGCATGCCTCGTAGAGCGCTGCACCTTCGCCCGGTAATTTTGCTGCCCACATCCAGTTTCCGCTGCATTTAACGTCCTGGAAGCGTTGATTCGTTATTACCATCGGTTTATTAATGAAGTTTTTTATGCATTATCGACAATGAAATAAAAAAAGTACCGTTTTACCTTCAAATCGGAGATTTTGGCAAAAACGAGATTAGTCAACGACTCGGTGACGGTCATCCGAGCGCCCGCAGCGACGTTAACCAGACCTTTTATCGGTTGTTCGCCTATCGAGGTTGCCGTGCCGACCTAAGGAAGAAAATCATTGCGGCATCATTACGGTATCGCTGAATCATTCATTATCGTTGATCATTAATAGTCATTGATTATTGTTGATAATCATTAATAATCATAGATCATCATCTATCTTTAATAATTATTCATTATTGTTGATAATTAATAATCATTGATTATCATAAATCATTAATAATCAACGACTTATCGTCGATTAGCGAAAAATAATGAAGTTCGTGACTTACGGTTGAAAACTGCGAAATAGCTGTAACCGCTACATCGGCAAGCGGTGTGTGTAATGGTCCGACGCACTGTTGCTGCGCGATAAGACCGGTAACGCATCGGTCAACCTTGTTCGTCAAATATCGTTTACTCGCAACGGATGGAAGTCGAAGAACTCTGTCGAGAGCCTCTTGCAGAGTCAACATACTCGGTAAACTGATAGGTCTCGTCGCGACGGTCGCTCGCTTTAGATCGAAAGTCTGTAGAAATTGTTTAGCATCGTTTTACAAGTGAAAAAAAAAAAAAAAAAAAAAAAAACAAAAAGAAATTGACGAATAATGAATTAATAACGTGGCAAACCTTCTGTGGCATTTTTCCGAGAACGAGTTCGAGTTCAAGATCGACAGGATGTCGGATATTTTTATCCTCCGTACCATTCAGATACTTCGTAGGATCGCAGCTCTCCTCTTCCGACAGAACGATTTTTCCGGAACCGGTTACAGTGCCGACAAAGTTTATCGGACATTTTTCACGATTGGCTATTCTCTTCAACTGAAGAGCATCGTCGGGTTTGCAGAGTATCGCATCGTTTTCCTGATACTCTGCGCCCCAAAGTTCCATCGTACTTATGCTTTCGTCTCCGAGATCGAATTTCTTCGTGAATATTACCGCCCCCGCGGGTTCAACGATCTCTTTCAATACGTTTCCTGCGGCAAATGTCATACGTTTTATCTCGTATTCAAAATCGATCGGTGGATGTTAAATGAAAAAAAAAAAAAATGTATCGAATTCTTATCGTACCATTGCCGCCGGCACCTTGATCGTGGATACTTAAAATCGGATTCTTCTCTCCCATTTCGGTACACGCGCGAACCAATCTATTCAGCTTTTGCTCCATTTCCGCATCGCCACGCTGCACGGCCCCGAAATCGAGCTCCGATTTATTATCGCCTTGTACCTAGTTATACATTTTTTTTATTATAACTGTAATCGATTCTCGATAAAAAAAAAAAAAAAAAAAAATTAGCGGCTTAAATGAGTTTATTGTTCAAATCACCTCGACGGAACTTGCGGAACCGCCACCCACGCCGATTCGGTACACAGGGCCACCAATTTTTATCACCTCCATTCCTGCAACGATAAATCGACGAGATTCGGTCAATCAACTGTTTTCTTCACTGTGATGAGACTGCGATCGTTACGGATTTTATTAAATATAACTCACCTTTCTCGGGTAGTAATTTTTCCGTCATATCGGCGTCTACTGTTCCCAAACCTCCGCTGAACATAATTGGCTTAATCCATTCGCGACGCTCGCCGTTCGAATTCGTTAGACCGAAGGATCTCGCGAAACCCGAGATAACTGGTTCGCCGAATTTGTTACCGTAATCGGAGGCGCCGTTGCTCGCCTCTATTATTATATCCAGAGGCGATGCCATGTTGCTGGGGTACGGCGTGCCCTTTTCTTCCCATGGTAATTCGTAGTCTGTATCGAAAATAAATTATAAATAACGAAGAACGACTGGAAAGCAAAATAATAATCAATGATGGAAAGAAAAGTAACCGGGTATATGAAGATTTCCGACGGAATATCCGGCAGTTCCGGCGGTATAGTAACCTCCTCTGCCGACTCCTTGGATATCTCTTAGCCGTCCTCCCGTTCCGGTTGTAGCACCGCTGCGAGTGATTAACAATGAACCATTTTTGTATTTATCGAAGTTAATATATTTATTTAAAAAAAAACGAAAATAATGAAAGAAACTTAGATACCTGAATGGCGCAACACCCGTTGGAAAATTGTGTGTTTCAGCCGTGAATATGAGATGTTTCTTAAGTTTATCGAGATTAAACGGACTCGAGCGTTGAGGTTCGCTCGGCCGTAGAACCGTCGCCTCGAAACCCTCGATAGCGCTGCTGTTGTCCTTGAACTTGATAACGTTATTTTGATTGGAGCTCTTTTGCGTGTCCGTTATCATGTCGAACAGCGTTTCATCCTTTTTCACACCATCGACGATCATTGATCCACGGAAGAACCAGTGGCGACTGTGCTCGCTGTTCGATTGCGCGAGATCGAAGCACTCGACGCTCGTAGGATTTCGCTTCAATTTCGTTCCAAATAGTTCCGTATAGAAATCCAAATCCCAATTGTCGAAGGCGAGACCTTTATTGTAATTAGACAACACGGTCATAAGTTTTTTTTTTTGCTGATAATACGCGCGTAATTTTTATCGAATTAATCGAATTATCGAGCGAGTCGTACCCAACTTATCGTTAACGTCCTCGAGGGCTTTTCTTCCGTGTTTGAGAATATCAACTTCGAACCATTTTTCGGGACGGAAACCGTGGTCGAAGGACTCTATGGGTTTCAAGTAACGACACTCGGTCATCCGATCGTGCAGCACGTTAACGATCTGTAGGAACAACGAAAAAAATAACTTTCTTAAGGTTCTGCAACAGCTTTGTCATTTTTTAAATTTAAATTCAAAGATTTTTTTATTTGTATTAACGGATTGATAAAGTATTTTTGTAAAAGGCTAATATCGTAAGAAAAATATATAAATAACAATCATTTTTATTATTATTGTTAATAATAATGAAAATCTATAAAATAATTATTTGATTTATTACTTATTAATAAATAATAAATACAACAATAATAATAATAAATATTCAATAAATAATTATTGTATGGATGTTTTTTTAATTGATAAATTAATAAACAATTATAAAAAAATGATAAATCAAATAAATCTTTTAGCAATTTTTTTGCATCACAGTTGATTCCTTCATACTTACAGCTTCCTCTGTCTCCTTGCTGAGCGCTCCTTTGTACTTCACTAAATATCTCGTTCCCACTTCGACTCTACTGACTGCATTGACTCCGATTGATTTGAATATAGATACCGCATTGCTGGAGAAGGCTGTTGAGAAGTTCAATCTGTTTTTCCAAAGTAACATTAATATTAAATTTTTTTTTTTTTTAACACCAAAATAATAAAAAATTTTGATAAATTACCTCGGTCCAATTTCGATAATGAGATACGTCTCTCCGCTCTTATCTCCAATTTGGCTCAATACGCTTGATTCTGTTAAACTCTGAGATTCCAGTGGCGAACCGAGAGTCCAACGGATTATTTCAATATCTTCCTTCGTCAAATTTTTCTTACTTTCCACATAGTAACACAATTCTGTTTCCACGCCGGTCACAAGATTGGATTGTTGAACAACGGCATTGAATTTGTTGCTCAGTTGTCCAGCCAGTAGGCCAGGACTTTTGTAGAATCTCAGAATAGCCATGTCTTTGCAGAGGTGTGTACCTCTCCACACTCTTCGAAGTAATAACTTCAAAGAGAATAGAATTTAATTAAACGAAAATTCGATGAGAGAGTACGCGGTTCGAGAAGCAGACGAGGACTCGATGATTCAACCGAGTAACTCGTTTACCGAATCGCGCGATCGAATCTTTCACAAGACCCCTCTTGAACTACGGTGATGAAAGGGTCAACAAGTCGCTATCGTCACTTATCTCTCGGGGGGTCTTTGTAATAACGATGCAAAATAACGCGAAGTCTCGAAACGTGTTGCCCGATTTATTTCGTAATAATTATTTATCACGGAATTGCGACTTGTTTACTAATCGCGGTATAAAATTATTGTGAGATAAACGTCAACGATTTTCCATGTTACGTATGTACGAGGCGGATAAGAGGAATCACTGTGCGTAGTTATTTTTTCGCGTGCGATCAACAAGTAGCATCGCGTTCACGTGGGATTTGTGTATTAAAAAAACGTAAAGATCGATCGTGTACTCACCGAAAAGTCTGTAGTTTCCTTGAAAGATTGTATTATCCAGTTATTGTTTGAAAAATCGATTGTTTACGCGTATTATTGTCGCGAGATTACGACGCGCGGAGAAGAACACATGGGATCTAGCAGACGCCACGCCGGCACGAGCACTGTGGGTGCTTCGCGCGTTGCTCGATCATCGTAGGGGGCGGAAAGAATAAAAGAGGAGGGGGATAAGAGAGCGATAACCGGTCCACGATAGCTAAAATTTGCCGTTCGTCTAAACACAATGATCGATGAATCGCTACAATAATCTTTTCATTGCGCACAAAGGTTAAGAATAAATCGAAAGCTATGCGTACTAAGATACGAATATTTATTTAATCGAATTCGTCAATTATCTCACATTTTTCATAAATCAAATACGCTCTCGAAAACTAATGCGTTTATTCGCGGAAGATTAATAATTAATATATATTATTATGATACAATATTTATCCCAGAAAATCGTAATTCGAAACGTCTTCGAATTGTTGTGATTGTTGATTGCCAGGTGCCATTGGTCTCGCGGTCATTTGACCCCGAGGAGCGACCATCTGCTGTTGCATACCGAGTACCTGCTGTCTGTACTGTGGTTGCTGCTGTAATGCAAATAATTTCATTTGTTAGTTGAAATAAACGCTTTTTCAGAAAATCCGACACTCCTGTATTGATTTACCTGTTGCAAGAGATGCCGGAGGCCAAGATTGTTCGTCATAACGGGTCGCATCATTCGTTGGGGATTGGGTTGCTGAGCGGCTAACGCCACTGCTGCTGCAGCCGCAGCCGGATTAAGTCCTCGTTGAGCTTGTTGAGCCTGAAAATGAATTATTAGAATTATGTAAAAAAAAAAACAATCACGAACAGAGGAAAACCGAAAAAAAATTCTAATAAAAGTTGTAAAAGAAAACATCGAGATTTTACAATACGTTGTAGAAGCGATTTTTTAAGTTCCTCTAAGAGCGCCTAGACTCGGATTATTCCGAATTTCTTCGGGAAACATAATAACTTTCCCGGGTGCTCCATTTTTTTTACCTCATTTTTAGAAGCTTTGTAATTTTTTTCAGGACACTTTGCATCCAGAAAAGTCTCGTTAAAGATTATTATAAATCATTTAAAAAAATCGGTTAGAAATAACTTGCCTCGAGCTGTTGTTTGTACTGCATCTCTTGCTGCTGGGCCACTTCGAGGGTCTGTTGAATCTATCGCGACAAACATGCAGAAAAAAAAACAAATTTCTCATAATAGTATGCGGGATTTGTATGTTCACGCGAGCTATAGATATTATTGTAAAAAAGAGAACGATCATACATACACTCACTTCGATTTGAGATTTGTATTGTGCCTCTTGTTGCTGCGCGGCTTCGAGAGTTTGTCGCAATTGGTGAATCTTCATTAGATTCTGTTGTCTCGCCATTTCGATACCGTCGAAAGGCGGTCTCTGTTGTTGGGCCATCATAGCCGCTTGGTTTCCGTGTCCGATCTGTTGCTGTCCCATACCGCCCGGTTGCATATTCAATTGCACTGGCGGTCCGCCAGTTGGTCCGCCCAACGATTCTTGCGAATTCGCATTCGAGGAAACGACGTTTTGCGTTATTTGTCCGCCTCCCATTGCCATAGTGTTGGTCTGCGACATCAGTATGCCTCCCTGAGATATACCGGTCGTTGGCATTGAACCGGCGATGTTGTTGTTACCCGCGGCCCCTGCCTGAGGAAAGACCTATTCGTTCCCGACGTTACACACTCCGGCTAAGTCTCGTCACTATACTAATCTTCCTTCTCCACTAATCTCTCGATCTCAACGAGATATTGTCGATTTTTAGTTGTATTTTACCTGAGATTGTCTCATGATAGCCTGCGTGCTTTTCTGATGCTGAATAACTTTCCGAAGACGATCGACGAAGGCTGTTTGATCGTTGGGTATGAATCCAAGATACGCTCTCTTGTCGGCGGTGTATAAAAGAATCAGAACTTTTATGTCGCAAGTCGGAACCGCTGGTACCGAGGTAAAGTGCACGCATCCGGCCTGAAACGCGCATAAAAAAACATCGTATTTTAATTTTCAAGAAATTCTATTGTTACGACGAGAAAGTTGAATTGATACTTACGAAACCGGTGCTCATAACTTTCGTCAATGAATCGAGAGCCTCGCATGGAGTTGGATGAAAGAGAACGGATTTCGAATTCTTCAAATAAGCTCCACCAATGCTGCCGATTAATTGTTTCGGCATCAATTGCATTATCAATTTCTGTGGCCAAGAATCTGCTTTCCTAAAAAATAAAACAGACAAAATAAAGTAAAGAAGGTTCGCTTCTTTGATATTCGAATTGCTTCGATAGAAAACTAATTCACAAGAAGCATTAATTGTGAAGACCATCCGGGTGTCCAACCGCGAAACACAACAAAGTCTTACAATTCTGGTTCGCCGTCTTTCGAATTCACGGAAACGTGACAAGGAACTTGTCTCTGCTGTTTCTCCGCGGGATTCTTCGCTTTCTCAAGCCACTCGAGAATTCCTTGCCATATCATGGGACGGTCATTGCGATTCGGTGCCATTGGTTGCCCACTTACGTTGCCTCCACCCACGTTGCCCTGTTGAATTAAATCGCATACATTAATTCGCATTCTTCTTATCAAACATTTGTTTTAACTCCCACGGATACATCGCGCCACATCGGTAATGAATAATCGTACCTGCGGCTGATTGTGAGATTGTTGACTCACCGAGGGTCCCGTCGATCCCTGAGAGGCTGTAACGGTCTGTTGTCCTTGACTCGGCACCGATTGGCTAACACTCGACACGGCCAATTGGGAAGCCGCTTGACTCTGCGACGACTGCGGCTGCATACCCATCGAAGCTTGTTGAGCGTTTTGTTGCTGCTGAACCTGTTGTGCCTGTTGCGCCTGTTGTTGTTGTTGCTGCTGCTGCTGCTGCTGCTGTTGCTGTTGCTGTTGGGCAACTTGTTGCGCCTGTTGTTGTTGAGCGACTTGCTGCGCCTGTGCCTGTTGCGCCTGCGCCTGTTGTTGTTGCGCCTGCTGCTGGGCCTGTATTCGCAGCGATAGTTGAATCTGCTGCTGTTGAGTCAATTGTTGTTGTTGCGCCTGTTGTTGTTGCTGCTGTGTCTGTTGCTGTTGTGGATTTCCACCCATAACGTTGGTATTGCCTGCATAATAGGAATAAAAGTATTAAGTACAACTGCGAAAAGGCACGAGAAATGGATGTGAAACCATCGTTGATGAAGACTACACGTCGGTATTGAGACTTTCCTAAGAAGCGCTAAAATAAATAAATGAATTAATAACCAATCATAGAATTAAATAAAAATAAATGGAAGGGGAAGAAGATGACGGATAGAATGTTCGCGGAGAAAAAGAACTGCCGGGAAAAACAAAGAAATGTGAAGAAAGAATGAAAGCACAGATGTGAAAAGAGAAACAGAAAAAAGAGGAGTCGAAGAAAGAATTAAGAGAAAGCTAAAGGGTGCACTAGTGAAGTGGAGAAGAGTGGAATCAAAATGTACTGAGAAGAGGTTAGAATGAAAGAGAATGTTAAGCGGGAATGGCAGTAAGAGGAGTGAAAGAGATCGAGAAGAAAAATTAATCGATAGATAACAGATATCAGAGGTGTTGGGAAGAGATAATGAGGAGCCGAAAGACCACGAAAGGCGACGAAAGTTCCCGAGTCGAAGACTCCCATCTTACTTGCGCTCAGTTGATAATGAAAACTGTAATGTAATGCGGAGCGAAGGAGAGGCACTCGGAAACGTGTTTCACATCGCGTTAAGAACGCTTAGAATAAAATGTTTTTACATTAAAAGAAACCAATTGATTACCATCCATTCGTTGAGCGAAGGAAGCAACGTTGAGCCCAAGAGAGGATGGTGGCTGTGTCAACTGAGCTATCAGAGCGCTTCCTTGATTATTATTCTGTTGTACAGCACCCGGCGGCATGAACGGCGGTCTTATCCATCGAGGATGCGAGGGTCTCGCGCCTATACCACCGGGATGATAATTCGGCGGTGCGGTATGTTGAGGATTGAAAGGCGGTCGGTTAGTGTTCATCGGTACCGTCATCGACGGCGCTACCGGCTGATGCACCGAATTTATATTTTGCGGCGTTGAATTCCTGAACGTCGACCCCTGAGTCTGTTGCGGCTGCGGTATGCTTTGACTCGATTGATTCGTATTTGGACTATCGTGACTCTGCAACGGGGACAGAGGTATCTGCGCCGCGCTGGTATTCGTCGTGTGCACAACTGCGCCGCTGATACTCGGACTGACCGGACGCTCTTGCAAATTATAATTTCTCAGAAGCACCAAATGCCTCGGATCTTTCGCGTAATTCTTCGTTTGCGAGGACTGCAAGTCGCCGCCTGCCTTCTCGAAGAGTTTGAACAATGCCGGGATCTTGCGAGGCGACAGAATCGACAAACTTATGTTTCTCTGAAATTTTGTTTTTTTCCCATCAGAATCGATTGAATATTTTTGGAATAATATTCACGGGACGAGGCGTGAAATACGAATGTTGCATTACCTCTTGGAACATGCCGGCCAATTGATCCACCGTATGACCCGCAAATTTGTAAGATTCTTGAACAGCCGTTTGGTAGGGCGGTGAATTGCAGACTAAAATGCAATGCTTCTGAGAGGCTGTGTTTGGCTCGCGGCGTAATTGAAGATCGTCGAAACATTGCAATCCTGTCGCGAGGCCTTCGCCTATGTTTGCGTGAGACTCGCCCTTTCCGCCGACCATTCTAGAACAGGATAAATTTTTCTACATTCCGGCCAATGTATGCTTATTGTATTTAATATTAAATAATTTAAGTTATAGACGAGGCGAGCGGTCGCCAAAAAAAGGAGTCCAATCTAATTAACGTCGATAGAGTATAAATGGGAGAATTATTTTTGGTATTTAGAAACGTAATTTCTCTGGTAATTTTTCGATATTTTTGCAATTATGTTTGTTACGAATCCCCAAATGTCTGGATCCCTAAATAAATTAATTAATTAAATTCATTTTTCTTTCGAAAAACGTGAATATCTTGAAAATTAAATGAGCAAAATTCACTTTTTTCATACAAAAAACGGCGTATGCTTATTTTATTTTAAAAAATGGTAAATAAATTAATATAATTACTCCAGTCTGTCCAGTGAAAGCAGCAGTTTGTGAGGATTGGAATAAGGGCCAAGCGTGGAAGTGCAGGGTGAAGGTAGACAATCTGCCGCATGATAAACGACGATTCCATACAATGTTGTACTGTTCTGTAAAACAGATACAAATATAGTGAATAAATTTCGTTCGAATAAAGTTTTTGTTAGCGTCATTGATTTTGCAGAAAAATTAAATGAGATAAAAAAATTATATATAAAATTGTAATTAACAGGGTGTAAACATTTTTCAATTTACCTCGGATACATATTCTCTATCTTCTATACCTCCCTGACTGAAATATCTGTAAAAACAAATGTTTAATGAATAATTAATTACGAAAATCGTATCGGTAAGGCAGATGATTAATTTTGTCACTTACTCCAGCGTCGGTATCAGGTAATTTGTTTTCAAATCATTGAGATAAGCTCCATTGACGGCTGTTGCCTCGATGACAAATATTACATCGGCTTGAATTCCATGCTCCGTAGGACCAGCAACCATTTTCAGAACCTATCGTTCCTTAACTTCGTCTTAAACAATGATTTCCCACTTGTTATTGCATTGTCACATTTGATTGGCTTCTATTTTTAATCAACTTGTTTCTGTCGACACTGTCAAAGTTGTATCGATGCTCCAATTTTTCGTGACAGCTGTCAACGGGTTTCATGAGTAAATAACAATTGTAACCTCGGCGAACATTTACGTTTCGTCTGGCGGCGCGTAAACGATAATCGTGAAAACTCGTATTTTATCGACAATGGGAAACTCTGATCGAGAATAATTTAGTTAATTGATTTGTTGTTTGTATTTATTTCGTAACTCTGTCAATGTTTATTTGCGTGTTAAAAATATAAACATTAACGTAGTCGACACCGAGAAAAAATGACAAACGAAGTGTTTTCGTAAAGTCATCGTTTTGCGTACGATGCTATGATGTGCGTGTGCGACAGAGGCCCCAAAACGGGACAGCCGGTTTTAGTACGAAACAGATGGAGCTCGAATAAACCTCGCGACGCTGCATTACCGTGGTAGTTTGGTAACCTCGATGCCGTCGGTACAACACTCGGTCTAGCGAATTGTGGTTAATTTCCCAGTCTGTGCCTGTGTCGTGTTTGTATAATAGGTTACACTGTGACTCCGAAAATGACATTTGTACCTAGTAGATATTATTTATTCGTAACGAAATAAATTCGTTTAGTTATCGAGTTTGATTGATGCGCGCCCAAACTGCCCGGAAGGTTGACTATTATTTATTGATTCGTGTGAGGTTATGATAGGAAAATTGACTTTACTGTAATCCCCCCGTGGTCAATGTTTACTACTCCAACATTATTCGATCGTCAAACAGGTACGCACAACCATAATAACACGATTTTAGTTTTTTTTCACAATATACGACAGCACAAACGACTCTGTTTAGTCGAAAATTTCGCGGAAACATCTCGCAATCTGCTCGCTTGATTGGTGCTATTGACATTTATCAAGAACCCACAGCCAGCGATGACAAACTTCTTCGTTGCTTGTATCAATAGTTTTTGATGTTTCTTCAATGGTTTGCAAACATTGTACGTGTTCTCCGCAATCTTTGGATACTTTTGCATTACTTTAGCATTAAATAAGTGTTGCGGATTTCGAGTGCTTCGTTCCTTTTTCCAGTGACTATTAAAAAACACGATTGCGCAAGAAATTGAGTTTGCCGATGTTCGTCTTTGACTGGATTATTAATAAACAAACTTTGTTGCGCTGACTTTGTTGCAAACTTTAAAAATTACTCCAATTTTACAATTCTTGGTTTGCCATTTTGGAGCGCGCAATTTTTCGTAATTATTTCACAATTTTTTAATGAATTTCAGAATGTGACGAATCGCCGATATTATATGAACTATGACATTGCACGGTGCGATTGAAAAAGGGCCAAAATGATTGGCACAGCGTCAGCTTTGGAAGATGCCTGTTGGCAAGCTCAGGTATGCGACAAACTTTTCTTTTTTTTCTTATTTTTTCAATTTTTACTAAAACTATATAATTATTCCAATCCAGGATATGATAAATCAGATGTCGAGAGGCTGGCGGGAAGGGCAGAGCGCAAGTCTGACGGGCGGCGCGACAATGGCGGACAAAGCTTCGCCGTTGATCCAGAAAAAGGATCATCTCAATCAGTCGAGGCACAGTATACAATCCAAACTGACGAGACTGTACTTTGAGGAATTATCCAAAGTCCCTCACGCCACTCCCGACTCTGTTTTGGTACGTTTAACTCAATATTGCATTTCCCAATATTTGTAACGAATGGAAAACAGAAAAACAACGTTTTAACGATTCGGAAATTCTCAGAACAATCTCGAGAACGAGTGCGACCTGTTGGGCCGCCTGGTGCAACGAGAAGGACTGCACACATTGATAGTAAATCTCTATGCAGGCAACAAAGGATACTCATTAGCCGTAAGAAATAGGTAAAGTCATAAACCGGCTATTTTTCGTCATTCGAATTTATTTCCGATATTTAAACATTTCTTTCCATTACTTATACGATTGAATTTGTTGATTCAGCGATAAGGGTAGCCAGTTCGAGAAGGGAGGTGCGTTATTAGCGGAAACGCAATTGATGGGCTACGAACAGGGCGAACTGTTATCGTGTATCGACAACGGCCAGCTACCCGCTATGCTCGCCGAGCAACTCGAGCCGAACAATTCGCATTTGTTTTACGACGGTTGTATAATAGCCGAGGTTCGGGACTACCGTAAAGCCTTTCCTCACAACAAGGCTGAGGTGCATCACGTTCTTCTGAAACCGACGACTCAGGTAAATTCGCAAAAATGCTAAAAATCCTTAAAGTACCCAGTCGTACAACGGAGAGTTATCGGGGATGATAAACAATCGAAATGACAAACAGAGCGTACTATCGGACGTTTCAACGTTGACGAGCGACGGAGAGTGGAGTCACGAGGAACGATTGATGTTGGAGTCTCGCTTGGTCGCCGCTACTCAAGGACCTCTCTGTCTCGATCCGAATCCCGCGTCGAGTTTGGCTACCACTCGCCTGCGACAATCGAGATCATTGCTCACCGATCATCAGCTCATGCGTCAAGCCAAAAAGTTTTCGCAGGTGATACAACAATCGCCGATTATTCATTCGCACGGTTTTGTCGATTCTCGTTACCCATATTTTATTAACGCCCTGTTTCGTTAGGTGACGGTAAATCGAAAAAGGAAATTGGAACAATTAGCTCAGCCGGAGGGACTTACGATACAGGATCTAATGCAAAAATTGCGTGCCAAGAGAGGACTGCCAACAACCACTGCCTGTCCACCGCCTTCTCTCGTCAATCCACCTTTGCTTCCACCGAGCACGCCGATCGATGTCTTGAGGCAAGTTGCGCTCTCTCCCGTAATAAAAAATTCTTCAAAATTCTCTCATTAGGATAATAAAGAATATTTGATAAATAAATATTTCATATTAACGCTTACAGATACGCTAAAGCTTACGAGCGACCGCGGGAAACGAAAGACTGTTTGCCTCAACTTATAGAAGAATATATATTAGAGACTGAACGGGGCCAAGGGCGTGTTTATCACATAAAGCTCTCAATCCTACAAAGACCTTCCAATTCCGAGTACCTGGGAGAGCTTTATGTGGACAGAGATCACCGGGAAGGAGAAAGAAACGGATCTGCGTGCAGGTATAAAATTATTCAAAAATGGAAAAGGAAAAAAATATTATTAACATAAAAATATAAAAAATATATATTTTTAAATATATTTTAAAAATACATATACGTATTTTTTATATTTTTATTTATTTTTTTAAATATATATTTTTAATGTAAAATATTAATTACCACATCCCGGATATCTCATGTCTCACTTAAATCTTTCAAGATTCACATTGGGCACCAGAGTTCAAGCTAATCACTATATGCAGCAATTTACGGAAATATTCACCGAGGAAGGTAGAAAAAACGTGCGTATAAAGCATGTCGTACCGGGGCAGGCACCTCGAGTAACATGCACACCAGGAATGCAAAGAGCACATCAGCAGGTACGCGAAAACGCATTAAAACACTTTTTCTTCTTTCTATTCTCCGATCTAAATTATTTACTTGTAATTCTTAGGCACAACAACAACAACAACAACAAGCTGCTCAGATAGTTGCTCAGCAACTGCAACAAGCGCAATCGCAGCATGTCGCACAGCAGGTTCGTTCCTTAATCGCACGTATTTCTATTGACTCTTCGTGTACGCGGATCTCGCAGGAAGAATTATCCCAACGGCCGGAAGCGACGAGACCCCAACAATTTCACTTAAAGCTCTTTATTTATGCGTTATATTAACAAAGTGGAAGTTGTTAAAAAATGAAAATCCGCAATATTCTGTTAGCCTATGCATTGCACTATCTTTTTTCGGTTTTGAGAAATTTCGAGTAGTCTTTGAGTTATAGTCATAAATAGGAGTCTATGTGTTGTACAGATCCCGAATGTTGGGATATAAATTCCCCTCGGTATAGGTGTACGCAGCCCGTGCGCAAAGGGTTAATTATTAGCGTTAAAAAGTTTGTTTTACTTATTTGACGATTGTTTTTTCTTCGGCAGATACTTTCGCGAGCTCAGGGCCAATTGAACTCGATAAAGGCTATGACCGAAGCAACTAACGCGGGACAGTCGGGTGTTGCGTGTTTGGACGGCGGGCCGAGCGCCGCGGTACAAGGCATTCCACAGAACGACGGAGCTGGCGGCTCGGCTCCTTTACAGCAACAACAGCCTCTTACCAATGGAGTTGTTAATAGTCCAGCACCTGTACCAGTACCTGTACCCGTTCCCGTGCCTATTCCCGTTCCCGTTCAGCTCGACTCGAACGCCGCTATCGCGGTTAACGACACCGTTAACTCTTGCAACGGTTCGGGAATTCTCGTTTTTCAACAAAAAGCACCGATATCGACGAGCGTCAATACCGCCATCGCCTCAAACTCGGTTCCCGTTTTGGTAAGACGTCGACGAAAATTTTGAAAGTGTTATCAATATTTTGAGACTAAGTAACGAAAACTGATTTTTCTTTTTTACGATGCAGCAAGCGCAGCTGCAAGCCGGCGTTCAAAGCGGCATTGCCGAGAGCAGCGGCAGTAATCAGAACTCTGGCGAAGCAGCGTTCAAGAAACATTCGACTAATCCTGCGATAAGTGCACTCGTTACTTCCCTCATGAATTCTGCTCAACAATTTCAGCAACAGGCAGCAGGTAGGGATACAGAGCTCTGTAATTCGAGAGTTTCTTGTATAGTTTGTTATATTTTTCTGTGGAATTTTATCGAAATATTATATTTTAGCCAACGCAGCGGCGGCAGCTATGAACAACACTGCGCAGAGCTCGACAAAGGCGAACAACGCTGCAATTCTGAGTTTACTGAACAGCAGTCCGGCTAATCTCGCGCAGCAGAAAGCTCAGCCGCGAAGGATCTCGTTGAACACGTCGATCCCACCGCGAGTTATTGGACACGGAAATGTTATAACGGTCCCCAGCACAACCGGTCAAGTGAGTGTTTCTTCATTTTTTGAAATTTTTTTTTATGGTTCGTTCTTTTAACAATTTTTGTTTAATTGCCGCAGGTGAGAGTCAGTCTCAGTTCGGCACTGACGAGCCAATTGGCCAGTAAGCAACAACCGGTGAAAACTACGACTGTAAGATTGGCGAGAGTTCAGGATCCCGCATCGACGCTCGGTCTCTCGATGCCGGGACTCTCGGCATTACTCGCAGGTAATTTAATATTTCTATTAAATAATCCAATGGCTGAACGGATAACGAGAATCGACGAGTTTATTTGTGCGAATCGTTGGCGTTAATTTAGGTACACCGTCGGCGGACAATCCTATACCGGGAATAAACAGCGCGTCGTCGCTTCTCGAAAGACTGACCGCCTCGTCGAGTCAGAGCAGTCAACCGAGCAGCCCGATGACGAGTCCGCCACCCGCTAACGTTAATCTTCAGGGTGTTAATCTCACTAGTCTACCGAACTCGATAAACGGTCTTCAGAATGTACAGGTCTCGTTTCCCGGCTTCTCGCAGCCGATCACAATGGCGCTTACCGTATCCGCGGCTACGGGTTCGGTAACGCCTACCGGTGTTCTCGTCTCGCTTCCCATATCGAGCGGAACGAATACTTGCACTACGGTCTCCAGCGTTAGTATAATTTTTTATCCTTTGTATATATCATTGATATTTCCGCTATAAGCGAAATGGTTTCTTTATTATAATTTCTTCGTGTTTCAGATGGTCGCTGCTCCGGTCGTCACAACCGCCGTCGCTCCGACTACTCCGACGGTCGTTATTGCGAATCCTGCCAATGCTCATCTCTCCTTGCCAATCGGTTTGTTGCGACAATCTTTTAATCCGCATATTGAAAAAAAATAATAAAAATAAGTCGCGAGAACTAACAGTTAATTGGTGTAACCAATTTTTTTTTTTTTTTGCAAAACAGTTTTCGTAATGAAATATTAGTTCTCGCGACTAATAATTTTTTCAGTTTTGTCGATCACTTTCTTCTTTCTCGCTAATTTTTTTTTTTCCTAATATTCGGATCTTTGTAATATTTTATTTCCTTGTTCAGCTCAAATCTTACCATCTGGCGTCAAAAGTTTGTCGCAACAGAATATACGTAGTAACAATGCCGCTGCTGCCGCTGCCGCTGCTGTCAATCGTTCACAGGTAAATTTTTCATTTTACCATATATACCAATACAGACAGACTGTTTTACCTAAAGGAAGTTTCGGCGATTTCAAAATAAATAACAATACATTATTATTATTATTTATTTTATCATTATTATTAACAACTATAATAATATATTTTATTTAAATGCTAAGATATAAAAAAAATATAAAAAATGGTTAAGCAGGCAGCGCAGGCAATACAACTTGTCGGATCTCAAAGGCCTCGACTTAATCAGATGGGACGTCAGGTACAGGTGCCGAGTCAAGTGAAATCTTCGGTATTGCAAAATCAATTGGTAACGGTGGGAAAACCCATGACAGCTAATCAACTAATACTATCGGGTAACAAGCAAGTTCTGACTCCGATAATGGGTAAGCAACGCGGAAACGGCGAAGTTTTGCCTATCGAGCGTATGTCGTTTCTCGTCGATAGATTGGGTTTCTCACGTGCGAAAATATTTCAGGAGGAAGCAAACCAGTGCTAATGGCGAGTCAAGCGGCGACATCCTCGCAGTCTGTAGCGGCGAACAAACACACGCTGCTGGCAAAGTCCCTTCACGCCAGAACCGGTGGAACGGGACAAGTGAATCAGCAGAGCCAAAGTCTTGGAGTAGCGAGCCTTTCGCAACAACAAGTACGTAATACAATTTCTCCCCGACGACTGGTCGAAAATCTTGTCGATACGACGGGATACGCTATTTAGAAATTGGGGAGAGAGAGGGAATGATAGAGAGAACGAAAGAGATCTCATGTGGAATATGTTCAGCTTCAACAGTTACAACAGTGTTTGGCGGCGCAGCATAAGGCCGCTGTTGCGGCTGGTAACTCACCAAATAGAACGCAAATTCAACCACAGCGAAGCTCGGCCTCCGCACCTGGGGAAGACTCACTCTGAATATGTTCAAACGCTACACGAAGTTTTATGATTCATCGTCGTTTATCCTCCCCCCTCATCATGTTTCATGTTAAACTCGAAATAATTGGAGCCTTTGATCGTTTAATTTTCATTTTTTTTTTCTTTTCTTCGTTGTTCTTTTTTTTTTTTATTTTTTTTTTTAAGCGGAGTATCAACAGGCGTACGGTTAAGGGGGTTTAAAGGGTGCGCGTGCCGGTATAACGAGACAGAAAGAAAAAATAAAAAAGGAAGAAAAAATAAGAAAAAAAAATCACAGTGTTTAGAAAGCTTTTGGAAAGGGAGCGCACATTCACTCATCAGCGCACCATTATTATCTCTTTTATCTGTTATTTACCCCCTTCATCCCTCCCCCCCAACCCTTCCTGTGTACATTAATGCGTTGCGATCAACGAACTTGGAAAGCATTATACATATGTAAATACATAAGTAGCGAAATTCGTGTGCATGTGCAATAAAAAAAAACGATAAGAAAAATAAGAAAAACAAATCTTAGGTAGAAAGCTTAGTTTCTGTCTGGAAGAAAAAGATTTTTTTTCGCCGGCACGTCAGCACATTCGTATTATCCGGAGGTTTCAATTATTATTGTACATACCGCATTCACAGGTACTACTACATACCTATAGTATACATACTACAATATATGATTTGTTTTTATATTAAAATGAAGAAAGAAAATCTAACGGAGACTCGAACATTTTTTTTCATTCACCTTTCCTCCCTGCGATCGATTTGTGAAAAGCTTTTCGAAGCTTCGACGGAAGAGAAAAAAATTGGGTTAATCCAACCAAATTCCAACCAAAAGTTTAATACGATCAAAATTTCACTACTTCGTGATATAGTAAAAATCTGAAAAAAATTAAACCTATTAAAGATATCAAGAACATTGATTTTGCATAATAATAATGCCAAAAAGTTATTAACAAATAAGTAAATAAATTAATAGTTCAAGAAATATCCAGCGAAAGTTCTTTTTTCGCATTTGAGATTAATGTTTTGATTTTTTAGAAACCGTATAAATTTTTTCAAAATTTTCTTACATTTCTGAATTTTTTTTTTAATCGAATTTAAAAAATTTGAAAAACGAGATTTTCAAAAATGTACGAAAATTCTGAAAAAAATCATATGGATTTTTATACTATTGATAAGTGTTTTAAATTCTCGCGAAATCGTATTTTTAGCGTTTTTGGTATGTACGTGTGAAGCATCCTAAATGGAAAAAAGTGTATTTAACAAAAAATGTCGATCGCTCGGTAATTTAAAATCAACGGATTATTAATCCTAAAGGAAAAAATTGGTTACAAAAGATTCAAAATAAGATTTACAAGTTTCATCAATATATATTTTCAATATTTACATAAAATATCAACTCTTTAAATAAATTTATAACAACGTATAAATTATTACAGACACTCGCGAACACGTCGAGTGTCTCCACGATTTTTCATCGAAAAATAAATAAGTACCTATTTCGTAGAGATAATTAGTTGCGAACAATAACATCGTCACTGTTGCAACGAGTAATATGATAATTAAGAGGAAAAAGAAAAATTTGAGCACTTATGACTTGTAAATTAATTAATAACGAGCTAATTATATTCTTTGATTATTAACGATCCCGTGGAAAACTCCACGATTGCGAAGGCCACCAAACCGTCACAGAAATTCGCCAATGGTACCCTCATTCAATTTTATAAAATACTCCAGGTACAGAAGTTCCCTTTGCACGACTCAGTACGACACAGTGTTATACTTTTTTTTATTTTTTCAAGCATTTAAAATGTTTTATTCGTAAAGCTCGTATTTGTAAAAAAATAATTAACGAACGCGTAACAATGAAAAAAAAAAAAAAAAGAAATCAGTCACGAGACGTAATGTTGTATGCGTTATCAGACTATCGAGTTCACAATTAATATTTTTGTAAGGCATCTCGTAGACTTTACAAGAGTCTATCCGTAGCGTGAGCAATGGTCCACACTGCCCAACGATGTGGCCGAATATAATATCGCAAATTTCGTCGTATGTACAAAGTATGAAAAAAAAAAAAAAAAAAAAAAAACGCACATTCGTTTAGAAAAAATTCAACGTTCCCTCAGTCGATGAGTTAACTCGACTAGCATTTCACGAGCGAATTAGTCAGGGGAATTTGACAAATTCGTGTATAATATTCAGTACAAAAAATCTATTCCACGCCTGGGGGTGTCTCGTTTTTTCTTAAGAAATTACAACCGGCCGGTGTGTGTCTCTCGTCGACACTCGCCTCACTCGGCTTTTATCGAACCGCTTGAGTCGCGCAAAAACGATTTATTTATCGAAAAAATTTTAATATTTCGCTAAATCTATATATCTTTCACTAGGGTCCGTTATTATCGAAACAAATGGCTGATTTCGGTCATTGCGATGTACACCGAGACTAGCACTGCAAAATTGCTTCTTCATTTCCGTAATCAACCAATCGCGCTTTTTTACCACCGGAACTTTCGCTCTCGAAGGCACGTTTGGCAAGAAAACAAAAAATTAAACAGAATGGTTCGTTCTATTTGTAAATAAATACGAAAGAAGAGGACCACGAAGTTCAATCGTAATTTTTTTTTCCTTTTTTTTTTGGCAAGATAAATCGCGCCAGTCGATTTCATTTCGTTCTGTTGCGTGCATTATCACGATTTCCGTCCGACGAATAAATTCATATATCACGTCTTTTTTTTTGCATAAAAAGTGAAAAGCACTCAGAACCAGCTGCATGCAATAGTCGCATTGTTCTTAGTATTTTTTTAAACAGCGTGTGACTGTCGAAAAAGCGTTTCGCATTTCCGTCGGCATGGCAAGCGAAACTCGATAATAAATTGACCAGAAATAAAAAAAAAATACTGCAGCTTCATACTGCAAGGAAGAAGAAAAAGAAATGGACAATCATTGCCACGCTGATTTGGAATTAATACGTAGCCCTACTCCATGGCATCGCTCCGATGCGGCACACTTCGCGATCGAGTGGACTCTCGATGCAGCGAAAAAAAAAAAAAAAAAAAAACCAACCGGCGCCCAATGCGGCAGAATTCAATTGACCGCATAAAAAAATAGCCTATTTCTTTAACTCGATTCCATCGGCTTCTCGAATATGCAACTAAAAAAATGGTATGAAGGCGATCAACCAACGGAATCGAGACTCCGGTGTGCGTAGTTAAGATAAACAAGAAAGTGGAATGAAATCGTACGATGTGTGCGAATCGATGAAGAAAAAAAAAAGAAAAAAAATGAACGAAGGAATGAACGGAGCGATGAGGAAGTAAGTAAAGATTAGAAATAGATTGTTGTTAAACTTAGAGAGTGGAGAAGGCAGGCTGATCGACTTCTGGACGACTGTCGGGAGGGCTGGCCGTGGGAAGAGGTAAATCGACGGGCATTACTTCCCGGTTCTTCTCCATACCCCACTCGCTCTCCGGATCGGAATATATATTCGATCCGTCCAACAGGTCGTCGTCGAAAGATATATCGGAAAGATCCTCCATACTTTGTTGATTATCGTCCGTATAGAGAGACTCTGTCACCGCTACGAGAATTAACAATACGACTTTTTCGTGAAAATGTACTTTGCTACGGACTTTTTCTAAATTTTATAGCTAATTTTTTTTTTCTCATTCTTTTCATATATCGTCGATAAGAGATCTTTCGATGTTTCCTCGTCGTACTATATCCTTATATTTGTTAACCAGTAATTTACTCAGTTTTATCTTAAATTCGTCTAACTTATCTAAGGACTTACCATCGGGACGGGCGTGTTGCGAGAGCCACGTCGGTTCGTCCCATTCGTCGAACTGAAGCTTCGCATTCACCTCTATTTCAGTCGGCGATAATACACCGTGAGAATCGGCATCGGTTACGTCGAATATTTCCGTAACTCGAACCTTGTTATTCTCATCCATGTAATAATACGCCATTATCGCCTCTTGATCAGCGGTCACCTGTAGAATATTCTCAAAAGTATCGTCCACCGTCGCTCGATCCGACATGTTTATCACGCAACTCGATTTCCGGGGACATTCGTGATCCTCGTGTTCCCATGGCGGCCTAAAAGATAAGATAACCCCGCAATTTAATAATTACGCGAACGCAAAGCAAGTCGAACGTTGACGTAGAAAATTCGTAATAACGACTTACATCTCGTTGTGGTACTGAACGGAGAAATTTCTATTACTTTTTTGTCTCTTGAACATCCCGTGATCGTCGTCCTCGACGTCTTTGATGTCATAAATATCTGTGAGGATGAAAAAACGAATTTAACGTCTGTCTTCGTACGTTTTTGTTTTTTTTTTACTAAGTTTCTTCGGGAAAATCGGTATACTTACTCGACCCGTATTCCCTGATCGCCAATTGGCACTTAATGGTCTGAGATAACGGCTGATAATAAACGTTCATCTTCGGGAATACGATACTCAATTGTTCCAAGAAGAATCTACTGATCTCAAGCAGATTGGAGCGCAACTTAGGAGCGTTCATGATGAATCTGCGAATTTGAAGTAAAGAAAAATCGTTATTCAAGGTGCAAGCGATTCGATTGTTATTTTATTTTTTTCAGTCAAAATTGCAACGCAACTCCCCGCTTGTCTCTCCGCTGTGAGGAATAATGACGCGAAAGCACGGAGGAGCCAAAAAAACGGGGGATACGTTGTTAAAATGCATACGCTACCACCAGCATTACCCCGTTTCTTACGCAAATTTCTCTCGAAAGCCTTGAATAATAATCTTTTATATAGTAAAGTGTAAAAAAAATAAATAAAAAAAGAAGGAACGGACATCGCAAAACGATTATTTCATTGCAATCCGAGAAGGTTTGGAAAGCCCTACCGTGTGATATCTGACCCGTGAACAGACAAGTGATAACATTGAGGTCTTCTTAACGCTTACCGTGACGGGGGAGTCAAATGCATTGCGCACTTGGTGACCGCCTTCTGAGGTGTACGCAGGATATTCCCGATAACTTTGTATTCCAAGGTACACGTTTCTACTGTATTTCCTACTAAGCTGATCACAGTACATTGATATTTGTTAGTATGATTCCCTTACTACGTCGCATCGATTTGTTAACTTATTCTCTTATCCTACAGCATTTGTTAGTGTTATTGCCAATAGAAAAAATGTATGACGGACATCGAAATGGATTTAGTAACGTCGAGGCTCCCGAACGAATCGGCGAGGATCGTGAAATCGCTAAAAATTAAAAAATCGTGCAGAGAAGAAGAGATTATTTTTCATTTGTTTTAAACTCACTTCGTGAATGTCGCGTAGACAACGTCGGCCGGTAGCGTGTACGGTAGACTTAGGAGCGAAAGAATCTTAACGCTCTTGTGTTTGAAGAGCCAATTTATGATGCCTTTGTTCGCCGAGTCAATGGCATCTTGAAATATCGTCAATACTGGTTCCGGCAAATTGGCGACTAAAGCTTCCTGAAAATAATGAATAATTCATTGAGTACAAAGTGCGCGAAGTGACGGATGTTTTAATATAGATTCGCGGATAATTATGGGTTACCTGGCGATGAATTTTGCACTCAAGACATTCGGGATCGTATTCCATGCTATCGTCGAGGGTCTCCGACACGACGAAAGTCGATTGAACGGCCAGACATCGCGTGCAGTTTATCAAATTGTTACGATGCAAGAATCTCAGCGCGTCATTGAATCCCTGTTTACACATATTTGAAAGTATCTGCAATAGCCGAAACAATAATTAACACACTAAAGATTATCGACACTCTGACCTCTCAGTAATTAAAATTAATTCATATACTGATGTACCTCTGGATTCGGCGGAAATAGTATTCTCGCGAATCTGTAGATATTTTGTCTGGAAAGCTCGATACTTGTGTTTGCGAAGTTTACCTGTTTATCAATAAAAAAACAAATTATTTAATTAGGATAACCGGTATCGGTGATCTACGAGACTACTTTCAGGTTAATTAAAAATTACGAAAGATAAAGAATTTTCAAAACTTTCGACACGGTTACTCATTTCATTAATTCGAATATTAATATAAAAAAATACAGCAGGCATAATCGAGAAACGATCAATGATAAAAATTTGTTACAGTGAATTTTAATTGAAGATTTTGCGGAACGCAGCGAATTTTCGGTATCTTCATACAGCCGCATCTTCGCTTCATGACAAAATCCGAAAGATAGGACATTCGGTGAGCTTTCAGGAGTTTTTTTTGTTTTCCGATCGAAGGAGATCGGAATTTTTTTCAGATAAGCTGTTACCGCGATGTTTAGAAAAATCATATCTTCGGGAAGCTGCGAATGACTCACATGAAACAACTGCGACGATATATCTCTCGGACATATATCACTTTCGCCACAGAAGGGACTAATCGTGATAGTGTTCTCGTCCAGAGTTGGAAGATTGTCGCTGAAACCGCCGTCCATATACCTTATCCCGTGGAATCTCGGTGGCAGTATTCCCGAGAAAAATGGAATAAAGGAACTCGCAAGCAGAGCCTAAAAATCGAATAAAGTTACATTAAAGCTATTTATCCCATTCCCCGGCAAAAGACAAATTAATAAAAATAAAAAAATTGCCTACTTGTAGAAGATCCTCCCGGGAATTGAAGTGTGAAACGATAACATTTTTACCGTCGTAAACCCTCGTAAGGGAAATGTGAAGTTTCCCGCTGACTCTGGTGTGCGCATCATTGGGAAGGAACTGAAAATAAAAAATTCTCGTGAAACGAATCCTTACAATTTCGGCGAAACGAAGATTCGGTGAATATTAAAAAAAAAGTCAAACCTGTTGCAAACTATCCAAAAGTATCTGTTGTACGTTGAAAGACGGGCTGAAAGGTCCGAGAGTTCGTTGTCTCGCTTCGCGCGCGACCCTGAGAAGATTACTCGTTATTGTACCTGAAAGCAAAAAAAAAAAACAAAAAGAGGCGTGTAAATTTTTTGTCCTCTTCGCTTATGCAATGAAAAGTTACGTCTACGATGTTATAATAGTTACGTATCAACGAGAGAGTAGCGCAAACCTCCGATAACGATTAATCGTATTCTCGACTATTCTATGATACTTTGACTTTGATGAGTAATCGTGCGAAAAAAAAATTAATTAAAACCCCACTGGCGTCCGTACAATTATTTCGCGTTGAAATAGCTGTACATAACGTTCAGATAAGCTGGATAAGCCGTGTTTGCTCTGTCACGAGAAAGAATCGTTATAGCAGATACCGGAAACAATAGAGTTTGACCACACGATGACCGTTGTACAAACTGAACCTTGGCAATCGCACCTGTCCCGAGACGCAGCAAAGATTCCAATCCCACCGAATTTCAGTCTTTTTTTTTTAATTATATTTTTCTTATTTTTATTTTTTTTCCATTCAATTAATCATCATCGACGAGATTCTCGACTTTTTTAGAATTTAAACTTTGAACAATCGTTTTTTTTTTTTTTTTCGATAAGCCAAAGTCGGTTCATCGATACCAACGGTTAAGAGTCTTCGCGTTATTACAAAAGAAAACGACGGCTTTCGAAAAATAAATATCTCAATTCTTCATAAGGATGCTAATCAAATTGTCACGATCTGACAAGTACAATCGAAACGATCTCAATAACTCGATAAGTTATCAAAATACCGCAAGATTAGCTTCTCTCGCGATAATGTAATCGGCAATAAAAATTTATTGCCACCTTCGATAATTGATTCTATTCTATTTCAGTACGTAAACTATATTAATCCGCGGTGATCGAGAGGATTTGCATACGTTGCTACATTATTATTGGTGATTAGTTTCCTCGTAGAGGCAACGGGAATCTCAAGCTTTGCGATAAAGCACGTGCGGGAGGCGCGCTCGTTGAAATGTTATATTTCTCTATAAACAAAGACTCTTATCAAAGGGGAGGGGTCATTGACCAAAAATTCTCTACAGCCAAACGCCGAGCGTATTTACCCAAATTTTCGTGATTATTCTATTTGATCGCGAGGATAAACGATCGCGCGTTTATCAATGCAAACCGAATGGAGATACAGAAAAAAAACGAAGGAAAAATAAACAAATTTAAGAAACTATAAAAAACGGCCTTGATCACTGTTTGCGCATTAACAATATGTGATTCACTACCAATTGGCCTTTTCTAAGCTTGACCCACTTATCAATGCTGCGTTTGCAACGAACGCAGTTTGGAGCGTGATATTCTCTGCGTACTGAATCACAGACATCTGCTCCATCACAAAGATACGCTATTCGTGACACTGATAAATATTAGTCAATAGATGGACCCCCCTCATGCGAATGGCACAACATTGTTTTGACTTTTTTTTTTTTTTTTTTTCGCAAGACAAGATAACTACGGAAGAAGTGCGTCACGACGAAAAAAACTACGCAAGCGTTACAAAAAAAAAAAGAAAATAACAGTGTAATAATAGAAAGAGGATAATGAGCTTTTGTTTATTCGATACGGATTAGACAAAGTAAAAAAAAAAGTACAGACACTGCGCATCTTACGAGACGGATGATAAATGCACGATAGTGCGTACTTTGTACCATTAGTGAAATCCATGCGGCGAAACAAAGAGCGTTACGGCGATAATGGTACTCTCGATGGACTTGTGATAGTTATAAAAAAAAGGGGTAGGTTTGCGACGCTAAAAGAGTGGATTGGATCCACGAGCAATTATAATTGGCAATATAAGAAAAGGGAGGGAAAAAAAATGAGCTGTGCGCTCTGTAATCCAATTTTTTTTTTTTTTTTTTTTTTTCATAGAAGTAAAAACTAAAGCGATATTGCCGTATCTGTTTGAGAATGTAAACAATGAGGGAGTTCACTCACCGAGGGGCAAATCACAAAGAAGACAACAGGCCGCTATAGCTCCAGCCGATGCTCCGCTGATCTTATCCAAAAGCAAGTGCGGAGCGTACTTCTTGAAACAAACCGCAACGCCGACGTGATAAATACCTAGGAAGCCACAACCGGCGAAGGACAAATTCATTTTTGTACCCTGAAATTCGCACGAAAATGATAAATTTGTGTAAAAATTTAAAAAAAGAAAAACAAACAAGCAAAAATGAATAAATCCGAAAATTAATGTAATAACGCGAGAATAAATACGATCGATAATAAACAAAATAGTGTAGATGACACAATTTTTTTGTTAACAAGCAGCAAACGAATTGCAAGTCTCTTAGTTAATAATTGTAGCGTGTATAACATTACGAAATCTCGAAGTGGACTAGATCAATGGAATCGTTACCTAGTTATTGGCAGTTGAGAGTACGTATCCAAGTTTATAATAAACTAATCGCACGTTTTTCGCTCGATCCCCGAGCAAAAGTTATCGTTCGACGACCGAAGCGTAGTAACAAGTTGTGTGTTCCGCATGCGAGAGCATAAAACGCGATTGAGATAAATAAAACTCCGCGCGCTTTGTGTTGTCGATTCGACGATCTTACTGAACAGCTGTTCGATCGCGCACTACTCGACGTTTAACTCGGCTGCCGAGCGATCACTAATCTGTTCGGTCGAATGTGCTTTGGGTAGGAAAGTCAAAAAAAGAAAAAAACGTCTCGAAAAACAAGCAGCAACAATGCGCCGGTGACGTTCGATCCAGCGATCACCAGTGATAACTATGGATCAAACTATTGGTCGAATTTATGTGGTGTGGTTAAAGCCCCGCCCACTCGACTTTTCGTTTGACATACCGACACGCGTTACGTGCCCACTATTCTCAATAACTGCACTGTAAACACTACAAATATTGCACACCGCGTTCTTTCAAGAACCATTTAAAAAATTATGTACTTCGTGCAATATAATATGACGCGTTAGGTAATAAAGAAAGTGGTCGAGAAGATTGACGATTAAAAGGTCATTAGAACAGGTCGATGATTGAAATGTGGCAGTTTGCCTATTTCGAACCTACCAAAGCCGATGCTTCGGTGGGAAACGCGGATATCCGATTGGTCGTTCGTCTGACAATTCGCTCGACTGACACTCGTTCCATAAAGTTGTGTTAGTGCGAAAAGTCCGTAGGCACAGGAAGCCTCTCGATGTGTAGACGTACCTTGTATGTATCCGTACCTATTCCTATGTACCAATACATCGAAAAATTCAGGATCGAGCGTGAAAATGTGACGTGTTGGCTCGTCTGTGCGGCGGTAAACCGTCTAACGTAATCTTTGAATAACAATACTGCACATGTAGGCATCACGAACGTAAATAAATAGTTTTTTTCAATATCGGTTACGCGATAGTTCGAATCCGCAGACGGATCCGTAATACCCACCTACGCACGTGTTTATTTCGAAGTAGGTTAACGAATAATAACCGTATTTACATCCCCGTTGACAAATACAAGAGTGTAACGGATTAATCGCGAATGTTGCAGGTTACAGTCGGCGACACATGTCAAGTAGATCCTTCGTAGATTTAGCCTATGATTTATACGCAAATTATTGGCGTTATGCAAAGATGAGTGAGGAACAGGGAACGACTAACGGCGAGCAGGTAGCGCCTGATCTTAATCACAATGCCCAAGGCGACAGCGTCTATCACGCAGTCTATGTGCCACCGGACGATGCTGACGGCAGCTTGGAAGGTGACGAAACAAAATTACCCATAAATTATTCAACAATATTATTTCTTCCGTCTTTCATATGCGTCATTGACATTTTGTTTATACTTTAGAAGCGTCAACAAGAGTGTACAAAGAAAAATTGGAAGCGCTTAAGGCGATGAAGAAGTGGAAAACTGGAAGACTGAAAACTTTTAACACTCACGACGAAGCAGAAGATTATGCGCTCAACGGTGGCGAGAAGGAAAAATGTCCGGTGATCCAGATAACTGTGCCGAACGAAGAAAAATCCAGTAACTTTAAGGGTCCAAAACCACAGGAACTAGTCGTGTTCAGAAAGCTTATCGAAAGCGGAGACTTGGAGGCTGTTAATCGCGTCGCTTGGGAAAATCCTAGATACTTGGTCAGCAGTGGAGATACACCTGCCATTCTGCAGGTACATTGATTTCTATTTCTTTTTTTATATAAAATTATTGTTTCTGCATTTTTTATTAATTTGATTTTTTTTTTCACGTTTTTTTCAATGAATTACACCATTTTTTAAATTAATTCGATAAAATATTCTCTTAATTTATTTATTTCGATGAAATTATATTACTTTCTGAATGACTTTATTTTTTTTTAATTCTATAGAAAAAAAAGGTAAAAAATAATTGTTTTCTTAACTTTTGAAAAAAAAGTTAAGAAAAAATGGTTTTCTTCACTTTTTTTCTATAGATTTTTTTTCATATGTATTTTTTCTACAATACATGACGTTCTTAAAATAATCAACAGGAAGGCTGTCGTTACAACGCTTTGCACATAGTAGCCGCTAAGGCACAGTCGAACGCGTCGCAGATGTGCGAATTAATATTGAAAACAGTGGGAAATCCAGAGTTCGTGAGATTGTTATACGGTGAGGAAGAATGCAACAGTTACGTCGATAGGGCGCAAGTCCTGTTGGATCTGTATCTCAATACGCCCGATAAGGGATTGAATGAAACGCCGTTGCACTTTGCCGCGAAATACGGCTTGAAGGATATAGTCCGCGTACTTGTCTCGTATTCCGAATGCATGAAGATTTTGCGCAACAAGTACGGACAAACGCCCACAGAAGTATGAAAAACTTTTCGTTCGTTTCGTTTTCTCTTCTCTTTCATTCGATTTACAACGAATAACCGCTCGAAAATTTTTCGCTGTTCGCTCAGGTCGTATGCAGCAGAAAATGCCAAGACGACGAGACTTTGAAACGAGATATACGCGCGTTGCTCGAGGATCAGTATTACGTTCCTGTGCTGAGATCGGAGGACAATACGCTGCAACCGAAGATCGGTGATCCGTTTTCTCCGACGAGTCCACCCGTAAGACGAACCGCCGATCTATAACGATCCGAAGAACCGAATTGATTTTCTAATTATCTTGCAATTAATCGAAATTACGTTCCATATTTATCAAGCGCGCGATAAAACTCGATCCGATAAGTCCCCGAGTCGAGGTACGAGCCTTCGCCGGTCCAATGTCGAAAAATCAGGCCGTTGAATTCAAGAGAAAATGGAAAACACCACCGCGCTTGGGTCTGAATTTCACGCAGCGCAGAGAGCTCAATATCTCGTTGAACGATTCCTTCGAGGCGTTGACTACTACATCGCGCCAAGCCGATCCCACAATGAGACTCCAGGACACGGAGAAAGGACTCGAGCGTATCGGAAGGTACTTTTTTAACTTCCCGAGGATCCTAAATTGCCTTTCCTTTCGCTCGAAAAATCTTGAAACTTTAATTCACGAATGTAATTCTCTTGTTTCGTCAGAGACCTGGCTGAAGAATGCCACGTTGAATGGAAAGAGTTTTGGCCGTTTCTGAACGATTTTGCGGATTTACGTCGTCACGAGGGTCTCGCGAGGATCGAAAAGTACCTTGAAGAACGTTTCAAGGATACATGGAGCAAAGAGGTGCGTCAGCTTTCTCAATTAAAGTCGTATTTTTTCGTTGTTATTTGGTTTATTAATTACGATTGAAAATTTCGTTTCGCAGAAAACTGCACCGCGCAAAACTGAAGACAAGGATTCCATCGACGAACTGACGACTCTCTGTACCAAGTTGGAGTGTTGGAGTCTCGATAACAAGGAAAATAATTGTGATAGCGATACTGGTAGGTCGTATTATTCTCCGAAATACGGCATAATACGCATTGGATTCACTATGTTTTACGACTTTTCTTAGACGACGAATATTTTACGCCGCCGACCTCCCCGAAATTGCTGTCGTCGAGCTCGTCGCAAGATTCCGTTTGCGACGAAGAGATGTTTATGGCGGAAGAAGCACCCGGCATCTTCATAGAAGGGTGAGGCATAAAAATTCTCAAAGTGTCGAATGATTCGCTATTTAAAAAAATTTTTTTATCTAAATTCGTTGCGATTTTGAAAAAAAATTGCAGTCCCGCACCGTCGAAAACCGATATGGATGTTTACAACGCTATTTCGAACAGCATAGACCAGGAGCTCTATCCGTATATATACCGTTGGCGACACGAGATGCAATTAGTCATCGAGAGCGGAAACTTGGAGTACGCAATTTTTTTTTTTTATTCGATATATAGCGATATAAACGACGATCGTTAAACAGATCGCCTAATCGTTAATCATTATGTAATTATTTAAAATTCCAGCTGCACTTTTTCCTCAGCGAGGCGAAGGTTGCTGACTACACCCGAGAAACTGCAAATATCGAAGTTTTAACGATTTCAACAAAGCTACGCGCCTTCTGTCGCGAGCACTTTGACCTATGAAAATAGGTTCTGCTGAATGTTTTCTTCATTTTTATTTTTTTTCTTTTTATATTATTTATCTCGTGCGTATTCTCAACTTCCATTATCTTAACGGGACCGACGTTTTTCAACGGCGGCTGATACTACATTGTTGTGCGGTAAGAGACCGCGATAGTACGTAAGTTATGTATTATACATTATATATCGCTAAAGAGAAGATATATTTTCATAACATTTCATACTAAGTTACGATGTTAACGAAAAAAAAAAACAGGAATAATTAACGTAAGGTGCCTCAGTGCCAGTGGCAACGCTTGTGTTCTCAAACGATAATGAAGAATAATAATAAGTTGCCAAATTAGAAAATAAAAAAAAAAAAAAACGCATTCCGGCTGTCGTACTTGTTAATGTATAAATAATCTTTATCTTTCTCTCGTGTTATCGATTATTCGATGTTCTAATTTCACTTTAAACTTTATTCACAATAACATTACACATTTGAATGAACAAAAATTACATCTTCCGTTGTTGTGATTATTTCATTTTTCTTTTCTTTTCTTTTTTTTTTTCATTTAAATCCTATCAACGATAATTTCCCGTGTTAATGCGCTTCTGCGCACTCAACGTTACAATATTAACAATATTGTTTTGAATGAATATTATAATTCGTTATAATGAAGATAATCAAACGGTGATCGGCGCCGGCGGTGTCTGCTTCAGTTGTAGAATAATCGAACGCATTCGCGAGACGTCTTTCGATGTACGCGAAGATTTTGGATTGAAGTCGCATAGTTTGGCGATGCGCTCCCACTCGGTACCGGGTTCGACCTCATCAGCCTCCGCTACGAATTGCTTCTCCGCATTCCTATTGATAACACCGAAACGGTGATACAAGATGCATAAACATGCCAAGTGCAACAACACTAAACATAACATCGATAGGCCGTCATCGTCACAGTTACTACATACAATATATCTGTACGTTTTTCATGCGAATATTATTTGTTTGTGAAGCTGGAAAAACGTAAAAATTGCATTTCTCTTTTGCTTATCTCTGTTTTACAGCAGTCGGTTGTTTTCACGTTAATTTTTCTTTATCTCATTTTTTTTTCTTTTGTTTTCTTTTTGCTACAAGTATCGCACATCTGTCTGTATAGCAATTGGACTCTCATGACGTGGCTTTTGGCATAAGCGAATATAGAGGCGCGATGAAAGCAACGAAAGAATAAAAAAAATGTAAAAAAAAAAAATTACGCTTAGGCGACGACTCGATATTGCACATTTCCATTTAATAGCCGTGTTAAGAGATCTTCTTTACGAAAAGTTTCGAACGAAAATTGGTGCTCGTCGTTTGTTGGCAAATTTTTTATATTTTTTTTTTACCGTTTCTCTCGTAAATCATCGTCAATCAAAAACTCTGCGCTCGTATCTCGACGAGAAACGGGTACATAGTTTTTGGAGAACGAGGAGTCGAGAAGAAAAAAGATAATTTGGAGAACGCTGCATTCGAGTGTACAGTGCGATTGTAGCATGCTAATAGAGAAAAATATGTTTTGGAAACTTACTTGGCTGATTCCCTAAGAAGCAGAATGAGAATAATATATATATATACTTTAATAACGGAGGGAAGGATCGCGCTTCTGAGATGAGGGAATCAGAGATAAAAATAAATAAATAATAAAACTCAACGAAATAATTCGTTTTGCATGAATATAGGCGGCGGAGGCGCTCGAACGAAAAAACGTTTATGGTTCTTATGTTATATCGAAGTTCGGAACAATACCTGTTAGTCGCTTTCGTTTTGCTCGTTGTCTCGGCGTGATGCTTGTACCATTCTTCCAATTCCGTCTTCGCTGCCTCTCTCCATTCTTCCTTCTTCTTCTCTTCCTCGGCATCTGTTTGTCGATAACGATTCATTTATTCAATAATAACTACTATACATTCATTTTAAAAATGATAAACGTGTTGTCTTTCAAATATTGCAAGTTATCGGAGGAGTTTCAAGCGCAGTAATACTCAGCGAATCGCAGTTACGCGTTGATGTTAAACAATAAATAAATAAATATTTCCATTAAAAAAAATTAAAAAGCTTATTTTTCCACAATTAAAAAAATCTTACGCGACAAATTTCGCGTTTATACTATAATACAATTTTGATATGTTTTTTCACGTTTTTATAAATAAGCAATTTGGTAGATATTGCATTATCATTGGCATACTTTCTGCCGAACTTTGGCACCGATTTTACCGTAATAAAAAAAAAGTACGCCTCAAACCATTAACCTTTCTGTTCCAATCTGGCCATTTGTTCCTCCCTCCATTTACGAATTTTCTCAGGTTCCTCTCTGACCTGCGTAACGGCGGGTGCGCTTTCTGAAATGTTATCGTTAATCAATGTAAAAGATGTAAACTTATTACAATACAAATTAAACAAGAAACGTTTGCCGAGTCATACCTGGAGCCATCTGTGACGTCTCCGACGGCTGACCAATAGTATTGATCATCTCAAAGCTGCCCTCAGAATCTCCACCTCCGCCGCCGGTGGTTTTCATGTTTCCGAAAGCTCCCGATAGATCGTCTTCAAATAATTAGCATTTTTTTCAATAACAGAGATATGGAAAAACAATACAAACAAAAAAAAAACGAAGCAAAAGTTGATTTCTCTACCTTCCATAGCGGGAGCCGTTGCAGCGGCAGCGGACATAGCAACGGGAGGAATCTCATCTTCGAGTCCTGCTAACTGGTCTTGTTCTCGAGCCAAAAATTCGGCGGCCGGATCGACCTCCAGTTCATTGGTAAAGTTGTCACCGAATGCATCCATGTTCTCTGTAATACAATTGTTCGAAAATTTTTCATTTTTTTAGGTTAATAATGAACTGCATCACTGTCTGACATACAATGACGCGGATACTCCGAAAAATTTTCCGAAGTTACGTGTAGACGGTGCACCGATCTATAATAATCGATACGCGAGACCAGCGAAAAATAAATTAGCCCAATGATTAATGAACACGCGTACTACGTTATTAATATGGTTACAATTCGCTTTGAAAATTAATTGATTCCGATTGTGTTGAGTCGAAGAACCGAAAAGCCCGGAAGTCGATAAAAGTTTCGAGTTGGCGAATTACGATAAAAAGCATTGAAGCTTATTGATCTTATTGTTTTTCTTACCGAGCGCTGAGAATTCTCGACGAAAATTGATGAATCAAGGTACGTTTAAGAGGAATCAGTAGATCGGAACCACCCCCTTTTGTGAATTAACGTCAACGATGGAGGTGTCAATCGCAGTCAACGTCAATAAAATCGGTCTTCGACGTAAAAGTACGACGTAGAATCCGGAGTCGAGTTTGCGGCGCTATGTCGCACGGGGATTAAATGAAACTGTTGAGAAAATTATCGACAATGGCAAGGGAAGAGACGACGAGTTATCGTCCTTATCGTCCGTTTCGTGGCTATTGTGTGCGTGAATTTACTGCATACACGATACACGTTTAGACGAGTTACGCACACAAAAACGCGAAGAAAGATGAGAGCAAATTCGTCTAGTCGAGCTGCCTCTCTGATTTGTTTATCCTCGGCGTTTTAAAACTACCACATGTCACATGTCGATTGTAAACATGTGTTATCGTATTTGAAACAAACAATTATGAAGACCAACAAGAATGACGGAAGGGCAGCGAAGCGTAGAGAAAACAATGACGGTAACACGAACGTGAATACGAAGAAACCGTTTGATAAAAAAAAATACAGGTTACAAAAATATAGCAACAAGTATAAAGGTAGGTTTTTAATTTTTTACGTATTTTCGGAGGTTAGAGACAATTTTTTCTAATTTTTCTTTTTTTTTGTTACTAAATGCTTGTGTATGTAGTTGCTCAATGGGAAGAGCGCAGAAAGAAAGCTGTTCTGCGTGGATTTTACAAGGATCTTCACAAAGAACAGCAGAATAATACGCCGGATAAGCAGCCATTAAATTCCGAGAGTACTGAAGTTAAACCAGAAGAAAACAGGTATACGAAGATAAAAACAACATGAAGCTTTCGAATCAGAATTAATCTTCTACTTTTTTTTTTTTTTAGTACGAATCCAAAAAAGAAAAAAAAGAGTGCATTTTTCGCTGCCAAGCAAGAGTTTCAAAAAAAGAAAACGGAGCAGCTGGAGAAAAAACAGCAGTTGCTGAAGTCCAAGGCTGAGCGAGACGAGGCCTTGAGTAATTACAAGGAGAAGAAGATTCAGATGTACAAGAAACTATCGAAAAAAACAAAAAAGGGACAACCAGTTATGAAGGACAGATTGGAGATGCTGCTGGAGAAGATAAAAGAATCTACCTCTGCGCAATAAACGTCTGTAATTATTCTGTGCCTATGTACAAATTATTATGATACATACAAATAAACTATTAATGTTTTGAGAATTCGTGTTTTTTCCAAGAATTCCTTTCAAGAGTTTCAATTTATTGCAAGGAGAAAATGGAGATGGATGAACTGCAAAAAGAAATACAAAAAAAGCGAAAACGAGACAACCGGTTATGCCGGTGAGATTAGAAACATTTCTTGCTAATGAAAATAAAAAAAAATCTACTTGCGCAATAAACGCTTACCATTTTTTAATATCGATATGCAAATTATTACTTGCGCGATACGTAACGAGATATACGTTGATCTATCGATCTATTCGTGTTTTGAGAATTCTCTCCGATTCCGAGAATTGCTTGAGTAATAACAAGGAAAAGTTAACGATGAAATGGAAAGCCTGTTATGAAGGACGGATCGATGTTGCCAGAGAAAATAAAACAATCCACTTCCACGCACAAATCGTTTATCATTTTTTTAATATTCATGTGAGAGTTTACTACGATACCTATATTTAACAATAAACTATTCATGTTTCGAGTCAGCTGTCTAAAAAAAAGTGTAATTCGCCTATTATCGATCGATAGTCGCGAAGCTTGTCAGACATTCGCGGAATGTCAATTCGAATTTTTGTTTCACGACATCTTGCACATGCGCATTGTTGAGGGCGCAAGCGTGCGCGCTGTCGGTACGCGGTGCGCAAGGCGATCTCTCACGTCGGCGAACGACGGTGCAGCCGTCAGCTCTGTGAACTAGTCAGCGGTTGCAAATGGCGACAGCCACAAAATCTGTGGTACCGAGTCGCGAATAGTTGACGCCTCCCGTGCATTCGGTGATCGAGCCGTACGCGATAGTGTTCCTCTCCCAGATCGGTACGTAGCTCGCTGTTGTGCGCAAACAGCGTATCATCAAGATTACTCATTAATCTCGTAAAACAACGTTAAAACGGAGCAGGAAATTCCTCACGGCGACTTCTCCGGGTAGGGTGCTTATTACCCTAGTCTCGACGCCGTGAAAAAAACTACCTCTCAAAGTAAATCTCATTCTTATGTCTCGTATCATCGATAATTTTACAAAGCTTCCCCGACGTTTCGGCCGTGTCACGAGGAAAAAGTATTTACGTCACGGCAGTGATTTAACAATGTGTTTTTCGTCGATTGCGCGAATTGAGCCATCGGGCGACCCGTCGTCCGCTCGCCACAGGCGCGGATCCCTCCTTTCCGCGATCTTTGACTTTTGACGGTGCGCGCGCGACAGCGGAGAGCGGCTGTCGCTGTCAAAATCGTTCTGCGCTCGTTATCGAAATTGGGTCGTGACACGACGTCTCCAACGGACACCGGCTCGGGGCTCCGTGAGCTCTCGTCGCCGAATCTTCTTTTTTTTTTATTATCTTTTTTTTCCTCCCCATTAAGCTCTCCCCTCTCCAAGTGTCAATGGACGCACGAGTGTCCACGAGAGCACTTGCGTACTCCGATTTGACGCAAGGTGGTCGTATCCTATAAAAAAAAAACGTCTTGCCACGAGAATTTTCGGAAAATCCCGAAACGTCACGAAAATCGTTCAAAATCGTCTTCGCGTCTCGTGCGTGCGTCGGTTAATTATCGTCGGCGATAAAAATTCGCTTAATATTATTTGGAGCTCAATGCTCCATAAAAAAAAAATTGAATCATTGTTATTATCATTATTTACAGGTAGTTCTAAACAAAAGGGAGCAACATGCCGGCTGTGCGAGGGGATGGGATGCGTGGACTCGCCGTATTCATTTCGGACATTAGAAACTGTAAGTGTATATCGTCGACGATCTCACAATACTTCAATCACGTGCATTCATCATTTAAATTGAATTCGAGTCGTCGAGCAATCGACGCTTCACTCATTGTGATTTTGATTCTACTTTTTTTTTCTTTGTTATTTTTGCCGATCGTAAATTCTATTTGTAAACCCATTTCGTACAATTCCGATTGGTATTGGGTTGGCGAATAGCTCCGAGATAAAGAGAGCTTATTGAAACTGAGATGCAAAGTTCCGGGATGCAGGGAGCGAGGGCCTTGGGGGGCGGAGCTGTGATACAGACGTATCTTTCCTCTCCGTTTCTCTCTCTGTCTCTTGCTGATACAGCTTGACTTTGACGTAAAAACTGCGCGTAAAACACGGTGGATATCTCATGTCGTATCTATCACGCGTGTTTCGGAATAAATATCGGTCAGATTTCATCCCAAACGCGTTACCGTAACATTACTGAATAAAGAATCAAATTAAACACGAAAATTAACATTTTGGGCGTTTTGTTTATCGAATTTTTGTATTTTTAACTCTCATGGACGATACGAAGGACACGTAAAATAATTGCCGCGAAGTCTTCGAGTTTTTATGAAAATTTAATGAATTTCTTTCAAAGTCAGAGGTTTAAACTTTTACAAATGATTTTAATCGTAGTGAGTCTTATTCGCGATCCTGCAATAATCGATTCTTTGGACGCGAAGCAACGCGTTTCGGTGGGTGGCTTTCGCGAGGATGTAGTAAATAAATAAATCAATACACGTGATAGGCGAATGCATTTGGCCAAATGGCATTGTGCCATTATGACTTTCTACATCGATAGTTGCATCATATCACCTGTCCTCGATGCCATTACAACTTTTGCCCTTTGAGATAAGAACGAATTTGCTTAACTATGATTAACTCTCGAGGATACGATAACGAAACTAGAATGCATCTTCGATCCCATCGCATCGACTGTTCGATTATTCTTCGTCGATAAATCAATGAAAAAAAAAAAAAAACAAATAAACAGCTACATTCCGATTGTTTTCTCGAACTGTAGGCAAAAGCAAGGAAGCAGAGATCAAGAGGATAAACAAGGAACTGGCAAATATCCGGAGCAAATTCAAAGGCGACAAAACTCTCGATGGATATCAAAAGAAGAAGTACGTCTGCAAACTTCTGTTCATATTTCTGCTTGGCCATGACATTGACTTCGGGCATATGGAGGCTGTGAACCTGTTGTCGTCGAACAAATACTCTGAAAAACAAATCGTACGTATTGCGCAACGATCAATGGACTGTCTACGAAAAAAAAACGAATACAATCGATGAATGAAACAAATAAAAAAAACCTTTTTATCCGATTTTCAGGGATATCTCTTCATATCAGTCTTAGTGAATACAAACAGCGATCTCATTCAACTCATAATTCAGAGTATCAAGAACGATCTTGCGTCCCGCAATCCGATCCACGTTAACCTTGCTTTGCAATGTATCGCTAATATCGGCAGCAAAGAGATGGCGGAAGCTTTCGGCAACGAGATTCCCAAATTGCTTGTCTCGGGGTAAGTTATGAATTTCAATAAAAAACAAAATTTCATACATAAAACAACAATTATCATGTACACTCTTGCGAAACACGAACAATCATCATACTACATATGCACCTTGTTTATTAATCGCTTATGGGATTCAGTCGGCTGGATATTAGGTAAACTTTCACATACAGTTGCTGAGTTGGTTCGACGCTTTGTAGAAAAACGCATTAGAATTTACGCTCGGGGAGGTCAGGGCTACACGACATTTAAAGCTAAAAAAAAAGAAAAAAATAAATAATAATAGTACTCGAGTTCTCAATGATTTTAATCGACGATGAATCGTTGCGATATCCTTTTTTTTTAGAGACACAATGGACGTCGTGAAGCAGAGCGCTGCCCTATGCCTGCTTCGCCTTTTGCGCACCGCACCGGACGTCGTTCCTGGATTAGAGCTGACATCGCGCATTGTTCATCTTCTGAACGATCCGCATCTCGGTGTCGTAACCGCAGCCGCTTCGCTAATCGATGCCCTCGTCAAAAGAAATCCCGACGAATACAAAGACTGCACGAGCCTCGCAGTGTCCCGGCTGAGCAGAGTAAGTTTCGCGAAGCAGTGATGCAGGAAAAAAAATAGTTCTTTATACAACGATTAATTATGAATTTCAGATCGTAACATCGAGTTATACGGATCTTCAGGATTACACGTACTATTTTGTTCCCGCACCGTGGTTATCGGTCAAACTACTTCGGCTACTGCAAAACTATACGCCGCCAGGTATAGATCGTTATCTCGAAAAATTTGCCCTTTTTTCGTGTTATTAATTATGAAAATATTAAATTTATTCGCAGCCAAAGATCCGGGTGCGCGCGCAAGATTGAACGAGTGTCTCGAGACGATATTGAACAAAGCGCAAGAGCCACCGAAGTCAAAGAAGGTACAACACTCGAACGCAAAGAACGCGGTACTCTTCGAAGCGATAAGTCTCATTATTCATAGCGATAGCGAGGCGAATTTGCTGGTACGGGCGTGCAATCAGCTCGGACAATTCCTCTCGAATCGCGAGACAAATTTGCGTTATCTCGCTCTCGAATCTATGTGTCATCTCGCCACGTCCGAGTTCTCTCACGAAGCCGTCAAGAAACATCAGGAAGTCGTGATACTATCAATGAAAATGGAGAAAGACGTGTCAGTCAGACAGCAAGCGGTCGATCTGCTTTACGCCATGTGCGACAAAACAAACGCTGAGGAGATCGTTCAGGAAATGTTGAATTATCTCGAAACTGCTGATTACTCGATCAGAGAAGAGATGGTACTGAAAGTTGCTATATTGGCGGAAAAATACGCGACCGATTACACTTGGTACGTCGATGTTATATTGAATCTTATAAGGATAGCCGGCGACTACGTGTCGGAAGAAGTATGGTACAGGGTAATTCAAATAGTCATCAATCGCGACGATGTTCAGGGTTACGCGGCGAAAACAGTTTTCGAGGTACGAAATTATCCAAAACTCGTTCCGTATAATTAAATTTTTTTTTTGATTTTTATGAATGGTAATGAAGAACATTTGGTGTATTTTTTAGGCACTACAAGCACCGGCATGCCATGAAAATATGGTGAAAGTCGGCGGTTACATTCTCGGTGAATTCGGCAATCTCATTGCCGGCGATCAACGATCATCGCCATCGGTGCAGTTCCAACTATTACATTCCAAAGTTAGTAACGATATTTCGATGTTTCGTTAAAAATCCTGTATATTGGATTTAAATGATTAGTGTTATTTTTATTTGTTTTCATTTAACGGATTTGATTCGTTTTCCGATATTGAAAATTCTTGTTTTTTTAGTATCACTTGTGCTCTCCGATGACTCGAGCGTTGCTACTCTCTACGTACATAAAATTCGTGAATCTCTTCCCCGAGATAAGAAGCCAAATTCAGGACGTGTTCAGGCAGCACAGCAATCTTCGCAGCGCCGATGCAGAGTTGCAGCAGAGGGCATCGGAGTATCTGCAGCTTAGTATAATCGCGTCCACCGATGTCTTGGTAATGAAACAGTTTCGTAGCATTAACCGGTATACGGAGAATTTCTTTAATTATGATTCATATACGATCGACAGGCAACGGTGTTGGAAGAGATGCCGGCATTCCCCGAGAGAGAATCCTCTATTCTTGCCGTTTTGAAGAAGAAAAAACCCGGACGAGTGCCGGAAAACGAAATAAGGGAGAGTAAGAGTCCGGCGCCAAATACTAATCATCATACCGAGGCACCGTCGGCGGTAACAGCGGCGGCTATTAATAATTCATCTGCCGATTTACTCGGTTTGTCAACACCACCTTCGTCACAGCCTACGAGTAACACCGGTGTGCTTCTCGACGTATTGGGCGATATCTATAATACTCCCAACAAAGTCGGTGCTACTAACGGCGCTCAAAATACCTACAATCCTAAGAAGTAAGAATCGCGCTCTCCATAGATCGTTTTTAAGGGATCATTCTAGTATGAAGGGCCAAAAAATAGTTGATTTTCGCGATTTTTATTTCGGCGGATAAAGTACACTGATCAGTCTGATTTTTTATGTCAAATCAAAGCACTCATAAAGAACAGAAAAACATTTTTTTTAAGTTTATTTTTATTTTACATTTTTTTTGGGCGGTTGAAAATGGCTTGTAAAAAAATTGTCTCCTGACGGCGTACACTCCTCTAATCGTAGATATTGTCTAAAACAAAATGTGAAAAAAGATTTTTTTTTTTATCAAAATTACCAAAACAGCGGCAATTTGAAAAAAAAAGTATCGAATTTCGTTTTTTTTTCGACAGTTTTTCGTTAAAAAAAATATGAACACCGAGTGTAAGAAGAATTCTTGAAAATTTTACACTAGAATGATCCCTCAATCTGAAAATTGTGATAAATCTTTCATTCGTCCTTTTCAGATTCGTGTGTAAGAACAACGGTGTACTTTTCGAAAACGATCTCATACAGATCGGTGTAAAGTCGGAGTTTCGCCAAAATCTCGGGCGCATAGGTCTCTTCTACGGAAACAAGACGCAGTACGCTCTCCACAGCTTCCAGCCTCAGCTCTCGTGGTCGGAAGAGAATCAAACTAAGTTAGCTGTACAGGTAAAACCGGTGGATCCGGTGTTGGAGGCGGGTGCGCAAATTCAACAGATGATAAACGGAGAGTGCATCGACGATTACAACGGTCAGTTTACGATTTATCGCATATTTATCTCGATACATAAAAACCTCGATTTTCCGGGTAAAATTAACGGCCACATGGCTGTGAAATTTTCTTCAAAATTCATTCGTTGCTCGTTTAAATCGCCCTGGTTAATTGAAATTTTACTGTACGTAGTATTTTTTGTACCATTTGAAAACAAGTTGTTCTATAACCTTTCCTTCCTTTCCTTCTTTCGCAGACACCCCCAGCATGATAATCTCATTTATTTACAACAACGTGCCACAAACAATCACGATGAAGTTGCCATTGACGATTAACAAGTTCTTCGAACCAACGGAAATGAACGGCGAGTCGTTCTTCGCCAGATGGAAGAATCTCGGCGGGTGAGCGCTTCTTACAGTCTCGTCTTACACTCTTCTTTATAATACTCGTACGCAAAATCAATTAAATTTCGTTTCTCGCACTTGCAGTGCCAATCAGCAACGATCGCAGAAGATCTTCAAGGCGCAACAACCGATGGATCTGACGCAGGTTCGCACCAAGTTGCAGGGCTTCGGTATGCAGCTACTCGACGGTATCGATCCGAATCCTGACAATTTCGTTTGCGCGGGAATCGTACATATGAGAGCCCAGCAAGTCGGCTGTCTTTTGCGTCTCGAACCCAATAAACAGGCGCAGGTAAAAAAAAATCGATCGATGTATATATTTTTAGCAAAAAAATAGCATTTTTATAAAAACAGATTTAAAAGTGGAAACTTATTTTCTGTATATAATAATAATAATAATTATTATTATTATTAATTAAGTAATTATTATTTTTGTTATTATTATTTAAACGATTAATGGACTTCTCATCAATACAATTTTTCCTCGTGTTTTCAGATGTTCCGGTTAACAGTGCGCTCGAGTAAAGAAACGATGTCAATAGAGGTCTGTGACCTGCTGGTTGATCAGTTTTAATCGCGTTCTCCGAGGTATCGGTATCGATTACAAAAATATATATATATATTTTTTTTCGTTATCTACGCTCGTGCGACGTTGCAACTTCAACCGTGTCGATTATTACCCCCGACTGGACGAAGGTATATCGTTTCACACGAGTCCGAAAAAGTCCGACAATGCTAACGATTCGTTGACGAAAAAGCCCCCCAAGTTGTACTCAAGTTATACTCATGAAGCAAAGGAAAAAAAAAAAAAAAAACAAAAAAACATCTCCACCTCCTCGATAAAGAGATAAAGTCAACGAGTAAGAGAACAGTGGCACTGCTAGCCTCGTGCGAGTGCTTTAAATGGCATGGGGACTTTCAGAGCGACAAGGAAAGTTCGAACAAAAATATGCTGCGGTGAAAAAAAAAAAAAAAAGAAAAAACGCTAAGAATGCCCGCGTAGGCAATTGCGTGGGCAGTATTAGACCTGAAGGCAACGAGACAATTTAATTATTCTCGTGTCTCAATCGATTAAATGTATAATCCTCCAAAAAAAAACTCGTTTCGACTGCGATCCTTTTTTTTATTCGTCCGTAGCGCACGCAGGAAAGACTGCCCGGTTTTCTTGTTTTTTTTTCTTCTTTTTTTCTTTTTTAAACTCGTCAAGAGATCGCAATGAAGTGTACCCGTGGCTCGAGCCGCATTGGACAAATAAATAGAGGACACTCTTACTTTTTTTTCTCATATATTGTAACAATATAGATTTTGAGTGTTAAACTTAGTCAACGAGTTTTACTATCTCGTAAATTGCACAAGTGACACGCGTATACTTTTTGACGATCTCGTGACGAAAAAAAAAAAAAAAAAAAAAAAAAAACAGAAACAGATAGACACACAGAGAGAAAGAGAGTCTTCCCGAGCGTGTTGCGCGGTTAGCTATCGCGTAAGCATTGTATTATTCATTTTGCTTGCTCCGTTGAATGTTACGACGAGTGGGGTGGGCGTAGCTTTTCGGCATAACGATAATAGCTGTATGATATTAATTAATTATTTACCTTAGAAAAAGAAGAAAAAAAAAAAGAAAAGAAAAAACTCCTCGTATTTAATCAAAGCTCAAAGAAAACAAAAAAATGATAATTTTCTTGTAACTATGTAGAGTTGCTTAAGGACCTTCGAATGTTCAATCGAATTTTTCTCTCTATTTCCTTCATCATCCCCTTAGAACTCGTTTGGTCCTCGGGATATTAATTTTTTTAGCAATCGAGTAACCGATCGATCCATGACTGGTTACGCGTAGATATACCCATTGACTACGAACGAGAGATCTTCCGTCGAAGAAAAAACGATTGACGAGAAACATTTCTACAAAAGTTCGATCCATTCTTAGTCGTTACTCGTTTTTTCTCCCCTTTCTCTCCCCCGTTTTTTTAACCATAAAAAAAAAAACAATTTTTTTTTTTCTGTTAAACAGCTTAGAAATTGTAATTCACTACGATATTCAATTGTACATAATCGCTTCACAGATTGTCGAGTTAAGTATGAAACAAAAAAACAAAAAAAAAACGAAAAAAATTAATCTCGCGAAGCTTTTTAAAGTGTCAATTCGTTACTTCCGGTTTTGTGTATTTTTTTTTGTTTGTTGAATTGTAGTTAAAGGAAGATTTGTTCTCGAATATTTGTATGTATATTTTTGTTTCATCGATAGGGTCGATGTGTGTAAAGAGTTAATCAGCATATCTGCCGCGTTAGCCGTTGTTCCTCTCTTGTCTCTCGTATGGCGTCGGGTTTAGATTAAGCTGCGAGGCTAATTCGTAGAATATTTTTCTCTGACAAAAGTTTCCGCGCTCGGGGGCCCGGGGGCCGAGGGTTGCTTTATTCTCACCGCTCGTCATCGAGTGGAATTGAATCTCATCGCGATTGAAATATAAACACGCGATTAACGAAATATTAAAGTTTGTATCAAAAACGTTATATGCGCGTTTCGTATTCGAATGTTTAATAATATATTTAAAAAAAATTAAAATCATCAGTCGCCAGTCATGGATTTCCGTGAAAAATAACGAATTATATCGTATATGCGAAGCGTATCCTATCACGCAGGAAATAAAGAGGTTTAGGCGCGAACAATCGAAAAAAAAAAAAGTGTTTGTTCGATGCTTATAACGTGTACACGCGTATTGTACAAATTTGAAAAAAAAAAAAAAAAAAAAAAAGAAAAAAGAAAAAACGGGCGAATATATAGTTATTGTCGCGTAAATCGCGCGACAGGACGACGTTCAAAGAATTAATTTATGCTCGTCGTAAATACGGTAGCATATACATAACACACACATATTATATACACAATGAATATATATATAAAGAAAAAAAAAAAAAAACAAACAAAAAACTATATATATGCCCACGAAATATTACGAGCGTGAATGCCGCACGATTGTTAAAGGGTCATTATTGGAGAAAAAAAAAAAAAAAACAAATAAAAAAAAAAAAGATCGAGAACGATTATTAATATATGTGGAAAATAGTGCGTTTGTCGCGATCGCCATAGAATTTTATTCCCAAAGCACTCTTGCGCTCTCGAGCGTCTTATCTCTCCCTCGTTATTATACCATCGATGTATACGTCATTGTTCATCCCTTTTATTATCATTCCTTTATTTCCTACCCCCCCCCCCCCCCCCCATTTCCCTCCCTTTTTCATTGCGTTTGTCTCCAAGTGTGTCTCGCTGAACGAAGCGTCGCGAGGGCTCATTTTTTTTTTGCTGTAATAATGAATTGTTTTTTGTATCGTTGAGCCCTATGTAAATGTATGTTTGTAAGACACTATTGATTTATATTATTAAACAATATAATATCTCTCGTACAAAAAAAATAATTCACTGTGTCTTCTTTGTTTATTCTTTTTTTTTTTTTTTAATTAATTTTTTTCGGCTCCGTCGAGCAGTTTCCTTACCTCGTGAATTCCGGAACTAAACGAGACTCGGAGATTTTGTCTCACGAAGAATAACTTTTCGCGGCGTAACGGATGTTTTAATATAATAAATAAAAGAAAAAAAAAACAAAAGACGAATGTATGCTTTATGAATTTATGGCGTGTTTTACATAAGCGTACATTAAATAAATCGTTTACGCCCTAAGATCGTACAACTCGAAAGTGAAAACAAGACTGTCCGTTGTAAAATTATTCAGCACCGCACGCATTATATATTAAAATGTGTGTATAATAGGCAATCAATCGCTGTTAAAAAAAAAAAAAAAAAAAAAAAAAAAAGAAACGATCAAATGTGTTCCGTCGATTTTCCTTGTTATTATTATTATTATTAATTGTTATTTTCGCAGATTTAACTGTAAATTGAGTACCTAAAAGATCGGTAGGAACGGAAAATCTGCACTCGGCACGTATAGTTATTAAATGAAACAATGAGCTTTTTTTTTTTTTTTTTTTCTCGTTTAATTTACATCCGATTATCAACGAATAGGAGATGCGAATTATCGAAGCCGTCAAGTTAATCTCGCTACACAAATATATATAATTCTCTTGAATTAAACTTAATGCGAACTTAACGGACTCTATCGGATCACGTCGCGCGCTACTGTCTCCCATGCCATTTTTTTTTTTTTTTTCACTCAAGTTTAACTCATTCGATTATAAAGTTCGCAAGTTTTCTCGCTCTATGTACAAAAAAAAAAAAAAAAAAAAAAACAAACAAAAAACAGAAATCTGGGAGTGTAATTTGATCTTTTATCGGTATAACAAAAACAAGCAACTTGCGCTGCTTTCGAAAGATTGTGCTTCGGTATCGGTATATCGTAGGGCTTTGTTTAAAAAAAAATGAAAAAAATAAAATAAAATAATAATAATAAAAAGTAATAAATCACGAGAGCGTATTTTCATCTGCAGGGATGAGCCATTCCCGTGCCTCGGGACCGAACCAAATTATAGTACCTAAACAACTGTATCGTAATGTTTAATAAATATTAAAAATTAAAAAAAATATATATATATATACACTGTAATAATAATAATAATACGACACGATTGGCCACACGATGAATCTCTCGAGAAGTGTTTAGTATCTCCGAGAAATCTCACGACTATTGAAACGGTGATCGATGATAATAATAACGATAATAGTTTAACACTTGTTGCCGAAAAAAAAAAAAAAAAAAAAAAATCGTCATCTGGAATCGATAAATTTGTCATCATTGTCAGCCTATTTTATCGTTCTCCGCGACTCCACGTTGGCGCAATCGTCGTAAAATAAGATAAAATTCGAGGTACAGACACATTAGTCCCTCAAAGACAATTATACTATCGTTAACGAAGGTGTATCGTTGGGTTCTTTCCGAATCTCACTTTTGGTTGAAAATTTAACGATACATTCTCCTTAAACGCTATAAGATAGAAGGATCAATTGTTTAATCGACAGTTTATATATTCTCGAGAAACGAAATATTCAATGCGAACAATAATTACGACGATTTCAATCGCTAATCGTCTGCACTCGTTAATGTAAACGCAAAAAAAAAAAAGTAATTATCGAATTTCGCTATGATGAGTCAATCAATGTTTTTCGAAGTGTAGTTAAAGAAAAATCGGCGTGAAAGTATTTTTTTTTTTTCGTTGCTTCGAAGGTTCGATGATGAGTTTCCACGCAGCATCAATCCCCGATCCTCGCTTGCGATTAATGCAGTAATTTCATCATTAGAATATATATATACTAGAGGTTCCCCGGGCTCGCGCGCTTCGCGCGCTCGCATTCCTTTTTGTCGACATTATAAAAATGTCTCATCACCGCCGCAACTTTTCACCAACCGGCGCCGCCGCCGCTTTTTTAATGTATTTTTACTTAAACAGTCCCCTCTAAAGGTACTTAGAATATTTTGGCCTTCCCCTCCCACGCCCCTCCCCCCCGAAAAATATCCTAAGTCCCTCTAAGAGGGATTCTAAGTCCCCTTTAGAGGGACGGAATATTTTTCTCCCCCCCCCCCCCTCTCCCCCGAAAAATATTCTAAGTCCCTCTAAGGGGATTCCCCCTTGGGCACGCCATCGACCAAAAATATTCTAAGTCCCCCTTAGAGGGACTTAGAATATTTTTCCCGGTATATGAGGCCCCTTCGATCGAAAATATTCTAAGTCCCCCTTAGAGGGACTTAGAATATTTTTCTCTCCCCTCCCCTCCTCCCCCCGAAAAAAAAATATTCTAAGTCCCTCTAAGGGGATTCCCCCTTAGGCACCCCATCGACCAAAAATATTCTAAGTCCCCCTTAGAGGGACTTAGAATATTTTTCTTTACCCTCCCCCCCCCCTCCCCCCGAAAAATATTCTAAGTCCCCCTTAGAGGGACTTAGAATATTTTCTCTCCCCTCCCCCCACCCCCCGAAAAATATTCTAAGTCCCTCTAAGGGGATTCCCCCTAAGGGGGACTTAGAATATTTTTGCTCGATGGGCTGCCCAAGGGGGAATCCCCTTAGAGGGACTTAGAATATTTTCGAAGGGGCCTCATATACCGGGTGTCTCATAAGTAGGTATCGATTCCTGACACGGCGGCGGCGGCGGCGGCGGCGGCGGCGGCGGCGGCGGCGGCGGCGGCGGCGACGGCGGCGGCGGCGGCGACAGCGGCGGTAACTTTATATATATAGAGAGATATATATAGTATGTCTTTGGTTATATACAAAAAAGTTGTATATGTGATTTGATTATATTTACATAGATAAACGAGAGAGAGAATACGTATTAAAATAACTATTAATATATAATATAATAAATGAGAGTGCGAATAAAAAAAATCGATTCGTTTCTGTACACGCGATTCGACGAAAAATCGATTGTAAAACATAGAGAGAAGTAGCGAAAACTAATAGCAACGACTAATTTACAAATAAAAAAGAAAATCGACCGGCTTCGCGTCGGATGAATCGATGGCCCATTTTATTCATCGTGTTTATACCACGTTGAGTATTTGCGTGTTGCAAAAGTAACTTATAGCCGAATTTGCCAATCTGTAATCCCCGTTCCCGATCGATCGAAATAAATACATATGTACACTGCTGTTTCAATGGGACTCTCAATTTTTTTTTTTTTTTTTTTTTTCGTCTTTTCACGATTTATTCGCGCGACGATCGGCTTGACTAGTTTTCCTCCCACAATCTCCTTTTTTTTTTTTTTTTTTCGCGGATAACAGAATTTCTTTGATAAATCGCGCGAATTACTGGCGATCGAATAGGATTAATATCGTACGGTGATTTTTTTCACCGATTAATTAATTTACAGTCTCTGCATTATTTCGGAATTTCTCGAATCCAAGATCTGCGCTTCCGCATCTTCCTCGAGGATTTCTTCGCGATCGTCTTCGTCGATATCCGCGCGTTCGGGATCGTTTACGACGCTGCTTTCCTCGCCGGTGTTCCTGGCGTCCTCCGGTGCCAGGAAAAGGTTCCCGCGACCCTTGCATTTTCGCCGATAGTCCGGATTGTCGTGAGCCACGCGATGACAAGAATCGCAAACCGTGTCGGTGCGCCCGTTTACGCAGGGATGAGCCTCGTAGAGTCCCGGACCGCAACGGGAACATATCCAACAGGGTTGCATATTGTGATGGGGACTGTATGTACCCGGAGAACATTTGCCGCACTGAGTGTCATGTTCGGTTGTGCACCGGCCGATCACACCCCAGCCGGGTCCGCATCTGCTGCAGCTGGAGTCGCCACGGTGATGTCGCATTCGTGGCCTTGCCTCGGTCGTCTGAAAAAAAAAAAAAAAAAAAAAAAAAAAAAAAAAACATTAATTATCGTCAAGTTTTATTTTTACACAAGTTAACTCCAATAATTAAAAAATTGAAAAAAACGATGCAAGGATTATTGCAAAGAAAAAAATTTAAAAAATTTTAGCACTTAAAAAAACAGCCAATTTTCGCGAAATTTCGCCTTTAAACGAATTAATTCCTAAAATTAAACGAATTAAAAAAAAAAAAAGATCGAAGGATTATGGGTTGAAACAAAGAATCTTAAAAATTTTTTGCACTCGAGTTACCATTGTTTCCCTTGATTTCTATTGAGAGCATATACGATATATAATACCCGGGGTTTCTTTTAGTCGCCGTTGGCGAACAGGTGCACGAGAAAGACGAGGGCCAGCTGACTTTGAAAAACACCTTGCGCTTCGGGACTCGCCGTTTTCTACGCTATATGCGTGCGGGTTTCTACAGTGTATACGTTGTATATGTACCGCAGTCCTGAAATCCTTTCGTCCTCCGCCCTCGAGAATACTGTGGATAAGAATCCTTCGCGTACCTAGTAACCCTCGAGGCAAGCAACTTCTGGCTTCGGAGTATATAAACGTACACCGTATATAAATCTAGAGTCGTTTAAAATTTTTCGCCGCTCTCGAAACCGTGGGATCGGGAGCCAGTCGAACGCGTTTTTCGAATCCCATCTGCTACCATTACGCATTATAATACTACGAGAGAGTTTGGACCTTTCGATCTTCGAGATTCGAAGGGTTCTCGAAGGGTATTGTAGTTTTTTTTTTAGCAATGAATTATTATCTGCCTGCGGCTCGGATGTATCTTAGTATATTGTTTCGATGAGTTCGTGAATACATCGATGAGAATAAAAAAAAAAAAAAAAATTACTTGAGAAATATTACTTTTATCGGTATAATAAGTATTATTATTATGCGACTGTTGAGATTTCTGAGTTTATCGACTAACATTGAAAAAAAAAAAAAAATATCACTTGAGGAATATTACATTCAACGATAAGACTATCATTATGTGTTCTGTCACTCGAAATCGAAGCCTTATGCACGCGAGCATTCCTCCGGAAAGTTCGACGATTATCGACATGATTTTCCGGAAGGTTTAACGCGCGGCATGCCGAAGAAACGAACGAATGAAGCGAAATAGATCCGAGGACCATCTGTATCGAAGGTGCGGCAGCTGTTGGCGGCACGCGCCAGCCGTCTCCAAAAACTCAGGTGAATCGGGGAAAACACCCGGCCTTCCGTAGCTCTTTTGCGGACTCGTTAAACCCCGATATATCCCACCTCGCGTGGCGTTCCAGCACGCGACCGCTGCTCGTCTCATCTTATCTCATCTTCGAACGATTTTTAACTCCCCCCCCCCCCCCCCCCCCCATTCGACTTGTTTTCGTCAATTTATTCGTCCCACTTTTACCTTTACGATTCGATCTCTCGCGCTGAAATATCGATAAGCAAAATAAAAGGCTATATATAGGCAGCCGATATTTTTTTTAATGAAAATAAATATAATAATGATTATTATGAAATATCTAAAAAATATATTATTATTGTTATTATTTTAATTCAAAGATATTTTTAATTATATTTAACAGCACAGTACTTTGTTGAATCGATAGCGCGCGTTATTTTAATGGACGCTGGAAGCCGCAGGAAATGATATGTAATTTTTTTCTTCATTTTTAACGCACTCAAGAAAGTAGATAGGGGTTGGCGTGCCGACTCCGTCACCTTAATTGGACGGGTAACACGTGCGGAAATACGACGCATCAACGTTGTACCCGTCTACCCAGCAATGCAAGACCGAGGGGTTGTAGCCATTAAGAGGTCAGGGAGATCCCACCATGATGGGGGAACCCTCTCAATTTCTTCGCTGACTCGAAGGAAGGTTTCGGAGTAGCTGACCCCAAGACGACGAGCCAAGTACCCCTTTGCCAACTCGCCTTTTGCTTCCTCAGACTTCCGACCCTCGATTCGTATTATATTTATGTATTATATACGCTCTCGAGACGCTTGTACGCTGAATATGCTGTATGAATTATAATCATTAATCCTTCGATCCGTCAAGGAAGTTCGCTCCCCTTTATTCTTGACTCTCGCGGGACGAACGAGAGGGATCCTCACGTAGCTTGAGGCGACGGGAAGGACTTCCTTCCTCCATTCGATTGTCCGACTCCGACAATGGGGAAACCTTTTGAGGAACCTTTCGAAATTGCACGGCAAAGGTAGAAACAACGTTCCGAGGCAACTATCCTCGTTGTCCACGTGCCCATTCACCGCATTGACAAACAACCGTCCCGCTTCGATGTACAAGCCACGTGTGGAAAACTCCTTTCTTAACCCCTTTCGTGCCTCGAGGCAAAACCCACCCGTTCTTAAATGTGGTTACGCATCGCGAAACGAGCTAAGCTCAGGAATCCCTCCTTGCAAATTCTTGAGCGTTAAATGAAGAATTGCAAAGAAATTTTTTTTTTTTTTATGGACGTATAGTAAAATACCTTTACTTCACGGCGGTATGGAAAGAGAGTTTTCCGCGCGGGAAGTAAAATCGTATGCGATACTCGGCGGAAAAGCGTTTTCTCCCTCGTGACGTAATATATACTATTTCGACGGTTTCTTACGCCCTCTTACAAAAAAGTAAACTTTTTTTTTACGAGATTGTAAAAAAACAGCGGAAAATCGGGTTCGGGGTGCCGGCGAAAAAATCGGTCGATTTCGACATCGTGAGACGCTTCACACGAGTGAAAATAACTATTAAAAAATTATGATCGGTACAAAAATCTTTTTTTCGAGTTTTCGTCTTCAACTATTAAGTTACGCATTAAATAAAAAAAATTATGAATGGAAAAAAATAGTTAAAAAATGAGAGGATAGTAAAAATGTAAAAAAAAAATTACAACCGGTCCTAAAATGTTTCTTCTTGCGTTTTCATCGTGAACTATTATATTGCGCACTAAATAAAATATTCACAAGCGAATTGCATTATCTTAAGTCGACTCGTAGGCCCCTCGAATCGCATCTTGTTAACTCCGATTGTTTCTTCCCATGCGTACATGGAGAAACAGGTAAAACTCTATTTTCAATGATCGTGGGAGTTTCGTCACGAGTTAAGGGGCGCGAAACTTATTTCACCGAGGGTACGTATAAGTACCGGGAGAAGCAAGTGAGTTCCGATGTAGTAGAATCCATTTATTCATCGGGAACACCTGCACATTTGCATCGAAGTATATATATATTTCCTGTCTATCTGGCGAAGCGTCTGCGCGAACTCTAACCGCTTCGAAAGCGTCTAGTCGGGTAGCTCTGGCGTCTCGACTAACTTTATATTACGTGAGACGTCAGGGTGAATTACTATCAACCCCGCCGAAGAGAACGAAGAAGATAAGTTGGGGTTGCGAACGCGTGTTGAACGCAACTGTGGATGTGTATATGTAGGGGACAATGGGGCTAAATGGGCCAACGTGGCAAAATGGAACAGTCGCGCGACTCGAATTTTGGGAATAATGGACCAACCGTAAGATTCATAAAATTTTGAAAAAGTTCGATTTTCAAGTTTCATGACTATTATTCATGTTGCAGATCACTGTTTACCTAAAAAAAGATCGGGAATAACGTTTAATGAAATTCTATATACGGAAAATTTATTGTCTGAGCTAAAATAAGCCGATACGAAAAATAGGAATGCAGATAAACAAAACTATATAAATCGATAATAGTCTATGAAAAAACACGTCCATTATTTTTAATATAGAAAAATGTATGTTTTTTGACGACAATAGTTTACATATCGTTATAAGTATGTAATTATTTGAAATTCTAATTTTTCATTTTTTTAAATGCAATTGAAAGACCGTCCATTTCGTCTAATTTTTTTTTTTTTTTCATTTTAATATTCCAAGAAGGTGTGATAAATCTATTTTTTGGTTCGAAAAGTAGTGAACAAGTATTGTATACATCGACAAAACTTCTTGGTTTGCTAAAGCAGTCCATTTTGCCCCATTTTCACGTATATATATAGATCTATCTATACATGCACCGTAGGGAACGGTACGTGACGGTTTCCCGGATGACTCGTTGTCGTTCATATACGCCGAGTTTACAACTATCGTATAAACTCATACCGCGCGGTGTTGCGTCGTTATGTTCACCACCTGCGTATACGTTATAGATATATAGTTTTTTTTTTCTTCTCGGTGGCGTCGCAATGTGGACGTGACGTCGGCTTTCCGAGTCCGCAGAGTCCGGAAAGACCGACGTTTCCGTGGGTCGGAACCTCTGTAGGTCACGCCACGCTGACGCGGTTTACATCCGGTTTTTCGTGTTTTGTAACGAAGCCTCAACGGGCGAAATGCTCGATTGTGTACCCATTTCACCGAGTTTTTCTTCAACATTTACGAGTGGTAGAAAATAACTTCGAAGGGCTTCTGGTCTTTTTCTCTATTTACCTACTGTAACGCTTCCAAGCTTCCGCTTGGGAGTTATTGTATTCCTATCGCGATGTTACTTTTTCTTTGTTCACTGTGCAATCGAAAGCGTAGCCGTAGAACTTTCGTATCGCGCGGGGAGCTATGGACGACGAGATTTATAAGAGTGGAACGAGAGTCTTTCAATTTATAATTTTATCAACAAACACGGAGAGCTTCTGGTCGGTATACTTTTCTTTTTCTGCCACTACTTCGACGAGTACCGATGGGAACGAAAAGCGCTCCGAGTGACACTCGTAATTGTGAATTACAAATAAAAATGTTTAATCAAGCTTGCAACAAAGGAAGCAAAAAAAATTTAGAAGGAAAGTAGAAAAACGTTGGTGACTCGTTAGAGAAATCAATCGACGCTATGCGTACACTCGCGACAGTCGAATAATTGCGTTCAGGGAGATCGCGCAGGTAAAAAATAGAAAAAAATAAATAAAAAATTGTATCGCGAAAAAAAAGGCGATTGAGAATCGCTTGTGGGAGGGGAAGGGAGAGGAGGGAGCGAAACAAACGAACGCGAAAGTTCGCGTGTAATTGTGTGCGTGCGGCGCGAGTGCACACAAGTTTTAGCCCGAGTGCACAGCCGCAACCCCGGGGGCGCGAGTTCCCATGCCATGCTAATGAGAATCGTAGAGCAACGCACGACGCTCACGCTTGATAGGGAAGTTATTTCCGGCAAATCTGGATAGTCGTTAAATATCGCGATCTTTTCGTGTCGAGGGCTGTTTGAATTAATTTTTTTATTTTGGATTAATAGAAAGTAATAAATATAAAAAATGATTAAATATCGTATTAAAACGAAGTTTAAAAAAATATGATTTTTTTTTTTTCGAAAACTACGAAAAGAGAGTCCAACTGTCGTCTGTATGAACGCATATGGGTCTCTTTTACGACGTCGTTATAGGAGTTGCACTTGGTAGCAGATGGAAACCGCGGCCTTGCCTCGACCGCCGAGGCCATCGCCACGACGTCGCGACGAGCTTCCCTTTTTTTCAATTGTTTTACCGTAACCACGTGTCAACAGGCGATAATTACAGTGTCGCGGTTTATCGTACGGGATGAAAACGAGTCTTGCGGTTCATTATAGCAAGCACATGTCGCACATGTGCTGCGAGAAAAAAACAAAATGTTAATCGAATAATTTTGCGGTTAAGGGTTGCAAAAGCTCATAACTTGTGGATTAAATTATTATTTTTTATTTACCGAAACAATAATTTGACTACATAAAAAAAAGGCTTTCGGCACCCGAAGGCGCAAGTTCGGTTGATTAAAATTTTTTTTTAACGTAGAGATCGATTGTATCTATCGAAGAGATCGATACAAACGATTTGTCCGATGTAAAAGAATAAAACTGAATTTTGTCTTTTTAAAGAGAAAAAAAAAGATTTTGCTGTCATTGAAAAAACGTATTTTAAACGAGTGCATGTACCCCAGCGCTAGTGGATCGTGTACCGAACCGGCGAAAACAATGAACAGAATTCCCGCTCCCACGATATCCAAAGGACCTTCGTCTAGACTTTTGACCACAGTGCTGATCTCTCCGAGTCACCCCTCGCGCGGCCCATAATTCTTCGTACGCTCCTCGTTATAGTAGCCCGAGTTTGCTACAGGACTTTCCTGCATGTGAACCGATCTTATCGCATCGCACATATACGCAACCGCCTCCGTGTAGGGATCTCGCGATTCGAACGATCTAAACTGCAGCTTCCTGCCGTTTCTACGCTCACTTATCTTGCGATAGAGAAACGCTGTTCGAATGTCCGATTTATTTCTATTGTGACTTGACTGCGATAATCCGAAATAAAAATAGTAAAAAAAGTAAAATAAATGAATTTCAAATAATTCCGAAAAATGTTAAATAGTTCCAAATAAGTTGAAGCAATTTTTTTGTCTCAATTATAAATCGAAATAAATGGTCGATTAATTACTCGATTATTCTTTCGGTGCATCGAGTATAAAAAGAAGTGTACGGATAGCTCCGTTCCGGATGACTTGACGTAACCGGAAGAGACGACCGAGCATTCCCTCCGCCCCGAGCCCGCTAACAGGAGCGCGTTTCGTTCGATGCGATTGAACAAACGTATCCCAGAACGAAATCTCGAGCGTGCGAATGTTTCCTAGAAAAGCTTTTTCGTCCACTACCCAACCCCTCCGTCATTCATTGACCATTATAGCAAATGGGAAACATTTGTCATTCTCGCGTTTCCCAACCCCCGCGTTACCCCCTCTCTCTCTCTCTCTCTCTCTCTCTCTCTCGCCCTTTCCCATAGGAGCAAACAATTTCCGACTAGTTTTCCGTTCGATGATCGCCACACTGTCGCCCCGGTGCAAAGTTGTTTACGCCGAACTGGCGAAGCGTGTCGACTGTCGAGAGTAAACGTCCAATTAAACTCCCTCTCCGCGAAGCCTCTTTTCACGCTGGTTTGCAATTAGATCGTTTGCCATTGTTGTTTTTCAACAACGCGCGCACACAAATAAATCGCGCGGAATGTTATCCGTAACTGTTTCCTCTGCTAGGGTAGCAATTGCAATCGTGCGACCTCATTGAAAACATTGATACCGGATTTAATCGCTGTACCTCTTGTTAACGTGTTGCTTTGATACCGCGACGAATAATTATTTCGATATGAATTTTTATAAATATATCGTATTTATATATAAATATTACATTGTTATAATATATTTTTTTATTATTATAATAATAATATAATATATACAATTATTATTATTAATATTTTATACAAATATTATAATAATAATTATTATTATATCATTCATTAGGTTTTTTATTTTTTTTTATTTTTATATGTTTATATATAATATTTTACAATAATTTTATATGAGTTCGAAACTTACCTCCAAGTAGGCAACGACGAGGGCAAATGCGATGAGAAATATCGACAATCTTTGACCGGCAAACATGTTTTCGTCCTTTGTATTGGTACACGCGGTTACTTCGATCTGTTATCCTTTTTCGTAACGACGATTGGTCACTCGATCACTCGTGTTGAATTAACGTTTAATCAATGATTCGATGATAATTGAACGAAACGATGATAACGAATCACAACGATTTAATTCAATTTTTATTTGTTGATTTTGTTTTATAAATGTAAAATGCAATCGATAGCAACGATGTTACTTGGCGCACGTTCACATGCGGAATGAAGCGACCGAATGCGTTGCAGAAGCAGCTGCCTGCAGACGCCGGACACGCGGTCTCCTCTCGCCACTTTCGTTCACGCGCCGTGTATACGTATCTCTTGTACGAATATCCCCCCACCACTTCACCGAACCATCCTGACGATTGTCAGTTTACCTGGACTGCGCCTCCTCGGCGTCGGGTCATTAATCATATGTGCCGTCTAACGACCCCAATCTTCGGCTTTCCGACTCTTGTGTGGACGCCAATTTTTTTTTTTTTTCGATAACATTCATTGTTTTACGTATATCTCGATTTTTCGAGAAATTACGAGTATTTGTAAGGATATTCTTATTTTTTTTTTTTTTTTTTACTAATAAGAGAGAATCGTGTTAAGAAAAATCAGGAAATATAAGTTTTTGACGCTTTTGTTTTTCTGACAATAGGCCGCAACGTGAGACTAAATGCGGAAGCTGTCCCGCCGGAAACTTCCGTCGCGATGGAAACAAAAAGAATGATTTTCTCCTCGCGATTGCCAATGTCCCGTTTCAGTTTAATGGAATAAAGTAAAAATAGATTGAAACTCGTCGCGTATAGGAAGATTTTTTCGAGCGTTCGATGTGGCGATAAAAAATTGTGTTTTTTTCGTTGTACCATTTCTGTATGTAGAAAAAAAAATTGGTGGGCGGGATATCGCGCAACCTATTTTCAACGGAACGTTGTCGCTTCGTTCGCTCCTTAATTGACGAGAAGGTTTTGCCATAATTTTAGCTGAAACTGTTTTTGCTGTGGCGGAAATAAAAATACTTTTTTATTTCGGCTATTATTTGGAGCTTTTCGATGTTTCATAGAAATATTGCAAAATTAGAATTCTTCGCAGTTTTTTTAACTTTTTTTTTTCGTCATTGAATCACAAATTCGTCACCGATTCTGCTGCTTTTTAAATACTCGTGACGGAAACCCGTGGCGGAAGAAAAAAAAAACGAAATTATTATTTTTAGCCCATAATGTCGGCCTGAAATTATTCTCCATCGTGCGAAGCTCGCTGGCGTCAGTTCGATAAATAATGCAAATTAATAAACCACGTTAGTGTCAGAGGGTCCTTTAATTTTTGCGAACAGAATATATGGCAAGATATTTTCAGCAATCGATATTTTTATACGAGTATAGAGTTTACGGGAGGAGTATAACATTTTTTTTTTTTTTTTTTGAAATTCGAGTACCTCTCGGATCCCTCGATCGTTGTACGCACGCACGTCATTTTCCCCTTCAGCTGCGCCAGCAGCAGCAGGAGCAGCAGCAGCGGCAGCAGCTGACAAGCCACGAGTTGCCTTTGGCCTGCTGTTCCTACGCCTGACTTTGCTCCGAAGAATATCGGCTGGCGTAGCTTGCAAGACAGGTGCACACGCGGCACGCGACAGACGGCATTCGCGTTCTGCCTATGGGTATGTATACCAACGCGCCCCTTTGCAGTTACAGTATTTCGTACGGCGCCTATGGTTTTCAATTAGTACTGATTAAAAAAAAAAGAGTTTTGTACTTCGAACGTGCGAGAAGTTCGATGTACGAGAATTAAAAAAAAAATTCGCAGCGTTTTTCGAAGGGATTCGTAACTTGGTATGTCGCTTCGTGTGCAATGGAAACCGGAGTTGAGAAAGTGGCCGCAGAGTGCCAATGACTTTCGTTCATCCGGACTGGCAATTGACCCGTAGACCAGTGAACATGCATTAAGTCTCAGTCCCCTCGGGTTCGCAGCATCATCAGAATGCTGATTTATGCGAGCAATGCTCACGGAACGATGAGCAAACCGCCGAAAGGGCTCGACCCGTTGGCCCCCGCTTCCGTTCGCCGAAACTCGCAATACCATTTATTTAGTGCATTTACGTCGAGTATCCGCGATGTTGCTGCCGAGAAATCGCTCAGTAGATTTACTTACTACAAAGGAATCGTATCTTTTCTCGTTGGGGATTTTTTTTAACCAATCGGCATATCTTAGACTAAGAAAAATCAATGATTTAAAAATCTTTGGTTTAAACGGTAAAAGATTCATTGGATCATCGCCTTCCCATTTTATTTTTCACGGCGTTTACACAACTTCTCTATAAGTAAGATGTTTAATTAATTTTGGTTGTCTTTCAGAAAAAGCTTTGTAAATGACGTTGAAAAAAAAATAAAAATACGAAAGCAATAAACAAATTTAAGTATTATTTCGTTATTAAGTATATTTCTTTTCATAACTCAGTCAAAGTTCAGATATACCAGCAAAAATCAATATCAACCATCGCGTAGTTATAGTTAATTTACGCAAAAATGTTTATTCCGTTGTATCAAAAACTGTAAGTTATCGTGTTGAAATGAATTTTTGAAAAAATTTAAAATCGTGTAGAGTTTGATGATTGTGAGGATTTCAACGAAAATTGGACCGAACTATGAAAATTGCTTCGTCCAATAACTTTGTAAATTTCAATTCGATAACGAGAAACGTTTTCAAGTTTTACAGATATTTAAAATTATCCACTGAAATTTCATTTTTTTTTTTATTTAAAAAAGTTTTCTTCTTAAGTAACCAGTAAAATCCTAGTAAATTCGTCATAAAAGAGTACAGAAAGTATCGTATACATCGAACGCCTGTGAACATGGAACCCACTTTACACACCGCTCCGTTTTATCCTCTACAGTCGGTAGTAAACGAAACTTTGAGTCGATACTGTCAAAACCTTCCTTACTAACATTTATCTACGATATCGTTGCGTACCGTAGCGAATTTGTAAGCCAACGAACTGTACCCCCACGGTATTCCTCAACGGCCTCCAATATTATCCGTCTATTCGTAACATTCGATATTCAATGCCATTCGTTATCGAACACGCGAAAAATCAAGTTATCGCACGAGCGACGCGCGTATTCAATTTTTCGATTTGCATGAATTCGAATAAAGTATCGTAATTATCGTGTCTTTTAAAGCAAATCGGTTAAGGGGCACAAAAAAACTTTGGTCATTCTTTGTCCCGACGGGTTGGCCGACGGATCGTCGGACTCTAATTTTGGCGAATGTGGCGCATGCCTGGTGCATTCGTCTACGTTGGGTTTTGCTGCGCGAGTGGATCGATGCCAAAGCGTGAGACGGGGGGCGATTGTTCTGTGAAACTAAACATATATACTGCAACTCGGAAACCCGTTCGTTCTGCGCGGTCTGAAAATTGTACCCGGCTCGGCAGTCATTAATGATCCAGTAGCGTCAGTCCAAGTTCGCTACTGAGCCACCAGTGCCTATTAACGTTTTTTCGTAATTATCGGATGAACGAGTTATTCGAACAACGAATAAACACAGCGAGTAACATCGATGGTGTCGGTGTGTTGATGTTACGATTGCTTCGGCCGCTGCGTCAATCGATACCTCGATCCCACGTGCGGCAAGTAAGCAACACCGTCGGTTATATTTACAGTGAGTTAAAAAAAAAACTTAAAAAAAATTAATACAGACTGATATTTGTTATTTTTTTTTCTTCGACGCAGTACAGCAGTCAGAAATGATTATTGCAGTCGCGGTATTGAAACGTGAGCTTAATGCACGTCTGCAAATAAATTGCATTTTTTCTAATTCGAGATTTTTTTTTTTTTTTTTTTTTTTCAAATCGGCAAATTTTAGACTAAAAATCTTCGTAAAAATTTTTTATAAAAAAAAGCGGCTTCTTTATAAAAAAGATATTTAATTTATTTTAGGAATTTAATAGAAGAATCTTCGTAGATAACATGGAAAACAAATTAAGAAAGCAATCTACAAATTTAATTGGAATTTGTTTTATTTTTACGAATTATTACGAAAAAATTAATGAGGTTTATTGCAACTGATACCTCGATCCCATGTGCGGCATGTAAACAACTCCGTCGGTTATAGTTACTGTAAGTTAAAAAAAAAAAAAAAAACATTAAAACCGTATGACTTTTTTCTATTATATTACTCGCAGCGGTGCAGCACTCAGAAATTATTATCGCAGCCGCGGTAGCGAAATTAAACGTTAATGAGATCAAAATTACATCGCGAAATGGAATCTTCGCCTGGGAATTTTCTGTTTTACGCGAGTCGTTGAATTATAATACAATAAAGCAACGAAATTTCACTAAATTCAACACTTCCATTGAATTGATTGCACACAAAACGCAGTGAAAAAATGTACACGTTTAGAATACGATCTTTGCATCAGGGATTCTCGTGAGATTACAGGCCGCCCGATCTAAGGAACTATCGAGCGTCGGTCAAGGTCGGCTCTGGTCAGCGCGCCCGCGTCATTCCTTCGGTCCGTAGGAGTTAAGCAACGTCCATCGTACTTCGCATACACTATAAAATAGTATAGATTCGTAGCGCTAGGACTGGTTTATCAAACGTCGGCCGTAGTTTATTATAAACCGGTTTGCCATGAGCGAGACAGGAGTTTCCGTATAAATTTCACATGCGAACACGCGTTGAGCAGAGGTCGATTCATTGTCAGCCTTCACGTAGTATCGAAGTTCGATTTTACGAAAATAATAATTCAAAAAAATTTAATCGCGATAAATAACGCAAATAGTCTCCATTTATTTCCAGACGAATAGGGAAATAACAATATTGATAAAATAATTTTAAAAAATAAATGGTAAAATACTACATTCATTAATAAGTGAATAATAACGATAATAATAATAATTACTAAAAGCAATTAACTGGAAAGAGTGGAAAGGATGATGTTCGATTTTTCGAAAGTAATTATAAGAAAAAAATTTAAATCTCGATCGATATCGTGCGCAATTATCTACATTGATTCATAGACAAATAATGGCAATAATAATCATAATAATAATAAATGAAATAAATGATACAATAATACATTCATTCACAGACAAATAATAATAATAATGATAATACTAATAATTTCTGAAAGCAATTTCCATTAACTGGAAAGAGGGAAAAGGATGCTGACGCTCTCGACGGCTTGCCGATAATGCACGTGCATTATGTTTACGGTGAGCTATGAATCCTACGAGCCTGCGCTCGGTCTCGCGCGTTTCCGCGATATTACGCAAGCGTACTTCGCGTACCCGGGCGTATTATACTCCAACGCGAACTTTTACCGCTGTTCAGCGGTAGCGGTTTCAATTGTTAAAAAAAAAAAAATGAAATCCTTCATCTCCGCCAATTGAGCGACTAACAGCAAAATCGTTGGTTGAAGAAATGAAAAAAAAAAAAAAAAAAAAAAAAAATGTTTCTGGTATTTTCTATCTCCGGATATTCTGGTATTCGAAATTGTGAGGTACCAATGCAGCTGCATCGCGTGCCCTTACAGGCAGACAGCATCCACATTCAATCCGATCGATTCGTTTTTGACGATTAACCTTCCCTTCCGTCCCTTTGTTTTTCCAGTACTTGCGCTTCGTGACGCAGCTGTTTTCGCGCGACGTATCATATGACCGTACCGAAGTAGTCAATGCCATTTATTGCGCACCGCAGACTCGCGTATGTCAAGGCAATCGGGATTCAATTTTTTTTTTAACCGGCATAAGATTATCGCACTATCGCCGAAGCTTAGAAGATCCCTGAGCGCTTTTGCCGATATTGTCACGCAATATCGGAAAACGACAATAATAATAATAAATACGATAAATAATCGATTATGATAATAATTTACTTTCTTATCAATACAAATTTATAATATTTCGCAAACTCTCAATTTTTTTGAGTTTGTTTTTAAAATATCGTTTACAAAAAACGTTAAAAAAATACGTACATTTTGTAAACGATTTAAAAAAAATAATCATTAAAAGATTGTGAGTTCACGAAATATTATGAATTCGTATTGATTAAAACGTAAATTATCAGCTGCAATCGATAATTTATTGTAATAATAATAATAATTATTATTACTTCTTAATAATAATAATAATAATTATTATTACTTCTTAATAATAATTATTATTATTACTTATTAATAATAGTAATTATTATTATTACAATAAATTACGATGATGATGTCAATCATTTCTTATCAACAACACGCAAGTTCTCAGCTCTCGATTGCATCTCATAATGTTGTAATTGAATCTATTTACCTCGGTAAATAATGAAGAAACTTTTACGTTACATACTGTTGAATATTAATGAATATTACGTGCAATTTTCATATGTAACGAGAGTGTGACGTTGATGTAAACGACGTTGAGACGAACGATCCAATCGCCGATCCGTTGGATGTAAATGGTGGCGCTCGTTTATTTATCTTATTTTTTTTTCATTGGGGTTGTCGTTCGCGAAATGATAAAGAGGAAGGATCGTGGCCCAGACATGCACTTAACTAGGGACAAGAGTCGAGTAATGGTATTGTAAAGTACTGCACTCGAAACATCTATAGTTTAGTCACTCGAGAACCGCGAGCTAACCGTCAGTGCCTCGCGGAAAGCGAGTTTTGTGTTGATGCAGTTGCGAACACCAGTGGCAAGCGATAAAACAGTTCTCGTATCATGTGAAATAGAAGCGTTTGCCTTTGTTATGCGGTGAACTCATTGTTTCGAGTTGATTCAGTCTCTATTTAGATACGCGTATGAACTGTACGGATGATCATATAACGTTTTTTTTATTGAAAAATAATCCGCTTTCGCATCATCGGACGATGTAGAAATCGCATAGCAACGGTGAAGTTTTTCATCAAACGTTCGTAATTTTTATCTATAAGACATTTTACGATCTGTTTAACGGTTTGGAGGATAAACGAGCGAAAAAGATAACATCGCGGCAATATAAAAAACATAATATTCCTGTTTTTCAGTCGGGTATTACAAAAAATTTCTTCCGCAAATCTATAGCATTTTTTTTTTTTTCTACCGTGTGTTTTAGCCTGAGATTTGCTATCAAATTTATCTCATATTCAACATTGCATGAAAACTGAAGCGCGGACACGTACTCGCGATAACGTATCCGGGCGAATACTTAACGAGCGGAACGAAGATCAGCAAATAATGGATTGAGTGCTTCACGGGCCATCGCTGAGTACAGGTACATTGCAATTCTAATGAAATCCCGTTGTTACAAACCGATTTTTTTGTCTCATTTAATCATAAAAACGAATCAGTTTTTCTATATTATTTTTGCGATGTAAAATCAATTTTAAATTTCCTATAAACGAATAGCAATCTCAATAAAAATTGAATATAAATAAGATACCTTTTAAAGACTTCATTTTTCTGTTTTTTGTGGATTTTTTTTCGTAATTTGATTGTTTATAGATTATGCCGATTGCTAAAGCGACACGAAAAAAAAAATGGCAAGATATGTCAAATAAATTGTCGGGACATGCCGCGCGACTTGCATGAAAATATTATGCCAATATTGACCTCTATGGCTAAATATCATCTGCGCATTCAATCACTTCAACGTTTTTTTCTCCGATTATTACGAGATCAAGAGAATATAACAGTTCAAATGACAAGATAATCATTCCCACGAACAGCGATCTATAATTATCGATAACAATCATAAACTCATCATTCCGAGATCACGATTAATTAAATGATCTTTGGAGTTACGAGAAAATTACTCTCGTAAAATGATGTTTTTTAGCTTTAGGTGTGGAATTTTATTAGAATTATCAATTGCAGGATTACGAATCTGAAGTATTTGGATAAAAACACTGCAACAGGAAATACAGCGGTTATCATTTGCGATTCGCGAAAAATACGTGAATCATGACGGCGAGTACGATATTGGGAAACGGGGCGAAGGATGTTGCCGACGGAAATGACGCGAAGGCGGCAATCCTGAATATAAAGGATGTGCAAAACGTCGAGGACTTTTACGATGATAAAGTGTTAGACGAGGAGAATCGATTGGCAACCGAGAAATTGTGGAGAGGAATTGCGGAGATACCGAAAAATTGGAACGACATGACGGTACGCGAGCAGCGAGATTGGATACGCCTTCAAGTGAATCTCCACTTGCCGAATTTACCGAAAAGTTTAACGATACTGGTAACCGGATGGACGATTGCAGGAGATTGCGGCAGATTACCATCAGCTTCCAGACCGGAATGGTTGGACCACGAAAAGTTTCTTAGGGGTCAAAGATTCGCAATGGACCATTTGTCATCCGTCTTCCTCGCTGAAATGATGTCTCTCTGCGGAATATTCTCATTCCAGAACGCTCTCAAGCCATTAATAATAACAGGAAAATCGAGCGATCCTTATGCGGCATTCAAGAGGTATTTATCGACGGCTAATCGTGTGAAAAGTTGGTACAGTTCTGATCCGTGGACCGAGGGAACTCCAGCATACAAGGACATTCTAGCTGTGCGAAGAATGCACGCTATCGTTAGAAATAAATTGTCAGATAAGACGATCGAAGAGCTCGACAAAGAGGCAGAAATTAATAAACCGTGGAGCACTACTCGATCTTCGTTATTGGAAGATTTTCGAAAGTCGTGTCCGGCAGCAGCGCCGGGGCAGTGCCCTTACGCGTTTAGCAAGGAGGACCAGTTTAGAAGGCCTATTGGTTTAAATCAGTCGGAAATGTCTGCGACGCAATCCGGATTTGTCGGTTTTACAATTCTCTATCCCGAACACTTTGGTATTCACGGTGCTACCGATGAGGATCTCGACGCTTTTTGCCATTTATGGCGCGGCTTGGGATACCTCCTGGGAATGGAGGACGAGTAAGTCTAACAATCGTAACTTCGACATAAGTATCCAATGATTCATGGTACTAATAGTTCAATGGCAAATGTAGATACAATTTCTGCAATGGTACTCTCGAGGAGGTGAAACAACGTTCACACGACTTTCTCGAATATTGGGTAAAGCCGAATTTGCGCGAAGTTACACCAGAGTGGGAACACATGCTGAGATGCCTTATGACGGGAATACGGTACTACTTTCCATCTCTAAGTTACGAACATGGCGTACTTTACTTTGCCGAACTGCTCAACATTCGATTGCCGACGCTCGAAGCATCGCTCGATTACAGGCAATGGTTTCGCTACAAGTTAATGAAGTAAGAGTTCCATCTATAAAGTAGACAATAGAACAAAAAAAAATCGGTAAAATCGAGTAAATCGGCAGTTGCGGGTGGCGAAACAAATATTCGGTTGGATAATCGTGACAATTGTCATATTAAGAAATATTTATTTCGCCACTCGCTAACGGCGATCCATAGAAGATTTACCGATCTCCGATCCGATTTTTTTTTCAGTGTATCATTATTTTTTAAATTATTTTTATCGAAAATCTGAAGTTCCGAAAGCGAGAAATGACACAACTAATTACTTTGCATTTCAGAATAACTTTATACTGGACGAGCCGATTGCCTTGGGTATCGGCAGCAATGAAACAAGTTCTCATTATCTGCATGGATCGCGGTCTCAAATTCACGGCGGAGGAACACGATAAATTAAAAAAACATTCATCTATTATCATGTCGACGGGAACCGGTGAAACTGCTGCACCGCCGGTTACCGATCTTGGATCAACGGATTGTTGGCACAAGAATTCCTTCTTTGTTCTATTGTCGACTTGCCTGTTGCTGAGTTTGCCATTTTTTTTTAAAAAGTTCGATAAGATGTTTTGGCTCATTAATTCCGGATCGGTGTTGTCTGATTGAAATTTTCGAGATCCGGTCTGCTGGAGGTACAAAATAGCAATTGTAGATTTTTCTTTTTTTTTTTCTTGTAAATTGATTTCCGGTGGTCTGTGTAATACTACTGAAGTTATCCGATGGCTTACTACAACGGTCCACGCTGTGCGCGGTACAGTTAAATGTGCAATTCTTACACTGGCGAAACGGCAAATGACTGAAGTAGGCGATAGGACATTACCACCGTCGACCAATCGCGGCACGAATAACTTTGTACTTCGTAAATATCTCGAACTACAACACTCGATTGCCGTTTTTACGGTGATAGGATATGATAGGATTGTGTCATAACGGATGTTACGTAAATGTCGTTGGTAACGGGCGGATATCAAAATAGTAGTTAGCGCGCAAAGATTGCAGAGTATGTACTTATTTTTTTATATACTGGAGTATCCATTACCAAAAGAGAGTCTGTATATAATACGTGGCGATTGAAATCTAACGCGCTGGTCGCTTGTACTGTGATGGATATGTGAAAAATAGGGCCTACGGAATGCACTTATAGTTTGTTAAATTTGTAACAAAAACAAATAGTTGTATCGAGGATACCATCGATTTATTGTTGGCAATATTAAAAATCCTGAAAATATGTATTATCACGCATTTATTATTCCCTCCTTTCACGATCGGGAGATTGCAATTAAAGGGGATTGGGTACGAATAGTGTTGAATCGCGATGTCTACGAACTACAGATGGTTATGCAGGGAGTCTCTTGTTTACGATGGTAATAGGATTGTTTGAAGAAAAATCTCGGATCTTTACGATTTCTCCGTGGCAAAGGAAGTTCACAATCACCTCGTAACGTATTAGCTGAGTTTCAGATCGAAATTTATCGGCCATTCTTACTCTCGTATTGTTCTCGAGGACAACAGATTAATTATCATCTTGCAAATATTAGAAGGTGATTTGTAAACGCATTTTCAACTGATAAAAAATAGCAAACCGCATTGTTTCATAAAAGGCGACACTTTAAGGCGATGTAAAACAACGATCCGCCCACCCGCTGTTGGAAACAAAATCTGTAATGAATGCACTTACAAAACCTTAAATTTTTAAGGAAACATGAAACTGACTTTCTCCACGTCTATCTATTCTGCAGGGAATCACAGTTTTTTTTTCTCGTGTCTATAGTTTTAAAATGTCTTTCATTTCAATTTTTATTACCGATAAACTCTTTTCACATCACCTTATAAGCGTAAAACATTGTCATTTTATTGAGAGTCCCTTAATATAACCCCCCATATTACACCTAATAATAACTTAATATTGGGGAATCGTAATATTTCGTAACTGATTAAGCATGAAATACATGAGTTCAAGATTACCGCGTCGGCACCGAAGATCAAAGACCTCGTTGTCGATGTAGCGTTCGGCTCTGAGTCTGCGACAATACTGAAGAATAATTTCGAATTTTTGATTTTATAGTCACCTATACTGCTGTCCTCTGAATATATAATGTGGATTTAATGATTCTATTTATTCATTTTTTTTGTTTGCGGTACTGCGGAATTGTATTCAGCGAAGGAAAAACAAGACATCAAAAAATAAAAAAAATTCTCATTACCATATTGCCATTCGACTCCATTGTTTCTAAGAATAATGTTCGATAACACATCTCTCTGAACAATAATGTCTTATTCATGAGCGATTTTTATATGTATACTTATGCTTCAGTTGTTGCAAAGCTATGACATAGTAGATTTGAAATTGTACTTTGTATCAAAGAACGTTACAGATTGCGGAAGTAACGACATTGTAACGATCGGCAATAACATTGATCATCGTAACGAGTCTTCGATTGACGTCGATCTTGCAAATTAGAAGAAACTATAACACTGTAACATTGTAAAGCTATACTATGCATTCAAACGACTCAATCGGCGCAATTGACATCAGTCGAAGAATCGGTATGCAAAAATAATTTAATGACTGATCATTTCCATCGCTGGAAAAATTGACGAGAGATTGATGGCATTTGATTGGAGAGTTGCAGTAAAAAAACAGTTCCGCAATTAAAATCTCTATGGTGTAGTTACTCGAGAGGCGCAAATTGATGTCAGTGTCTCGCGGAAGCGCTGTTCATGCAGTTGCACATGGCAACCAGCAACCATTGTACCATTGTTCAGATAAAACTGTTCGTCTCGCGTGGAATGGTCGCGTTTGGCTTCGTTACGCAGTGAACTCATTCGTGAAGTTCATCAGTGTCAATTTAGGTACGCGTAGCCTTTTATCTTCGAGATAAGGATACCATTTTATTAATGAAAAATATTTTACGTTTTTTTATTAATTTTTAATTAATTTTAGATAATTTTTTTTTTTTTTACTTTTGCGCCAAGAATACAATAGAAATAATACGGATTTTTTAAAATCAGAGAAATGTTAGAATAATAGAACTTTTCGTCGATGAGAAAACGCAAGAGACGATCTTAATTTTCTACCGATTTTTCTTTCAAACGCCTTTTTTGACGAACAATTTTCATTGCACGATGCCATTGCATGAAAACTGAAACATGGGTACGTACTCGCGATAACAGTATCAGCGTAAATACCTGGCGACCAGGGCGACGATCGGCGAAGAATGGATTAAGTGCTTCGCGGATCATCGCTGAGACAGAAAAATTGCAGATCTGATGAAATTCCGTTGTTACTATGCGATTTTTTGATCTTCTTTAACCACAGAAACGGATTAGTTTTTCTTTATTTTGTTTGCAATGGAAAATCAATTTTAATTTCCCTATAATCGAATGGTGATTCCAATAAAGATGAATATAAATGGGACTTTTTAAAGATTTTTAGTTTTTGTTTTTTGCATAATGTTTTTTTAATCTAATTCGCCCCGAATTAGCCGATTTCCAGAGCGATGGCCTGAAAGGAATAGTATTTTGCCAAAATTTTTAAGGATAAATTATCGAGACTAGTCGCTTGAATTGCATGGAATTTTTTTTTCGAATATCGGCGCCTTGTTACGTTCTGATCTCTCGTTCAACCTTTTTTCCGTTTCCGTTTTTTCTCAATCATTTTCATTTCTATTATTTCTATTGCCAAAGGTTTAAACACATCATTACGTGAATCAAATCGTAAACCAGACGTATAATTATACGACCGGAAATAAATATAATATTTCTGCAATTCATATCCGCTCGTTACGATTCTCGAACGCTCACGACTTTTTACCGAAAAAGCATTTTTGATTTCCTCTCTCTTAGAAGACCGGAGTTGTCGCGTGAACTCAGCGTTTTCGGCCGCATCGCGACGGGCAGTTTTCGCCGTCTATTAATCAGTCAACGATTAACATCCGATAGACTCCCATCAAAGTCTTAGATTAACCTTATAATATTTTCGATTGCAGGATAACTCTACTTGTTGTTCGTAGCGAAGACTGTATCGCAGCGCTGAATACTGCGATTAATTTACAACTATTTATAAATACGGATATCATGGCTTTCGAATTGATAGCAATGGACGCGAAGAATGCTGAAAACGAAACTAACGAACGTTTGGAAATCGAAGGTGAAAACACTATAAATGATACAATGAATACTCGTGAAGATAAACTGATAATCGACGAGTACAGATCGTCAGTTGAGAATTTATGGAAAGGCATTGTAAATCTCCCAAAAAATTGGGATAAAATGACAGTACAAGAACAGCGCGAGTGGTCGTACCTTCAAGTGAATCGTCACATGACAAATATGCCGAAGAGTCTCGCATTCCTAGTCGTAGGAAGTTCCATCAGAGGAGATTGTGGCCGATCGCCATCGGCTCCTAAACCCGATTGGTTTGACCACGAAAAAATGTTACGCGGCCAACGATTTGCAACGAAAAACTTGGGTGCCGTTTGCTTCGCTGAATTAATGTCTCTCTTCGGGTTATTCTCATTCGAAAACAGTCTTAAACCGATTATAATTACCAACCAATCCAGCGATCCTTTTACGGCATTCAAAAGACTTTTATCAACGGTTACACGAGTTAAAAATTGGTTCGATTCGGATCCATGGATCGAAGGGACTAAGGCTTACAACGATATTCAAACAGTACGAAAGATACACACAATCATTAGAAATAAAATGATCAATTTAAGTTTGGAAGAGATCGACAGAGAGTCAAAAATTGCAAAAGCTTGGAGCACATCTCGCTCTACGTTACTCGATGATTTTCGAGGCTCGTGTCCTGCAGGTGCCGCTGGACAACGTCCCTATGCCTTCAGTAAGGGAGAGCAATACAAAAGACCGAAACCAATGAACCAATCAGAAATGGCTGCGACTCAGAATGGCTTTGTATCTCTTACGATTCTTTATCCCGAGAGCTTTGGTATTCACGGTGCAAGCGACGAGGATCTCGAAGCTTTTTGTCACTTATGGCGAAGCATCGGATATCTTCTGGGAATGGAGGACGAGTAAGTTTCGCAACTATACGATTGCGTATTAAATCAATTATTGAAGTTGTAATTATTAAACGACAAATAGATTCAATTTCTGCAATGGAAGCCTCGAGGAGGTCAAGCAACGCTCGAGGGACTTTATCGAATATTGGGTAAAGCCGAACTTGCGCGATATCACACCCGAGTGGGAACACATGCTGAGATGCGCCATGGCGGGGATACGATTATATTTTCCATATTTTCCATCTTGGGAACATTGCACACTATATTTCGCTGAAGTGCTCGATATTCGGATGCCGGGACTAGAAGCATCGCTTAGTTATTGGCAGAGGTTTCGTTACATCTTAATGAAGTGAGAATTTTTATTTTTTTTTATTTTGCTGACATAGTATATTACGCTTAGTAGCGGAGGAAAGTGCGTTATTAAAAAAAAATGATTAAATGAGTAAATGATAATTTTTTTACGGAGAGAAAGTTAAATAATCGAATGGCTTTGCGTTATAGAATATCTATACAATGGATTACACGGTTGCCGTGGGGACCGGCGGCTATAAATCGAACACTCGCCCTCTGCATGGAACGAAGTCTCGCATACAGTCGGGAAGAACTCGAGATTTTGCGGAAACGTTCAAATATCATTATGTCTGAGGATATAAAAGGGAGAGACGCGAGGCAGCATACTTTTGCATCACTGACCAACTGGCAAAAAAAACCGTTTTTTATTTTATTCATTTCGTCAATGTTACTGAGTTTACCTCTCGTAGCTAAAAAAATCCCTGGAATGTTCTTGCTTGACGCTAAAACCCCCCTATGCTAACGTTTTCCTATATTTTTTACGAGGTAATTAATTAAAACTACAAAATAGTATAAACATTGTTATTTTGGTTTCTTTTTATCGTATTGTACGCTCTTCTGTGCATTGGGTAATATCGTAGAATTCCATTCGGTCGCGGTCACGATATTTCGGCGATAGCATAGTTTAGTTTCGCCTATTTTAATATTTTAATCATCCAAAGTGCTTTGGTACTCGCGGTGAAGCGATATGGTTCTCGACGCTTTTCGTCACGTGTGGCGAAGCTTAGAATATCTTCTGGGCACATAGGACGAGTAAGTTTGTCAACTATAACTTTGCGCATTAAATCAATTATCGGACTAATCGTTTAACGACAAATTAGATTCAATTTCTCCGGTGGAACTCTCGAGTAGGTGAAACAGCGCTCGAGGGACTTTCCTGATGATTCGGTGAAGCCGAACTCGCGAGATATAACGCCCGCACGAGCAGAAACACGCATCGAGATGCATCGTCATGGGAGCACGATATTGCATTTCATCGATAAATTACGAAATTTTCTGACCCTGTCATATATGTACCAAGCGTTGACCGCGTCAATTTCAATAAAAAGAAATGAGCCTCAAGGTTTTACGAAATAACTAGCTAAGGGCGCAAAGCACCAGTTGTTATTTTCCAAATAAGGGAATAGATGCGTCCCGAGTAAATATTGTAGACAATGGATACATAAATAATAATGGTAACGGTGGATGCCGAGAAACTTGTCAACATGCAAAAACATTATTTTTTTCAAGTCCTGAAAGTATTTAACTCCAAAGACACAGGGTACACAATACGAGTCGATTGAAAATAAGCTTGGCAGTTATAAAACTGAAACAAATGTACTCATAGTTTATTACGTTTTAAACAAAACGAAAAGGCTGTGGCTATAAGCCGTCCGACAACAGACGAATAACATAACGAAAACGATATTTTATTCGTTCGACAGTCGCATCAGTAAATTAAAAAGAAGTCTGATAGTCGAACGATTAGCGACGTAGTATTCGTCTGTAGTCAGACGACTAAACACTTCCAAACTAAAAACTCACACCGATGCATCGAGAACTTCGTTCTTCTATCCCTCGTCCCATTGACCAGCGGTATATTTTTTATTATCACACATTCTTTTGTGTTCACTGATTATCGAAACTGTGTCAACCGATAACCAATTATTACACATTTAACCCCTTTCCCGAGATTGAAACCGAACGTTTACGATTGTGTGCGTTAGGCACGTGTTAATTGGAAGCCCGTCTACACGAGCTACCGATGATAAAGATGGCAGCCTCACACGCGTGCGACGATAACCGAGGCAACCGGGCAACTGAGTCCCGGGAAAAATGTCGGAGCCTCATGCGAATTCCCTCGCGTAGCGCCAACAAACCGTAACACAGTATTGCGCGCGAAACCACTTCTATATTCCATCGTGATATCTCAACACACTCAGCAGGTGTCGTTTACCACTCTGTTGTCAATTTCAAACGTTGCAACGGTTTTTAACAGCGTGTAAAAACATTTCGCGAATTATTTCATCCCGAAGCACCGAATGTGATCATCGAGATATTCTGAAAAAAAAAACGAATTATGATCGTAAGTTAATTGTTCACGAACGTCGACAAGCTTTTCATTCGATATTAAACGAACGACGATTTTTCGCAGTTAAACCGCTATTTTCGATCGGATTCTCGTATTTTTCAGGTAAGCTGCGCGTTTTCTTTCTGAACGTATGAAACGAAGCGTCGCGATCGAAACTGGCAATGGAAATGGAAGCCACGATAATCGAGCGTCTCGAGGAGCTACGACAGTGGCAAATCGAGCAGCAAGAACGATTGTTGAGACAGCAGCAGGAGCAGCGAGAGCTATTGACGTTTCAACAGGATCGCATGTACGAAGCTCTCGGTCTCTCAGCTCAGAGTATCACACTGGACGACTCTGTGACGGACCATCCGCCCTTCGCGTCTGGCGAGTATCTCGACGATGCGAATAACGAGGCTTCCATTCGCGAAACAAGTCAACACAATTCAATCAATGATGGAAAAGCGATTATCGACAAAATGGAAAAGAAAAAAATCGAGTTGAGCGTTCCGCCCCTTCGGTTGACTGCAAACGGGTATTTAAATTTTAAATCCTCCGTCGACGGATTCTCTCCGCGTTCAGAAATCCCTTTGGATCGCGATCCATCCGTCGTCACGATAAGTTCGGATTTGACGCCTGAAAAACGCGAAAGACGAGTCTCCGAACTCAGCATGGAGGGCGTCGAACCCTTGCCTCTCGATAAACCTCTACCCAAACGCGTGACAATCGACGATATTCCCGTGCCACTGGACAAACCTCTGCACAAACGCGTTACAATCGACGATATTCCCGTGTCGCTGGACAAATCTCTGCCCAAACGCGTTACAATCGACGATATTCCCGTGCCGTCACCAAGGAAAGATTTCAAGACTATGCTGGAGGATCAGCTGCGGAAATGTGAGGCAGAAGCGATTGAGAACGATAGTCAAGCTGCGAAGACGATAATCAAACGTCCATTTTTAAAAAAGGGCGAAGGTTTGGCGAGATTCAAGCCGAATCCGGCTGGAAAAACGCTGAAGGATCGCCCGAGACGGCGGAGTTCGTCGCTATCCGCTGCTACACAGCGTTCGACTTCCGCTTCGAAAAACAGCGTCTCGAAACTCAAAGACACGCCGAAGAGTTCGAGAACCGCGGGAACTTGCGTAAAAAACTTTGTCGTCCCGTCCGTCGCTCAATCGAAGCTAAATCTCAAAAACGTTCCACCGCCGAAGAAAAAACTCCGTAGCAAATCGATGTCGGCTTTTCCGACGAGCAAACCGAACGCCAACAGTTCGAAAGCACAGCCACCGATCGACGCGAACTTGTCGTCGGACATCGAGACGAAAACTCGTCGCGAATTGGAGGAAATGAGAATCTTCGAGTTGTTGGAAGAAAAAGCTGAGAATTCGAGTTTTTGTTCAAATTCCAGTACGGTTTTGGCGCTATTCCGACAATCGACACCGTTGAAAACTAAATGCATGCAGAAAAACAGTCGAGATCCGAGACAACGAGTCACAAACGAGTCAAGCGACGCGAGTCTCGAGGACATCGTTCGTACGACAAAGTCGAATCGTTCGATACCCGCGTCGCCAGTTACGAAGATACGAGAGACCGTTATACAGAAAGATATCGTATTTTCTCAATGGGACACCGGTCCATTTCCCGATGAGAATATCAACGAGAAATTAATATCGCCGAATAATCGTGGAGCTCATCGAACTATGGCTTCCGGTACTTACAAAGCGACTCAACACACTAAACACACGACTATTCGGTTCAACAATAATAACGATAATAACAGTAACAATAACAACGTTCGCAAGCCGGTAATTCATTCCGACGAGGAGGACGCGTGCAATAAAAATTATTGCGATTCGAATATCCGAGGAAAAAACGACGATAAAATCGGGGAAAACGACGAATCAAACGTGAGTCTTCACGTGAGATTTTCCGAGTACAACGAGTATAAAACTATCGGTTTAACCGACACATCGACTCTCTCGAACGATCCGAATCCCTCGGAAAACTTTACCAATGGCAACAAAGCATGGAGCGATCGTTCGACGAGTCCCGATTCATCGGACGTTGAGATTTTGTACGCGAAAGATGCGATTAGCGTTAAGGGTTTGTCGCATCCTGTGCAGAACGGAGAATCGCATTCCTACGTTGACGAATCCACCGATCAAACAACCGACGACGAGCAATACACGTCGACAAGTTGTTCGAACGATACTTCGTACGACGCGGATGATACGATTTCCGAGATGAACGTCGACGGGCCGAAGAGACTCGCGAAACGCGATAGCGACGACGAAACGGAGATTTGCAACGACAGCGGAAGTACGATTAGACAAGAGAACGACGAATCAGCGACAAATACAAATGGCATCGATTCCGTAGACGTGAATGGGACGATCTTCAAGTCGGAACTTCTCAAAACACGTCTCTCGGAACTCGAACGCGAGATCGATATATTTCGCAAAGAGAATGCCGCATTGTCGAACGAGCGAAAGAAATTACAGGACGAAAAGCGACAATTGCAGAAAGAGTACAAGCAGAAGGAAGAAAATATGGAAAAAGAGAGAAAGTCGAACGAGGAAACGATGCAAGAGGAGAAAAAACGTTTGGCTCGCGAAAAATCGGCGTTGGAGAATCGTTTGCGCGATGCGAGAGAAAAGTCCTTGCAGAGCAAACAGGAGCGTCAGGAGATTCAAGTATTGAGAGAACAACTCGACGAATTGAGGGAAGAAACGAGTCAGAAGGAGAGCCGATGGCAAGCGGCTCAAGCGCGTCAGAAAAGTCAGATTCGCGTCTTGCAAACCGAGAATTCGAGATTGAAACAAGAATTGGAGAAACTCCGACAATTGAGAGGAAACAATGCGAGATTTCGTCGAGTCCCGTTGGCCTCGAATACGAGAGCTATTCACCAAATAAACAAGCAACTGGATGGCAAGAAGAAGATAAGTCCCAAGAAGGATTCGTCATCGGACGAGGATACGGCGAGAGCTCAAACGGTTCACAGAGAATACGAAGTCGAAGAGGAACAAGTCGACGAAATCGATCGGCCCAATGCCCTCGATGAGGACGGAAGTAAAATAATTATCTACAAAGGCGCCACTCAACAATCAACCAAAAGCAACGAGGATCTTCGACAAAAGCGTAAATTATACGCGAACTTGTTGAACGAAGCTACGGAGGGATTGCGAGGTCGCGAGGAAATAAATTTGGAAAAATGCGCCGAGACGTTCGAGAGATCGATTAATAAATCGCAGAGTTGCAGATTCAACGAGGCGGAGAATGGGAGAACCGAGAGTACGAGTAGCGAGTCCGGAAATCGGAAATCGGAAAACTCGTATAAGCGTTATGAAAATTCGTTCGAGAATTACAAGAGTTCCGGAATTTTAGAGGATAAACAGGAAGATAGGAGCCGACGTCCGGAGGGAACTTCGGAGAGTCCAGTCGCCATGATGAATCGAACTAATCAGAGGGAATCGAAAGGTTCCGAGGAGTTTACATCTTCGAGAAACGAACGCGGTAACAGCGTTGCGAATAAGGAAGATATTCGCGAAATAGAGTGTCCGGATGGTCACACGGAATACTGGTATCCGAATGGCAATGTAAAGAAAATTTATCCCGATCGCAATGTAACAAAAATGATTTATTACAACGGCGACGTACGCGAAAACGCGGAGGACGGTAGCGTTAAATACTTTTACGCGTCGACGAGAACTTGGCACACGACGATGCCTGATGGTTTGGAGATATTGGAATTTCCCGAGTAAGTGAACAAAATTTTGGAATCTCCGTTACTTTGGTGAGAAATTCATTATCTTTGGATCCAATTAACTCGCTTTTGTTTTGTTTTTATTTGCTACGACAGCGGGCAGGTCGAGAGACGAACGAAAAACGGGACGAACGAAGTCTCCTTTCCTGACGGATCCGTTCGACTGTTACAATCCGACGGAACAGAGAAATGGGTTTTACCTGACGGCACTGTTGCAGAGACTTTTCCCGATGGAGATAAAGTACTGTCGTTTCCGAACGGACAGCGAGAGGTGCACACGAAAGAACACAAGGTAATTGGATCGCTTGATAGTTCTTTATCCGTTTTTGTTTCTTTTTTTTTTTTTTTTTCTATCGCATATAAATACAAGAATTTCCTTTTACAGCGACGGGAATATCCGGACGGTACCGTCAAACTCGTTTATCCGGACGGCACGCAAGAAACGCGTTATTCAACCGGACGAGTGCGCGTCAAAGATAAAGACGGAAATTTGATTATGGATATTCATCATCAATAAGTATCGACGATCATTAGAAAATTGTTCGTCATCGCGAGAATTACGAAATTGCATGCTTTCGCACGGTCACTAAAATTTCATCGACACGAACGAGAAAAGAGATTTTAATAGATAATCCACGTTCGCCAAAGTCACGATTGATCGGACTGAGAAAAATTATTAGTTTAAGCATCAAGAATTTTGCTATACCAACAATTTTTTTCCTTTTTTACAGCAAAATTCTTGCTGTTCCGTCTAATTATTTATCTCAGTTCGCAACAAACTACTAATGAATAACAAAAGACTGTTTTTTTTATTAAAATAAATGTACTATATATTCTTTTACGTATTTTATAAGAGTCGATACATTCCAAACTATATTGAGCATTTTTTTTTTTTTTTTTTTTTTTTTCGAGATATCTATACATCTACGAAAGACAATAACGTTTTTTTTTTTTTAATACACGATTCAGTTGCTCGCGCATAAATACGATGTATAAGAATAGAAAAAATATATGTATATCTACGATTTTGTACTGAAATATTGAAGTTTTTTTACGGTATCTCGTTGCGCGTACATTCTTCCAACATAACTGCCAAGTCGCGAACTTGACGATCGATTGGTGTCGTTTCGTTGTCCGTTCTCACGAGGACATCCAGTACCTCGCTTATCGGTAACTCGTTTTTAACTTTGCAACTTCTTTGCGGCAGTCGCTTTACGTTTATATCTTGAAGAGCGCAAATAGCTGCTTTGAACGTGACGATGGTATACGATAGTCCGTCGTGAGGCGATAGGGACCAGAGAAAGTTTTGTATGTAATGCAGATCCGTTATCAAGCGTTTGGGTCGCGATTTTACGATAACGTAAATGAGTAACGGTATCAAATCGTCGGTTGGCACAACGAGAATCGATTGTCTCGCGCCTATCATGTCGTTCTCGTCGTGAATATCCATTCTCGTAGTTTCGACCGCGGCGAGTGCTCCTTTTATCTCGGCGATCATCAGATCGAGAGTCGCTTTGAGGCACAAAAGCTTTTCCTGCGGTCCTTCGCGCGCGTCGAGAGTAGCCAATTCCACGATCGCCGATGGCAACGATATCGCCAACGCCTCTTTCGCTCCCAATTGATCCGCCGTCACACCGACGTCGATTAACTTGTCGATCTTTTTCTTAATACCCAAATCATCCTGTTCCAGTGCATTGCTCAGCAACGAGTATATCGAATCGTGCAAATGATGCATTATGTATATTTCGAGCGAAGCGCTCAAAAGCTTTTGAAATCTAACGTCGCGCTGAACGTCCAAGTTGTGGCGACGCATCGTTCGCGCCCAATGGCGACGCACCAGTTCTTGTATCGCCGCGCGTAACTCGTCCGCCGAATCGAAACGATCGAGATCCACGTGCTGCAAGTCGACCTTCAGCTCGGCGATCGAGCAACGATCCTGAGTCGAAAGTTCCCGCAGAAATGCCACTGCCCTGCGATCGATAAAAAGAGATTAAATTTATTGACCGTATATATAGCGTTTCGTAAGCCATTGGAAAGTTGCACCAGCGATTGAAATTTCATGAATTAATTTCTCGCAGGATATTTCACTGAAATTCTTGTAACTATAAAATCGATATTTTAATCCATTCAAATTCAATACGAATACCGATTTTCGAATCGAAATAAAAATTAAATCAATAAAAATTGCATTTTTTTTTAAGTTAGAAAAATAATCAATTCAATCGATTGAATTTCGATTTCCATTCGAAAATCGGTTATACTATTTATAATAATTCGATTGAACTGATTTTTTAAATTTTGTATTATCGTAATAATAAAAATAATAACGAAAATTTATTTAAAAATCGGTTCAATCGAATTATTATGATTACAATCAATGAATTTGTTTTTTGCTTTCTATTTTTTTTGACTTTGCAAAAAACGTTTCTCCAATTTCGTTCGCGAAATAAAAAATATAGTATGCTTTTTTTTTTAATAATTAACTTCGGTCGCTGATGCTTGTATCCTATTAAAAACTCAAAGTCAATTTTTGAGTCCCAAAAGTAGTAAAATTATTCGAAATTTATTGCAAACTCACTCTTTGTAACAATTTATCGTGCGATTGAGTTTCATTCTTATCCCAGGTAAGCTGCGATTCGCACTGTACTTTGGATCCATCGGTTTCTCAATAATGACGATGTTATAGAGCTGAAACTCCTTGTTATATCCACGTTCTATGTTGATTATCTTGATTTTGCAAGCATCCGATTGAAGCGATTCTTTGTTTTGCTGCACAAGATTAATCACTGTATTCTCGAATCTGTACACTCGAGAATTTTTTTCATCCGTTGAAACATAGTGACAGGATTTTCTGGCAACCGGTTTGAGGATGTGATCGTCTGAAAAAAAAAAAAAAAATATCGCTGTATTTTTTTTTTTCTATCACTCCGTTTTTTTTTTTTATTATTTTTTTTTATGTACCAACAAAACTGTCGTTGATTGTTAATCCTTTTAACGAATCGCTGCAAGGCACGCATATAGTCCAACATTTCGAAACCGCATATTCGTACTTCCGTCTGAATTTATCCTGCGAAAAGTTGTCAAATTTTTCCCGGTATTAATATAAAAATCCGCGATGTTTTGATCAGTGTATTCGCGATCAGACGAACTAACCCGCAGTTGAAGATAAAACGTATTGTACGTCAACTCGTCAACCTCCATATCTGAGCGTCGAATGAAATTGTCACAATTTTACTGCGAGGAAAAAAATAAATAAACAAAACAATTGTATATTTGCGATGCACCTTTCGCGATTATTGGTTTATACTTGGTACGTCTACTAGTAGACCGTTCACGTTTGATTAACTACGGCAAAAGGATTTGTTTGCTCACATCCAGACAACGTAATCGTAGACTCGGCTTTCTTATCGCGTATTCGATTCACTGACATTATTTATATTCTTTTCACGGAACAGTTGTTTGCGCCGTAATATAGACGTACGTTTTTTCCCCATTACGCGGAATCGCGAGAACACATGTGACCACGAGGGAATTTTTTTCTTTTTTATCGTGACTCAGTAGCAACGCGAATGCGTAGGTACGGAGACGTGAACTTTTGCCCGACGTTAGCCAGGTAATTTTTTGACGCGTAGCTCTGGAGAACTCATAACAACGGAGAAATTGCGTATACCGCGTTAACCGGTGTTCGATTACTAACCGACCAAAGACAAGATGCATATCTCTTCGCGCAGGTAATTCGAAGCAGCGCCCTCTCACGAATGAGTGGAATCTTCCGGTACTACGAGGAAGACTTCGTTGAGATGGAAAAGACACAACGCCGAGAAATTCTACTCGCTGCCGGGCAATTATCGACCGAAGCCTTACTTCTGGATTATATTGGTTCGAGACGCAGGTTATTCACACTGCACGACCAAAACAGAACCTAGGAATGGTACGGACAATACGCCCTCCTATCTTTGCGTGGAAAAATCTTTATCGCTGACCTACTGCGATTAAAGGCTGAATTTGCTGTCCACCGTGCTCTCGTGTACATTAGGCAGTCGTATTAATAAATTAATCATTTAGAAATTCGAAATGTTAAAAAATATATTATTTTAATTATTCGTTTAGAATAAGCATTGACTATAATTTGCTAATAGTTTAGTTATCTGATCTTTGCCCTATATACCGCAAGAGTTAGAACTAAAAAAACTTCAATTTCTCTCGCGTTCCCTATTTGTGAATAAAGACAATAGTTTCACTCTGCACAATAATTGATAGAACAGCGATGATTAAAATACAACAAAAAAACTAGAGCTTTCGAACGAATCGACTTTTTAATACTGTTAATTTTTAAGGATTTTAATATTTTTATCGTTCCATTTTGGCAGCCAAATGCATATAACCGCGTAATAACAGCGATAAAACTTATCACTTTGTGACGTTTGAAAAAAACAAAAAAAGTATGTTTGATTGTAATTGAAGCTGAAAAAATATTCATGGATTTTGTACATTTATCTGACGGGGAAAGACCCCAAGTCGGGCCGTATTCACGTCAATTCGAAAGTCGTGCGTTGGCTGTCGTGTTGCTTACAACGAGCAGAGCGCTCGTCGCGTGAGCGCGATAAACACGCGTTCTCCAGAAACGCAGCGTGTTGTGCCGGAATTATAATCGCAAATGTTTTGTTTTTAACTAAGGCCATCTGAGTTATATTTTAAATGCCGGATCGCGTGTATCGGTTTACTGTATTTAATTACCTTTGCCGTTTTAATAAAATAAAAGTGGAATAACGTGAAAAAAAAAAAAAGAATAAACAGTGCTTAGTATACTGCGAACGATCGGCGATGTTCTGCGTGCTATCGTGTGACGATACGATCGAGAATTCTTCGGCGCCTACTTGAAGACTTCTCTACGTCAGTTCGGTAAGAGAAATAAGAAAAACATTATTTTATCACTGGACAAATAATTTCGTTCAATCTGTGTGACAATCGATGTCTTGTCTCACTGGGTCACGTTGAATACACATCGGCATTTTCTTCTCTAACGATAATTTCTCCGCGCCTATCTCGCCTGGGCGGCAGAGTGTTTTCTCAATTAAGCTCTCGGTCTCGTAGCATTGTACGGCGGTTTAGTAGCAAAGTCGTTAAGATCAGTTAACCGAATCGAGAAAATAATACCAACAAACAGGCGGAACGTTTAACGCGGGAAATTGACTCAGCGAACAAAGAAGCATTAATGTACCGTGACACGAAAATAAGTTTCATTATTGTTTTTTCTTTGTGTCTGAATAATTGTAGAATTTATAAGAGTTCGAGTTTTGTTTTGCGGAACGCGGTAAATTTAAACTCTATATACTATTTTGGCGAAAAGCGTTTGTTGTGCTCTTTGTGAAGTGTCGTTGAGAGTTCAGCTGGTGTTCGCTCGAGTACGACGGACTCACGGGAAATTTGCATCATTAATTATATGGATTGCGCACAAACGGCTCGTGGCTCGGACTAACCGTTGGGCTTCTTTAGCGTGTCTGTATGCATACTTATCACGCACACGCATATATGTATATATATGTATATAATTACGGACATTTTTTTCATTAATTTATCATGATACCCAAAGGAGGAGAAAAATGACGAATAAAAATGCATTATAATAATCCAATGAGCTCATTAAATTTTATGCGTTGATACAGCCTGAGTCACTGGTGACTGACTTTACTCATATTCGATAATAAAGCATAGAACGGTAGTATAACAATGGGCGTTACTCGTACATAAAACGCCGCTGTTTTTTTCATTCATAAAACTCGCATTTCTTGAGTTGTCGCTGCGATAAGGTTTGTCGTAGCATTATAGTAAGAGAAATAATTATTCAAGGGGCAAAATAACAGACATTACGATAAATTACTTTGTGTCTTTCGCTACAATAGTACCGACGATTGTGAGATAAAAGTAAAGAATATGAGGAAAAAACATTTATTGATAGTCGTATATATATAGTTGAATGTGACGAAATAAATGTTTAATTGCGGTTAAAAAATATCAATCGAGTGAAATAATATTTAATTGGCCAAAAATGAAACTCGTTAATGTTTGCCAATCAATAGATTAAAAAATCTTATTTCGCTCAGCTGAGATTTGATAATAATAATTAAATATTTATTTCGCAACATCCAATTGAACTTTTAGAATAAAAATTATAATTAAACTCCTTTCTCAATGCACAGATCGCTGCGATTAATACGCAATGCTACAATGTTACTGTATAAAGATGTGAAAGAATTTCCCGTGAGATTTGTAAATCTCGGATTAGACAGTTTTGTGCATAAAAAGATTCGACAGTTATTACGTGATATTTCTTTCGATAAGATAACATTCATAACTATCAGATAACGCGAGATTCTTGTCGAGACAATGGCCAATGAAAGATAATTCGTGAATTATGGTATCGGTCATTTCAAGACGTTAATCGACTCCCGCGAACTCGAAGCATCAATGAAAAATGTCAATTGTTCATTAACATTAAAAATCTCACGTAAAATCGTCGTGTAAAAAAATCCGTAACTTTATTAATAGTTTGAATAGTCTGTAACGTATTAATACTCCGTGTGCAAAAAAAAATTGACCGATAAATCGCGTGGATAAAATATACACGACGTTCGTATACACAATTGCAGATCTGTGACGCGGTGGTGCATCTCATCGCTAGGAAACGCGGACGCCGCTTTGTCTGAGGAAAAAACACTGCCGTAAAATGACGACCGCCACGTCATTGAAAATTATCGATGGATTGGAGGGTATGAGAATGAGAATTATTAACGCAACAAATAAATCATATCCGACGACTTTTTCCTCCATATAGATCGCAAATACATGAAAAAATAAAAATAAAAAATGTGATAATTAATGTGTAATGATGAAATTTATTTATACGCACATTTTTATTTACGTATTAACATGGAATTTAGATGACGAAATGCGCGTCCGCGCGAGCAGAGAGATCGACAAAATGGGATTTTATCAGTTAACAATGTACGCGATCGTCAGCCTTCCATTAATGCTCTCGGCAACCTATAGCCTCGGATACGCTTTCACGGCTGGCGAAGTTGACTACAGGTATGCATGAGCCAATTTCAGTATTTACATTCAATATTACAGTATTGAGATAAGAATTTACAGAAAAAAAAAAAAAAGGTACAGTTATTAGAAAGAAAATTCTGTCGGAACGATGAAAAACGTATAGAGTATAGTTATGGGGATTCAATATGCGCATTAAGTGTACAACTTCTATAAAAAGCTTTCCCTGTATATATATTTCTCATATAATTTCCATGCAGTTTATCCCCTTGGGATCAATCAACTTACAGGGATAACTACGCTTCGATCAATTAATTGGTTGGATAAATCAATTGATTTGCTGAACTAATCAATTAATTAGTAACCTACCGATGTGTTACTGTAATCAAATAAATAGTTAACCAAATAAATTAATCACTTAACACAACCAATCAATTTTGGTTGTCGCCGATTTTTAACCATTCCGTTGGTTAACACCCCTCGAGTTGATTTTTTACTCGGCGCTCTATATCGATCAATTAATTCTTCATAATCGCTAAAAAAATATGTATCAAAAAAATACTCGTAGCTGATAACTATTTTCTTCTTTAACATAATCACATATCCGAGATAATGGGTCGTTGTCTCCACGAGACAAGTCGGTGAGAAGCCATAAGTAACACTTTGCGGTATCTATAGCGCCCTAATCATCTTTGCATCGATGCTTTAACCGGACTGCATGGTGGTGGATGTACGGCGAGGCTGTTTCTCGTGACGTGATATACGCTGCAACTCCCGTAGGATAATGGAGTTCAGTGCATATATGTCGATGGCTCGTAGAAGCAATTGCTTATCCCTAATTACTATCCCTACCGAAAACACGAGACCCTATCGTATTAACCGTCAAGCAACCTGTGTCGACCAGTTTCGAACGCGGAATCGTCAATTAACCATCTCTTATTCAAGACAATCACAGGGCTTTACGATCGGTTTCAATGAGATTCTGGAAACCTCCATTCCTTCTCGCATCGACCGGAGTCAGTTGCATAAATTTTGGTAGTCGCAAATTCTACGAGTAATCAACAGAACCAAAGGCCCAAATGTTATAATCAATCTTGTAAATTCTCCATAGAAATTAATTATAAGCTGAAATAAGATGAATCTTTAATATCTGAAAGTCTCTTTTTTTATCTTTGTTTACTATTATTATTATTTGGTGTAAAATAGTAAATAAAAAATATCAAAAAATATATATAATTAATTAATGATATATATTTTATATATAATTATAAAATTATTATTATTATTATTATTGTTATTATTATTATGATAAAATTATATGGCTTGCGGCGAAAAATTAAAAAACTTCTACACACTTTATTTCAATGAGGAATTGCAGTTTATCTATTTCTCAGGTGTCTCGTCTCTGAATGCGAAAATGTAACGAACGCAGAATGGCAACCGACTTGGATCAATTACTCGGCACCGTTCTTAAAAGATGAAAAAATAGATTCTTGTAAGAGACACGAGGTTTGGAAGAATCTTACCGATGCGCAGACGTGTTCGGCGTCGTCCTTCAGCAAGAACGACGTAACCTGCGACGCTTGGGTTTACGATCCCAACGAGAGGACAATACTGAGTGAGGTCGATGAACAAGAATAACAATTAAAATTCGTCTTGCGTCGGAATATAAAAAAAAAAAAGGTGAATACCGAAGCATTTTTTGTTTTTACAGTGGGACATCACTTGCGGTGATAAATGGAAACTCGCTATGGTTGGAACGGTGAATAACATCGGCCAGTTAGTCGGTCTGATCGCCGCTGGATACCTGTCCGATAGGTGTGACATTAATATTTTTTCTTTCATGATTTATCGCCTCAACCCCTCTAACAACGATTATCATCAATGATTTATCGTTTTCCGTTGAAAAAAAAAAAAAAAAAAAAAAAAAAAACCGCCGAAGCTTAATTAGTTTATTCAACAGGTTCGGCAGAAGGACAATGCTGACCGTGCAAACTTTCGCAAGCGGTGTAGTCGGCGTGATACAATCATTTTCCGTCAATTATTGGATGTTCATATCATTGGAATTTTTTCAAGCGACATTCTCAACGGGAATGTTTAGTTCGGGATTTATACTTGGTAAGCCACTCGCGAAGTCCCGTTGTTAGGCTTTTGTGAGATACTAAAATTGGAATTTCTTAATCTTCCCGCGAATCTCGCGCGTGGCTTCCGTTCTTACGGCAGATAAGAGAATCCCCCGATCGTGTATCTCTACCCGCGGGTCTACTATGCGAACTACTAACTGGGATTTTATCTCGCAATCCGAGTTTAAAGTTACGATGTCTAACCGCGAGACTGTTTAATGACGCAAAAACTACTTTCCAAAGTTTACCTTGATGCGATACGATAATCCTCAATGATCGCCTGCTCTCCTCATCGGTGTCGCAATTGCAGTTAAATCGTTGCGTTTTGGTTAATGTAGGATTGGAGATGGTCGGCGAAAAGCGCAGAGTACTCGGAGGTACAATAATCTCGTGTTGGTACGCGGTCGGCGAAATTTTATTGGGATTGGCCGCTATGTGGCTGAGATCTTGGCGCGCCATGCTAAGACTCTTTTTCATACCTGGATTGTTCGCTATATTCTTACCGGCCGTAGTTCCCGAATCTATAAGGTAACCGAAGAAATTGCGAAGCAAAGCATTCGAATCAAATGTTGCAATTTGAAACTGTATTTCGTTTCCACAGATGGCTTATAGCCAACGGAAGAACCTCGGAAGTAGAGAAGATATACAAAAAAATGGCCAAAATGAATGGCTTCGAGATGAACGACGCTAAAATAACTCTCTACAAAGAATTGAATTCCTGTAGCGCGCCAAAGGTAAGAATTCCACTTTTCGCGTAATTTTTTTTTTTTTTTTTTTATTAACGAATATATTGCTCGTTACCAGCAAGAAGAAAAGATTGATCAGCCCAAGGATCGAGTATTAACGAGGCAAGCATTGGGCAGACCGATACTAGTCATAAGGCTTCTCGCCTGTTTCCTCTGCTGGCTTACCAATACCTTCGTTTACTACGGATTGTCGCTAAACGCGGTGGCGATAGCCGGCGATAAGTATGTAAACTTCGTGTTGGTATCCTTCATCGAAATACCAGCGAACTTTCTTAGTTGTTACCTTATCAACACCGTCGGACGAAAGGCAACCGTATCGGGATCCTTCTTCTGCAGCGGTGTCTTCTGTTTGGCTATTCAATTTATACCCAAAGGTTAGTCGGTTAATTCGCGAACCAAATGGAAATCATAGCAATAATAAATAAATTTTTATGTATTTAATAAATAATAAAAACATTTTGAAAAAAGTGTTTACAACCGAAATTATCTTTTTCAAAAGGAAAAAAAAAAAATATCTGATTAATTTGTCCAATTCGATGTGCAGATGCGGGATCGGAATTATCGCTGATCATGTTTCTGGGCGGCAAAGGCTGCATCACGATGGCTTTCTCCGCAATTTACGTTTACACCGCCGAAATGTTTCCGACGACAGCGAGGCACTCGTTGCTTGCAATGTGCAGCATGATGGGGCGAATAGGTTCAATATTAGCGCCACAAACGCCACTTTTGGTAAGCCAACCAATCGAAACATCAAAATCTAACCCAATTTTTCTAGTCTCTGTATCGTGGATTCAACGTTTCTCGTTTATTTTTATTTCAGGCATCGATAATGGAATCGCTGCCTCTGATACTCTTCGGAATCATGGGAATCATCGCTGGTTTCGTGTCGCTAGTTTTTCCGGAGACTCTCGGCTCGAAGCTTCCCGACACGATAGCGGAAGCCGAAAATCTCGGAAAGGATCGAAAAATCGAGAAATCATGCGAATGCATGCCATGTCTTCGGAACTGTTTTCGTTCTTAATTTTGCGTAACTGTTTGGTTTACGATCGAAGCGTTTCGCGAGAAGGACGAGTGAGTCGAGCTTCGCAATCGGGTCCGTCGACCTACCGCTTTCGATACCCTTGAGATAAAACTGCAATCGGAATAACTAACTATATTCGCATGTCGTTTTCATTATGCAGTTGGTAATAGCAACGCCGACTTGGGAAGGGAATGGGATGGAAATGGGACGCTAGAGGTCGAAACCTGTTTGGTTGCTTGACAAATATCGTCATCGTTCAGGCGGATCACGTTCCAACCTTCACCTATCGCGTGCACAATGCGCGATTCGTTTCACGAATGAACTCCGAATGCGACGTTTGATAGAGTCGTGTCATATGCATAAACGCCCCCCATGTTTTCCTCGATACGAAAATGAATGACGGAGATACGATCATCGGGCGGCCGATAGGCCAATCGATCAATCGAACGATAATCGACGTGTATTAATCTGTCGTGATTTTGCAGATTTCAAACGACAGGCAAATATTAATCCTATATAAATTTAACGGAATATATCGCGGCGATATCCCTAGAGAATTTCGTTGAGACGCAACAATCGCCATTGCCACTCGTCTTAATTATCCTCATTCACGTTATTAAATTATATTGCCGATAGTTGCGTCTCGTCTTTGAAAATAAAAAAAAATCATTTTCATCGCGATAGGTCTCATTTACGCGGTGTTTCCAATCGCTTAATTGCACATAGTATTCTTAGCGAGTAAATGACAAATGCCAATTAATGGACTTTTTTTTTTATTTGAGACAATAAAAAAAATAGTATAGCGACGTATCCAATTTCTAGTTTATTGCGGAATACGGTATAATCGTTTGAGGTTTTTGTTTCTTTTTTAATTGACGTTAGGATTCCGTATCATCCCTCAAAGTTGCCTTTGATGTTCCTCTGTAGACGGTAACTCTCCTCCCCCCCACCCCTCCCCCGTCTATGGCCCGCAGCTGTGCGACGTTTCTGCGTCTGCTGAATCAGTTTTAGGGTACAGAATCGAGTCGTATAGTCGTCAACGCATCGGATTCTATCTCGTATATCGTCTTGCGTGAGATCCCCAACCTCCACAGTTCTCGACGGTCCCCTATCACCCGACAAACTTTTACTTCCAACCCCTCGCCTCCCAAACGAAAGCCCGTCGTTTCGGGGCGAACCATCCGGCGAGAGATTCCTCTCTCTTCGCTCTTCGTTTTCTCCTCTCACTCTGACTTCCAATTAACTACCGAAGGCTGTAAGGCCTGCGGCTGACCGAAAAGGGAGTACCGTTCTCTCGACCGAAGTCGGGGGCCGAGAGGGCGGAAAGGCTAAATTGTCGATCCGGGCGTCGTTCGGGTCATCCCCACGTGGATTAGGTTTTCGCGTCTGACGAAATTAGAGGGTGCAATTACTTTTATTAATTTTCCTTTGTACCAACTAACGGACTAAGTTTGTTCTCCGAGACGCCGTGAAAGTTTGTTTTGTACCGTTGAGCTTCGAGGTAATTCGTTCCAATTTACGTCACAATGAAACTACGAGACGATAGAATACAAAAAAAAAAAATAACGAAAAATAATACAAAAATAACAATAATAAATAATATATATTATTTATATCGATATTTTATCATTATTTTGAACAATAATCAAATTTTAATAAATTTTTCAATTTATTCAATTTTATCGAAACATTTTAACGAAATTTTCGAAAGAAAAAAGAATTTTTGAAGCGCGTATTACTGAGAGTCGGTAAAATCGCGGATGAAACACGCAATCTTTACTCATCGCCGAACGGTAATTTTCATCGAGTGCAGAATTCTGTTTTGCGGAGCTGGTAAATTTCTCTCGGTACATAGGACTCGTTTACCGCGGTAGCGTTGTTATCCTTTGCCGAAGTGATAAAACGCGATTGGATAACAACGACGACGAGCAAATGATTTTGCGGATATGAAGTTCTAATTTAACGGAGCATGGAAGCTGCGGAGGGGAGGGGATACACAGTAGAGGACGGGAAAGAGAGCCGTGTCGATGTCGATGGTGCGCGAAATGTTCGTAACTCGGGATAGTTATACACCTACGGCTGATGTGTATATAGATAGAAGGCTTGTTATCGGGAGTTCGTTAGCCAGTGTGGCGAAGCATTATTGGAATCCATAGGAGAGGGGTCTGGATGCGATAGCCCGGGTTGTTACGTGTCGGCGTGCTTAACGCCGTTGATTATGATTTGCGACAGGAGGTTTCACGCTTCGCATGGATGCCAAATCCTGGACGTTAATTTATTGCTTATAGATATTAGTGTCCCAGTTAATGTTAATGTCAAGCATCCGGGGACGGGGTCCACGGCAGTCGCGAGAGGGAGGAAGGGAGGGCCTGGGATCGTTAGGCACTGAGAGACGATAGAGAGAAATCAGCTCGTTGGGCCCCCGCGCGCGCGTGTATTCGACAGAGCGTACATATTCGCGCTCCAACTGCACCTTGATGCATTTCCATGGGAATATCGCCGCCGTTATACCGACGAAGCATATTCATCCCGGCTATCCGATATAGCAGTATCTGAATTTCCAATTACTCACTGGGAACCCTACCAAGCGAAATTCGAGTCCGGAGCATACTGAATAGCGCTAAAAAAAAAAATAGAAAAAAGAAAAGGGATTTCTTAAACCGATGGATGCATAATGACATGCATTTCGCGGCTTTACGATCCAGAAGCTCAATTTTTGTTCAATTACTCTTTAAAACGTAACGATCGAAGTTTGACTAAAAGCGAATTTAAATCGCTTAAAAAAAAAAAAATGGATGCTAAAACGTTGAAAAAAATAATAATGAAATTCTTATTTGTCATATTCGCAGTAAGATACATTTGCTAATTAAAATATCTGAATTTTCAATTACTCTCTGGAAACCCTGTCAAGCAAAAGTCGTCTCCGGAGCGTATTGAATTGCGCTGGAGAAAGAAAAAAAAAAAAGGGAAAAAAGAACATCTCAGACTGATGGTTGCATAACGAAGCACATTCCACGGGTTTGCCTTGCAGAAGCTCAATTTTTGGTCAATTAGTCTCTAAAACCTAACGAGGCAAATTTGACTCAAAGAGAATCTGAAATGCCTTTGCGAAAAGCGACACTAAAAAAAAAAAAAAAAAAAAAAAAAAAAAAGCGCGACGGTCTGAAGGATATGAAAATCTTATTTAGCATCTTCGGGATGAGATACGTTTGCTTGATAATTAAATCAGGACAGCTGAGCCCGGGACCGTGGATTTCTTGAAAATTTTCGAAAACTCGAGGTAAAGCGAAGATTGGAAGATTCCGCGCGAAGCGCAGAGGGTAAGAGAGAAGAAGAAGAGGGCGCGAGTAAGATAGAGAAGTTGGCTGCCGCGGTGGTATTATCCGTGGCAGCGGACTATGGCCTTTTCCTTGAAGAAGCGGACCCGCGAGTGCCGGGAGGAAAACACGAGACTCGCGAGTGGGAAAACCCGCCCGTCTGATTGACATACCTAGGAAAGAATAACCCCGAACGCCTGAAACTTCTTGCCCGTCGGTGCTTTCATGAATATGGAATAATGCAAATTACGATTCGGTCGGCCAACGGGCCTCTCTTCTGTTATACTATTCCCACCGAAGAAGTTCAACTAAACGTAATCTCATTTGACAGGGATCCTCCGGAAATTTTCTTGGTCAGATGTTTTGTTTCGAATTCTTTATACACCGTTCCACCCCCATCCCCCGCCCCCTCTCGTTCCTTCGGCGAGAGTAACGGAAGGTTGGAATGAGAGAACGAGAGAGAGAAAGAGCCGTTCCACCGAGTGGCTTTGTTTTCGCGAGTCACTGCGCACAACCCGCGGTTGAGCAAAGAGAGCCCATGGTATACAAGTATATCTACCCTTTACACACCTCTGTCTGGATCGACGAAGGTTTCCCATATACTTTTATCACTGGACGTGAGAGTGACGCAAACACGTTTTCACGATAGCCCCGCTGCGGCCCGTACACTTTTATCTACTCTTTTCTTTTTTTTTATCTTTTATTTTTTCATCCCTTTCACAACCCCGACGCATGCCTAGTTACATCGATGGCTGCATTCCACACCGACATAATTCATAGTCGTTCTTTATTCATGTATATATATGTATATATGTGGTCTATTGGTCGACCAGAGGCCCTACTCGCCCGCGTGAAAACCCACTTTCACAAGAAACGAGACTTGTCACCCCCTGCGAGTTCGAAACATATAACTGCCGGCCCCAACCATAAATCGGTCACCGCAAGGATTTACGCACCGGTATTTTCTCTTTCTTTTCGCCCAACAATAAAACGCGCTATCTATCATTTTGAGATACAGACTCGGCTCCCTCTCCCCTACGATGACGGACAGGTGGAGTTCATTTCTATAGTATAACGTGCGATATATTCGCGTACAGGTAGATCATAAAAAAAATATCTAAGAGATGTTTGTCCGTGAAAACTGCGCATACAGAATCTTTTGGAGAACTGCGGCTGTTATGAATCTTATAGGGTACAGTCGGGTGAATCGCATCGCCAAGGGAAACATTTTTCTAAAGTAGACACGGAGACTGAAGAAAAATCTTTATAAAAAATAAAGTGAGCAGTAAAAAAAAAGAAATTGAGTAATAAATAATAATAAAAATATTAGGTTATGTAGTGATAAATATTTTTAAACGCGCAGATATTTTACGATTTTTTAATTTCCGTTATTTTGACTTTAGATTGACAATGTTGTTGTTATTTATCACGACTTTCGAGGGTCTATGAGATCGATTGCGGTGGGTATTGTGACGAAAAAAAAAAAAAAAAAAAATAGATGCGAGCGTCGGAGGGTTAATAGCGAATGGGTAGCGAAGATAGTCCGACGGAAGTTAGGGACACCAGTAGAGTAAGCGGCTGTGGATTTCTGTCTTGAAAACACCCCTCATGCCGGACACTGAACTCCGGTGCACCGGTGATGGCTCTCCGGGGATAAAGACACCCCGACGCCGTAACTGTCCTATACAGCCCGATGGTCATCCATCTTCCGGCTCGATCTCGGCCTCGCGTAGCTTTGCACGCTTCACCGAGAGGATATTCTCTCTCCGTTCACGTATAATATTTATCGCGCGATTCCTCAAGTTATACCATAATTTCCGGAGGATCTTTTTTTTTCTTTCTTTCTCTTCTCTTCTTTTCTCACAATTCCATACAAACATAGATTGAGAAAAGATCCTTCGTTATTTATTTCACGCTTATCTCGCACATACACGAAGTATACTTTGCGTCACGAAGAATTTACATCGCCGTGAGATTGTGCCCTTTCTCTCTTTTTCTCTTCTCTCTGCTAACGTTATGGAAAAAGTCTTTTTCGCTGTGGCCGCAGCGTTATTCTTATTCTCGTGAGAGAAATCTATCAAACGCGTTGCGCAGGTCACGCGCTAAGATATGCAAAGCATTTTTCCTCGAGCGAGGAAAAGACCATAGCGTCGTACCTGGGATCTCACTATCGTCGTCGTCGTTTCGCTGAGCTCGAGACCAGCGGATAACTGAAAAATGTCGAGGACTCGCGACGGTAAGAAGAATGATAGGAAGCTGGGCGAAGCTAATGTAGCATTCACCGAGTTGGTGAACTTTTCCAATTTTCTCCTCGATTTACAGATTGGGTTGGACGGGAAGGGAGGGTGGGTTGGGGGGGTTTGGTATCCGCGACATCCCTTTCGTTCGCGTATCATCTATACCAGAATCGACAGTCTGCTTAGGCATCGAGAACTCGGCACATTGACGTGAGGCGCGAAGAAAAACTGTCGAAGGATTCGAGATCAGCTTCATCGCGATATTTTTTCCAAACTTTTTCGCTTAAACGTATCTATAGGGCAAAATGGACCGCTTCAGCAATTCAGAGAGTTTTCTCGATATACACAACACTTTTCCTCTACTTTTGAACTAAAAAATAAATTTGTCATACTGCCTTTCAAAAATCAAAGAACTTCAAGACTTTTACAAAAAATAATTAATGGATTATACTTTTATTTATCTGCATTCCTATTTTTCCTATTTTATGAATTTTTGGCATTGGTCCATTTTGCCCCAAAGTTTAAGTTGCGCGACTGTCCTATTTTGCGACATTAGCCCATTTTTCCCTACCTTACCCCCGATATTTTATTATCGCCTTTCGAAGTACTACTGAAAAAATGCTATACAAATTTCGCACAAATTTCATCGGTATTGTCGTTGGTTGTCGAATCGAACGCTCGTAGTCATAGTATTAGCAGTGTGCGTGAGGTAAAGGGAGAATATCTTGACATTCATATCTAATTGGGATGTACATCGAATTACTAGCCATCGAGCTACATAACAATAGTTCTCGACGCGCCGCTTCGTTGAATTGTAAATTCGTCATTACCAAATCTATAGCGACGGGGCCTGTAAGTACGAAAGCTCGAGGATGATAAGGGTCGGGGGTGGGGAGGAATGAGACAAGAGCGCTCAAGGGATCTAATGAGAGCCAACTAACTCCATAGGGCAGCAACCAAGGGAAGATGCGGCTTAGTATAGGTATCTGTATTCAACGTTCAGCTTCTGGTATTCAGCGTACTTTGCTATCAATATCGAAGCTGATATAACGCCGAGCGTGCTTCTGGCTTCTCCTGTTTGCTGACTGACGTCGTCTCACGTTCGCGCCTTTCACGTTCGACTATAATTCTGTTAAACCCTTTCAGAATAAAATCAATAGCTTACCTACTCTATCACATTGCTGCGACGTTACATTAAATATGCAGAGGTGAACGGAAAAAAATGCATTTAATATTTCGTTCAAAAGGAAAGAAAATAATAACCTCTGTTGTATCAATTGCAGTAAAGTATATGAAAAGTTTTATTACGATGTAATATTTCATTTTTTTAATGCATTTAAAAAAATCTTTTTTGCTGATGATTTTTTTGTTTTTTTTTGTAAATTTTATTAAACCAATTTATTAAAAATTTAGTTTCAATGATAATAAATATAAAATAGTAAAAATGTGTGGGTGAAGTCGTTATGAAATTTCATAAAAATACGACACATACAGTTCGTTGCGCAAAGCTATATATCGAAAAATATTGGGCTATTAGCGCATCGATGTTGCAGCCGATAATTTTATGATTGGCGGAAGGCTTTTTATTCGGAACCCTTTCATCTCTCATCGGGATGAACGAAGTGGGGTGGGGGCGACTGTAGATGTGTTTTGTGGCCAAGATACACTCTACACTTGGCATCGCTAATGATATTTCACGAGTGCCGCGGAAACTGGTACGATAATTGGCTCGTGACCCGGTAGCTCACGCCGCAAACCAATCAGCCCGGAGTCAGCCGTCGACACGAGAGGGGGATACGCGAGATACAGAGGCATGTAGCAGCAGCGCCCCAGCACCGGTTCGAAATACCTGTTTCGTCGGCGCTTAGCAATTAATGAATGTTTTAATTCTGTTGCTGCCGGTAGCTGTTAGAGTGCCGCGCGCGGTCCCTTGCCTTCGTGGATTCCTGATGCTATTGACACAAATCGGGGAAACTCTGCTCTACCCAATTCCTCCCCTTCTCTCGCGGCATCTCCGGAGCACTGAATTTACAAGCGTACTACCGTTCGACACTTTGTAAATTCCGCTTAGGCGATTAACCGAATAACAGAATACAGGATCAATTTGCACGGGAGTTCTGTGATAAATTTTTTTTATCAATCCATTTAATTGGGATCTCGCGCATTAAGATTTAACGAGGAAAAATAGGTCCACGGTAGCGTCGGATCTTCTAGTATCTTTCATTCGTTTTTCCCGGCCACTCGTTAAAAAAATAAAAGAAGAAAGATCACAGTAGTAATCTATCAAAATTGTTCGCTTAAAAGCCGAATCCATATAGCGTACTTGTGGAGTACACCTCGTAAAATTTCGATGCATAAATTAAGTAGGTATCGATTGACGAGTATGGGGGGGGGGGGGGGGGGAGGCGAGTGTGACGATGAAAGGTGTATATCGAACGGAAATTCGTGTCGATGCGGTGCTGCTGGTCGGCTACGGTCAGCGATAATTCGAGTGGTCCAGCATCAGCGGGAGGAAGCGCTGGGTGCGGGAGGAGAGTTTCGAGAGTGGAGAGAAAATTTCCGATTGGTCGACGATGGTGCGGTACTGCGGTAACGTCGGCGTTGCTCGGGTTGTAGCGGCGAGAAATAAGCGCGACGATCCGTCCGGTCTCCCGGGGTTTTCGAGTAAATCAGGCTTGTCAGAGATGCGTCGAGGGTGACGGTGCCGGGGTCCAGAACGAAATGATTGGCGTACCGCCCGCGGGGGACCGATTCCGTACGAAGATAATGGATCATCGATTTTTTCTTTTTTTTCTCGTGACCACGACGGCTAAACGACCGTTGGGGAATACGCCAAGATTACCTATCCGAGGACTTCTCCGCTCTCTTTCTCTCGCGAGAGCGCGAATCTAAAGTAGCGATTCAAACTGGAAAGTCTCGTAACAACTCTGTGGCACAGGGGGGTGGGTGGTGTCTTTCTATCCGGGGATTTGAGAGGGAGGAGGGAATGGTTATAGTAGCCGAGATAGTGGCGCGTGACGAACGAATTAGTAGACGCGGCGTCCGATAAGTTTTATTCGTTTTATCTTCAGAGTCTTCTCGATCGAAACACCGAATTTCCATACGGAAATGATAGGACACGACATATGGGAAGATCGGTCGGGAGATCGAGACTTCCAGTTTGCATATTGCCGGTCTTATCGGTTTCTACGATCGGTAATAATAATCCGACGGGTTATAAATCGTTCCACCCCTCGAAAATCATTTTTTTTTGCATCACAAGGATCACTCTTAAATAGACCGAATAATTAGATTTCTCAAGGGAAACTAATATCAGTGTATCGTATATATCTATATAGCCGTGAAAGGGAATGACGTACGAGGGTGAATCCGCAGAAGGGTGTGGGCCTGACGGTTAATACGTATACCACACCCGAAGCACCCCCGAAGAAGCCACCCCTCTCCCGTGGAGTTCCAGGAAAAATCTCTTCTGACTCTCTTGGCCAGTGCCAATTACTTCGTTGCACGCTCGCAAGAAAGATGCTCGGTCTTATAAGCTCTCTTCGCTACCTCGTATTTTCCGCGAGCGCGCTCTCTCGCTTTTGCCGTGAAAACCTTCTTTCGCTATATGTACTATATAACTCGTGGATTCTCCACTCGTAAACTCTCTTTTAAGAGAAAATCCATCTTGTGGAAATAAGTAGCTCTCCTGATGCCGTCTTCTTTCCGGCGGTCGTTTTTTTTTTTTTTTTTTTTTTCTGCTCTTTATTTATTTTATAAATATTTTTCATCAAAAGACACGACGTTTCTCTCGACGCCGATACGAGAAATAAACAAACGTATCGAACGATGGAAGCGGTTCGACTGAACTGTTCCGAGGGTTCGGAATTCCTGAGGGACGAACGCGGAAGAGTAGAGGAGATTGGGTGACACCGGTCAGACTGATTTAAAAAAAATGATCGATGACATCGAGACAAATGTCGAATTATCTTGTCGCTTATGCCAAAAACAAATGATTGAGGCTAATTTAATATTTTTAGATATAAATCTGGAAAAGGTGCAGAGAATTTATCTTATGTTGTAAGGAATGGTGTCACAGCTTTGGTATTCTTTTATCTGTGATTTGAGTTCTGGTAGAATCCACTATATTGAAAAATAAATTTTTTATTGCGAAAACAAAATTAACGAGTGCTGACGGGTAATACACGTTGCCGAATAATTAAACGGGATCCGTGAATTGAGGTTATATTACGCATCATCTATTTTTTAATATTTCCAGAGTAATCTTTTTATAATCACACATTTCTAGAGTCGTTATTATATGAATACTTCGCATCAGTTGGGTAGCCGGTTCGGCTTTTTTTTTTACTATTTTAAAAAAAGGGTGGCGGTCGAATCAATGTTAATTTAAATTTTTAATTATTAATAATAACACGTTGCGAATCATTTTATAGAGTCAAATGCTAGTAGCTGCTGATCAACATCCCAAAGATTACACTGATTTAAAATTTTAATAGAATCTTCACTTTATAACTAAAATAATAACGTTTTCCCTCAGATAGCCGGTATTCTCCGTTGTTCCCTTATACGGAACGGAAAACGGTGTTTTCCGAAAAAACCGCGCGAGTGCGCAAGATATACGCGAAGAAAAATAAACCGCGCAGATTGTGCAGTGAACGAAAATTCATATGACTAACGTGGCAGGTGGTGCGTTAACTCAGTGGATGAGAATAAGGATGGTTCTCGCTATGGTCATCGATAAGAACTGTTTTCATTGCGATCGATGAAGTCTCTCGCGCCGATCTGTCGGTTCGCTACCGGCGGTAACTGTCCGATAGCTCGTATAAATACTTGAGAATCGTGTACACGAGCTTCGGACGTACTTTCGTTCGAGAAAACGCTCGAAAGGATATGAGAAAACATTGCGGGACAGCGCGAGAGAGAATGGAGCCGCGGAAAACGTTTCTGGAATCAACCCAGAAATCGTTCGTTTTACAAGGGCAAAAAATTGTTTGCGGTACGCCAACGCCGGCGCTTTTCTCTCTTCGCTCGCTGTTTGCCTCGATCCACAGCTCGCGATGACAATCTACCCCCTCCCCCACGGTCTCTCGAAAGAGCTACACGGCGAAACACTTTCGCGGCGTATACCGAAGCGACAAAATAACGAATGAAACTGCCGATCGTTCTACCGTATTATCCCCTGTAGAACAGCACTTTTATAACGTTTATAAGATATACAAGAAAGAAGTAAAAAATAAACTCGTTCGAGAGGATTTTTTTATTTTAGTTTTTTATACTGACCAACTCGGTACTTATGTGCACACAGACTCGTTTGGGATGTATCCGTAAAAATGCAGCGATTTTTCGTCGCTGCCGTTTAATAAACCTTTTTATCGAGATATTTTTCGCGTTAGACGTAATTGGCGCTCGGAGAGGGGAGCGGAAGGGGTTTGATCGCGCCGTCAAAAATTACGAGATGTTTCGTAGGTGGACTCGCGAAAAGCCAAGATAGAGCTTTGGTACGAGAAAAAATTTTTGGTTGTTTTGCCGTTATTCGTTATAACTATACCCCGCCCGCCTCGTTGGCGGTCACTACTGGCTACCCGAGTAGACCAAGCGTGATTCGTTTATTGGCTCATTTTTCGTTGCTCGAGGGACTCTTTTTACGTGAGCAATTACCATCAGCGCGTTCGTCGGCGAGGCGTGAGCCTTCGCCGTGCACAAGCGCTGTACATACAACAAACTTCCTCCGCCCCCCCCCCCCCTCACCTCCCCCCGTGAGACGAAGGGAAAGAGCCGCGGCGTTGGCCACATAATATCACGTCGTTACCGAAACGACGCTGTTATTATAGACGGTAACTATACGTAATAACACGGGCTGTTATAGGTGCTCACGGTGATAATCGTTATTCTTTAAAAAGCCGCGAAGGTGAGAGCATGAAACGCGCGGGACTCCATGCGGAGAGTTCCACACTTCGTAGAGACGCTATAGCTTTTTTCTATGCTAGAGGGTGATAATTGTCTTCGTACCTCGTTAACGACGCGTTCGAGAAAGTGACTCGAGGTACGGTTAAACTTTTACCGACACCCCGATGGTACCAAAGGGTTATAGAATTGCAAAGCAGAAAAAAAAACAATGAGTTTTGCCCTTTGGATGATGCAATTTGTATCTATGCGCAATTCACGATACTTTTCGTCGGGTTTTATAGATAGAAAAAAAACAATGATTTTTTTTCTATGATTTCAATGATTTCGTTCCCTTTGGACGGTGCCGTTTTTATCAATTCCCAATTCTCGATGCTTTTCTTCGGATTTTATAATAGATAAAAAAAAATTACTTTCGCCCTTTCGACGATGTAAAGTTTTTACCAATCCGCTGTTCCCGACGCTTTTCTTCGTGTCTTATAATAGAAATGCAACTGTAGTAGAACTGTCGTCACCGTCGTCGTCCGGCAGTCGGACAGTCGGCCAAGGATCCGGCGTTACATAATGCATTGCAACGTGTTACTTAACGGCTGCATTATCAGGATTGCCTTGGAGTAAGAATTCGTCTAGCGTCACTGGTTAGAGGTATAAGTATACATGTGTACGAATGCTACAACTGTACCGACGGTTGCCGGTCGCCACGGTGGCCTCGTCCAGAAAATTCGACGACGTACATAGACCGGGCGTCTCTGCGATATATCGCCCCCTCGTCTCCCCCTCCCGCAGAATTGGATTACGAAAGACGCGAGGGGAGAATTCGCGACAAGACCGGGGGGTTGAGTTCGAAAAATCGCGAGGGGATCCGTGGGAGTTATGACTGGGATATACACCAAACCGGAGGGGGTAGTAGGGGGTTAAAGGACACGACTATGCATTTTATTTAAAATAATATATTACGATCCTTTTTTTTCCGCTCATTCCTTGATATTCCGCGATTTACATTTCCATCGATTAACATTTAGGCAACGAGAGCGTTGAATGATTGTTATTGCATCCGAGCGTTCTGAAATCCATTTGATATTTAATTAGCGTTTTGATGTTCTATGATACGGAGAAACCGAACGAACGCTTGTTTATGGTAACCACCGCAGCGCTGAAAATAACAAATTACCATGTCGAGAGAGCGGTCGATTGTAACACCAATAGAAGTGCGCGGGGGAACGTGGGGGGTTAGAAGGCCCATTATGGTAATCTTGATTAGATAGGACTCGTCTATAAACCTTCGATAGTATGTAACAGTGACGAAGAGCTCTGGAAGCCGCGAATTTGCCTCGTAACTAGTTGTTTTCAGAGTCAGCAGAGGACCGAGGGAAGCGAACACGTTGTACATGACGTTCTGAAATTTGTTTGAACTGCTTGTTGGTTGCCTGAAGAGTGTCTACTGTATATACAGCAACTAAACGTTTGTAGTTTATACGCGGGCCGTGTGGCCTTAAGCAGCTGGCGCGAGAGAAGCGCGCACATTAAGTTTTGGTGAATAATTTGTTTGACTTTCGAGTAATTTTCATCCTGCGGAGGCTTCGTCGAGTCTGTTATCGAAACTGTAAGCTTACATAACTACCCCCACATCCCCCTTCCGACCCTCGCCTGGTTTTTGTGAGAAATAAAGGCTGTTAAGGCGCGAGAGCCGACACAAATTTTCTATATCTTAAATAACAATGCTAAAATATTAATAATAGGGGATATTGTTTTCCGCGTCAGTGGAGAGAGCTTTTTATAAACCAGAGAAATTTTTTTTTTTTTTTTTTTTTTTCATCTTATTTTAAAAATAACTCGACGAGATATGTATACACGTATCCACTGCATGAATGGGTTCTTTACGTGTAAAAGCTACTTTCCCTTTAATACGGAGTTCATGTAGTCATCCACCCCCCTATAGCAATTTTTTTTCCTTCTTTCCTTTGCGAATAGCTGAGCTCTTCTGGAAGCTTTTATCGAAGCCTCGTCGCGTCGCGAAAGTGTAGTATACCGCGGGTAAGCGGGGAGGAGTACTCGAGGAATATGACAGTGGTAAGTGCGGCTTCGAGTGCACAGCGAGCTCGAGGCACACGGGGCGGGGGTGTGGATAGAAACGTTTTCCAATCCTGCGGGGCTTACTTCGAGGCGAGTCGCGGGAATGGGCGGTAGCGGCTTAAAAGTCACAATTTGCCGATCTCACTCGCTCCACGAGCCGAAAAAGAAGCTATTTTCTTTTCTTTTTTTTTTCACATTGCCGCGTGCACACCCAGGAGAATAACTTGAACAGCAGCAGCAGGAGCAGCATCATCGTTCGTCGAGGTATGGGTACACGCTCGACGACGATTCTGATGCTTGCGGCCGGGGTCGCGCCCCTGCGCCACGCGACGTAAAAGTGTATTATAGGCTATGAAAGAAACGAGGGGTGACCTACCCCCCCTGGCCGCCCTCGGCGCGCTACCAGGATTGCTCTCGGTGTGTAATTTGTCCGCGTTACGTTGCGTGGAAGATCGAGACCCCGCGCGGCGAATTCAACCGTTTCTCTCTCTCGGCAATCTCTTCTGTTCCTCGTCGCTCCTGCATCACACCGGACCGGGTTTCTACCCGTCGCTAATAAAAAACTGCAATCTTTCCCCCCACGGGTAGAGACGGAACGGCCCCGTTCTGCACTCCCGCACGCTTATATCGTCGTAAACCATTTCTATGTTCGACCTGACACACTGGATTGTGGAATTTATTACTCTCCTTTTTTTTTCTCGGCTTCCAAATGATTCTCTAGTCGTGTACGCGCTATGGCTGTGTGTGTATATATATTGAGCAATGGATTAAGGCAGCTTTCTCAAATTGCTTCTAGTTAAATTACATCGCGTTAGGTAACTCGTATAAGGGTTGGTGGGAAAGAAATTTCTCGACCGAGTATAGATATATGTTATTGTATATTTTCATAACTTATGCAATGTAGGAAAAGGTGGGGCGAAATGGGCCAACGGGGCAAAATGGGACAGTCGCGCGATTCGAATTTTGGGGCAAAATGGAACAACCCTAAAATTCATGAATTTTTACAAATATTTCATTTTCAAATTTCATGAATAATAGGAATGCAGATAAATAAAACTATGATTCACTATGATAAAAAAAACGTTCCATTATTTTTTATATGGGGAAATGTATATTTTCCGATGGGAATAGATCACATATCACGAATAGGTAGAGATTATTTAAAATTCAATTTTTTTAATGCAATTACGGTCTGTACGGTCTATTTTGCCTCATTTTTTTTTTTCGTTTTAATACTCTAAGGGCTCTGTGACAAATCTATATATATTTAGTTCAAAGGTAGTGGAAAAGTGCTGTGTGTATTGACAAAATTCCATGCAATGGTCCATTTTGCCCCATTTTCCTTTATCATGCAGCGGAAATATTTGGTACGATATTGCGAGGGTAGCGAATGGTATGAAAGAACTCTTGATGCTATGTACGATCTAAAACTCGTCAAGATACCGAAAAATCTCATAGGGGAGGGGGGCGAGGGGGAGGGGGCTATGGTGCTCGTTATCTTGGCGAAAAGACGAGAAGGAGTGGAGCGGAGTCGCACGTACATAAGTAACAAGCGATACGCCCGCGGTTTTCGAATGAGCTTCCGTTCTTGCCGCAACCGGAACCTCGGACGGCCAACGGCTTCATCTTAAAAGCGTACGCGATTCGAAAGCTTCAAAAACTTCGATGTGGTGTATGTTTCTCCTTCGAGTTTCCACGAGCCAACATCATTACGTAACATCAGACGGACTTTCCGGCATTTCGACTTATCTATTTTTTTTTGTCTTACCTCCGTCTCTACCTATTCCGAAATGAGGGCCTTATAAATTCCGTACATTGTTTGGAGTACCGTCCGTTCTCTGAAAAGGAACGCAGAACAATAATATAAATACTTCTTAAGCTTCAGAAGTTTTCATAATAATAATTGATAACAGTGAAAATGAAATTATTTGCCTGAGAGTCTCAACAGAAAAGTTACACAAATAAAGAGAATAAATAATTTACGTATTCAGTGTATATACTGTATTTGTATATATAAAAAAAAATAATAATGTCGCCAAGTAGTTTAAAAGTGTTTTCAAATCATTTTTTGAAAATAAAAAATAAAAAAAAAATAAAAAATCATATGAGTCAAGTGAAAAAATTCATACGTAGAGCCAAAAATTCATACGTATTCGGAAAAATGAACGAATCATTTTCGATAAGACAATAATCTTATCGATCGGGCATTCTGTTACTCGCAAGAAGTAGGAAAAAAGATCGACGAAACGCCGCAGTGGTGTTACTCAACTGGCGGATTCGCCCACAGGAGAGGAGAGGCGTAGCCTCACCGGGATTCTGTCTCTCAATCCGGCAGTGCTTCCGTCCCTTACTTCGTCGTCTTCGGTTGCTTCTTCTTGCCCTCTCGGGAATATGCCTTTGCCGGGTGGGAGAGTACGGTAGTCGCACAACCGGGATCTCGCGTTCCTATTTTCTACATCCGTAAAGCCCAATGCTCGATGTGGACGAATGCGACGCACAACCACCGTTCGGCGATATAGCGTTACAACTTTTTTTTTCACCACTTCGAGGGCTTCGACGTCACGTGCCGGCTTTCCGCTTCCGTTTCCCTTCTTCCCGGCCTTTCCCATCGGGTAATATATATATCGTACAGTGTATAGGAAAATACTATATACTATATCTTCAACGCACGATAGAACCACACATCGAGAATCCAGAAAGCCGGCACGCAACCTTCCACGTTTTATTTCCAAGCTTTTTTTTTTTCTTCTTTTTTTTCCGAGTTCCGGAAGGTCTCACGTCCAACAGCATCAAACCCTGTCGCGGGTGACCGTATCAAACCCTCGGTTTCCATCACCGACGCGGAACCTTCCAGCTAATTCATTCTGGAAAGGTGTCACGCAGACCCGTTTCTCGATTTTTCGCCTCTCGGTCAATCCACGTCCGTCAATTCCGTCCATCAACTCGAACGTGATTAGCGGCACATCGACGGTTTTTTTCGAGCCTTTTCGATATGTCCATTGGAAAAGAAACTCTTCCGTCATCGATTGGTACCAACGGTGGTAAAAATAAATTTCGTTGATCTTTGCGATTTCGAGAAATTCCTTCGCAATCTGCATTCGCAATCGATCGCGTTCGACCCTTCGTAGTCGCACTGTTTAATCATCGACCGTAATTATAACTCAGGCGTCATCGAATCTATATTCCGTAAGTTGACAATTACTTCGTAAAATAGCTGGGTATGGAAGGATCGAGAGTCTATCGGGCGGGGAGTTGGCGAAGTTTCTTGATGGGTCGCTGGTTTCGACAGTGAGAGTATGTGGCGTTGGCGGGATGCCGATGCCACTGTGGTATCGTTGCGGTCTCGTACCAGTAGTCGGGCTCACGCTCGCTCGCGTCGGATCATCCTCGTCGTCTGGGTCTCGTTTCGGGGACGATTTGGTGCAGAGTGGAGAACGAGAGAGGAACGAAGGACCGGGCCGTTGTTGACGTCTCCGGAGGAAATTGACGGTCGCCGCGCGGCGTCGAGACGTCGAATATCTATCCGCACCACACTAATACACGTAGAGTTCCGTTATAGTTGAAACTCGTATCTCCCTAGTTTTATCGAGCTTCTCGAGATTTGCCCTTCGGCTTCATCCATGGAAAGCCACAGCGACGGCTACGGTTGACGTCTTATTCGATTGCGGATAGAGCTTCGACGCAGCGATAGTTGTCCTCGGCTTCTACTTCCCCGTCGTCGTCGTCGTCGTCGTCGTCGTCATTGTCTTTGGCCCAAGGATATTCCTGGGTAGGGCCTCGCGGTCCTGCGCTTCGGCAGAGTGTCTTCGAAGCTTCACTCGGAGAGAGGCAAGAGAAGAGAAGCAAGAGAGATCTCGCCCGAGTTCCGGAAATCCGGCGTCCCGATTCCCTCAAGCTTTACCCGAGAGTAAGCCACGTCTCGGTGCACAAACGACGTTTGTAGTTTGTACTTGTAATACAAGCGGCCTCGAGGCGAGGCGAATAGACGCGACGGTCGCATCGTCGCCGGAGACAATGCTCTTTGAAATAACTCCCGTAGTTACGCTGTTATAGCTTGGCGCTTGTATAGGTTGGGTTGCATCTCGTGGGTTGGCTTGTGCGTATCCAGGGGCCTCTCTATATCGGTGTGTCTGGTGTGCGGCCTGTTACGGGCTTTTCTTGCGCGCCCATCGTATCCTTTAATGTAGCCTCGCCTCTACCATTCTCCTCGGTTGGTACTGCTACACTCCAACCTCCACCCTTCCACCACCCCCTCCTACCAAGCCCATTCGTATATACTCTTAACACTTAGGCGTTATGCACCGAGCGTTATCGTTATCCGGAAGATTACGCCGGGAATTTTCCCTCCTCTCTTCGTGAGATTTTCCGCGATGCACTGGATATCGTAGCTTCGCTACTCTCGCCCGGTATAACCATCTCTACCTACTCCACTTAACGCACCCCGATACACGGTGAAACTGACCGGATTTCTTTCGCGTTTGCTTGAAGTTCCATAGCACGAACTGTACCGAGACGGTGAAAAGCAAGGCGTGGAGAACGGCGAAGCCTTCGTAGCTTTATCCCCCATAGCCGGGCTACTTCTTTCTCCATCTTCAAGACCTTTTATACACGGCTTTTCGTACCCGAGATACGTAAGAAACGCAACATTTTCTCGTTTTTTTTCTCCATCTTATTCGAGGATTTTCATTCCGCGAATTGTAAAGCAACTGCGATCATTAAAATCGCTTTTCTTAATTAACGTTTCACCGGGATGGAGTTGGCGCGTATTTTAGTTTGATAAATCAACCCGCCCGGTGCCGAAAGGGTGAGCTTTCAGTGCATCGGCCATTCCGATACCATTGGCCAGAGACCGTGTTTTCTTTGCGATTCAATTTCCTTTCAAAGTTAAAAAAAAAAAATAAATAAAAAACATAATTTTCTACTTCGCGAATGAAGAGCTGAGAAATATCATAAAAGTTTATATGTAAAGATCTTATTTCCCGTCAGCTCTCTCCCTCGGAACCACTCAAACAAAATATCCCTCTTTTTTTTTCTGCGTTCCTCCCTTTTTTCCGCGTATATTAATGCGCATCGGGCGAAGTTCCACAGAATCCCAGAGATGCTTTAACATGAAAATATCTTCGCAGTCCCTCGTTCTATATGAATGTATGTTAAGTATGGAGCAATATCTCTCTTTTCTTTCTATATATGTCTTTTTTTTTCATACAAGCAAGCATGCTGCATGTAGTACACGAGACCCGCTGCTTTAATGGCGCCACAAATATTTGTTTCGCATAACAGATCCCCCCTGATAAACAAGGAAAATGGTCGTCGGTGGTATTCCCTGCTCCCTTGAAGCAACGACCAACATATATAGTCTACCCTCGTCGCGGAAACGCGAACCTTTCGTTAGGGGTGGGGGTGGGAGGGGATGATGGTTGTGAGATTCCCTTTTCGGAGAGCAGAGCTTTTTTTCCCTCCCTTACGCCCCCTTGTCATCCCTTTTCTTATTATTAGCCTTATCCTCACGTGCGGGAAATACATATACACAGTCGGGGTGGTTCTACGACACCGCACTTCCGAATGCAAACACGTTAAATGACCGACGACGTGGGGAGAGGATTGGAATGAGAATGACTCGATCGCAGAGACTTCGACGCGGTGAAAACGCGGGGGGTAGTAGGCATTAGCGACCGACTGAGAACTTTGCGGGGTGTCGCACGACCCTCGTCTTATTTGAATCTTATTTGACGGCCTTAACGCGCTGAAAAATTCCATTCGGTTAAGTAGTCGCGCAAGGGGGTCGAACGTGTCGCATTTCGTTCGTTTCAAACTCTTCTTCTCTGCCGCCGCGGCCGATCTCACACCGTCGGACCATGAGCTTTTCTCGGTTCCATTGGAGAATGGAAGAGAAGAAGAAGAAAAAAAAGTGAGTGGTACAGAGAGACGAGAAGTAGCCAGCGACGGAGTGTGTGGCAAAGGGAATGAGATCGAAACTTTCCGGCTGCCGGGGAGTAGCAGCCCTATAAAACGTATAGCTATACTGTACCATACCATACAACATATAGTGGTAGTTTCGACCCTCGGACTTTTACCCCTCCGCATGCTTTTCTGCAGGGGAGCAGCATCCTTTTCCTTCTTTTGCTCTCGCCCACTCTCTGACCCCCAACCCCAACCCCCCGCGCCTCGGATCATCTCATTCCTGTGTTGGATCTCTTTTGCCCCTCTCCCTTCTACTTTCCTCGCTTTTTTTTCTACCTACTTTTTTTTTCTCGCTAGCTCTTTGCGATATCCCGACCCGCATAGTGTACTGCTCCCTTTAGCTCGTCTCTTTGCCTTTCACGAGGGCGGCTCGGTGCTCGGATCGAGCGATGCGAAACGCTACAATCCTCGCTACACCCTACACGCGCGGCTTAGTCGTCGGCCGATCCCTGAACTGCCAATAACTGTATTTCCATCGCTACCACTCATCCGGGAATGACGAAGCGAAAGAAAAAGAAACGCGAAACTGTTCTCAACGCGCTCTACCGAAAATAGACTTTTAATTCTTTATTTGCCTCGAAAAATCGTCGACGAAGCTATTTTCTCGTTTCGATGTCAATTAACGGATTAACATCGGCGAAACGTGAATAATCTTCCACTCGGTATCGGTATAAAATTGATGCAAGTCCTGTTAAAAAATCTGCTATAGATAAAAATAAATGGTGAGAAAATTTTCCTATTTTTATTATGAATAATGAAAGAGAAAAAAAAAAAATTAATAAATACCGATTGTATTTACGTTCCGCGATGTTCGGAGCTCTCGCGACGGCGGAAGTTTGCGAAAAGTTTGTCTATCTCACTGCGACGAAATAATGTCATTTCCGTCGAGTTGATACATCCAGTAGCGGGCTCTACAGAGCGTCGTAGTAACCGGTGGATGGAACGAATATCCGACAGAGTGTAATGACGATAACGCGTACCTCTCCGCGACGTTAAAAGCAAGAACAGAGTATCTTATTAATTAACCCACTTTTTACGTTGGGCAAAGTCGTCGATGTTGGAGAACCATTCGAAAGAACCGCCCCGAATATACTTTTACGATTGCTGAAAGATTGCGGTCTCCTTTCCCTTCCCTACCGTCACCTTTTTTTTTTTTTTTTTCTTTTCCTCTTCGCGATCGCTCACTCTACGCTTTTCTCGACGTCTTCTCGTCGCGCATATTCGCGGAAAAACTTTGCACCGCACCCGCCAGAGAGAGGAATCTCGGGTGAGGCAAAAGTTTTCCACGAATTCGACGAATTTTCTTTTCAAGATCGGAAATTGAGAGTGCTCCCGGGCTTCGAGGATTGAGCTATGATGCTATATTACTTTTGCTCGGTCGGCGTTGACTCTGTGTTTCGAATTGAACGATGGAAGACTCTCTACTCTAACTCTAGGCCGCCGAGAACGAGAATATATATAGAAATCGCGAGAGAGCTACGTCGGTCGATGGTGTTATCAGTTCCTTTGAGAGAAGAGAGAACCTCGTCGAAACTTATTCGACTTTTATATATCTCTGTCTATTCAATTATATGGCTATTCGTTCGAACGAAGATAAACAATGTGCTTGTGCCAGGAAAGCTCTCGAGAACATAACTCTTGTGTTTCGGTCGGTAACATAGAACGAGAAACAATCTTGTAGTATTCGAATTTGGAATTAATTATTTATCGCAAAGTGACTTCACCGGAACACCTTTTACCATATGAGACACAAAGCAGAATTGTCTTGGAGAAGTTTTAGTGTTTAAAAATCAAAACCTCCACAGACGATGCAAAATCATAAAAATTTTATAATTTTTAAAACGTGACGATTTTTAATGCTATATTGATACAATTATTTGATAAACATAAATGAGAGGCCTATTTATCGAATATGTTGTGTTTAATTTTAATCTATTCATATTTTTGAGTGTCTAAAACGAAATAAAAAACAAAAATCGAAATGAAAGGGAAGAAAGGAGAAAAGTAAAAAATTATACTTCGCGGGAATTTCAAACACTTATCACTACGCGGCGCTTTCAAATAGAGTGAAAATTCGTCGCCGAATAATTATGACATTGTGTCGCGAAGCAAAGTTTTCGCAGGGATTGTTACAACCCCTGCTGATAATTATGCACGGCAGAAAGGTGTCCGTTGGGTAGGTACGTATCCCGGAAAGATTATATAACTCCGAAGGAAATAGCGAAAGCGTGTATATACCGTTGGAAAGGTTGCGTGCCGGATTAACTCTTGGCAGATTGTCAAGCTAATATTGACCCGGTGTAGAAGTGGGTGAAACTTCGTTAACGCCCCAAGATTTCCAGTAGCCCACCTTGTAGGAAACCTTCAATGACCGAGTCGGGGGGACGCCACGGCAACCACGGTGGTCGAGTGAAGTTGCCTCCTATATATATATATATTTTCTTATATAAACTCCTATATGCACAGTGTTCGCGTAACTGTTTTGCAAAAGCTTGAAGGAACGGTAGCGTCGGCGAAGCGGACTGGATTCACCTCGGGGTAAGAGAGTCCTTGCCGCCGCAGAGCGCGGTTCGTGCTTTTCGTCCGCAGCCCCGCGAGCGCCTCTTGGTCTCGCAGGGTAGGCGCTAAGTTTTCAACGAGAAGCATTAGCCGAGTGGACGAGACGGCATCAAATATGAAGATAGCGCTTTGGGGAATTTCACTGGGAGAACAAAGTTCGGGAGTACGAGCGAGCGAGGTGGATAGATCTGCTAGACATATATATTTGTGTACAGTATGATTCACAACGAATATCGAATTTGTATTTTTTTCTTCAGTTTCTATTAAAAAAGACAAAATTTTACTACGAAAACAAAAATTGTAAATTAAAAAAAAAATAATTTAATTGGTTTTTAAATCATGAACTAATTTTTTCGAATGAAAATTATTATTATTAAATAATGATTAATTATTAAAATACAGTTTAAAAAATATACAATTATCAAATAATCATTCGAATTAAATTATTATTACTGTCATTAATATATGAAAAAAAAATTGTTCAATATGATTTTTATAGTAAAATTTTTTTTTCGGGAATTGTAAAAAAAAAAAACAAGCCCCGACATTTACTATGAAACATCCTGTACATATAGATATGTAGTAGATATTGGGAAGGGAATGGAAGGCTTGGGTGGACGGGTGGCGGTTTTCCCCAAGTCGCTTGATTCGCGCAAGAATCCTTGCAGACTCCCCTGTGGCTTGCCGTAGGTATGCCGGATAATGGAGGGTCGAGTCAGAGGGAGAGAGGAGCCTCTAGAATGCGGTTAGGTATAAGGCACGAAATACGAATTCGTCGGATAGTCTGAGCATAGTAACGCTAACCGTGGATGGAGAGCGTTGCCCCCACCCCTTGGAATTGATTAAACGGAAGACTATGGTCCGCGATATCGTGTTTCGACGTTGGATCGAACCGACGAATATTTATGTCTATACAAGAGTTTCTCCGGCGCGAAAGCACGAAGAGAGATCAGCGGAGGCACATACAGGGCGAGGACACGGAAGGGCATACATACATAAATACATTAATGATCTTTCTCCTTACCTTCGCGTATTGTTTTCTCGCGCGATTCTCCTCGTACGACGAAGCTTCGCGGGTGCTTTATAAATTATTAATTCCGCGGACCACCCTCCCCTTCACCGTCTCGTAATTAAGTCCCCAAGCTGTTCCATTAAGTGTAATGGAATTTAGATTAAGGAAATGAGGAACAATTCGCGCGCGCTTAGGAGATCCTTGATGAAATGCTGTTCAATATTTGCGCCTCTGTTACCGCCGCGAGGCAGCGCGGAATTTCTTGAAATCCATAGAAATCATTTTCTATCCGCGATGCTTGAAATTCACTTCGTTTCGCAGGCAGACACGAGCGTGTATGAGGGATGAAATTAATTAAATGGAGAATGAAATAAGGATTTCGTCGAGTTTTCGTGTACAGCATTGACTCCTCCCTCCCCATGCCCCCCGTCCCTTCCAAGATATAACGAGAATTTATCGCCAACCCAAATTTTTCGAGCAGCAATAGGATAAATAAGACGAGATACGAGAGGTCGTTCGATGTGACAGGGGTTTTTTCTTTACACTGCTTTTCCGGGAGGATATACGAAGTTTTCTTTAACAGCCGTGAAACTGGATGCTCGACTAAAGTTTTTAGTCTCAGGGATAAAGTCTAATAACCGAGCGATCAGAAGTCTCGTGTAACTCGAAATAGTGATCGATTTGCGTCGGAGCTGTAATGGTACATATTGGAGGTGGTAAGAGTGGGAGTCGGGTTGGGGGAGTTGGGGAGTAAAACGAGCATTGGACTTTTATCTCCGTCAAGTTTTGATTGAATAGTATATCTGAACGGTGCATATCATTTCGGGAAATGGAGTAAAACACGAAGGCATTTGTTGGCCACTTGTCGACTGCTAGCCATCGTACGATGAATGGCCCGAGAAATTCGTTCGATGGAGCGCGATCCCCATGTGCCAATCTCCGATCACGGACTGGCCGATAGCTGTGTCTCGTCTGTTTCGCGTACGAGAAAAACAGAGGTAGAGAATTCGTGGAATGCAATTTCGGTGCGCAGTATAACGCTCGGACTGTTTCATGCATGCTATATGGGGCTTTTATGCACGAGCAATACCCGCGCTCTTTGGTACCTATCCGTATATAAACTGACGTTGGCGAATGCAAACGTGAGAACCACTGGGGCGTTATGAATTCGTAACATGTCAATAGAAGAAACGAAGAAATTGTAACCAGCGTGTTACATACGTTCGTATGACTCGTTATAAATAAATATATGCCGGGGAAGGTGAGACAAAATGAGAGAGTCACGCAAAACTTTTGAAAAAGTTTGATCTTCCAGTTTCATGGCCATTATCTGTGCTGCAAAGCACTGCTTGCTTTAGAAAGATCGGGAACGACGTTTACTGAAATTCTACCGAACATTTATAATGTGGGGTAAAATGGACTGATACGAAAAACAGAAATGCAGATAAATAAAACTACAATTCAATAACTGTCTTTTGACAATAATAATAGTTTATTATTATTATAGACAATAATAGTTTACATATAGATTATAGGTCGTAAATTATTCAAAAAAGCAAATTTTGAATTTTCATTTATGCAATTTACAAATGGTCCATTTTGCACCTTTCCCTTTTTTGCCCCGGTAGTCCATATTGCCCCAGTTTCGCCTATACATCTACAAATGTGAGAACCACTGACGTGTCATGAATTCTTGACATGTAAATAGAAGATACGAGAAATACAGGCGAATGTTATATATACAGCACCGTTTGAGAATGAGGAGAGGAAAGCGCGCTGGAGATAATAAAAGTAAGAAACGGAAAATTTGCAGCATGGGAGAAGCTTGATAAGTTGAAGACATATAACAGGGATGGGGGTATAGAGCTCCCTGGAGCAACGAGCGCAAGTACAATAAGGGCTGTACAGGAAAATCTACGCTTTTCCACCCTACCGGGGTAATAAGGCCTGACGATTATTTGAGATTTGGGAGAGATCATTTGCCGCACGGCGGCATCGTACTTGGGAATGCGTCTGGTAGACTCGGCTAAAGTTTTCGTCGTAATTGTAGCCACGGGAGTGGTTCTCGGTGATATAGCTCGCGAGTTTCTCTCTGTCTTTGGTTCAAGGGAAAAACTCGAGAAATTTGAACGAATCGGAGTCCATTCCCGTCAGCACGTACCCTGCGTTTACTTTTGTCGGCGACGAGTGAATTAAACAAAGTATAAGAAAGGCGAGACGACAAGAAGTTTGAATGAAATAAAGGCACAGAGTTTGTTGTTTTTAATACGACAGGATCACCGTAAATAAAGATTGCGTAATAAACTCGGTAAGAATTTTAACCGATGAAAATCTAAAGGGTGCTTTCGACGTTTTTAGACGTAAAAGCTTGTTTTATTAGTTTCAAAGCTAAAAATAAATGGTATAACTAATTGAATGCAATTGATTGTTGGCAACAGTGATCTTATCATGTTAAAAAAATACCAGATCTAAATATTGAAAATTGTAGAAGAAGTGCTATTTTTTTAACGGAGTTTTTTCCACAGATTGTGATATTAGGATCGGAATTTTTTTTTTTTTTTTGGGATGCCGGTACGATAAATCAGTCGCATGGAATTGCCAATAAGATTTTTTTCACCGATAAAAAAAAAATAAAACACGCTTTTTGACCCGAAATTGGCAATCCCTCCCTCCTTTAGATCAGAAAAACACTCTATATAGCGACAGGCGTACTCGGCTTAAACTGATTTGTCTCAGATGTGCAAAATACGACAAAGCCGTAGTTGAGCAGTGAAAAGGGAACCCTCCACACGCACACACGACAGTATAGAACTAGAAAGGATCGGCGAAGATATTATCCTCTCGTATCCCCGATGGCTGTATCTCGCCATTAGATTTGCGCACATGTGCGGAACGAATTATACCCGGGACGAGCACAGAACTGAGTGACATTTGGATAAGGGTGCGTACGTTTTGTGCGTACCGTACAGTTGTATTCGCTTGCCTACTGTACCACCCGGGCCAATACCAAACATATCCCGAAGGTTTCTCGTTGTGTGTCCCCGGAGTTCCCTAGACACCGATACCTTTTCATTAATGTGACTAACGACTAACAATAGGCTTTTAGACATCGGTCGCAACGATATGCGGTGCAGAGGAGACCGGGGCGAGCTGAAACACGTGCAGTAAAAAGAAATCATCGCTTCTCCGTAGCGATTCTGACGCTAATGGCCGTGCTAATGGCTGAAAAACTCCAACATTCTCAGAAATTACCATAGTATACCATGGTAATTGCATAAAGCACTCATACTCGTTGCATGAAATCTTCGTTTCTTTTTTTCAACTGCGTATGTCCCGACTTGTCAGTGTTTCAACAAGCCCCGGTCTTCAATACGTTCAGTTCTGATTAGAAGAGCCTATAAAACCGAACGTATATTTCGAAAAAAAAAAAATCACTAAAAGGTCTATTATTCGTATGTGCGGTTTGTGCACATAAAGTAATGATTTACTCGAATAGACAGTGAACTATGAGGATCATGGGTTGAGTAATAAATCGTTGAAAGTCGATGCGGATTCATATACTCCGTTATTCCCTAAGGTATCGACTGGTCCGTAAACACGCACAATAGACCACACCGCGTCACCCTATTCGACAGTCTATCTATCAAACCTTTGGAGCAAAAGAAGAGTCTTTTTTTTTCTCGCAAAAAGGAAATTCGTGAGTGACATTGGGGTGGTTAGAGTTTTCTGAAAGGGTCAGGCGGATGTATCGAGCGGTTGCAGTCGCGGCGCGTTCCAGCCAATTACGGCTCGGTGGTGGTAGGGAACACGCGAGTCTTTGGTGATACGTCCTGCGTAACCGTTTGTGACCACTTAATTCGTGCCGTGAGTAACCAACCGGATCGGATCATTATACCTGGGCGACCGGGCGAACTACCAGCAGCAGCAGCAGCTCTGCAAACCCAAAGGCAAACTAGCAGAAGTGGATACGATAGTGGTACCAGCAGAATAATGCTTAGGGGGTGATCACCCCCCGGTTCGTCATATGGCTACTCTGTCCCGGGTGCGCAAACAGTAGGGTAGTTCGACAGGTTTCTCGTCGTTGAATCGCCACTCATAATTCATCACCCGAGTCTCTCCCTCGGTCGTTGATGCCTTCGTCTCTAATAACCCGTAACCGCGAAATAGTCGAATACGTGTGACCGGACGACTCCGCCGTTGTGTCTCGTTCGCATTTAAGGGAAGTATCTCGAATCGTCTGTATTCCTATGAAACGGATGTCGTTTTAGTTACCGGTATACCCGCGGCGAGCGGAAAGGAGTCTTGAATAACGACGAAACGTGCAACTTTATTATACCGCATTGTATACGAGTAGACGATGTAGATGTCTACGCGCGGGTTCGGGAAGCCCTTTAGGTTTGTCGCAGCGGTGATCATTACTGAAAAGCCACATCCGTGTCTCTTTCACCGCGACCGCAATAATTTCTCGATAATGATGTCTCGACTGGAGTCGCTACCAACATTGAAAGTTGAATAGGACACCATCGTGGCATTTCTTCTGGTTTTGTAGTTGGACGGTTTTTCTCGTGTATCTAACACACTCTCAATAGCGCGATAGAAAAAAATAATGAAAAAAATGTAAATATGAAAATAGTGTAAGGCCCCTGTTTACTGGATGTTAATTGGAGCATACAATTTGAGTTCTCGATCAAAGGAAACGTGTGAGACGAAATGTGATACGCTTCAGCCAACCCTGCTGGGAAAGCCTCTGTGCGGTAAGTTCAACCTTATTGAAGATCAGCTTGCGGAAGATCTCTCGCATAATGAACTCCGATAATGGTCATCCCACGTATCTCGCCCGGCGCATACCGACCTTACTTGCCGCTCTGTAGCTCACGGGGTACAAGTCTCAAGTGAGCTTTTGATGTGGTACCTCAATGGGTATGCACACATGTCACTCCATCGGGTTTTCCTCTCCACTACTACATTCCATCTCCGCCTACCTAACCCGCTACTCTCCTTCTTGGTTGTGCATCTCGCCCGCTTCTCATTCCTTCTACGTATACCAACCTCGAGGAGGAGTACAGCTTACTCTACCGCTTTTGAGCACTTTGATATTACCCACAGCCCACGGGTTTGTTAGGACAAGCATATATGCGTTTGATGTGGTTAACCACGTTTACCGAAACATTTTCCAAGATCCCATAAGCGGCCGCGTCGGCTCATGTGGGGCAAACACACATATCGCGCTTAATGTAACGTAGATCGTCACCTCGAACTTATTATTTTTCTATAATAGTTATATGCCGAAAAGTTGATTCTCTGTCCCTTCTCTCTCAACCGGAAGACCTCGACTATTGTAAGTTCGTTTTAAGGGAACACCTTCTGCAAATTTGGAAGCAATTATACTTGCCATCTCAGCAAGAAACAGGTACTATTGCCTGCGAGTTTTTCTACAAAGAGAAGGTAAAAAAAGGAAGTTTTTGCCCAATGCTTCGAGCATAGATGCCACATAGACTAGACGCGAGATATTACAAAAGACGAGAGACAAAGGGAAAAGTCAATCATCGAGATTCACCAGTCAGCTCCGGGATGCGTTGGAGAGGAGAGAATACAAAGAATCGGAAAGAGGGCGGGAAAGATAAAAAGGCTGTGAGAAAGGGCTCTTGGCAAACCGTGAACATATTACAAGTTGCTGCAGCAGTACACGGGCAATGGTTTGAGGGCGGATAGTGTACCACGAGAGTTTCAATATTTCCGCGCGTGTCTCGAGATGAGACAGGAGCTCAGAGTTTTCCAGTGTGGAGCCCGACGCGACACACAGGAGAATCTACTGCCGGCGAACTAGCCAGAGGCGAACTTGGATTGGAATCGCTCTCCTCGCCTCGCAGCATCCACCGACGACTGTGCCCATTTTTTCCCTCGTCGTTTTACACCTATCTCTCTGTCGCACGGGATAAATTCGAGCTTTGCCCGCGAAAACGCGACCCCTCGCGCTTCGACAGGGCGCGGCGCTCAACGATGCCGGCGAAATTCAGTACGCGATACTTTTCGAGAAAGAGAAGGGCGTTTCGTAATACACAGCGGGCAACCCCGGCGGAACAATCAAAATCGTTTCGCGAATACGCGTTAACTCCGAACGAAGGTAATTCGAGAGAAATACAGTCAGCCAGTCTCTGTTCTTCGCGTGGTGAGCCCCCGGTTTTTTCTTTTTTTTTATACGCGCGACGCGTATTCCAACCGTTTGCATTGTACATATTTCGCTCTCGAGATTTCGACGGTATAAAAAAAATGCCCGACGGAAAAAGGAGCACAATATAGGAAATGTACGAACAAAAAAGTGACGAAAGAATACATTATTATTGATTATTATTGATATTATTAATATGTAAGATGTAAAAATGGAATATCTTTATAAATTCCTACGTAATCTTAGTTATGATTTGAAGAAACATATTCACCATCGATCCCAGCATCGTTGTGCGAAATACCATTAAGTTATTTGTACCGTTCTCGCGAACATAGGGAACAACGACAACCGTCTCCATCAGCGAATCCCCGTGAAACTGATAATTCCTGTCATTTTGCCTTATGGGAAGTTGGGACTAAAAATTCAGGTCTCTCAAGGACGTTGCGTGAATTTGTCACGGGAGGTGAGTTTCGCTCGCGTACGCATTCACCCTCATCAATTAAATTCAAAGAGATATTTCAGTACGTATTTTCGCGTAGGCGACGAGAGTTGAATAATAGTTGGTACGCGGAATCGCACATACGGTGAGAGGACATGGTTCACGTACGCAGCGGTCAGACCGCGATGACTAATGGGACCAGTGCGCCGATGTGACGCTCTGGTCAAAGTATTACATGCAAAACCGTTGACTCGCGTATATTTGAAGCTTTCGCTTCGTGCGGAAAAAAGACATCTTCCTGCCCAGAAATGTTGGTCGTTGTTGTTCGAACGACGACATCCAAGAAAGCGAAGAATTTAAAAAAAAACATCGCCGACGATGAGGATGGGAGACAATAATGGAGAATATTGTATATCGCAATTTGTAGTAACGGGAGAACTCCACGGTGTGGTTGTCGAAGAACGAAATGACAAACGCGTAACAACGTGGAAGGAAATACAATCCGAGAAATTCGAGTCGACGTACCATGGAAGCTTATAAAAAAAACGTTCCCATTGTCCAAGCTATACAGGGAAATAGCCGCCGGTCGTGAGCCACAAAACCTTCGATTACTCGCCCGTTCTCGTGTGTCCCCCTTCGCGATCGCGACAACGCGGGGGCACTGGGATTTTCCCGAGTGGTCTATAATCAAAGTCGTACAAAACTAGAAAGCGTTTTAGTTGACATCCAAACAGACAAAAAAAACCTTTGGTTTATTGTCGTTTGTCATATGCCGGTCGTGTGTTCCTCGTTGACAAAAGTTTCGTCGCTTATACCTGCGACAAGAATCGAAAAAAAAAAAAAAGGAAAAAACGTAAATGAGAACCTTTCTCGGTAAGCGCTCCCGGATGTATAATTAGAAGGTGGAGTCTCTTTTGCCTCTGTCAAGATTTCCAAGCGTCCTAGTTGAATTATCGGAATATATGGGGAAAGTGGGGCAAAATGGGCTGCTTTTGCAATTCAGGCAATTTTATCGATATACACAACAGTTTCCACTATTTTTTATCTGAAAAATAGATCCGTCACATCCCATTAGAGCATTACGACGAAATAAAAATGGGGCAAAATGTACCACGATAAAATCGCAACCAAATGAAAAATATGAATTAAAAATGTAATATGTAAACCATTCTCCTCAGAAAATATAAATTTCGCCCCATTAAAAATAATGGAAGTCTCTTTTAAAAGACAATTATTGAATGATAGGTTAATTTTTCGGCGTTTTTATTTTTCCTATCGGTCAATTTCACCTCAGACAATAAATGTTCCGTAAAATTTCATTAAACGTCGGTTCCGATTTTGTTGGGTAAGAAGTGAATTGTAGCATAAATAATATTCGTGAAACTTGAAAATCGAACTTTTTTTTTTAGTTTCGGGAATTTTACTGTTGGTCGATTGTGAGTTAAAGTTCGAGTTGCGTGACTGACCCATTTTGCCCCGATAGGTAATTTTGCCCTACCTTCCCCCATTGGAGAGTTCCGGCAACCTGCAACGCTAACGATAATAATAATAATAATAATAATCATATGGTAGAAACGCGAAAGCATATTAGTCGGAGGTGTAGTAGTGACCGGTTGTCGGGGGTGGGGAGGGGAGTACGTCTGGTACTCGGCCCAAACGAGGTGTATACGTAACACGACCACGACGTTTTGCTACAGCTGGGGTAGAGGTACAACGCGGGTCGTATGGGTGCGAGAGTGTCGCAACGATAGAAGGGCGACGTGAGTTTCCCCAGGAGTGATGACGCAGTTTAGGGCACTCGACGTCGAGAGGAGGAAACGTGTGCGGGGCTGAGGGGCCGCGTACCGAGAGAACATCAGCAGTCGCGGCAGCCGAGCACGTTGGCGGTTGAACCCCGTTCAGCTATATAGTTTGGGTAGGTGGTCCATACCTATATAGATAGGAATAGAAACGACCGTGGGGTGACTCTCGTACGTAATACGAAATATATAAACCGCACAGTCATTGGCCCGTCTGATTCACGAGCGTTTGCATGGTCGCTGGCATCTCTCTGTGTCATTCTATCGTACATGATTTGGTAGACCATACTCCGTTCGACCGTCCAATCACTGCTGAAAGGCCAATGACTGTAGAGACCGTATCAGCGAACTACCCGGGTGAAAACGTGGAAATGCCCGGGCGCGCCAAACGCGACGATTCTACGGTCATCGCGGCTGCGGTGGAAGGTGGTACAGTGGTAAAAGGGTCCATATACCCAACGCCCAGTAATTACAAGATCGTGAAATTCGCGTGACCGGACGGTTTATTGAGCACACGCGCGAAACTTTCTGTCTGTGTTTGCTTTCGCGTATACGCGCGCGTGTTGCCGTATTCCTAGGCTTGGGATAAAACGCGTCAGTTGAGTCACGACAATCCTCCCGGCGCGCCCACGAATCCGAAATGCAATTATCGTAGGCCACCGGAAATATTTTCACGCAACTGGATTTTCATGGTGGTTCTTAATCTCGTTTATTGCGGAGAAAACTTTCCCCGATTGATGGATGAGTGTAGTCCCGGGGTTGGACTTCCTGACGAGGACCTCGTTATTTAGCCGATATATCTTTGATTAATTCGCGGCAAAAACCCAATAAACGCTCTGTGTCTCGGGGAGAGGGGGCATTTTTTTTTTTTTTTTTCTAGGAACGATAACGAAAGAAGGTCATCGGGCGATGCGTCGACAACGCGAGGGGATGAAATCGTTAGTCGATTAATCTCGAATCAACATCGCTTTTTGCCGATGCCTCTCTTCCGCTTTTCTTTCGTCATTCTTTCATTTTGGCGCGTCCGCAACTAGGGAAGAGATACGAGTAATTTTGCTACCGCAGGTTGGATGGCGTGTTTACGAAAATGTCAGAATAATGACCAATATTCTAACTCCTGGAACGGCAAATACTCACTTGACGACTATTTAGAGAGGAAATGTAATAATAAAAGTAATAATATTTTTATAATAATAATATAAAAATAATGATAAATAAAATGAATATATCATTTTTTTTTGTTAGAAGATATTTGCAGGGCGCGGAAAAAAAATATTAGTTTCGAGAATTAATAGTAATTTAGTACAACCGATTTTTTTTATAAAAAATCAATACCCTGTCTATTGGTTCTTCCAGTTCGTAATTTTGTTCAGTGAGCAAACGTAATTTTTTTTGGAAGACCGTAGGACAGCGAGAAGTCAGGAGCTGTTGAGTTTTACCGCAGGGAGCGAAAAATACGTTGAATATATTTGTGCAGAATGCGTGAACGAAAGGGGTTTTGTGATGTGATCGATCGATCTCGGTGCGTATAACTAGCCGACGGAAGAGTTCCAAGTGGAGTGACGAGGAGGGGGATTTGTGCGAAACGAAACGAGACACGTGTCTGTCAAATCGTCGTGATTGGAGAGAAATGTTACTGAAGCAGAGCATTTTTATCCGATTGCTGCCTGCTGCCTTTACTTCTCGTACGTAGCGCCAGACGGTTTGAATGACATCCCCGTATCCTACATCGTAGGGGGGCACGTCATTTACAGATATCAAACTCTATTTACAATTAGCTCTGCTCCGATCGTCCCGTTAAATAGAATTTTTGTCCAGAGAATCGATATTGACTCATTGAAAGAAATGGTGACCTATCGATGTATATTGATAAACAAAAACTCGCACTATAGATCGAGCAATCAAGAAAAATCAATAAAAAAAAGTTCGACGAAATAATTCAGACCGCACAAATTAAATCGGAGCGAACTCGCGCTGATGAAAATATGGTACGGGCGTATGTGCGGCCCAGCAGTTCGCTCAATGTTCGGTAAACATAGTTTAGCTAAACATAGTCATCTATGCGCACGTGAAAGGGTGATCTAAACTGAATGCGGCAGCAGCAGCCGCATGGGTGCTGCGCGTACATATAGGCATTATGTGCCTAATTGCAGTTTATTGCCGTACACGTTCATTAATATATTTGCAAGCACGACCGCGAAATACGTAACCACCGAACACTATGGGGGTATCAGCGTGGTTTGCTCGCGATGTACTCGATACTCGTAATCAAACGACATTTGATCGGAACGGTAAAGTTACATTCCACGCAGCGTTGTTTCGAAACTAAATCTCGATAAATTTTTGTCGTATGAAGTTTGACTTTGCAACGTTTATCGATGAAGTTGGTGGACAGACAATTTTATTTATTTAAAAAGCGGTGAAATACGTTACCGCGTGCCTCTCTCTCGCTCCGCCGTAAGCGCCAATCACGCTATCTCTCTTTTTTTTTAAATATAGAAGTGAAGATAAAATTGCTCTGTAACGACGAATCGAATTTTTCGAAAATTCGATCAAATTTTGTAACTTGCCTTTAAAGTTATGGGAGAACAATAAAGACTGAGAAAAAAATATAATAAAGGGGTGAACTTACTGGACATCAGGTTTCTATATTGATTCAAATGCAAGCAACGCATTGGCAACCTGAAAGAAAAAAACAAACATTTTTTAGTTTCTGGCGGAATGTGAGCCTCAAATATAGTTTTGCTTTCAGCCTTTTGTCGCGGCCAATCGGCACACGAATAAATCGCAAAAAAAACAAGTCGAAACTTATTTTTAAAATGCATTTGTTTTTTTTTCTCTCAATAAGATAGTCTTAATAATTTGAAAACATTTCGGAGTACGCGACCAAAAATTGTCGAAAGTCATTTTCCTGGATTCGCGGGTTAATAATAATATTTTTTTCCCGCGGGCGAAATAAGCAGGTTGTGTGTCACGCGCACGTGCTGGAAACTGGCCTCTTCTCGGAGAATACGAATTTTATATGCCTCAGCCTGATTTATGTAGGCTAAGATATTCATGGGTCGGTAAGAGCTTCTCACCCGGAAGCGCGGGAGCGGAAGGATGCGAACGCGGGCGACTCACTACTTCGCCTTGGCTTGTCCCTTATATAGTAACAGCGCAACCGTCTTTCTGCATACGGATATCTTTCTCTCGCATAATCTCTATCAATAAGAAAGACTCCCTCGGCGAGAAACGGCGAAATGGGCTTTTGTACTACAAGATGCTTCGAGAGTATTATTCTCGGCTTTTCGCTGAGCGCGTACTAAATTAAGCGAAAAAAAAAAATAATAATACCCATTCCCGTTCGTACAATAGGAATAACTCGAAAAGAACTGCTCCGTTGTTACCCTCTTGAATCGGTATATGCAACGTAAATATTATGTCGTACAGAAAGCCAAATGTAGGGATCGTAATTTCTCGAACCCTCCACTTGATGAGCTACGTGACGTGCATTGTTGACGCTTTTGTGTACCGGGCGCCCCTTTTGCTTACATCCACGTATCTCCATTATCGAAGGCTAAACGAGGCGAAATGTCTCAGTTACCGAACGATTAATCTTATCGATCGCTCAAAGTAACCACAATTATTGTGACTTTACGCACTTATTATGAATTTGAATGTCTGTTTCCGATAAATCGATCTATTGTGCGATATATATGAAATAAGATAAACTGAGAATCGTCATGCAATTCTAAACAATAAATTAATTAAACAATAAATATAATATTTTTTATATTAATTAAAAACAATATTTATAATATTATTATGTTTCGTAAGAAAAATATATTTTTTATTGTTTAATACATTTTTATAAATTGTATTAAAATTAAAATAAAATAATTATTTATATGAGAAAGTAATTTCGTTTAATGCTCAATCTAGTTTTACATCCGGTATGTCCGCTATGGAAAATTGAATAAATTGATCAATAAATAGGTAATTAAATAACACAAGATGAACGAGGATTACAAGATTATGTCCCAATACAGATGAATTCCCAGTGTTTGCCCTTCGATAACGAAAAGTGCGAGAATTTCATAGGTCTTCTCCGTTTTATCACCGCTTCTTGTCTTTCATCTAAAGTCCCCTTTCTCCATAAGTTTTGTGCTTTCATCTTATTTCATCTTTCGCAGCTTTCAGCTGAGAGCACAAAAGGAATTCGCGAGAGAGTAGACTGCCCTGTGTAGTCCGCTCTCTGCCGGTCGGTAGCCACCCCCGTTCCACCAAACTCACTCGGCTCTCGGTGTCTTCTTCACCTATAACGTCGGATCGAGCGATATACAAGAGATTGTCCACTCTCAAAGCCAAGCGACATACAAAGGAGACGAAGGACGAGATAACAGAAAGAGCCCCCTGACGCCCGGTACGCTCTTCACTTCGAAACGCGAACGATTGCTTTTGTCTTCGAAATTTATTTGTTTGGGACACGCGTCTCTTTGGTACCCGAGAGACCCCGACCGCGACAGAGGGAGGTGGGGAGTGCGAAAAAACTACAAATCAATCAGGTACATTTTATTTGTACAAGCCTTCCGCGCATTCGACGAGAATACAGATCGAGGGACGCGAAATAAATTTTCAATTTTTTTTTCTTTTTCGACATAATAATAAACGAGTATGTGCGTGTTCCGCATTATTTTATTGACGCAATCCCTGTCTTCCTCAATATTTTTTGTCTCGTTCTTCTCAACGCATAAAATCGCATCGAGTTAGTTACAAAAAGGAAAAAGAAAGAAAGAGTTTCCGCGATGCACGGATTCCATTTCCGGTTGAAGAAAGACAAATAAATGCTCCGACGGTGGTTCCAACCTTTAGCAGACATTTTCGAGAGCGCACCGGCAGGAAAGCAAAGCCAAGGATGCTTTGCCCGGTACAGAGAGACGCAATAGGACGTGGAGGAGAAACACCGAAGCCAGATTTACTCCCGGCGGCGAGCACACATCTGGCTTCCACATTACTAATGTAACTGCCTGAGTACACAGTTAATATTTAACTACTCGCTTTGCTTCGCCAACCCCTTCGACTCTCCAAACATCGGAAATCCGAGATGAAGATCGAGACGGACTCCTTTCGCGAATTTCGCCGATGTTAATCGCAGAGTGTACATGCGAGAAGAGCATCAGAGACGGGAAATGGGGGGACGAGGCAGGAATAGCTCGATGGGGAAGTCCTAAACGAAAAGCGCAAAGGACGCTCTCAATTGAGGACGAAATGCAAAAAATATACAATTTATAACGTGTAATCCGCTTCGAAGGGAAGCTTTTTTGGTAGCTAATCACGAACGCTTCTGTCATATGTGAATGGCAACCGAAGTTTCAATATGTAAGCCGAGCAGTTTCTCGAGGCATATTCCAGTCATTTGAATACGAAGATTTTTGGATTTTATTTATTGTTGCACATTATTTTTCCTTTCTCATTTGCACGTGAAACTATCGCTACAAAATGGGATTCCAAAGTCTGTACGTTGAACCGAAAGATTCACGTCGTCATTCCAGCGAGTGGTTTATTCTGAGCGATAAAAAAAAATTAAATCACGATATAAGAGTATCGATCACTCTAAACATTTTTTCTCACCCTTCGCGTCTGCGTCAGCGAGCAAGTGAACGGTAGAGCTTGGAAGCTCATTCGTTCCGCGCTCAACGTTTTGTCTCTCATCGCAACGATCGGTGCGTATAAACGTTGCTGCTTCTAACTCGCAACCATCCCCCTATTCGACTTTGCCATAGAGGCGCATTGCTCGCGCTCGATGTTACATGTCGCTTTATGTGTTTCCCCCTGCCATCTCCTCCCCTATCATCCCCTTCCCCGCAGAATTGCTCTTTCCCTTGCGAACATTCGCATACGTTTATTCGTACAAAGAATGCGCAACCGTTGATACCCATGGGCGTAGTGAAAGATCAAAGGCCTGCGCGCACCGCTACCTATTTCACTACTACTGGCCATGTATTACCATGCTTGGGTTTTAGCTCCAGATGATACTATGGCGCTTTCTCTCTCATCTATTCTCCTGTTTCGTTCGATCGACAGACAGACAGACGAACAAGCCCGCGATAACAACGTTTATTGCAGTCACACAGGCAACCTGAAACGAATAAACGCCGGCGATTGATCGAACCATCAAGATATTTTAGACTCAGAAGCATTCCGGTAAAGTGCTATTTTTATTCAGCGCATCCAACGGCTCTTTGATGGCTTAATTAATTTTGGACACAAAGTTCCACCTTTATTACCACTTCCTATTTTTTTCTCGAATTGATAATCGCAATAAAAAAATTTCCCTGTATGTTTAACGCGAGTACAGGGCAAAAATAAATGCAGACACGAGAGCTTGTAGTAGTTGGTTGAAAATTCGGAAATAACGGACGGAGAAATGCAGGATGCGGAACATAGGCACGTACGTAGGTACGTATGAAAATGGCAAAGCGCCGGAGGCGAAAGCAGCATCACGAGCATGCATTCAGCGGTAAAAGAGCCCGCGTGGAAATGTACGATGGTACGACAATGTACCCCCAGCATGAAGGGAGGTGAGGTGGGGGATTCGCATACTCGTATAACGTAATGTGTGGCCGAGAGTTCACACCCCGAAAAACCATTCCAATAAATGGAGTGCGAGTGTAATAGGCAGACTCCACCCTGGACTGTCTAGCGAGTAATGCGATCCCAAATGCAAGTCGCGCACACTGCATACACAGACGTTCGTATTGTGCTACACAGCGATTCCGACACTCGAACCACCCACTCGCCTATATGCTCGCTTGAAATAAATTTTAACACGCCTTTTACGAGTTCATAGATTTTTCACCCGCCCTCCTTTCCTCTCTGCGTGCAGTATTTTTTTTTTGTTCTATTTTTATTTCTTCGTATCTCCCCCCGGCGACGACCGAGGAATTCACGCATCCCTCGGATGGGGAAACTATTTAAATCGAGTATTCCGAATGACTGATTAAATTAGAGACAAACATTGTGAGTTTACTCGTTCCCCTATTTCAAGGATTTCAACGAATCGAATAGACGCCTATCGATCGACGTAATCTATATCTGCGCCATCGGTTCCAAGAGTTTGGGGCGAAGCGTGAATAAATAGAGAAGTAAAGAGTGGATATTCGGAGAGAATGAGGACTGATTAAATTCCGGATAAACATTGAGTAAAATTTTCATGCTTTGGTAGGGGTGGAATACGATGAATGGAACAGTTTGAGTGGACGTAATATATCCATATACGAATGTTCGACGGAGTTTTGTAAAGCGTTAAGAGTCAAGGGAATGGCAATAGGGGGCGGGGAAAGAGTTCGTCGACATTATAGCGACGATAGTACGGAGATTATACCGTAACGTTTTCTTCGCTCGTCTCTCGGTTCTGCTGCAAAGCACATCAATATCGCTGGTGCGCTGTTACTTCACCCCCCCCCCCACCCCCATGGCTACCGGGAGGGAAGTATTCAGAATGCCCTTCAAGAATTTTAATGCCCCCACGGTGAAAGAATTTATTGCGACATAGAATGTGCAGTAATGGCGGAACTACGTATAAAAGTCGAGAAAAGGGTGTGCATTGTCGTCGTCTAATGGCCTGGCCTCGGGCGTCGTCGTACACACTTCTGGCGACGGGGCTGCACTGTACCATACAGATATACCGTTCTACACCTTAGGGCACTCTCTCTACCCTCTTTCCATCCCTCTCCGGTACACCCCCGCCACACATTTCCTCGCCAACCCACCGACAAACATCAAATAGGATACTTGTACTTGAACAGGTACCCATTTAGTTTTTTTTTTCCATTCCGCGTCCAGTTGCCATCTCATTCCGGTTTCTTTCGTTGCCAGACGTTTGCCTGCTTAAAAAACCCTATAGATTACGATAGAAAAAATTATCCATCAAATTCAATCGTCTTTTTGGTTCGTAAATATTATATTGGTCATCTAGAATTTCATATAGAAATCCTATCGTTTTGATATTGAATAGAAATTTGCTTATTAATTGCGATATGAAAATCAATTGCACATGAATTCGTATAAATTCGGAAAAATAGAAGACCACGATAGAAAACAATTACATCCCGATGAAGCCTATGAACATCATTCATATTGCATCGTATTGATATCGAATAGTTACATACTTATTACTGACAATAGAAATATCAATCATATAAAAATACGCATAGGTTTCGATACATTCTCTATCGTATTATTACGATATAATAAGACTCTGATTGATTTTTATTAAATTCGATAGAAATCCTACCGTCACAGAAATTTTGTCAAGATACGACTGATAAAATACGATAAAAAACGATTGAAATTTCAATCGTTTTCTATCATCCTTTATCGGGTTTTTTAAGCAGGGAAGTGCTTCTTACTTTATTTTCATTTCATCCCCCTCTCAGCCTCCCCGCCCTCTCCTCATCCACCCCTTGTGCTTGGGAGAGTCTCGAGACTTTGCTTCTATATACCGATCTCATCAAGGAAAACTTATTAAAATCTCTGATATAGCGTTCAACTTTCATACAATATTAAAATCTTACGAACGCGCGGTAGAAGAAAAGATCAACGGTACGTATAGTCGGCCGAATTTTTAATTAGCGATACTCGAGCAATATAATTATTAACACTCGAGATACCTCAAGTTTCTTTTCGCGCGCGCAACCTCCAAGAATCGAGGATAATTTTCGATTAAAGAATCGCAACTTGATACTGTAGTTGCCACGAGAAAAACCGCCCGTAGTTCCGTTGGTTATAAAGTTCTTTCTTTGAGTTGTCGATAACTGCCCACGAATGTTTACCGAAGTCTTCGGTGGCAATAGAAAATTGGCCGAAATCCAGGAGTAAAGCACTTCCGGTTTACTGGAAACATCTCGTAAATGGAACAAATGGGATTTTCTAGAAACGATTCGCGGCACATAGACTTATTGGAAAGTAATTCATCCCTTCGTACTGTTTCCTCCCATTAGGGCTGTAAAAAAAATTTAATTTCTTCAAATACTCATTTTGTAAGTGATACGGCGAATTAACGGAATGAAAAAAAAAAAAAAATCGAGGGATCAAAGACTACGAGTAGCCCAGATTTTATGGAATTGGAACGACGAAGCAGCTGGTAGTTCACCGAGTCATCGTTCACAATCGTCACGGAGGTAGAGACGCGGGGACGGGGGGAGGAAGGTGGGGGTCAACGACGGAATTTGCAACAGATTTGCCGAGAGATCGAGGATTTACGTCTAGTTTCAGGAAGTAGACCGGAATATTTCACGAGAGCTTTGTAATCAGGAGATAGGTTTAGCGTAATCCGAAAGGCCGGAAAACGGTGGAAGCTGACAGACTCGGACTATAGAGAGAATTCGGTGAGTGTGAGAATTTCGTGAGTAAAACAGTCTCGGAATCGGCGTTCTCTTGATACTTTGCTGGTCCATTCGCAATTTGCCGGCAAACCGGCAAAGAAAAAATCGAATGGCAAAAAATTTTTTTTTAAAAGTATAAAATAAAAATTCCATACCATACCTACTCATTCAACATACCGATTCAATCTTTTACCAGTTAAAGCCAATGCTCCATATTGTGCGAAGAACAATGTTCTCTCCAGTAAAGGAAACGTAAAATCAACTTTATAGAAACTTCGGCTTTCCCAGGTTGACATTATATTAAAGTTATATTGTTTTTCGAGGGCGCCGTTAATCGAAAAATCACTGTAACGGCTGGAAATGTAGTTTTTTTTTTTTTTTTATACATTGTTAATTGAGTCGACGACAGAGTTATCAGAGTGAATTGACATGGGTCTCGACGAGGGGAATGATTATGAAAAAAAAACGAACTATTAGAGATTCGTAGAAGAAATACTTCATCACGTCCACCCCATTCGAATCGGCTCGCTGCCCGGACAAACGTTGTTTTACCATAGTGAGTATCTCCGAGATGTAATAACGAAACGACGACTTTCACACCGGGTAGACTGTGGCGTTATTGCTGCGGTGCCAGGGCTGTTCCCTTGCATTTGCGCTGCAACTGCAAACAAATTTCACTCGAATCTCGCTCGGTCCGTCACCGTTTGGGCGCGCGGACGGGAAGGGGGTTTCCTCGACTACGTGCGCATCTCGTAGCTCTCTCAGTCGTCATGGCCGGGAGCCAGTCTCTCGTTACGACCGTGCCGAGAGCTTGCTTTGCGCGAATTTCCGTTGTTCCGACTTTTCTCGTAGCTGTGATTAAAATCACAACAGTCTGTGCCATGTACTTCCCGATGTGCACTATTCTCGAAATATTTCACAACTCGTTATGAAGGTACCGAGAACGCGTGATATATAGACTTGCGTTATTTTAATTTATCGCAATAGAAAGTAAACTCGTTGAAAAGTAAAAAAAAAAAACAATTTTTTTCATTACTCGTGACATTAGTTATTATGAAAAAAATATAATAAGTCATATATTATATTATTAATGTATCAATTATTATCGATAATTATAGGTATAATATTAATAAAAAATGTATTGGAAAGTAAAATCTTTCACGAAGCTCCCGCTATGAGGAACCAAAACATAAATTCTCAAAGACAACGGATAACTAATAATTAGAAAGACGAAAAGTCTCGAAATTGCTATATTGTTTCTCTCGTCGGATACTTCGCGAATAATGAACCTTACGATTCGACAAGTTGCTCGCACTTAACTTATGGGATATGGGAATAGTTAAATATTCAAAAGCGCACTCCGGCAATGGAAAGCATCAAAGGGAATCTCATTTGACGATTCCTCCGGGGCACCGGTCGTGTTATGAAATAAAAAAAATTGAAAAACCAATATAAACGTATTCTTCTTTCGTCGCGCGCTATGCAAGGTTTTTTCTCGACGATGCTTGTTCCAATGGATATTCCATTATTACGAGTCGTGACTCTGATAAAATCGTTCGCAGCAGGAGAGCCCGCGAGGTCTGTACTGTGTGTTCTACGGTGAACTATAATTCCTGCAGGATTAATGCGATTCTGTTGATCGCCCGTAGTTATTGGGCACGCGATTGAATCCGATGAATTTATAGCGATGCTCGCTCGTTAATCGATCTGTCCTGACGTTGAAAAAAAAAAAAAAAAAAACGAAAAAAAAAATCCACACACCGACAATTCACGAATTTCCATATAGCCCATAGGGTGAGAGGAACGTTAGCCCTCCGTTAGTTCGGCAGGAGGTACCTGATTGCGCGTTGACTCGGAAAATCAACTCTGCAAATTGGTAGTATACACAAGCGAGTCTACATCGCTCGTACATCACGTATCCTCTCCCGCCTACACGCGCATATTAATTGCATTTATGGCTGCCGCACCGACGAAATAATCATTAATCATCGAGTGACAAACTTTCAATAACTGCCCCACCAATTCGTCTGCTCGTCGCGATTCATCGATGAAGGATTTAAGGCTTAAATGTAATGTTTAATTGGTTTTTCGTTATATACTGAAAATAATTTCGAAAGTCTATCACTCGGACATTTCGTGTTCCAATGAAAAAATTTCCAATGAATAGGAAATTTAAATCTCGCGCCAACAAAATGTTCCCTGTAAATGAACCATCGGGAAAACTTTCGATCGTGAGATAATATCTGTGACCTGACAGTGGCCAGATTCAATTACGTTTTCAGCCGCGAATACCCAAGAATTATCGTTATCGAATAGCCCCTCCACCGAGATCGTAACTATACAATAGTGCAATGCCGAGGTTGGACTTTCGGACGCGGTTGTTATGTACGCATAAACTACGCGCTTATAATGTTAGCGCTCATTGAAATTCATGGAGCGTACTTTGGTACAATTACGCAATGCATTAACGGTGCTTCTGACTCGTATCTTTTCACTATACTCCATGGATATGCGTATAATCCAACCATTGTATCATTAACCCGATAATTGCGAATATCGCGATACCCCTGCATGACAATAAAATTTTATACAATATCGATGTATCTTCGTTGAATCGCGGACATTTGTTGCTAGAACTACAATTCTCCGCGCGACATGTGTTCTATTTGTAATCAATCGCATCGGCTCTGTTGCGCCTCACTTTATCGTGGATTTATTGGACACGCGAAGCTGTTCGGGGGTTATGCTTATCGGGTCGAATCATCGTAAAAATAAAGTGCCTCAGTAGCGTAGAATCATCGCTACTGCTCGACGCGATTGGCTACCACCTATGCCGTTTGTACCTATAGCCCTGTCGGCCCGAGATGACTGGACCACAAAAGCTTCCACGACGTCCATGTTAATTCCGTTGTTTATACTGATTGCCACTCTACCAGATGGAATCACGAAATTACCTCGTTTCCATTCGTCGACGCCACGCGCACTAGCGAGCGTCACTGAACAAATGAATGTTGAGCAAATAAAATTAGTAGCAACAAATTTATCAGCTATTAATCACGTTTTTTATCGTTTTTTTTTTAATTCATTACTGCAGCAGTCGTAATTAGTTCCGGCGAAAGTATCATTATATCAATCGTTATATGTATTTTTATAATTAGTCTTTCAACCGAATGGAAACCGGAGATTAATCTCGCGTGAAATAAAACACTTTCGTTATAGTTATATTGCGCTCATCTGTATTATCGATTTCATTGCATGTGTATCTTGTGCGAGTGTATTATCGGACAAGCAGTGGCATTGCGTTGGTGTATTGTGTGCACCGAGCCAACAATCATTCTCCAGTTGCAAAAGCAACTGAGGTAACGCTATAGTCAATCTCGGTAAGACGAAGAATCGAGATTGCCGTGATGTGATCGTCGGTTGTTTGGGTTATTCTAGCGACGTTCTACTTCATCACGATTAATACGAAAGCTGTGAGTAAAGTTTCATCGGAGTTGGACTACGATTTTAATGGCAGTTTTGTTTGGCGTATCGCGTCAAATCGTCAAACGTTTCAGCAGCAGAAACGGTTTTGCCCGGAGTACCGAAATATACAGGGTAGTGAGACGAATATAGGGTAGAAAATTCTATAACACGAATGCCCGGGGCAGCTGTAGCGTCGGGGCGAGAGTCGCGTTGCTCGCTCGCTGACCGCGCATGTTTGAAAATTATTTTAGCGTACTTTAATTTCACGAACGGTAAACTCTCGTTAGAGTACGTGGAGGGGTAGGAAGGGGGTTGGGAAGGCGGGACGGACGAAGAGGTCCTGCACAGTTATGGATATCCGCGTATCCGTGCTACAGGGTTCCAGGTGAGCTGCGGATAGGGGTGGTTGGTGCACCATGCCGGCTTCCTTTTCCCCTATTCCAGGGAACTGTGCCAGTGCTCGTCGCCCGATGGGTGAACTCGAAACGCCGAACGTGGCCATCCGTTATGGCTGTCGTTACCGGCTATTTCGCTCCGAATGGCGACTATGATGAGAGTTGACCGTTATTGTGTTTGGCATTCGATGATTTCGAGCTATGCGGTTGTACCTCGCCTGTCCATTTCCAAACGAGTCTACGAACACCCATCGGCGTTGCGCTGGTAGGATATTTCTCCTAACAGTGTTTTGCATCGAAGCGCCTTTTGTGCACGTGCATTGACTGAATATGAACATAGGATGAGCCATTCGTTCGGTGAATTACTACGGTAGTCTTGTTTATCGGTTTAGTTATAGTTCTTTAGCGAAAACAGACCAATGGATTAAAATTAGTGTATTCTGATCTAAAAATAGCAAGCTACATCGTTGCGAAACTCTTTTTGATGTCCTCAACGTCGCCAAGGCAGCTTTTCCGCTTCCGATATTTCTCCCATCTATTCTAGATTTATCGATGAACCCAGAGCTACTTGGATGCAAGAAACAGGGTGGGTCCCTATCGGATCACAGTCCGCTTTCGATTGAATCGTAATCGACAATGCTGTCTCTTCCTGATCAATGGACTCGGGATAGTCTGGTCTCTTTCAGCATAGAAGGATTCGGACTACCACGCGCCACTCCGCGAAGCGACGTTTCTGAAGATCGAGATAGAGTCCGGAGAGGGCATTGCCTTGACCAGCGTTGCAGAATTTCAAGCTTCGGTTGGTGGTACTGTGTGCCACTGCGTACCCGTTGGGTTCTCTAGACTCTATCTTGATCCAAGTACCGCTCGACTATTCCAGCTAACCGATATCGTGGCCATTCAAACAAGGGAACACCTGGGCGCACGAGATCTGGTCGAATCTGGTGGACGTTGGTCGAGAATCGGGCAAGAACGTTGACCACACCGCGTGCCGACCGAGATGTCAGCAGAATTTTATGACTTCTTTAGCAAGCTAACATAGAGGTTCGGGGGCGTTGGGTCCCACCACCGGCTGGTAGAAACGCCCTTACGACTACGAATGCGAGAACACCGGCTCCCCGGGCGTCACCTCTACCTCCTTTCCAGATAATGTTTCCATCGGTTTTCTATCAGTTCTTTTCTCGGCACTTTTCCGTCACGCCGTTATTTCCCCACCCCTAATATACCCTTCCACGTTTCCTTTCAGACCGTTCTTTTTTCTAGAAATATCGTACGATACTTTAGTGTTACTGGTGAACTTTATCGAGCAGTTCCAGAAGAAGTGCCAGGAGCTCCCCCCCTGCTGCCGCTGCTCTTGGCGACCTCGGCACATACTCATACCCACACTCACACACATGGACTCCATTATGCGTCTTGGTTCATTCGATCTATGTAATATTATCGCTAACTCTTTTATCGAAATGCTCGAGCGGATAAAATGTCGTGTTTCAACTCATTAAAACATTATCTTTCGATGGTTACAAAAACGACGGTTGGCGGGTATCCGATATTTCGCTCGAGCTTGACGGGGATAGAATTAACGTCGTTGCCGGCATCGCGAATGGATACGTAAGCATGTATGTTTCGTTCTATTCGTACAAACCCTGTGGATATTCACGGACGCACGGCGAGTTCATATCTGACAACTCAGTCATGACTTTTATTATCATTCCAAAAGCCGGCTAATTTTATCCAACAAGTGAGACTGACTTTGACGGGATGCAGCGAGATATTCAGATGTACGAATCACACGAATATCACTGTGGGAAATCTGAATTGCAGAACAAACGGCGCGCAATTGGACAAAGAAGCTTGTGACGTCGCGAAAGTTAAATTATAAATGGACCAAGAGTTGACACCCGTGAAAACGATTACACGTGCCGCGTTGGAAATCATTGGATCCGTAGGTCCGAATTGTATTTTCATGTTGATTTAACAGGTTGTAGAGTCAGGTATGTATTAGGTAGTGAAGAACGAGAGAGGCGAGAATTCGATATTGGAATCAACAATTGCTATCGAACGAAACGAAACGTTTCCGGGTTGGGGTTCGTCGAACCGTTTTTCCGCGATAAAATCTGCTAGTAAAGTGAACTAGAACGGGAACGAATCGCGATCCATTTTCCCCGACAAGAGATTGCTGACATTCGCTCGGCACAATGCACGAATCTCTATTGAATCACTATTTTTCCACGGCTGAAATCGCATCAGCTTCGCCGTCATAGCCAAGGCAGCGAGCAGGCAAGCAAGCGTTCTTTATCGCGTCCGGTGGATCGGACTATGCCCGACTATTAGACGCGAACGAATTCGGATGAACTCCTCTCTCCACCATTTCGAGACATCCACTTCATCACAAATGCAGTCTAGTGTGTCCCCCAAATGGCATTGTACGGTCAAGATATATGTCGGATCTTGGATAATAGAGTATAACCAATGAGAATTTCGTATGCAAGTTCTATGCGTTATGAAGTTATTGTTCGTTACGGACACTGACAGATTGGCAACTGGAAACTGCAGATCCAGCGAAAGATGGAACTGATCAGAATTTCAATGGCGGGTGCATTAACTACGACACGAGGTTCGCTGATCCAGAAGCGATCGATGAAGACGGGAACGAGAACAAAAAGACCAATCATCGGAATGTGTCCGATTTGTCCGCGGTAGTGTCAAAATTGAATTTCATAAGGTTCGTTCGAGGCGAGTAAAGATAGAAGCGAAGGGGGAGGTTTCTTTCCTCCTCGACATCAATATGTGAATTATCTAGGTAAATCGTTCGGGAATAATGATAAGGGGCGAAAGAGAAGAAACGACAAGGAGATCCCCAGCAAGGGGGGCAAGCTGGTGAGAGCGGAGGCAGTGGCAAAAGCCCGCATTGGAAATGAGAGCGTCAAGATTCAGCGAGGGTTGAATATTGAAGTAGCTGACTTCCCAATTTCCTCGGTTCCCACTCGACGAAAGACGAGCATCAAGCAGCGGTAGCTTTCCCTCCACCGCCAACGACTTCGTAATTCAATGTGTACTCAACTCCGACGAACCTTGACCAACTGCTCCGTCTGCCACTCAAGAAAGTGAGGAAATGAGCTCGCAGCCGAATCGAACGGCACCAACGGCAGCTGCCCTACGTCGAGGAGCCAAGTGCGCCGGATTCAAACTTTGTTAGCATACGGGAAAACTAGGCCATTCAAATTCACGTCTATTTCTCCACTAATTTCGGATACACAATGGATCTCGACGTGCCACTACATTTACATACTTATTCCACTCCGTAAATTTTAGTGCACTGTATATATACGTATATATCGCAAGGATTCTTAGCGATAATACAGTCTGCTCTTGTTCGACGCTATGGCACTCGTGAAGCTATAGAAGAAGCTTGAGTTGATCTTCGTCCGCCTTTGCCCTTCGTGTCTCTATGCCCTTTCAATACGGACTATACTATCTTTTCCCCTTTCTGCTAAGCTCCTATCTCCGCGATCGCTTTGTATGCTCGTGTCTCGATCTCATAAAGTTCATACACCACTTGGAAAGTCTCGCTGTAGAAGGTGCTCCAGTTCGTGACTTATCTCGCGCACGAGATCCGCTCGCGAATCGGAGAAGAGTCTCACCTTGAAAGACAACGCCAGCAATCTTGACTGTTCCGGATTTTTATTTATAATTGCATACTGCTTCGAGTCGAAATTTATTGGAAATCTTTGAGATCAAAGACTACGTATCAGCTGACTTTACGCATAGTAAATCGGCCGGTTGATACACGATTATGCGGAATTAGCAGGCTGGTCGTTTCGATCAAACATTGCTGAATCCGGAAATCCAACTTGTTTCGTGCCACTGCGTGATCGAGAGAAAAAAAAAAACAAGGATTCGTGTCAGTCGTGATTTGCGGTAAGCTTCAGAATGAACCGGTGGCACGCAACGTCAGATCAAATAAATCAATTCGACATGATCTGATTCGTTCCGACTTGGCTCACTAGGGCGTTCCGGGGGTTTTAGTGCTCGCAGGGAAAAGCCCCCGTCAAGAACCGTACGACGTCGCCTTATTGGCTCGGTCACTGGTTCTCCTTCCATTTCTCTACCACTCCGTCATCAGTTCCTATTTTTTGGGAGAGGTAAATGTTTTTTGCTGAAAGAACGATACCAGCTTTTGTAAAAGATCTCGGAATCTCTATCACAAAGAATATCCTAATAAAGAGCTCGTCTTCCGGTGCAGGGGCACTCGTTAATTTCGGAATTGTCGGTGCACTGTTTGCATCGAATGCCTCCTGAGTCTATGTGTGTTATATCGCAATTGCGGATAAGCAGCTTGTAGATATAGGCGAGAAAATAAGTTCAAAAGAAGCAAACATCGAGGAGGTTGCGAGGGGTTGTAGCTTCACAGAGACGGAACCCCGGCTTTCGGGTCATGTTAACGATAATTAATGAAATACGTGACCAAACGAATCGTGCCGAAGGTATCAGTGTACGTTTTGTGGATTGGTAAACTGCGTCCAGGTTATAGATGGGGCAGTGTGAGGATCCGCCCAATCGGTTCGCGAGCTGCGACGTCGTGTAACGACCGAGGTAGCCAAAGAGAACACGGTGTACTATCCACGGCTACGTTACCTCTCGCTGAGGGATGAGTGGGGAGAGAATAGCCGAGCGAAAGGAGTTTCTCCTGCACTTCGACACCCTTCTTCCCGTTGCAACGGGCGTTCCGCCGGACTGGCGGAAACTTTCTCCTCTCGCTGTGTCTCGGGTTTGAATTGCACTCACGTACGAGCCGGCATCGTGGAAAATAATTGTCGATCCTCCTTCTGCAACTTCTTCCCGACTCGCGCGTTTAACGGACGCTCCGAGAATTCACAATTCTCGCCTTGGCCCTCGCGCCGCCCGTCTACATATCTTATACTTCCGTTACACTAGTTTAATAGCTATATCCTTCCAGATTTGCCGCCCCGATAACGCTCCCATGATTTTACGAACGGAGAACACGTGGCATTGAGACGACAAAAAAAGAAAGAGTCTCATAGCAGTTCGCGTAACAAATGACGAAGGTGGCCGACTGAAAGAATCGCATCATCTACCATGAACTTATGGATGTTGCTGCGATTGACCCAATATATTGCGGCTGCTCGATCGACGTTTGACCCTCAAAGCTAACCCTCCGAACCTCTATCGACCTTCGATTCTTCTCATATATGTATACCACCGATCGCGTAGGGTTGGAAAGGGATAAAAAAAAGGAAGAATATGAGGGATGAAAAAGTGACGGGGATGAATTCCGTACAGCGAAGCAGTGACTCTGCTGTATTCTTCGCGCATTCTTGCAACGTGTCTTCCCCTCCCTTCCTGACGAGAGCTCTGTCATTGCCGTAGTCGGTAAAAGCTTTCGATGCTTTCGCGGACACGCCGTCGGTGGAAAGTGCCGAAGGGCGAAAGAAAGCTCAACGTTTCACCGACAATTCAAAAGCGTGTCTTTCGGCTTTTCCCTTTCCCCAGTCTTGAGAAGCACAGAAGATGATATTGCAAACCGCAGTAGTCTCTTATGCATATATATATACAACGATAATACAAGCACCGGAGTTTTCGCTATCGCTGTTACTGATATAAATATATGTGTGCGTATTACACAGTAAGAAGTGACTGTGGGATATGCGGTGCAGAGAGCTCGGGCAGAGTCTACAGTGGGACCTTTATCTGTCGAGTATTTTCCACTGAATTAAGTTTCTTGCCTTCTGTTCCCCAAAGTTTATGTGTTTCGCGGCGAGATAGCGGCTCGTGGCGCTCATCTTCTCTGCCGCGTGCCTTTCGCGAAGGCTCTCTCCCAGTTGAGGGACTTTGCGCCGGAGCGGTCTGGTTTTTGTTTGCCTCGGTGCGCAATATCACTGGGCACGAGCGGTTACAGAACGAAGAGAAAACCCCTACTCGGTATAACCAACCCTCTCCGGCTTGGTACAACCTTCTGAAGATACTCTGTGAGTACCGCAGCTCCCTCACAACGCTCTGGCCGCGTCTTTTTACCTACGTAGCTTCTTTATCTTTTGGCCGAACGGAGAGAGCCACCCACCGCTTCCCCCGGCGACTGAAAGAGCTCAAGGCATTGTCCTCGCTCGGCTTCATCGGTTTTACGCGATTCATCTTTCTTCACCGTGGTGAGGGGGAAAGGGAGGACCGGTGGGACTCCGCTTTCACGCTATCCTTCGCGAATCCGACACCTGTTCTCTGTTCCCTTTTATACAATACTGTCGACGCTCGTACTTCCAACGACCAGTGATCTTCCGTACCTTTATCTTATCTCTTCTCTTTCATTCGGCAAATGTTTTCTACGGTACGCGCGCGAAAAGAATATTTCGTTTTGTCTCTTGGATTCCGGCACTCGAGGAAAACAGAAGATGCAGCGGAAAAAAAAAAATTATCTCGACAATTCAATGGAATGTACAGTTTCGATTCAAGCGGAAAAGTGTCATACTGATGCAGATTGCATTAAATTATATATTTCATTGGCGATATACAATCAATTTATAGATAAATAAATATAAAGAGATATTTATTATCGAAAACGGTACGCTTTTGTCGAAAGCGAACACGAAATGTTAACAATTAATGTGATTTTTATTTAAATCGATGTATGCTATACAAGTTGTTCGATTTGTGTTGAACGAAATATAATTTGATTTAAATTTCAAGATTCAATTCACGAACGGAGCGGTTGGGTAATTGTATCAGGTAGTAGTTACCCGCGGGTTATCTGAGGTTCCGGTAAAATACCGATCGCACAACTATTTAAAAATGAGGCAAACATTTATTATCGTCTCAATAGATTATTATTGTTATCAATTATTATATTAAAAATAATAATTATTATTATCATTCTTTTTTAGAGTGTAGTTAATGCATAACTTTCTTCCGGTGGGTCTACGCGATCTTTAATCTGCATGGGTGCAGAAATTATCGTGATCGACCGATTCTTTTTTTTTGGGGGGCCAAAGGCAACCGGGTACCAGTAGTTACGATATAACGGCAACAAAAAAGCTTCGAGGCTTACCGCTTCTTCGGGCTCATGGGATTTTCCGGTAGTGCCTATGAACTCGAAAGTCCATTCCGCAAATCACATTACCTAAGTCTTGTTCGCGGGATTCTTAAAGGCTTTCGAAAGAGCTTCGCGAGAGGTTTCCCTCTCTCGTTCTTACCCATCCCGGTGCACCCGGAGTAGCGCGATCTCACCTCATTGCTCCTATTCACTGCTCGGTCGGTGTTCTCCTGGCGCTCAAGAAGGAAAGGAAGCCTTCGGCCTCCGGGTTTCATATAGGTACACGTCGTATAATTCCCTGTTTGAAAAGATTTTTCATCTGTTATTTCTATCGAAGGTATTTCATCGATTATCGGAATCATATTTCAATTCGTTTCGTCGTCCTTTCAACATTTTTTTTCCATCTTTGTTTTTTTTTTTTTTCGTTCCGCGAAGCTTCTAAAGCCCGCGCCGGCGTGGACCCGGTGAGATCTCGAATGGACCTTTTTTATTCGCCTTTATATATCCTCGAGATCAAGTTTGCACTCAACATTTTCCAGTTGTATTTTCGCAACCATCGCCAACGGGGATTTTTCTCCCCTTTATAGCGTTTCCATAGCGTCTGGCAGTAGCTTGTTATTTGATTACTTTTCCCCATCGCCCCCTACCTCCCCCCTCCTCCCACCGTCCTTCACGTAATCATATACTGTACGCCCATTCGTTATAATTACAGATGGGAAATTTCATTCAGTAAACCGAAAGCACTCGCGATATTTTCTTGAAAAAGCTCAATTCTCTTCGCCGCTTTTGCGATGCGTGAAATAATTTCAGTTCGCTTGCATGGACGTGAAAAAAACGCGCTTGCCAACATCGCAACCCATGTTTTTTTTTTTTTTTTTTCGATATGCATAATAGTATTCGCCGCGCGCGATGCGCTAGAGACCCTATGCTCGTTCGAAGCCGGTGAAGCGCTTGACGCGCGTGTCTATGCGTTCACGCGGTTATGCAAGGAAGCAAAAGATTCTGCCTTTCGAGAAATGTGTTTGCAATATGTCTGGTACGCGGCGAGAGTGGCGAAAAAGGAAGTAAAAATAAAAAAAACATTCTATATATAAGGTGCGAAAATAAAATACGATTCCCACAAGCTTGCGACTGAAAACAGTGACGATGGAATTGCGACGGCACATAGAGGGATGAAGGACCGTGCAACGGTTCGCTCCCAAAGCTTGGAAAACAAAAAAAAAACGTTCGTCGAGTCTGTGTGATCGTGAATGCGTCTAGACAGCTCCACTTCACGCAATGAAAACACCACCACGGTCGACTCTCGTAATGCAAAGTTTCATTATTTACCCAACAACGTTGCGGTATCCGAGAACTCGCACAGTTGAAACGCAAGAGACAGGCTCTCACCTACATGGGGTACCTTGGGATATTTCTTTCGCGCCCAAGTCATCGCCCCTGTGCGCTCATACACGGTCTCTTCTCATGCATGCTCGCGTGCTGCGGCGAGCTTTTACCTTTTTTTATTGTGATGCCTCGTCTTTTGCCACCCGATCTATGCAGTTTCTTTCGCGCTCCGACTTATACTCTATTGCAACATCGTTCAACTTGCGAACAAGCGTTTCGCAATGAATACGTAAAATATTTCTATAGTGCTGCGCGAATAGAGTGTATTATGATAACAAGAGTAACGTTCGGAGGAGGAAAGAGAAAGAGAACTTAGTTGATAAAGAAAAAAAAAAAAAAAATTCAAAACTTTAAATGTCGAGTTATTTTTCCTCAACCCAAAGCATCTTTCGTGAGGAAACAAAAATATACATTTTTCCCACAGAAAGAGGACTCGAAGGGTTAATTTGCAACACATTTTGTTAATAAATGAATCGTATCAATAAAAAAAGTGAAGTAACAGATTACCATTTGCATATTATAGTTGAAAGATTTCCAAACACAATGACGTATAAATCTGCCGACTATTATACGCGAGTAAATATCTCTTCCGCTGTTTTCTGTTACTACAATTTAGTTGTTTCAAAAATGTGTCAAAATTTAATCCTCGAAGTCCTCTTTCCGTTGAAAAAAAAAATGTTTTTGTTTTATTTCGATGAAATTTTTTTGTTGTTGCGATATTATAATAAAAACGTTTTGAAAATGTTGCAAAACGTAGTTTCGTTTTCTGCGATACGTTCAAATTGGCCTTATGCTCCGGACGCTCGATCGTTAGAACGAGAAAGGATCCGGTTCCAGTGAGAATAAGCGTTGCACGTTGCGGGGTAGTAGAGAGATTGGTTGAATTGTTTGCTGCGCAAGATCGGTAACTTGTCTTATTCTCGGACATCTGTTACGACAGGAGAAGGTGTAGTGTGTGTACAACATCACGAAGAGGGGAGAGGGAGAGAGAGAGAGAGTATCCTCGCGTGGTCTTGATGGTTACGAGAACAAATGTTTCTCGGTGAAAGAATACGAATGGTGTGTCAGCGGGACTACATCTCGCGTAGGGATAGACGAAAGAGCGAATGAGGCTTGTGAGGGGGTGGAGGGGAAGAGAATATACAGGGGAATGTGGCGCAGCGCAAGTTCGTCGTTCTACATTTCGTATAAAAGAATGGTATTAGAGTAGTGTATAAGGGATTGTGTAGAGGGCCGTGGGAATGGCTGCAGAAGACATACGAGGGTCTGTGTGTGTGTGTGTTGTCGCAACGAAGAGTTGGGACAATAATCGTGTCTTGGTCCCCGTCCGCCTGTTCCGCGATGTCGTTACCTATCCGACAAAGCGTGTAGCCTCAGCGACATTGGATAGGTGAAAGCTTGAAACGAAAGAGAACGGACATCCGTCCGGAGGTACACGGGAGCTACAAACTCGTGTGTTCGATTCCAAAAGCTCTAATGAGAGTTTTGCCGGAAGTCGAGGCCCCTGAGAGAACCCCCCGAGGGCCAGGAAGGAGAGTTCTTTCGTGAAAAGAGTTGACGCGAAACTGTCGAGAGGCCATTCGACGACGAAAGAGTACAAACAATTTTCCACACAAGTTACTGGGCGCTGCAGTTGAAATCGCTCAGTGAGATACATCGGTGATGCTACAAAGGATTTCGATACAAAAGATACGGAGTTTCCGTCATAAAGGCGTTACGCTTTTTGGTTTTTATTTTATTCTTTCGTTTTTTTAAGTTTCGAAAATAATCGTCAAAGTGATGGCGATTGACAGACAGAATTCTCGGTGGGTGGCCCGCGACTTTTTTTTCCTCGATCTTATTAGCGCGCCAGACGTCATGAGGTGCGAGAGGAATGGGGCAGTAACGGAAAGCGAATGAAGACAGACGCTCGGGGGGAAAGCGGGGGGTTTTGGGAACGCAGAGCGCAAAGCGTGCGCGTTTACCGCACAATGGCTCGGCCCCCATTGTCATGCAGATTCCCCTTGCCTAATATAAAGTGATCATCAGGGGCATCCAGACAATCCCCGAACGCGTTAGCACCTAGTCCGCCAACCCGAACTTGTACACTCTCCGCTGCCTCGCATAAGCTCGCTCGTGCGTATGTCTCCTCTGTGCGTATACTACACCCCCCCCCCCACCCCTTCCCCCTTCTACGTAGGCACGATGATTGGGAGGGCGAGAATATATTCGCGCGATGATACAGCGCGGTTCCCCTTTGGTTAGAGTCTGTAACCAAGGCAACTCCGCGCTATATACGCATATTACTATATACCTGACAAAATATGCATTAAAATGAAATCTCCGATAAAAAAAAATAAAAAAAGTTATACACGCGTTTTATTTTTCTGAATGAAGTGAAGCGAACGATGTGCCCGTTTTTTTTTTTTTTTGAAACGGTTTTTGATCAAAGCCGTTTAATAATATTCGATCGCGATACTCGATCTTGTTACTGTTTTTGTTGTTTTTTTTTTATTATTTTTTTTATTTGAAACACTTTATAAAATGTAATATAGAGGGTTATAACATAGTTACCCGGGTGCTTTTCACCATATTTGTCGATATATCGAGATATTCGAGTCTCGCGAAGGGTTCGTCGATGGAAAATAGAATGAAATATTTCGCAACGCGTCGTACCAATTTGATTTCATCATCGTTCGAATCAATCGGTGCTATCTTTCTCGTCTGTTACGAAGGGGTACGGGGGTTGACGTTAATTTAATCAGACGCGCGAAACGAGCAATTGCACGAGGCGAAGGGCTGCGAAAAAAAAAAGGAGGAAGTTTTGAAGGAGAGACGACAAGAGAGAACACTCGAATCTGCAAGGGAAATTAACAATGTTTTCCCTCTCTCTTTCTTCTCAAGGATCACTCGTCGCTAAGTAGCCTTCCGCATCGTGAAACGTCCCACTTTAACTGGCATCACCCGGAGAAGGTTGCTCCGTGGGTTACGGCTAACCCGGGCGTTTCTCATTCGCCCTTCTTTCGTCACTTCAAATGTCTGACAAAAACATACCATTCTCATCGCCGCAAAAAAATTTAATCAACGATGCCAACCACTCACCGATTCAATCGACCTTTTGCTCTTCTGCTGGACGCGATAACTTTCTTAATTGGCGATTAGTATATTTTCCTCGATAAATCGTACAGATACATCAACGAAAAAAAAAAAAAAAAAAAAAATAGAACTTAGTAGGTAACTCGTTACACACGATACAATCGAATCTCGTTTGTTTGACTTTGATTTAACCAGCCTGTCGAACACTGCCGAAAGCAATTAATGCCATCGGGCCGTCGTAGACATCGTTTGATGTCGATGCAGGTATCGCGTTTCCGTACAACACATTCTACTCCACCCCTCAACTGTTGAATAACTAGACGCGGCTCATCGCATGAACATGAACATTATTTCTACCTATGGTTCGTACTCTACAAAATGAATCGATAACGCTATCTGCACGCTGTGGAGAGCGTTAATTAACAATTATTCGCACTATTCTCAATAAAATCATACGATACAACGTTTCATTTTTATCGATATAAGCTCCTTTTTCTCTTCGTGTCTGCAAATTTATCTATCTCCCGCGGTGTTCGCGGATGATTCAATCGATTCTCAAGAACGGAACAAAGTATCAAGGGTATCCCGTGGGAAATATACGTGGTCGGAATTAAACGGTCTTTCCGGAACGGCGCTGGCGCGGTGGGTTCGCCTTCATTTTCTTCGTCTCTCTTACCGCTTCTATCGGACCACGTGATTTCCGTTTGGATTTATACATCCCTCGACAACGAACCATCTTTTCATCAGCGTGAAGCACTCTCCAGATATCGTCTCGAGACGAGCCGCTTCGTCGCGTACAATATAAAATTTGTGACATAATCGCGAGAAACTCAATCCACGATTCACGTAGAAAATACCATCATGATATTTCGCGATGGGTATATATATATGTATATATAATAAATACATATATATCGTAGAAAGCGAAGAAGGAATGAAATCAAATTTATCATTCAACGCGGTATTCCCAAGACTAGCGTTATCATGGATACAACGAATGCATTAAAGTTGAGAAACTGAGAGCTTTTGGATATCATTCGGAATATGATACCGCAATTACGATTAAAACTTTTTCCATTTTATCATATCGTATTTAATTGTTCGTCGCATTTTTTTCACATTGATTCGGTGTGCTAGAGTTACGCATTCAGATTAATAATAATAATAACAATAATAATAATAATAATAATAAGCATGCGGTCGATAAAAATGAAGATTTATTCGGCGAACAAATATTCCAATTTCTACCTATTTGAATGATTAAGACCATCGGAAAGAACTGTTCTAGTTTTGCGAACTGATGACGAAAGAGAAACTTCTTATCGAAATGAAATCTGACGTCGCGATGTCTCTTCACGAATTGCCATACCCACACATGCTCCGTTAAGTTTCCATACACAGATCGGCCACGAAGTGGCTGTGTTCTCGTATCCACTCTTTTCTTATCTAATAAAATATGTACCTAGCTTGCCACTGGGATGCCTCAAAGTGGGACGATTTCGTGCAGAACCGACTGGTGGGCTTATCACCGGAAGCATAAATCGTTCTTGAGCCATTTCGATCCACAGCTTTTAACGGTTTACTCTCGGTATCCGCGCTCCCGTTCTCTCCCTCTCTCTCTTGACATTCTTACTCGAATCTCCACGACAAATAAAATGTTGAAGAAGCGCACACATTCCGATCGTATCTCGTGCACGAGCCTTTGCCTTTTTATCCGCGATCTTTTATTCACTTTTTTTTTTTTTCTCCACTTCTTCATATTTTGCCAAACGTTTCGCGGGGCTTTTGTATAGTATTTTTCTGAAAAATCTCCGCTGACCCAATGTGCGCAAAAATGTATTGTGCATATTTGCTTATTCGCTGAAAAAAATACGCACCGCTTATGTACGTTTTTCCAATAAGAAAGCAAATTCTTTGTATCCACGAAAGAAATGCAGCAACGAGATAGAAACCGGAGAAAAAAAAAGAGTTGACTGCTAGAAACGCCGGGAAGCAGTGGAGTAACAATTCGTCTCGAGTTTCATGTATACCAACGGCAGCGGAGCTTCTCGCGCGCTGCAGAGTAACTCAAGACTTTTTATGATTTTCTTTGCGCTTAATACGAATCCAATTTGCTGCTTTGTTTTTATCTCAAAGGTAACACCATAAATCGCTGCCAAAATAAAAAAAATAAAAAAATTAATAATGATAATAATTTATGCCTTTTTATTTATTATATTATTATTCTTATTGTGTAACAATAATTATTATTACACTGTTATTAGAAATATTATAATTCTCGATGAATTTTTAACGTAGTGTCGCGTCAAGTCAGCGAACCGGTGCAATCTTCTACTCCGTAAATTGGCTTCACCGGTAAAAGGCAGAGCTTTATCGTTACTACAAAGTATGAGAAGACTCGTATAAGAGTGTGATGTGACAAGTACCCATGGGGTTGGATAAGATAAGCCTTTCTACTTTGTAAGCGCGTTGTATCCCGAGGCTACAGTGCACCTGCGCATTATATAACAGAATAATGCCGTGAGAATTCACGAGGATGTTTCAACGTCAACAGACGGACGAAGTTTCGCTACTTTGAAATAGTATATTACCGGGCGTCACGTCAAGACTTCTACTATCTTAGATACCGTGTCCAGTTATTATCCGCGAGCGTGTTAATTGCACGATCGTTTCCATTCTATTATCTCGTGCAAACTATCGCGGGTAACGTCTCGACATTTTAATGGGGGGGTTGCTCAGGGTATTATGAGTTCGTGTGATGCTTCGTCGGTACGATACACCCCTTGTTCGGGAACTGTATAGCTGCTTAATACCTCCGGCAGAAACTGTCTCGCTGACTACGACCAAATTCATTATGGCTTCGAAATACACAGCATCGGGGAAACTGAATGTCGCCTTTCACACCGCGTCACATAGTACACTGTCGTTTCTCATATTGGATTCTGTCAGAATAGAATTTTGCCGCGATTGCTTGATTCGCGAGTAACGTCAACCCCCGGTATCGTAGCTACGGGCGAAGGGGGAGTGATAATTTGCATTAAAAATCTATTGGCAATCCGGTCCCGTCGTGTGTTGTATTTACCGCTCATCCATCAAGAGTTAACGGATCGTTACTCAGGGGCGCGCACCGTGAGAGCCTTCGTGGCGTACGAAGAGGAACGGAGCGAGAACGAGAAGTGACAAAGTGTCGGAAAGTTAGGAGACCCCCGCGACCCGCCTCCTATAATTTGCTGCTTCTGGTCTGGTGCGAGCTGGTAGTGCTTTTGGAAGCTCTGCAAGCTCTCTCTCCCCGCATCGTAACCTGCTCTCGCAGCATCTATCCGCATAAATCTGCCCGAGGTGAGTCAGCCCCGGTGACACAGCGCGATAATCGACCTCGACAGAAACGGGCCGAGTTTCACGATGCCCCCCCCCCCCCCGCGCTACTCTCTAAACAACGATAATTTTGATTATCGTCGGATTACTCCGTGGGGACTGTTTTATATACACGTTTTATACATATATATGTATGTATGTCTATATATTACGAGAATATAAAGTTGAAATCGCTCCATAGATCCCGACCGGCACTAGTCTCGAAACGAGGGTGGTTCAAGCACTGCCCTTTGATATGTGAGTCTCAAAGGAATCTCTTCGTTAGCTGCGGACTCGCGCGTGACCTCAGTTTGAGGATTCAGTTGTGAAACCAACGCCAGCTCGGGCTTCGAGGCATCACGAGATAGAGAGAGAGAAAAGTTCTATTCTGCCTCTCGCTGCGGTTAACAGTACCCCTATGTCACTAGTATATCTCTCTACCTATTCGACTTCTCTACGATTTTTTTTTACTTTTTTCAATTTTTTTTAACATCCAACTGCTCGTCAGGGCAAAAGTTCGGAGTTATGCGTTTCACCGAAGTCACGTAATGGGGTTAATAAAGAAATCGTATTAACAGAAAAGAGTGATAAAATAAATCATTTTTTTTATTAATTATTAAGGAATTATAAATAAATAAAAATACCAATATATAGTTTAAAAAATGATTATAATATTATTATTATTATTCACTTTCAGAAATTTTGGAAGATTTACACATTTTTTTTTTTTTCGGCACTTTTTTCGGTTTCGAGGAATAACGTCGAATAAAATGGTAGAAGCTGAGTGGGCGCGACGATTCGTAACCCATACGAAACGTGGCGGTCATTGTTCTCACCTCCCCTCTGTCCCGTGTAAATTATGTACGAATATAGTCCCATCCACCTTTCAGTTTGTATAATTTCACCTTTACGGCGCTCCAGGGAACACTCGAAGACCGCAAGAGGTGAGGACTCCGGGTTTCTGTCTCATCGCTCGTGGCTTTAATATCAATAGATAGGTACGCAGTTTCTCGTGACTTTTGCGCGTCCGGGACATCCAAGACTTTTCACCTGCTTTATATGCTCCGACTGTGGAACTTGGTGAAAGCACCAAGGAACCGGACCGGAGCATACCTACCCATCTGCCGGTACACACGCCACCGCGAATTCAAAGCGACCCCGGCAGACCACTTAACGGTCATAAAGTGCCGGTGACTAGAGTACTTCAGGGGTTGAACAAGCTGCGCTGGGCTTCGAGTGAAGAGAAGAGCGAACTTCTCTCGGAATGGTGTCAACCGAGAAACGTTCCAGACGATGGCGAGGATCATGGCTACCCGTTTACTTTTCTTTTTTCTTTACTTATGGTATTACTTTTACAGCTTCAACGACTCGGGAAGATTGAAGCGATGTCCAAAAACATTCTGACGCCATCAACCTTCTCGTTAACCACTATTCTTTTTCTTTTTAATTTTCTTTCTTTCTCGGGACTAATCAGCGACGAGCGACAAAGAATCGGGTGTTCGAAGAAATCACAGACGGACCCAGAAACAGACAGTCAAACTTTATCTGTCGAGATAATCGAGTCCTTCGGGAGATATGAGAAAATGAGAAAAATCGAACGATCGGTGAACGGATTCTCTTTGGTCGCAGTCTCGCTATCCTTCGTATAACGGTATATAGACCGGTGGAGATGGTTAAAGATAATATTTTATCGACGTCGAGCCAGAGCGGGTCTCGCTTGGATTCTACGCTATAAGTTACTTCACCTTATCTAACGACTTCGTATCCCACTCTTGCGGCGTCGCGGGCTCAGAGAGTTCGAAAGTTACGCGCCAGCTCAGCAACACATTGCCACGTCGCGGTGGGAGGAAAGGAGGGCTTGGAGAACAACGTAGCGAAGTTAAGCTCACGAAGTTACCATCACAAATGAAGAGAAATGAAATGTAATTTGTAGCGGCTTCGAGGAAAGAGACTCTCCGTTGCGTGTGTGTGTGTTAGTGTGCACGAGCGATAAATGGAAGAGTGTTGAGAGTTAACTCTTGGAAAATCCAGTAAGAAAAAAAAAAAAAAAAAAAAAAAAAAAAAAAAAAAAAAATCTCGTCTGAATCGTCGCAATGCTCAGCTAAGTGCGAGACTTCTCGAGCAAATTGCTTTACCAAAAGTCCGTCGAAGATTTCGTACCTGTAAATTTCACGATTTTATCTCGAAACAGACAATCGTCTCATTCTGAACGCTTCATTGCCTTCGACTGTAAATATACAAATTTTATTTTGACATTAACTACTAATTTGATGTTCAAAAAAAATTATCGTTTCTCGAATCAGCGGAGTCGTTTGAATATTGCTTCGTTTTCCGAGGCACTTTAACATACACTGAGATCGATCGAGTGCGACTCGTTGAGGGATAGAAATGTTCGTTGCCAATGCATGATTGAGTTTGATCTCGTAGAGTGCGCCTCACAGGACGACGAAAGAAAATGTACGATAGGGTTGGTGGGAGGTTGGAGTTTCGGCTTGAAAGAGTAGCTTGAAGGAACGAACGAACGAACGAACGAACGGGCGAATGGAAAAAGGAGGGAAGAAGGCTTCGGCTTATTTCGTGAGCGGCCCGGTGTACTTTGATCTGCCATAAAATTTAAGGGTCCGACGAGGCGAAGCTGGAAACGAGTGTGTCTACCGTCACTGGGAAAAGCTCGAGTTCTCGTCCAACAAGAAAATGGCTGAAGGAGTCCGCTACTGATTTTACAAAGGGACACACGGGGGATCGGCCAGTGTTCTCTGTTCTGCTCGTGTTCGCGGATTCGTAACCGGTATACCCCTAGATAGCGATCAGTATTCAGACGGTGACTGTGGGGTCATGCGAGCCGGTGAAGGTGGAAAAGGAATGAAAAAAAAGGGGAAAAAAACAAAAAACAGACCGAGAAACGAAAGAGGTGGAGGCGAAGCTTTTTCGAGACCTTCTCGCTCGTCGCCTGGACACACACAAGATTTCCTGAAGATTCTTCACGATGCAGGATGTCCTGCCTGGCAAACTGACCCTACGTGCTCGAGCTCCCTCATGCACTATTCTATCCCCCGGCTTCCGATCCCTCTAGTCAATGCGGACTCCCGATCATTTCTACGGACACTACGTGACTGCTCACCGTTCCCAATCCCTCTGTACCTACTTGATGCTACTATATGCTCTTGTACGATACACCTAACCTCTCTCCTCTCGCGTACGTAGCAGACACACGTGTATGTATGTAAGCTTGACCGCTTTCGTCTCATACATACGTAGCATGTATTTTATCCTACTCTGGCCTCTCTTCGTCTATCTCTGGTAGGTTGTCTTCCTACCCGACCCGCTTTATCTTGATGCGTAGCAACATGCGAATCTTCGTTCGTTCTCGCGACTTTATTATTCTCCGACATCGACCACAGGGAAAGTCTGCCGAATAGTCGTAAGACACGCTCAGCTTAGCTTGGCGAAAAAGCTCGAGTCAGTTATTCCAAGCCGGGGACCAGGTTCGTGCTTTCGTGTACAGCCAGCTTTTGACTTTTAGCGTGTATTTGTCCAACTTGCTCGTAACTTGAATAAATTCCGTGCAACCGCGACGTTAATAACGGGAAGGGGTGGAAGAGGGTGGCGTTGGGTCTCTCTGTTCGTTTATAAATTCTGGAGCGAGGTCGGTTGATGCCTCCGGGGGTCTGGGCGACTAGAGTCCTCCTTGGAGAGCGGCTCCTCGACGTGGCCGTAGCGTTCGGAGTCCTCTCGGTTCGGGTCACGCGGTAGCCCCGGGAGATACTTCTCCGTTGGCACGGAGAAAGGGACAGACCAACGGCAGAGAGTTGTACAGTGGATGGTGGATAGAGGTAGGCGCATCGCTACTTCCACGCGGCCCCTTGGGCATCCCTTAAAAATGTACGAACGGACGAGGGGGCTAATACTATCAGTCGAGATGTCGGACGAACATCTCTCAAATGTCTAACGATGGAAATGCACGTAACTGGTACGGTCTCTCACCGTGTCACGTTGCGCAAATCCTATATATACACTTCGTTTTGTGTACATAATACAGAACTATTTTTTTTTTCGCTCTTCGCATCCTCGACGATTCGTCTTTGGATCGGAGACGAAATTGAAACGAAGAAAAGAATCTATCGAATGAATTTAAAATTTCACAAAATGTTGTTTATTTGTATTTTATTTATTTATTAATTTTTTTTTACTGAAAACAATGGATTAAAAAAAACAAAATGAGTATTGTACTCATTTTGTTTTTTTATTTATTCCAGAAGCATCTGGAATAATCGACCTGAAGAATTTAGGTCAATGTCTAATTGGTCTCCTTCAATGCATTGTACGAAAAAAAAAAATCATTATAATATATTTAGTGAATCTGGAAACGGCTTTCGAGGCCACTAAATTTCTATTACTGTTACTACGAAAAAATCGATATACGACACCGAATGAGCGACGACAGCGCACCGTCGGGATATCGCGAGATTCAAAGTTAGACGAATTTAATCGACGATAATAAAAAAAAAACGAAATTGCACAACTCGTTTGCAGCGACGTCGTTGTGGGAAATCAAGCGACTGATCTTCAATTTTCCAGGTAAAAGGGCGCAGGCAGTGAAACCGTATACCAAACAGCGTGAAAAGGGGTGACAAAGCGAGGAAAGCCGAGAGAGTTACTTCTTGGCGGCGTTGTGCTTACCGAAGAAAATCGGAGGGGGTGTCACAGTAGCATAAGACCGGGAATCGAAGTACCGGCGACGAAGAGAGCCGAGCGAGAGAGATTCGTTTATTACTTTTCAATCAAGTCTCCGAGACGAACGAAATGGTGGGGAAAACGGAATCACGAAAGGAAAATTGGTGAGCGACGGCGTGAAAGAAGGGATAACGGCGCAATTTACTTACATCGAATTCGCACCGCTTTGTGGAATTTCTCGTCTCTCCTTCTCTTGGGTAATCAACTTCGTTTCGATCGGTAAAAGGAATAAACGAAAATAAAAATCGCGTCTCGATACTTTTAGGATCGCAAAAACATTTCTTTGTCCGCGTGTCTCTTGAGTGAATAAAAAAAAATAAAAAAAGCACAACAAGAAGGAATAAAAAAAAAGAAATGGTAACTGCGGTTAATTGCATTAGGGAAACGCGAAAATCGTTTCGGGGGGTCCGTGTGGGTCGGGATATGCGGCTAGAGACACTCGATTTCGACCGATGCAGAGAGCTGCCTATGCCTCTTGCCTCTCGCAGGTTCGAATAACCGAGAGGAGTCGGTTTCCCGGAAGTCCGCATACGCCCTCGTGAAACTTCCGTAATGTTTTTAAACGGGTTAGCATAGTGAGGTACCAGTGGCGATGGCGGGAAGGACGAGGGGGCAGCAACAGCGGCAGCAGCAGAAACAGTGGTGACCGGGGTTCTGACCGCAGCCAGAGCAGCTCAGCGCACTCCGGAGCTCCTGCTGCTATGTGGTACTACTCTCTATACTGCCTCCGCTATAGCTCTTGTCCATTCTCTCTCTGTTCTATCCGCGTTTCTCTCTTATCCCGCTCTTGTTTCCTCACCTCTCGTAACTATATCCACGGGTACTCGCCTTCCACCGCTGCGCTCAACGGGGGAGAGTTGGCGATAGTTTTATAGAGCAAGTTCCTCGGTGACCGAACCCGCAAGTGTCCCTGCAGGACGACAAACCTTGCGGATCTCCGCGGGAGGTGACACATTTCCTGGCTTCCCGCTACGCTCCCTTTATGGGTTCGTTTATGTGCCGGTGGGCTCGCTCGCTCGCTCCTCCTGCCCTCACTTGTACGCTCTCATCCCTTTTCGACTCCACCGTCTTACCCCCAGCTATTGGAACACCGTCCTACTGTACTGTACTCGGTACTCCCGACGGTCATCCAACTCTCCACAACCGTACATGGAATAGCGCATAGGATATAGGATGTTGTAGCTCAAGGTACGGCCACGAAACTTACCGAGTTACCGGGAAGAGTATCGATTCCTTGGGCTCGCGGGGGTCTCGAATGTCTTACGAGATATCGATCGTACACCAGGACGCGGTTTCGACTTGCCGATAGTCTCTAAGGTTACCATTTTAGTCTATCCTGTGTGTGCTCCTTCGTATCATCGCTGTCTTCGCTTTGGTGACAAAATATGGCCTATAGGTATATCTGTACTTGTAGTATACAGTAGAACGTCGAGTATCCGACTATCATGTATTCGGGATTCAAATAATTTTTTACGGAAAAATGGCCACCCAAAAACGTAAAAAAAAATCAAATTACTCTTTCGGCGTCTATATTTATATTTGTAAAAAAATTTAGAATTGTTTTTGTTAAGATCCTAAAAACAACGATTTTTAATAAAAAATTATTTTATTTCCAAAAATTATTTTATTTTTTTCAAAAAGAATTTAACAAAATTTTGCTTGATTTTCGTACTCCTACGGTACTCGTAGCCCCTTAAATTATTTTTTTTCCACACGAAATATTGCTGTTCGGTCGGCCGAATTTTTTAGTATTTGAACGATATCCGGTCCCAATGAGTTCGGATAATCGCCGTTGCACTGTATATTCTTTGTGGAGAACCCTCTCGCAAATTGTTTGAAGTGCAGAAGCCCGAGGCCCCACTCCCCTGTTTCGCGAAGACTTCCGGTATACGGCTTACTACTCGGGAAGATTCGTATTTTTTACTTCCAACGTCAGTTGCACTTTTCTCGGGGCTCTCGCATATACTTGGAGCTTTCTGAGGTTAATTCTCAAGTTTTCATCTAGCCTCGCGGATCCCGGAATACACGCAAGGAGCACTCCGAGTGCTCATATATGTTTCCGCAAATTAAACAAGACCACACCGGTCGCCCATTTACGCTTTGCCGTGAGATAAGTTCTTTTTTTTTTATCTTTCCACGCGGAAAAGAAAATGAGGAACGCTATACGAGAGCAGCGCCATAGCCAAGGCGGCGAAGAGCACCTAGGAGAGTACCCACAGTAGAGTGCTAGCGGAATATCTGGTCCGCGAGAGAGTGCCAGATGCATCTCTCTCGCTAGAGCCGGTCGCGGTTATGTTGCGGAAAACTCCAACTTTGCGGAATTGCCAAGTTGGGAGAGAAAAAAAGAAAAAAAAAAAACACATATAAAATAATATAAAAATAAAGTTTGAATTAACCGAAGAAATGAGACAGGAGAACGGCACTTCATAAATTTTAATGGGCAACCTAGATGTCCAAAGTGACGTGACACTCTCTCCGCATTTTTCGAGCGTAATATTCTCTTTCCGGCTCTCTGCGACGCTTCGCTCCGTGGAAAATAAGATTTGCGAGTTTATTGCGAGCTCCCGTGAACGAGCCTCGCGTGTCGTTCGCATCGCTCTCTTAATCGACGATGAGTGTGTAAAAAAAAAAAAAAAAAATCACGCGAACAGGACACGGATGTGAAATACAACTTATCAATTATTCCATGTTATTATCACAAAAGCGAGCGTATATTTTTTCAATATTGAAAAGAATTTTTAATGAGAGCCTCAGCGGTATTTAAATTAATGACGAGCGAATCGAAATTCGGTGCACTAAGTCAAGTGAAAATCATACCGCGTTTTAATTGCGAGTACGTGACCGGAAGCTATCGGCCGATATATACACGTTTCGCCGGTTCGAACCGTAACAAAGAGCCATTCACGTACGTGAAAATTGTAGGCAAACCCGCGGCCCTCTCATTGCGCGGCGTTAATACCCGTCGCATATGCTTACACGTGTTTCACTACTCAATATATAAAATAGAATTTTAATTAGTGAAACCGACGAGAGAGCTCGCGCGCTCGAGGTAAAATTAAAGCGCGTACAAGATTCCACTAATACTGCAATGATTCGTCGCTCAACGATACCGAGCGATTAAATCGGAAATATAGGTAGGGGAAGGTGGGGCAAAATAGGCCAACGAGGCAGAATGGAACAGTCGCGCAATTCGAATTTTGGGGCAAAATGGACCAATTCGTGAAATTTTTTAAAAATTTGATTTTCAAGTTTCATGGCCATTTTTATGCTATAAATCGCTACTTACCTAAAAAAAAATTGGAAACGATGTATAATGAAATTCTATGAAACATTTATTGTCGGGATTTTTAATACGGGAAAATGTATATTTTCTGACGAGAATAGTTTACTAACAGAAAATAAACATTTTTCGGTTTTTTAATGCAACAGAATTACGGTTTATTTTATCCCATTTTTTTTTCATCTTAATACACTAAGCGGATGTGATAAGTCGATTTTTTCGTCCAAAATTAGTGTTGTGTATGTTGACAAAAATCTCTGAATTCCTATAGCGCTTCATTTTGCCCCACCTTCCCCGATATATAATTTTTTTTACATCCCATTGCGAAGGGTCACACGCGAAAAATCGATGGCGCAAGCTGTCGGTGGTATTTGATGTTCTTATGAACCAGACGTTATAAATATAAAAACGCCCGACCGACTGTTATAGAAATATTGAACCGTAAAAAAAAAAAAAAAAAATGAAAATGAAAAATAGTTTCTAGTTGAATCTGTCGTTGCAATCTGGCCGCTGTGACCGTATGGGTATCGACAAAAATGCATATCTCATCGTTACAATTTTCGAAATGCGTTATTGATCAATCGAACTGAACAAAAAAAAATAGAAATAAAAATAAATAATGGTTAGTATCGGTGGGCTTTACTGTGTTCGAGTAATTCACGAATCTGTAGAGGCAGACAGGTACACAAAGCTGGTAGGAAGCGAACATCGACGAGCGTTATATTATCCGGACGAATCGACCTCCGGGGTAACCGGTCGAAGTTCGAGTTGCATCAACGCTTCGCAACCTCGAACAGACTTCGTTCTTCTTGCTCTCATCTCCGTGCAACATCTATACCCTGTTTCGCAATTAGTCGCTATTATTAAACGAGGAACTTTATTTCTCGATTCTACCGGCCATCCCCACCTCTCTCCCCAATACCCTTTGCCTCATTCGTACTCTCGGCATCTCTCTTTCTGCCCTCTCGCGCAGCTAGGCGACAGAGCTTTACCAAATCGTTCGACATTCTTCGTGAATTAAATTAGCAAAGTTTCCGAGTGAAATTTGTGGAAATTGTGCCGTTGAGGAGCCGAGATATTTAAATTTGTTAGGACGTATTCACTGTGATGCGACGTATTTTCACCATCTTTTCCAACTCGGTCTCGTGAACGTTGAAACTTTGATTATATCACCTATACACATATAGGTACACATAGATCCGTATCGTATCGTTTGTGTGAGGAAATCAGTTTTATCCGATCGTCAACTTTTAAACTGTACAGCGTTACATGCATTATCGATTTTTTTTCTGTTTTCTCTGTTTCTCGAACTAATACGCCCAGTCGAGTTTCGACGTCGATGTATTAATTTATATGCTTCTCGCTGGTTTGCCTCCCTCGTTTGCCGCCCCGATAAATACAAGACGAAAAAAAAAAACTTTTTTTTTCTGTCGTGCCACTCGCGTGACTCTTGAGCAATTTGTCACAATTCCGCGAATATGCTTCATGGAAATACCATCGTCGTGTTAATATTCAGTAACATTTTACTTGCGCGCAGACGAGACCGGGGCGCGTTGAAACACAGAATAATTGGGAATTACGCTTTTAAAAAAAATCTAAATGACGGTAAAATCGATTAAAAAAAAAAACGCTAATTTCTTACAGTGTCCCACACATCCGAAAGAGAATCGTAAGGGAGACCGCGTGACTAACTGAAACACGGAGAATCCCTAATTGCGCTGTAATAAAAATCGGATGTTTCACGCAATAAAAATGATCCTTTAGAGACTTAAACTGCATACTATGGTAAGTAAAAATGCGCTTTTAATTCTGTAACATCCAATTTTCGTCCATAATTCGCAACGTGAACGAGTCGAAGCGTGTGGCATCGTTCGCGGAATAAATTACTCCCGATCTTTGTTATGTTAAATAATGTTTCTACGCGATAAATAATCCGCCCAAAATATTCCGATGAGAGTAATTTTAATAATTCGTCGATGCAAAAGAATGAATACCCGTCGATCCGTCACTCCAATGAATGTTCAGTTCGCTGGTTTATCGCTCGTTGGTAATCTACGGTAGTAAAAAAAAAAAAAAAGAAAGTTCATCCATTCAGCTGGGAGTGTCGTGATTCGATAAAACAAACGACCATCAGCGCATCAGCGACGAAAAAAAAAGTCTATCAACGAGATCGCGAGCACCTACCGAAAGTGGTCTGCGCTCGTTAAAAATGATTAAGCCTGATCGCAACTGGAGTGTCCACTCTGCATTGAAATGTGCGGATTTTTTATTTACCAACTCCGGAAATCTCTCTTTGCCCTTCGACACTCGCTGCAGTGAATAAGCTTTGAATAATCCTGTAGGAACTGCCGAGCCATCGCACCGGCTCATTTAAACGTCGCTGATTCGTATCACGAAAAAGAAAAAAAAAAAAAAAAAAAAAGCATTATCGAGCAATGCAGTGTTAATCGCGAAAGAGGTTTGACCGAAGAGAAAAGATACACGCGAGGTACCATCGATAAATGCTCTCGACACTACGTGTGAACGCAAATTTAAAATCTATATGGTTCCCATTCGTTTTTCCGTCCGGACTGGCGCTCGCAGCATTTTTTTTAACGATCCCGCGAGCCTGCATTGGGAGAAGGAGTAAAGGAGAAAAGGGGAACGGGAGAGCGCTACGAATGAGAAGGAGGAAAATGCGCGGGTCCGGCAGGCAGACGATTTTATGCTCCCTTTAATTGTCGAGTGTGCGCTCGATCGAACGGTAGCGCGCCCGCGAGGGGTCGAAACAAATTCGAGGCTCGTTTTTCAAGCATTCGTTACCCGCGCGTAACATATTGTACGCTGGACATTCTAACGAAGAGAGCTCGTCGGGCCCCCGTCGGCTGCTGCTGGCTAGTAGTCCCGCTATAGTGGTAGTGCGGTAGTAGCGGTCTAGCTGATGTTGCTGCGTTCGTACATTCGAAGAGCGATCGATATCCGCTAGCCGCGTAGTTCATCCATCGGATCGGGAATCCGACGGAATCGTGGCCCTGACCCTGCAACCCCTATTAATCATCCCGATATCCTCTACTCACGACATTCGACTAAACGAAACCTATCAGTACTGTCGCTACATTCTCTCAATCATTTCGCGAATTTTACTCCGTAACAGATAAAAAAACAGCTTTTGCGTCTACGAAAAAACACGTGAAAATTTGTTGCGACATTAGAAATGTACAGATTTTGGTTATTTGTTTAAGAAAAATTAAGTGGTTTGTTTGTTTGAATATATTTCGAAAAAAATCGATTGGATCGATGAGATCGCAAAAATTGTATAAAAAATGCCCACGATATAGAGAAACAAAAAAAAATGATTTTTTGCAATAAAAAAGACTAAATAAAATAATGATTAAAAAATAAATACAAATTATTAAAAATAATGACGTAGTAGTGATAAATCATTTGTGAATAAATAAAATAGTTTTTGAGAAAATAAAAATAAAAATATATTCTCAACTTCAAAAAAAAAAAATGATTCGTTATTTTCCGCGTCCGACACGCGATCTTCTACAGGTTCGAGAGCTGACTAGCGCCGCTTCGATATGAACGCTAAATAAAAAAAAAAAAGAAAAATAAACGAGCGTTATTGGGTGTTCGTTACGAGGTGTAACGTATCGTACGTGAACTGACTGACGAGAGGAGAAAGCTCTCTCTCCCATGCTACTTGCTGCTAGATATCCGTCCAGTCGTTCATCCGTGATACGCTTCGCGACTCCACGAGGCACGAACGAGACCTCCTTCCCACCCCCCATATCGTGTATACAGATCGGCCAAATGCTCGACCGTGCGATAAGGCGCGTCTTTACACCACGTAGAGATATAACCACTATATACCTTCATCATCACTCGGGATCGATACAATTCTCGAGCGATTCTTTGCACACCTTTGTACACCGATGCAACGTGAGTCTCCGTGATCCTGCGGATGCAACTATACAACCCTCTCTCAACGTATCCCATCTACTCACGTAGGTATCTCGCCCCCATTCTCAAGTCATTCAGAAAAAATTGTCGAAGCGTGACTAATGATAAAGTGTGCGTGGCTCTCAATCGATACCCTCGAAATCGGTCGACTCTAGAAAACCCCTTTATACGTGACTACGACCGGCTGACCGACTTTTACGCTCTTCTTCTATCAGTCGCAGCGCAGAAAAAAAAAACATCGTAGCATCTGGAGCATTTTTTTTTTCTTTTTAAACAATTTATTTATCGTTTGATCCGACCTTTTGCGATGTAAGGTCTGCCGAGTCTCATCCATGAAAGTATAAATCGTTTAGTAGCCGGTTATCCCTTCTGTGCAGAATCTCATCGAAAAAAAAAAAAAAAAAAAAATATGTCGACAGTATCCGACACGTATTAAACACGCTCGATGTCACACGATTGTAGTTCACTGATGTGAGATCCCTAATTCACTGGGTTCTCTTGTATGTGCGTGTCATCTCTTCGCGCGGCATATTCGCGCGCCTCGCGAAAGAACGCAACCGATTTCTCGCACCCTCGTAACCTGAATCTCTTTTACACGTCGATGATTCATAAAAAGGAACGCACCCTTAACTCGTACCTCCCCCCCCCCCCTCTCGGCGTGTCATATTAAGCGACATGGTTGACGGCTCGAACCGCGAAGATAGGCATTTGAAAAGGTGGATACGCCTTGTCGAGTACGAGACTGAGGGCTGTTGCTCTGATTTACCGTACATTTATTCGATCCAATTCCTCCTCGACCAGTGTGTTACTCTCTTATAGCCGACGAGACTACACTTCTTGTTTCGGAATTGGAAACAATCCTGAAGGGATAAAATTTTCTTTTGACGATTTATATATATGTATATATATTGAATTTTCTGTACCGCGGAGTATCGTTCGACGCCAGACGAAAGTAATAACTGGTCTCTTCTTCGTAACAAAACTAACGTTGTTTTTCCGTCATGCAATAGCAAAGTTTCTCACAAGTGTCTCTTCGTTTTCGCGATGGGACCCAAACGTCTCGAGGAGCGAAAAAAAAAGAAAGAAGTTCGGTTATGACACTCGAAGGCGCGAGTTTTCACGATCTCTCTTTTTCCACGAGGATATTTCTCACTCGGTAACGCACACTAGTCGCTCCTCTTCTTCAGTCCGTAAAATATTGAATTGACTGCGGAGCCTCTTCTTTTTCATTTGTTTTTCCAGACCGAGAGGTGACGAGACGCACACACAGCGCTCGACCAGACGACTCCCGCAAGGATGGATTTCAACTTCGACTGTTTTTTTTTTTTTTTTCAGTGTTGTTATACGTTAAGCCGCAAGTTTTTGAAAAAAAGTAGTGAGTCCGAAGGATATACTGATGCGGCAATATAGTTGCTCGGCGTCGGTAAAAAGTACCGAAGAAGTTTGACACTCGTCACAGCGATCTAAAACGTCGAGTTGTCGAATTCCCTTCGGAGGTACACGTGGTGACGCATCGAAGAATTTTTAACTACGAAAAGATCACTGAGAACCGGGAGTAGCAATTTGTACGAAGATTCTTTCTTAACTTTTTACCGCACAGAGCGAATATAGAGAATCTTAAATATCACGTGGTCCACGACGAAAATATATAAATAAATATAGTATTCGACGAAGTTTAACGATAAATTTTTTTTTAATCGTTATAAAGCCGTGAAAAGCTTTTAAAAAATACTGCGAAGGGTTACCTTTACCCTCGCAATTTTTTTTCTCATGGAGATCGATGTTTTGAGGAAAATTTCTGAACTGTGTATTTTTTTGAAGCAAAAACTCCAATCCACTGTTGATTTTTCTCGAAAAATAATATTGATAATCGCCAAAAACTTTTGACTTTAATATAATTCATTCGATTACCCGCCGTCGAGTTTAGGCTCTCTAACAAGATTTGGAAGATTCATCCGGAGCTCAATTATAACTCTGCAATAATAATCTTTTATATTAAATCGTCCGGTGCTCGGGTGAGAGCCCCCTTCACCCTCCCTTCCCCCGAATGTTGAGCAAATGAAAACGAGTTGGTTGAGTCTTCTCTTCTTGTTACCAAACTCTCCGCACAGCCGCAAGGTATAAGTACAACGCGTATCTTGCACTTTCGTCTATCCTTATTCCTCGCTAATTAAGTGTTGCCGGCGTATATTCTTGCTATATCCTTCCGAATTCTCTCGCTTTGCCTACGAAAATTTCTCGCCGCGCAACTTCCAACCTTCCGCGCGCGTGTATACGATTTCCGCGTGAAAATATAAATTTACGACGATTTGGCAATTTTCGGCATTGCAGTTTTACTTGTTTCTAGAACGATAAATATATATTCTCTAAGGCGTAAATGCTCGTTGTTTTCAATTAATTTGGATGGCTGGGTATTTCCGCGAGGCTGAGATTCTCGTTACTCGAGCTCCCTATCGTTCTATATCTCTTCTGTACGTAGCAGAATATCATATCTGTTCGGCCTTCTGTTGTGTTCGGTTGTGTACTTCCCTGTCTGCTGCTCCACTTCCCTCGCCCCTGACAACCGCTACCACTTTGACACCGAGTGTCTAACAACGGAGAAGGAATCCTCCCCCGCGTGTTACAAGCTCGAGGGTTGAAGAGTCTTCCGCACCCTTCACACTTGGGGATCCACTCGTTTTGAGGCATTGTCATACCCTTGGAATTCTCTCCCCCCACCCCGCCACTTACCCCCTTAAACGCATTAATATATTTCATCCATTTATTTATTATTTATTTGGCGACTCTTTTTTTTCAACGAAATTTTTCCATCAATAAAAAAAAAAACTGTTATTACAATGGTTTTTCGTCGTGACATTCGGTGAGCTAAAAATCGAAAAACATATGCGCGATGTAACAGTAGCAGCAGTTACCTGTGTTACATTTTTTTTCTGTGTGATTTTTTTTTATTATTTTTGCATGCCGCGTTCGCGACTGGGAAAGAAAAACAAAATCGCTATATTGAAAGGTTACGAAGTAACCCCTCCGGGCATTGTTATGACTGGATCGGAGTGTTTTATCAATCGAGCGAGAATTTTCCAGCGCAAAACTGACTCCGTCCATCCATTGGATGGCTGCAACATGATGCGGCATGAGGGAACCATGTTTTTGTAGGATTTTTATGGACGAAGTGTATTTTTAACGACAGAGTTGTCGGGTGACACGACAGTTATTGGCCATTACGAAATAGGGAAACGAGAGTATGTGGTTTGTGTCCTTTAGATTGAGATAGAAGAGTACACGTGCCAATAGATGGACTTTCGGGGTCAATATTTATTCTGACCTCTGTGAACGAGACAAGCAACAACCATTAACGTGGACATTGTCATCCGCCATTGTTCGGAGTGCTCTCGAGTCGAATATCGGTGGAAAGATTCAGCGAATACGTAAATTGTGGAAAAATATTTTTTTTTTTCGGAATAACTTTTAGTGAGAATCGTATAGTATAGATTCGCGTGTTCCACGTCGAAGCGTCGAAATTTGCGTATCCTGTCGCAGCAGTCGGGCGAAATCGATAATTATAGTCGATCAGAGAGTCGTGGGTGAACGGGACGAAACCACTCGGTTCTCACTCGTATATTTCGGGACTATATATACTCGAGAGAGCTCGCGAGTAATACGCTCATACTAATATTCATAAATTTCTGTTTTCATATGCATACATTTGTATGTAAAACTAACGTAAGCGCTGCTGCTCCGGGTAGGCGATGCGGTGCGGTGCTCTCCTCGCTCTATACTCGTCCGGTTATATTTCTCTCTCTCCGCCTGTGCGTGAGTGCGTGCTTCGGAGCCTCGCGCGCAAATGCCAGCAGCCAAAATACGACCGCTGATGGGGAAGAGAGAGGCGGAGAGGGCTGGTCCCTCATCCTCGCAATCGCGGTAGTAGGCAGTAGCGAGCCGTAATCGCACGCTCGGGGGGCTCACCGGTGAATTTTGCGACACTGATTTTTTTTTTTTTTTCAAATATTTCGTATTCCGGAAAGCCGCAAGCTATTCCGCTCTATGGTATCGGGTTTGGATAAAAAAGGAGTGACAGGCAAAAAAAAAAATGTCAGAATTAAAATCGAGACGATGCATTCATTTTGGTTTTTCGTACGAACGCCGCGATATCGAAGCATTTCAATATTAATTAATATTTTTTTTGAAACCGGTAGAGGTAACGTGTAATACAGACGAACTGCCGTATTTTCTAGACTTTACTGTTAATTAAAAAAAGCCGTCGGACGCCTTTTACAAATACCGATGCATATATTTTTTTTTTTTATCTTTAGCCATTCTTTGTAATCAGTGTCGAATAGAAATTGAAAGAGAGTCAAACATAACGGATTAACTTTTCATTCAATGTACGTTGAGACTTACGATAACTGTGTACGGCTACTTGCTAATTGAAGGCAAGTTAATTCGGAGTAATGAAAGGGAGATAAGGGCGATAAGGATACAAAGTTTGCGCGGAGGAAAGAAATTACGACGAATAGCCGAGACTAAGTCCGGAATTCTGGAACGATGCGTCGAAAGAAAAAAAAATAAAAAATAAAGAGAAGAAACCGGAAGTCCATCTACCTGTAGGAGGACTTTATACGAAAAGACAAACCACGCTAATAAGGGCTGCGCTCGTGTACACTCCGACCAATTTCCGCGTTTCTATTTCCTTCGCTGTGGCACATACTCACTATCTACTCGTTCGCATGGTTGTCCGCTTCTTTCTCAGATAGTACGAAGTGGCCAGGTCGCCGAGGAGGTCACGGAAAGTTCTATCTTAAGATTCTTCGGCCACTGGACCGAGTTGGGTCGACCACTTGTCTTATCACAGGAGAAAAGAAGGGCGAGAGAGGGCGTGAGCGAGAGAGAGAGAGAGAGTAGCCCACCCGGTCATTGAAAGCAATTCCAGAATTCTCTCCTTTTGAAACAGCGGAGACAGCAGTAGTAGTAGCAGAAGCAGCAAAAGAGCCGAAACGACGGAGAATCTACGATCAAACATCGCTACCTCGCGTTCTCCTCGGTCGAGAGATTTTTCATCTCTTTATTTCTCTCTTTTTTTTTTTTCTTCTTTTACTCCTTCCACTTCCTTTTCGTTTCTCGGCGTCTTTTTTATTGGCAAACCGTAAACCACGCGAAGCCCAAGCGTTTCTGTCGTTGATGCCTCGAAACGTATAGAAAAGTACCGGAGAGATAGGAATGAAGAAGAAAAGCGTGAGAGCAAGAGGCTCTCACGGTGTCGGGAAAAATCGTCCCCCGCGACTCTGTGAAGTTGGGACTCGAGAGTATCTTCTCTCGCGACCGAGATTTTTTTCTCTCCCTCTCCTCCCTTCCATCGGTCCACTTGAATCCGTAAATCCGTGCCTTGAGTATCGCGGCAAGCGAACCGCATTCGAGTACACAAGATTTAATTAGCTTTTTTTTTTTTTACCATGTCGCCGGAGTGTATAAGGCGAAAAAAAAGCGAGCGAAGAAGACGAGTGGATAAATTATAACACGCGGATGATACCGCAAGGAGAAGATTATATAATTTTCAAGAGTCCGCCCGACAGACGTGAAGCACGCTTAACGGCCTTTTGGAGCATTTTTTTTTTTATTAAGAGAACGACGTGTTTCAGAGTCAATGAAAAGATGTTGGCTAACCACACAGTCGAGATCTGTGAGCGGTACTGGACTCTTAAAAAATTAACCAGCGAGAATATTATACCTTCACAAACCCTTCAGCGACGACATCGCATCTTGTCGACTCTCGTCGCACTTGAAACTTCACGAACTCTTGAACGAAAAAATATGTTGCTCGGATTAACGCGAAAGGCATTAGAGAAGATGAGAGCTGTACGGATTTGGGGCTGTGACTTTTTTTCGAGATGCACTCGATGCAGCGACCTGGATTATTTGTCGAGAGATCTATCTATACGTGCTGTATATTTATTATATATTTTTACTGGAAAGTTATCGATGGAGGGAAACGACGGTGCTTTCAACTCTCGATGCTTCCAGCAACGATATTAATCGTGTATAAGGGAACTTCGGAGGGAATCTTTTGGGGCTCGTGAAAAGCCGCGTAGAGCTATTCGACGTACAAATTTCGCAATTCGTTCTTTCCTTCGGCCCGCGTCGTCTCGACCTATCGAACGATTAGGGCGGTCGAGAGAAAAAAAAATACGGAAGACTCCTCGTCCGATATCGGAAAGGTCAGGCCTGAGGGGTTGACCGGAGATCAGTGGCCAGCCAAAGCTATACCAGAGGGGTCCGCGAACGCCCCATTGATTTATGACGCGTATTCAAGACGACGGTGGGGGATGCACCCTTGAATTGAAAGAAATCGAGCTAAGCGAAGGACCCATTCCACTGCATTAGATTCGTTTCGAAAGACGTTTCCGCCAGTCAATTAAAACGACTGGTTGATGAAACAACGCGGGGGAATCGTAAATTGGGATACGCCTTGAATTAACGGTGAAAGCGTCGGCAACGCAGAAAGAAGACGAAACTTCTTACCCGGGAAGGGAAGGGGATGAAAGAACATAAAATTTGTCTTTTACGATCTTGCAAGACTTCGTTTGGAAAACACTAACTTTCTAACGATGACACTTTGGCGAAAGTGGGTCGTGCGCAAGTTTTTCGACTCATACAACACGCTAAGGACTCTTATCGTCGAGTTTTCTGTGCAAAACTTGCTTCTATTTTTTTTTTTTTTTTTTACGATATCGTTATTAATAAAATGAAATGTGAAAATGAATTAAACACTCGTCACTTCTCAACGTGCGATAAAATTAATTAAAATTTTAAAAAAGGCAATTTAAAAAAGAAAACGGTTATAATTTGTCATAATTTGTTCGTCGATCGATTGAATCGATTAATAGATGATGTATTCATTCAGTGACAGACAGCAGGACGGATTGAATGTTATGGAAATGAAAGTTTCGAATGCGTCAGAACCGATCAAACGCATATGCCGAACGTTTGTTTAAAACGACGGTTAATTTTCCGCTGTACACATTTGTCGTAATTGCGCATTGACGCATTACGTCCCACGGTGAATTTCATTTGCATTGTCGTTCATACGTTTCTCGGTAATACGATGTTTAATTACAGCATTCATGGGATATATACGGATTTTGGATTGCGCTTCACACGTACGGTACGCCCATGGAATTCCGTGTGGGAATTCGTCCCTATTCCGCGAACCTCTGAACTATGGCTCATTCGGTGGGCACATCCATCGGACTCCGTGCACGCAGCGCCCTGTCCATGACAAATATTTTCCGGGACCCGATGGTGATCCATTAAATTCACTGTCCTCAGTTCATATAAAACGCGCATGCGCATCTGAATCATCAAGAGATGCGAGAGCGTCTCGACGTCAAGTATACTTAATAAACGATTTTCTACGTGGTGTGGCGCTACCGTGGATACGTACGCCAATATACCGGAAGCGTATAGGAAATGAAACTTTCGATCGATATATCTCAGAAATGACACAGCGGATCAAATTTTGGTTGACTTTTTTATAATATGACTATATTATCAATCTTTCGAAAGCGTCTCGTTACAACTAAATTGGTTCAGTCGATTCTTAGATATCGGTACTAAAAATTTTACGGCGTCAAATCAACGATCCTTTCCTGTAACGAACATAGGTTCATCGAAAAATGCACGCATCGAAAAAAAAAAAAAAAAAAAAAAAAAAAAATCAATAATAAGAATAATTTTCTTTCGAAATAAAAAAATGTATTTAAAAAAAAATTTTTTTTACATTACTTTCGTATTTTATCTTTATAAAATTCTTTTTATTTCCTCCTTTTTAATGTGACTAATAGAGAATAGACGATGTTATTATAAACAAATGAATCGTAATAAACAACTGCCGTCTTTGACTCGGCCGGTCAGTCGGGACTTGAAAATAGTCTATTAGACCGCGATGAAAGTAAATTTCATTTGATTCACAGAAACATCATTCAAAGTCAATGAAATTTTGTCTATCGAATATTCTGCACTAAGAAAACCTTAAGAAACTATTGGCAGCAAAATTCCAATAGATAATACTAATACATTGAAACTTTGTCTTACTCTCGTTGCGCACGAGAATCGAATCGTTATCGAGACGCTCTCGGGAAAACTTTATCTTCCTCCGCCGCGACAACGTAAATATAATCGCTCGTAACAATGAAACTTCGAAGAGTCGTAAAACGGAGTTTGACTAACGTGAAAAAACTTTTGCTTTTTTTTTTTATGGCAAACTGCGAATTTTATTTTCTAGATGGATTGTTAAACGACCAAAGGAGCTGTGCGTTAAAACTTTGTCGTTGGATTTTTATAGAAGTAGATGCGGGATTTTGCCGTCGCTATTGCCGTATTTCAATTTCGGTTCGAGTGGCGATAGGGCATCAACTAGACTGACTGTTAAATTTTCCAATACCGGTCGGTGGTCTGGCCTATCGAATGAGGAATCGTCGGTGAGGTTAATGCACCACCAGCGAGTATTCGGGTGTCTGGGTATTTCCTATTTCCTAATTCACGTTACTAATTCGAGAGGAAAGTGTCGCACAGACAATTTACCAAAGCTCGACGCGCGGCGTACCGGTGCGGCAGAGACTGTGGCGGAATGCGCACGGCGACTTCAATCAGAGCGATGCACGAATCTGTGTGCGCTGGGTGCTATTATTCCGGGCTGTGGAATACGGTGGGGAAGGGGAGGAGGAGGAGGAGAGGTACTATGTACCGTCGCCGTCGTCGTACGCTCTAAATTGCGTAATTCACCCACCTGCGTTCCCCGCCGAAGGCTGAAAGCAAATGCTCAAGCGCCCATTCTCGCCTGCCTCTCTGTAAATTGGAAACTCACGTTTGATCACAAATGTTAGCTCTGCCGTCACATTATTGTGCTTCCAGCACTTCATTATAATCTTCGTTTCGTCCGACAATGACGCGCTTTAAATTGAGAAAAATATATAGAAGAATAAAGAAAAAAAAAAAAAAATGTCTCTGTATTAAAGTCTACAGGGTCGTCGCCTTGCTGCGTACTATATAGCGGTACTCGAGTTCACATCTAAAGTGATATCGGGGAGTGCAACGAAGTGTTCCTTTTTTTTTTATCACGTCTTATAACTCTTGTCAAGTGGCTATAAAGTCTGATATAAGTTGAGAGAATATCGTCTCGTTTCCTCGCTCGTTCTCGTCCGATTCGCGGATGGACGATTTATGTACCAATTATTGTCATTTTTCAATGTCCACATTAAACATAATATAAAAAAAAAAGTTCAAAAGTAGGACGTACAAAAAATAATATAAAAAATGCTCTGAAATATTCAGTTTTACCTCCACCATTGCTGCGGACAGCCAATGCTTGAATGGAAGTTAATAAAAAGAGAAAAAGTTTGTCCGGCATCGGAGAATTGTATTGACCGACTGGGAGTCAGCGAAGTTGTCGGTGATCGGTTCTGTACGGCAGAGTTCCCATTTCGTCGTTCACAAAAGCGTTTTGTTGTCGTAGTGAAAGGGACTCGAAACGGAAAAGATCCCTCGTTCGGTGGCTTGTTTCCCTCGAGTCCGACTGTGTTTGGTCAGGTTACAGGAAATTACTAGATCAGTTCCGCGCCTACAACATCCTACCTACCATGTTGATTGACTAAAAGGTAATCTGGGATTCGTCACGACCCAGTGTATTACGATATTAACCGGGAAGGGTCCCTTTACGTCAACGCGTTTCGACGAATTTTGTCGACCTTCGCTATCTCTCCACCTTCATCGCTCCCAATCATTATTCAACGCTGAAAAGCAATCGCGTCGCGACAGAATCCCCGTGAGTGCATTACCTTCGACCTCAAACGTTAATTATCCGTACAATAATACAAATTATCCTGTACGCTTGATTAAGCGTGTCCCATGAATTTGTCACTGTAATTATATGCGCCCGATAACGTTAGCGATATTGCCAATAAACGGAATTGAATTGATGCGCGAGAGAAACTTGGGTTATTATCGACATTAAGCGATCACGCGGAAGAGACGCGAAACGAACTGTCGACGATTATCGTCGATAAAGATCGAAGTGGTACGCCCCCCCCTCCCTCTCCCGACCGCTCGTTTTCCACGCACATAATTTATTCTTCTAGAGCGACGGGACATAAAGTTGCAAGCTGCGAAAGTACCACTCGTTGGCCCGCAACTCGTTGCCGCGCGGAATGAGCGGTGAAAAGTTTAACGCGAGAAAAATGATACTCGCGTTAAATCGTCCGGGAGTTATGGAATTATAAAAATCTTGCGGCCAGAGAGACACTATACTGTAGCGCCTCTCGTGCGGGTTTCATAATTTCGCGGATCATAAACCGGTCTCGCTGGCGCATCCCGATATTTCGAGAGGGAACGATCCGAACTAGCAGTCTCCCTCCCCCTTGTCGTTGATGGACTGACTGTTATAACCCCGTCAGTTAGCTTCCATTCTTTCCGTTTTTAATAGAGAGATTTCATCGATGACTTTTCACCGGTGCGACGCCAACTCCCCGTGTCCCTATTAATTCCGCTCTATGATCATGCATTTCCTATGAGAAACCGTTAAGGAACGCTGTCGCTCACCGCGATTGGCTATTTCCGCCTCATCGGTCGAGAGAGAAACCCCCGGATAAAGCGGAAATGAGAATCGGAAAAAGCATCCTCTCGACCCCCGGCCTAGAATCCTCGCATGTTCCGGAAAGATATTTGTATCCTGCCGGTTAAATGTTTCTTAACCTCTCTCACTTCTGACGGTATATTATGGCGTTATTATATATATATTTTATGAAATATGCAAAAGATCCTTGAAACTTATAACAATAAATCGGCATAATAGTAAAATAGCCGATAGTTCATTTTTTAAAAATACAAACGCGAAGAAAATGCGAAGTTCTCCCGTTCGATAGCATCGAAACCATGAGCTGCTGTTCGATAAATCGTGAATAATAAAAAAAAAAATGTATATATAAAAGAAGTCTCGTAAAAGTCGGGAAATAATTTTATTGAAGGAAGTCGTTCGACCATAAAGACTCTCGACGGGAATATGGAAACCGCGAGAGCTTTCTCGACCTTTCATTCGAACTCAATGGATTTCCGGAGAGATTCATTATTCACTGGTAGGACCTTAATGATCGTAGGCACTCGTCTCCGTTTCGCGTCTCCTAACACTTGCTCTCTCTCTCTCTCTCTCTCTCTGTGTTGTCATAACGACCAACCGGATCGGGCGAATTCGAGACTCTCGAGGATTCTCCGTTTCTGCATACACTATATACGATGGGTAAAGGTTATAACATCGTGTACAGTAGAGTTCCGTTTGAAAATCGGTGATTCACGAGTCGACACAACTATCGACCATCGACAGGAGTCGAATTTTCGATCCGTCAAAATTCCACCGCGATGCGCGTAAGGCGTGACGAGGAGGATTGTCGACTTACCGCGTGGATATAGTGGAAGTCGCGAAGCATCAACTTATGAGAGACTTTACTATACCGGGGAGCAAAGTTCATTCGACCCCGTAGAGCGTATGTCTCTTCAATCCTCAACTCCGTTAATACTCGAATCCCCCTCCCTTTCACCCGTTCCCTCCCTCCTCCGTACACCGAAGAACGAAATACGTGCTGAGCGTTCGGCATGTGCACGAACACACGTGAGAACACACATTGGGTAGTAGCAAAATCCTCAACCTTTGAAATATAATCCGAGAGAGTTCGTGTGCTTCCTATCTGCCCCACCCTCGGCGTTTGTCCAGAGCAGTTTTCCAATGTAATAAAAAAAACCGTCCACTCTCTAACGTGAACCGAGCAAAGCTTCGCATAGCTTTTCGAACTGCTGTACCCCATATTATAGTATATATAGTACATATATCCGTGAAAATGTATCGGTTTAAGAGTCCAGTTGGCGTCGCGTGTGTGTGTGGGGGAGAGGCTAACGCTAACAGAGGGATTGAAAACGTTACTTTATTCGAACCGGCACGTTAGCCGGTGCGACACGGCCGGCGCGACCAAGTTCCCAGCAGGTGGAGAGAAGTGCCTATTTATGTCGGCCTAAATTACGATGAGAATTTGGCCGCTCCGCTTGGCCCTTTGGTCACTTTGCAGTATTGGAAATTACGCGTGGAAAAAAAGCGAGTAACGCGTCTGTCGCTCGACTATTTTCATTCCCGAGCAATTTCCGTGTACATTAGAGTATAAACGTACCTTAAAGCCGGAGGGTACGGATATGAATGAAAGAGGAACGAGCATTTGCCCTACGAAGCGCGCATATCGAATATATTATTGCGAGTTTCGGTTGGCGCGTTACCGTCGAGCATAGAAGAGGGTTGTCAACGTACGCCTGTCTTTACCGTGAAAACTGAGCCGCGTAGCATTCAATATAAGATCGCGTGGGGGGGGGGGGGGGGGGGGGAGGAGGAGGTCCGAAGTTTGTCGCGTCAGCGACGACGATACTCAAGACACGGAAGAACGCGCGTGAGGGAGAATCAAAGAAGGACTCCTTTAATATCAGAGACGAGGATGCCTTCCTACACGTCTGGGGGCGCGGTGGCGTAGACTAGACGTCGACGGAATCTGTTCGGAGAAACCCTACAGGGACTCTTCTGTGACACACACGCCATGATTTTCGCTCATCCCTCGAGAAACATCCACGAGGTCCTTTGTCAGTTCGAAGGAGAGACGCCAAGAGGAGTTGGGTCGTTGCATCATCCCCGTCCTTGCCGGTCTACGCGAACCTTGTCCCGTTACTGTTACCACTGCGATGTGAGGTCGAGCGTGATACTTTATCATATAGTCTACGAGACTATAAGAGAGGGAGGGAAAACGGGACAGGAGAATCTACCGGCTTGAAAAACTCGACGACGATTTCACGCTGAAAAGAACAAAGTCCGGATGGTCGAATTTTGCAAAGTGGTCATCTAACTTCAACTAGCAGCTTCTCGATGTATCCTTCCCTCGCTCTTTGCAGTAAATGTAACGTACATTCTATAACAGTAGACAAATGTTCTGCCTTCGAGAGTCTTCAGCAATTTATGAGCAATTTTGAAACAATATCGAACATTGATCGACTGCCAACGTTTGTGAGGTATGTCTTATGCGCGCGTTAGTCGCTCCCTCATATTCTTCGTCGTTTGCTCTTTCTTCAGCTGGCAGGTAAGAGGAGGAAGAAGAAAAAAGAAAGGCGCAGTGAAAGACGAGGAGGAGAGGACCCATCTTCCGCCAGAGTGTTCATCTTGTGGTTGACTGGCCTCTGAAATATAAGACAGCGAACAAATCGGTGCTCTGAGCTGAGGTGAACTGGTCGGTTCTTCGACGCGCGGTTCCCGTCAACACATGCACACCACCCTACTATTATCCGCTCGAGATGCGCTAAGATGCGTTGGTGCCTTCTTCGCTACTGCAGGCGGCGATGTTCCATCGAAGATTCTTGGCTGCTACCTGTGATGGTGGCCTCTCACCACCTGGAAGGCGAAACGGAACGACGGTTTTCGCTAGCAAGCGTCCACCAACGAAGAAGGATTGATTGTCGCGACGACCTCGTCTTTACCATCCGCAGCCATCATTGTTCTGTACATTGAACGTCGAAGTGGCTATCACGTCGGGGGTGAGAGGTTTTCATACCTTCTACTTTCGAAGAGTCCACTACACCTTTCATTAAACTTGACACAGGATATTCGACAGGAAGCTCTGGAGGCTCTCGCGTATCATGGTTGCTGATGCTGATGCCGATGCTGGCTGCTGGCTCGGCCTTCGTCCAACTCCTTCCAAGAATGTCGTTCAATGATCCCTCTTCCTACGTGGAAGAGGAACGTGTTATTACGAGGAGGATCTGGCCCTTCGGGCTCTATACCAGTTAAGGGAGTCGCCCGAGCACGGAGTATACGTAATTCCTCTGGACTCATTCCGGATAATGGCCGACCGGTACCCGCGTAACTGAGATTGGTTGCAAGTGAACGACCGCCAATGGTTTGTCGCGACCGATACATAATAAGTCAACCTTCCTCTTTTTTTCGTGAGATCGATCCCGCTTCTCGAGACTTGGACCACAGAGGCTTAGGCTTCGAGATTGCATACCTATTTTCAACCATTCAATCCTTGAGACACGTTGGCCTCTCGCAAGGCTGTCGTCAATGTAGCGTGAACCTGCCAATTCTAAGACCAAACGATAGATAGATCGAGAAGATTCAACGCAATTTTGCTTCCCGACATGAAGAAAACTTTGGTGTCGTGTTACATCTGTCTTTCGATCTATAAGAGGAACGTTCAAAAAACGAAGTGACGTTCAAAAAGTAACAACCTGGTATTATTGAAGGTATACTTTGTACGGCAAATAATTGATCCAAACAACACATACCATGTGCCTGGAAGCTAATAGCAATAGCGAGAAAATTGCCAACACTCTGCCTACAAACTCATCTGTATGGACACTTTGCGATATGATCGAAGCCCGCAGCTCTTGTCGAGACGTTCGTGTTACTTCGCAAAAATATCAGAACAACTTGCGCCTTCGATTGGCGACTCGGATAGGATGCAAGAATGTTTCTTCGTCGTTCTACATATATATTTTGCCATACCAACGTATTGGCTATCGCTGGACTTGTGATCCTCTTCGGTGGGACCATCATCAGCACATAAGCATTTTGCCACGTAGACATTTCGAGTTTTACATTTTCTCCGATGTGATATCCCATTTCCTTCGATGCGGTGAGATCGCTTTCGTTCACGCCGATGCTGTAAACGAAGTCGTTTCAAAGATCGTACGGGATTCCACTGTTCTTCGATGTATTCCACGCTGCGACGAAATGGTATCAAGCATTTTTCCGATATTCCGATCGTCGTGTTTACCTTGCTGAACGATTATTAACAACAAAAAGAACTGATATTTTTATCTACTGGATTATGAAGCCTTATCGTTGATCTCAGCTTTGATATTTATTTGGAACATCATCCATTTTTTAAAAATAGCTATCGATCTTATCAGACCCCCCAAACGTCAATATGTGGAGAGGTCATTGTGGATAAACAACGACGATAATGGCGATTGATGATCCATCAGACACGGGTTGTCCTTCGAGACAATTTTTCCGTTCCTTGGTAACGTTTTATCGTCTGTCGCATGGTCACGAAGTTTCCGCGAATCACGGATATTCACAGACAGACATTTATGTAAACACGATAACAAATCGTTCGATCAAATCTTCGGGACGTTGTCTAAAAATATTTTGTAGGTATGATTATTAAATCAGCTGCAACAGAATTAGAAGAATGTATCAATCATTCTTCGTTGTGTGAAGCGATGTGGGATAGGATCGGTCAGATTTGTTTAGCAGCCGCAATTATAGCGAATTCGAAATTCCTCGCATGTTTTGATTGATCGACAAGAGAATGTTACGCAATCCAAGCCTGTTGTTAGACGACTTCATTCTCGAGAGTAGACGAAGGTCTTTCAGCGTTATTGACATGTGTTCCACGAAACTAACGAGGGGCATCGATAACAGCAGATAACAGTTTGCAATAGTAACGGAACCCCTCGTGTCTGTTGGGCTATAAATACTTGAGCGAATGCAACCACTGGCATCAGTTCATCTTGAAAGGTGCCATCAACAACTCAATAAGCTCTACACGAGAAAATCTAAACGAAATCGATTCAAAATGAGATTCGCCGTTGTCGCTGCTGTTTGCCTCTCTATGGTCGTTTTTGCGACTGCGAACGATCTTTCCGTCGGTGAACGTCAGGAAGGAGATGTTCTCGTTGCGTCGAGACGCCTTCTTCGGGTGAGTTTCCGTTTTTATACTTTAATTGACTCAATAGTGTACTTAAATCGTTACCATAACAACTCTTTCGCTATTGTTGATTTCCCTTTCGGCTCTTTAAGGGATATTCTGCTTCATTTTCAATTGTTACTTGTCGTCCGACACGACATTTGGTATTGATATGGATTCAATTGCATAACTGCATACCTACAATGGCAAATCGTCACATAGAGAATATTGGAAACTAATTAGCAAACACAGGGAGAAAGGGACGTCAATGGACGCTGTTCGACAGTTGATCTATGGCCGTTGACGTGGGCCCCTCAATAGATCGAATCGGGTTAACCGTGTTGAATTGAACTTGTGCTTGCAGCCAGCGGTTCCCGGAAAGCCCATGATAGCGCAAACTGGATTTAACGCCCAGGGCGAGATTACCGCCGTAAGAGCTGTCAATGCTGAAGGTTCGGACGCTACAGTTAGGATCGTCAAAGGCGGTCCCGGTGAGACCAATGTTGTGGTGACAGCAATTAGCTCAATCGGATCGGGTATCGATGTACAAGTCGACATTTACGCGACGAAGCCCCCTGGCAACGAAAACGAACCGGCGTCCCCTTAAATATTACTGAATTCTCTTGTGCGCTTCAACGTCAATGGATTTCATATGGCGAAACTTTGCTAAACTGCTGAAAACCCAAAGTAATAAACTCTAATGATAGTGCCAGAGATCGAATTTATCTCGGCGCGATATCTCTAAATTTAGGATTTATTTAATTGTCGATATATTGTCATTTGTAATCGGAACTTATTATTAATAAATATCATGTAAATTGATGAACTCGTTAATTTATCTCACATTGCAAGATTCCAGAACTTATCCCCTCACCATTAACCCCTCTCCTTTTCGCGCGATGTATACACACTATAGAATATAAGAAAGATATCGAACGACCGCCAAAGCGCGATGCGCTTGTATTTACCGATAAGAGACTTTAAGACTCTTATTTCACCGTTAACTCAGCATATGACCCCAAGAGAGCTCCGCAACGTTGAATCGAGCATTTTCTTCCTGGCGAGACTCGATTTGCCCACAGCGGTGGACTTCTCTAGTGAGGCTCCATAGCGTTCGCGAATGTGAACATACGTTACCCTATGCCAAGGGCATTACAGAGATCTTCGGATATGAAGTCTGGTGCATCGTTTTGCTCGGATATATAAACTCGAGGCGCTCGCGCTTCGCTAAATAACAAACGGGGAATCCCACGAGTGCATGTTGCAACGACCCGTGCATGGATACCTTATTTTCCGGATATATATACGGCAGAAGGGGGCAAAATAGGTCCATCAAAATAGACATAATTGAGAAAATAAAAAATAAAAAAAATTCAATAAGATAAAAATTTTAACAAAAAAAAAATCGAATTTGTAGTGTATAATCCGCATTTTTTCAAAATGTATCTAATTTCTTGTCCATCTTTGGGTAAAAGAGAAAAAAAAATCTCAGCAATTTTTCCATCTTTCCCGGTTGCGTCATGTGCCCATTTTGCCCCTAAGTTCATTTTGTCTCAATCTCCCCTAAACAGCCCATAAATATGGGATGCTCCGTAATAAAAAAAAATGTTGGAAGTTCGTAGGTATAGTTTGTCGGAAAGTTAAGAAGCGCGCATCACGTACGTTTCACATTCGTGAGCACTGGAACAGCGTGTAACAGAGGTGTCTAATTTACAACTGCAAACACAGTCGATGTGACCGAGTCGAGGAGCGATGGTTGCTTTAGACGTGTGCACGTTAATCTGCTTTAATACGTATACACGCACGTGTGAACCCTTTGCCTCTGCATAGATTATCCCCGTCTGTTGTCTATGCACCTCATCCCTCCTGTATGCCTATTGCTCATGGGTGCCCGCGAAGATCTATATACGTACAGGGAGCGCGGTGCGTACGTTGGTATGTTAGGTCGACGGTAGACGGCATGACGCACTTGTAAACGTATCGCTGCGTGTACATAAACGTGGAAATCGACGCTGTTCTCGTGGGAGGACGACCATAAGGTATGCCCTCCCTTCTACCCGCCCGCCTCATCCCCCTCGCCGCACATGCGCCAGGTGCAATAATTGCGGCAATCTCCACCATATTTCATTCCACGTACGGCTACGTCGTGACACGTACGTATGCCCAATACGTACGCGCGCATGTTCTCGCTAGCGTGAAATTATACGCCTCATGCGTTATATCCTTCAACCAACTCTGGCCTCACATCCACCCCAACTACGGTGTTATACCAATGTCGCCATTTACTCTATATACTCAATTCTCCATCGAGCCGCTTCACTCTCGCGCACTAATACAATTTGATTTAGCTTCGGAATTACTATAGGAACGTAGCGTTATATATGGATGCCGGGGGTTTTACGATTAACGATAGTCGGTTAAGCTTCGAACTCCAACGGATTTTCGTGTTCGATCGTCGAATACGTCGGACTCAATTGTCCGTAAGAAATTTTCGGTTCACCTGACGCGCAGTCGATATTTATTATTCAACAAGAACTATGTATACATTTAATCGTCGCTGGAATTGCTCGGTACCTACCGTGCTTTAGTTTCGGGATATACTACAAATAAATTGTTATTTCGCGCGCTATCATGTTTTCGAGTCTATGTTCATAAAATTGTGATATCCAGTCTTTGCCTTACTTCATGAAACTTTACAATTCGTATACCGATCTCTCTCTCTCGCGGTGAAGATATGAAGTTAACTTCGTGTATAGAGCTTCGGAGTAACAGTGGCCCCGGGAATCTAGAAATGGAATAAGAAAACTTTGTCGAAGTACACTGACAAAACGCACAGGACGAAAAATGTTGAGAATTCGCCCGGTTCTGTTCTATCCGTTGAAATCGTCGAAATTGTGAATTTTGCGCAACTCTACCGGAGATTCGCTCGGTGAAAAGTTCTTGCTATTTCAATGTGACCACTTCTTTTCTTACTCGCGGTTATTCCAAGCATACGTTGCAAACGTTCTCCTTTACTCTTTTTTTTTTTTATTCATTTTTTCTCATTTGAAAAGTTTTCCTTTCAGATGCTTTGATGAGAAGAAATGGGATAACAAATTCACGTCTATAATGATATTAAATTAAATTAAATCAAGAGCAATGGGTAAAAAAAAATTCTAGTCGTCTTTGTAGTTATTACCGAACAGAATGTTCGATGAAACGAGAACAGGAAATTCCGATAAAAAATGATTTTACAAAAATTCATTTTATTTGAAAAAATAAAAAAATTTAATAACGTAATTCTATTAACAAAATTACATGTTTATGGTAAATGGGGAATTAAATACTAGACGCGCTAATTATTCGATGAATACTTTCGGCAGCGTCATGTTTTGCCGGATAAAAAAAATCCTACGCTAATCGTGCACTATTAATTAGACACATATGCGGCAGCTATATCGAGCGTCACGGGGGGCATTTTTTTCAATATTTATTACACCCACACAACTGACTTCGGTGAACTGTTAGTATACCATCGCGAACCGTGTAGAAAGGTGACTGGAAAATCAGCGAAGCATCAAACGAAGGGAGCGGCCGACGCCTACTGTGACCGCCGACGGATAGCTGCACAGGGTGACTTTCCGTTACTTAACCGTCACCCACAGCACCCCCTACCCCCTTCCCCTATGCGCCACGCTGCAAAACCCCATCATATTCACCCTGATATATGTCGCACCGGTGAGAGACTTAGAGTCCGGAACTAAAAGGGTCGGGTGCGCTCGGCCAACCGTAGGTTATTCCTACCTACTTTGCCACCACATACGCCGGCGTAAAACTTGTCACAAATGCTCTCGGCAACACATGCATTATCGTTTATGATTCACATTTTTTTTTTATAATCCTCACCATTTAGTTGCCGCGAGAGATTTTTTCACACAGTGTCAACCCGAAGCAGCTGCTTCGTTCTCGAAAAATCCGTCCAACTCTCGTGACTCGCGCAAATTATTTTCTCTTGGCGAAACAAATTTATGGAGTGGAAACGATGAGCTTTCGGAGAGTTTCTCATAATTACAAGAACACGGTCCCCTACATCAGGAGTATTCTGGCTTACAGTCGGCAGAAGTGTTAGCCGGGGATCGCATAAGACGAAACGTTTTCTTAACACGCTTCTTCATAATCCAGTAATTAAGTCTCGAGCGTCTAATGATTTGTCGCTAACGTTTCGTGCGAAAAGTGGTGACCGTAACGACTGTTGTGACAACGCTACGACGGTTTAATGATTTATGAGCCGCGAATGAGTAAGTTTGCACTGTCCTTCGGAGATATATAGAGAGAGCTTCACTTTCGTTCGATGCACGTAGATATTATGGCTGCGGGGTTATCGGAGAAAACTAACGACAAGAATAACCATTAACCGATACGATAATGTTTACTTTTATCGAAGAATGGAGAGAGCCACATAGACACGGATACCGCGAAGAGGGTACGTCGGATAGAGAGAACAAGCGGAACGAGACGAGATGAGAAACAGGTGCAGAAGTTCGGATGCAGCAAGCCCTCGAGGTTGTGTATTTTCCGATCGAACTAACCTACCCTAAGGGGCCACTCGGTACCGTTACATGCTTATGTTACTTCGGAAAATGTCGTAGCTTCAGACGCATCCGCCATATTTGAATAAGATATTAGAAAAGCTTTAAGGGAGCGTCGAAGCTTCACGGAGTAGCGGAGTGCTGAGCTCCCCCTCTTCTCTCCTCCTCCTTCGCCCCTTGCTATTTCCTTGCGCCCCTCGTCTCTACCCGTCGACGTCGACAAGACCGGTCTCTATCCTTTTATCGACGAGTAGGTTAGCTTCGTTGAAAATTTTATGCTCGACTCCGTGCGGGAGTGCAACTCCATCCGAGGACTCGGAGGACGAGAGGACCCAAGTCTGTTTAAGTTTCCCCATTCGGGGGTATGAAGGGGGACCGCGCGAACAGAACGCCTTGTGAAAGCGTTCGCTTTTCTGTCGCGCTAAAGCTCGCAGACGCGGAAGCTCCGGAGTCGCGTGTGTTATACGTTATAAACTCTTCCAAAGATAAAGGGACCAACTACTATATCCTTCTCGTAGCTTCCTTTATTTTAAACAATTTTTTTTTTGTACTGTTAAATTTCATTTCCTCTACAAGATCCCGACAGTCGCGATGTTGCTATCGTATCAATGGTCTTATAGCTATAGAAATTCTCTCGTGAGGATATTATAGATGTGGATATTGGAAAACTGAAGAACGAATGGGTACTGGTTTTCCGGCTCCGTAATTCGCGAGTGGCGTGTTTCCATCAATATTGCGGTTTAAAAAAACATCCCCCCCCCTCCCCCCCGCTAAACGCGTACTCCGTGACGCACCACACTCCCGTTATGCGCCTCAATAGCTACGCAAATTCTCGCTTTTTTTTCCTTCGTTCACTTGTTCGTCTCCGCGCGTCCCGATTCACTCTTCATCCCCCTTGCAACCCCACCGAGCTTCCGTGCCGTCGCGCCGTTCCTCGCTCGATGTACTTTTTGTTTTTATTAATTTTCGTCGAAACCGAACAGCAACAGAATTGGCGCGTGCATTCAACCGTACAGAGCGTCGATAATAATAATTAAAATCGTTCGGTCTAGCAGCTTGGGTAGCATATCAACGTGAACGAGATTCATGTTTCTGCGAATCGCGCGTACCCCTCATACTCTCGACACGCGTGTATCCTGTATGTGTCTCTTCGTTCTTTTTTATTTTATTTTTATACTATGTTGCACTGTTACACAGCAAATAACAAATGTTTTCGGAGGGAAAATTTTACGGCGTAATGGCTCCACTTTACGCTCGACTGAAAAAAATTTATTTTGTCGAAAAGTTAACGAAATACCGAAGCGATTGGACACGCGTTTGGATCACACGTTTTCGAATGCGCGTGTTTTTTCCGTCATTTAAATACCGAATAAAGTTGCATTAATAAATAATTGCTCGTCTCGTTGAATTAAAATAGGGGGGGAAAGGGGCTTCGTGCGTCTTGAACTCAGTCAGTCGAATGTTCTAGATAGATAATTGAACAATCTTTTCCTTTTTCTATCCGACGAAGTTTCTAGAGTACGTCAAATTAACCATCCGGAATCGATACGCCCGGGACTTTTCGTTCCAATTAAATTAATTAAAACGCCGCGGGTATTTGCACTTCACGGAACTGGGTCTGACGCCGACGAGATTTCAACGGTCTGAATCTGTTATAGCAGAGAAATTGACAATTTTGTTTTACTTCTGTTATAACGCTTGTACTACATATATCCGTTCAACGAATCGATATTTGTTCGACAAAGCATAATAAAAAAAAAAAAAAAAAAACAAGATAAATGCGTTTTTCAAGAATTACTCGATGGCAGGAATTTGAAGGATTCGTATATGGAGATAAAATTAATAAGTAAAACGTTAATCGGCATATTCATAAAAGGCAGTTCTTCGTTAGTTTATCACGATTTTACTGGCTATGAATTGCGTAGATTCATGTATGTGTTTGAATTTACGGTAAACATCTATGGAGACCGTTGGTGGTATGGCGACTTGAGCGCATATCCCTCCGATCCTAGTGTGTCTGAATGTGTGCTTTGATAGAAAGCATATGTGTACTCAAACTATGAATTTCATAACGCGGATCAACGTCAACCGAACTGATGATCATCATGAAGCGTCGATAACTCGTCAGGGATGCAACAGCATCAAACCAATCGCACTATAGGCGTCGATGCTGTTAATCCCAAACAGGCAATACTCCATTCACCAGAAAACGCAGTCTCTACGTCATGTAATTGTGCAATCATATCCTTTGAAACGCCAAAGCTTTGGTCGGTTACGTATTCGGAGAAATGATTTTACACTGCATCTGTACCGCTAATAAGCGTATCTTTACGACCGAAAATTCTGCGCTTTTGGTATTCGATTCGATGACTACGTTTCTGCGCGGCCGAGCATCGTTGACCAAGTTACCGTGATAAATAACTCGGTAAATAACTGATTAAAGAGGGAACTTGTATTAGAAACCGTATCGCAAATTTTGGGGTTTTTTTTATTATGTATTTCGACATCACAAGACTATTTTTTGATTACAAAAATTTGGAATATTGTAATCATTCGCAAACTACGGCAATAATACATATAATAATATTCATTACCGGAAAAAATATTTTTTCATGAAGTTTTTATATTAATGAAGTTTTCCGCTAATTACTTATCATGCGAGTAGATTACACATCGATAATTAAAATTATATAGCCACCCGAAACGAGTAGCGTATCGTTTATGAACATATTGGAAGCAATTTCAATTCCGTAGAATTGCAATAATTTTCATGTAAATATTTAGCATGCATTACATTATATTTGGGATTCGACCCAACGGCGAAAGGAGGTTCGAAATGTTATCAATCCATCATCAATTTTCATACCGGCATGTCGACGAGAGATGAAATAATATTTACACTCAGAGTAATAATTCGTTGCGGGCACTTCTGCAAAGCCGGACATTACGCGGCAAGAGCATTGAACGCGGTCCACCGGACTATCTCTTTTCCTTCGTTCGTGAACGCGGTTATAGTGTAATATAGTGTGCCAAGTAAGCAGGGTATAATGGTATAGTTGTAGTACCCCAACAGCGAGCAGAAGCGAACGAAACACGATTGCAGACAAAGCCGCTCGAGGCAAATATAATCGCCGAATGCTGACTTCCACTCGGTTCTTATGGTTTTCTTGCGGTTTTCTTTCCAAGCCACGGCGAACCGCTCTGCCATGGGGCTACGAAGATCGTTAACTCCAAGTGGGTAATCATACCCACCGGTTTCACGCCGCAGCACCGGACCGGACGCTCTTACAAGCGCCCTATACTGGGTGAGAAGATTACGTGGGATATGCGGCTAACAGCAGTGAACCCACCGACCACCGCATGGCTCCTGGCTAATTTACTTTTATAGATTCTCCGCTCCCTTCTTTTAAAAGCCTTATTCCGTATAAGATTGCCCTACATTCGACCTGCTTTATTCCGACACTCTATTAAATCAGAGTTGTTTACCCACATTTTTCACACCCAGGATATCTTCATCCATTTTTTTTTATACGTTAGTACTTCAATCATAAGCTTGAAACTCAAAGCTATCTGATTGTCTGCGATTGGGCAGTCAGATATGGCGATGATTGAGCCGTTTGGCTAAAAACAGATGACTCCTTCATCACTTTTTTTGTATATTTCAGTGTATTAGCCGAGTAGAAATGGTTCATTTAACTTCTGATTAGGATTACAACTCAGCTATTAATCCGTGTTATGACGAATGAATCGATACATCAAAAGCCAGATGTGAGAATGGCACAATTGAAAGGCATGTGTATCAAGCAGCCACCCGGTATACACGAGTACATATCGAAAGGTGCATGCGTATAGGCAGGCAACGAAGCTGCCTGGTTGAATGGCTGGCTGGCAGGCAGGCATATAATTATATGCCTCAAGTCCGCACCTCTCGAAGACGGGGCCGCCTTGTTAGCAAATCTCTCAGGGTGCCCCAAACACCTGCCTGATTGTTAATAATTTGCCAAGTTCGAGTATCACGATTGTGGGGCTTGTCCTGGCTATCGCGAACTTGCCGCGCATTGTTCAGTGCCAAAGTTACCGAAGTACCCTATGCAATACGGTAAACATTTGCAATCCTACAGATCCTACAACAGCGCACATAGACGCCAACCAATAGAAACGACGTTCACCTCCACATTGAGACTCACGGTTTACGCCCTTTTGATGGTTAACCGCCGATATATGGTTATAATTCTTAATGGCGCTTCCAAGGACCGTAAAAATGATTCAGCGAATGCTCGATTAACTCGTATCTCCACAATCCCTGACTTCTTTTTCATTTTTTTTTAAGGAATAATGCGGTAAGGGCTTTCGGTGTGCGCATGCCGAGAATAATATATATTCCCGGATAATTGGTACCAGATGGTTTAAGACACGCCACCATAGTTCACGGAAAAGCTCTGCTTTACCGCACCTTAATTGTTGCCTTGAACACGACTGCTTTTGCCCAAAGGCTTTTGCCAATTTATGTACACGCTTCGCCGCTATCCCGGGCTTTTTCAATTTCCCGAACTACGGAGCTTTCATTCTACCTGGTTGATTACATTAATGCTACTTTAAGCGAAGAATGTTCCGTAGACAAGATTTGAAATGAGATTGAATCAAGGTCGACCGTGTTTCGGATAATCCGACTGTAGGTAACGGTGTTAATGCAACTTCATATCGGTCGCCCGAGAGTGAAGCTAACAGAACCGCCGGTTGGCAAAGAAAAACCGGGAGAGCGTGAGATAAGGATTTTGATGAATAGTTCCGTTGGGAAATTTTGCTGTTATCACGCCTTTGAGGAGTTTCAATGGGCGGGAGGGAGGGCGCCCCTCGACGCTTCGCCGATTTCAAACGATAATGCATATACTTTCCCCACTTTTCTCCTCTATCTCCCGAGCTATTTCGCTCTGCTCTCTCTCTACCTCTATCTATCCCTCTTGATATCCCGCTGCCACGAGATCACGCGATCGAACGTGATTCAATCCTGCGGTATAAACATTCCGACGATTACTCCCAACAACCAACAAGCCAATAATTTAGGTAATACGTGCTTTGGCCCACAATGCATCCGAATAAGAATGGTTACACCTCGTACATCCTCTCACCTGTCGATTCTCAACAACGCTTTATCGTATTCGTGATTTACTGGAAATAATCGGAGGGCCGTAAAAATTTAAGAATTTTTCTTTCGGCGCGATTTATCTCCTATGCAAATAAAGTATATGTCGGAGTATATAAAAAATTAATTTTTTTATATAGAAACAGTATAAATGAAAATTCATATATTTATGAATTATATATCTTGTGACAAATTCTGTGTCTTCTATATATCTTTTAGTATATACTTCATTGCCATAGAGAATTTGACTCCGATCGCGTGTAAAATAACGTTTTTACAGTCGAGCGAAATTTTTCGCCATTCCAATTAGCGTGCGACGCGTAATTATACCTAAATCCAATATCAGAGAAGGAGATTTTCGAAGAGATTATTAAAGCGAGAAAAATCTAGGTGAGAGCCTAGTTTCGTGTGTATTTTTGTAAATAGTACGTACTTATGCCACCGTGTTATCATAGCGAGAATTAATCATTCCGGCAATGACGTTGAAAAGCACCACCGCGGGTTCGGATTTAAATTTTTTACCGTCGTGAATTCATGATGGAACTGGGAGTTGATTAAAATCCCTCGGAAATTCAAGCAAGTCAACATCCTTGCAGTTCACAGCTCGTTGGAAGGTTTATAAAAAAAAATAAAAAAAAACAGAAACTCTCGTTTCACTCGGCGCGAGCGGTAATAAATAGAAAAAAGAAGCGCGACGAGATTGAACGAAAAGTCGAGAGAGCGCGAATGAAGCGAAAGTATATTTCGCAAATTCGTATCGCATGACAAATGCATTCGGTATTAAAAGTCATATATAGCCACAAAAAAACACATCTCTCGACAAATTGTTGAACTTTATTGCTCTCACAGTACAACCCTTTGAAGGTATAAAGCATGGAAACGCTGGTTATAATCATCCCTTTACCCTTGATCCCCCGCGGGCCACTCTCATCCCATTAATTAATTCATTAGCGCCGACAATTAGCCGACTCTTGTTTGAACCTCAATGCACGCTAATTCTCATCTCGTAATTATTCCGTCCGCATGACTGCGAATTCGATCACACTATAGGCCACGGCACGCCACGAATCCGTTCTCTCAGCGCGCCCCAACCGTAACTTCGACGCCCCACCTTTCGTTCTTCGATCTTTCACGCCGAGTTAGCCTCTCCGCCTGTTCCCAGTCGCTCATATACGCTAATTACCTTCCTCTATAAATTCCTCTATGACGTCGTCAAATGAATATTCCCAAGCGAGCGCAATTAACGGCTATGTAATATAGAATTTTCAAAAATTCTTGATGAAATTCAATCAAAGACACCTTGTCGTGAGGAAGAGTAATAGAATTTTCCATTCTTTCGCAATTTCCAAAGGATCAAATAATCGATTAAGCAATCGGATCCGTTGGATCGTCGGATTGCAGCGAGAATTCACTGACGTAGTTTCGTCAAAATCCGTGAGAAAGATATTAGTAGCGTAGACTGACGTAAACACGTGTCAGCGACATTAAAGGGAGTGAGAAGCGAGCTTACGCGCCAACTTCCGGTCCGCAACCCTTCTCCGGCAGGCACACTGGGGGAAACAGCTTTCGGCATTGTCTTCCATCAAGTCGGGTTGGCACGTTGCTACTCTCTGGATTCTATGCCGAGTTGCTACACTTCGCTATGTGGCAAAATTGTATATAGTTCTAAGAGAGGGTTGAGAAGCCCGTGGTTTGGCTTTGCTTGCTTGCTTGGTATATGCCGCATTATATTGTCCCCTTTACACAACCGAGCAGTCCGTCGTCCCGTCAAACGGCAGGCTTAGAACCCCCCGAATATCTTCTCATCGCTTGCCCGTCACGAGATCATTGTGTTGTGATTGTGTTCGCGTTGCGTTTTCCACTGTAGCCGAATCACGCAAATGTGTTGAGTTTATCCGACAGAATCGTGTATATGCATATATATATATATATACAAGAGTAACGAGAACAGCATTGTACACACAACGTAGTACGAGTATAAACCCTCGGATAAGTGTGTCAAACCGACATCTCAGAAGCTCTAGGCATTCAACGACATACCTTTCATTCCTGTCTATAGCGTAAACGCTAAGATCCTCATCCGTTACAAACTACAACATAATTTCGGTTCAACTGTGACGAATAAATGCGGTCCGGTGCGCGGTCGTTTTTAAACTAAAAGTTCCGACACCGTTTGGTAGAGATAGAAAGAGCAGCTCGTGCTCACTATCCGCCGAGTCCACTTTGCCGCATCAGGGAAAGTTTTAACTGCGGTAGTTACCGTGCCCTGTGAAAACACAGTTACGGAAATCGACGCGGACGTACAGGAAGTAGAGTCCCCGCCGCGAGAAGTTTTGATCGTCAGAGAGACGGGGGTGGAATGTAGCATCTGTTTTCGTTGTGTGTCGTCTCTGTTACGAGAATTTCTACACGTGGACATTTCCGAATCAAAACACGAGGAATATTGGACTTGGAAAAAAAAAAAAAAGAAGAGAAATGCGACAATATCTCGAAATTTTAGACGATGAATATGCTGTATCCGTATTTGGCGCATCGATGAACTCGTTGAAGCGTACGGGTGAGTTTTAGTAGGTTGGATCGAGTCTCTGTCGATCAAAACGATCCTTGGAGGCATCGAGGCGAGTTGCCCGTATGCCTGATAGGAATTGATATTGAAGGTACAACGTGGCGTGGTCCCTTCTCCCATCACATCGAAGACTTTCTTTACCCCGCCTTGAAGATTCTTGTCACGTGATATTAAACACTGACGTGTTTGGCTGCGAACGGGGGTCCCGATATCGATGATGGCAGCTCGTGTTTTGGCGCGCCGTGCGAGAGGCCCCTCGTTCATTTACCATGGTTTCGTAGTATAGTATAACACACAACGAGACAGCGGCTCTATGTGGAGTCCGTTGGCGATGGTGCGGAGAACACAGCGAGTTGCTACGACGTCGGGTACATCGAGACGAGATCCGAGAGATGAGAGATGCAAGATTCTCTCTTCCCCGACGAAACGAGACGAGGTGGTCGGGAGGAGAAGGAGAGGAGGCTGGGTAAACCCAGTGGAATGGGCTGCGAGGTAACGCGCGAGAAGGTCCGAGGCTTGTTAGCGTGATGCGAAGCTTGTGATCTGAACACCAGCCGCGCCACGCCAATCCACGCCACGCCACGTTCATCTCACCAACGCGACCAGGCAACTACCATCCGATCATTGCTATTTCATGCTGTATACTGGACTCTGGGCTCTCGAGTCTCAAGCACTCTGCTCGAACCTTCACGAACGAGATGCCACGAACTTCCAGCCTCGCACAACGATTATTATAAGGGATACAATCATTGGCCACCTACTGGACGTTAGTCACATTTATAATGAACCACCAGATTTTTTTTTCATTTCGTGCGCAATTCTTAGAAGGAATATTGGATATGGAATGTCCGAAACGATTTCTAGGATGTTATCGCACACATCCGAATTTTAAAATCTCTTTTTATTTCGCTTCTTTATTGAGGATGGTTTTGATCAGATGTTTGCAACGGATTTACAGTAATAAAAAATAGCCGATAATTGGGGTTCGGACTTTACGAGGTCCTATGGGAATAAGGCTCGCGTCGGGGGGGATATTCGGGATGCTGCATACAGACAAACAGACGAATAACCTTCCAAAATATATAGAGGACAAGTGTTCAAAGATGTCTGAACGAAATAAACGCGCAAACAAACAACGTCCCAAGATGCCTGCAAGATTATCTATCAGTTTACGAGACAGAAGACACGGGTATGCCAATGACTGTACAGTTTCATCGATACCTATAGGATCCTTGTTGTTGGCTTATCTACACAGATAGCGTGTCGATCCCGACGCTGCTGTTGCTCATCTTCCCCTTTTTCTCGTCCGCATTTGCCACACACACACATACACAGAAATCAGTCAGTAAGAAATCGTTCTCTAAGGATTCACGTGTCATGGCGTGACTCAAATTTATTTTCACGAGCTACGAGAGGAGTCCATCGTCAAAAGAGATACTCGCAGCCCGCACAATGAAAACCACAACCGAATGACAGGTGTCAGACGTCTCGTATCGGACAAAAAACTGGCAGTCCCCGTTATTAGCGTTGTTATACCGAGTTATTGAAAGCGAGCAATTATAAGCGGGCCAATGAAGCAAGTTGATGCGAATTCATACCGATGGAATGAGCAGCGTAAACGCCTCGAGCCACAATATACCTCATGGCTGCCAGACTCTATACGATATGGCTGTGAAGAATGGAATTTTCATTTTCGTGCCCTGAAGGTCCTGCGGGCTTTAAAACGCGGGACTCCGTGTCTTTTTTTTTTTTTTTTTTTTTTTTTTTCGTGTTTTGTTTCGCTATATCTTTGCTGCTGCTTACCAGGCGCTGGTAGGGAATGTCCCATTCGAGTAACGCTGAGCCTTTCGAATTGCTACTGCCGGTTGCTACAAAACTGCCGCAGGGCGTACTTGGCTCGAAGCACAACGGTACGCGAAGCCGAGGGGGCCCGGGGTATGCGCGTTCATCCCGCGAGCGTAGGGAGGCATGCATTGTTCCTTCTCTTGGCGTCTCGAGTGGGAAGACAATATTTGCAGGCAATAATGAAGGTCTAACGTCCGGGGCGAAGTTGGGTACATACGCGAGAGAGGATGCTCGCGTGTGTACACAGCGTTTATCATTTTTCCAGACGGCAAGGAGGGGGGGAAGGGGAGAGAGCAGGGAATATTCAGTCGAGTGGGGCCTTCTCTCTCGCGTTTCAACGTTGCGCTCTGTACGTTATGCTGCACTCTGTGCATCGTTGTTGTCGGCGCGTAACAGCTCCTACGAACTTGTTCTTTCTCCACTCGCGTACGCCTCGGGGTGTAAATAAGCATGTGCCGAGATTACACTTGATCACAGGGAGCTCCTCTCGGTACAGCCACGGCCGTCTTATTGCAGCCGACAAAGTCGCGGGAGTGCATCGAAACGGAGTGCGAAACGAAGGTCAGATTTGATAGGGGAGGCCCCTCCTCTCCTATCAGCCTCTCCACCCTTCCCTTCGACACTCACTCCGTTCACGCCGACATTCGACTCTTACAAATAGCATGTATACCGGAGATCGGAATCTCTCGTACACATCGCGCGCAGGAACGCTCGTGATATATATCATAAAATACGGTACGAAGATTGTTTTAGTATACGCAACGAGAGCAAATAGAGTGGTGGGCTGTTACACGCCCGCTGTGCAATCACAGCCTCGTCGATCGGCCCCTCGACCATCCACCATATAAACCACCCCCTTTCCTTCTCTTCTTCTTCTTCTTCATCGAAATTTTATTTCTCCAGTGCGAAACCGGTGTTTATACCCGTCGACGAAAAAATAAAGGTAGCAACACCGCACGTGCACCGTTTGGCAAACATGTGTTGCTGTATCCCCCCTTCACATAAAATAACTATTGAGTACGAAGTGGATAGATTTTGTGTGTGATTGACGGCGCCGTCGAGCCGCGTTTCAGACAATCTTCTCTCGAATGCTATTTAATATTCTTCTTTCTTCTCCGACACATTTATCCGAGATCGTCTTACAACAAAAAGAGAAACGCTTTCCGCAAATTTAATACATTTCAAGCAAAGTATCAAAGGGAAAAGCTTCTCCTTCCTTACTATAAAGTTGAAAAGAAGCGGATTTTAGGTTTAAAATGAGCTCCTTGTACGGGTTCTTGTTGTTTGATGCGGCAAAATGAAAAAAAAGGTAGAACCAAAAATGTACGCGAAAAAATAGGAATTATACGTTTCACTGCAACTGATCGAGGTGATTTTTTTTATACCGTATATTCTCGAGAACGGTAATTGCTTATAATAACAATAATAAAATATAATCATTATTATTATTATATTAATAATGATTTTTATATTAATCATTAAATTGGATTAATAATAATAATTAATATTATTATTATAAAAAAAAAATTATTTTATAGTTGGGCATTTTTTTTAAATATTTGTATAATTGTCTTTTTCTCAAATTGAAACTGCTGCTCATGCTGGAGCAGCAAAGGGTGAATGGACGCTTGAAATTTTTTAACGAGACGAAAGCACGACTCCGTCAAATGACCACATCGATTAGGGAATTATTAATCGCGTTGTACACTGTACCGCTTCGCAAGTTCACTTTCCATTTTGTCCTTTGCCTACGAAACTGACGTTGATACCCGCTGAAGCAAAAGGTACACTTCGGTTCGATCTACGATGCACGCATGAGATGAATTCGTATCGGCTACAGGTCTCAACGGGCGTGAGCTTGTTTAACGTCAGCAAGACTCAGTCTCTCCGCTCGAAGCGATTCCCATCGGATGCTTTGGGTTTGCAGCAACGTTAACTGTACCACGAGGATGCCGGCTTTTCTCAACTCCGTCGCACGGTCCTTCGGCAACCTCCGGTAATGCCAACCACATGCGCAAATAGAACTATCGGCTTGCTTGCGCGAGTATAACACGCGTCACAGAGACGTCAAACCGGCTTGCGAATTTAGTTCAACGTTGGGCATCAAGCAATCCAAACCATTCCCGGGGTATGAGGCTCTCCATGTTACGTAAACTCTGAACTAATGTCTGTAATGTCTGTACTGTGTTGGCTGTGTGTGCGCCCGACGAAATTGAAGCAAACGATACAGTCGCGATGGAAAAACAAACGAAAATAGGAAAACTTTAGTGCAATTACCTCACGAATAGTTGATGTAAATTTGGGAATCTCTTTGGTGTTTCCCGGTGTCGACAAACACACGAGAGACTGAAGTGGAAGCGGTAGAAGATGAAAAAAGATCAAATGTTCATTACTTAGGGTAAATGCAGCGGTTGCGGTCGCTGTACCGTCTGTGGCCATTTTAGCTATAAATTGCAGTCGAATTGCAGTTTGCCTACATCGCGATGTTATTTCTTTGAAAATATTCATATGAATACATAGAATGATCAATTCTTCGTCAATGTAATTTGATTTTTCTCGAAGTTCTGCACTTTCCAACATGGTGACCAAAAGTGGACATAACTTTCACCCTACCAATGTCACATTCATTTTATCGTAGACGATAATGTCTCCAATGAAAAATTTTGCCTCATTGTATTATCACGTTAGTGCCCTTGTCCTCTAACAATCTCAAAGGCCCTTGACAGAGAACTCTCGTATGGAATTCCTAAGCGCGCCATATCACTTGGACTTTTAAATCGTTTCGATATGAATTGTAGATTCTTATAGCCGGGCAGACAGAAGGGGAATGATAAAACTCTTTGGAACACAGTTTGATGTTTCTCTTCGCTTTTGTTTCACTCTGTAGACTCGTTCGTGCGGAATTAATACGAACTCTGATCAGTGCACATATGTCGGCGTTCCCGGGATCCAACAACTCCAATGCACCGGATTCTCTGTCGATGTTGGGCACGAAATATGTGGTAGTAATCGCGAAGAGTGTAGAACCGCGTATATGCACGGTGAGAGAAACGCTCTCACGTGTTCAGGCTAACGCACGAGTGCACGCGTTCGTGTTGCTAGGCAAGGAATTAAATTATCGATTTCTGCATGCTCATCCCCCTAACTACCTCTTATCCTCCCTCATTCGGCATGTTATCGTTACTTCGACGCGTATAAGTGTTGCGGCTATAAAACGACACGACCGTTTCGATTTATAACTATACCACTCGCATTTACGCCTCGATCAACCGGCGTTCTATCATTGAATGAATCGCTTGCGCAACATTGTCTATCCAATCTAACGAACGCTCGAGAGCAGAAAAGTTTGAGCTTTGGTCCCCGTCTTATTTAATGGATCTCGAGAGCTTTTTTTTTTATTTTCTTTCGAAGAAAGGACGGCAGAGATGAGAAGTGACAGGAAATCGATTGTCAAGTAAGCTTAATTCAGAATCGGCAATGGGAATGAACCGTCCAGCGCGCGTACTGGAGTTTCCGAGAAAACTCCTCGGAGTTGCCAACTTTATTCGTTTCCTCTTCAGAGCCCCGAGGACCATTCGCAGGTTTCACGACCCAACACGGAGACGAGTAGCTGTTCGGGTGGATTCACGGTCGTTGAGCAAAAGAATGAAAAAAAAAAAAAAAAAAAAAAAAAAAAAAAATCACAAAGTAACCCATGACAGAGCGAGACGGACAGATCTTTCGCGAGAGGGAGGAAAGAATGATGAGAAAAGCAACGCGAAACTCATTTAGCGAATATTACTTTTCGGGGAAGTCGAAGAACGGTATTAGGCTCAACCTTTTTTTCGCATCTCATTCGCGAACGTATATAAACTCGACTGCTCCCCCCCCCCCCCCCACCGCTACGAGTCGCTGACTTGAAAATACACGGCGTAATTGTTATAATTTCTTTTCAAATTGTACTTCGAAGATACTGCTGATCGGTCCTCCATAAAAGTCAACTATACGCTGAGATACTATATACTGAAATTCGGAAATTAAAATTAGAAAATTAAAAAATGTCTGGATGCAGTAAATTCAGAGTAATTTTTAACATGGCATACAAGATACGAATGAGATATTGAATATTTGCTGTCGTTTACTTTATTTCATTGTGAATTAAATTATTATTATTATTATTTCTGTGAAAATAATGTGAAATCGATGGATCAATTGAATTATCGATGTAATAGAATTATTGCGCCTTCTTCAGAAGATAAAAGTACCAAAAGAATACCACTTCGGTATGGCTTTTGTGTATGGCTTCGGTATTGGCTTTGGATATTACATCGCGTCCTGATAGACACCGATTTCATTCGATAAATCTCTATATAAAATTGTTGACCCGTATCGCTCGGCTTTGTTGCTTTGCTGAATTCTTCGGAGTTAAAACAATGAGAATCGCATAAAAGAGCACAGCGCTCAGCATTTTTGCAGCGCAGCATTATTGAAATAACAAAAAGGAAAACAATTATCGGACAGTCGAATGTCGACGAAAGAATCTAAGAAAATGCCTCACATTGTACAGCTTTCTCTTTGAGAGTTATTTTCCGCTCTAATAAACTCCAAACGGAAGTGGAGCACATATACATTTCCGAAAGAGTGGGTGACTGGATGATTTTATTTGTTTTTTTTTTTTTCTCGAAAATGTTTCGCCGGCTTCGTAGAGTTGACTCGGGGATTACGAACACAGATTATAACTGGTTCTCGACTCCATACTGCAACTGGAGACATCTCGAGTGAACGTTAACGCGAAACGATTCGTAGCTCTTCCGAGTACGTGAACATGCGGGCAAAGCACTCCGAGCTATTTTGCGTTCACGCATCGGAGAACGATGCTGCATGTGCGCGAGCAACGCAATTTTACGGTCTGTCGGGAAGCGCCGGAGGACGTCGCTGACTCTGAAGCGATAACACCTACTTTTTACCTCCAAAAACACATTCTCTCTCTTCCACTCTCTCAAGTGTCGGGTCTGTCGTCGTTCTCGCTGGGCCGGCGCGCATGTTTTAGTAGGTACACCAGTGACCAGACCGCCACGGCGAACGAAATTAGAAAATAAAATGAAAGAAGCGGAAGAACGCGAGAAGAGAAGAGACGGGAAGAGAACAGAGGAGAAGAGAACATCAAGGGACGAGACGCAAAAGTTGCATCCCACCAGCGATAATTAACCTTCCTTCCAACATGATGATGTTTACGTTAAAGAAGCGCATGAAACGATGTGCGACTTGACAAATATTACAATGTCCCGAGTGTAATGTTGACACAACAGCGGTACGAATAATCCTATCTGAATAAAAGCGCTTTAAGAAAAAATGTTGAAATATCAAAGTCTCTTCTGTTGACGATTTACTCGCAAAAACTTTGAAATCATTTTAGAAAAATTAAAAATTCCCCACTGGAAAGAGAGCGTAATAAACAAATTCGATTAAAAAATTAAAAATTATTCTTCGCATATTATAGTTAGGAGATTTATTCGTGATTCGGTGTCGCCATTTTCCGACGGTAGTATGAGAATTATAATTTGTTATTTCATAAATTTTTGTTAATACGACTTTTTTATTATATTTCTGTTTCCAGTTGCAAAATTTTTTAATTTTTTTTTTTTTACCGATTTTTGAAAAATTTGCCATCGATCAAAGTATTGATGTGTAAAATTAGATAAATCATCGCATAATTTCTAATTTTTTCGTTCTACTCGCAGAAGTTACAAGTACCAAAAAAAAACCGTGACTTTTCGCAAAAGTCACGATAGCACCATTACAATACGAAAAATTCGTATCGGGACTGTAAAAAAAATTGTTTTTGTTCATCGCGCTTCCCTCGAATAATTCTTGAGCGTTGATGCCGCCAGTCCAATTAAATCTCGCGGTATACACGCCATAATACAATCACGATGATCGTAGGGATAACATTGCGAACCGCAACGCGGGGATGCTTAGCTTGCCAAGACGTCAGTTAAAGTTAACCAGATGTGAATAATACGAGCCGATAAGTTAGCACCTTGTATAGGCCCTGTTAAGTCTTCACGGAACTGTGGTGAGTCGTCTCAGGCGGGTTTGCGATGGTACTCGGGTTGATGCCGTTGCCGCTTGGTAGCCCAGGTAGAGAAGAAGAGCTTATATACTCGTTGTATAGATCGCGTCGTAAATTCAAAAAGCTATTAAGCCCCGCGAGCTGCAGTTTGCGCCGCGCTACGAAATGCAACAGCTATCGAGCAGTATGAGCTCCGCGAAAGAGATGGAAGAACGAAGAAGAACCGACACACAACGCCGCTTGTGCGTCGGATATATACCTGCCGAAGAGAACGATAAATTATTTCGCGCCCATAAATCCCAGCACTTTAATTATTCCCTGACTCATCAAGTTAATTGGGCCGCAATCCCCGAGACAGTGTTGCCCTCGTAAAGACAATAAACTTCTAATCGTATATTCCTCGTTCATCTCTCCTACTCTTTCACCCATTTCTCTTAACGTTCTGTGAGAGTTACCCATACATCCAATGTACTTCCGAGACTGCAAAGCCGAACGAGCTCATCGACCTCGTAAATAAAAAGCTGAGCTGTTCTCACGCGTCAATTGAGCCGTGCAAAATCAGTCAATATGATATCGAGAGTACTCGACAAAAAAGATAGATGGAAATCATACGCGCATTTCGAACCTCATCAATGGAATGGAAGCCTTCATTTCTTCAGTGGTCTCTCCGGACTCGTTGAATCGCTTAACAATTTTTTCTGTCCTGTATAATCGTTGAAATTACGTTTTTTTAACCCTCGATCCGAACACTCGAACACTCCATCTCTCTCGCTTTAAACGCTCAATCTGACGCGAATAAATAAAAAACGAATGTACGTCGCCGAGCTGCGGATGAGTCGTGAGGGACGAGACGAGAGATAGAGTCTATTAAAAGTCATCGTTATCACATTCGTATTATATCCTACGGACTGGAAAATCCGCAGCAAGGCTGGTTAAACGAGCGTAGGTACGAGCGATGCTCTGCTTCGTTCCACTACTAAAAAAAAAAAAAAAAAAAAAAAAAAACAACCCCAACGCTTCGGTGTTTTCACGATAGCGCGAGAGGGTTGGCAGACCAGGAGGCTTTCGCTCGTCGTTATCTTTCTCGCTTGTAGCTTGGCACACACCGCGTTGGTGGACGGGTCGTGTTACTGCCGACGCGAAAAATTGCTACAACGCTGAAGAGGGACCAACGGCAGTTCGCTCCGGTGGTTGCTGCTAGCCTCCTGGCGGCGGCAGAGCCCCCGCGTTACCGCACATACTATACGGCCAATTTACTTTGCCAACTAAACGGCCCACACCCACCCCCTCCCTCTCTCCCCCGCGTGTACCACCCGGCCGTACAGCGGTTGGACACGTATCAAAAGCGGACGGTGCGACCTTCGCCCGGCCCTCGGGGCAGCAGCGGAGGAATGCGAGGAATAAAAGAGACGAGATATAACCTTCGAAATATGTTGAGCGCCGCTCGGCCCGTCGGATCTTATATATCCCCATCACCGGGGAAAGACATAGTCTCGACGAGAGCGTTTCTTTTGTATTCCCCACCCCCTTCACCCCCCTTCGGACTATGAAAAGATATCTCTGTCTTTTTCCTCTCTCGCGAAATGTTCGAAGAAAGAGAATTAAGCGACGGGTGGGACCCGGGCGATAAATATCGGAAACAGATTCGAAGAAGTCTCCGGCTACGATGGGGTATATAGAGAGATCGCGGAGAGGCTCCGTAGGGCTTAAAAAATTTCGCGGATAGACTCTCTAGACACGGTACTCCAAGGACGTGTCGTTCGAACGACGTTGACTTGATGGGGCGCTGGGGGGACGGAGGAGAATAGCTAGAATATAGCAAACTCCCTCTCGGATCGTATTAAACCCGAGACGAATCGAACAGAAACACGCGCAGGTGTTCGAATGGCACATTCACGACGCGAAACAAGGCCAGGACCTCTCTTCCGTGCCGGAGTAACCGAGCGCTCGATCAATTATAAATGGCAAAAGAATCTCTATCTTTTTTTTTTTTTTTTTTTTTTTAAGGGTCGTAAAATTTGTTATGCTTTTCGAGGGTGTATTCCGGAGATGAGTGAAGTTTCGGCGAACGAAACTACGGAGATAGCCGGGTATGACTTAATGGAGAATCGTTTAACGAGGAATATAAAAAAATTATGAAAGTGTCACGAGAGCCTCTCTCTTGCTCTGTGCGGGGTGTAGTGTGTCGCGCGGGGGCCATTCATCGGTCGGTGAGGGTCGGTAAACCGCGTTGCTCTCGGGAGACCATAACGTATTTTCCTCTGTACACATAGCCACTCTCGGTGCGGCTCGGTTCGTACGCTTTATATATATAACTCTATATTCCCCGGGACTGTACATTCGCAGGGGAGCCGAAAAATACTGTCCCGCATGTGGCAATAACGTCAATCACCGGTACCGCACAGTCCATCATTTCTACCAATAGCTATTCCCGTTGGTGTACCTATGTGCCATCACCAAAGACATTCTTCGTTCTATTATCGATTTTATCATCATTTCATATCCATAGAAATTTGATCGAGGGCAGTTTGATGGAAGCTCCGAATTCGTTCGCGTTGTTATAGGCCCCGAGATTTGGAGAAAGAAAAATATTCGTTTCATCGAACGAACTCACGTCAGTATAGACGTACGTCGATCATCCTCACATTCTGATCAAGTTAGAAAAAATCTCAACCGCTAATTGACTTTGCGTCGATTTTCATTAATACCGTTTTTTTGTTTTGCTTTTCTGTCGAAAAAAAATATTCGCGTTGAGAAAAATCGGTAAATATAAAAGGATCGATTTTTGCGCATTATATGCATATCCAACACGGGGACGGATCGTGGAAAAAAACTATGGGCTATTCATGAAAAACATCGATCGTGTCGGACACAACACAAAAAAAAAAAAAATAGATGAAAAAGAAAAAAGACCTTATTCGTTATCATCAACGTGTCGCTTGAATTTATTGCGGAAAAACGAAAAATTGTTTGGTCTGTCCATTCAGCTCGAGCCAAAACCATTGATATTTATTTAGGCGACAATATTTCTCGAGACTATTTGAATCGATGGAAAAAAATTTGAACCGACATAGTATCATTTTTTTTTTTAAACAAAAAAAATTTGATGAAAAATAATAATTTTTTTTATCATTTTTGAAAATAATAATCATAATTTCGTTATTATTCTTTCAAATATAAAAATTAACATAATACTGTTTGGTTATTAAATAGTATTAATGGTATAAAAATACTCTTAAAATTCGTTTACCAATAAAGAAATAATATTGCTTCTAATTACTTACAAGCGAAATATCGTCTGCCCCACTTCAGCATCACGAGGCTAAAAAACGGCGGTGTCAAAGAGAAAATAAAATTCTATCGTGGCAAAGGCGGTTGGTCGGGAGTTCGATGGGACACACACAGAAGCATAGGATGCGCACAGCAGGTTTTACAGTTTCCACGGTCCAGCGGCGATGTCCAACAAGCCAGAGGCCGTTCGGGACGATTCAACAGACCGCTATGGCTAGATCCTGCGCCGGGGTTCTTCCTGCGCTCGGAGTGAGATGAGAGATGCTTCGTTGTAACACAGCCGGTGCGAGGCGGTCGAGGCGTCTGAACGTCCGGTTGCGCCGAATCAAACCTCGCGCGTTATATACCCTTCGCTCGAGCGCTCTCGCATCCCACCCGCCGGCTATGTATTAAGGGCGAGTGTGAACGACGTGAAATGAATTCCTATGCAAAGTGGAGTGCGCGAGAGAGGCTGCCGCTTCTGCTGTTTTCTGTATCACAGAGAAGATATAGGGTAGAAGAGGCTTCGATCTTCCATCTCTTTCGTTTAGCTGACCGCTGGTCTCATTAATGGACCTCGTTTGTTTTGCACCGCCGCGAGGGCACGCCCTCCTTCACGCACGTCATTATTGTTCCTCTATCCGTACTATCTCTCTTCTCCCTACTTTTTCATCTCGTGCTCCTCATCCCGTTGTGTTTAAGTCCTGACGGTGTGTAAGTATATTCCTTACCCCTCTTTACCCTTCCGAGTCCTTGTTTGGCCCTCAGCCTCGTTCACATCTTTCGATCTACCGATGATGAAGCGGCACTCTTTACTTCTGGCTCGCTGACTGGATGGCCTGCGTGGCCCCGGCTCTCTCTCTCATCGTCCTCGAAACTCTTGGTGTCTACCCGTAGAGAGCCCAACGGCATAAGTATCTCCCGTTCCCCGTTCATTCGCGAAGCCCCGCATACATATTCATGGCGTCATTACCGCCCCATGATCCATGGCAGTGCTAAACGTTTCTGCCGCTACGCGATCTCGCTTCTTCTCTCCCGTGCGCCGCCGCACGGCTCACGCTGTTTTCCCTTTCGTGTCTGAGTTTCGCGCTCCTTGTTGGCTGATTATACCAGCACTCTTTCTCTTCCTACCCCTATCCATTCGGCACGACTACTCACACAACCCCACTCGGCTCTGCGAGTTCCACAACCGTTAACGCGTCTCCCCGCCCCACACTCCACACCAATCGGTTCTCTTGTTGTTTCGTATATCTTTTCTTTCTTCTCGACTCCTGAAACGCATGCGCAACCTACTGTTGTTTTCTTTTTGTTGTTTTTCGCCCAATTTATCTTTCAAAATCGTGGTTTCCTGGTATTAAAAAAAAATTGTCAGACTCGCGACGAAGAGAAGCCATATTACGGCAAAGTAGAGTTGTCGATAGGATGAGACCGGATGACAAATTGGCCGATATCCTCGGCAGGACCAGTACGTACAGCAAACCCAAGATTCTTCGAACAAGTTTTCCCGAGGGTGATAACGACGCGAACACGGTAAGTACCCCTTTCGCCGAGACGCAAGCCTCTCCCCGACGCGATCCTCCGTGATTCGAGACCTCGAAGAAGTATCGAGATCTTTAAGGCGGTTTGGGATTGTCGCAACTTTGCTACTAAGATATAAGTTTACCAACGATACGAAGGAGTCTCAGAACTGCGCTCAGGATTAATCATCGAAATGATAAGATTATAAAAGCCGCGAGCGGCACAAACCAACGAGAAAGGAGAATCGATCGGAATTACACGGAGAGAAGTAATAGCGATTTCGATAGGCTTCATTATAGTTTTTTTTCTTCTGTTTCCGTAAAATCCGATAAACGTCTCGAATAACAGATTGCGAAAAATCGCGGTTACGTATTTTGAATATATTTATACGCGATCGAATATTAGTTTCATTTATTTCGAAGCGATTATTTCGTGGCTTTTCGTACGATTCGTTGCAATCATTCATAGCGCGGTATTACGACGTTGTCGCGGAAGCCCCGGGGGCATTGTTAACTTTCGTTGAAATATCGTTCGTTCAATTGCCCTCTTGAACCTAATTAATTTAATTAGTCGACAATGGCATCTGTTTGTCTGATGCACACCGGTATGCCATATCATTAGGCAAATAATAATAGTAACGATAACCGGTATTGTTGGGTATTGCGCAACTGGTATTTATCGGAATCCATGAAATGTTCATTTACTCATTACTATGCGAAGCTTAAATCTTTTTTTAACGCGCATTATTATTTTATAAAAAATATAATATAAATATTTATTATTATTGTTATTGTTATTATTATTATTATACTCTTATATATTTTATAAATGTACGAACTAACGAGACCCGAGACCAATAAATGTCTATTAATACTCACTACAGACTTATTACTTCACTTTTCCTTTAAAAATAATTACTGTATTATGACCCTTTTGGAGTCTAAAATTTTTTAATTTTTGTGAAATTATTTTTTTCCCTTCCATGCCAAAGCCAAGCTTCACGAGCTCGCATTACCCTCCGAATTATGTTGCTCGTCTCCCTTCGCCTCAAAATGTACGTGAAACCGACAAGATTTTAGGGGAGGCGGGTGAAATATAATCCACAAAGAGTCTCTTTCAATCCGCAAGTAAAAAAAAAATAATAATAATGCAACAAATGTATTTTCCACTGCCAATAACGTAAATGGATTTCACTTTCCCTTATTATACTGATAGGTTGTGCGCGCGGTTTGGCGGTACCGGCGAGACGAAATCGAGAAAAGTTGCGTAAGGGACGGTAAGCTGTGTAGAGGGGGAGGGGAGGGGGAGGCGGGAGAAGCTACGGTAGCACAGAGCAACACAGTAAGCGAAAGCTGAGAGTCAGCCGTTCCGTGCAGGAGGCACTTAGCGTAGAGTACAATGTCGGTACGCTTGACATTCGACACTGGAATCGAGGCTTATCGGGGGAAACTCCGTCTCTCGCAGAGAGATAGATACATAGACGAGAGAGACTGGGAAGCAGAGAGAGAGAGCCAGGTTACTGGTTATTTTTAGCAGAAACCCGATGCCATAAGTCATGGAGGGGTTGGTAGGATATGGTTGCTGGCTGGCGTTTGTTACCGCAGGGGTGCTGTAGCTTATTTTCGAGAGTCCCCGACGTTGCACCCTCGCTTCGCTCAACTCTCCGCGTACACACACCCATACGCACCCCCACGACAACACACAACTTCGTTGCGGCTGTATATTCTTATTCGCAGTGTACTACAACGAACGGTTATTCTCCATGCATTATTCAACCACTCGCTCGCACTCTCGATGTAACAGTTAATTCGGGATACTCGAAATAATTTCATACATTTCACAGGGATGAATTGTATCAGATGGAACGAGAGGGAGAGAGCGGAACGTGAGTGAAAAGCTGCCGTGAATTAAAAAAAAAAAAAAAAAAAAAAAAAAAAAAAGCTCTGCGTGTTCCGATGGCTGTCTGTAAAGCAAAAAAAAAGTATTTCCGAGTGTCAGTAGTCGCCGCCCTTTTCCCACGAGAGTTGTACGAGAAATGCGTGTCAGCCGGGGTGACGGCAGAAATGTGAAGGTTTTTATACTTTTAGTATATCCGTCATTCAAATAACATCGGGGCCATCGCCGAGCGTTTGTAACAATGTGATGGTTGCAGGTGAAGTCCATTGTTCGAAATACAGTTGAAGTCACTGTCAAAAAAGTGACACGCACACGACTGCCTTGCGGGTTTCTTCACCTTTATTCCCGTGCAACATAATGTGTCTCGCGAGGAAAGTTGTACGATGCCGAGACGAATATCCCATTCTCTCGTAAATTTGGTACATAAATCTCTTGAGCCCCTTAATGTCCTCATAAAGATAATCAGGGCGAGGAGGGGGGAGCGGCCCAATCGTTGATCCGTTTAGCGATACTAACGCGAATGAAAAGGTACGACTACGCGAACAAGAGGAAGAAGATGACGAGGAACAAGAGCAGAAAAGAAGGGTACCTACTGAGGCACTACTTGGAAGGTTAAAGGAAGGTGGAAGAAAAAAGAAAAAAAAAAAAAAAACGAAGTAAGAAAGTGAAGAAACGTAGGAGGTACGGGTCGTCGGCGCGCGGGACCTTAACTCGCTGACACTGTCGCATCTCGAAGGATTCTACGCGACGAGGGTCCCGAGCGTCTCGAGATTATCTCTTCCTTTCGATTTCTTTAAAAGCCGTTGGACGAGGGACCGCCGTAGCCGTCGTCGCTGGCTTCTCCTGACTCTCACTGGATGCTTTGCTCGCACGATGCCCAGGTAACCCAAGAGAGAATTTCGATGCCGGAGGCTGTGTTGCAACACTTTTTTCGGCGAGAATACGATAGGAGGAAAAAGGAGCGACGAAGGAAAGAAAGGAAAAAAACAAAAAAATAAAAAATAAAGAAATTTCGTTCGAAAAAAGAGTTTTAGAGGACAAAACCCCGAGATTCCCTATTATTGACTATATATAGAGCGGCGGTCCATACGGGCCGTGGGCACGCTTAACCGTAGAGCCCAACGATACAACAAAGTAAAAGACCCTTTAGCGGAAGAATGCAAGAGATAAAAATCGTGCAACCCCTGCATCCAACGAACCCTCCTCCTACCCTTTATGTCTACCGATCTAAGCGAAGGGTTGACACACGAAGGCAGAGAGAGAGAGCCACGTACGTATCGTAGCGTATACCTAGACGGGCTATGGTTACGGGACATGTATGCTATCCCGTTTCGGCGTTATAACTATACTTAGTCTCGCTATACAACTACCAAAACTACTCCGTGTACTACCAGCACGATCCTACCGTATAAGAAACTTCTGTGGCTTTAGGGGTCCACGGGAATGTGTGCGCGCGAATCTTTGCGCGTGTGTATTGGTCCTTCTTGCTAATCCGTGAGACACCCCCAGACCCCGATAGCCCGGAGTCTCTACTCCAGCCGACAAACTATACGCAGGCAGACATTTATATATATGTGTGGTCCATACATACGGGCGAAAGTTCGGCTACCTTTTGCTGACGTTGCTATCTTGACATCTCTCTCAGTCACTCGAGACTCTTGGATTCATTCTTCTTTCTCTTCTCTCGCAGTAATCTTTTGCTCTCGCTCTTCGGTACAAAACTCGTTCTATTAATCTCCCTCTATCTATATATTTCTTCTTCGATATGAGGCTTCAGCCGGGGCTGTCGGCGAGGCCGTGGCGATATACACCGAGAGACAGTTCATTAACTGGCTTCGAAGCTTTTTCTGACGTGCCTCATCCCGCGATACAGGTAACCGTCGATCGGAAGAGAGTAAGAAGAATTTGACCTCCCGCTGATCAACTACCTATTAAAGATCGCTCTACGCTGATGCGGTCCTAAGCTTTTGTTGGACATTTTTTTTTTTTTTTTTTTTTCGTTCTGTGTGTCGGATGTATTAATCACAATCAAGCGCAGCATAACAAAATTCGTGACAATCGTATTTCGTTTGGAGAACATTTTCACTTCTGGATAACGTAATCCTCGATGTTAGATTAGTACGAAACGATTTGTTTGGTTGTTCGAATGAAATTTGTTTGAATCGAATAACGTATTGGAAACTATGGACCATTAATAAAGTCAAGAAATTCGTATTTTGCGCCCAGAAGTACCGAAAATGTTATGAAATTTCATGGACCCTCGTTGTTAGACACCGCAATCTGATAACTTCGCGTCAAAATCGTTTGACAAGTCAAGTGATCAATATCGTAGATTAAATTTTTTTTTTAATCCTCATGGCCCTTTGCCTATGTTTTTGAGTCTTTTTTTTAGTATTTTGTCGGGGATATCAGTCGGCAAATAGCCGCGTAGCATAAATTTGAATTAAAGAAATCGGTTTTACGTATCGAGGTACACGCGTAAAAAATTGCGAGCAGAAACTACAATCGGCATGTTGTGTTCGAGCCGAAAGGGTGCCCCTTTACATTTACTATTCTTTACCATTTATACCATATATATGTATATATGTTATAAAGCTGTTAAAACGCATTCCTATACGGCATTGTGTCCGGGAACTACAGCGAACAGGGTGCCGCCACTGTCAACTAGAATAGTCACGGTCCTCTCTTTCTCTCCCTAAAACTCGATCTCTCTCTCATCCGGACAATACTTTAACGTTTAATACGGTTCCACCGTAGGGTAGACGAGGGTTGGTTCCATTTGGGATGACGGTCCCGCCATTGTGGTAACGCGGGAATCGCCGCACAGAAAAGGGGGACGGCAAAGTGGTGTACCCGACGTATACTATATAGAACGATAAGGGTAACGCACGAACCCGCGCAATGCCGAACGTATGAATCGCTCGAATTTGCTTTTAGGCGTTGCAAAGTACCTTTTAGTAGTGAAAAATAGAATAAAACCCGACGTACACGACCCTCCAAAGTTGTGTGTCGGTCTGTCCCGCTTAACAAGTCGTTGTTCTCCCCGCTGTGTAATATGCGCCCCCCATCCCCATTCCAAGTAATGGAGTTGTCTCGATTAATCAGCGGATATGCGAAGAGTCAAGTGTTTCGCGATCTTTTCTCCACGGCCATCGCTGCATTAACTTTTTCTCTTTAAAGTCGATTTGTTAGAAGAGAACATTGATGGAGTCTTTTGGTCATCGACTCTCGAAGTCGTTTAATATTGCAATTATTATTTTATTTTTTTTTTTTGGGTTCCGAACGATTTTAAATCGTTTTTACGCGAGGATTTAAACGCTTCGCTGGGAGGAAGATATTGCTCTCGAGGTTTTGGCAGGCAAGAAGATGAGAGGATAGATCCCGAGGGCAGACGATGGTAGGCGAACTTGAGAGCGGCGTTAGCCCAGCATGCAGATATACTGTACGGTATACGACTCGGGAGCTAATTAGCGCCGACTGGGACATATTATTTGCTCGGAGTTATGGACAGGCCTTCCCAATGCGATCAATTATACAAGTCAAGCCGAACGACGAGGTATAGTTGCGCGAGTCTTTGAATGTATTCGCGTGTTCGCGTGTGTGAGTATAGATGCGGCGCGAGAGCAAGCGAATGAGAGGAGAAGCCTTGTTCCGGACGTCGACGTAGAGAACGGAGAGATTCTGTGCGCCGTAGTGGACGCGGCTTATCCCAAGCGGACCATCACCGAAGCCGCTAAGCAATTAACCAGTCTTATTAATAGGTACGCGCGGGTGAACACACTGTTGCAACTATACGCGCCGTGTTATACCCGTGACAGATACGTCTCAGGGGCAATTATCAACCCTGTATGGCATCACTCGGTCAGGTCGAAAGGTAAGAAAAAATAAAAAAAATAAAAAAATAAGAAATCTCCATACGGCAATCCGCGTGTCCGTCGATTAATGTGAAACATCGTTGCAAGTTAATTTGCATAAAATACATTGTAAGCTATTTACATTTCGCATATTCATAAGTATGATAGGTATGATATACGTTGAATGAAATAAAAGGATTCTTTCTTTTTTCTTCGTATTGTCCCATTCTTTAGTTACAATGAATTAATCTCGACCGTGGAACTAATTACATTGGCCTGTGGTGCTCGGGAACGAGTCGACAAGTCGCGTAAAGTATAAGGGTCGAAATAGTATATAACTATAGTTGCGTACACAACAGAGAGGAGGACCTCTCGGTCTTTCACGCTCATTCGATTATAACGAGGCAGCTGCACCGGAGAGCCTCGTGACTCTTCTCCCTCTCTCACGGTGTATATTCAGTATTGTATGAGAGTTGAAATTATGAAAAATTTTGCGGTAGCTGAGAGAAGTAGAGTAGAGGACGAGTGTCCGGTAGGGAAAGAGTATACGTCGAGACCGAAACTGTACGAAAGGAAAGAAAAAGAAAAAAAAAAAAATGGTAGACGAAATAATTTAAGCTCATGGAATAAATGGCAGCACATCCGTGCGGTTCTTACTCTCTGTCCCTGGAAAATACGGTAATCTCATGCATGCACGCGTGTTACTATGTACCACATCAAGGTACGAGGGCCGACTCCCCCGTCTGCTTTATTAACTCTTCATACGGCGTAGCTGACTGAAACTCCTGTTTCTCTTCCAACTACTCTATCCTCGTACTCAAAAAAATACCGTCCGCTTCGAGATTGAACTTGCAGACGACAGCAAAAATTCTCAAATTCACGTGCCAAATACGGTCTTAAAGGGCCGAATTTTTTTTTTTTTTTCTTAATGAAAAAAATATAAAAATTTCAGACGGAAAAGGAGTGTAATTTTCAAAAAAATGTACTAATAAAAAAGAGTGAAATTACAAATAATTATTCGTACACCAGAATCTGAAAATTCTTTCATCATTAAGTGCTGAAATCTCCGCAGTACATTATTTGAATAATCGTCCATCCATTTCACGATTTTTTGTGTGAATAAAAAATTTCTTTATTCTACTATCTTTCCATTCGAGAATTTTTTAATTACTGTAAAATAACTTTGATATCTTTTTTAAATTAATTAATTAAAAATGCGTTTTGAATATTTTAATTTTCGTCAAGGAGTACAATAAAAAAAGCTAACAGTTTCAATTATCACATAAAAATATCCGCATCGCTATAATTTTAAAAGGCATTAATTCCATACGGTTTAATTATAATGATCGCACCATCCATTGTTTCTCCGAGAGTAAACGAACAATGAATCGTTGCTTCGAATGTTCGCACAAAGATAACGCAGATTACGCGGAGAAAACGCGAATTGCGTTTCGGAGATAATCTTCACAATGATAATTCGACGAAAAAGAAATAAAGCAAAACGATACCAAGTAGGATATCTCGTGCCGCATTCCCAACGTATACGTCCGGAATTTTTCCCACTACCCGTATATTTCGCGACCCTCAGCGGTTTTCAGAATGTATTTCACCGTGTAGAATAACCGAACAATCCTAACCTTCTTACACCTATCCTGCTGAGGTGCACAATCCACCTTTGCACACGTTATTTCCGGTTAGTTCGGTCCTTTCGTGTCTCGCGTTCCGTTGTAATAAAAATGTTAATGAGGAGACTGAGGGTTGTTTCCTCATTTTTTTCCCTCTTTCTCTTTTTTCGACTCGCCGAAAGAAACGGGTGGGTGATGCGGCAGAGGAAGAACCCTCGTTCGCGTTCGCAATCCCTTTATCCCGGAGTCATTCGTGTACCAGCATCTCGCTGCTCTGGATAGCGTAGTATATAGCTACGAGGTCTCTGCCGCGATGAGCGTAGGGATAGAGGAACGTTGGTCGTAGCTGCGGCTTACGGGGTAATTATTTTTTCCACTGGACCGTAGCGCGTGGCTGAAGGGGGTTGGGCGATACATGCAGCCGAATGCCGAAGGGGGCACAGGAAAGCGCGATGGACCCGGGGAATGGCTTTGCCGCTGCTGCTACTACTACAATCTAACGAAACCCAACGAGGATCGTTCGTTCGGACCTTCAACACTCTGTGCTCTGCCCCACAGTAAGCGTGAAGCAGGGCTCCACCAAGGGTTAGAAGCCCTGTAGCGAAAGCGGCAAACTCTTATGCACACACATGTTTCCTAGAAGAGCTTGCGGCTGGATAAAGTGGTGAAAGCAAAGTGGGGAACTTGAAAGAAACGTTAATTACTACATTACTGGTTGGCCAACCATATAATGTACTCTTCTCTCGTACCACACGGACTACCACCCGTTATACTCAACCTTTCTCTTTCCGTTACTGCTGAGTTTGCTTCTCCCCTACGCACACCGCGGGATGCGGGATCTCTCTGTGTTACTCCGACGCCTAGCAGCGTAACAATATCCGGGCGATGTGTGCGCAATGCTTCTCGGTTCTCGCAATTCTACGCTCGAAAACGAGAAATACGCTCTTCTTCCCTTTTTTTTTGTGTCTGTATGAGAAAAACGCAGCGGCCGGAGGGAGGAAAATGTACGCGATTAAACAATACGAGTGGGAGACGCTTAATGAAGCCACGAAATTGAATAAATTGCATTATTGTCGGTAGAACGAGCAGATCGGTTGAGCAGGAAGCCGCGAAAGTAGAGAATGCGAGGCTCACGATGAGCGAATGAGAGAGAATAGACGAAAAAAAAAAAAAAAATACGTTGGTGAGCGAAGAGGCGAAGGAGACAAAGGGAACATCGGAGGTACGAGAGCGAGTCGAGTGCGGACGAGAAAAATGTGTAGAAAGAAAGGAATAAAACGTGTATGCAGTGAAATAGAGAGGGTTAGATATGCGCACGAGATATACAAACGGACGGGAGTCGAAGGATACAAAGGCGATCCCATACAGTTCGGGGGATGTTTGACATAGCAACGGAGCTACGAGATGAAATATAAAGGAAGCTGCTTCCTGGACCGCGGACGAGGACAACTACGCTTCCTTGTGGTCGTTCGACTTGAGACCCAATAAGAAAAATCCCGAAGGGGAAGAAATAGAGGTGATCTGAAGGGGCTTCCTAGGATAGAGCTTCGGCGCCATGAGACACGCTTCTTCGCTCATCTCCGCAGAAGCCCACATAGTCTCGGCAATGTCTGAGAGAAAATTAGAATAGCCGCCCCACCCTATTCGCGTCGCGCATTCTTATCTGTCGGAGAATGTCTAATTAGTCTTTGTTCTTCGTAGAAGTCGGTAAAATTCACATTAAAAAAACGAACGGAAAGATGGAGAGCGCAGGTACTCGATATAGATTCGTCGAGGATAAGCGACGTGTTCTCGAAATGGTCCGGACGTCGATTAAAAGAGATTGGAAGGTATATAAGCTCGTTAATACGAGATACCGCGTCGTTATAACGAACGAACGAATTTTCGTCTTTCAGGAAGTACGATGTTTGCTCCAAACGCTTATCGTCGTAATTAACGACTAACATTAGGCTTAATAGGCATTGAGGAGATAGTCGGATTCGTCGGTGGGGGCATAACGATAAGTAGATATACAGAGCGTGTGGTACAGCGTGATGACGCGATTAGAATCGTATGCGGTGAGCATCGAACCGGTTCCCGGTATCCCGACAGTATAGTGTTAAATCGGATTATCCGATACATACATCACGTTCGACACACCCGGAGCCTATAGTATACGATTCAAGATGTATATGAACGCCAAGAGAAAAAAAAAATAACAGTTTGCCTCATTCGGAAGCCATTTGGAGCATTAAAATCGTATTTTCTTCTGATAGTAAACATTTTTTTTTTTTTTTTTTTTTTTTTTTTTTTTTCGGGTGTCCCGATTTGTATTTGATAATTCCCGGCGATCTGTATAAACTTCGTATCGGTAGTCGAGGGACGGTATGTATAAAATTGATTTTTCGAGTTATATTATTTACTTTGGCGAAAACTTTTGTCGCGACGATTAAATACAAATCTACGAGTACCGGGGCGACTTCCCTCGTTTTTATTGTCAAACTTTTGGCGTTCGATCTTTCTCCGTCTCCCTTCTCACGAGCAATATACCACGCGCGCTCGTGATACAACAAAGTTTGCAACAAGTTTGCGTCGTGTATCGCAGAGCAAAGAAACGATTATTGTAACAAGTTTATTATACGACAATAAGATACCGATATTGTAACAAATATAACGACCGTCGGGAAATAAACTTTGTGCGGAACTGTTTACTCTCAGTCCTATTACCGTGGTTACGGGAAATAATAATAATAATAACAATAATGAAACGTATAAATGGACGGTTAATGGACAATGAACTCGCCATTAGCGCGTAATGCGAGCGTACAATTTGTCATACGAATCCCGGCAGTCGGTGTGACGATGGGCTGACGAGGGGAATAGCGGGGTGGAAAAGAGCGCAGGCGAGCCACCGTCGGAGAGGCGCGGCTTTCAGAACTTTTTGCTTTTGTATATACATACTACATGCATATTCCTTGGCATAGCACCGGCGTGGCATATTGCGGGAGCTGACGAGTATTTATGGTACTTGGAGCATTATTTGTGCCGAGAAGGGTCCGTTATAGGGACGTCGAGTGCATCGCTAATATTGGCACACTACTACCGCTATGCCGATGCTGCTGCTAGTGCTGCTACTACTGCCAGTGCTTCGCTGAGCACAATTGGAGCATTGTGTAAGTACGGACTGCAGCCTCATCAATTACGCGTTCAATTAGTAGAGACTCGAGACTCCAGGAGGCACGTCTACCACGTTATGTTCAAACCTCTCCTACTTGCTACCAATGTGTGTTTCGCGCGGATACATATATTTTTTTTTTATTTTTGTAAAACCCTCTCCACGTAGACGATCAGTTATTCCAATCAACCATTTTCTCATTGAGCGCCGCTTCTGCCAAAGGCTCAAAAGAAAATAAGAAAAAAAATGGAGGACGAGTGGCAATAAAGATAGATTAATACTTTTACTCGATCAAGATCTTGGGAAACTGATCCGTTAAATTTCAACTAATCGCCGCTTAAACTTCGCGATTAACATTTTTTTATTTCAACGACCAAATCAATATTTTTTAAATTTATTATTATTTCATTTTATTTATTTTTTTTTCTTTTGTGTCTATCATTCCAAAGACCGCAATGTTCGTAATAATATATTTTTTTTGTATTTTATCAAAAGATCGCGAAGTTTAAGCGGCGATTTGTTGAAATTTAACGGAGCAGTTTTTCGAGATTTTGAACGAGTAAAAGTATTGGTATATCTTTATTACCTCGTGTCCGCAAAGTTTCATTTAAATTTTTTCTTCATTTTTCGTCGTAGAAAGCTTTGAACTTTCGCGAAGTAGCGAAGAACCGTTTTTCAATTTGATCCCTGACGGAGAATATTAACTTGGGGTTACGCTGGGGGGAGGGGGGAGGGAGAGATGCGGGTAACAATAGCTTTTCGGTCTCAGGGCAGCGGCACCCAATGACTGACTGATCAAACATTCCCCCGGGCTTGATTGGCGTCAAGGGTGTTTCCGAGTTTCCCTTGAGCAATATTCGCGATATCGAACGCCTGGTGACGGAGTCGAGAGCGTTCTCTCTCGCTTACTCTCGCGTTTCTCGTCAAATATAATATACGCTATCGAGCAGCGAGGAAACGAGAGAACGCCTTGGTGTGGAGGTGAAGAGCCGCGACCGAAATTCCGCGGATCTTCGTCTCTTTATTTCGCGACGGGGTAATACGAGCGCAAGAAACGCGGAGCGTGCAAACGTGGGGGGCAAAGGCGAACGAACTCATAGGGAGGATCTCGTATCACAGCCAGCAGTGATGCTGGAAGATTGTGAGTTTGTTGATTTCGGATAAACTAAAAAACAATGGGATAAAAAAAAAAGAAGCGTAACGAGGAAACGACAAAGACGATTCGAAGGCGCATCGAAGAATAATGGTTTCACGGAAAATTTCAACGTTATTTAGACCTTCGGGGCGTTTCATGGAATTCTACACACTCGATGTTGTTGTTTTGTTTTGTTTTTTTTTTACCATCGAGCGAAAGCAATATTTCATTTCAACGGAAGTTGCGTTACTGCAACAGGCTGCCGTCGTCGGGGCATCGCAATTTATAAATCTCTCGATCTCTGTCCTCTCTCACTCTCTCAATTCGCGGAGTGTGTCGAACGCTCCAAGCGAGATTGATATCCTCCGAGGATCACGATGACAATGGGGAGGCGTTCACGATACAATCTTGAAGCACGATTCTTTCGCGTCGATGAATCTACAACTGCGAATCGTTTCACGAGCTTCTGCCGCGCTGTAAATATTCCGCGGTATAAAATAGAAAAGTGTTGGGATACATTTTTTTTTTTTTTTTTTTTTTTTTTTTTACGAAGTTTGTTGCGGATTGAAACGAAAATATTGCTCGTTTACTTTTTTTTTCATCTCGTACCTCGATTGTTATTTTTACTTTCTCATCCCATGCGCAGTATTGTAATGGCGAGAAAAAAACGCGCCAAATTTATAGACTAAATAACTTTTTTCAACATCACAGAATAAAAAAAAAACCTCAAAAAACATTTTCAAAATCTTACATTTAATGGATTTTTTTTTGTTCGATTTTTATATCCCGATATGAAAATAAATTAAGAGTAAAATTTCACATTACGCAATAAGATTACAAACGAAAATTAAGGATTTAATTTAGTTAAATTGCAGTCAAGCGATAGATGTATAAGACAATAAATAAGAAAGTGTAGAAACTATGCGCCTCATAAAAAAACTTTTTAAACTTTGAGTTAAAGTTTTGAAAACGTTTTTTTTTTTTAACAGGTCGATGAAAATCGTGAAAAAAAAATATCAAAGGGCACTAAAAAAATATTCTAAGACGACTATTATTTTCTACTTGCTTAATTTCCGGCGCATTGGAAGTTCCTCATGGATAATGTTTTTAAATCATTTTTTTCTCAACATTTTTCTTGAAATTGATTTTTTCTCAAAATTTTTCTTAAAATTGATTTTTTCTCAAAAAATATATTATAATGATTTTTAGAAAAATGTTAAGCAAAATAAATTCACATCGATGAATGAGACTGCAGTTCGACAAAATCCGTTGATATTAGCAATTATCGGTGAAACTAACATACGAAACATATGGAGAGAAAGATCGTGGCTAGCATAAGCACCGGCTTGCCGGCGTCCACGTTCACCATTCGAAATTTATTGTCCGCGAAAATACGTAGGTAACACTACGTGTACGTTGGTTACCGCTGCTCGGGGAGGGGTCACTGACGCGAAAGATTAACGTTAATGCGTCCCTCGCACACCCCATTCCCTGCTAAACTCGCTCCTACTGCTATGATTATTTAGCGACCACGCGCATTGTTGAAATTCCATTATTTGTTCAACACCCTTCTCAAAGATTACTCGAGCGCGACAAATTGAGAACAGCTCGCATTATTATTCTCCCTCGTGTACGTAAATTCGTATAGATAACCATATATATGTATAATTATCCCGATAAGAAAAAAAAAAAAAAAAAAAATGGCGTCTATAAAAACCGCTCAATTTTTTTTTTCTCGTATTTATTATTATTAAATAAATTTATAAATAAATTTCGTAAATTTATTATTATTATTATGTTTTTTTTTAATATCGAATAAACTTCGTCTAAAAATTCAGTCAACGCTCCGTTTTGTTTTGTTTCTCGTGCTTCGAATCGCCCCCCCCCCCCCTCCGCCCTCGTTGGATCATTATATTCCGTCGGTTGAACTTGCCACCCGTGTTCGTGCCTAGCAGCGTGTTCGCATACAGTTGGCATAGTCGGGAGGCACCCCTCGGTAATCAACCAAACACTCGCCGGTTATCAGCAGTGGTCCCTAGTTGTCCGGTGCAATTATGTCGCGAGTCTGTAATGCGTTTTATGTGTATGCGGCTATAACTCCTCGCCCCTGTGATCACGGCACCGGTACCGGTCTCTGTCCCTTTTCCCCTCTATCGCCAACATCGCGTACGTTGGCCGAGGGACGCACGGAACCGGGGCTATGCCTGTGTGCGGTCGTTCGTATATTCTTGTTGGTCCGCTATATCTCACACAAGCGCCATAGCATGGCTCCCCGCGCTGACAGGGGCATCCGGGTGCAAATAATGCGGCCACTATACGCGAAACTATGCGCCGGGCTAACATACATCTATACTATATCTATGGTTATGCACTGTATCCAGGAGGATAGCCCATGCAGTTGGTAAACTATATTTCGTTACCCCCGACGCATGAAAATTCTATGTGCAAAACTCTCACCGTACGGCGCGCGGGTTTACGAAAATAATCGATAAACTTCGCGAATTCATTGGAGCGTTTGACAAAAATACATTTTCACGCGAACATTGTATTACGATAATAATTAAAAAAAAAAAACAATAATGTGATGGAAAAAAAAAAAAAACTTTGACTAGTTGCAGTTTGAAGAGGAGTACGAGTACCGGATTACGGAGATTCGGTAGTTCGAAGGTAATCGATTAAAAACTTTAGCCGCTCGCCACGGAGATTCGAATACACAAGAGAAAGAGGTATCATGTATAAGTTAATTTAATAATCGTGAAACTTTGCGAATTCATACGAGTTTTAGACGAGAATATTCGTGAGAACATTGAATTATCATAATACGTAAAAAAAAAAAAAAAAAAAAAAAAAACAATACGATGGAGCAAAAAAAACTTTGTTTATGTGCTGTTTGAGCAAAATTACGAGAACGGAGGTTATAATCGATGAAAAAGTGCCAATTACCTACGATCCGAGACAAGATTCGAAAATACAGGAGGAATTATTAGATTATCTTAAATAAATTAGTAATGCCTTATTAAAAAAAAAAACGTTGATTTAATAATCAATTAACGAATCGATGATTAAATTAATTTATATAAGATAATTAAACGATCAATTTTGCGAGTTCATAGACGCCTTAGACATGAATACATTTTCACGAAAACATTGAATTTCCATAATGTGCAAATTAAAAAGAAAAAAAAATAATGTGTCGGGACAAAAAAATTTGGTTGCAGGTTACGGTAGGTAATGGAGGTAATCCATTAAGAAGTTACCTTCAAATTTGCTAAGGTTCGAGACGAGATTCGGAAATATAGTAGAAGAATAGTACGGTATATACATATATACATAGATTGTATGTGAATGTAGTACGGCAAGCACACTCATAGGTACACCATCCGGCGGTCATTTGGTCTCTGAAAGCGCAGGCGGGAGTGTTGGCGAAAAATCTCGTATATCCTCCGCACATCTGGGGCAACGGGGGTTTGTAACGAGAAAAAGTGGATGAAATCGTAGTCGGGAAGCGTTGGCCTCACGGCCGTTGGGGAAGCGAGGGGATGGTTTTTCGATGGATAGCTGTGGCGCGAGGAGCAAAGGATCGGGACGGACCCTGACGAGAGAGAGTGCGGTGGGGAGAGGCGTGCGGAGAAAGTGTGGAATTGGAAGCGCAAAGTGGTTGCGGGAAAAAGGGTCAGAGGGGCAAAGGAAGCTATGGTGGTTTAATAGAGTGAACCATGATGGATGACGCCGGATCGATATTACTTTTTCTCGAGGAAGCTGCCCTCTCGCGTCCCCCCCTCTGCCATTGCCGCGCCGTTTCCGTCACGTTATGCTATATCGTACGATATTTTTCGTTTCTACGTTCAACTTACCCCTTGTCTGCTGGTTGCTTCAATATCCTCCACGGCGTTGCGTACACTATAACTGTCATTCCGTTAAGATTTGTGATGGTTCACGCGAAGGAATCCGAGCCCCGCGAAATTGGCGGTTCTTTGTTGCCTCACGCGCGAGCGTTAGGCCAACCGAGAGGATTGGGAATGTTGTATTACGCGTGAGAGATGATCCGAACTCTCGTAGTTTAGTCGACGCCACGGAGCAATCAAAGTGGAACGAGTTTTAATGCTTTAGACGGAAAAAAATCGATCGGCACTTTAAAGTTTTCAATGTCACTGTCACGAAAACACTTGAGAGTGAGACGAAAAAAACAATAGCCGGTACGACCGCGTGCGTCTCGCCGACTTCGCACGCTGCTAACTGCGCGCGACTGACGCGCCTCTAGCACGGGTGGGAGCGAGAACGAACTATGTGTCCTTGCCGCGGTCGTTCTCACTTTCACCTAATGTAGATGGAAGCGCCATGCGCTCAGCAGTATCCCAGCCTACGGACCACGCACGGCTATATGCCGTTCTTCGCGACACTGTAAACTCTTGAGGCGTTCGGCTTCCTCTCTTTACGTTGTAATACAGGAATATAAATTTTGCTCGTCTAATCGTCGGAAAAAACGATTGAGTGCGCGTTCTAGGTTAGTTATATGTTTCGCCATTTTCTTTTTTTTGCCGCGAATACGAATTTAACAGTTTATTTGTCTTAACCCCAAGCGTGATATTTGTGATCGCGCATTTTTTTTTTGCATTAAATCATCTCCAACGCAACTAAAACGAGTGAGTGATTGAAACACGCCAGTTCGAGGTGACATTGTTTGATTTTTTTTTCGTGCATATGAATTCAACAATTGATTTGTCTCAACCCCAAGCGGGACATTGGTGATCGCGAAAAATTGTTTGTTTTTCCGATGCGACTGAAACGAGTAATTGAAACACGTGAGTTCTGACTGACAAATTTAAATGTTTTTTTTTTTCTCATGCATACGAATTCAACAGTTTATTTGTCATAATCCCAGGCGAGCCATTAGTGATCGCGGAAAACCGTTTTATTTTATTTTTTTATTTGTTTTTCATTTCCGTCACGATGAAAGTTTCTCACGGTCAGATTCAAATATGATTATGGACGGGGCGACGCATCGCGAATTGTACAAAATCGCGAACCGTACAGTAAACGCATGCGCCGCAAGTAATTTCGTTAAAAGAAACACGAACGCAAGCACCAGTAAGCAGGGCTGGTGGTACAGCCGCTCGAGGTTATTATTTTTTTTCTTTTGTTTGTTTTCTTTCGCAATGAAAAGCTATTGCATAGATTGTAGAATATCCGTAAAAGTTTGCATAGCACCGTCGCGCCGGCTTCGCGTATTAAATGCGTCGATGCGCACACGGGGGTATAGTTGAGTTAAAAACGTAGCGTTCCGGAGAGGCACCTGCGCGATATTGTGAACTTGTATCGCCTCGGGACACTCTCGGCCCCCCTCTCGGTCCCCCACGAACATTCCCCTCCCCCCCCCCCCCCCCTTTCTCTTCACTCCTCCGCGCTCTGAATAATATGAAGTTACTAGAAATTACATCTGCATATTATTTCGATGCTGCAGATTGTTTAACTGTGGCCGAGCTTTTCTCGCTCGCACTTTGCCGCAACGAAACGAGAAAGCGGATGCGAAAGTTTTATTAGAAACTCTCCGAGGTACACTACCTCGTCGCGAAAACTTGACGCGCATTCACGCCCCCCTCTCTGTTCCCCCTGACACACACCGGGCCAAGGCACGGACGGGGCTCTCGGGTTCTCCTCTTATTACTACCAGGCGGCAGCGTATCGCTCTCGTTTTTTTCATCGTTTTTTTTTTTTTTTTTTTTTTTCACGAATCCTTTTATAAGATATAAAACAAAACCGAGTCAACATTTTATTATTTAGATTTTATCGAGAAAGTTTCCGATGTTTAACGTGCTTTATTTTTCATATATTCAGTTATAACATTTTTCAAACACATTTCTCATTTATTTCGATATTTATATATTTTTTATACAATTTTACAAAAAATAATAATAACAATATGTTTAATTAAAAATATTGGAAAAAATCGATTTATAAATATAAATTATCGGGTGTAACAGATGCGACAATAAATATTTATCAAACCTTCCAATGGTTGTCGTAATTTCCTGTTAACAGAATCGCATTAGCGTTTAACGAACTCAGTGTTGCCAACAAATTTCAATTACAAGCGGATTACAAATAATGTTTTGATTAGTCTCTAATCGCGATGCCGATCATTCGGCAAATTTCTGGGTCAATATGACCATTTCGCCTGTGTACACGCGCGCGCGCGCGCGCACACAGTTACCCGTTTGTCACGGGACAACCAGTTATTTTCGTTTAGTATTCCGCCGCGGCAGTCCTCGTCTGTAACGCTGTACCTGACGCCCGAAGGAGCTCTCGGGGGTTCCAATGAAAGGCTGTAATAAAATAAGCCAGACTACGCTTTTCCACCATTGCTCTACTTTCTCTAACGTAGAAAATAAATGGAACACTGCAAATTACAATTGAATGCGAAAAGGGTAGGTAGAGAAGGGAGAGGCAAAGCTATATACCGGGTATAGAACGTGAGAGCGCGAGGAACGGAATATTAATCATTAGTTCTGTGACGACGATGAGGAGAGGGTTGGGGGGTTGAAACGGTAGATGAAATAAGTAAGACGGTTTCTCTCCCTTCCCGTTAGATCTTACTGCTTACTGAAATAAGCCGAAGTAAAGTTGACGGAGGTATATACAGCGATAGCATTATAAAAGAGACAGAGGGTGGAAATCGGGGGCGCGCGGGGGCGCGAGGTCGTCCGGGGTATTAAGGAAGCCCCGGTTAGTTCAACGGGTCTAACGGTTGGCAGTGATGAAAATTAATGTGGGTAGACCTCTTAATTCGATGATTTCGTGGAATACGAGAGAGAAAACCGATTGAGAGCAACTTCGTGTACCTTCAATCAGTAAGCAGAGGGGAGGGGGTGGGGGTTGCGACTGTTGGGTGGGTGGTAAACGGCCGGTATGTCGTTTGTATCAATTTGGCCGGTGCGGCAAGAGAGAGGTGAGGAACTCCACCCTCGAGGCTTCCAGGCTGATGTTCGCCCGTCTGATGCCCGCCAGAAACCTCTCCCCTCCAGCGTCGGATTTAATCTAATACTAGAAGGAGAAGGAGAGAACATTGGCCACACGAAGAGAAAGCCGAGAGAAGAGTATCAGTAGTAGACCAGGCTTTCGAACCGGAGCCGAGAGTAATTCCTCGACGGCGGTCTCTCGGAGGTGTGTGATTTTTCTTCACCCACATCCGAAGCATCCCCCCAAACACTGTAGCGTGCCTCGTATAGTTGCGATGAGAAGTAAATAATTAAATTCACTCCGGCGTAAATTGATGAAAGCTATAGAATCGGCTGGTTTCTATCTCCCGCGGGCAAAGAGCTTTCCCTCCACACGTTGGCTCTAGCGATAGAATCGCCGTGGCTGAACAGAATTTCGAACGTTCTACGCGCGCAGAGAGAGAGAGAGAGAGAGGGATGGGGTGGGAACGGTGTGCTCACGCTTGAACGGACTCTCGCCCCCTCCTGAACCGGAACCTCCATTCGGGCCGATTCTGAAATATTCAAGCAATTCGGTAACGAGACCAAAATGGATTCGAACACGCGCTCGTCACCGTTCGGGGCTCAGCTTCCTCTCCTCTCCTCGCCATTCGAGAGATGTTCCCAATGTCAATCGAACGTGCTACCCATCTGTTTGCCGAGGATGATTTTATACGTTTAATTTCTCTATTTGCCTACCGCACGAACCACGCTTCTCTCTTTCTCTATCTCGCGCAATGCGCTATACACATCGATGCACGCGTTATGTTCTATCGTCATTGGCATTTTTTTTTCACGTTGACTAATACTAAAGACGGGGAGAACGATTTTACGATTTTTAAGGGGAGAATGGAGCAAAATTAGTACCGAAAGGCAAAAAATAGAAAAATTGTTGGGAAAAGGTTGGCGTATAATTTTACAAAAATTGGGATCGAAGTTGAAAAAAAAATGCGACTTTTTTTTTTAATTAAATTTTTAAAAAATTAATCTAACAGAAATATAACAGATAAGAGACATCTTCCGAGTCATAATGGCGGAGGAATAATTACAGAAAAAGTTTTACATTGACTACGACGGTGTGACTGTAATGGGGTGACACGGCGAAATAATTAATAAAAGGTCGAGTGGCCAAGCGTCGGGGACGAACTGTACGTAATTGTCTGATTTTTAACGGAGCAGTTGGGCGCCAGTCAACGGGGGAGTCCTGGCGAACAGAGAGGAAGGGCAGGGAGGGGAGGGGGAGATACAGAGCGCGGAAGAACAAGGGAATCGATAAAAGGGTGACGAAAGCGAGGGGTCGAGAGTTTGACATGACGGTGGTCGAAGTGACGGCAGAACAAAGGGTGGCTATTGTATCATCTGTTCCTGTTCCGGAAAACGCGCTCTCGATCTCTCACACATACTCACAATAAATATAAATGCAACGCGGGTATTCGTGTCGATATAAACCCGTATAAACGTTTCACCGGCGTGGCGCGTCGCCGTTTACGATGCCATGTCGGTAGAACAACCTTTGCTTCGATAAATAATAAATAACATGTAACATACTTGACTCGCGAAACATTTGATGAAACGCGTAAAAGCTCATAAATCGACAATTTAATCGATTGGCACGTAACATATTGTGGAAGATATTTCACCGAAGTTTATTAATATTTCATATTATCGAAGTGCTCTCGACAATGTTAACGCTATATATAGCGCTCCGTTATATTAGTATGTTAATTTTTTGTTTAATAACGGAAAATAAATAAAAAAGATAAATATTTAACGGCAATCGAGATAGCCGCGAGCATTCATTATATTTTCGAAAAATTCTCGAAAACATATTTCACAAGCGTGTCGCATTGTTTTATAATCGAAACCGGCAAAGTTTCGCGCATTACGTGTTGTATTTATTATTTACCAAAGTTACAATTACACGGTATCGCTGTATTAATATGGCAAATTTCGAAGTGCTTTTAACCGCGCAAATAAATTCGTTGAAATTCGATATTTGTAATTTTTTAATTTTATTTATTTATAGACGAAATACATTCTTTCATTTAAATAAAATTTAAGAAAACGAAAAAAAAAACCGTTCGTAATTCTTAATTACAGAATTATCGTCTTTGCAACTAAAATCACAGACACTTGAGTTAACAATAATAAATAATACGAATAATATGAAAAAATAGCAATATGTAGACGTAATTGAGGTTAGGAAGCCTCCGTTTCATGGAAAATTCGAGGCCCATCCTGAGAGGCATATTTCATCACATTTTGCAACACTTTCTCACGTGCGCGTATACCGGCACTGCTAAATGGCAGTCATATTTCTGGAGGTAAGGGAGACCTAATAATACATCACGAGACGCGGAGGTAACGGCGAATAATGCGATCTCACCTTTTTCTTGCTCACGAAAATGTTCCAAAGGCCCAAACGCCGACTGAACAAACATCGCGCCGAGTTAAGAAAAGAAAATGTCCATCCTAACCTAAGCTGATGAGCTTCCGCGTGTATAGCACAATAATAATTGAGTCTCGAAAAAGATAATACTTCGCGAGCCTCTGTTTATCTCTCGGTTGTTTAGATTCTTTTTGAAGATAGCCGAATCAGATTGCCAGCGTCTGGCTTTCGGGAATACCATAGAACGGTCCTTTTTTTTTTCTCCAAGCTATGCGGGGTTGTTTCGGGGGAGCGAGACAACCGTCGAGGCCTCCGAAACTCGGCAATCCTTTGAAGAATTTATACGAGATTTCTGTACAAAAGGCTTACCGGTGAGTGCTCCCGTGGCTCGACGACAGGCACACCGTCGCGAGACGACCGACGAGAGCATTTCTTTTTGGAAGAAGATCCGTCTAAGAGAGGGGTGTTCTGGGTGGCTAAGGGGGTCGGGGTAGGGTAGCAAAAGCGAACGAATAAAGGGGTGAGAGTAAATGTTCAACAGCGGGATTAGGAGTGCGCCAAATCCAATAATTAGAGCTCCAGCTGTCGCCATGTTGCGACTCCGCAGTTCGTTCATTCGGCATCACAGAGGCGTCTCTAATGAAAGGAGTTTATTAGCACGACGGTAAGAGAGAGGAAGAGGCTTTGGCCTCTCTCTCTCTCTCTCTCTCTCTCGTGCGCACCCGCGCAACATCGTCCCGCGTGCGAGTCCGCACCGAGGGTTGCAGGATTTGCATCCCTTACGTGTAATTTCGCTCCGATATTAGATTAGCCTCTCGTACCCGAGCCTCGACATGCCGCTTTCCGCCCAGGCATCCCGTTGCTTATTAATCCAACAGTCTACGGATAACTCTACCCCACGGTATTTCCGGCGCAACATGAAATAAAGCGTTGCACCTACTGTGCTTACTCTCCCGCTCTCTCCCTCTCCGAACACGTACAAGCTTCCTTAATTTCACTCTCATTGCGTGCTCAACGAAACTCTTTCATAACCGGTAACCAAAATCTTTCGCCCGTATCAGGACTACGCGTACACTCGTTTTCGTAAAAAAATCCGCGCTCAACCGGAACACCGAAATGCAAAGGTCAGTTTTTTAATTCCACTTTTCCGACAACTCCATTATTATTATCATATAATATTATTAATATTTTGAAATTATTCGTAAAATAGTATAGAATTATAACGAATACGAACGAATAATAACGATAACGAAAGAACGTTTGTAGTGACTTTGAGCACTGAACAAATTTCCGTCAATTCGGTTTTTCCCCATATTTTGTTAAAATAATATTAACATAAAATAAATTAATGATACAATAATAACGATAATAAAATAATAAACGCGATAAAATTGTGAAAATATTATTATTATTGTCATTATTATTTGCACAGTTCTTTACGATAAATAACTTTATTTTTGTCTTCAATCTTTTTTTTTTTTTTTTTTTAAAACGATTTGTTTTAATAATAAAAAAAAAACGCGCGCACGCTGTCACTAGAAACAAAATATTTCATCGAGTTTCGTTTATATTATAATTATTTTTCAATAACGAAAGCTGAGTCGTAAAGATTTGACTTGATGTGTTAATCGTTTGTTTGCGTCGAGCGTAAGATTGATTCCTCATTCACCACGAGCGACGAGCTAGAAAGCTATTATTCCAATATTTTCGATGCTAATGCCGGAGCATCTGGAGTCTGACGTCTGTTTTGAAATACGAGGGGGATGAGAGTGTCTCACTCTCTCCGCCGATTTAATTGAAATATGTAAAGTAATAATCAACGTTCATGACTTTGCATTGAGCTAATCAATTTCTCCTTTAATTATCCGCTTCATCACCCACAATCTCGCGGGCCAAGGCCATTAGGAGCTTTCACTTCTTAATAATAATAAGGGAACGGCCACGCGGTATAACGGAAGGTGTGGGGGAGGCGTGGAGGGAGTTTGGTTAACGGAACCGAGGCGCAAGACTGACTCCCATATTATAAATTATGCGCCCAAGTGCGAAACTCTGAATAACTCGAAAGTTTGTATCGTTTCGGGTGATTTATTAAACAAGTGGCGTGAGTCCGCGAGAGAGAGAGAGAGAGAGAGTCCCTTTGAAAGTCCAGGGTACGGGGTCCCCGCTCTCACGGCAAATGGTACCAAGTTCCTTTGCCTTCTGCTTCCTCGGCCATGTAATCCCAAGGAGCGTAAAGCATTGCCGCGTTTGTTTTAATTTGCTTCGCGGGTACAGTTAATTTATTCACTGTTAGGAGAGTAAAAGAGTTTTCGTAAAGGGGAGGGGGTTTGGGTGAAGGAGGACACGAGGGGGGTGTGGAGGTTACAGACGCCGTGGTACGGAGCGCGGGTATAAGGACGCCTCCGCCTGGGTGGTTTGGTCGATGTGTTGCGCGCAAGGCAGAGGAGAATATCAAGGGATGAGGTGGATGGAGGCGCCGAGCAACAGCGGCAGCAAGACCCGAGCGTCGTCCTCGTACTGATATTTATACGAGCCGTTTTGTCTGGGGGATGCCGCTGGTGAGCTTCTCGTGAGCCGATGAAGCATAGAGCCCGAGACCACCGCTATTGCCTCCTCCCCCGTCTCATACCCTGTACCCAACGCAGCCCGTGATCCCTTTGACCCCCCGATGTTTTAACCCCTCGGCAATTAATCCCTTTTGCCCGATTAAACGTCCTATTCTACCGTTCAATTAAAACTTCTTCTTTTCGCTACGGCTATATCAAAGAGTCACGTCACCCGTGAGAATTCGAATGTCGTGCGGACACGGAGATGGCTGGTCGGCGATAAAACGGACCCTCTCGTCGCGGCCTCCGACTACCCCGTTAATTCGTCGAATGCCGCAGAGGGCTAATCCTTTTTAATTCACCCTCTTTCGGGGAATCCACACAATCGGCTAGGAGTGTTCGGAGTTGACTGCCACTCGTGGGCACCGGTGCTAAATGCGTAATACGGTCTACGGCTGCATTTTAGTATGTACAATGCTACCCATGAAAAGGGAACACGTCAGGAAGTCGTAATAACTGGACGATCCCCGGCTAAATTACGATATACGCTGCCCGTTATTCCTCGGACTCACGCTTCCGATACGAAGGGTATCATTGTTAATACAATTACACGGCACACTTTGCGTAGTTGAAAATTCAATAAACGGCTACGTAATGTCCAACGGACCTTTGACGGTTTCGGAACTTCAGAAATATTTTCGAACTCTTAAATATGTATACAAAAATAAACATACACCGCAAGCAAAAAATTAATCGTCAAGTTTTTGCGTACATTTATTTCCGTGAGAAAAAAGTTTGTTTGGCGTAATAAAATATATAGTTGATTACGGCGAAAATAAAGTAACAATACTAACAACATTAATAATAATGTAAATATTATTATTACTATTATTATTATTTGCTTCGTTATAATCCAAGTATACATTTGTTAACCGTAAATAAACTTTTTTTATCATTGCGTATTCCCGGACCATTTTTCGAATGGTTTATCTCATGCATAATAAAAACTGTTTCATTACGTAAAACGTTTCGTATAGACGCGAAACAAACAGTCGGATGAAGTAGAGACAAGAAGTCTATCTGCATCCGAATCGCGTCCAACGTCCATTAAAAGATTAATCGTCGCCCTTCGTACGAGTCGAATCTTGAGGATTTTCGCTGATCCGAATATTGCCAGGGCGTTACGTAGGACCGTTGGGAGGCCGGGATTCTCTGTTGAATGGGCACAACAACGAGACAGGAAAGAGAAACGCGTGCGGTATCGAACAGGACAGTTAGTCTTCACCGGAGTTACTTCATGTGGGGATGGAAGGAAAGATAGAGGAACCCGGTGGTTCGCAGTTGTTCGTGCAACTTCGCCAGTTGAATCGCGAACTCGTGCATGCTGTCCTCAACCCTTACGCGAGCCGTACGTGTGGGTGGTTTGCGAGAGCGAGAGACAAAAACGAAAGAGCCGAGAAGCGCGGAGTGCGCCTCACCAGCGCGTTTGCCCATCGCGCACGTGTATATGTGTTGCCGGTAGAAGGGAGAGAGGGGGAGGGGGGAGGAGGATACGTGCCTGAGCATCGTGGCTCCCCTGTAGCTACTATACTACCACCACTACTGCATATATCTCTCTCGTCCGTCTCCCTCGCGCGGGGCAGGTCTCGCTCTCGCCCTTCCGAGTGGGGGTAGAAACGATTGGCGGACGCTGCGTCGAGTTAGAGGTTGTAGAGATCTGCCGTCAGTCGTGCGGTGGCCTCCGATCGTAGCAGGTCCGTAGCTGCGAAACGAGAAGACGGAGAGAGAATCGAGAAAACATTGTCGTACTTTTAACCACGTAACTCTCCCTCGTTGGACCATCTCGAGTCTTTCGAATAAAGTTAACTTTCTTCATTTATTTAACGCGTCAATGGAACTTAAGCCTTAACGATTTGATTCTTGACTATAACGATAATTCAACGAATAAATAATAAATTGAAGATTGACGATAAATTCGCGGCACATGTTACGCAAAGTAGAGAGTTCTTGTTGAAACAGTGTTTGACAAAGTTGTCCAAAAGTTACGAACAGTGTCGCGATGTGATAAACAGCCGAAGGCTTTTCCGGGAAAAAAAAAAAAAAAAAATTGAGCGAATTAAAAGAGAATCGAATAAAAGTTGTGTGATGTAAGATCGTGTTTACTTGGTGGGCGATACACAGGAGGGAAGAAACAGTGAGAGTCGAAGTTTCGTCGGCGAGGAAAAGTTGATAGTGGGGAATATAGATTGCCGAGAGTGGCAAAGAGACCGCGCGCGGCTTTCTAACACTTTATCGTGGTCTCGTTCGCGACTGAATCGGGGGGTTGGATATAGAGGTTTGTAATTTCTGGAAGTTACAAGGCTTTCAACCCGTTTATCACGTTTCTTTTCCGGGAAGGATGTTGGAGAGCTTCTCGGTTCTTTGATAAAAGCAACGTTGATTAATAGCCGAAGACGCTCGCCGGCTTGATCCTTCCGTGGCTCTCGCATAGCGGATAAATTTTCAACGCGTTGCCGCAAAGGGTAAACACCGGAGCCTCTACCCCGTTCCACCCCGCACTGGCGGAAGGAAATATCGAAGAAGGCAAAAGAGGAGAGGCCCCGAGTGACGCCTAATTTCCACGGAGGACGAACCGGTTTCGAATTCCGGACAGGGACACTCCTGGCCGAGGCGCTGAGCGTGCACGGAATAATTTCCTCCCTCTACGAGACCGCGGATAGTTCCGGAAGTGGCGAAAGGACACTCACGCAAAAAGAATAAATAAAAAAAACGCGACGCAAGAGAAGGGCGAGATGTTTTTTCGCACATCGAGACGTCTCATAACGATGAACGAAACGGAAGAGCGGAGCGATTGCACTGCCGAATTCTTGGCGTGGAGCGGTGTTTAATTCGGATAAAAGAAAGAAAAAACAAGAATTATCATAACGAAAGTCGAATTATGACTCGGAGATTCGAATGTAAATTCGTATTTTGAGAGTATTAAAAAAAAAAAAAAAATTGAGTAGAGGATATAAAGTTAAGAGGATAACAGAAGAAAACGATAAGAATGTTCGGCGGGTGGTTAATAGCCGGTACGATAGTGTCGTTGGCCTATCTCATCTCCTCGGTGGGCCACGTGCTCGCGGTAACGAGCGCACCACCGCCTCGATTCGACGTACCGGAGCACTGTTACTGGGAGCCGAACCACGAGGGTGCGCTAACTTGCGTCTATCGTTTCCTCGGTAACGACCCGTTGCGCTCCAACTTCTCGCAGATAACAAGCGAGTACGTGACCTCGATGAGCATCGTGTGCGAGGAATGGAACGTCGAGGGTAGTCCCGCTAACGTCGACGATTTTCTTCACTTGTGGAGATTGCGGGATCTACGATTAACCGGCTGCAAGTTCGCTCGTTGGCCCGCAAAGATATTGAATGGTTTTCGTGATCTTCGTAACTTCACTATACGAAGTCTGAACGGACGAAAGACAAAATTCAGCCTCGAGCTGGAAAGGGGTGCATTTGACATGAATCCGCACATCGAAAAGATCGATTTGTCGTCAAACAACATATGGCAGATACCGGAGAATCTATTCTGCTCGTTAAGCAACCTTGTGACCCTAAACGTTTCGTCAAACATGCTGAAGGACGTTACCGATCTCGGTTTCAGCGATCAGTATGTAGGTTCGTCGACGGCGGTTCAAGCTAAACGCGATTACGAATCAACGATCGCACCGTTAGCGTGTTCTCTCGATCTTCAGACCCTCGATCTCTCCAACAATCAGATATCGGTGATGCCGTCACACGGTTTTTCCGCTCTGAAGCGTCTGAAGAGTCTCAATCTGTCGGGCAACGCGATATCAATGCTGGACGACACGGCTCTTCGGGGTCTGAGATCTCTCGAGGTGTTCGATCTGTCCGGCAATCGTATAGTCGCGTTGCCCGCCGGTCTCTTCAAAGACGCCAAGAATAGTCTGAAGGAGCTGAGACTGCAGAACAATTCGATAAGCGCTTTGTCACCGGGTCTCGTCGTCGACATGAAGCAACTGGTCACTCTCGATCTGTCGCGTAACATGCTGACGAGCTCGTGGCTCAACGCCACAACCTTCACCGGTCTCATACGTCTCGTTTTGCTCAATTTGTCGCACAACAAAATCGCCAAATTGGATCCTGCCCTCTTCAAGGATCTCTACACACTGCAGATATTGAATCTTCAGCACAACGAGATCGAGACAATACCCGCGGACACGTTTTCACCGATGAGCAATCTTCACACACTCGAGGTCGCGCACAATCGATTGACTTATCTCGATGCCTATTCGTTAAACGGTCTATTCGCGCTGTCGTTGCTGTCCATGGATTCGAATCTACTCGAGGGAATTCATCCGGACGCATTCAGAAATTGCTCGAGTATGCAGGATCTCAATTTGTCTGGTAATAATCTCGACGGTATACCGGTGTCGTTGAAGGACATGAGAATGCTAAGAACCCTCGATCTCGGTGAGAATCAAATAAAGAGCCTGGACAAGCCCGGTTTTCACGGTATGTCGAGCCTCTACGGTCTGCGAATGATGGGCAACGAGGTTGTGAACGTGACGCGGGACGCACTAGCGGAATTGCCGGCACTGCAGATACTGAATCTCGCGCGTAATAAAATCGAGTACGTCGAGAACGCGGCATTCGCCGGTAATCCGGCGCTTCAGGCAATACGTCTGGATGCCAATTTCCTTCAGGATATCTCGGGTATATTCGCGAACGCTCCGGGTCTGCTGTGGCTGAACATGTCCGACAACATGATCGGACACTTTGACTACTCGATACTACCGGAGAGACTACAGTGGATGGATCTTCACAAAAACGCGATAATGGATCTTGGCATCGCGCCCCAGGGTTTTCGTCTTCAGTCTCTCGACGTATCGTTCAACCGACTAACGAGGATACATCCAAAATCGATACCCGACACGATAGAGCTACTGTTCGTCAATGACAACATGATTCACACAGTCGAGCCGCAAACGTTTCACGAAAAGGAGAATCTCACGAGAGTCGATCTCTATGCAAATCAGATAGTAAAGATGGATCTATCGGCGTTTCAACTGTCTCAGGTACCGGATAATCGTCCACTACCTGAATTTTATATCGGTGGAAATCCCTTCATCTGCGACTGCACAACCGAGTGGCTGCAGAGAATAAATTCACTTCCGTTGCGTCAGCATCCGCGAGTGATGGACCTCGAGTCGGTTTACTGTCGTTTGCCGTACGACAGACACAGATCCTTTATACCACTGTTGGAAGCCAAACCATCGCAGTTCCTGTGCACATACAAGGCCCATTGTTTCGCTCTGTGTCATTGTTGCGACTTTGACGCGTGCGACTGCGAAATGACTTGTCCCCAGAATTGCACGTGCTATCACGATCAGTCATGGTCGGCGAACGTGGTGGATTGCTCGAGTTCCGGATACAAGAATCTACCCGGACGATTGCCCATGGATGCTACAGAGGTATATCTCGACGGCAATAATTTTGGCGAGCTGACCTCGCACTCGTTCATCGGTCGTAAGAATCTCGAGGTACTTTACGCGAACGACAGCAATATTATCGCCATTCACAATCACACGTTCAGCGGCCTAAAGAGGCTCATTGTTCTTCATCTCGAGAACAATAAGATAAGCCTGTTAAATGGACCGGAACTCGTGCCACTGGAGAATCTTAAGGAGCTATATCTGCAGAATAATTTGCTAACTCACATCGACAATGAAACGTTTCTCGGTCTTCGGCATCTCGAGGTTCTCACGTTGGACAACAATCGTCTCGGTACATTCGCTCTCTGGCAATTGGCCCAGAATCCTTATCTCGTCGACATAAGCCTGTCGAGTAATCCGTGGAGTTGCGAGTGCACGTATCTCGATCGTGTGCGCGACTGGATGTCGAAGAACAAGGCCAAGATTGCCGATTGGAAGAGAGTTACATGCGCCCTCGGTATGCCAATAACCTTGCCGGCGAACGGATCAGTCATAAATTGTGCCGCGCTGACCGGCGCTACCGGTACAACGATCGCGACTCGTCCCCTCGAGGCATATCTGCCGCTTCTTCTTGCGACTGCTGTCCTCTTCTTCGCGATGCTGGCCCTTCTCTGCGGCGCCTTCAGGCATCGTCGTACCCTGAGAACATGGGCGGCGAGTCGTTGCGGCCTGCGCGCCTGTTACAAAACGGCTGCGTTCGAGGATCGGGAGAAACCGTTCGATGCCTACATCTCGTACTCGGCGGTCGACGAGAATTTCGTCTCGAGGGTTCTCGTGCCGGGTCTCGAGACTTCTTACAGACTGTGTCTTCACTATCGGGATCTTGGTGCCGGTGCCAACGTCGCTGACGCCGTTGCCGAAGCTGCCGACTCGTCGAGACGCACGATTCTCATACTGTCGAGAAACTTTTTGCACGGCGAATGGGCGCGTTTCGAGTTTAAATCGGCGCTTCGCGACGCGTTAAGGGGAAAGGGTCGATCGGTCATTCTGCTGCTCGTCGGAGGTGTATGCCCGAGGGATCTCGACGCCGATCTCAGGAAGAGGATCTCGTCGCACACCGTACTCGTGTGGGGCGACAAGTTGTTCTGGCAGAAATTGAAATTCGCTATGCCCGAAGTGTCGCCGATACCGGTGCTGGACAGACCACTGCCACTCCCGCCGCCACCACCGCCACCGCAACATTTATGGGCATAGGAGGAGCCTACATTAGGTAATTGATATATGCACCTAACTCGACTATCATCTTCCTCTGTCGCTGATGCGCGTTCGCGTCCTTCCGCCCGGTAGGGCTGTGAGTTATAACTGCTGTCGGATTTCCGCTATGCGTATACCGCTGTAAAATCAATGCCGGCTTCTCTCGTCGCTGGGGAATTCGCAACAGCGACAATGGCGAAACACAGAACTCGTCCAATCGTATTTTCACTCGCATGATAGTGGTACTGACTTATTCACGGAATTTCCGTATGCAACGCGTGTACCAGTTTTGCTCGATGTAACGTCACGTCGAAACGTTCCAATTCGGAGGGAAAAAAAAAATGATAAACAACAATTGTCGCGAAGAAACCAACCGCTCGACTATAGCGTGTATTCGTTAACGAAGAGAAACGTATATCGTTGAATTTTTCAAAGTTCGATTTCGATGAAAATAAAATCGATACTTATACCACGAGAAGCGAGGAGCCGTACAATTGTGTTTCTCCGCGTGATACAAGCTCGGTACGTGACGTCGAACGAGAGGTGCTACATACGCGCCGCAGAGAGGAGATAGAATATATCCGGGTATACCGTGGGCTATACGCCGGGTCTGTAGATATCGCAAAGAGACTCCGTCGACGTTTTATCCGCACACGATCTGCTGAACGGGTGGAAATTCAGTTGTTCACGAAACTGTAAACAACGGTGCCGATGTATATCCGAAAAAAAAAAATACACGATCGGATAAATAAGATAGCCGAGAAATTCATGATTGAGCGGAACGTCGATAATAAACGTTAAATTGGCTATACCGGGGCAAAAGATTACTCGAGCCATTCGCGGATAACTCATATAACATTCCCGGACGGGGGGAGGGAGGGGGGGGGGGATGGAAAAGTGGAGACGTTTGCAATAAATTTTCGACGGGGATTCCCGCGCTCGAGGAAATGCAGTCGCGACAAATTCTCTATCATCGTTATAGCCGGTGCCGCGAGTAACGCCGTGAAAAGGATATAGGGAAAAGCGTGCGCGGAAAAGTCGTTCTCCTGGTATAGTTTCGCCACGGGGGCACTGATTCATACCGAGGATTTTTTTTTTTTTTTTTTATATATCCCAGGGCTTTATTTTATGTGACATGCCAGCGGCAAATGACGAATCGCCACAGTAGGATCAGAGACCGCGCCGAGAGAGAGAGAGCTGGACGGAGTTTTGGCCGGAAAATGGTGGTTAGAGAGGCGCGACGCTGGAACTCTGGTTGGGGCTCGATCGGGGGACCCTTTTTGTCCCTTAACCTTCTATCCCTATATAACGCGTATGCCTCTATATACACATTTCTCTCACACTGTATATAAGCGAGAGGCACGCTCGCGCCTCCGCAGCTTCCATTAACGGCTGAGCTGCCGATAAGCTGCATCGATACGCCCGACTCGCCTTTTGCCATCTCTCTTCAACTCACCGAATGTACGTGTATCGTCGGAAAATGCCCCTCTCGCTCACTCTCATTCCCATGGGATTACGCAAAAAATACATTTACACGCACAATGCGTCCGGAAAGACTTATTGTTGTGTGGAGTGGCATTTTGGAAGCTTGGCGGTGAGAAAATAGCTATTTCATGGTTCTCGTCGCTATCGCTCGGCTTTCAACGAATACGATACACTTTAGATATATTTTTTTTTTTCGTGCTCTCTACGGCTCGCACGCGTTGATATAAGGGTGGAAAGTATGCGAGTCGACGGCGACGTGAAGTCAATAAAATTGTAGCTGATCGCTTTAGTATAGAGCGCAAGGAAAGGTAGACGAACCCCAACCCTCTGTTGATCTAATACCAAGAGTTGGCTAATGTCATATTGCAAAGCGATGAATCATACTCGGGAGAAGGTACGCCGGTAGCATAATTGATAGAGTTGCAATTAATCGGAAACACGATGGTGAAGTCATTTGGATATTATTGGAACGATTGAATCAAACTGCGCCAACCGGCAATCGATGGAGTTACCCCGAGGAGTAGGTAGCGCGGGACTCGCGAGAGTTCGACAGACTCTCCGGTGCTCTCTCCCCGATATAAGCGGAGAGGACTGGGATTGAATTATCTCATAATTCAAGAGGACATTAAACGATGTAATTTTATCAGAGAGTATCGCGCCGGACCCGGATTTCACTTAGCAGTTACAGTTTGATTAATCGATAGATAATCGTACCGGAAAATATATGTATCTATACATATATATATATATACACAGAGATTCCATTTACGATTTCACTGAATAATTGATAAAACTATTCGAATACACGTACAACGATTTATTGTCAATATTTATACATTTTCTCGTTACAACAATCCCGCGAATGAATGATTAATTAAATGAAATATCGTTATTTCTATTTTATCTTTTTATATATCACAATCGTGAGATTTAGCATTTCGTGTACGCGGTAACTGACGCGAATAAGAGATGGGCATGTCGCTAATGCCCGATCGCATTACGCGCTTCTAAATTCCACTTCCGCGGTAACGAAATGCGCTCTTTGCGAGCTGCGAACGGAATAATTTGCAAATAAATTGGAAAAGACTGTAAGCTCGAGAAGAGAGGTATAACGTATAAGGGACTATATCCTCGACTGACGCAAAAAAAAAAAGCAAGGAAATAAGAGAGAAGTCTCTCGTAGAACTACCGTCGTATCTACTCTAGTCGGAGTAGTACCTAATTTATGTGCGGCAAGACAGAGCGAGATATAGAGTCGACGAACGTGATAGCTCGGGACGTATAGGATTCCGTCATGTAAAATCCTCGCCCACGAGGAGTTTTAAATCTACGTCAGCCTGAAAATAGTCGTTCTCTACCCCCGACTGCTATAAGCACGAATTGTGTGAAATACTTACGAGTGGAGAACATTTCCTTGCCTGCTTGACACGAATTTATAGACCTTCAGACTCTAAGCTCCAAATTTGTCCGGTCTTATTGCTAAAATAAAATTTATCATACGTGAAAAAAAAAAAAAAAAAAAAAAAAAAAAAAAAAAAAAGTTTTAGCAATCCTCGCACGCCCGTCTGGCGTATTCTTTCACTCTCCGCATGAGTGAGAATAATTTTCTTCGCGCTGGAAGGGTAAACTGAGGGAGAGACGGAGGGTCGGCAGAAGGGGAGGGAGGTGTGAGAAATGAATTCTGCTTCGCCTAGTCTTCGCGAGGTAAACGTACTATATGTAAGTGTAATCGCATAATTTCCGAGCGCAGCACGTTTTCATCGTGTTTAGCTTCGCCTCTCCGAGGGCCCAAGCAAGTTTCCCGTTGAACTCATTAATCTAATAACTTACTTAACAATGATATATCTACCGTAGTTTCAGTACTTTCCCACGAATTCAAGTTTAACAACTGCCGCGCGTGTGTTTGTTTGATAAAAATTATATATATCATTTACATTATTTACGATTATTAGCGTCTTATGGCGTAAGTTTCGCGGTATTAGAGTTCAGCGGGTCTCCCGTGTATTTAGAATTTCACGGTTGCGCGAGAATTTCGTGTATCGATGTAATTGGAAGGTGGCATGCGTGAAAAAAAAAAGAAAAAAGAAAGGCAATTAGTCGAACAAACGCTCAATCTCACGGTGTAAAATCTCTCCGCTCTAAATTCCTTTTTTTCAATCCTTCTCGATTGGATTTTATCAGACCGCCCGTGTGAACTGCCCAATTCCAATAACGGACTTTTATTGGCTTGTCTCAGCTTTCGCGGACTTAAAACTCAACGACGTACGATTCGTTTCATTAGGTTCTAGCGGCAAATATTGCAACCACACGCAACGTTCTTTCGTCGTAATCGTTCTTAACTTTCTTGAACAATTTTTATTTTATTTTTCTACTGGCAACGAAACGTTTCGAGACGCAAAAAGTTGCGATCCATTGGATGGGCATATCAGGTTTCGAATCCTTATTTTCTCTCTCTCTCTCTCTTTCTCTGTTTCTATATATAAAAAGACGAGCCGTCGAGGTTGGTCGTTGCGTTTTGTGACGTAAAAGTCACTGCGTCCGAAGCGATAAGAAAACAAGAACAACTACAGCGGTCAAGGAGAAGATATCTCGGTGGGAGACGTATTCAGCGAAGCGTGAGATGCTCGCCGACACGGCGATAGAACGTGGATGGGTTCCAGAGAGCGAGGCGAAAAAAAGAATCAATTTCCTGCTCTTGTTAGCGCACGCTCGGCGAATGGCTCTGGTAATTAGGAGAAGATGAGGCGAGACGATAAGGTAGGGACGGGGGGGAGAGAGAGAGCCTTGTGGTTTCGAGGATGCTGTGTCTGTCCTAAAGGACCGTGAGCTTGAGAATGGGGATGCAGGGGGAGGATGGACGCCACGGCCATAAGGTGCAGCATCGACGCGAATTTGGAAATGCAATCAATCTATCAATCAGCACACAAAGGAGAACGTGACGGGAATTAAATGGGGTTGGCCGTAGGGTAGAGAGACGCCTGGGGCAACCCTGTTCGGTGCTGCTGTTGCTGCTACTTCTCTGCTTCCTTCGCCTTAACCTCCTTCCACGTCACATGCTACCCATTGATTTTCTCTAGCCGAGGAAAAGCAATGCAACTCCAATCCTCCCGCTCTACTTCTTCTCTCTCTCTATCTCTCTTTCTCTTTCTCGCTCTCTTTTTCTCTCTCCTCTCTCTCCTCACGTATTCCGAGAATCGCGATGTTACAAAGAACGTCGTTAGAGCGATAACGACTCTCGGGTAGCTTAACGCCGGCTTAACTTCGTTACAACAATCATCGCGAAACACGCGAACCCCCATTGGATCGGACAAATTTACTTTGACTGACGAATTCTGTATCGACGCATTCTCGTTTTTACGATAGTTAAGGCTGCTAATGGGCAAAAGTAATCTGGTAATTTTTTTTTTTTTTTTTTTTTCGTTTGTTCTTCCGAGAATTTCCGAATTGAACAGTGAACTGGGGATTAAATAAGGATAAAATAATCGATACATGCAATTTTCGGGAAAAACGCATCACAGGAATTAAAAAAAAAAAAAAAAAAAAACCGGAACCGAAACCGAAACCGTTTTTTTCTTATGTAACAAATCGGAGCATTTTTCGTCGCATCATTATTCGTCATTAATTTATTTCATTAAATCGAAGTTAACAAAACAATTAGAAAGTTTGAAAAAAACAAATAAATAATAAACACGCGATCCGATACGTATTTATTTACTCGGAATACACAAACGATGGCTTTACCCCAAAGTTCAATGATAACCAATCGCCGAAAAAAAAAAAAAAAAAATGTTGATCAAGCAAATATTATTAATAAACAGCTTTCAGGGTTTGTCCTCTCCGTCCGCAAATGGGAGAACGAGTGAATGCAACAATATCGAAAAAAACGCGGGTTACGATATATGCCGAATTTGTTTATTTTTTCATATGCTATTCTTTCGATAAAAATTCATTATATCTTCGGTACTTTATGTTTGTACATTTGATTCGCCGGTTTTTATTACGGCTATACGAAAGTTATCAATTACATCGCAAAATCAACTATCGACTGGATTGTTATAGGTATATATACACCATTCGGTAAATACGATTTTCCGTTCTATGCGGAAGCGTGGGGTGCCCGCGGGCACGTCATGTATATATATCCGAAGGTTTATGTGAATCGAGACTCCGCGGTCCCCCGCGCGTTATATTCTCGTCGAGTTTCTGCCGCCCGATAGACGGTACAATCGGCGGCGAACCGAAAGTAAAAAGTTTCTATCGATCTCGAGAGAGAGAGAGAGAGAGAGAGCCAGAGCGAGAGGAGCTATTCAAGGAAAATCTTATAATATAAAGTTTGTGAAGTTTGACGAGGGCGAGACGATAGGGTCGAGACGGCTTCGAGAGTTGTGCCCCGTGCCGGCCCCGGGTATAGGAAGGGTGCCATTGCCTCTCGTGGATGATGTGGAACGCGTGTTGGCCCCGGGGGGAGTCCAGAGGCATTCAAACTCTCCTATACCGTTTCGCGAAAAATAACGTCGTTAATTCAGAAGCTCGGGGAGGAGAGAGAGAGAGAAAGAGAGTGAGAGCGAGAGGACGAGGCGCCCACGAAAATACGGGCTATACGCGAATGGTACGCTCATTCTTTTTCATTCATCGCTATTTGTGCTCCAATATTCCGGGCGCAGTCTGGTAGTTGAAATTTATCGTCTAGAAAGCATAATAGAAGGTTAATGATGGTTTTTATTCGATATGACAAAAAGACATAAAAGAAAAAAAAAAGGTTATAGATCGATGGAATAATTTAGCTGATTGACGACGTATCTCCCATGACGGACTTGCGTTCTCCGCAATATCGTAGGAACGAACAGATCGGTTATCGCTGTAACATCTGTCCGAATGTATCTATGATCCAACGAGCTGTGACCATTGACTCGCGTGCACATAGACTTCAAGAATGTCCCAATGGAATCTCGAGTGGTTGAGTTCGTCGGGCTTCCCTTTGAATGGCGACGCCAGAGAACTTAGCCGAACTCTGATCCGATCGTAACATTCAACTCGTCAAGTACGATCGCGGGACGTAGAGGATCAACCGTCCCGAAGTTTCTCTTTGATAATTTCAAAACGTTTCCCGTGACACGAGAAGATCGCAGGAAGTACCGTGTTGAATTTCTATCCTTTGGCAAATAGTTCGCAGGGCGCCCCTTGTCCACCCTTCGTTCGGTTCATCGGGGGGTAAAAACTCTTTCGCTCAATTGGTCTTTGTTCCGAATCATGGAGTATCGATAAAAAATCATAGGTTGTAGAATTTCAGGCGGCATTTACCGTGTTACACCGTGTTACACAATTTTCCACCGAATAACTAAGATCGTCGTTGGTCCCCCGTGCAGACACGAATGATATATGGGTTAATAAAAAAAAAAAAAAGATCAACCATCTCAGTTAACTTCGAGGCATTTCATATCGTTTGATCATAGATCAAACGATCGGATCGTACAAAATGAGTTACAGGCAAAAGCCGCAGCTAAATCTCTCTCGGGTAGATGTTACTTCGTCTGGTACGACGAAGAAGGCGACGCAATCTATCGTTCGCGTCGATTCGTATCTCTGTGACATTGATCAAGCAGTCTAGCCGGTTTACGGAACGTGTCCATGTCTCTCCTCGATATTCCTGACCGGTATCCGAAGGAGGGCCCTTAACGCGCTCACTGACGATAGAAAATAAGACCGTAGAGATTCCAAGACTCCGAAAGGTTAAACGCATCCCTTCGAAGTTCAGGGAAAAATCAGGGGATAAAAAATGGTCAGAAAAATTAGGAGATTGTCAGGGAATTTTTTTTATCGGTCAGGAAAAAGGCAGGCAATTTTATTCACCGTTTTTAGCGGCAACTGTGTCCTAACAATGTGACGACATGGGGACCGCGCTACTGGGTTCAGAAGGAGCGCCTTTGGTTATTTTGCATCGATGATCCGTGGAGAAGCGCGGCAAAGGCGTTATGTCTACGGAGTGGAGTCCATGTAGTCGAAGCCGTGTTCCGGGGTTATAGTACTACACGAGCTTCGTATACGACGAGATAGAGAGAGGAGAGTGTGGTGGAGAGGGGCGAACGAACGAGCGCAAGGACGTTAGGGCAGATGCTCACTCTACAGCCCCACGCCTCGGTACAATGGGTCGTGATGCTCGTGGAATAATGGGGCACAGCCATAGCGAGAGAGATTCGGCCTCTGAGACTCGCTCGACGCTTTCAATAAGGGTTTTTGCACCCCTCCCTTTGCGTCTTTTTCTTGTTCTTCTTTTACCTACGTATGAATTTCTTTATCCCTCTTCTTGGCTCTCGTTTTCTCCTCTATCCTGTACTATCTATCCTAAGAAGGGGAGAGGGAGGGGGGGAGGGGGTAGCGTGTCCATGCGTTTTATCCTTCTTCATAGAAATTCTCTATATCCATAGTAGTAGTAGTAGTACCTCTCGTTCGTCGGCATCGGCATCTCTTCCGCTTTTAGACGCGCGCGCGCACAAAGCTCTCGTTCGCCTTCAAACGCCTAGGTTCACCGGGAGCCCTTTGCCTTATACGGAGGAAGACCGATTGTGTCGAGTTTACGGACGAGCGGAATTCCTTTGGCGCTCGTTTCGTCGGCTCCTGCAATACAACGACGTTCTTCCTATCGTGAAACGCCCTACTCTTCTCTACCTTATCCTTTCCCCATTCTGTGTGTGTGCTCGCGCGTGCATTAACGTATATGTAGGCTTTAGCAAAGAAAGAATTATAAGAGGTCGTTACTCACACACACGCGCATAGAAGTCTTCGCGGATTGCACACCGCTGGAGCTTTTGAAGAACAGCGATGCGAAGGCTGCACTCACCGAGCTCGGGACAAACTGGATTCTCTCGCTCATAGCTTTCTTGGGACAGGTCGCGGTGAAAAGATGATTCTATTATAAGTTTCGCCCACTTTTCTCGCACGTCGCAGTTTACAAATTGCCAGCGCAGCCGTTCTCTTACCGTCGACCGTGCGCTATAACCGCTCGGCGACGAGAGAAACCCCAGCCAAGAAGACAAGATGGGGAGACTCCGGCTCTACCCGTGTGACCAACAAGAACTGCGAGAATACCCCCAATGTGCAACCGTGCGCTACCACAGGGCGCGCTCCCTTCTCTTTCTCTCAACGAGCACTGGAACAATTCAACTTTCCGTAACACCGTTTCCACTCTCTTCCGTGTACCGGAAAAAATTACTGTTCCTCCCGCCTTTCTCTCTCTCTCTCTTCTCGAACTATTTGCTTTTCGCTCACGAGGGCTCTGTACACTCGAGACGGTCGCTTTTTAAAGCACCGTCTCGAATATTTCAAGGTCGACGTCATTAGAACCGCGAAACTCGCTAATTCATTCGATCAACGAATAAATTGCATTTTTTTCTGTTCTTTTCTTTTTTTTTTTTTCATAATGTTGGAGAGAAATTATGATATACCATTAAATTTTCTATTACGGAGGGTAGTATCACACTGCGGTTGGTGGCGGTGGTCCTGTTTCTGCTCTCGTTCTCTACCGTCTGGAGTTTACAAATTGTGCTCATTTACATTACGCACGCATTGCTTGAGAGAAGCTTACGCGCAACCGCTTACGATATGGAAATGAGAGAAGAGAAGGAAAAAAAAACGTGAAAAAAAAAAAAAAATTACATTTCTTTCAAAGGCGTAGCCCGCTTAATTGAAGCTTTGCCAGTTCTCGACAAAACTTTTTTTTTTTTTTTTAATTCCTTTCGGTAATGGGGAGGGAGGAGAATTGTGTGGCTCTCGAGATTCGTTTCTCCTTATTTTGTCCCCGTGACGTTATTCAGAGACGTCGCGAAGTTTCCGCCGAGTTGTTGACTGAGCGAAGGGTGAAATGGGAACGGGGTGTTGAATCGGTTTTCGAGTCGAGGATAGTTTCGGGGGTTCGGGTTAGTTGATTTCTCTGTACGTCCAGAGGTCTAACGGTCGTTTCCAAGAGTTACTCTGTGCTTCGACTGCGGTGCACAAGGGAGGAACGGGATAGTGGTGCAGAGAGACGCGCGCGCGGTACAGCGGGTGTTAGCAGAGAGTTGACCGTACGTCCTCGGGTGCCCCGTTGGGGAGCTAAGCCGCTTTGAATAGACGATATTCCATTACAAGTTTCGCGTACTTTTTATCGCACGTCGAGTTGTATGCTTTGGCCCTTTCTCCGTCGTACACCAGTGCTCCGGACGGAGGCGATGCCACTCTCAACCGGAGAGTTGCTGCTACTGGCGCCTCGTTTTCCGCCGTACATGCATGCCGAGACTCCAACGTTTCCCTTTAGCCTTCTCTCTATCACTCGCTTTCTGTCTCTCCCTCACTCTCCATTCTCGGCAACCGCTGCAACGGACTATTTCAACTTTTTAACCGGCGAGTTCCGGCATGAGGAAAAAAAAAAACAGGGAGGAGAAAAAATTACACTCGTCAACGAGGTACTTACCCGAGGCTTTGCCAGCCACCCTTTTTACGTACTTTTAATCCTCACGCCCACACACAACCCCCAACGGTCTCGTGCGCGAGACAGTTATACCTTTTTCTTTGCCTCCTCCGCCTCAAAACGAGTTTACATCGTAAAATGTTCTGTAGACGTTTAAATACGAAAATAAATAAATGATTTTTATCATAAAAGACCGTATTAGCCGGCTGAGCGTCCTCGAAAAACGTGCGATAGGTTGTGTAAAAGACGAGTTCTTCGTCGCTTTCATCGATGATAGAGCGCCGCTGTAGACCTCCCTACGGGACCTCGGAGTCCGTAACGATCAATTTTGAAAGAGATAAGAACCGTTGACAGGTGACCAATATCGTAGACAGATTCTATATATAGATATAAATGAGAATCGAAGATGAACCGAAACCGTAACATCGTGCGAGAATACGCGTCAAGGTGATGTTTCTCTCCTGAGATATATATACATATATATAAATATGTTATATCGTTCGTCTTTATTCCTCGAGCAAACAGCGCTTGAAACAATATTCGTCGAGCGATTTTTCTCGCGTTTTTTTTTGTATACACATCGGACCGAAAGATATACAGTTCGGGCAATAACTCTTAACGTCGTATTTACAAGAATCGATCGAGAGGATCAGTGGATGACAGGTGCCGAAGCACGGAGGAGAGATGAATGAAATGAAAAATTGAGTTCGATATGCTCGTTGATGTAAGATATTGAGGTATGAGGATTTTCCTATATTCGCTTTTCTCGACGCTTCCAATCACTTTTTCCCCGAACTTCGAATGTGGAACTTTCGATGTCGAGGGGAAAAGAATAAAAAACAAATTGGATACACGCGCTGAAAGCGATATAAACTCATTAAAGAACGTTATAACGGTGTGCAGTAGACTCGATTACGCGCGCAAACCTCGTAAAAATATATCCACCACCAACGATGATATTTTTTTTTTAATTAAAAAATGAAATTTATCGACGATTCTTCGGTTCGCGTTGCACGCTCATTGCTTTGTCAAACGAGTGCGCGCGCGATGTTTTTCCGCTGGTCGTGAAAGAGCGTAAAAATCTGGGAGCGCGAATACATATATATGCGTTTAGGTGTCTATGTGTGTGCGTATATAACTTTGCTAAATATGAAACCGAGCCACGAGCACTTTAACCGCACGGGTTTAATGACGATAATTTAACGTGACGCGCGTGGGGGGAGGCCACGCGTTGCTGATGGCTCCCCGGGCTTTTCCACGTTAAACTTGGCCGCGCCTCGCAAATCCAATATAGTTATCGACGAAAAGTTTGCTGCTTTCGTGCTTCAACGATGATGGATGGTGTATATGCAAAACGACGTTATTTTTACGAGAAAAATATATATATAATACATATATTTTCTCTCTTCGATATCGCTGCTTTTATTTCAACTTGTATACAGAATATTTGTCGATTGTAAGATGGATATTACCTCCATTTCCTTGGACCTCCCCTCCCCCCCCCCTCCCGGCGCCCGAGCCCACGCAGACGCCCGAGTTTTATAAACTTTTTCGAGATTTCGCATTGCCGTCTCTTACTATCGTGGCCCGCCGCGTCTCGCTGTCTTTGCCATTCCGGTACGGTGCTCCGGATAGGATCTGCCGATAAGTTGAAACACGAAAGTGGTCGAACGAACCGTGGAAAAAGAACGAGAAAAGATTCGACACAGTAGTCGTCTCTCGTCTACGGCGAAATTTTAAATTCAACCGGATATTCAAGATTCAGTCGAGTTTGAGAAATAATGTTATCGAAAATTGATGCACTCTTCGTGCTTCTGAGAGTCTATCGAGATATCGAAGAGGAGAATAATATACATCGAAGTCATTTCTTCGCTACGATCGGATACTTCACAATTTTTATTCCTTTATTTTATTTTTCTCTATCTTTGCAATTGAAAGATATTATTTTTTTCGTATTTAAATGCTTAAATTGAGAAAAAAATTTACACTCGAATAAATAAATATACATGTACCGGTTTCCGACGTGTGCAAGGCGCGTGTTTGTCCCTTTTGCATATTTATGATTGCGCCTGGTAGGTAAATTAAAAAAAAAAAAAAAAAAAAACACCACACTTTTTTTTTCCCACACTGCAAAGTTCATTGCCGAATAAATATAATTGTTGGGATAACATGCGTGAAAAATTTGCTTTTCCATTTCGCGCAAACAGATACCATCCGTATAAAATTCTTCCATTTCGTTCAAATAAAAACCCCGCAGGTTCTGTTTTACAATCGCGTGTTTTTCTTTTTTTTTTTTTTTTTCGGTCACAAAGCTATAAATCAATTTGAGATAAATATTAAATTTCGAACGTGACCCGCGCGATAGTTTATTCATTGAAAAATTGGGTACCTCTGAATTTGTAAAATTCGTCGTTGCTCTACATTGTTTCGGTCGTTGGTCGTCGCGTCGGGAAGCCGTAATTCAAGGATCGTAAATTCTCCCGGTAACAGCCGTGTCGTCGCGAAGGCCGGAATCATGGTCAAGTACCGGCCATTAGAAAAAACGAAGGGACGAGGGAAAGGCTTGAGAGCAAAGAAAATAAGCGAGTAGACGAAATGATTCACTTTTATAGGACGTATAGGTGCCGCATGTAGAACTGCGCAATAGCGAATAGGGCAGGTATTTCCCTGCAGTACGGAATTCCAAGGGGTGCACGAGGGGAATCGGAGGGAGAGGGTTTCTTATCGACTTTTCTGCAACTTGAGCCCATCGTGCCCATCTCTTTGCGCGCTACCGTCGTCTCGCTTTCATGCCAGAATAGCTGAATTCTTTCTGATCGAATTCCATTGAACCTTTCTTCATTATTACGAAATAGAGTTTCTCCGAGAAGATTGCCTCCCGAACCTTTGTAAAAGGCCCTGTGGCGCAGACGTACGATCCGCGAAGAAGTCCCTTTGAACGACGAAAAATAAGATTGAATCGTCGGTGTTTCCTCAACGTCGATTTTACTTTTGTTTCAGACATGGATCATTGCCAGAAATATTGTCGATCTTTATCCACGTATGGAACATCTCGAAATCATGGGAGAGAAGGTGAGCTTTACAATCGATCTTTTTTTTTTATCGTCGCTGTTCTTGTAAAAACGTCAAGAGAAAGTTTCTGCAATTTTAGGCCGAATAGCGTGTTTTATTTTTTCTTATCCGTAGAAATTTTTTTTTCGAAAAAACACCATGTAATTGATCGTTCTTTCCGGTGCCGGTAGCGGTCCCGATAGTGTTAAAAAAAAATACAGAACAGAACAGTTTCGTTATATCGAAAAAAAAAAAAAATTCATTTTAAAAAATTACGATTTCCTGTAAATAAAAAAAATAGATAAAACACGTTTTTTTACCATAAATCATCGAGCTTCTCCCGCCGTTGCATTAAAAAACGATTAATCATTTTTATCGCTGTTCTCGTTACAGGATTCCGGACTATTGAGACTATTCTATCTACTTATGATCACGAAGAATTTCTTACTATCGCGCTGGAGTATACGTAACGCCGTTGCCGAGTAAATTAAAAAAAAAAAAAAAAAATAAACAAAAAATAGTCATTTCTACTTTCGAAAAAATCGTGATAGCTTTCGTAGTGTGAAAAAAATAAAGAAAAAAAAAAAAACAAAAAAAAAAAACGTAATTAGTGTAAAAGCCAGCATACTCCTCGTATCTTGTATCGCAACGAAAATACACAAGTTTTTCTCTTTCTAATCGGCGATCGTTTGAGTTTCGACGATCGTGTTATTCAAGTTCTTCGCTACTTCTCTCGTTTGTTCGAGTGTCGAGCGTAGGCTCTGTGCTCATAAATGTAAATAAGAGTTTTGTATATTTGTAATATAGATAGGGCAGTGTATTATAAACAATAAAATTATTTATATATATTTTAATCATGAACACAATAACGGAGTATACGTTTCTTATTATCAAAAACCTGTTGTGTTCGGCTCACGCCTCGTGACCCGAACCGATCCCCGGTCCCCAATCCCCGGTTCCCGATCCTCGGTCCCCGATTCCCGGTCTCCATTCCTCAGTTTATCTCCGAAGTGAAATCAGAATCTTCCATAATCCCGAATTTCCATCAACCCACGAGAATCCCTCGAAGTGCAGTTCGTGCAAAGAGGTTGTTGACCGTCCTTCATCCTCATTGGTCGGAACATTTCTCTCCGTGTTTCTCTCTGTAACTCACACGATTGCATGAACTTGCATACGAACAAACGTTTCGGTGTTTCCGGTTTGAATCGACCGACAATGTAAAACCAAAGGGTCGACCGCGATGCCATTGTACAGCGTAAAGATTCGAGTTCGACGATGAGTTTCGGGCTTAAATAACATTTTTCCTTCAACCGAGTCAATTTACCGAGGAAAATATGCGAAAGTCCTTGGATTTAATGCCGGAAGCGAGCGAAGGAAGAGATAGGTGTACTACGAGGCGGGACGAGCGCATAAAGTTTCGCGATAAATTTCGAATCTGAGGTACCGCCTTGCATCTCGCAATATCTTGCTCCCGAGGGTACCGGGGCACGAGCGCAAAAAAAAAGTCGATTCTACGCGAAAATTTCTCTTGGTTTTCCCCAACTCTCTGTCGTATGAAAATCGAGTATATAGCGAGTTTCCGTCGACCTCGACGACGAGACAGCACGTCCGTATCGAGGAGACTACCGGATCGATGATGGAAACTCCGTGCGAGTCTTTTTTTTTTCGCTCATAAGGAACATAGCAAACGGTACCTTAATTTAAGGTCGGAAACTACAGAAAAGTATCAATATTGAGTAAAATATCGCGAGTTATAATCGGTACGGTAAAAAAAAAAAAAAAAAAAAAAAAAAAAAAAAAAGCTTCAATAGCCCGGATGTTGAAACAGCCGAGTAAATGAAATTGCAGTGAAATAAACAGCAGAGAAACAGCAAGGCAAAGTGGGTCGCGTGGTTATTTGCCAAGGGCTACATTACCGTCGGTGGCAAAATTGATGGAAAAATATGGCAATTAGCTTCGAAGGTCTTCGAAACTCACCGAACCAAGCGTTTCCACGTTTCATCTGGGAATTAAATTTTTTCGCAATTTTGTTTCGCAGTCGAGCCCTTCGCCGTTGTAATATTTTTTCGTGTTCATATATTCGTGAATCACGAAGAACGGAGCGAAGTGCGTTAAAAAAAAATCACCGAAGAGACATAAAATTTTGCTGGAGCGATTGAATGAGAGAGTGAGGACCGCGCCGGTGAGACGGTGGGATTAGATTTCAATTGAAATTGAAGAGAGGCAGTAATAATAAATTCAGATTGTTCGCATAGACGAAAAAAATTTCCCGAGCGAGCGACGCGTGCGCATCCGCAGCGAACACACGTACGTATTTTCTCCCCGTTGATGCTCCGCGGGGATCGTTCTCTCAACGTCGTATCTTCGTTATACGCAGCCGTTTCTATTATGCCGTTGGCACATAACCGCCATGAAAAATATCTGGTGGCACGGGGAAGCAGCGCGAACGCCCAAGTCCAACGGCACGTTTTCTCTCTCTGCGGCGTTATTCACACCCGGCGAGGTCGGGCGGCAGGCAAGCGCGCGCTTCGTATGTGATATAAAAAATAGTTTCCGAGGGATGAAGTGAGTATAGCGAGAGAACCCCCGCGCGTGGTCGAGATGGGAATCGGTCTCGAGGGGAGATTGCCGGAGTTTCTCTTTCAAAATTCGCAGCAAGTCGAAACGAAGCGGGCAACCGGAAGTGCGACGGTGGGTATATATGTATATATAGATCTGTAACTTGAGAGTGCAGTCCTAGTCGTCTCAGTTTATGTGGAAGATGACTTTAGGCGATAAACGAGCTTAACTCGAAATGCTTCATGAGCATTGCTCGAGGCATTCGGTAACTTCATAACAATTCGCTCGAGCCTCTTGGATACCACGGTCCAACGAGCGACATGCTTAGGCAATTCCGCCGAACGTAAATTTGTGAACAATAATTCAATGGCGGATACCGAATCCGATAAAAAGTGAACTTTTCGTTTACACTGTCTGTACGATAAAAAAAAAGAGATTAATCATTTTTCATGCCTTCGGCGTAAAAAATGTTCAGAGGATGAAATTGCTTGTATTTTCGACATATTGTTGTTACTTTATTGTTCCCATGTTAAACACAAATCCTAATTTGAGAACAAAAAGGTTCTCACTGGAACAGCATTTTTTGTATAGGAAGGCAATCTATTTTTTTTTTTTCAAGATTTACCGATTTCCGGATCGTTTTACAAGGTTCTTATAGTGTTTTTTACTCGTTTTTCATTGTATTCTAACACCACGATAAAAATTGTTTTGCCAACCCCTCCAGTGTTTCGCCTATTGTATTTTTTTTTCTCATAAAACACGATAGTAATCTCTATTTTCCCGATATTACATAGGGCGAGCAAAGATATTCCCTTTCAAAAATACGAAAGATTGTCACATATCTCGAAATGGGTCACATATAAAATTGTATAAGTCGCCGTTTAAAACTTGTATCCGATCCATTTTTTCTCGCCGATCACGAAGCCTCCATTTGTTTTACTACTATCTCGAAATTTCAGATAAAAATTCACATCGGAATAAAAAAAAAATCTTTTCTGACGTCTTTAATATATCCAAAGGCTGGCGAAGCGCGCGAATCGCGTTTACGCAGCGATATAAATAAAGAGAAAAAAAAAAGCAGCAGTTGAAACAAAATTGTCATATTGTATTCCGAGCTTTGCACGGTAAATAAAAGGTGAATAGAGTGAGAAACGCAGCGTTGTCGGCCAGTTCTATGTTCACAAGAAAGTCAGCTTCTTCTCTCAGTTTCTATAGTATAAGCAAACTCGGTGCGCGACGCGCGGCGTTTCGTTGTATGCTGTAGAGACCATTTGAAAGAAGCCTTTGCCGTAGTATAGAATAGAGCGCAACCCGTGAAATTGGAATAAGCAACCACCTCCTCCGACACTCTTCGAGGGGAGTTAAAAAGGAAACTGTCAGACACTGAGCTAGGAAGCGCCCGTGGTGCTGCTGCTACAGCCATTGTGGGCGTAACAGCTTCGATAGAAATAACGAAGTAGGTCGCCGAGGATATTCTCAATTCTACGAAGGATTCCAGTCTCGGAGTGTGTGACCTCTTCGTGTGTACCGAGGATGACTTGTCGTGGCGAGATTGGAGTGAAATTGAAGATACCTCGAGGTTATTCGCCAAACGAGAGACTCATATTTCGATAACACTTATAATAACACCGGGGATAACCCGAATTAGAACGCTAAAAAACGTATAATGTTCGCGATTTTTTTTCTCGGATCCGATGAAACGAATCTTTTTGAAACTTTTGAGATCTTTTATCAAATATTCCGAAATTACAAAACCATTTTTTTGTTACAAAAATTAATGTAAACATTTTTTTTTTTTAAGTTGAATATTTTTTCCGAAAATCGGAACTTTCTTTTCGAAGTTTGACAATTCATTACATTTTTCGTACTTAAACAATTGTTTAGGCAGCAATACATTTTTTTTTAAATCATCGAACTTTTGAATTCGATGTTAAAGTCGACATATCAACGCGACCGCAATATTGTGCGACTGGGCGTGCGACCGAACACGCGAGAGCGTCGTTGGTGTCCATCGGTGTCGGATTTGCGTCGATCGTTCGTCGAACGATACAGACTCAACCGTATCTGGATCTGTGCTGCGAGAAAGGCTTTGCGAGAGAGGCAAACTCTCCATCCCAATGGATATAGAAGCTATGGGTGGATTACAATGGGAGAAAAACCGGTATGCCGTCGGCCGAATATGGACGAACGTTAACTCGAGAGCCTAGACATCGGCTTTACAGCACATCGGACTTGGCGATCTCTTATTTCTTTAAGAGGCATGAAACATCTCTTCACTCGCTTACGACCGGCTTCTGCCTCTTTCTCATCTTCTTCCTCTTCTTCTTCGTCAATTTTTTTTTTTCTTTTCTCATTTCGATGTTTTTTTTTCAACTCGTCGCGAACCAGCGAGCATTGTACTCTTCTCGACCGTATCGATACCTGTGTGAACGCGTGCACCTGCGCGGCTACAAACCGTTCGCTTCTTCTTCTTATTCGTATTGGAATACACGGCGTTAACTATTCATGCTATTGCAGCGCTGAACTATCTCTCTGAATCGCGTAACACGGACGACTGTTTCATAATACACAATCTATTGATAAAAGAAGAAAAAAAGGATGAGTAAAGGGAAAAGGGTTGGGAGGGAAAGCAAGTGACACGCGAACATCTTAATCTTAATTTGGCATCCAACACCTGTTGCTTAAGGAAAGGTCTTTGCAGCACTATCGAGACTCCGTTCCTCGCCCCGGATACTTTGAAAACGTCGATACACACTTCGCCGTGTCAAAGTTTACGAGAATTCAATTGCATCGTATGCTATATTCACAAGACTTGGGGGAATTCCACGATTGTCCAACGACGAGTTAGACATCGAAGCACATTTATTTTTCACGAAACACTGTACACCGATTGGAGATCCGGATAACAGTTGTTCGTATACAGCAGTTGAAAGAATACTTTACAAGCAAAGGGCGTCGTCCCCTGGACGGGAGTTTCCGAGGAATCGCTACAAAGAAGCGCAATAAAAGACGATCTTTGCCTTCGGCTGGATTATTAAAAATGTAAAGGAAAGAAACGACGAGAAAAGAATTTTTTCACTGCTCGACTCTCGTCGGATATTTGAATACAATGAGAGGAACAATAAGATAAATATGGTGCTCCATATAATTCGGAGTGATTTTACAATTGGGCTATCGGTGGAACACACCATACAGTAACGGTGAACCGGGAAACATTCGAGTTGCAGTATCAGGCAGCAGTCCACAAAGCAGATCGCGAGGCAGCGAGAGATCTCTCGTCTCTCGACTTATATGGCGTCGTTCTGTGCCTCTTTTCTCGTAATTTGCGCCGAGGTTCCGTCGGCCACTGGACTCTCTGGCAACAGTCGTACCAATGCCCGTTCGCCTATACGAGCTCCTCACTTGCCTGGCCGCGGAACGATCTCGTTGGTACACTTCGTCGTAAAACGTATCACGCCTTCAGCAATTCTTATACCATTCGCTTTGCACTTATTTCTCTACGTTTCTACTTTCACGGCCATAGACCAACTACGAAACGCAACAATTTCCGAGGACAGTTCGTAGCGAAGAAACAGCGGCAAGTGGTATCGAGAACGATAGCTCGTTAAACTTCTACTAGAATCCCTTTTGAGAGCATTTTATTTTTCAAGATCCTGCGCTCGCACGGTCGTAATTCCTTCGTTGCATAGAAAGGCAAGATATACGTCTTGCATTATGTATGGGAAGGATAGAAAAAAAAACAGTACATCTCGTCCAGTACAGTTTTTGATCTTCTTTGCGATGATAGGAGAACAGTGAGGTAAAATGGACCGCTTCAGCAACGGGAGTTTTGTCGAGTTTCGCAACAATTTTTCACTGCTTTTGAATAAATCAATAGATTTTCACCCTTTTAGAGTATTACGTAGAAAAAAAAGGGACAACAAATGTACCGAAGAATTTTATTAAACGTCGTTCTCGATCTTTTTTAAGATAAGTAGTTAACTGCAGCATAAAAATAGCCATGAAACTTAAAAAATCGAACTTTTCCAAAATTTCATGAATTTTAGGTTTCGTCCATTTCGCCTCAAAATTCGAATCACGCGACTGTGCCATTTTGCCCCGTTGGCCCATTTCGCCCCAACTTCCACTATGTCTTGCTTTATGTATAGGAAGCATAAAAAAAAATACAATTCGTCCAGTAGAGTTTTTGATCCGCTTTGTCGGTACATGGAGAAACGAACCAGGAAACCGAACCATTCGATTGGATGCCGGAGGAACAACCGAAGTTGCTACACGAAGCACCCTCGACTTCCACGAAATTGCTGTCTCACTTTCCACACTTCCGGAAAGGGAAGATGGTTCTACTATTGAGAAGGGTATAAGTATCTACATATATATATATATATATAGGCAGCGACGAAGTAACGCGCGGAGAGAAGACCGTAGAAACGTGGTGCACCGGTATGTTTACCCATCATTGTTATACAGTTTGCAGGAGGCTGCCGAGGCTGACATAACAATCTCGAAATTGTGTCTGCTTTGAAGGCGTCTAAGACAACACGGCCGCGCACCACCGAGTGGAGATGAAGCAAGCAAGGCAAGCAACCGAGTAAATCTACCAGCTCGTTCCACCGCGTGTCCCCGTCTTCCTACCGTAGATCTGCTACCTTGTCTTCCGCTTGTTTCATCCTCTCACGCGTGTAATTCAACTTCGCTTTGTCACCGACAACGAGCTTATATTTCATCCACCAATCCAACAGCGTCTCCATTCACCGCCATTGTCGCCTTTCGGGGATTGTTGTAATTGGTAGACTGTCGCGACGTTTAGCGTTGTAGTAACATCATTTGCTCGTCGCAATAACGTGGATGTCGTTACTATCGCTGCACCGACTGCTTAATCCGTTGTCAATGGTGCATATCCAATCGTTTTTGTCATTAGGAACCTTTCGTACGCGCTGTTTCCGCCGGTATAATTTCGGTTGCTTCAATTTTCGCAGCAAATCGACGATGAGACTAAGTGTCTCTCACGATGGTTTGCTTGGAAAATTCATAAGTTATTCAACAACTGTGAACTAACACCGGAGGTGCGCATATGCGATGAGTAGCCCCCGGGGTAACCCACTAACGTAGCGGTTACCATGGCAATAGGGAGGATTTCAACCAACCGCCTTGGGAGTTACGTACTTGTCTACGTATGTACCAACGTACGTGGATAGGATGCGTCGCGCCTCTCGTATTTCTACCCTCCCTCTGCTTGCGACCCTTTGCTACGAGATCTCGAGGGAAAAGGATCATCCGGTTACAAATAGAAAATCCACATGATAAAGCCAGACGAAGAGTTCTTCCAAAAAGGGTCAATGAACTGTCCTAAACTGACGTTGGAGAATAATTTTCCTCCAATATATTGAACCGATCGATATTCAATCGAAAAAAAAAAAAATATATGTTAGGAAGTAGGAAATCACGGATTCTTTTTAATAAATAATAAATAATAAACATTTTCGTTCATCGATTAGGAATTTAAGGTATTTTTGATAGCACAGCAAACGGTGAGATAACAAATTGTTTTTCACTGTAAAAAATTGTCTTAAATTGAGTTTTCTTACGAAGAATAGTCCGTTTGAACGCTTGTGAAACTCTCGACGCGTACTCGTATGAAACGAGTCATCTCGACGTCCTGTTTGTGTAAGAGGGTCGTTTAGCGAGAGAGTCGCCACAAAGAATAATTCCCCTCGTATAATTGCCGCCGCGACGAGGGGTACATCTTTCGTTCACCCTCTTCATTTTGATAATTATATTTTTCTCGCTGACAAATTTAAATGTGAGAAATAAAAGAAAAAATCTTCGACAGAAGCGATGCAATGAAATGGAGTAGCGAATTTATCCTTCCGGGTTGTGATAGTCTCCTCTCACTTGACTCATATAATTGTGACGGGATAGCGGGGTAAATTTAATTGTAAACAAACTATACCGACGCCGTTACAAACGAGTCTGCGACAAGGTTGTAATGAAATATTGCGGAGCAAAGGAGCTCGTCAATCTAGCCGGAGGGCTACTGGATTAATTCTCGTTTCGCTACGCAGAAAACAATTATTTAATTGAAGGGGCGCTTGGTAGAGCGCAAAAAGCGTCGCGTCTGAGGCTTCAGCATTTCAATGAACGACGTTTCCCCGCTTCTCTTCTCTACACACAATATATACTCGAAAAACAGGAGACGTTCCGTTGGTAGGCAATTGAAGACTGCTTTGGCATGATCGTCGGTCTATACCTGTGAGTGTACGACATCGTTGTACATAGCAAGCGCCCGAGCCTCGCTGTGGGTGTATTAGTAGTTGTTCGCGGGTGTCACTATCACTTTAACTTTTCTGCTTAATCGAGTGAAGACTCCTCTCGGCATCTGGGCACTCTGATTAGAGTACAAAGGAGAGGAGAATGAAAAATGTCTATACCAGCGTAGTTGAAGCCAAAGTGCCCGGAGCCGCATTCGAAAACCTTTGTTTACATCCTCGTATGTGGGTTTTTTTTGGTTTTTCTTTCGTACCCTTTAGCCTGTCGTCCGATGATCAAAACAAAATGAAAGACCATGATAAAGCTACTACGACACACGTAAAAATCCTGAAAATTGAAATTTCTCTCAGCGCTTCTTCATTAATTTCCTTTGCTTATGAAACTTTTAACATGAGAAAATATCGTCTGCAACTTATTGGCTTCATCATAGAAAAAGCTTCGTTGGAAAAGATAATTAATGAAAAAATAAGGTAACGATTTTCAATTTTCAGAATTCTTTTCGTATCTGGAAATTGTAGAGACAGAAAAATCAAAGAAAGTTTTTACCAAGTGGTGCTTTTTCAGTTTATCAACATTACGTATAGATAAATAAATAAATAAATAAAGCGGTGAAGCCACATAATTAAATAATTCCGCAAGTTCGACCGAGGAGAACGGGGCGATCTGGTCGGTGTACATGCATCCCGTTGCCGGGCGTCATTGAACTGGGCACGATGAACGTCACGAAGTTCTTTGCTCTGAGAATCGCGTGGGTGTCGGGACAACAACTCGTAGCCGCACCTTTCGTAACACGAAACTAATAAATCTCAGCTGATTCCTCACAGAATCTCAATCTCGTCCAGCTTAATCTGAGATCGAACGGTACCGGTAATGGCGATGAATTAAAAAAAAATGTTTTTCCTCCACGGATATACTGTTCCATGAGTATCTCTTCTATTCGATCTCCTTCGATCGTTACATTCGCCTTCTAAACGGGTGGGTTTCGCGAGAAGAATAATCGTCGAACGTCTACTTTCTCTCTGTATTCCCGTAAAAAATAAATAAAAAAACATTTTTTTGCGCGAACCACGCGGAAAACCTCACTTTCCATAGTGCAGAGAAGTAAAATCGTATACGATACTCGGCGGAATAACGTTTTCTCGGCTCGCGCTGCAAACTCACACTCGTGAGAAAATATATCGTGAATGCGGGGATTTTTCTGGCGACATAACGATATCTCATGATTGCATGCACCGATCGGGCTGATTCAGGGCTCATTTTGAAGCTTGTATTCGATTCATATCATGAAAGTGTCATTAGAATTTCGATCCGATGTCTCGTTTCCGAGAAAAAAACTGTCAAACTTTAGGGGGCACGATATTGGCGTATAAGGACACAGTAGAGCTCGACGCGCGTGGCATTGCCGCGCCGACTTTTTCTTTAAACTACTTGGCGTCAAGACGCTACCGCGTCTCTTGTTCACGCTTGAATTTCCACCCGAGGAGAACCAAGATGAGAATTTTTCTTTTTCTCATTGCCACATGACGTTCTCTGGCGGTGACGTTAACGTCGCCGGTGCTAGGGTTTCAGTGGTAGACCGAGACATTCATGGAGTGCAAAGCGTTAATTAATGGGAACAAATTGGCTCCGATGGGCCAACCGAGCGACGAAGGTACGTAAGTACAACGAGAGAGCCGCCATCGCGAGCCAAGAAGAAGAACTCGGGGAGCAAAAGAAGGTTGGAGAAATTGGAAAGAGGGGTATGTAACTCGGGGGTTCTCGTTCTCAGTAGTCAGTACGCGAGACCTGACGAGGGGCTGGGGCACTTGGCTTCTCCTTTTAGCAATTAGCAACGCTCAGCGGCTGATTAGAATTTTCTGTAGAGTATCTTCTCGGTCCGAAGGGTGGGGCAGGGGTGCGATGGGGGTTGGGGGTTGAGGGTTGAGCGCATAGTGTCGAGTGACGGAAGAAAGGAGAGAACTACTCTAGTGCCAATCAGTCTGATATCGGGACATCGTAACATTAAAGGAAAGAAGACGACGGCGTAAGGGAGGATTTCGAGTTATCGAAACGATGGTAGGAGTGAAGTAGACTCTAGACTCTCCTGCTCGACTGGAATTGCCACCGTCTCTCCCTCCCCGTACCGACTCTCTTCCACCCTCCTCCACTTTCCACCCTTCTTTTGCTCCGATATACAGTTTAAACGGACGAGAAGGGAAGAGGGGGCGGGACAGAGGAGAAGAAAGGCGTCGAGGATTTCTCCGAGGACTCTTATCGCCCCGTGACCGAAGCCATCGGGAGCAAAATAGGACATTCCGATCTTATTCCATCCGAAGGCATAGAGACCGAAGAGTCTTTTACTTGTACCCCACTACTATTTATGTACCTATGCCTCGCTACTGTTTCAACTTCGAGCCAAAGCTCTCTTCTGTATTTTTCCAACGCCTTTACTTTTTCTTGTTATATTCACCAACGTTCATACTTTCTATCTGCTCGCTTCACTTGCTTGCGGACATTATTGATCTTGATACACGAACTTCTACTTAGACGCGATTGTTTCGTCGGGGATTTTTAGATCTCATTGCTGCGTGCGCTGCAAAACTGGTAACGGTCATTTCGACTATTGTTATAGCGATGATATTCGTGTACTCAGCTTAAACTCTGTCTTCTACGACTTCGGAGAGAACAATGGACCATCGGCGATAATGCATTTTATATTATGTATGCGGGTACAACGTAACCGATTATTAACATAATATGTATCGAGCATATTATCGGGTATATACACATATAATGCATAGTTATTGACGATGCGACCCCCTCACCCCCTCCCTCAGTGTCGGTGTACTACATTTGGCGTACCCAGCGAACTGGCATTACCGGGTGGCCGCCCGCGCCACACTCAGGTCTCTCCGTTTGCAACGCCTTGTCAGGAACACGACACACGCGTTTCAATATTCCATGCAGCAAATGACCTATTTACGATAATTATTCCGTCGATAATGGAACGTAAAATGGAAAATTATCATTCGAATATTGGTTATTGCCGAGCGTTTTATAAACCGCACTTTCTCATGCGTTGATCGAGATTTTTAATAAATGAGAGAAAAAGAAAAAAAAAATCATATATCCAATGTATCAAGTGACAACTTGCGTTTTTTCCACCATTTTTTTTCCACGACATTGGATACTTCGAGGGATATCTGGGCGACGGGAATATGAGAGAAGTTTTCGAGACAGGCGCGTGGCTCATCAACAGCTGACACTGCCACATGTTGGATTGTCAACGTCAGCCGTCAACGCCTCGTATACTTCCTACGACACGGAAATCTCAACTGGCATCGATCGTGGAACTCCCGTAGCGTTTGGCTATTAGCTTTTTTTCCCCGCAACGAACTTTGGCCATATAATACTTTTGGATGATACGAATGAGGGGTTGGGGGGTGGGGGCGGAAATTTGCTCAGTTGTTTTTCTCCACTGCTTGTGCGCGCCGGTTACGTACCTCGTATCGACAGTGTATAAAGTCCGCCGGTGGCTTTGTACAGTACATCATTCGTTACGACGCTTTCAACGACGCCGATTTCGGTCTCTCGCCGTTGAAAGTATATACGACGACAGAGAAAGAGAGAGCGCGGGGGCGGTAGTAGCATCAGCGAGCTACGGCAGCAGCAACAGAAATGTCGTAGCTCTTTCACCACGGCACGGATACCAAAAGTCAGCCCGACGGTTTCGCGGTAAACGGATTTGGTGAGGAAATACGAGGACAAGGAAGGAGGGGTTGTGGGTCTCCCATCCTGAGAAGGGATGAGAGTTACTACTCTTGGATCAGCATCGTCTCCTTGTGCTCTAACCCAAACACGAAAATAATTCGGAACGTCGTCCGAGGATATATAAATGTAATATACGAGGCAATTAATGGGGCCAAATTGTCCGCTCTGTGAGCCCCTTCCCGGTTACCCCATTCGTCCACCGAGCAATAGCGAAGAAGGACGTTATTTCCTTTTCGTCTTCCTCTATCGCCACGCTTGCCGCTGCACGATAACACGGATAACGTCGCTGTAGCCTCTCGAACATTACCAACTTTTCTATTTAGAGCACAGAACGCTATAAAAAAAACATAGATAGCGTACGTGTACTATCGAGTCCATAAAAATACACACAGAGGACGGTACTTCGCCCTATGCGCCCTGGGAATATACATTCTATCCTATCTGACGCATTGACGACTCGTTCGTCTTTTTTTTTTTTTTTACATATTCCATTGCTCGCAATGACGATAAAGTTTACATTCGCGTCAATATCAAGGCTGATGACAATACAATGTGTCACGAAAAATACGAAAAAAATATGAGGGTGAATTGTCCATTGATTGAACACCCACCAGTTACGGACGAAATTGTATTTAATGGACGATGTCGCTTCGATGGAAATCTCTCGTACTGAATTATATTTTACATTAAAATTTATTTATTTTATACACCGCAAATACCCTGGAAGCATTTAATGAAAAAATACCAGAAATATTCAAATGTTTAATCTACAATTTAATCAAATTTAATAAAAATAATGGAAAAATACAAAAAATATTCAACTATTTATTCATTGGGATTTCGGATGCGGCATTTACTTTTTATTATTACCAAAAAAATATTTAACTCGTTTTTTAAAAATAAATCACGTGTTTTTTATGTGTTTTTTTATTATATAAATGTTCTACCATTGACCTTATGTCGAAATGCGTTGCAGAGGATCATTTTATGTTGATTAAAAAAAAAGAAAAAAAAAAACACAAAGTATTGTCGAAAAATGGTGTTCAATATAAGAAAAGTAGGCTGGCGATAAAGTCGAAATGTACGAAGAAATAGGGAGGGATTCGTAGCCATTTGGTTTTTGCGCTAAAGGACCGAGGGATGGAAGGAGAAAGATTGAGGGTGTAAAAGGGAAGGCTTTGAAGATTCAACGAGCAATGAGGCTTACGCGATGAAGGGAGAGGGAACGGCATCGGTGTATTGACTTTTCTCACTATTCGTTGTTCTTCACGATATATATACAAGAATAAGAGGTAGAAGTGAATGGGAGACCGAGGTCCCAATAAAATTGAAATGGGGTGGAAATACAAAGGTTGCCCGGTGTACAGCGCCTCTCTCGCGTACTTTCCGGTTTCTCTCCCGTGAGCTCAAGGGTCTTGGACCAACGATGCCAGGCCGCCTGCCTGCCCTCGTAAAAGGGTGATTCTGTATCGGATGAGAGGCGGAAAAAAGACGAAGAATTTCCTCACCCCTCGTCTCCTTTCGCAGCTGATATATATACCGTAAACGATTAATGTGTATCCTTCGTCGCAATGATTCGTCCATCGATTCCATCATTAATTAACTCGTACATCGCGGTAGCGCGTACAAGAAAAATATTTCCCACCTCGGATCTATCCTCCCAATGATTTATAATACAAACAGTCATCGACAATATCCCACGTCAACGTCTCTCATGAAAGCCATTTAGTAACCAAACGGAAATGCGGCTTTATAATAAACGAGCTCACGACGGCTGATCCCGAAGTTTAAGTTCGACTGAAAGATTACAGTGTAACATCGACGATGGAACGAAGGGTCCCACACGAGATGACTCACTGAATAACACGTGTACAACATCAGCGTTGCTCGACATCGACAAAATTCGTTCGCGCCTCTAATGGCCTCGTGTTCATTTTAAACCGTGCCAACGATTGTCACTCCAACGATTGCCTATAATCGGGGCGCAGTTATACACGCGTTAAATCTCATTCCCTCCGAATAATGATTCATACATGCCATTGACCGTGCATCGTCGCTTGAGCACTATGGCTCTCGTCTAACGCTCGTGATCTGTAACAAGTAGATATTTGTACAGCGAACCGGGGGATGTACGTGCCGGGAGCTCGAAGCACGCGTGTGCCCGGTTCCGCACACTCGGGCATGTAAATAGGCCGAAGTAATTTTGTAATTCTGCGGACAGTGAATTCGTTAACGACGTACAACACTGTTGTAGGGTGGAGGAAGCGTGGAAAGAGAACGAAGGGCTCCGTGCGCGAGAGAGGATCGACGTCGTGTCGGGTGCGAGCGTTTACACCGTCGATCAACGGTGCCGGTCTCTCCTCTCCTCTCCCAGGTTGGTTTGTGTGCGTCCATGGGCGTTGGGTGTCCCGCATGCTGGGCGCACTCGATGCCGAGTCAAACATTTAGGATCGCGGCCGCGGTGAATATGCGACAACCGTTCCCGATGTCTGAATAATGCATGGACGCATACATCGAAACCAATGGTGGATTAAAGCGACACGAGGTGGTACGTGAACGGGGGAGGGGAAGGTGGTAGATGCGGTTGAGTATGTGGCAGTGTGAGAGCGCAGTACACCGGACCAGGAATCAGGGAGAGGAACACTGTAGGGCTCGTGAAGCGCAGAGGATAGGAGGCTGAAATCGAGAGAGAAGCGTAGCACCGTTATCGTCACGATCCCCTATACCCGTCTCATATAGGTTCCAACCGCACTGGGCCACGACGCCCACGTTCTACTCTTCTCTCTTACATTATGCTAATACGGCGGTGAGACAGAGCCTTGGAAAGCCTATACACGCCGGAGTGGAGTCGTATAACTATAACACGGAGCGTCGACTTACCTATAAGACGATAGGAACTTTGGACCGGATAAGATAACAGCATCCAGCCGACTGGCGGAGCCCCCTGTTCGTTGGACAGTGTCGGCCCCCCGGTGTAATTAACGCTAACGTATCTATCGGAGTCTCGATCAAACTGAGATTAAGGTACACGGGGGCCCACCTACATCTTCGGCCTGAAGCTCTCTTGCCATTACGGAAACTGTTACATACATGTATTAAGTACGTATAGGGTAGAACGGGGCGAAATGGACCGGCTAAAGAATACGGAACGTTGTCACAATTTCGCAGCTATGATTTTTTATTTGTATTTCTAGTCTATTGAGAAGGCCGACAGGAAAAAAAATCACAATAATAGGACTATTATACATAATTACACATTTTCATTTATATTTAATAATATTTTTATTTACCATATCTAATAATAGTTGTCGCTTAAAAAATAACCATGTCGAATTAATCGTTTATTGCCGAATTAAATTCATTTAAATATTTTCAATTACCGAGGAAAAAAAATTCAGGTTGGGGCAAAATGGACCAAAAAAAAAATAGATTAAAATAGAAAAATTTCATTATCGAGGCATTTTGAGCTATTATTATAAAATTTCGTGCGCCACTCGAAGTAAAACTATCATGTGTGGCATTGAGTTTGACAAAAATAGATACGGCGGTTCGGATTCTATGACATTTAATTTTTTCAACAGTTGTTTTGTAAACAACTTTAATTTTTAACATTATGGTAATCCATCTTGCCCCGTATCGACATTATTTTTGCCTGTTCCATTTTGCCCCGGGAAGTCCATATTGTCCCGGTCTCCTCTACGTGTATACGTACGTATCCCTCAACCTTTATAATCCTCGTTCTCAACTATCTGTTTATACAGGATCGTGAGCATCTCGTTGTAGCTTTCGTACTTAAACGCGAGCGCGCACCAGTCTATATATTATTCTCTGCCAACAATGGGATCTTCATTGCCGCGCTGGTTGGGCAGACGATTTTTATTTTTATTAATGACTACGGAAAATATAGTCGAATGGTTTACAAGACGCCGTTATATCCATCTTCTCCCTCCCCCCGTCCCCTCCCCTATCCGGCAACTTGGCACGAGGAACTAATGAAAACAGTACACAAAAATTATACGGCTACGGGGTTCGAGGAAAGTTGTAATATCGTAGGAAAAACACTTGAGCCCGCTGAGCGAGTAGGAGTCCAGCTACTATGGACCAGCAGCAAGCAGGCAACGGCACAGAGATCCTCTCCGCTCTCGGAGTAAAAGAAAAATTACAATATGTATGAAACACAATGATGGCCACATTACAACTTTTCTGGGTGGCCCCAACGAATGCATTATATTTATCACGTTTATGAGAATGCGGTCTCGTGCCAAGAGAGAGCCAAGCCCTCTGCCCCGTCCCCCGTCCCCCGCCCCCTTTCCCTGCTTTTTCAACGACGATATGGCTGTAAGAGAAGATAGTGAGAGACAGAAATCTCGGCAATTGCGCACGACGACGTACGGCCCTAACTATATATACGTTACTCTACCCGGTTACTACCAGCAAGGTTTCGCCTATTCTCGTTTCCTTTGTTCTCGATAGCGATAGAGTTTCTAAACTCGAGCACTGGAGAGTTTCTGCCCATTGGGTTCGAAATCGGAACGGTCGAGAGAGATCCAGGAACTTTGTAGCACACCGCACGACGACGCGTTACATCGACCAAAGCGACGACGACGACGACGACGGCGAGAGGTTGGGAAATTTTCGGAAATCGAAAATCCCTCCTCCCTCGACCTTTTGTCGTTCAGAAACCTTCCGAAACTCATTTGCGAATTATTTTGTTGAATCGCCAAACGGGGTTCGGGAGGGTCAAAGTACGATATAATGTGTACCGCAGACTACGTTCGTTCGTAGTTCGACGGTAGTTCCAAAGACTACGGAACTCCAATCGTTAACACTGAAAACTTCCGATCAAAATTTCCTGAATCCGTAAAAAAAAAAAAATAAAAAATAAAAAACATGATTGCATAAAGAAAAAAAAGAGAATTTGAAGTTTTATCCGTATATATGAAGGAAGGAGGACTGAAAGAATACTATATATCTTTGAAATGTATCCAAAGCAGATATACAATCAGTTCGAAGAGAATAAATCCGGTTGGGAGAGATGTAGAAGCGATCCGGAGGGCCGCTCCGGACGCTTTCGTATCTGAACATAAATATATCGTTACAACGACGTTAATGGGGCATCTCGTTGGACCCTCGGTGATTTTTTCACGTCAGTTCGCTCGCGATGATAGAGCTTCTCGCCTTCCAGTGCCCCACAGCGATACACAGTCGCTTAACAGGGAGTTACAACCATTGGACTCTGCGCTGCTCCGATATCCCTTCCCGTATCTTTTTCTCCGCGTCCCGAAATTCATAGAGCGGTCGAGAGGAGAGTTTCGCTATATCCGATGGTAATCGTATCAATCTCTCTTGTCGACGATACTACGACATTACTATCGAAAACCTTCGGCATTCGTAACTATCTATATCTTTTGCGGCTCGATGGTCCATAACCGTTCGCTTCTCGCTGGCATGGGAATTTCTGCGTTGACCGCTCTCGCTGTAATGGCTTTGTGTGTATGTATGGAGTACCACGCCCTCCCGGAGGACCCTAGACTGCTGCTGCTGCTGCTGCTGCTGCTGCTTCAGGAACGAGCTGAACCATTGCTGCCTCGCTGGACCAGAGCCGCTCTCGTCGCGAGCGAGAGATTGTGTGTGCATCGTGAGAGAGAGAGAGAGAGATATTCTCCGCTGGCGTTGCAACACCGACGAACAGAGAAGAGACGCACCACGGTTGTGGAGCAACGAAGAAGGACCACGGAGAAACCGAACGCGAGCAAGAAAGCGAGAGAGGAGGACACCGACGAGTCCCGAGAGCTCAAGGGGCTCTGGGAGTCGAAGAGCAAGAGGGAAACGCGACGCAGCAAGCCACCGCCGTCCGCAGAGCCCAGGCGAGGGGAGACGTTAGCGGTAGCGCCGTGACAGGATGACAGCCCGGGTGATTCATCACCGATGGTCAGCCGGGTCGGACTAACCGGCGATGCTGGCCGGCAGATCATTGCGTTTCTCATACCAGAGGCCAGCCTACTTCTGTCACATTATACATACGGGTCCCGGCTACGCGCGGCCGTGGCTCACGGTCAATTCGAACGCGCGGGCGAGCGAGCGAGACGAGAATCAAGAATCGCAGACGTTTGTCTAACGAAGAAAAAAAATTAATATAAAAAAAATAGGTAAAAAAAACGACAGGATAAAAATAATGTTTACATGATTTCGAAAACTTTTGTATTAATAAGAAAAATAAAGGAAATAAAAATGATAATTATTTGTATAGTATAGGGTTATAAATTATTAATTATTTATTATTATTATTGTTATGTTAACTTTTTTTGGTTAATAACATTTTTTTTATTACACTCCCTGATCAGTTGAGAATTTTTTAGTTTTGGCAAAATACATTTGTTTTGTTCTCTGCCCCGGCGGGCAGTCATCAGTTAAAAAAGAAGATACGAGGAATTAAGTGAGAAAAAAAGCACGAAAAAAAGACGAAAGGGTGAAGAGGAAAGAACAAAAGTATCAATCTCGGTGAGTGTGTTCACAGGGAACCGCCGAGCTGTGTGACGATTCATATGTGAGAGCGTTGAAAAAAAAAATAAAAAATAAAAAATAAAAGGAAGGAGAAAAATCTGGTCCCAGAATACAAGAAATCTACGCCCCGCGGGCTCGTATATACACACGTATGAATCCGAAGATTGGAGCCGTTTCTGCGCGAACTCATCGATAAAAAGGACGTTTTCATGCCCTCGGGATGAAATCGCGACGGGTAACCGTTCCGTCTCTGCGAATTTCGTTTTTCGCCCGGCAGGATCAATTCAAACGAGGTTTTTCAGCGCCCGAGATCTCATTCCCCGTGCGATATATGCCTTCTGCCTCTTTGCTACAGACTCTTCATTCCCCGTGAAGCTTCCCGTGCGAGCGCCGCCGGTTCACTCCTGCGAAAGTATGTGCGGAGAGAAGCGCGAAGAAGAGGAAGATGCGAGTACGATGAGCGGGCTTCGCTGTACCTATCGCCTTACTTGCTACTGGTAGGTAGTGTACACACTTACGTGTGCATATATTCCATCCGACGACGAAGACGCCGGGCGTCTTTCCCCTTTCATGTTTGGCACTTGGCACTCGTGGGATCTTTCGACGTGGCGCAGCGTCTCTCGTCGTCTTCGAAATACTTTGGGGGTACTTTATGCAGGCACCGGGGCTCTCTCTCTCTCGGTATACCCACGGAGTTGCTCTTTCTTCCGTGTTTCTACACAACCTGTATGCGCGTCTGGACTATTTTCCACGGTGGCTTCCGAGCCGAGCTGCGGCCGGTTCTTTTCAAACGCCGGGCGAGACGCTCTCGCCGTTCTGCGAAACTCGAAAAATATTTTTCCACCGACTATTTCAACGGTATAATATATTCGCGATACCTACGTTTGAAAATTATTCGAATTCTATTCCTATACATCCGGTCTGTACGGATTCGGAATATGAACCTATGTTCCGTACATTTTTCGCGTACAATTTTTCTCATACGCCAAATATTCGGTGTATTTACGAAGGGGTAGCAATATAATACATACTGGAAAAATATTTTCACAAGTGCATCGCGAATGGGCAATCGCCTAAGCGCTATCGGGATGAAATTTGAATTTTCCGTGTTTTAAATGCACCCCGGAGCGATGATCTGAGTAAAACACACGGCAGGAAATCTGACGGCGTTATTTGCGCCTCTATATCGACGCGAACCTTTTGTGATATCTTTTTAGACGAGCGCTATCGCTATTTTTACAAATACATCGATTTGTTGACCGCAGCTTTTTCTTTTTTTTTTTTGGAGAATGTACGAGTGAAAGATTTTTTGCGGGCCGGTGAATAGTTTTAATAGAAGATATTTTCGAATTGATCGACGACACAGAAGTACAAATATTGCAGTCGATCGAATAAACGCGAGGATGTATCGATGTAAAGGCAGCGAAGAATTTAACGGCAAAAAGGATCATCGATTCGGGGATTTCGGGCGAAAGTTTCGAGTAACATGCGGTCAACGCGCCTACCCCCCTCCCGGCAGCTTTTCATTCATATATATACGTATACATGTATGTATAGTTATGTCTATCATTTACCACGTATTTGCGAGACCATTCGCTCTCGCTGTTCCTCTTTTCAATTGGTTCGCACAATATATACATTCGATATACGGTATAACGTTTGGAATTGTACAGAAAAATGGTTCCATGCCATACCAGTGTGCATACTACGGGTATTTACTGCGGGTATATAGCGCTTGTATACACTGTATGAGAAACATGAACGAGGTCAAGCTTTCAAATGGTCCACGTGCGCCCGCGAGTATATCGACAGCCGAATGGGTCCAGATGCGTTAGGTTTCACGCGAGGCAATTATACTTTTGGCTTTAGCCAATTTCGCAGCGCAACCGGGATACTCCCCCCCCCCCCCCCCCGTCCGCCTATTTTTCACTGACGATACGGTTTCCAATATAATCAGCTCGGGACTGTCGATTCACTTTCGGGAAATAGATGTTCGAAATAAAAACGACGAGAGTTTTATTTTTTTGAAATCTCGTTGGATGAATGAAAATTGCGGTTTCGCGGGTTATGGAAATAATGCCGAAAACATATCGATGCTGGTAAAATCTTGAAATATCAACCGTCGATTTATTCATCATTGACACATTTGTATATGAAAACTCCGATACAAACGTGAAAAATATACATTATTTCTAAAGGAAGCTTTTTTTTTACGAAAAAAAAAGAAAAAAAAAATCGATATTTTAATTAAAATTTTTATAAAAATGTGTGTGTCAGACTAGAAAATGTAAAACTAACCTATTTACCTACTTTTTATCAATTTTTTTTTTCGATCGTAATAATGTTTGGATAAAATCATAAAAACTAAAAACAGAATTCAGAAGCGATGTTCAGATATAATTTGCATCTTTTTCTCATCTATTTGCTTACAGAGAAAAAACGAAAAGTCGAGAGAATTATTAGTCGAAAGCTTGCAATTCTGTTTTTTTTTTTTCTCTCTAATAAGTCCCACCGAGCTATTGATTTTTCCAATAGATTATTTCCTTTTCGCCGCAAATCAGTTCGAATTGCGCAAGCGGGTCCAATATTGCGAAAGTTAAATACGGTTCGCAACGAGGATGACATCGAAGCGCCTTAATTCTGAATTTGTTACTTATCTATACATCGAAGCTGAGGTGGACGGGGGTTATACGTCCGAGCGATTAGGCGTGCTATTCACCCAAAGTAGATAAACTCTAGTAGTTATACCGTGGAGTGGATCCGTATATCGCGAGAGTAATCTTTGGCTGAACCTATCGCGGTGGACTATACCGGTAGCATTTAAGCGGAGCACACCAGCGTCCACAGGGTGTATGTACACCAACACCGGGCACATTGTAGCTCCGGCAGAACGCCGGGATTGCCAGCACTGTTGGTATTACGAGTATCGTAAGCAGCTCAAGTTCTCCCACGTACGATTTGCAGTTTCGAGGGATGCATCCCCCATACCGGTTCATTGGGGTCAAATGAATAAACTCGAGGACCATCGCTTCGCCACCGCAGACTAACTCATCCCCGCTTCTATCTATACTCTCTCTCTCTCCACTCCACCTCTCCCCTTCATCGTGCAATTAGATAAAATGTAACCGTGTACACCATTGATCGATAAGTACCACCGGACGAATATAATACCTGTATTAAACGTCGTATTAATTCACGTTTCTTTGGACCCTAATAAAAGCGAATTTATACAGTACTATAGAACCCCCGATATTCAGTGGAGGTATGCAGATAAAGCTCGTTGATTCGCAAAACCCTGTATCGAACCGGTTTTAACATTATATCTGTTTATACAACGTTACTGCCGATATATATATAGCAAGTATATAGTATTAAGCCGCGTGCCTGACAAAAATTTATCGTTATCGCTGCACAATAGCCCTGCATACGAACTGAAAATAATCTCCACTCTCAGTCTGTTCCTATCCTACGTTTTTTCCTCACTATTGTTTATTTAATCAATTTTTTTTAATGTATTTACAAACTTTCGTTTCAATGAAATACCGATTTTGCATTCTGTCTATGTAACGCCTCATCGATACTGGAGATCGAAAAATCAGTTGAGCAAAAAAAAAAAACGATGTTTTCCGAAGGTACATAAGAGACGTGATTCATGTGTCGCTTGCTCTCGAGCCAACTCGTCAATGGCAGAGAGACGGCAACGGAGGCGCAGCAATAGAATAAGTAAAAAAGACGGAGGGTTTTCCGAAGATAGTGGAAAGGGATGTGTTCTCGCGTCGGATGTGCATGCGGAACTGCTCCGAGGTTGTTCGGGAAGAGGTTCGGGGGAGGGAAGGGTGTGAGTGTATAGTGGTGTAGGCACAGGATGCAATATCGGGGCAATATTGCTTGAATATATAAGCGCGTCCATGCAACGACGCCCAGAAACGGCAGAGATACCGCAAACTGTTTCTATAACTCACAAGGGGAGATAGCGAAGCACGAAGAGACCGCGCGCGCCGTTGGGGGTAGACCGCGCGCGCGACGTGAACGTTCTTCCATTCAATACTAAAAGTTGAACCACCGACTCGATCTCTCTCTCCCTCGATGCGCCACCGGCATTCACCTCGCTCTATAACATTGCGGTGTGGTGTGCTCGTCTTCGCTCTCAATCCCTCTGCTATTCCTTTCTCACTGTACCGCCGTCGTTTCTCTCGTTCCTCTTTGCTTTGGCGTTCTCCTTCCCTGTCGTTCCTACTCTCTCTATATCGTTCCGCTATGTGGAATTGTGCGGTACAAGGCGTGCACATCGACTCGAAAGCCGTTCGCTCGCTTGCCATTCTCATCGATTGCATAATATCGTCGTCTTTCCAGTAAATAGGATGTCGAGCCAACGCCCAACGCCAAGCGCCAAATACGAATTTATCCGCTATCTCAAACCCTCCCTCTCTCACCCCTTTCAACCCGACCAAACTATGCTTTACCGAAAAATAAGAATACCGAGGCTTTCGCATTCGCCTTACCAACGACATTCGGATATATCGTTGAGGCTATAGACGACTGTACCGAATCGCACCGACTACGGAAGACTATAACCGTGAGTGAGAAAAAAAGGGAGCAATGGAAAGGATCTTCTCTCGTGGATCGAGGAGACTCGATCGACAATTGCATGGAATCGCAATTCACTCTTGTGGCACACGGCGGGGTTGCTATTCCGTTTCGGTAGAAAGTCTCAAACAAGATTGACTGATTAATGTCTGGCAATTCTCTCGCGACGACCGCGAGTGGACAACGGTATTCTCCTATTCCCATCTCCTGTTCTTCATCGGATAGAGGGGGAGGAGGGAAAGGGTTTTCTAGTTTAGGATCTTTTTAAAGAAATTGAATCTTCCACCTATCGTCAATTCGACGAAAGGTAATTGGAGGGATGGAAGCGCGTAACGGATAGACTGGAAGGCTGGAAGGCGATCCAACGGGCTTTTCCTTCTTTTTTTCTCGTTTGATAATGGAAACTGGCATGCACGAGCTCCGGGCTTCCTATCAATCCGATCGGTGCCGAGAAAAGATAAAAAAAAAGGAGTTGAAAAAAAAAAAAAAAACTAAAACACTGGCGTATGTTGCGAGGACGGGAACCGGGTTTGAAGCATGCCTTCGCATGGAACTCGCAATGTCGGGGCTCTATTCCCTTCGTAGCTCTCGCCGAGAGCGAGTCACGTAGGGGGAAGAGCGGTTCCGAACGAGGATGACGAATTAGGGCCTCGTTACGCGTTAAATCGAGCGTTCGTGGCCCTACGCGCTCGGTCGGGCTCTCTGAGTACGGGATTCTGCGACGCTTGCGGCGAGAGATAGACACGATTTAATTTCCGATTGGTACATTTCGTTTTTCACGCTTCCACCGTTCAATCATCCGGAATGCGAAAATCGATGACAACGAAGACAACGAGGAAAGGCGAAAGTAGGAAATGCGAAGATCGTGAGAGAGACAAAGGTTGAGAGAGGAGGAGGTGAAAGGGCGAAGGAAGAGACAATGCTCGCCCTGGTTAATCCCGGCAGAGGCCTTTCTTCCGCAACGAATCTAACGAATGTAGACGCCAGGTGGAGACCCGGGGAAGAGAGAGTGATCCGGGCTAACGTCGAAGCGGAGGAGTCCCTAACAAACTTTGCTTCCTCAAGGCCCGGGTGCGCGCTCTAACTTTCAGGATTTGCTCAGCTCGTTTCGTTTTAGCTAAGATTCCTTGGGCTAAAAGTTTTCTGCAGTTCGGCTCTCGTGAGGAAAAGCAACGGGGGAGGAAAAGCGAAAGGGAGGGACGGAGGAGAGGTGGCAGGGCGAGAGGACCCCGTCACTCTACTTCGATTAGATCACCAAGGGAAGAAAACCTAATTAGATGTACCCGCGTTTCCATTCGTCCTTATGACGATAATCAACCTACTTCCGTAACATATCAAAGTCAATGGTTAGGAATAAATCGTGAAAAGGGTGTAATCTGGACAAGTACCGTACCAGTTCGCTTCAAACAACTTTTATTACACTTCCGAATTAATTCAATTTTCGGGTCCGGAGTCTCTCATTCTATTCTCGCGTCATCTCGGAACATTTCCGGGAGCTGAATTTAATGCTTCGGCATTATCCGTTTGCCTCTAAGTCACTCGTGAGAACATAAACAGTGGGAAGGCTTGATGGAAGCCGTCAAAATCAACACGAACCTTCCACAGTGCTAAACTACTCACAGTCCTCACTGAGGGCGCTAATCTTCTCGAACTTACATAAATATTCAAAGCTCCAACGGAAATGAGATATACATATATAGACGGTACCCTTTTATCATTGTCCTGCGTTAATAGCCGTGTAAACTGTCGCGAAACTAAACTCCAGCTGCGATGTACGGACCGCTTTCCGAAGGATATTACACGAGCGTTCGATCGTTATATGGTTCGTTATATTAGAGATCATCTCGAATGGTCAATAGCTATAATTGGTAAATGAGCCTTTCTCGTGACGTTTCAGCTAGTGACACGATTGTCTGGATTGCGTGACGAACGAGGGAAACCCGAAAGGAGAGCTGTCTGTTTATACTTACAACAAGGACTAACAGCTCGTTTGAACGGCAGCTGTTCCAGACGTCTCGGGGATGTTCCGTATACATAACCTTCGCAACGCGCGGTACTTAAATCACGCGTCAAAACGATTCTCATGCGGGCAACCGCGTATGCTACTGCTGCCGCTTTAAAGCACGTCTACGGAAACCGTCATCCACCTCGTGTACTTCACTCCGTTTCTGCCGGCAGTGGTGCCGCCAGTACAGATCGTCACGTCAATCACAGCAGGCGGAAAATACCTTCTGTAGTACCAAACAATGCCAAGTTTCTAAATGAAAACGGTTGAAAGTAACGTAGTGGTAAAGAAAAAAAAAAAAAAATTAAACGATTCTGAACTTTGCCCGCATTTCTGGCTTCCCCGGCTGCGGCCTTTCGTGTCAGTCAGAATTTAATATACAATTAAATAAGCGTTACGCCCTAACGAACTCGATGTATGTACAATAACCACCTTCACGCGTTCGCGGAACTTCAACGAGAAAAGCCGTTCTGCGTGGGACGTGATTACATTGTTGTTTTTTTGTTAACAGGCAACGTGTGTTAAACACGGCGATGTGAATAAATACACGATTAAATAAAATTTGATTTTGCCCCCAGCCTACCCCTACCCCTATCCAACCCGCCCCCTTCTTTTTTTTTTTTTAATAATACTGAAATAATTATCGATGATGAGCGAAACTCTTTTGTCATTGAAACTTCGTCTCAAAGCCTATGGACTTTCGCGAAGTAATCGATCGGCAAAAGCACTTCGCTGATTATTCTACCGGAAACTTGAGAAAAGTTCGTCTCTATATTGCGTGCAGTCATTAGCGGGACTTTCTCGAAAGCCCTTCGCTATCCTTTAGCGTTTCTCTTCACGTAATATTATCGCTTCTCTTGGTTATAACCACCACCCCGGCCATATCCTTCCATCTGCATAAAAATTACTCCGGCAAAGTTTACCGAGGAAGAGTCAATTAATCGATCCTCCACCGATAGTATTAATGAATAATTCGCTGTTCGCGAATTTTATTCGCTGCGACACGATCACTTTTTTTTCTTATTTAATATTTGAATTTAAAAGAGCCGCTCGATATATAGAAAGGTTAAGAGAGAAAATTAATGTTGTTCATTTCAAGTTTACTGTAAAAGTTTCGAGAAACGAGAACTTTTTTCTGTAACTCAATTAATAATGGTAGAATCGTTTTAAAGTGGAACCTTTGTGAAATTATTAACTACCTGACTTTTGACTTTTTTGTTTTGTTGTTTTAACTTCTTTTTTTAAATTATTAATACCAAAACTCGTCATAAATTAAATGTACGAGAATATAGTCTCCGTATTGCATTCGTGTCTATTTTTTATCTGCATATTTGTTAATATTTGGATTGATATTGATGATTTATTTACGAATTTCTTTATTTACATATATATAACAAAAATGTAGAATTTTTCGCACACTTGGAGAATCTTTCATAGCAGACTTATTATACATTAAAAAACATTTTTAATTGAATTTCATATATTGGCATAATTTCGAATTGATAACAATTTGGATTAATTATCATTCGAAATTCACTTTTGTCTCGAATTTTTTAAATTTTTTCTTCATTGTCGCGACTTTATTTTTATTTTTCTGTACTATTTCTTTCTCCCTTTTTTGTTAATTTTTTTTTTGCTACAAGTAGATAGTCTTTGAACATAGGTACCGCAGCTTGCAGCAGCTTCGGAGTGAATTCATTTCCGATTTAACAGCGTCCAGACTCACCGGCTGAAAGTCTACGGGAAAGCTCCGGAATCCGTGATTCGTGTAACTTTCGACGACTGGTCACGACTGAGCAATGGTTAACAACGTGTACATTTAGGGACACACAGGCGAGCCGTAATGACTATTCGTGTAGGTACAATCGATGAGCGCCGCGTACAGTTCGTTGCCGCTGTAGAGTCATCAAACAAATTTCGTTTGCAGCTGTGCACTTTGCCGTGGTTACAGTGGGCCTCTATCCACTTGACTAGAATCTCCCCGCAAATACCTCTCGCGAATTTTTCCGCGCGGCAAAATACAATTCGTCGTTTCTATCTCTTGTGCGCGTTGAACGACCGCAGACGAGAACGCACGTGGTTGCGCGTGCGGAGAAAACCATCAGCCGCATCAGATTCGCCGAAAAGCAATCTTAACTCAAGACGACAATGGTGCGAACATTTACCATCCAAATATCAGCGACCACTTACCGTATATAGTTCCTGACTCTATAATACGGACAAGACGAGCGAACTGTACATGGAGAACAGAACACAAATCGATCGGCGGATGTATTCTCAGCTCGGCGAAAACGGATGCAGTCGGTGGGCTAACAAAGTTCTTGAAGCCATAGAATATTCTAGGATAATATACTATCGAAGGCTTATTGCAAAAAACAACTGCGCGGCAGCGCCCTTTCCGGATTTAAAGCTTAGCGGAAGCAAACACTGTGGATCTTATGAAAGGGGGAGACGAAAACTGTGTACCATACAGAGGAAATGAGCAGAGTTGTGGATTTCGAGTCAGCATTTCATTCCCAGTCTCTCGAAGCTTATAATCTCGAAGCCTCGATGCGTTCATCGGATGAGAGTGGAGTAGTTCGTGCACCAGTACGGGAGCTTTCACCCATTATGCCGTTCATTGAAAGCAATTAGGGAGCTTCCCCCTCGTCGGGCCCACTGAGAATCCGATAGTCCCTCTCGGTACGGTCATCCTGAGCTCAAACTGCACACGCGGCCCGACTAGCATGCTGCTGATGCCACGGCACAGTGGCAACGTGAGAGAACCTAAGCCCCGGACCCTGCGGTAATTAGCCACATTGTACCGGATCAATCATAGCGAATGGTTAATGCTCGGACGGAATACGGGCAGATCATCAATATCTTCCCTGCCTCCCTCGCTCCGTGTTCTACGTTACACGACACACCTGACGTATCCCCGTACAGAATTTCCGACCGATATTGAACTAACAGTTTGACCCCTTAACTCATTAACTATATCTATGTGTATTCTGATTGATGCCCTTGATGCTATTTCAATCTGTAATAATGTTTCGGAAAACTAGTATTATGCCTTATTAATTTAAATTATGGTTATCCTTCAGCCGATGATGCTGGAAATCAGCAAAAATGTTGTGGATCGATGTATTTGGAAATTAGGATTTGGTGTTTTACTTCTGTTTTTTTTTAATATTGACATTTTTTTTATTTTTTTTTGAGATAATTGTGTTTTACTGACAGAGACGAATGGTAATGGAAATGAGGAAATTGTTAGGCAAAATAGTTATTCTCGAACGGTAAATTAGATGCACGCATGGACGACGCGAGGCTCACGGAGTTTCATGGCAGTGAATGAGAATAAGATAAAGGATAGGAGCCGATTCTCATGAATACTAACGGGTCTCGAAATCTCGGACAGGAACACGCCCCGTATCCCAGGGATTTTAATTCGAAATTTCTTCTCTAACTCGCCGTGCCGATAGGCCACATTTATTAGCGTGTCTGCGCCTCCGACTCGTCGAGTATTGTGAAGACTCTCACGACGGATCATCGGGGGCTCCTAAGCTAAGGATCTCGCGCACGCCACGTCAGCGAGAGAAGCCCACTGATGCGAAGGATGGAGAAAGAAGGGCGAAAAAAAAAAATAACATGTAAATATTCCTTCTCTCCACTGACCCCGGAAAGGAAATACAATTTTCATAGAGCCCTGAGGAGAAAACGAAAGGGTCAGTAACTCAACTCCCCTGGACCCATACATGATATATTGCTTTTAAAAAATATGAGCTTTTCCATTGGGGAGGAGAATGGTAATTTTTTTTTTTCCAGAGGGTCGACTCCTCTCGCTAGTATCGACCACGATAACGTGCTTCGCCGGACCCTTGGCTTTTTCATAGCTTTTATTTAACTTGTAAAACTCCCAAACTTCCACGAGAAGTACTTATTTATGTTTCTGCAACTCCTTTTTTTCCCACACAACGAAAAAAAAAAAAAAAAGACTTGTAAAACGTGCGCGTTGTACGGATATTGTTGTACCCGTGTCGAATAAAACTTTGCCATTTCATTGCAACGGTGGAGGGCAACTTATTTTTCATCTTCGACAATTTCCGGAAACGAATGAGAGAGGCCGGTTGAGATTCGTACACATCGGCCACGAAAATCACGTTGACACTCGAGCAACGAGGTGAACGTCGATGACATCGAGGACGGAAGTTTCGCGTCGCTTGTATGGGTGTCTGTATGTGTGTTCAAAGCGCGATCGATCTCGCGTTTCAATCACATTTCCAGCTATTCGATTTCTCTCATCGCGAACGACCTTTGGCGCCGCGTCGCACTTTTCTCCGGTTATATATATATCACGAGCTTTTCATTTTAAAGAAAAGTACGACGATATATCCAACGGTGGGGGGGTTTGACCAATATAGAACAAGAGGGGCGGAGGAGAGTCCCTCATTCTCCCAAGGATATTGTCGGTCAAGAAAAATCTCTCGATGCTCGAGGGGGTGGACCGAGCGCTCTTGTATATTCAGCCCGGATAAATCCCTCGGCCCTCGACTGTGCGGAACATGGCAAAAAAAAAAAAAAGAACGCGTGTGCTGCCTGCGACCAACAAATTCCCTGAGGCACGAAAATATCCTCGCGCTGCAGATCGTAGAAAGAAGAATCGCGTGTCCATTGTACATATAAGCTCGGATTTTTAATACAAAACGAGGATTTTTCGAAAGCTTCCGGAGCCCAAAAAAAAATCAGTGTTATACGATACAAAAAAAAAAAAAAAGAAGACCAATAAGCCACAAAGTAGATTTAGTTGTATACACAGTTGTATACATATGAAATAAAAAAAATAAAAAAATCAGTGTACAACAAAATCCAAAAAAATACAAACCACGAAGTATATAGATATAATTGTATCCATATAAAATTAATCAACCCCCGTAATCGCAAGTGGCTTTTGCGACCCGAGAATTCTTTTTTACTTGTCAAACCCTACTGGCTTTTAATACGAAGTTAAAAATAACCCGGAGTGTTAACGGGAAGTAAAAAAAAAAAAAAAGTAACGAGAAAATCGTATTATCCCGACAAGAGAGTAAGAGCGTTCGCGAGAGCTTTATGTTGCATAAAATGAGTATAGCGTAGAAATATATATACAGAAGTTGTAGTGGAAAATAGTGGGATGTAATACATTAGACGGTACGTCACATGTGTATACACGAGTGTATGTCAGATACATAATGTACCGCGTGTGTACACATCATACTGTATGCACATAGTGCGTTCACCGTGGCTCTCTCATGCATCTAGCGTCGGCTATGTGACTGCATATTATGCGACGCCGAAGTACGGACAAAGCGATGGCGTGACGGCGTGCGGTGTCACGGTAGTAGTTCGGGAAATGGGCGCTCCCGGCGGTGGCACTACCATTTGTTGAGGTCAACGGGGGCCACTACAGGCGTAGGCGAGGATATATACCGCAGCGTGTCGGCGTGAGAATGAGATAGACTGATGGAGATACAGGAGTGAAGCGAGATGAGAGCAACTCGGGTAAGCACCCACTCACCATGCGACAAGACGCAGTTCCGGCTTCTCCCGACGGCATCGCGATTCCTCCTACTCTCCTCCCCCTTAAAGCCTTCAAGAAAATAACCACCGTCTTCGATCCTCTCAACGGCGATATTTAACCGATAATTTTTTTTTTAAATACTCCGTTAAGATTCTAGAGTTCATTGAAAAATACGCTTTTTGCAATTTTTCTTCTCGGCTCCAATAAAACGAATCTTTTCGAAACCTTTGGGGTGTTTGATTACATATTTCGTCATTAAAAGACATTTTTTCAATATTGTTTTTTTTAGTACAAAATATGCTGAAAAGTTAAAAACGCCACATAATTTTGGCGTGAAACAAAAAATCCAAAGAATTTCTTAATTGGTGTGAAATTGCTTTCTATTTGAATCTAAAAAAATGATTAAATGATCGACATTTTTATAAATTGTAAGACTTTTGGCTTTTTTTGTAATCGTTTAGCGATGATGAAATATGTAATAAAACTTCCCAAAAGTTTCGAGAAAATGCGTTTCATTGGAGCCGAGAAAAAAAAATCGTAAAAATTCAAGTTTCTCCTTAAATTCTAGCGTGACTCGCGTTTAATATTAGCTTTCAGCCGATTAATGCAAACGGCGGTGGTGGAGATCCGTGAATAAGGGATAAAGTAACGAAAAGCCACCGGAGGGATAGGTAAGATCGCGAATTTCGAAAGAAACGCGGTCTCTATCTCGCGGAATGTTTTGCGTCTCGGTGCTCTTCTCAAGGGGATGAATAGAGCGAAATCCGGGTAGCAAGAGCGTTTGAAACCAGACAAAAGCGGCCGAGTCAGACAGACGGTGGAAGCTGTGGTAATGTAACTGAACCGTACACGGAGACTGGCAAGGGAAGGGGAGGGGGGTGGACGGGAGCAAGGTTGGCCGTCGAGAGATTTAGCCATACGGAAACACACGGGCGCAAACCCTACTTGGGTAAGATGTTTCTTACTGCATTGAATAGGAGAAACTCGCGGTGTGGGCACGCATTGCGGTGAATTCTCTGCCCAAAGCACCGCTCGCGCCGTCCGTCCAAGTAGTACAGTGCAAAGAGCCCTGGCAAATGGTTTCTATATACCCGTTTCTCCAGTGTGCCTCACGGCTGTGCATTAGCGAAGTCAGCCATTCGCATTTGTATCAACAGGAATGCCACGAGGGAACGCGCGTTAGCGTGTGTTACCGTCCAGCGAATATGAAATGCCTCGCAACGGAGTCTAGCTTATTAAAAGTTAAAATTCATTAAAATTTCTATTCATTCTTAGAAGTGCGGAGGGCAGGGGTGAGGGGCGGTGGGGAAGGGTTGGAATAGGGAAAGGTAGGCCGAGGATAGCGTAAGCAAGAAATGGCTATAGGGCTCTATGGTATTCAACCCCCTCCTCCAGCTCGATGGAGTCTGGCCGCACTCCGGGATACTGGTGAATATTTTCTAACGTAACGTAGGGACAGGCGAGGCGTACGCCAGCCAGCAGCGATGCATAAAGCAAAGGGATTTGCCGCACGGAGAATCTTGTTACGTCCGTATGAATTGTTGGAGCGACGCGCGGAGTACAGAGGAGGATAGGACGGGGGGAAGGAAGAGAAACGAAAGAGCATGGACCGCATTATACGCTGGTACGATCTAACATCTAGCGAAGTACTGTGTAGCTGCGGAGAAGAGCCAAGTACCCCAACGTGAATGCTAGAACAGACCAGCCGGCGCGTACTGTACAACTCACCGGGCTGCGTCATTACGCAGACGAGCTGCATGCAGTCATTTGCGAATGCAACAGGAAATTCCCTCGGAGTTTCGTTGGGGTCTATATACACCATCCGAGACTCCCTTGCGACACGGTACTGTAATCACCTTTGTTTATACAAATTCAAAGCGAAGAGGAGAATACCAGACGACCATGAAGAAACAAAAAAACGACACCTTTATTAATGTCCTAAAACGAGAGCGTCTTTTTTTTTTGTCCACAAATTAAACAAATGCTGGCTAATGGGACTGCAATTTTCGGATTGAGTTGCACTGGAATTTGCCAGAGAGTTAAAAAAAAACCAAAATAATAATGGAAGAGGAATGCTATTGTCTAGTGCGATGAAAGAGCTGTGCTTCTGAAAAAATCCGAATTGTAGAACGGAATCAAATGTTAAAAAAAGTCGCCGGTAGGACGGAAAAACGCGATCTTTATTGTCTCTAAATGAAAGTATCTCTTATATATTCCACAAATGAAGTGCATATGGCCTAATGGGGCTGCAATTGTTGCTTTTAGTTGGTCTTGAAGCTCGTCGGAGGAACGGGAAAACAGAATAATGATGTTGGAAGTTGTTGTCTCGTACGACGAAGGAATAGAGCTTCGGGAAAAAAACGATTCGGTATATAGAACAGAATCGAATGTTAATAAAAGTAGCAGATAAGACAGATGGGCTTAGGTAGTTTCAATTCCAGCTACGTATTCATATACCGGTAGATCCGAAGGATCCATCACCGCACAAGGAGATCTTATTACATCGTGCATTGATTCTCCGAAGCGATTCCGGTGCACGTAGTACGAGACTATTAGAAGAGCACACCGGCATACGAGGGAGCCATCTGGGTCTCGTCATTAGTAAGATCCGAAGCAGCCGCGCATAATCTGCTATATCGAGGAACTTTCAAAATGGCAACTACTGCTCTCGTCTATATACCTTATTAAAATTTCAAATCTGTATAAATTCCACTGGGAGTACCCCGGTAGAAGAAGGATGAAACGAGCGTGTATATGCCGTGGGAGGGTAAAACGAGAGCTTTTGCAACGGTATTCATCGTAAGCCTCGCTTCTTCTGTGTGTGGATCTCGTTCTCTGTCTCTCCTTTTACGTTCGCTCGGTGAATATTTTCCAGGTCGAGAGACGCGCGCGGGAGCGCGAGCTCGAGCGTCCTGTGGCCGTATGCCAGAGTTGCACGAAGCAGAGACATCCGGTGCACAAGGCAATCGTATTCTGTTCGTATTGGATTCGCTAAGGATTCGCATGGAGCATCTCTAAAGGGTAAGGAAAGAGAAGAAACGCCCGCGGGTTTTTAGGGAAGGAAGAAGGGATGAGGGGGGGGGGGGGGAGGGGGAGGTGCATGTGCTGCTTTTCCTTCTGCCTTGAGCTCTACCGGAGCCGACATCAGCTGCAGCACACACCAGAGGGCCGAAAGCCGCGAGTTTCTTGTATCGGAGTGAGACACGCGGTGGCACTGGAACTGGCATGCCAGCCGAAACCCAGTAAGAAACCGACGGGTCGTCCGGCCACGTTATTCCGGAGAAAGCCTCGCGAAAATTCGGTTCTTACGAGAAGAACGAGATAGGAGTCAACCCCCTCGAGTTGTGCTGCACTCGAGGCCAACGACGGCTGCCCCTTTGCTTCTCTTTTCTCTCATTCGACTGGCCAAACGCTCAACGATGAGAGCTTCTTTCACGTTTTTGGCATACATGGCCCTTTATTTTTTTACGAAACGACAATTAATTAATCAACGATATAAACCACTCAGATAAAAAAAAAGCTGCCGAATGAACGAAGGAAAAACGATTGGCTGGAGTAGTTGCGGTAAAACGAAATAAAGGTCTACGGTGAAAAAAATAAATGGTTATGCATTCCAGACTGCTGTGTCTGGGTTATCAGAATGTTAACTAGTCTCTGGTTTTTTATTTTTTTCTTTTCGTCGGTGCAAAAGATTGTTATAAATGAAACAAAAGCTCTGACTAATTCAATTAACCGAATGACCCATTTTCCGCAATTCGAGTTTATATCATACACACAGGCGACGAGGCAGCGCGATAGTTGCGCGATTGTAGTATTATACGTACACATGAGGAATGCCTGACATTGACTATTTCAAAATCTGCATTCATGCATATGCAATTGTACGAGTACGCAATTTCAGTGGGAAAATTGTACGAGTGCTTGCGCGAGAATATCTCACTCGCAATCCGCTCTCATCCCTCTCTCTGCCCGTTTTTAACCCCCTTCCCTGCTCACCCTTCTCCCCAATCCTCTCTATCTCGTCCTCTCGCCATGAAGAATGCACAAGGACTCTCATTGGCAAAGTTTCCGGTGCGCCGAATTGTGCAAACGTAAATTTACGATTCTAGAAAATGTCTACCCAATAACTCTCGGTGCTTGGGAAGCCTTACATTGCCGAAGAGCTTTCTTTCCTTACCCCCCGCGCTATAATGAGGTGAGAGAGGACATCCCCCCCGAGGAATGGTATATATAAATGAAAAGTCGACAATCTTATGCTTCACGGCATAAGAGTCCCGCGGATGTCCCGAAGGGAGAAAGGCAATTTGACCTCTCATTCTTCTTTTGTAATTTCTTAAGAGGTCCAATTTAAGCCGACAATTGCTAGCGACCGGAAAATTGTACGAAGACGAGCAAGAGAAATTATTTAAAAGCCCCCGACACCGCGGAGTTAACCGCCGAAGACGTCTGCGTTTGATGAGAAGAGAATAAAAAAAAACTGGCAGCTACGCTCTCGGAGCGCGTGTATTTCTCTTTTTTATAGAATTTTTTATATTCAGCCGTTTGCTAGACTTCGCGGTTGATCTCTTGGGTCTTCATTGATACGAGACGCGCTGGATATTTTTGTATCCGGCTATTTCAATTATTGTAGTTACTTTCAGTGACTCAGAGGCTGAAGTTTATTCTCACTTTGATAGATCGGTCCAAGATTCCAGTAGTTTAATGAAAAGTGGCAGACACCGAGAGGGGAGGACCCGGGGAGTATCCTTCGGAATTAGCGAGAGTTTGGGCGATGGCTGGAAGGCGGCGGCCGCATCAACCGACCGAATTTTATGGTAAATAAATCGGCTTAACTTCAGCTGCTACTACCGCTGCTGGTTATTTTCGAAGCGTTAAAGTTTCGAGAGGGTTGGTTTCAGGCTTTCCTTGAGCTTAACGGCGACCTTCTACCCTTTGTTGCCCAATCCACTCGAACACTCCGGAATTTGAGAACATCCAAACTTGATACAAACCCGACCCACCCTCGTCTGTACTCCGGGATATCCTTTTACGATTTCATCTTTTTTTTTTTTTTTCTTTCTTTTAATTCGCTATCGATGCTCATTAAAATTCTACAATCGCGTCGCGACTGAACTTCTGGCGCTTTTACTACCCCGTTGCCATTAATGTCACAGAAATTTATTCGCATCTACGAACATTATTACCTTGGAGAATAACCGTTGTGTGAGCTTCAAAGTCGAAGAAGAACAATTAAGTGTCATTAATATTTCACTGCCGCCATTGTTACTTTTCGTAATTAAGAGATTTCGCGGGCGCTGGCCGTTTTTCAGTTTCTTCGAAACGACGTTTTTAACGACTTGTCGGCGTTTCCGTGTGTACCAATTACAATAGTTCCCGCTGCTCGTTCCTTCGATCCGTAGATTAGAGAAAAATTGTTTTCGTTCTTCTTATATTATGATAGAAAATAATGATGCAAGGAAAGTTCGAGAAATTTAATAGACGCCGCTGCGCATAGGCGTCGATGTGGTCGGAACGTTCGCGACTTACGTCAATAAATTCTGTTGCAACATTAATTTTCTACATTAATTATTCATCTACCCGAGGTCCCTAATTTCCCGGGTAAAGTAGGTCGCTTCTAATTACCTCTCTGGCCGACGTCGGTGAGCTCGATCGCCAATCGATTCGAACTCCCGAAAACCCAGTTATTAACGGGAATAATGTTAATGGAATAAAATAGATCTCGAGACTTTGCCACAGAATTAAAATCACTAATACCCCGTTACGATGGAATAAAAGTGTCTATTATGCAGCATATTTCAGAGGCCGTTTATTGGGAATGTAGCATACAACGATGCTATTATAATTTGCCGCATGTCAAGACTTTACACCGATAACGATAGCGAAGCTCGCAAAACGTCGGAAGGGGGTTGGGAGAGGCGCGTCTTGGAAAATTATTAGTAACCCGTTACGAAAATTAAATTAAGTAGTTGGCTCGTCGGGTAACACGTTTTCATGCATGCGCCACGGCGAGCAAGAAGTTCGTCCGACAACGCACGCAAACTTAGCGAAACATCGTGCACGTAAAGCCTAGATGAGCAACGCTGCCGCTTGCCGCGCGTGCTTTTGCAGCTTCTTCCCTTCGCCTTACGTCGTCTCTTAACGCATCCTTAAAACATGTCGGGGGTTTATAGAGTTTCGCAACTTTTCAGACGTAATCACCCATCACCCCTCCCCTCCCCCTTCGGCAACTAAAATTTTTGTAATTTATTGGAATTTACTCGCACGCTTTGTTGCTGCTTGCTGTGAAACGCCGGAAAAAATGATTAATTGGAACAGTAAAGATTTTGCCGTCCATTAAAAAAAAACCTTATAATACGGTAAAATTGTCCGAATGAAGGAAAAGCATATCGAAAATATATCTATTATACAAAATATCAATATAAATAATAATTCATTTTTTTAATATTTTTTGCAAATTGAAAAGATATTTTAATATTAATGCAATAATCATAATAAATATTTTTTTTTTTTTTATTTCGTGTGGATCGTGTTGGACGGACTAATCGTTTTTCGACGACTCAAAAGTACGAAAACCCAATAAAAAATGCAAAAAATGCCGAGTGAATGACAAAAAATCGACGCGAGAGGACTCCCGTCAACATGTGGTTTTCTGCAGATTTAATGTTGCCGCAACGTTTAACTCGCGTTAATTGCACATCGTTTTAAACGCGTCCCGATCCTCGATTCATAGAAGCTGCAGATTGAACGTCGACCGACGAATTTCTGATTAACGAATTATGAATTGTTGCGCCCGTTGACCCACTTTCGCTCGGTTATCCCGTAGAAAGAAAAAAATGTAATTTCGTTTGTTATATCCTTATCATCTTAATCGAAGCGATCCGGCGCTGGTTTTACCTCGCTGACGCGTTATCGCCAAAGATGGGTCGAGAGAACATAGAGAGGGGTGAAACCGAGCGAACGAGGAAGATTCCAACGCTCATCCTCGCCCTCCACCCCCTTCATCCCCAATGCGCAAGATCCATAAAGCTGGTTCACCCCCCGAGACTTCCCCAACGCTCGTAGAGACGATGCCGAGCTAATTCCTGACAAGGAAAAAGCGTAATTGTCGTGAATGGCCGACGCGGGAGAAAAACTTGTAATATCGTGACAGATAAATTAGGTTATCTTAATTGTACGAGACAAAAAAAAAAGAAAAAAAAAACGAAGAAAGTCTCCATGGTAAGGTCGGCGGTATCTTTTACTCTTTGTAGCCACGGTGTGTGGCGGCCGCGCTACCAAATTGAGAAGCCCTTTTCTTACAGTCTAAAATAATGTCCCGTGCACTCTTGCCGTTGTTGTACGTACCGCTACCACTATTACGGGGGCTACTATGCTCAGTGGCTTAAAAGATACGAACGAAGGGGTCTCTCTCCCGTTAGAGGACAAATAAGAATAGGACTCGGGGCATTGTTAGCCGGGACATTGATACAGTAGAAACAGAGCTACGACAACCACGCCACGAGGTACCTTTGTCTTGTCTCTGTTTAATACTGCAACGCCACTTTCCAACATCCCGAGTACGTTAGATCGAAACATTCCAAGTTAAATTGCCGTAACTGACAAATTCATTACTGTAAAAATGGCTTTACTATAACAAACTCCTCCGTCAAGTTGTTACAAAACCTTTTATTTTTTTCTTTGCTTTTCTCTGACAGATCACGAGACTAAGGTTAACGAACGAGTATTATGAGAACTGAGAGATAACTTTTCAATTATAAAGAAAGGTCGTAATATACAAAAAATTCTTTGGGGAATCGTAGTCCGGCTAATGCCCTATTCTCGGCTGAAGCGAAAAAGTCGTGCAGCAAGGTACATGCGAGTGCGCGTAAATGATTAACGACAAGTATTAACACCAGTTAGGTATAGTTAGGTTCCTCTAATCTCGTAAATCTGGGGTACACGAAGACTCGATGCACTGCCATTTTATTCATTATCTCTCGTTCGTCCGAACGATGAGATAAACGCGATTGTATTACGAATTTTCTCATTTTTGTACATCAGAATCTGCCATTTCTTTAACAAGACTCTTCGATCGGAGAGCGAACCACAAACGAACGACTCCGTTAAAAATACAATCAGGTGATCTAACTTTATTGTTTGAACGGGACGAGACGGGGCGGGTGGGGGGGGGGGGGCTGGAACTCGGCAAATACTCGTCAATTCGCGTGCATTAATTTTTCTCTCGAGCAATAAAATACTTGAGATATCGTGTGTATTCACGCGCGTATACAGTTCTAGATGCAAAAGGTATAACTGAAAATCACTGTAGACTTCTTCCCGAGTCATTGGCTCGATTTCAATCCCCTTCCCCCTCCCCCCGAATTATCCTAGAATATATGACCGGCTTATCCCGGTAGTTTTATGGAAGTTGAAGATCGATAGCTACGCTTGCGTTCTCGCGGGGAAAGGCACGAATCTAGTACAGTAAAACGGGCTTTTCGATCGCTGGCATACACTTACATCTCTGGAAAACTGGAAAAAGCTTCCGCGAAAGCGGCTGGGCAAGGATCGGAGTCTACGTTCGGGAAGGGAAAGGGGGAGGGGCGGTAATCGAAATTGAAAATCCCTTCGCCTAGTCACAATTATCTATCGAATTCCTTCAAGTATCTCACGAAGGAATACGATTCGAGTATTTTTTCCGCGAACGAATAGGCGTTGCGAAAATTTTAGCTCATAATTCACTTCAAATGTTTTTTCATTATTGGGCAAAAATCACAATAAAATTGCATTAAAATTACGGCGGCTATACAATGTTTTACAATTTTATCAATAATTTCAAAATAATAATGAAGAATAATAAAGAAAACGGCAAAAATTGACGGATGAAGCAAATTGTACCGTTGCGCAATGATCTGCGTTTGTGCGAATATTAATGTCGTCAAGAACGACAAAGTTGTATCACATTTTAGAGACGAAAAAAAAAAAAAGCGAACTTGATGGAGGGGGAAGCCGTGTTCCCCGGTGCGGGGTGATACGTTGGAAAGTTGTGAATTTGAGTAAAGTTTCCGTGGCCGCCTGTGTAATCAGTCATAACTCGCGCGGCTTCCCCCGGGTGAACAAAGACTCAAAATTCATGCATATGGTGAACTCGTTCACCGTACACACTCTAACAGGTAGAATATTAATTACTTGGGTTGCGCGTAACATAGAACTATTTTGTTTGCGTCTGAACTTTACACTATCCATTCTCCTCATATTTCACGGAATATTGAAACTCTCCCCCTTTCCCGACGCCGTATCTCGATCGTTGGTTTCGCAGAGGCCGAAGCTCAGCGTCAATGAAAAAACCAATGTACAAACCCGATAGCGCAATCGATGCAGCGCGGTATCGACTATCGATGTTCGTCGAAGCCGATTACCAACGTATTTTTTTTCTATTGTTTTTCGACGAACAATTCGCAAATCCGATTAGTCCAGCTATTACTAACCGATGCTTATGGACGGAGGGTAATAAGAATAACGGATAATGATAGGACAACAGAGGAGACTTCGGGTCGTCTTGTGGCTCCGTGATTTTAATAATTGCCGCGGAAGGATCTCTACCGTTCGTTCTTATCTATCCTATAGGATGTACCCCTATTTCGGGAATTAATTAAAGGAGAACAACGTTAAAAGTACGTTCAAGGCAACGGGGTAGCCCCTGGGGGTAGGCCGCGCAAAAGCGAGGAAGTATCACGATAAAAGAACGAAGAAAGGAGGAAATTAATTTTGCATTATACCCGAAACGTGCCTTGGGGCGGTCTTATACCCCCTCCGGTGGCCCCCGAGACGAAGTCTCTCGGTGAATGGCGTCGAGCGTTGGAAAGGGATGAAAACGAAGACGGTGGAAAGCGAGAACTCGGCGCTCTCTCACCCTTCCGCGCGGAATATCCGCGCTACTCTACGGGGCAAACCCCAAATCCCCAAGAAAGCTGAAATTAATTACGCTGCCCCAAACCTGGTCCCACCCCCTACTCCCATATACGCTACCTTTCGTGAATACTCAAAGTTTTATGACAATCGCGGTCGAGCTCGCTATTCTACATCCACTCTGCTAGGCGCACCGGTACCCGCCGTTCTCCGACTAATTGCTCTTTCTCCGACTGTCAAAAATTGTTATCCCACCGCGCATAACAATGACGAGAGGTCTCCCGGTTACCAAGATTCAAAAGCCGAAAAACCGATTTTTTAATAATAAAAAAAAAAAAAAAAAAAAAAAAAAAAAAAACAAAAAATGTAATAAAAAGTTGGCCTCGGCGCATAATAGAAAACATTGTGCTCCGTTGCTTTTGCAAGCGTCGTGTATATAGGACACACGGATGGAAACACATCGCTCCGCGGTGCATGAAAGCGCCAAGCCGCAAGCTCGCCAGTACAATTAGGCTACACCGAGAGTTGCCTTGGGGCACGTGAACGTATAATGTAGCGCAGGTATAGTACACGATGTGCCTCGTACGCTCATGCTGTACACACAGCGTATAACGTTTCACGATTAATCTTAGCCGGGGTTTAGTAGTATATGCGCGATAAGAAAGTTTACAGCGCGAACGAAAACAAGGGATGTAATTAGAAAACACGGTGACTCAATATTTTTCTTATTTAGCGAATGTCGTGATATTTTTCTCGTAAACGAATTATGTATACGGAAAATAATAAATAGTTGGAAGAACCATTTATAAATAAAACGTTAGTTGCAAGAATCATTTCATTTATTTATTGGATAATTTTTTAATTTTTTCATAATTAATTATATTAATTAATAATTTTTGTTTTATTTGTTAACCGGCTATTACTCACAACTACAGTGGAATCTCCCGTATTTGAAGGAATTGGGAGACATCATCGTCACATACGGAAGTGACAAATCAGGTGCACGAAACGACGGTGACGAGCCAATCGCTTAGCCAGCAGGAGACGCTCTCGGGAGGTCAAATTCGGGAGGTTCCACTGTACCTATTCTTGCAAATAATCTCTGCAACAACTTATTATCGACACCCAACGCGTTTTTTTTTTTCATGTATCGGGACGCGAGATGTGAAGCAGTAAACAGGCATAAGATATGCTTCCGCGAGTGATATATATCATTTCGAAGGTAATATATAATTGTATGCCATTTGATATGTTTATGGAAAGACGGGTATTGCGTGAGGGTGTCTCTGTGTACGTGTATCCCTGTCCGGAGCTACCAGTGTCGGGTGGATGGCACCGAGTGTGGCACATTGTATACGGGAGGATGCGAGGGCGACCATGCGTTACTCGTAAGCTCACGGAAGCGCGGATAGCCCAGCAGGGAGTATAACACGGAGTACAGAGAGTAGTGGTGTATACGTATATATAACGGGGGCTGCTGGTGCTCCTCGATACCTACATATACTTGAACGCGCTGTCATGCGTACCGGCGTACACAGCGGAGACACACGTACGACGTTTGGTGATTGATAACGCTATCGACTCTCGCGCTCTATCCCTTTGCGAGGCGAGGAGGTCCGCGAAACTACGCGGATGAGGGTGGAGAAGGGGTCGAGGGAAGGGGGCGGGGGGTTCTGACTTGTCCTCAGGGTAAAGGGTGCCGGCAACGGAAAAACTAAGAAGCGCTCTCTAGAATTTTCAATAAGGGGGGTGGTGGCTCTCCGAGTCTACGGCGGCGGCGTGGAAGAGAAAGAAAAACGTCGACCAGAAGGAAAGAAGGAAAAAGGCCAAAGGACGAGTCGGAAGAAGTGGAAGAAGAAGAAGAAGAAAGAGATTAATGCAATGCCGACGGGTACTGTCGGAGACGACAATGGCGCGCCTGTCAAAAGAACATCCCTCTGAGAGCCAAGAGCTGACTATTCTCTTCTGGAAATCCGCCGCGTACGACACGACGACAACGATGACACGTCGTACAAACCGCCCCAGTATTCACTCGCGCGGAATCATTCGACGGGGAAAAGCTGCCTGTTGTTAACCATCGAATCGAGTAAAAAAAAAAGAAAAAAAAAAAACTTTCTTTATTATGCCATCCTACTATCCTCCGCGATGGAACGCGCGAAGGTTATTGCTCCTGTAGTTTTGAAAAGTTTTATAATTATATTATTTACCGCGCGGCGTCTGGGCTTTCGAACGTTTCTCGTGTTTCGCCTTTTTTTTTTTTTTTTTTTTCGTCGAGGAAACCCGAAAAATGATCAGTCAGCCAACATTAATCCAGCATATTGCGCGCCAGCTGCAAGGACTGTCGAAAAACTTGATGCCACGGATGAGGGTACAGCGCGGGTGTTTTGCCACAACCCGGGGGAGGGAATGGAATTGCGACATTCCCGGAGTTCAAGTTGTATTCACGGTGGTTATGGCCGCGGTACGTCGCCCGGAATTAACGCAACAAAAATAAACTAATGGAAAGCCACTGTGTGCGGACTAACCCCTTAAATTTCTCGTCGCATCTACGCTTTAAGGGGTAAAAACAACAGCGTATTGAACGCGAAACGTTCGGAGGAGTAGGGGAGACGGAAAAAAAAAATACACGGTTCGTTGGGCTGTTGTTGGGATAACCGTATACGAACGATATATATATATATACTTTTTTTTGTGCATCGTCGAACGTACATGCAGTTGACCCGATAAATTGATTCGATTAATTTGGAATATCGGTTATCTATGGGAGAACCGTTCATTAAAAATGTCACGTTTTTCACGTCTGCGACCAATAGAAACTCATGGCGGAAATGTGAAATTTCTGGATTATTGAAATACGGGGAGTACCTCGGCGTTAATTAAGCCACTTGATTTGCTGCCGGGAATTTTTTTTTTTTTTTTTCGAAACAAATACGATCGTTTGTGTTTTTCTTTTCGTTTCTACATTCGAGTTAACGCGACTTTGAGAGATTTCTCGGATACACACGGAACACGAATTAAATATATTAATTAATTAATGATTAATATAATAATTGTTCATTATTCGTTTTTTTTTGCCGTTTTAATTATTAATCGTATAATTATCGATGTAACCCTCTGGCGAGAGTGCAACAAGCTTTTCATATGATATTAGCTCCCGTGTAACTCGTACCAAATGGTTCGGAATAATAATACATTCTGATTGAATTCATTTTGTCATTATTCGCAGCTTCATTTCCGCCCTATTGGAAAGTATCGGTTTTGCCGTATTTTCTACGCGCATTTGTGAGAAAAAAAAAAGAAAAAAAGGAAAATCAATAGGTAGACCGGTGCTTTATTGTTGCAACAGCTGGCTGAGCGCGAACCCGTGCCCACCGCATTTCCCCTATACAGCAGTTGCTCCCTACCCGGTTATGCAATGAAAAAGTAGTGCACTCCCGTTACAGCACCAGTGGCAACGCCAGAGAGCCCGTAACTACGCTAACGCAATGCTGTAAATTTTCGATTACGTAGGAATAGAAAGATGAACAACAAAAACAACAAAAAATAACCTCGAGGTACATCGAAGAGCAGAAAAAAAAAAAATCAAACGTAACCTTAAATTGGATTGAATACACCTAAAAAAGTGATTGATTTCATAAATCGGTGGAGCCATATTTCACCTGGCGATAGCCTCGTTTTATGAATTCAACAAAACAATAAAAACTGAAATAAAACAATAATTTTCATATAAGTTCGAAACAATAATATATCAATCGGCGTAATTGTGTTAAACTTGTTTCAATATGATGCGAAATTATAGGAATCAGAAAAAAAGTAAAATTTGTAAAATATACCCGACGCAGTTTACTCGGTTTTTAGAATTTAATTAATTACATTTTATTCAGCGTACGTTTCATTTATTGAATTTCAAATAATAAACGATGCAGATGTGTGCCGAGCAAATTCTACGAAATACCGTTATCTGGATTTATTTCTCGAGAGAAACATATTCCGCTGCACGGATGAACCGGCCGATTACATCGAAATGGTGAATTCAGTTTACCAGGGATCGTTCATTTTGTTGGGGAAAAAAACTAACCTGCCTTGCGGTGCACGCAGCACCCGACTTCGTAGCCTGCAGGGCGAGTGAGAAAGAAAAACTCGAAAGAACACGAGCCAAACGAGTACCTTGTTAGTCATAACAAAATAACGTAAACGACGAATTAAAGAATAACTGTCGCGTTCTCGTAGATCCCAAGTGTTCGGGATACTGTCAACGATATATACTTTCACTTTTAGATTAATCAATTTTTCGTGTTTATATTTATCTTGATCACTGCTACAACCGTCATTCAGCGTTAAACTGCATACAAGTAACAACGAAGCAACGATATGTAAGTTTTATACGCGACATTTAATTCCGAATCTTTAACGAAAGAACAATACTACGGACCGATATAACGCCGGGTCTCTAGTCGCGGCGAACTGATCAGCTGATCCGAACGATCCGAACGATCCGAAGTTACGCGCCGAGCAGGTCGACCCTCGAACGTCGCGGCGTTCTAACCTCAACTCCCGACGCCCCCGTTAGTTGTCGCAGTGTACGCCGTGACACCTCACGGGCCCCGAATTTCATTTTTAAGACACTCGTATTGTCAACGTTATTCGCAGCAATATTAAATTAATTTCTTTTTTTGTGTTTTTTTTTTTATTATTCGATAAATGGACACCGCATATTCCGCGAATATTACGATGTAATCAATTTTTTCATCGAGAACACAACGGAAGGGACTCTATTATTTCCAGATGAAGTAAGTAAATAAAAAAACGATTCGAAGCCACTTACAGAATTGTCTTATACACGAGTAATAATCGCATGATCGATGGTAAAATTTTGGCAAACGAGGTCATGCGCTTCGTGCAAGTTGAAGTGGGGGAATAAAGGGTGTAGTGCTTGACACAGAGTCACACCATTGGGAAACACGAAAGCGGTAAATCACGCGTTCCCCGTCGAGTGTGTAGGCACTTCTATGCCACGAGAGTGAGAGAGGGACGACTGCGTTTCCGGTTTGAAAACGAAATCCCAACTATTTCAATATCGGGGAGGGCGACGATAGTGTCTCTCTGTGTACCATTGTTGGGAAACTGGCACGACATGAGCACCAGCGGCGAGTGTATATATATCGCTGTGCCGAATCAATAAACCGACTTACTCATCCGTATTACCTGTGGCAATCATTTTAGCGTAAAGTGAATTTTGACGGATCTGTTGGCCCATTCATTAAACTTCAAGTTATGTAAAAAAAAAAAAAGAAAAAAAAAAAAAACACATAAAATTGAACCTTCAACTCGAGTCAACGGACTGTACGAAATTTTTTTTTTTACGCCACGTAATCTACGATTGAGTTGGCAATTACGTAAACGGAAATGTATTTCAAGAGCCGGTCATCGTCCCGGTTGTTCACTCGAGCGTATGAACATTGCGCATTACTCCGCTCCCGACAATTACAATTAACTTTACCGCGTTGTACATTGTGTTCATTTATATATCGTTTTTTTTTTTTTTTTTTTTCTTATTAAATTCGTCTATTGCCATCGGTTAGTATTTGCTTTCGGCGAAGCAAGCAAAAGGGTTCTCGGAGTCTTGGGGGCGCGTGACGCGGTTAAAAATGTAAATTATTTTAGATCGAATGAGTAGCGATAAGAGACGGGAGAGGGTGGGAGTTGAATAGCGAGTGAAGTGGCCACGGCTGGCCACGGGGTGCACGTGCATTAAAGCCAAACTCGTGCGTTATCGCGGTCAGACTCTGACAGCAGAACCAAAAGCCTCCGTGGCATGCTTTTGCGAGGCCCCTATCTTCCATTTACAGGAGCGCAGTGAGAGAGCGTATAACCACTGCCGAGTGAAATAATAACTGAGCGCCGCGGCGGGGTTTCTCGGTGGTTACTACCATCACCTCATAATTTTTCACCTCTTAATTCTACCCGCCAGTTATTTTTTTAACGCTCAAGCGCCGCTACTACTATCGTACCGCGTTATGCGAAGATGATAAAAGACTCGGGTCGTTAGAGTACTGTATAAAACGAACACAAATTTCAAAAGAGCGCGTAGTACTCGTTCGTGTCTCGCGACCGTACGCAGCTACTCTTCGTATATACAGATATATATACGATTACGTGGTACGCGTCAAATAAACTTTTTGATTTCCCTCTCATGACGAACAGTCTGTCGCGAATAAATCTCTTCCGTCTCCGCGCAATTTTACTGTTCAAAACACTCGACATTCGTAGTGAGACATCCGCACTCTGTCAAATGTTACGCAAAGCTTTCGGTATTCAGAAAGGCGCACGCATTTCGGGGCCCGTCGTGTGCGAGAGAAGAAGTCCCCACGGGGAAAACGGCGTCACGTCTTCGCTCTACCGTGACGGTATAAGCTTTGCGAAAGCAGAGGAGAAACGTATCATCGTGTCAACGTAGATTCATTCCCATGAGATTTATCTCGCGAATTCAGCATCTATGTTAATTGAGTAAAGTTGCGATAACCGCGTTAAGATATTTCCGCCATTTCAACGAGTAGTAACATCCATTTGAATTTTGAGAGAAGCGCGCGTTGCGCAATTCAAATTGAAAGTCCGTAATTATTCGTATGTAAGGATGACGATCTCATGACAGACCGGGGCGAGTTGAAACGCACGCGGAATTATTTAGCATGAAATGCACTCCAATTCCATGGAGTGCGGGGCGTAGGGGGGAGGGAGAGGGGCAGAATTTTCGATTTTTTTTTTTTACTATACGCGTTTCAACTCGCCCCGGTCGCCCTTCGTTTAGTATGAGATACGCCGCGACTATGTTTCTCGAATCTCCGATTTCCGAAAGGGATTCCATGGTACCGAGTTTATTAAACCGCAAGAACAAACAACGAGGCATATGTTAAACTCTCGGTGAAAGCCTTAGTTAAACAACGTCAGGGCACGTTAAACATACGTAACAAGTATATACCGGATAGCGTCCTCAGTTGAAAGAGTACACGCCGCAGAGTTTCTGCCGTAAGCTCGCGTCGCTACGACAGAAGCTAATCTCGCTTATCCTATATGAGGTACCCTCTGACCTACGGATTAAGCTAAAGAACTCCAATTAAGCGACAACTATGAGACCCCACGCGACATCAAAGGATGTTCGTTATGCGGTTCGTCCGACTCACCGACCCATGACATCAATCCACTGTGTACTCTTAACCTATTATTACTTCGCCTCAACCGGCGAAGTTTTTCGGCATTTTTAATTAATCCGACCGATGATCACCTTTGAAAAATACATCGCGAACAATCCGCTCGACTTACCTGACCTCATTAATCTTTCATTATTTAATATCACGGATAATCGGCAGAGGAGAGACGTATCGACGTTGCGAATTTGATAGAATCTTTCCGTGTATTCAGGACTTAGATAACAAAAGTATGAATTCAACGACAAAAGGTTAACACGGGGTTAACTGTGACCTCTTTGAATTATTAGCGAAGAGCCAAGAGTGTGCCAAGAGCAGTAGGTACGGAACGATCGTGTCTCGTTAGAGTAAATCCACTGAATCTTGAAATTATGCTAAGTTTCGTACGGATGAGATTCCGACAAGTTTGTAGTGGGCGAAAAGGAGGACTATAGGATGAGACGACGTTGCGGCGTCGAGGGCGCGATGACTCGTCGACTCGAGAAGCGTCGAGCATTTCGAGCGCAGTTAGGGATTCTTGAGGTAAACTTTCACTCTCCTGTACGCGGCGGAGCTCTCTTCCGTCGTCGTCGTCGTACACCGCTTTAGTACAAGTATGTTAGACCGTGTTAACCAGTCCCGTGTATAGCTAACCCGGGGGTTAAATATCTCGGGAGCAATGCGAAAAGGCAATTAGATGCCTTGCCGATCGTTAAGTTTGTCGTGTAAAACGGCGCGGCTTTTACCGCGAACCGCAGATGACAAACCAAAAATCCCGAGCAACTCGGTTATTTTTTTTTTGTGTATATATTTGTTTATATTATATAGTTTTTTAATTTTTTTTTATATTTTTGTTGAAAAACTATAGAAAATAAATTTTTTTTTTTTTTATAAAAAAAAAAAAAATTTATTTCCTGTTATAGTTTAAAGAAAAAAAAAAATTTACTCGACTTTCGAAGAGCCACGTAGACGTGGCCCCCCTTAGCATGAGGAAAAAAATTCGCCCCTTAACGCAGTATATTATACATGAACCGAGTAGATACCCGTAGAAAAGAAGTATAGGATCGTTGAATAATACAGAAGACTCGGAACACTACGGGACAGGATGAAGCCGAGAAACTTGATCCGTTGAGAAATTCATAATTCTCGGGATATCACGTGACTCTCACAAGAGTCCACTGTTTTTTGTATGTCAAAGTGTGTGTCAAATTTGCAGTTGGTTAGAATGCGAAACACGCGAAAGATTCAGACACGTGAAAAGCGCGGGGTTTTTGGTATAAGAAAGGTAAAGAGAAACGAAACAGATAGTAGTGTAGGAAAGCTAAGAAAAGACCGAGAGTGTTGCGGATAGTCCCACTGCGGAGCAGCGTGCAGCGAAAATTCGTGTTCGTTGGGATGCTCCATTCTGGGCTGAAATATTAAAATAAACCGTCGCACCGGCGAGTGTGTTAAGGGGATGGTTGGTGTGTTCTCCGTCTCGTCGCTCTTGCGTGTTACCGAGAGGGAAGGGGAGGGTGTCCAAGGGGTAACATAAAGACGAGGACCTCGGTGCGCACACGTACGGGCGGAAAGAGCAGCAACAGCACCAGAAACGAGGGGCGCACCTTTGCCGAAAGAGCAAAAGGGGGAGCTGAAAGAAGAGCGAACGAGGGAGAGACTCGAGGGATGAAACTCGCGAATAAGGACTTTCCTCTCGTGGCAACAGACTCGCATGCCACCCGAGGCTCTCTTGGTCCGTCTCTGTGGATACACATCTTCCGACCTCTCATAAAATTAACCTGTCTGCAGCGAGACATACAATTCTGTGAGACCGGTTGGGGAATCGTGCGAGTATAACCCGGTGGCGGGGGCGGCATAGAGTAGCGTTCATCGCCGGAGAGACGAGCGCTAAGCATATCACTCTTTCCTCCTTTCACCTCAACGTGACCGAACGTTCAACGAGGGTTCATCCACGGGGGGAAACCACTCAACCCCAATTTCGCCCTCCCTTTTCATTGCCGTGGCGTGCGACGCAGAAGGCGCGAAAGCGTGTGAATGAAAAGCTGCATATACGCGAAGAGACGAAAGTGCGAATGCGCTTTACAAAGAGGCGTGGAAGGCGCGGAGCGTTCGTAACCGCGGATGCAAGTTGAAATTGCCTAAACAAATGGCTGGTGGTTTTAACAGTTAAGATTATAGGCGCGACTCTGTGTGCAACAGCATCAGCGTGTGGTTTCAAGGGAAATGCTACGAAAGTGGAGGAGCCACGACTCTCACGCGAAATGTTGCTCGGCTCTTCCCTCTTCCGCCTTTATGAGACTACTCGAAGCCGGATAACTTTACAGTCGGTCGGACAACTTCGTAATGAAAATCTACGAGCGGAGAACCGGTTCTCCGTTGGTACACAGAATTCTACCCCCCTACGAGCGCCCGGAGGGGGTTGGTGTAAGATAGTTTCGAGACTATTTGCACGAGCTATTTCGCGATCAGCAACAGCCACCTCTCTATCTAGCCGGAGGGCGATCCTGTCGTTGCCGACTTCTTCGGAACGATCTTCTGAATATTCGACGCTCGTTACGCCAATGTTATTGAGCTCTTACAGCACCCGACCCACGATATCGCGGGTTCTGCGCCGCGGCAGGTTTATCGTGTACCATGGTACGTAAACGTTTCTTACGAGAAACTCTAAATGAGATGATTATGAAAAAAAAAAAAGAAAAACTCTCCCCCGTGACTCAATGTAAACAAAAGTATTGGGATCAAAGAGTATTTGAGTTCACGGCGAAGGAATATCGCGATAAATTTTTACTACAAACTTGTCGGCGTGGGGGAGGAAACAAATATACTTGGAATTACTAAAAGGTAGAGGCGAGGAAGCATTCATAAATCACACAGTGATCCCAATAAAGCTACGGTGTCAGAAGAACCAGGTATCTCTTCTAGTTAATCTCGAACTACACCCCTTGTTATGCGCTCTTTCTTTTCTCTCTTGTCGCTCTCTCTCTCTCTCTCTTTCTCTCACGCGCTTTTCTCTCGTTCGTTCGTTTCGAGGATTACTCGCTTCTCGTTCGAACAATGCGCGCCCTACGGTTTTTCGAAACACGTAGAGAGGAATTAGCATTTCACTGGCAAATGGACATGCTACTCGGTTTGGTACAAGTTGCCGTGGGGATGAATGGCCGAGCGTGATACTCGCACGCCTGACTCTGTACCTACGGTCGCCATATTTGAGAATCGAAAAAAGATTGTTATTCCGGATAACTCGGCTCGCAATGGCTCTTATATCGTCGCCTCGCACAAACTGATACGTATTATCCGCCTCGGAACGTGTGTCGTTGAGCGCTCCGGTCACGTTGACCGCTCGGACGTGACATTTTTTTCTTGTCGCGTTTCCCCGCTCCGCTAACCTCGGACACTTCTTATCGTCTGCCCAACAGACAGGGGCGGTTGGTACGATGAGAATTTGAACGGCTAACGCTTTTTTCGGAATGATTCGGCTTTCGTTCGGGAAATGGTGTGAATAACGGTGAATGGTGTTCAATTTTTAGATGGGTAACGACAGCCAATTGCCAGGGGAAGAATATAACTTGTGGTTTATAATGGTCAATCAAATGGTCAATACCTTTCTTTTACACGCAGATTCGAAACGCGCGAATTCGAATTCTGCGAAACGATTTTTCGTACTTTCAAAGAGCCGTATTTCTGCTTTACGATAAAAAATTTGAAAAAACCATCGTATTCTATAAAAAAAAAAAGCAAATTAAATTTTGACAAAAGCACAACGACATCGCGTCTTCGTTTTTTGCGCGCATGTCACATACTTTTTTTTGTAACGCACAAACAAAAAGTCTCTCTTTTCATGTCGGTAATGCGTGACGAAGGTGGCGTTTTTCAGTATCATAGTAGTTACGTTTATACACCCTCTTGTAACACCCTTAATTCACTTTTTGCACTCTTGGCTATCCGTTACAAACGCAAAAAGAGGGATTGTTTGTGTATACATTTCAAAGACATTTTTCTTTTTAATTCGGTGTAAATTTGACGTTTCATGGACAACTTTTCATTTTTTATCGTGTCGTGTCGTGTAGCAGCCAATCGTCAAACACCATTCGATATTGTAAAATTTTTTGTAATATGCATCTTTTATTATAAATAATAAGATCGTTGGTGAGTGAATTACCCTTTAGCGAGAATATTGCGAGTATTTTCCGATCTTCGACGTTCTCAAAGTACAGAAGCAATCACAGTATACAACGAGCGTAGGAAATAAGCAGCGTTTATCGAACGTGCCATCAGACCGGTGTCCCACTGTTAACAACTTGGCCGAACTATCCAAATTACAATGCATTTCTTGCCGCATATAGTCGAAGCTCTGAGTAGATACGGCAAGTAGATACGCACGAATCGTGTTTTCGACGATCCAACGACGGAAGTTTCCGTCTGAACTGCAGACAAAGTCGCAAAGTCGTTAGGACGTGACGCAGCACGATTGTATACCATCGAAGCGTTTGAATATCGCTTTTTGCGGTTTATGCTTAACCATCCGTGTGGCTCTGCCATTTCGATTATAATAAATGTTTATACATTAATATTCACGACTTGTGCGCAATTCCTTCATTACAATAACGAATCATCGTCAATTTTTTTTTTTTTTTTTTGCAAACAACATCTATCGAACGTTATTTACTTTTTCTGACTTATTTCCGGTATAATGTAGAGAAAGGCGGGGCAAAATGGTCCGCTTTAGCAATTCGGGGAATTCTGTCGATAAATACAATACTTTTTCATTACTTTCGAACCAAAAAATAGATTTTTCCTTTAGAATATTGAGACTAAAAAAAAAAACATGTGAATTATAACTTTACTTATCTACATTGGTATTTTTCGTATCGATCGATTTTTTAGCCAATTTAATAAATATTCGGTAGAATTTCATTAAACGTCGATCCCGATCTTTTTTTCAGGTCAGCAGTGATTTGTAGCATAAATAATGACCATGAAACTCGATAAATCGAACTGTTTTAAAATTTCATGAATTTTAACGTCCGTTCATTTTGCCCCTAAATTCGAGTTGCGCGACTGTCCCATTTTGCCCCGTTGACTCGTTTTGCTCCATCTTATTCTCCATTTCATAAGCTCGTTTCTCATTTACAAAACCGACTTTTATTGCGAATTCTTGTCGTATTGTATTGCGGTTTCGGCCATTGTAATGGTATGTCGTATTTTACGTGAAAAAGATGCCGCAAAACGTATGAAGAACCCGTAGACGTCTTCGTCCGAATGAAAATATGTCCCGCATTCATCGCAACTCGAGTGAATAGAGACTGTTGCGTCAGTTTTGAAAAAGTAATCTAAAAGTGCAAACAGCTGAGAAGCAATTGTCGAGCGAGTTTTCTGGGTGGAGATACACGGTGGTACATTGTGCGTCTTACACGACAGTGCACCGTCATGAAGCATGTAAACCGGGCAGGGGGATGAGAAGGTTGCAGTGCAACGAATAAAATGTACCTACAAAACTTTTCAAATAGCTCGACGGCGCTGTTCCACCGAGACGATTGTTTCAATAGTTTGTATTCTCAGTTGAAAAGTTATACGCAAATGAAAGAAAAAAGTTAAAAAAAATGAAAAAAAAAAAAAAGAAAAAAAACAAGGAATAGTAGACAAAAGATGTTTTCACCGTTGTGATTATGCATAGTTTATTTTAGTCTATCTCTGGTACACAGTTACGCGTGTAGGATGAGGTAGGAAGTGAAATGTTGCCTCGGTCTTTCCAGGGGCTAATTCACACCGTCGGAGGGAATTAATAAACAGAGAAAATAGGTGCTGCCAGGGTAAATTAGGGGTAGTCGGGCGGTCGGGACGTAGGACGGTAACAAAGACCTTTTTGTTCAACGTCCCGGCGAGCCGCGCATTCTTTCAGCAGTATTTTGAATGCATGGGGCGTAATGATTTCTGGTGCATTCAGTAGTTGCTCGGTGAGCTTTTGATATTCCCGTTCCCGCTCGAGGCCGGCCCGGTGAATTCTATCGTTTTCCTCGTTTTCTCGGCGTCTCACAGTCTCAACATATTTTTGCTGAGCTTTCAGTTCTTGACCGTAGCGCATTGCATTCTCTCGTCTTCTCCCTTCGGCTTCAGCAGCGAGGGTAGCCTCGACTTCCGATTCCTTTCTGCACAATTCGCCTTCGAGCGCCGCTCGTTTATTTTCCTTCTCGTTCGCCGCCCTTTTCTCCCTCAACTGTTGCTCCCGACCTTCGAGAACTTCGCGGAGTATACGAGACCGTGATTCTCTCGACTTTTGACTCGCAAGATAGCGCTTCGTTTCTGCTTCCCTCGCCGATGCTTCGATCGTTGCATCGACTTCGTTGGAACGTCTCGCTTCATCCCTCCGAAGCTCCTCCAGACTTCTCGCGTAAGCGATAATCTCGCCGCGTAGACGCGACGAGCTTTCGCGCAGCGTGGCACGCTCCCTCGCGAGTTCCGCCTCGGAGAGCTCGCGGAACGCTCGTTCCATAGCGGCTTCCTCTTGCGCTCGTTCAGCGAGACATCGTTTTGCCACCGACAACTGTTCCTCGAGATCCCTCTTGAGCTTTGCCCTCTTCTTTCTCTCCCACTCGTGACTCGACAATTCTTCTTGTTTCACGCTATCCAATAGTCTCGCTAAATGCTCGCGTTCCTCGTCTCTCCCTCGTTTCTCCTCCTCGGTCAGTGCTAATTTGCCGGCTATTTGCTTCTCCAACGTCGCCACCGCTTCTCTCTCCGCCGTTGTTCGTCTCTTCTCATCCTCTATTTCACGCTCCTTCTTGGCTTCGATCTCCTTTAACATCAGTTCGTACCACAATCCATCGACCTCCCTCTCCACCTTACGTTTCGCTTCTTTCTCCGATATTTGAATGAGGTTCGAGTACTTCGTCTCTATAGTAGTCTTCTTCGAGATTCGGTCGCGCGCCTCCGGGCACTGGGTCATGTACTGCTGCATTCGCTTCTCCGACACTGTCGCTTGTCGCGCTTTCTCCAGACGCTCGCGTAGCTCCTCAGCTCGTTTCTTCGACTCGTCGAGTCGGGTGAACGCGCCACGCTGCGCCTGATCGATGATTTCCCGCATCAGGGATTTCTCCTCGGCGAGCAAAATCCTGCGCAGCTTATCCCTGCGGGACTCGATGTCCTTCTCGTACTCAGCCATACCTTTGATCGCAAATCAAGAAAAAAAGTGAAATAACGAATAATTATTTACGTAATTATTGCATATTTTATACTTCATTATTTCTTGTTATTACAGTTTATTTATTATACCTCCATCTAAGTCGAGAATTTTTTTATTTTTCGATGTTTTTTTTTAATTTGGAAAATTTTGAAAATAAACAATTATTTGACGAAAATTGAAAAAATTATTTACTATTAGTTGAACTAATAATTTTTTTCAGTGTACAAACTTCAAAATACTTACCCTCCTCGACTAAGTGTCGAATGTTCTTTCGCAGAATTCTCTTGTCAGTTCGTTCCACGAATGCGTGCGTCCGTACAAAATTCTTATATTCACGTTCATCTTTCGTATTATCCTCGAGATTCCAAGTATTCGGATCGATCGGAAGTATCGCAATGGGTTTTTCGTCCTTTTGCCGGTGTCTGGTACGCATCGATTGATCGCGTTCTCTCCAAGGAGTACCCTCAACCTTTCGCGATTCGACATCGCCACGAGAATATTTGACGTTAGTCGCGTTGACATTGGGTTTCGGCTCTTTAGCGTTTTCCTCGTTGACACTGCGACGAGAATGTTTAACATTCTCGACGTTGATATTCGTAGGGCGCGTACGACCCTGCTGACTGAGTCTATATCCATAGGGAATACTGGCGGTACCGGTTGGGTCCCTCGGTTTGCCGTGGTCTTTCGTACCATCCGGTAGCCGCACGGACAACGGTATGACACTCATCGCCGCGTAAACGCAACCTCCTACCTATGTGTTGTACGAACCACCGGGAAAACCGATCAAGATGACGAGGACAACATTACAGAAAGCTCGTTCAAACAGGCTACAGGCAAGATCGTTAGCGGTCACAGAGTTTGCCCACTCGGCAACATAACCCTCTCCTCTCCCCCCCGTTGCCAGTCGACGCACAGGACGGAGCCAACATGACGAACATGGTCGATGAGAAGTTGTTTGCCGTAACCATGCCGACCAAACCTCTATCGAACGGGCCGGTCTCTCTATACCTTCGTATCTCTCACTCGTCTACTATCCGGCATAAAACCTCCCCCCTCCCCCCACCCCCCCACCTCCGTGCTTCCATCGGAATGTCTCAACAACGGAAAATGTGCACCAAGATTCAGATTTTTTGATTTTTTTTAGTAGTCGTTTACAGTGGTGAGTTCTGCTCGCCTTCGCGCATGCACCCCCGAGAGAAACTCCGGGGGTAAATGAAATTTTCACAAGCAATTAGAGCTTCGATATTGGTATTAGTCGGGTCAGAATGATCTTGTGGCAATGTTATCGGAGTAACCGGAGCGCGATTCGCTACGAACTATCTTGTCGCTCGGTTCCTCGGTCTCTCCTGTTCGTTCTCGTAGGATTCTACGCGAACGACTCTCCGGGTTTCCGCCCATCCTCTCCCCCGGGTCACTGGACAAAGTTTGCTCTAGTCAAACCACAATGCGTGGCGGACTTGACAGTGTTTGATTTGACGAGAGGGAGAAGGTGGCTCCGGTGGCTCTAGTGAGTTTCGTACGTCTAGAGAAGGGAAGAGACGATGAGAGTGGTAACCCTACCGCGAGCACGTACCGAAGTTAAAGCATAGCTCCGGGCCACTTTCAATATTGCGTTCTCGCATCGCTGACTTCGCTACCCGGATATTCGGGATCCGAGCTCCATTCGTCCTTCGTGTGTCCTCAACACTCGATATCCCGGACTGCGATTATCAACGTCGTTAACTTGGCATTACGCAAATAGTCGCGAATGATAATTAAGCCAATTAACGAGACAGCGTTATTTGGGAATCGAGCAAACGATGGATGAATGGAAAGTTACTCGATCGTCAAGTACGAAACGTCATTGACAATTGGCTCAGACGATAGAATTCGCGAGGAAACGCCCCAAATTTTAGCACATTTCGCTGGCCGAACGCCCGACCGGTTCAAATATCTATGCCTCTCCCACCACCCGCGATTAACCTCGGTCTATAATTGACATAGACATAGCACGGCGCAGAAGGATATAGAGAGCTTGAGGGCTATTGTCGAACGGATTGTCTATAGCAAGCCAATCGACCAGCCAATACCAGCGGAGTTCCCTTCATGATTTACGCGAATGTCTGTGCCAACCTCCACCCAAATTCGCCAATCGTATGCTAGTTTAATTCTTTAACAGATCAACGCGATCGCGCGACGATGGAAAAACGTGTTTTACACAAAAGTTTACGATTTTTTTTTTTTTTTTTCAACGTTATTCAATATTTTAGTCCGCGACGGCGAGACACCGTGCGAGTATCATCGGTCCATTTATCGAATTTTTTTCCAATTTTAGTATCTATACACTCACTTGCGACATACAAAACTTTATTTTTCGAAATTTATGACAAATGGATTTTCAATATGATATAGAAATTAAATCGAACGGCATTTCGTAAAAATTAATATTATTATTATCATAATCATCATTATTATTATTCATTTTTATTTGGTTATGTCAGATAAACTGAAAAATCATTACTCCCTGCAAATGAGTTTTTCATCCGAATTGTTTCTTTTTGGAGCGCTGTAACACGTGTACACGTGAATCAACCTAATTTATCGAGTGGGTACGATCGGTGGGGAAAAGGGCAGGATAAGGCACACGTACAATGCACAAAAGGACAATAGAGAAGCCATGACAATGGTTTCTATGCGTCCAACGTATGGCGATCCTGGAGAAAAGCCTGAAGCTTTACTTTGCTCTGGCTTCGCTTCTGCAGACGACGCAGCTTTGACTCGCGGATGCCCGTGTCGGATCTTTGAGGAAGTTATCCCTTTCCGACGCACTAATACCACTCCCACTCTCTCGTATCGCGATACTGGTAGTAACAGTAGTAGTAATACCGCTAGAAGAGCTTCAAGCTGCTTGGTAGACTGCATTTTGTTTCTTGCCGTCACAAACCGCCAACTTCAATGTATATAAAAGTAAAAGCAAATATACATAGTTCCGAATGCTTTGTTCGCTGTACGATGGATGGCGTATGCTTCGATATCATTTTTTTTTATTTTTCTCGCAGGCGGTATTGCGAATGAAAGTTTATAAAAGCGGAGTGAATTGGTGTGAGAGCTTTCATACTAACCTGGCGCAGAGGATACCACGATCAAAGAGGTGGCTCCTCCGGGTTGAAAGCCAACGCTATAGCACGCTGAAAAACCCGTAAATAATCTCTGACGAGAATATTTTTGCGTAAAATTTTTGATAGCGCGGGGCTTCGTGCGGACACGCAGTGCCCCGTCCGTGAATCATTCAAAACTAACCAGACGAGTTGAAACATTTGTTTTGACACCGAAGCAGATGTCGACAAGATCTGTCTCCTTTTCTTTTCTTTTTTTTTTTAGTAGAGACACTTACAGACCGACTCTACCAAGTCGTCCCTGTCGTTTCGCTTCACCTGTTCTCATTTACCGCCTGAGTTCGATCGAAAAAAAAGATCGAAGCTTTCCTCCGAGCAGAGGCGGTGTATCGATAAATTCGAGGGTGCTGGCGGGATTATGTAGTTGTATATCCCGTAACAGTTTTCCGTCGGGTCTCTCTCGCGGGCGACTGGTACATTCGATACAATCGACTAACCGAGAGATCGTTCGACCGAATCATTTCATCCCCCGTTTAATTCGGTTAATCGGGCTTCCAATACTGTATTTCGATTCACCGGTAACCCGCTGCGAAAACAATTTTATCTCGACGGGCTTCGGCGATGGTGGGTGTGGCTGCGAGTGTTCGAAGGCACGGGATTTATACACACCCCTACTTCACCCCCTTCCATCCTCCGGAATGGCATAGCTTTAAATCCTGTATCGGGCCCTTCGTCACGTTTCGACACTAATATTCGAAATACGCAAATCCCCATGAGCAAACCGAGATAGGCTTTGCTTTTCAAATCCTATCGCCACATTTTAAATAATGTATGGAAATGTCTGTACCGCACATTGAATCTCTTCTAATCCATGAACTTTCACTACACTGTACAGTGGCTATAATAATAACAATAATAACAGCAATAATTCAGGGGAATTGCTTAATAATAAGTAATCGTTCGGGAGAAATGGATAAAACGTATTTTCATAGATCGATAATTCAGGAATATGAGTTATAAAGGCCAACCACCCATAAACTATGACACGTACGTACCGCGACGTCGATGACGAAGCTTAACGACGGCCATTAAATCGTCAGTTGCGTTTCACAAAGTGCCTGCCTTCGCGATGCGTTGAACGAAACGGTTGGCCGTTGAAACGTTCAGCGCTGCTGCAATAAGCGGAATCTTTACGATCGATCGTAGATCGGTCTTTGGATCATTTGAAATGATCTTACAACGTTTCGATTCAATATTTGTCGTGCTTTTTTTTTTTTTCTTTTTTTTTATATTATAAAAAAGTCGATTTCATCTTTCGTATTCATATCTATAGAATTTTCCTATTCCTGTGTCGATATTATGGCTTCGACGCATCCATAGATCACGATGGCTTTTTCATTTTTTTTTACCGGCGAACCTTGACCCTCGTCGGCATCGATGACTCGATTTTTTTTTTTTTTTTTCTACCTTCCCGGATGAAATCGTCGCCGGGGCAGAGAAGCGGACGAGAAATATCGGACGTGACCGAGAAGAATTTATACTGCTCGCCGGGAAGGAATCCGAGGAAGATATATGTACTTGCGATTTCTGTTCCGCTGCACAAGTTGTACATCACCGCGGGGGCGAGCCGTTTTTTTCTTTTTTTTTTTCTTCTATTCCCAGCGACACACCCGCGAGGTTTTTCTACCACCAGCGTGATAACGGTTAAAGCTCGCGAATCGACGTGAGAATCGTAGAATTTTCACACGTACGCCGAGCGGGCAACGCCTCCCGTTCGAGGTATCGACGAGACGAGGGGAAAGTTTTGTTGCTTATGAATTAATAGAGGGGTTTTTCGCTCGTCGAGCATTATTCCGATACATGTCCATTCGATTCTACAAAGTTCGGCGTTTATCGAACCAATTCGCAAACCCGCTTCTCGCGTTAAAGTGAATTGCGAATTGAACAAAAACAACAAAAAAAAAAAATAGAAAAAAAGTCGTTAATATCTCCTTTATTCCCGAACTTCGATATTGCGTTCAACAAGTACTCGTTTTTTTAACGACATCGTCTGAAATTATAGTATTTTTAACTTCTTTTTTTTTAATAGTCGCAGACTCTCGCAAATAGAATTGTTTCGAAAAATTCGTGAAAAAATTGCTCTCTCTGTAATCTTACGCGGTTCTGCCACGTGTGCGAGCAAAGAGCGTTTACAGCATTTGCGAAATACAATATGCCGCACTCATCTGGAAATAGTATCATTTTGTTTTCAAACTTTTCCCCGTCGACGCGGTCGGTTGTGTAAATAATAGCGCGCGTAGCGGAGCCCGATGCTCGATTACACGATGTGCAATTACGCCCTCAAGTACGCAGATGCACCGACTACTTTCGCAAGTACGCGAGGGGAATTTTTTTTTTTTTTTTTTTCGCGACTTTTTAAAGGGCCGCAGAGCTGCTTGAGACGCTAGACAGCACTTTCGAGGCCAGAAGCAAGAATAATTCATCATCGCTACTCCGGTATCTCTGCGGTATTTCGTATCGATTCATCAAGCTTTCAGAAATAGATAGTAATTGATGATCATTAGGGGAGTGCAGGCGAATAGTTGCTAATCAACATCCCAAAGTTTGTAGCGATTTAAGATTTTTATGAAATCTTTACTTTACAACTAAAGCAATAAAGTTTCCTATTACGTGGCGGGTATTCGTGCGCTCACCCGTCATCAATGATCATTATATGAGTTCTCTCGTGCATATTATTATCCGATGAAAATGTGACTATTCGTCCGGCACGTCATGAACCAGAGATGATTTCAAATAATAATGATACGAATTATCGGTAAACCTATCGTTCGCCAATTCCTTTGGGAAAGGTGTGGGTTGGGGAGGGTGGGGGAAGGGATTCTCTTGAAATAACCCAACGGACGCGCTATAACCGACTCGGCTATCCCGGTCTTTCAACGATGACTGATTAAATTTAATTATGGTAGGTGAGCGCTATAATGGAAGAGTGCCGAGGGTAAAGGGTCCCGTAGCACCGGCAGCACAGCGTGGAGTAACAGCCGGCGATGTGTGAAAAATGTATCAGACAGAGGGCGAGGCACGGGAATCGATTTATCGAAGCTCGCGCGATAGCCTAGCTAGGCGCTTGGGCCGTTTTATGCTAACGAAGGCCCCTCTCGCGCGAGCGTCGGGCGCGAATTTCGTTGCCCTTGGATCGGAGCCACGGTAATTGCGGATACATACATCATCGAGATATATGCATAGTCACTGGAGAAATGAGAACTCGAGGGGAAGAATGACGCTACAGAGGGTTGCGGACGCGTATTCTTCTTTTTTTTTTTTTTTTCTTTTTTTTTCGAAGAATTCTGGACGAATCGTACGCAAGGGAGAGTAGGAGAAGAACGGGTCTCGTCGCTTGCGCGTACATCAGCTTGGTTAGTTCCTGATGGTTTATTCAACACGAAGCAACGCGAGCCATTCCTGAAATAGCGCGAGGCGCGTGCTTACCCTCGAAAATTCAAAGGTTCCTTTGGAACAAAACTCGCGCAGCGCGCCAGCCACTACCCCGTTGTACACCCTGCATTCGCAATTCGGGAGGCTCGTTAATGTCATCCTATACCTCGATCGCCTAGCTACAACCCCCTTCTCCCCCTTTTTTTCACAAGCTCTCGGTCGTCCCAACGCACTCGTTTACTAATCACGTATTCTCTTGTTTTCTCGTTGTTTTATCGCTACCCTTTCTCTCCATCGAGATATCTTCTCCTTTTTGTACTTCTCAAGATTTCGTTTCGTACCCCGAAAAGTTATTGGTGTAGTCGTGAGTCTTGGAAAGCCCTTTGAATTCATTGGCAAAAATGGAGAAAAAAAGGAGATATTCGATAAGATCGTGTGCTAGAAGTCGTTGCCGGGTTATCACGAAATTTAAGGCTCTCGTCGTGTGTTTCTACTATACTTTACGCTGTATGGGGATGTGTGCACCACATGTGATAGTCTCGGGGTCCCGGAACAGGCGCCAAGGACGTCGACGAGGCAGCAACATTTTGACGTTAGATTGGCGCGACGTAACTTCCCGAGGCAACACATCGAGAAAGCTCTCGCGCACCCTTCTGATTTCTTTTACCCGATAAGAAATTGAACGAGCTTTCGGCCTCTCGCGGAAACCTCCCGTTTGGAGGCCTCTCTTCGCTATCGTTACCGCACCCGTTGGCGGAAGTTCCCATTCCGGGATGTAGTGCGCGCGGGGGGAGCTCGCGGCCTTCGCGGAGGAAGAAAAATCCTTTTGGAACGATATTGGCACTACTCGAAAGCTCTGCTCGGCCTCTCCAACTCCTCCGGCGCAGTGCCGAGGAAGTTGGTGTAGTTCCAGGAAGAAATCTCCGTGCAATAGAATCCATTGTTCGCGGGCATAACATATTACACACGTATACTTCTGACCGAAGATGTACGACGGCTTGGAAACGGCAATATTTTCGCTACTGGGGCAACGATCACTTGCTACCTTCTTCTCCATTTGCTGCCACCGAGCGAAGATGTGCTTTCACGCTTCGCGGAGCCCATATGAACAGAGCAACGATGATAACGGCGTCTGGAATATACGTAAAAATGCGCCCACTGTAAAAGATAAAAACTCAATCATCCCCTTGCGTCACTAGAATATTGTTAGGCGAAGAAATAAAAGGACTGGCGAATCAAAATAACTGCCAAAGTGTGGTTACGGTCATAAAGAAATCTTCTATCCAAGCAGAACTCGTAGGTAATTCTAAAAAATCTTTAAATAATTGAAAAAAAAAAAATCGGCAAATCGCAATGCAGCAATTAAAAAATAATAATAATAGATCTACGCAATCCAAAAAAACCCATTTAAATCTCAGGATTTCGTCCTTAAAAAAATTTTAAGGAACTTTTCAGAAATTACAGGCAATGGTACCAATATTGACACAGACGCGTTACAATTTATTTCGTGGAAGAAAAAAATATATATCGCGATTCTATTTATCGTTCACGAGCTTTGATGAGAAAAGAACGATCGTCGAAGGAGCAAAGAAAATCGATTTGTTTGGCTCTGAAAAAAGCATATCCACGACAGCGCGCAATCTTCATTGACTCAACCGTATTACCTCTTCCGCATAATTCAGGGACAACTCGTTTCCTCCAAAAATATTCCTACGAGAATGATTCTGTAGTAAGAAGTCCGCGGGGATGAGAGAGGTGGGCGTCGTCGCATCTATTTCTTGATGGAAATATAAATAAGAAAGTGGCTTCTCTGTGTGGTGCTATTTCGCGTAACTATATCGCGTACTGGTAAACTCGGTAGAGGATATGCCGCTGGTACACTCGACAATGCCAGACATTATTCAAACCTGATGAAAGTTCACGGACGCGCTCTCCCGTATCCTGTTGCTCTCTGCCATTGCCGCGTGGAATATACAGCGCAAGAAAAAGTGAAAAAAAAAAGGGAAAAAGCTGCACGGACTAGAGCAATGGAATTCGTAGTGATAGCATACAATTATGAGGACCTCCCCCCCGCGTCTACACGCAGCACCGGGGCCAGGACACTATATTACGCGCTATCTTTACTGCCGAGACGACCAAGTGATAAAAATGAGATATACGATATACTCGCGTAGCCAACGGTACACTATATCCCTTACGTCTACTGTACGAGATGAGAAAGGCATTTACGGAATAAAGATAGCTACGGACCGGCAGAAGAGTGCTGAATATTCGCCTCGTCCAAAGTATTTTTTTCACAAGAATATCCTCGCTTTCAAAGGAACAACGTCGCGGGAGTCGCGACGGATATAAAAACTAATCTCACTCTCCCCTCTTCACCCCCCGTGGCCACCCCCACTCCCACCCCCAACCCACGCTGTACGGGAAGAATTTTTCGTATAAATGCAGCGACAAAAAAAAAAAAAAAGCAGATTTCACCGTAGTGAGATCAGTATATTAAGAAGAACGTCGCACATGAAAGTGGAAACTCCACCCCGTCGGAGCTTTATTGCACTTCGTTCTTTTTTTATTTTTTTTAATTTACCGCAACATCAAAAGCCGTGAGAGACCCGGGCGACATCTTCATTTCTCAGCTACGGAACTCGAGCCGTTTCCTCGCTCTCGTGTTGTGTGTACAAGCTTCGCCAACCGTTTTCCCGAGTTTCGCGGCTGTTTGTGTCTCGCTTATCATCCCAGCGTGAAGTACCGGCGTAGAATCTCCGTCGCCGTGTCTATATAGTCTTCGGTACTATATATTTTTCCCGTGTAACATAGATTGGGGAGGAAAAACATCGGGGAAAGCAGAGAGAGAGAGAGAGAGAAGTGATTTTTTCACAGCAAATAGTGTGAGCATAACCTTGGCGCGTTTTTGTCGCGACACCCCCGCGGAATTTCGTCTCAAAGCTCGCGAAGATAAGAAGCCGATGTAATCAAGCGACGGAGACTGACTCCGAAACGCGACTCGTCGACGACACGAAACGCCCCTTGATTCCTTCGGTATATCTATGGCGAAGTATGTGGAGCAAAGGACCTCGAGGCTTCCGCAAAGCTCATCAGTTCTCGATGTGGTTGCCTTCGAGGAACTTTGACCTCCGAGTCGAGCGACCGCGCTTCTCGCCTCTTACATCACAGAAACCTAACGCCGGTACTAAAAAAAAAAAAAAAAAAATACTGAAATTTGTAAATTTTCATATTGCTTCACATTATTCATTCATTTTACTCCCAAAGCTTCTACTATGAGAAAGTATAATAACAATTTATCGTAAGAGACAATAAAATTCGCCTTTCGTGTTGATAGACTGCGCAACAACTACTACGACTAGATAACTTCCGCGCGAAGTTTCGTGCAAAGATAGAAAGGCAATGCGAGTCTCGAAGCGGCAGCGGTGTGATGCGCTGGAAAAATAAATGCCAAAGTCCCGGCGTATTTTCAGATATACGTATAATATTCCTGGTAAGAAAGAGAAGAAGAACATTGTGTTGCGTGAGGACGTATCTCACGATAATGGGATTCAGCCCACGGGGTTGTACGACCGACCACTGTTTCCTCTCTCCGCAAACACAAAAACATAAAGAAAACGAAGAAGAAAAAAAAAAAATTGGAAGCGAATAAGAGAGCGAAAGAGAAAAGTGTGTGCGCAGACATTGGACGCTTCGCGGTCTCTTGCCATTTGCCGGAGCTAAAATAACGAGGAACACCATAAATTCAAGTAGATACCGAACTTATACGACGTGTTTATCCGGCCTCGTGCCCGCACCGAGTAAATTCACACCGGAACTTTCGTTATAGTACCGTATAACCTAACGTAGTTTATACGAAAGCTTCGTGGATATAGAGATGTATATAACACCGACACGGGTTAACATAGGCACGCGGAAAACCGATCGCGATTCACGCGCTTACGTACCGGTACTATAGTATAGTTATGCCAGCGGTGAGAGATGTACTATAGACCGAACGTGGCATTTTAACGACCGCTGCATGTCCAAGTACTCGCCCTGTTCGTTGATGACAGATAACGCCCGGCTCCCGGCACGTCGAGCATCGTTCATTCTCCGAGAATCGAACGGTCCTTCACGTTCAACTCGTGCATCACCATCGAGTAATAACCTATTGTAAACCTTTCGGAGCGTGCTGTACGAATATCGTCGATCAATATTCAATACCATCGAATTGCAGTCAATTCTATTTATTTTTATTTGGTTTTTTTTTTTATATTATTTTTTAGATGTAACCTTTTGGCTATCCGGAGCAAAAGTTTGTAACTTCGTAATACCGATAATGCAGTATGGTACGGTACGGGTTGTACCGGTAATAAACGAAAAAAAGAGATCAATCTTCTACGAATGCTTTACGAATATCGTTGGTCAATATTCAATATCCTCGAATTTCAGTCAATTCCGTTTTTTTTTTTTTTTTTTTTTTTTCGTTGTAACCTTTAGGTTATCCGGAGAAAAAGTTTGTAGCTTCGTACAGGTATTAAAAGGGAAAAAAAAGGATTAATCTTCCGTCTAGCTGGCGCGAGCAGCGGCGCGTGTGTACCTTTACCTACCGGCGAACCGAGAACACGTACAGTCGAGGAAGATATATGGAAGACTATCCCTCGACCTCCCGTTTTCTCGCGCTAGCCACACGAACCCCCTATCTTTATGGCTCCGACGAATTAACAGATTTCGCACGTTAAAAGTGAACGTGACTGAGTTACGGAAATAAGTGGCGCGAGGTCTAGGTATATTATCGGAGCCGCCTGTTGACCACCAGGATTTCTCGAAGGCAATCTCTGCAAAGTCAAAGAAGCCTATGTCCCCATCCAGACTAATTACTTTCTCATTATATCACTCCAGACGTCTCGCCGTTTATCGTCGTTCATCTTCTTTTTTTACGCAACTCATCTTTCAATTTTTTATAAATTCTTAGCTAATAAATGGAGTAAGTAGTAAAAAAAAATGAACACCGAATGGAAGCCATTTAGCCCTGTGATTAAAAAAAAACAGGCTGTACGCGGTCGAGAGTCAAAGGGTTAATTAACGTGTACTCTTAAAAATCTGGACGTTGGCGACAGCTGGTCGTGTAGCCATTTGTACAATGAATATTTTCCGAGGGTGTGTATTCCGAGGGTTATATATATATGGAAGAGAGAGAGGGTGAAGTTTTCGTTACAGAATAACCCAACGATTTGCAGGTGTCATAAAGGGTGGGGCTTTATTAGTTTAGTCTACGCGGGGATAGAGTGCCACTGGCACGCCTCCGAGTACCCTCATCACCGTGAGGGAGAGACGGAAAATTCCTCGTCCTTCCCCGAGCGAGCGCGCGGTCCTCGTATATAATTGCACTCGTCAAACTCGAATGTACACATGTGCGCTACGGGATATATACAACCGACGCCAAACGCGGAGTCCATGCTCGCTGTTATAACGGTATAACGTTTAGGCTTCGTTTGACTTTCTAATTTGTGGCATTATAGTCCGGGTCTCTGTTCCACGTGCAGTTTGTATTCGCGAATTTAAGCGATCCCCACCCTGTAGCGAATTTCCAGCATTTAATTAAAATTATCCAACGGCACGTATGGTCACCAGCTGTTGTTATTCGCCTGCGTTCCAACTTTCAAAAAGTCACAAATTTGTGATTTTTTTTTTTTATACGTTTAATTGCAGAGAATGAGTACACAATGATCCTCCAAAATTAACGATGACGCGAATCTAATTCGTCGTTACGCATTACTCATTATTTTTCTTTTTTTTTTTTTCCTTTTTTTATATATATATTGTCATTTCTCGTGGCGAACGACCTTTAACAGGGCTTGCGACACGAGTCACGTAGCCCATTAATAAACCGCGGCAACGCAGCCATTTATATTGCACAACTTCATAAAGTCTCTCTCGGTCTTCTTATCAGAAAAATATTTTATCCTCGGACACCGCGCCCCCGCTGCTGCGCGCTAACGCGTTACGCGCGTACACTTTCCTCGTTGGCCCAGTTACAATTTCATTTTTATTCTCTATACGTGAGCTGATTCGGCAATCTTTTAAATTGCCCAAGGATACCCCACATTCTGCTGTGCTATAACGTTATTGATTCTCACTCTTGGTAACCCGCGGGACTTTACCCCTTTTGCGCTTTTATCATTAAGCCGGTGTAACAAAACCGCCATCGCGCCTGGAAAATATTATTTTTCGAAGTATCGTTTTCTTCGATAAATTGTTTGCGAAGCATCGAGAACATTAATGGGATACGAATTGTCGAGTAATGAATAAAAAAAAAATTTTAATTGAAGAAATGTTTCGATAACATTTTTTTTATTTTCACTCTAAACGATGGACCCTTGGCGCTTTGGCTTTCGAGGTGTCGACGAGATGAAAACATGAGGATTTTTCCATCTGCGTCTCAATTCCGATCATATCTGTCGAGTCATTTCCATTGACCCTGCAGTCGAGAGAAAAGCCAAAGACCTTTTTGCCAGCGAAAGGAACGATCCGCAACGATGAAACACGCTTCGAAAGAATGCTCTCTTGAGACATTTACAAGTCTCATTATGGGGCTCAGCACGTGTACCAAGACTTCTGTGACAATGGAAAGACCTTCGAGTATCGAAAACGAGGGCCCGTTGCTTAACAACAATGAGAACCTTATCCTGACAATCCAGCAACCCTTCGATCCTAAAGAACCGTCGATGTTTCGCCAGATTTCACGCAGTTTCTGGAAATTTTCCATCCCAAAAATGTTTTTTGGTCCATTTGATTAGTCAGACTGTATTTATAAGATTTAAGATTACTGCGACATAAATTTTGATCGGCGCTGCTACTCAAGTGCAGCGGTAACATCGAGCGCGACATCAAGTTATCAATTTTTACTGATTGACAGATCGTTTAAATTTATCTTCGGTGTATTTTCTAATCCCAACACCCGTCGTTTATTCTGGGAAATATGACACACTCTCCTTACGAAAAAAAAAAAAAAAAAATTTTAATGGAAAATGTCGGTATCCCACGCGATAAACGTTTCCACTTCGTTCGTCACCGCGCGCACAATTTTTTCTCTGTCGCCGTCAAGTTTAAGTAAAAAAATGCTTTATTTTCATTTGCAAAAATTTCCAATAGCTCACGAGCGGAAAATAGTGTCGCGATTTTTTAAAATAGATTCTTAAGCGCAGGTAATTACATAGACGGATGAAGAAGTGGATAAAAATGCAGATTTTTCTCGGAAACTAATGATACGTCAGTATTCGGGTCTTTTTTTCATCGAAAATATATCGAAAATAACTTGCTAAATGATTTTTATTTTGAAAATCGGTCGACCATAAGCGTCGCTATAGTAGTCGGAGCCGATGACTTTCTTAAAATGTTGTGTCGCCGTTATAAGGATTCTAGACAGCCGGATGATCAGAAATGAAAAAATCAAAGCAATTCTTCAAATATATCGTTAAAAGCATTGCGTCATAGAGAATTTATTTTTATTTTTTTCACAAAATGGCAACAGTTGAAACTTTCAGTTCGGTTTTTTACGTACATTTTTTAACCTTTGATTAAATTCTTAAAAAAGTATTTGAGTAAAAAAAAATATCCTCCGCGACGCAATAGAGAAAGTATCCAACAATTTCGTGTCTAAATTAGACGGCAATCAGTCGAACCGAAAACGCTGTTTCGACATAATTACGTTCAAAGTTTGACGAAGGGCGGTCGCGGTTAGCCGTTTGACCGCTCCAAAGCCGTTAAACTTTGTCAATATTACGAGTTTGAAAATGAAATTTGTACATAATGTTCGTAACACATTAAAGTTTGAGAAAATGAAAATAAAAAAAGTCTTAAAATAAAATTTCGACTTAGTTACCTCGCCTTAGAATAAACTCTTAAAGACGGCACGCCTATCGCCATCTCGCGTCGAGGCTTTGAACTTTATTTCTTCGGGATTCTCGTCGAGAATTTCATAAGCGTTGGTAAGCTCGCTTTCCAAGCGCATTTTATTAACGAACTTTCGCGAGACGACGTCCCGCAAACAATAACTGTTTCTGAATAATACGAGCATTAGAGACCCGAAGATAATTCCTTCGACACATCATTGTTTATCGCAAAAATGCATAAAACTTCGAAAAGAAAAAAAAGGAAAAAGTCTTATCGAAGTTCGATTCAAAGACGAAATCACAGTAGAGAATGTCCCGGTTAAAGGCAAAGACCGCATATTCCTGATTATTATAACTGCATTTCTAAATTCCACCTCAGGGAGGGCGGAGGGGGAGGGGGGGGGGTCTCGGGCGTTTCGCTACACGAGAGCGTTAACTCTTCCCAACTTTTCCTTTATCGCGAGCTCGCTATCTCTCGCATTACCCCTTTTACTACGCTTACATCGGGTGGGGGTTTTCTACAGAGTACAATTTCCAGTATCATTCTAATATTCCACCCGCGAGTTTCCATCCCCTCTCCTCTCTCGTCTCGTCCGACAAGTTTCCATCGAGAATTTCCACCTCTGATCTACTTATATTTTCTTTGCCAAAGAACCTCGGGAATTCGCCGAAAGTGCTTTTTCCCTCAAAAGGAACGTAGAGAAGCAGAGCGTCAAGAAAATAGAATGAGTATTCTCTTCGCAAAGCCTCCCACGTCCGTCTTCATCGCGAATAATAAAAAAGAAATAAAAAAAATAAAAATGAAAAAAGAAGGCAGCAGGAGGTACAAATAAGAAATTATCAGTGAATCCCTCCTCCCTCCGAGAATTGCACTTCAGATTCTTTGATCTCTTGTTTCGAGTTAAATTGCTGGATTTACTCGTCGCGGTAACAAATCACGAAAGTCCCATCGAGTTTCGGTGGCTTCTTCGCTCTCCGATCGATTTAGACGACGGTCGAGCGTTGAACGCGGCCGCGACGCTAGACCGCCCGCAATCGTCGAAACGTCGAGAGCCACGATCGTAAAAGCTTTAGAAAGGCAACCCAGACAGGAAAAGACACCAGTTACTTCTTTATGTTGACGTGAATAAGTTCGAGAAGCGACGCCACTATTCGACGGGGGCTCTTTATTGCGCCATGCTAGCCAAAAACAAATCCATTCAGCGACGAACGCCTCGGAGTTTCCACGACGACATTTGTGTGTTCCTTAACCCCCTCCCCCCCCCCCCCCCCGGCTATATCCAGGGTCGCGCGAGAGATGCGCTTTTCCTATAATGCACTGGCAATGCTGACGCACTTGCCATTCGCGGTAGAAGGAAGAGAAGAACCTTCGAGAATTTCCTCGCAGCTGAAAACCTCCCGGAACCCATTGAAGATATAGGGCAGACTGGGGTAAAACGGCCCGACTAAGCACCATACAGTCGTGATTATTTCAAAGGCATAAATCGACTCTTTATTACCAGAAAATGAAATTCATAAAAAATTCCGTGTCTAAATGCTAAAGGGCTTACGTGCTGTGTGAAAGTATAGGACGTTCCAAAAAAAAGTAATTCGGGGGAAAAATGGTTTATCCGTTCCAATAAAAAATGTTGCAATTTTTCAGGGTACAAACTTAAAATAGCGTTTCCAATAACTTTAACATTAAAAAAATTTCTATCTGCCGACATCCGATTTTGTCCCTATTAATGTCACGTTTTTCTGGTCCATTTTGCCCCGATAGTCCACATTGCCCCAGTCTCCCTCTATATATAACGAAAGATGGACGAACAAAGGACCGAACAGCAATTTCTTCGTGTCTCCACTTCCGCTACCTCGTCCCTATTATCTTCCAACGACTAAAGATCGAATGGACCAACGAGATAAGTGCCTCGCGGCTGCGATGTTACGCCTGGAATTCGCAAAAAGTGTTCAAAAGCTAACAAAAGATTTTCTCCCTCTCGCGAGTATCGCTCGAAAGAACCTCGAGCTTCATCCGGTAGTGAAACTTCTTCTAATTTCCACGGCACATGTCGTGATTATGATGTTCTTGAGAATCGCGTTACCGGCGAACATTGGCGCAAGGCAATCAACGTAGCGGAAGATTGTGTTAAGTCTTCCTTGCCTGTTAGCTCGCGGAAGTGTAGCCATAGAAGCGACATAGCGCTCGTTCTTGACTGCGTATTCTATATCTCGAAAACCAACCTCCTTCCCCTTCCCTTGGCGACTTGACTTCCCTCGTTGCCGGCAAGTTACTTTGTTACACTGCTAGTTTACGCAGCCGAAGAACTCCGAAATCCAGCTAACTAATTATACCGCGTTATCCCGATACTCTCGCGGTTTATAACTGCGCCGCCTGCGCATCGTAGGCTGATGCTTAATATTCCTTACAAAATTCATGATGCATACTCCCAATTTACCGAAGATAAGTCGTTAATTGTCGCATCGATCGAGCAAACGGAGGAGAATAACTTAAGCACCCGGTCGTAAATAGACTACATCATCAATCAGTATATCGATAAGCATAATAATTTTTCTGCACCGCCGCGAACCAATCAAGTGAATTACAAAATTATTCAAACCAAAGAAAGCCCGCGGTTATTATGCAAATGGAGTAATGAACTGGTAAATATATAAGCCCCAAGGTAAGAAAGTCCCGGGGGAGGTGAGGAGGGTGGAGGGAGGAGAGAATGTGCAATTTACGCGTCGCGCAAGTTCAAGAGGGATAGCGGATAAGACTGCAGGAACGAAGCTTTGAGTAAAGATCCAAAGGATGGCTTTGATGCGGGAGATATTAATTACGCGAATTAGCGTAGGATCCCCCTCAGGCACGGCCCGGAGCATAAGCTCTCAGCGTGCTCTGGCGAGAAACTTCTCTCACTACTCGGGGAAATCTTTGGTGGCTTGGCTGTGGGTAAGTATCCTCTCGCGCTCGGCGGGTTTGTCATTCTCAGCAGGATATACGCTGTACCGTTTCTGCCTATAGACTCCGTATTCGTGGCTACGGATATAGCAACGGATAATCCTTCGAAAATCCAATCTTTCGAGTGCAAAAACATTTTTACGCGGAAGAAAAAAAAAATTTCGCAAAACTATTATTTGTGTTCCAAGGCGTTCAAAGCCAAAAATCCACCAAATTTTCTCCACAAATTCTCGTACCCAAGGTGAATTTTCGAAAGGGCGTGGTCCACGAGTTTTCGGAGCTGTTACCGTGGAGCGAATTTTTTTTCGTATTTTTTTCGTACCGCCCGCTCGAGGTGAAGAGGTCAACGAACCGGAATCACGCGAGCGCCTGTTGCTTATATGTATACGAAATACAAATTTACGTGTTGCAAAACATTATTGAGTCTCGTGGAGTATATTTTTATCATTTACGCCTGTAATTTCGAATTTAACTCTCGTTAGTCAGTTCAATCAACGGTTGCCCTCTAATTTGCCAATTAAACTTAGCCGTCCGAGGTCTGATTTCCTGTTGTCAATTAAACGCGGTTCGGTTGTTGTTAATTCGTCATTTTCGAAGCGTTATACCAACGAACTCGTGAATTTATAAGCGTCACAGAGAGGCGAGAGTAAATGTCCCTTTCGATTCTGCGAGAACATTTAATATGGCTGCGGGTATCGCATTATGAGAGTAGCGCGGAAGGGATGGAATGGGGAATAATAGCGTGACGCAGAGACCGCGGCCGGTAGGTAACCCGATAGACTCACGAACGAATTTGGCCGAAACGAACCGTGTAAATTTATGGTGACCCGGACCGCAATATCCGCAATGTTCCAAGGGCTGCGTGAGGTACCAAGCTAAAGTGTCATCATCGGGTTTTGACCCGAGCGAAGAGACTCGAGTATATTTGATCCTGACGACCTCTCGAAGAAACGATGCGAGCAACGTTCCAGTTTAACGAAGCTCTCGAGCACCTACTTAGGTAAAGTACTAATCAACCCCCTGGGGAAGGGATGAAAGCGTACGAGATAATGTAACGAGAGGAGGTACATGCATGTTCATGTCGATGGGAGCACTTCAAAAACCATCCAAGCCGAACTTGTCCATGTCAATGGCTTCTCGTAAACCATTCGACCTCATCATATCTCTACAATCACGTTTTCCCGCGTGTATTAATATTCAACGAGAGTAAAGCTCGGAAAACGGTAACGAAGCGATCGTTATCGTAGCAAAAAAATATTTAAAACGATAAAGAAATTACTGCATCGCGATTAACGATTTGGTGGTACCGCCAGTGGGGTAGTGTACTTTATCGTTGGCACAATTTCAGCATATAGTCAGGATATTTATACGGTGCGTGACAAGGGAGAGTGGGATGGAGGAGGAGGAGGCGGAGGTTCTCCACGTGACTCGGTACAACTGCCGGGAGAACGTTGGCTGCCGCAACACAAGGTTCGAACTTTATGGCGCGCATATAAACGGCGAATCTGTCAATAAATCAGCGACCACTGTGACTGTAAATAAAACAGATGATAAATAACAGTTTTGCCAGCGATTGGACACATCTCACTCCTCTCCCGAGTTTCGACTCGGCGAACGCACGTGATTAACCGGCGTTCAGTACAAAACGCAAAATTGTTGCAGTATCACACCTCCGCATACTGTAATAAACGTGAACGCGTACATGTAGCATACCTGTTTGTTTCCTCCGTCGGGAATTCACGGAAATTCAACGATTCGGTACGAATTTTTGGATTTTTAATGCTCGGGTTTCCGCGCGCTATCGTGTAATACTCGTAAATATCGATCGTGGCGCCTTCTTTTTTTTTTCTTTTTTTTTTTTTTTCGTCTTTACAAGCGAAGCTATAATATTTTCGAGTCACGTTGCTCTCCACCAGCCAGTGGGGGATTTACGAGAGAACTTTTAAACTCGAATCGCTACTAAATTAACGGTGGATCGGCGGTAAAGCAGGCGATTTGAAGTCCGTGAAGTACGCGCTCTAAATTGGCGGAGTAACGAGACATTAGTGAGGACGAACACGTAGCGAAGGATCTCGCGAGATACAGAAAAGGAAACCCCGGCAATTGAGGGATAAACTGAGCCTCCATGGGATTGTCGATCGGGAATCCTTAGCTCGTTGTCCAATTCCAAACGTTTCTAATGTCCGCTCGGATCGCCCCTTTCGAATCAAGAAACGTTATCCCAATAAAAAAAAAATGGTGGTCTCATTTATCTTCGAATACGCAGTGCGGTGATCAAAACGAACTATAAGAACGAACGCAGTACGGTTATCAAAACGAATTCATTTTATAGTTGAAGAAGTAAATTTCAAGAATTCGTGAGAAGTTTACGAAAGCAAACTAATTCTGTTCTATGCACTCGCGACGTCGATATTCTCATTCGTGAGTCTAGAAGCAAAGACCAACGTTGTAAGAGGAATTGGACGACTGCTTTATAGTCTAATTGCCACGCCTTTTCAATTAAGAAGGAACCGCGTGACTTATGCGGTCTGTTTCCTCGACTCCCTAACATGCCGTTCACTAAATCAAATCAACCGTTACAGTGTATGGCGAACGGTGATATACCACATTATACCCCATGTCGTCAGTCGAGTCATTCACCAAAACACGAAAGTAGTCCCCATGACGACAGCATAATTATACTAATGGTTCATTAGCAGTTTAATCCTTCGTACTTCGTTTCGAAATTAATATGCATGTTAATCGAGATGAGATAAACGAGTCAAGAGCACTCGGCGTTTCTTGCTAAGTCTCTGTCTACATACCAAACGCGGGGGTGGAGGGGCGAGTGGAGGGTGGGAGTGTGTGTACACATTCGTGAATGCACAATGCATGAAGTGCCCCCCGTTGCATATGTCGTTGAACCGCCCGAAGGAGGGGAAGGGAGGAGTAGGTAGAACGATCTGTTCCGCACTATCGCGTGTGCGGATGACTTGCTCCAGACAAAAACCTATAACGCCGTGCCAGATGAATGGTCGCGGACATTGACGGCTGTTGACAAACCTATCGGCTAGAAACGATGATCACGCACCTGTGACTGATAGCGTTTCAATGGTAAACGCATCTCGTAACATAACCTCAATGGAAAATCTTCCATCGTAACCGGCTGTAAACAGCTTCGGCTCGATCGCCATTTTTTTTTTTTTTTTTTTTTTTTTGTTATCAATTTCACGCTATTTGCAAAAAAAATGTGTAGCATACGAGTTCTGTTGGATTTAAATGAACGGAAGGCATGTTGTATACCGATGCCTTTCCTGAATCTATAGCAGTTCCGGTGCGCGCCGGCTGATACCGCGCACCCAGATGATAACGAGGCCAACTACGTTACAGACATTATGCATTCGGCGTCTATGCGCGCGTGGTTCAGCCGGCCAACACAGACATTTTAGCTCGAGGGGCTTCAACAATATAAGCGTATTAGTGAATTCTATAGGAGGCAGCCGACCCATCCGCACCGGTAACAGTACCTTTTGGCTCAACGCATTATTAGAGGCCACAGATGCAACAGAGTTGGAATATACCTATCCACCAGTCCGCGTGTACTCGACTCTCGCTAACATTATTGCTATATCCAAAGCGAATGTTTCGACTGTACGTAATTTCGACATTCTGCTTGCACTCGGTGAATGAGAATGCGCCTCGAGGTTCTCCGAAGTACGCATATTCTATTCATAAAGTTACCTCTGACTTTACCACCAAAATTCATTCCCAATCAACGCTTCATTTTGAACAAACGTTTTCGCCTCGGCGACCGCCGCCCCCTGTAAACCCCTTTCGGAAAATCGTATCAGTCGCCCGACGTTAAATAGAATTTAATTGTGCGTCAGACATCCCGAATTTACTAAATGCTCGAACAAAGTCTAGTAGAATAATAAAAAAAAAGACGAGAAAAAAAAAAAAAAAAAAAAAAAAAACGAGAGGTCGAAAGGCGGGGAGCGAGTAATTTCGGGAGTTGTGAGCCCCTCGAGGTACCCTTGTCTCGCGTCGAGCCCTTTTCATCGCGCTTATTTCGCCGAGATTGCAGTACAGCAGAGGCTACAGCTTCCCAAGCTTTCTATTCGAATGTGGTTCGGTCATTTCCGAGTCGCCGTTTCATGAGTTTCACCAGTGAAAACTGGTTCTTCCACTGTCAACCGTGTGTGCGCGTATTACCGTTGGCTTCGCTCGCTGTTTCTCGAGATACCTAGTTTTCCAGTTGCTCCGCGTCGTACTTTTCATTTTTTTCGATTTTTTTTTTCGTTTTTTCTTAATCCCATCTCTCTGTTTCTCTATGCAATAGCAAATTTTGTTAACAATTTTCATACACCGTTGCGCAGTGAACGAAAAAAAAAAAAAAATGATTACCGAAAAATCTGCAGTGGATATGGAGACGCGAATAGGCCGAGTATCACGTATCAAGTTTGATCGAATGATTGCGCAGTAGAAACACACATTTCGGATCGGCAGTAACTCCATTTCGTTGCGGAAGAGGAGAGTACGGCAGAGAACCGTGAAACAATAACATAGCTTCACAAAGAAACGCGTCAATCGATCCGGGACAATACTGTAGTTCAACTATACGCCCCATTGGATCGAGACTTTACATAGTTCAAAGAGACACACTTTAATTGCATTGGTAGAATACGTGCACACGATAAAAAAAAAAAAAAAAAAAAAAAATCGTACCCGATTGCACCGATACCGATTAAATTCGGAGGCTGAAAACTATTAGATTCCGCAGAGTTATACGAATTGCGAATAAAACTGGCAGCGCTATTTTCGCGTGTGACAACAAAAAACTGCGTGTATTTATTTCGATCAACTTCAGACCGTATTCTGCACGTGACAGATTGACCAGCAATTCGAAAAAAAAAAAAAAAAAAAAAAAAAAAAAAAAAAAAAAAAAAAGCTGCGGGAATTATTATTATTATTATTATTTTCTTACCAAACATTCCATATCCCGTCATGACGATTTTTCACTGGAATCCGTTACGACGAAATTTGCGGGAAGCTCGGGATCGTCTGGAATGCACCGGAGTTCCAATAACCTTTGTACCGAAAAATTACGTCCGCCAGCGCAAGGACTGTTTGTACAATAATCTGTTCGTACTGCTGGGGGGATTGTCGGCTTTAACGTTATCGCACGACATGGATGTACCGGAAACGGAAACCCGATCCAAGCTTAAGTACGCTTTGATTGATTATAATCGACGAATACGTTAAAACTGATAATTCCGTATGTTACAGATATATTCTCGGTAGCGGTGGTCTATGTATCGGTCATCTCATTACAGTACCGTTGATTATATCCCGACTGCATTTGCATTATTCCATTGTCCTTGGCGCCATGGGAATGGGAGTAATACCGTTCTTTTACTACATCAGAGATCCTATTATTCTGTCGTTCGTTGTATGCCTGAGGGTAGTTTTCGTAGCTCTCTTTGACGTCAGCGCAATGGTATACATAGTTAAACTGGCGCGCGTGTGTTCAAGGATTCAGGGTAATCCAGTGTACGTCGAAGTACTTATCATGCGATGTTTGATAACGATATTCAGTTGCGCGGCTAACGTAGCGTCGATTGGATGGCGCGAATACACACAGAATTTCGAAATAATTCACAACGACAAACACTGCGGCGCGAACTTTTGTCCGACGGCTAAATCACTAAAGAAACTTCGATTGTTTGGCGCCCCGAGCGCCGGACAGAGTACCATTTTCGCCGCTGTCTCCATAGTGGTCGCTTTGTCAGGAATAATTCTGATAGCGATGTATCTAAAGCCAATCGCGACTTTGGCCGATTGGGACTTATCGGGAGAACCGCGAGTCTCGAGCCCTTGTCATGTTTTGAAGCAATTTAAGAAAGTAAAAGCCATCTATCTGGCGATTCTTGTAACCAGTTGCGCCCTGATGTGTGGCACGACAGACGAATTCCTTTTGGCTTATGTGACTTGTAGACATTCGAGGAAATACAGCTTTTATATCAGAGGTATGAAGCAGATGTCGGTTATGTTTGGTGTATTGAGTTGCGTTACTCTGGTAGATATAACGGGATTCCGTTGGCTTTACGCTTTGGCTCTGTGCGGTCAATTGGCCTCCTACGCGTGTCTCGTACTCTGGAATCCCGATGACTTTACGACCGCAATAACTTATTTGATGGTCTATCATATACTGTGTGTTAGCAGTAGCGTGGAGACATCGGTTTTGCAATTATTGGTTATTCAGACTATAGGCGACGAGGAAGTTTCTGCTTGGTGTTTTTATTACTTTTTGGTTGACGTCGTTTATCTCATTCGTTCGATATCCGACATGTATCTCTGCACCGGCGTAAAATTGTGGATTCTGATTGGTATGATTCCAATAACTGCAATTGCCATTACGGCATATTGGTACAAATTCGACAACAATATCCCTGTTGCCCTCGACGAGCATTGTTCGCAGTTGATAAAAATCCCGACGAAAACGCTGACGAAAGAATTCACCTTTGATCTAAGAATTCTGGTCGAGAGAGCCGAAGGTATTCGCACAGTCGAGACTTTGCTTCAGCGAAATTATTGCCTGAAATCGAGATATTTACTTCCACCTCCCGATGACGTATTTTCGGATTTCTAATCAACTAATTAGTAATCCAATTCTGTCAGACATCGCAATTTTTAGATATATACCGTTAGGGATATCGAGTAAAGGTTGTCCTTTCAATATATATATATATATTTTTCTTATTTCTTCACGGAATGATATTTAAAGGCATTCAATGGCAATACGTATTATGTTTGACGCACTGGAGACATATGTATGTTGGACAGTGGTTACGACTGTAGCAAAAGTATCGCTTTCGGCTAATTTGAAATGCAAACAAAGGGACATAGGGATAAAGGAAGAAGGGGCGGAAGGGGGGAGCGATCGTGAGATAGATGCTAATATTAGTACGCGAAGAGAATCGAATTATGATGTTGCCGTTGCCGAGCTGGCGGTAGCTGTAGCTACGCCCGTTGTAGCCGGTACGGAAGTTGGCAAATTCGGTGGCGCATACGGACTTCCGCAAAGCTGGTCCGCGATACGTCCACCTTCGCGTAAGCCGCTGAGAAAAGCTCCGTGTACCGTAGCTGGATAATTCCGTATAGTGTGTTCGCCTGAAATGGAGAAGGTTACCGCTCAATTCTATCAGTGGCTTATAGCATTGTGTCGGGACGGCTTATATCCCAAATCGCAGAGAGTACAGTAAACATGAATCGGATACGTTGGATGATCATTTCGCAATTGGTACCGACCGGCAAAGAAGAGTCTGGGCGGTGGTGGCGCCGCGCCTGGGGGCTGATTCGGCGAAGCTGGTGGAGCCACTGGTGCCGCTAATAGATCATAATCACTTCCGGAACTGCCGACAGCCACGAAACTATAGGATCCACGAGCCCAAGGATCCGCTCTCCAGCGGGTGACGACGCTCTCCCGTGGCTGCGGTACGACTTGATTGCCAAAAATTCCCTGTGGACCAGCAAACAATGTACAATGGTTTCTTCTAATCTGTTCAGAGAGAAAAAGCAGAGGGCGAGAAAGCTTTTGCGACAATGACTCCTTCTACCCCCGTGCCGTGAGCGTTACTTCTGGGTAGAAGTTTGCCACATGCAAATCTCTTGGAACTTTCCGTGTACACGGAAGGGAAATGTAGTAGCAAATGTAGTGTTTCCTCACTTTCAACACGGCGATGCAACGGCCAACGATAACATCGTCGCTAACGTTCTCCATGACGCAGGCTGCCTCGCCGGCGACAAGTGCCAAGAGCACAGGTGCCTTGTACAAGTTCCAGAACAAGAACAGTTCTCCCCGAGAAGCGGTGGTGCTTCCGACATGACCGAACAAATTGGCTGTTGGATCCCAAAAAATACGCTCGAAGCACAGTACGACCTTTAAGGGAATTAAACATTATTGTACGTTAGTCTCACGGAGGCGTATGCCGAATAACACACCCTTTCTTCGCATTATTCGACCAGCCGTCGTGTTTTATTCAACAGGCGGATTCTGATAAAAAAAAAACACTTAACAGGAAAAAAAAACGGAGGAACAAGCATACAAAAGGTTTCGGGTAAAATAAATAATACGGATGCATAGTCGGACCTTGTTAAGGTTGCCAAAGCCGAGTCGCTGAATCGCTTGGGATTTCCAGTCCGGAAGCGGAGGATTGAATGCGACTGCGGAGGGTGGAGCAGACGCTTTTAGTACTCCCAACGGAAGTGTCACGAGAACTGCATCGGCCTTGTGGACAGTCGGATTGGTGTGGGGACTGCGCGAAGGTGCTGCCCACACCTCGACACCGTTAACGCCATATCGTACAGCTCTAGCTGCGGTATTCAATCGGATATCCAATCCCTCGGAGAGTGCAACGGGAACGCAAGAGTATCCGTTGCGCACTGTAAGAAGAACAAGACGTGAGAAGAGAAAAATAATAAAAAAAATACAAACATTGGGCGTTACACGCGAATTCCGTTAGACGCTGAGGAAGAGAATCCTCGCAAGACGGCGCCACTTTGCAATAAGGCGATTAAATTTGCCGTACTGAAAGTAAACGAAGAGATGTGACTAATTGCAAGATATTCCGGGTGCTTCTCCAAGGCGGCTATTAAGAATAAATTCTTTCCACTCGGTCGCCGCAAAGCAAAGCAAATTTTTTTTTCGATTCGGGAAGCAAGCTTTCACGTTACCCATTCCGCGTTCCGTATGGTTGGATATATCCTAATAATTGTACTCATGCATCACTGCTACCGAGCTAATTATGTTGATAGCGCCGGACTCGACACTACACAGGCAAATTCACAGTCGGGAGGCTGCGAAACCCATTTCGTTGATTAAAATTTATTCGCACAATCTGTCAGGGTGAAAGTGTATCGTAATTCAAATTAGCACATTTGGTAATGGTTATCGGTGCCTTTGAGGCTCCGTCACAGTGTGCGACGTCGGCTATTTACACACTGCTAGAAACATCCCAGACGTCAACAAGCCCTTCGGCAGGTTGCCTAACCTCAAGTTTTCACGTAAGTGCGATATATCAAACCTCCGAGAATTTCACAATCCCTATAATATTCATTATATCAAAAAATTAATTTTTTTAATCAAATTTCTTTAAAAAACTGCAAAGATCTCAAGTCCGGCAAAAATGCGCAGAAGTAAAAACCCTTAAACTTGGTTTCCAAGTAAACTGATTGAAATATCTTTTTTAAACGGCAGAAAAATTTTCCAAAAAAATTTCCGACAGAATAGAATTTTTTTAAATTTTTATACCGACTAAAAATAATCATACATTGGCAAACATCGCCACGGTTAATTTGACTCGACAGAACAACGAAAAATGTACAGGTTCGGCTTCGTGTGATCACCGCGTGAGTCCGAACATCGCCGAGCCTTCATTCGAATGAGCGTTTCGAGCTGAAATAATCTCAAAGCGTCAGGGGAGACGGTACGAAAGTGAAGACGGGCAGGCGCTGGACTTTTCATGCATGCGGCCGGTCCCCTTCTCGCTCTCCTCTCTTACCCAGTCATGCTCGCGTGTGCTTGTTTAGACCCGCGACATCCCCATCATTTTAGTTAACACCCATCGTCTGCCCGTCGGCGGAGCGACACCAGCCAATTAAAACGACGTTAACGACACCCTTCGGGTTCACTCACGTCGGCACTTCGTTTTTCACAATTTATTTCAATTGGCACTTGCAGCCAGTCTTCACAAATTACGCGGATGCGTTGCAACGTAACTTCGAACAATGCGTTATTCTCGGGTAAAATATTTCGAAATTAACAAAAGCGACGAGTTGCCATCGTCTGTGTCGCGATTGAATAATCGAGTTTTAACGAGTTCCATTATACTCGCGATGCGCAACCCAATTTTTTCGCGTTAAAACGCTAAAACGGTCGGCGAGCAGCGAGAGGATGAAGATCGAAGTAGGATGATAAAAGAATTCGAAGATTGTGCAGAGGCGGAATCGAACGAGTTATTTTTCGAAGTCTGATCCTTCCTGGTCCCTATCTTTTCACGGTCGTACCCGGGCAGAAGGGCGCTCGGCCGGTCGCGTATCATCGCCAGCGTACCACCCTTTTCCTTGTGTTTGATCTCGGCTCTCGCCAGTATATTTTGACGCTGAGTCGAACAATTTGTATGCCGCGGTGGTTTTCAATTTACATTTAAATTGGTTGCTTATGGCGTTCTGTCGCTCGACGGGAGTCGAACCGAGGCACACACAGAGCGCGTTAGGGAACAGTCAAATACTGAAACATCCGAGTGGCACAACGCTCGCGAGGTTCAACGAACGCCCCTCTCGACATTTTTTGCAGGCAACTGCAGCGGCAGCAGCAAGCAGCATCATCAGCCTGTTTCGATGGAGGCCCTTCCACTCGTTCAATGGATAACTTACGGTTTCTTGCTCACTCATCCGTTATAGGAACGTCCCATATCGCGGTAGGTGAACGATACCGAAGGACAGAGGTAGCGCCTGTTGAGATGCAATGCGGTTTGCGTGGCTGTCAAGCCGGTTGCTTGGCTGCAGGGGCAGAGTCGTATGCAGGGGACCGGTCCTTCAACTCCTCACCTTACAGAGCACTCGCGTATGAATCTGGCTAACCGATTTTTACGGATCAACTGAAAATTCTTCGATACTTTTCTACAATCGTTAATTAGGACTATACGAGTTGTTGAAAAAAACAAAAAAACGGCTTTCACGAGGCGAAGAACGATTTGAAAAAGCTACGCAAGCAATAAGACAGGATGGGAAGAGTAACGCGGGTGTAAAGTCTATACATTGTGGAGTTGCAAACAGGCGGTACGAGGTTTCGAGTGGCAAAAGAGCGGCACTTTCCTCCCAACGATAATTGTCGAATATGTCGCGTAAGAGGGGGGGAGGGATGCTTGTCGGTCGCAATTGCGATGGGGTTATACTAAGTGGATTAGGCGAAGAGAAGAAACGAAAGAGAGGCAAGAAGGATATTTGAATACGAGTTTGCTTCGAGGATAAATCGTTTCTCCGCAAACGAGCGAGGGAGCTACACAAGAAATGCATTTGCAGTACGCGCGGCGAACGGCTTGAAAGAAGCTCGGGCATCGAGGATCTCGTATTCGCCCAGTATTCTCGTACTCGTTTGATGGTAAAGTGTTATGGTAGTGGGGAAGGTTGAAAACGGTCCCGGTAAGGAGGGCCCCGTCGGTTCTCGAATGCTGGGCCTGGCACTGCCTCAAAGGTAAAGGCAGAGGGCCCAAGCCAACTCTCACTATCAAGCAAGCTATCTTACACTACCACTACCGCTGTTCTCATAATATATAGGCCGTATCTCAAGCCCGCAAATTGCCTTTTTAAACACAACAAGACAGCCATGCCCTCTTTCAATTTACGCCACGGCCTTTTTCGCATGCGTCCATTTCGTTTGCTCCAATCCCCCCGTTGCCGTGAGTCCTCCACCTTCGCTAAGCCAACTAAAGGCTATACAACTCCTACCCTACTCTAAAAAACGAACCATACATTACCACTGTAATTACAAATGGAATTATTGTGGCGCGACAGCGACTTCGGCTACCGAGGTAACCGTTCGCCAATCCTTCGTTTTACCCTTCGCAACCCCTACATGTACGCGCATACATACAGCAAATTCTCTACGATCTAAGATTCTTCAATTTACTCTCGAAGTCATTGATTCATGATCAAAGAGCAAGTATTAATTAAGGACACTCGCGTGGAACGTCGTCACATTAATTTGATCGTCGTACACACACGCGGGGTAAATAACGTTACAGGGCAAAAGGCATTTTCCTCGCATGTTATTTTACTTCGTTGTTAAATCAAATGATATATATTTAGATGGGCGAGGAACGTATCTCCCGAGTATCGTTATTACAATCTGTCTGAGAAAATGGACAAAAGTGCCGCGAGCCAAAGCCGTCGGACTTTGTAATTCCTTTTCATAAAGTTCCTCGACCCACGCCTTGTGGATCCATCCCGTTCCGCGCACCGCCGTTTTCATACCCATACGATTTACGTATTTTATCAAACAAATTCTCCAACCATAAACCCGATAATTCGTACTTCCTTGGAGAATCGTCTTTTATGGTTAAAACTTATTATCCCGGTAATTCGTTACAAGACCGATCATTGAATAGATACAAACATGAGATACGCGAATACCTGACATCGTCGAAATGATGCAATGAGCTACGAGAGCTCGTCGTATAACGGGTGGAATATTTTGTCTTTCAATTGATTTTACAGCTCAATATTCTCATAGACGAGTCAGTATTTCTATGGAATCGTTTGCAACAAAATTTCCAGGGTTTGTGTTCGATGAAAAGTGGACCAAGGAACAAGCTGTTCGGAATTATGAAGTTTGGAAAATGGATCTTCTCAATTGGACTAAACGAAGGAAGTGCTGATGGAGGCCAATGGAATTTCGGTTAACCGAGCTGAACTATTCCCGGGGTATGAAAGATAAAGTGCTGACGTTGAACGGTGCCACCCTATAGGTACTCAACGAGGGAGGAAGGAGGTTCGCGAACGAGCGAACTCAATGGTGGTCGTTAAGGAAGGTAGGGATTTCTCCGTGGACAATAATCAGCCAATGACTGGTGTTAGCTCGGCATACAGCTCACATTTTTAGACTATTTTCTTCCTTCGTTTCCGTCGTCACGGTTCGTCCAGGATGTGCCGAGTCGTTTCTTTTTTTCTTTTTATTTTCTTCTCATCTCTCCCTTTGTTTCCTCTATTCCGAGGATCGGTACGCGATTCGACGGAAGAGTATAGTGAGAAGATGAGAATGAGGAAATTGAATTTGTTAGGAAACAATAATGGGGGTAAAGCATAAGTTTGCCAGCGACGAATATCGAAGCAGCGAATGTTTTCAGTCTGTCGAGAGATCAGCCACGAAACGTTATCGTTCTACGGCCTTTTCCGTTCCCGTCCGAAGTCTTTTTCATTCACTCACATCCATTCAGTTCAGCATCCGACTCACGACCGGCCTCATTCCACCGCCACTTTCGCTGCCGAGCGACGCTTCGGAGACGGGAGATAGAGAGTAAGAGAAGGAGCCAAACACAGGACCAGTCAACCATCGCCCCCCCACGACTTGCAACACGAGGCTAACTTATATCGCGATCCTAAACTCAATTTTACGCTCAATTATACGACGCTTCGTGCGGTCGGTCCGCTCGTTGATACTTCCGTCTCGACGACTATCCTATCGTTCGTAATGCGAATCGCACTCCCGCTTCTCCTTCCCCTTTGCCCGTTACGATCTTAGAATACTAATTGAAATCGACAGCCAAGGTGCCATTTCGTTGGCATCTCTTACTCTGTATCGTTCACCGTTTGATAATCGATGGACGAGAACAATATAAAGAAACGCGGTTATCTCAAGTCAAAGGATGTCCATCCACGTCAAGCACGCATATCATTGGTAAAAAATGTTCCTCCTCTCTCCCGCCCCTCAAGGGTGGAAAGAATTCCTCTCAGCGCTGCTTGAGACGGGATAGACATAGAAACGACGACAAAGCCAGAGCGTACAATTGTCCAGGGGTATGCAATTTCCTCTTGGCGCTCACGCGGGTTTCTGTAGTAGAGTAAGCCGAGAAGGGACTTAGAAGCGTCGAAGAAAAAGTGGCCCGAGCAAGCAAGTCTCCTTGGCGCCGCCGGGGTAAGAACGATTTTTGTTCATGACAGCGCAATTTTCAAGATTCGAAAGCAGAACCTTCGAACGAAAGGATCTGATTGAATTTCAACTGCTGGCTGCCCTGGAGCAAGTGGAAATTCGATATAAGACGATAGCCACAACCTCGTAGACAGACAGACGGATAGAAACTCAAATGCTTATCGTACAACCCCTATGCCATAGATATTTATTTTACGACGGAACAGAACTACGTCCTTGAGAATACGGTACATATGGGAAGATGGGGCAATATGGCCCAACAAGATAAAACGGAAGACAGTCGCGCCACTGGAATTTTGGGGCAAAATGGACCAACCATAAAATTCATGAGATTTTAGAAAAGTTTATTTTTAAAGTTTCATAACCATTATTTACGCTGTAATGAAATTCTACGGAACATTTATTGTCCGGGTTACAAAAGAACGATACGAAAAATTGGAATGCAGAACAATACAACCATAATTCGATAATTTTCTTTGAAAAGTTTTCCATTATTTGTAATACAATGTAATTTATATTTTTTAGTAAAATTAGCTTACATATAGGTTATTGGTAGTAAATTCTTTGAAATTCAAATTTTTGTATTAGAATGCTGTCGAATGACGGTCCATGTTGCCCCATTTTTTTTTTAACTCAATACTCTAAAAGGTAAATCTTTCTTTTTTTTTGTTCAAAAGTAGTGAAAAAGTTTTTTGTCTGTTGACAAAACTCCCAGAATTACTGAGACGGTTCATTTTACCCCACCTTTCCCCGCAGACACACGTATCTCGTGGTCTAGAAAAATCCGTTTCAGGTTTTCGATCGATTCTGAAATAACTTCATTAACCCCGAAGTAACGAAGAAACATAACGCCTGTTACCAATGATTAAACATGTTACCAGGACGTACATCTCGAGAGTGGTATATACGTTGAGTGAGCTTGTCAGCTATGAAATAAAATTGAAATAGGTACTCGACGAGTTGTCCCAGATATTACAATCGAAAAGTGGTTAACGCGCCGTTGGTGGAGCGAACGAAGTGCCAATAAAACGGATAATTAAATAAACAGAGGGAACACCTCGCGACGAGAGAGGCTTCTCTCATGAGGTGGCTTCACTCCGACGAAGCTCTTCGCGCCGCGCGCCATGCACACTCGAAGGTTGAGATAGGTTTGGAGTTTGATTGGTAGGCGCACAACTGGTTATACGGCCACGCGGAGAGCCGGTATAATAAAGTAAAACCAAAGAGAAGAACACAATGGAACTAGGGGCCCATAAAATCAAGAATGTTAGTTGCCTTCTCGCCGGCGGCGTACATGCATCCGAGAGAAGGACGTGTTCCCCTCTTTCTTTAACGTCGCGCTCATATTATTCTCGTTCTCTCGTTCTCTACCGCTTCCCCCATTTCCATCGTGGCATGCTTGCCACTAGACAGCTGTATATTATTGGTCCGGCCCTAGTTAATATTGATTTAAGGCCGTCGTAAGCAAATAATACTTTTGGCGTGGCCGAAGTACCTCGCACGTCTTGAACCGGGGGTCTGGCCTCCTCTTTTCCTTACTCCCTTATTCCTTTGCCGCGGCGTTATATTCCACTCTCTCGCGGAGGACCAGACTTCAACGGTGTATGTATTATATGTACCGCCTTACAGCTTCGGCGAGCTACCCGAAAAATGACACGCGATATCTATAAGCCGAAGTGCATCGTCGAACATTCGATCGACTCCTCGTTATGCCCATCAAATAAATACGGAGCATTTCGAAGGATGAAACGTTCCGTAAATAGCGTCGGGCAAATTTTATACTCGCATGAGCCGCAGTTTCGGCATACGGGTTTCTGTATTTCTTTTTTTTTTTTTTTTTTTTCTTTCGTAACTTGGAAGCCGTGCTGTGCGAAGGGTCATCGAACGTATGGATACCCGTAACCGAGCTGACCATCGAAGTTTTTGTTGCACAGACTTTCTTTCCACAAAAGCATTGTACCGGCTATGTGGACTTTATTTCGTTTTATTTTTACCGTGATGTGGGTTCCGTTTTGCACCTGAGCGATTTAGGAGTCTCGCCCAGCGGTTGGTAAGTTGTGCAGGAAATAACGTAGCACCGATTAGTCAAAGCTTTATAGTATAGTAGTATATAAGGAGATGGGCAGCGGCAGCAGCAGCAGCAACGGCAGCAGCAGCCAGGACAAGGCAAACCTCGTCCGGGGCCAACTTCTCATGGCTCGTTCGAGGATCGGCGACGTATTTGCATTCGGCGGGAACGTAAATATGCGAGACCGATGGGCACGATCTTGAAAGTGTATATAGTCGATGAGAGGGGGGAGAATACGAACGACGATGGGCGATGTTCGCTAACTTATGGAACTCCGTCACTCGACCTTAAATTGTTGAACCCGCGCACATTCGAAGCTTACTACCATTCAGTGTATACATTCCTGTGTACACCACACTCATCAGTCCAGATAATTAATTTCCAGTCTTTTTACGACCCTAAAATTATTACTACTGCCTTTTTTTTTGTATTTGCAAATTCCATTAAAAAAATGCTTGATCATCCATTAGTGCGTTTATTTCTTGCGCGTTCTCGTCTAATCGTTGTTAACTGGCGCCATTACCGGTTACCACGTTTCTGCATATACCAGAGGGTTCGCCGCATCTTTACTTATCTACGTAATTAGACTTGATGCGGGTGAGATTGTGGCGCGAAAGAGAAGCCGAGGATGGTCGGTGGCGCGTGCGAAATATAACTCAGGGTAAGCAGCGTGACTCGGGCCGATGAGCCCCGTTTGTAAATACAGAGCAGAAAAGGGGTGGGGAGGGTGTATATAGAGGGAAGAGCTTGTTGAGTAGGGATAGTAAATCCTAACATCAATCTATCCCAGCGAGAGGTCAACTAAATTAATCTCAGGTTGATCCTTCTCGGACAGGAGACCCCGCTCCACGCCATGCGGATTGCCGAAGGGTTCGCATGCTTACGTACAACCAACTTTCGACCCTCACTTTAAACTCCGTACTTGTTTCCTATAATGGAAGATTCATGGGAGTATATAAACATCGGGATACCCATCCAAGTCACTTAGTAGTAGTCGCAAAGTTAAAAAATTTATTGAAAGGCCGATATCGCCCGCGGAAGTTTCGTTGATCGACTCACAAAAGTTCTGATCTCTAACCCCCGATGATTCTCTTTCGGTGGTGCAGCCGAGTGTACACTGTTGCCTCGTGGCAGGCGCTGGTTTGAGTCTCGATAACCACGTTGTATAATTTCGTTCGCGGAATTCTTGTTAATACCATCGGCTCGCGGCGTGGTCTCGGATTCAATAATATAGCCGCCAATATTATCGATATTCGACGCACATCGGTTTATTGCCCTATCGATACAATGCCAAGAATCTTGTTTGGCAAATTCGTTTAGGCTGTCGAAGCATTCTCATCGATTTATATCACTTTTTTTTTTTTTAATTGTTCATAATAATAAATTGCTAATAATTTCATAGCGTCGAACGCTAGTAGTTGATATTCAACATCCCAAAGGTTATACCGATTCAAGATTTGCATGGAATCTGCACTTTTAACTAAAATGATAAAGATTTCCCTTGCGTAGCCGGTATTCGCTCACTGTCCCCCTGCACTTCGGCGGTAGAAATGAGAATGTTATTATCCAGGTGATTTTGAGAGAAGACACATGTCCGGTCAATGAGAAACGATATTATCAGAGTCAAGGCGCCTGCGATTTCTCGGGTCAAGTTTCATCGCGGCAGCCTGGCAAGGGACGCCCAATCACGCGTCCAGCGGGCATTTGGGCCCCTAAAATAACTTTCACACGTGAGAGAAAAATAGCCGGTGGTTAAGGTCGGGGAATCGAAGTGACGAACTTGAAGCCACTCGGGTGGCACTTTTTTTCAGCTCGGTAGATGATCACTGTCAGAGAGGAAAAGGCCCACACCACTTACAACTCGACGCTCTCACCTCGTGCGTTCCGCCATCAATCTCTCTCTCGTAACCGAGCGAGACTTTTTACCCCATGAAATTTATTACTTCGGGTCGTCCGGCGTACATCCGCGATTGCTCGCGGTTGTGTTATGTCGATGTTGGCTCTTTGCCGCGCTTGTGTTGCGCTCGACACAAGCATTACAAACGCCTCGGCGTCATCCCTCTACGTAGCACCCCGTCGTCTTGTTACTCACGCTGATATCAACCTTTGCCAGCCAAAGAACCTCTCATCCTTCGATTTACTCGCGAGCTTCGTCACACTAGCTCCCGGCACTCTGTCCTACGGGTGTCACCAATTATCCTGGAAGCCGGGCGCTGTGTATTCACTTTGGCTATACCTGATTATCGCGATTTTTTTACACCATTGATCTTCCTCAGAAAAATAAATGAAAATTCTCAAATCTTTCGCAATCTAAGACACAAACGGCAATTGTGATCGAGTGAAGAAAAAAAAAAAAAAAAAAAAAAAAAAAAAAACATCGAATAGTTCGAGTCTCTCGGGACGTGGTCACCACCGAGAGCCGGCAAGATCGCGCCTCATAAATCATTCTCACGGTGGAAGGTGAAATTGTATTTAATTTTTCGGAGGTTCGATTCGTTTTATCGAAGAATACGCCGCGGGGTGCCAATGCGGAACGCAAGATTAATATCTCACAACGGCGCGGGAGTAGCGGCGGAGAAGGCAAGGTGTGAAAAATGAGAATACGAAATAGGCATACACACGGAGGGAGGTGGGGTGGGGATTGGGAATAGCTTATACATAATACAATATGTATATATTCGAGTGCGAGGGAGTCGAACATTGGAGAGCATGATTTCAATTCGTTAATGTTTCGCTCAACACTGAAGCGGCCTGTACACTTTGGCTGGGAGGCTTATCTCGGCAACACTGCAAAGTACGCTCTCATGTAATCTCGACATTACCTCGTGTAGAGCATGATGGCTTAACCATGCTGTTTATGTCGTTCTCTAATACATTGGATGCTGCCCTAGTAGCTACACAAACCAACATTTCCTTCTCAAATCAGAGCCTCGAGGGTCTCATTACGTGACCTACGAGTTACCTTGACTCCGTCAAGCTTCAACGAGTGAATTCATCAACGACGGTAGCTACGGGTGACCCCCGAGTGTCATACCTATTCAGCACGTGGATGACTGAATACATTATCCATAATTAATGTCACCTCGAGTTACCAAAAATAGACTCGAGATGTTCGATAATTTGGATAGTCTCGCTCCGGATCGTGCTACATTTCACTCGCTCGTTGGATACACAACTTCACTTCTTTCTTACCTTTTTTTTTTTTTTTTTTTTTTGAGAGATGCACCAAAGGTTGGCATATTTCGAGACGATCTAATATGGTATTTATGTCACGTGAGCTTAGGCAGGTCTGCGGTCGAACGATGGTCAGATAGCGTCATAAGCGGTATCCGAAGTGAAGAGGGTGTGCATTGGGGTATGGGGGTTGCAAGATTCAGAGGCAGAGAAGACAGGTCCCACAGCAACTCTTCCTTCTCTACTTACATCTCGACGGGCATCTCTCTTCTTCCCTCTGACTTCACCCGATTAGTCAATTTGTCGATGCACCGTCTCTCTCGATTCCGTACCTTCTTATCCCCGACTGTCCTCGTTTCGTGATCGATCGGTGAGGCGTAAGGAGATGGGAATAGTCCGAGCGAGCAAGAACCCGGAGGACTACGGGATTCAATGTCGAACATTGCGGCTTCTCCTCGAGATATAGTGGGAAGCTACAGAGACGGAACTTCTAGCTTACGCCAGCGGTTGTGTCCCCTTCACTAAACCCAATGCTACCCGACAGCCTTAATGTGTGACCCATCCAACGAAAGATATCGGGAACATTGAATTTGTCATTTGCATGACGACAGCCGGAGCTTAAAGGCGATGCACTTGAGTTGACTCGTTACATTATCTCGAGCGTGTCGATTCGGTACAATTCTTTGATCCGGTAAACTTTATAGAGCATCAAAATAGTAATCGATTTTTTGAGATATTCACGAAGTTACGGCTGACCCGCCCTCTATTAAAGGCTACGAAACCATCGCGATAAATTCATATTGCGGCGTCGCGATAATGCTTTTTTTTTTTACACTTAATACTAACTAATATATTCGTTTATTCGGTTGGGATGTTGGGAGGCATTTAATCTTCCTTGTATCTGTAATAGTAATCCTGTTACGTTATGAATATTCATGGGATATATTCGGTATCTCCGCCGTGCAACGGGACATATCTGCTACCTTCCACAGAGTAACCCGATATACGCTGCTGAGATTTCACTTGATATTGAACCTCGATGTACATATTGGTAGATGAAGATTGTTCAAAGTACGAGTATCTTTATCGATATAACATCCACGCAAGTTGCCTCGGTCGTATCTTTGATCTAACGAGTTTTATTGGGTGTTCGAGATGTATGTTACAAGGGGTCAGTGTCTTCGACGCGGTACTAGAGGCGACGTCGCGGTTTTCGTGCTCCAAAACGTAAAACGTATATTAAACGTAATGTAACGTATATTTAAAAAAACCTTCGCTTCCGGGACCGATTTTGTATCAAATATTGCACTTGAAGTAAAATCAATAGAAGACTCGTAATCAGCGGAAAAAAAAATATCCATCTCGCAAAGGTTCGAAGTGCCGATCGATGGAAATTTCTTCCAAGGTAAGTTTTGGAATTTCTTTAAATATTTTCGTACAGCAATACGTCAGCTTTTTATGAAAAGTTACGAAAAAAATTCTGAATCACATAAATTCATGTATTTTTCGTATTGAACATAAACCGCATATCGATTTCGGCTTTAATCCAAATCGGACATTGGTAATCAACGAAATTTTTTATTTTTTTTAATTTTTCGGTAGAATTGAAATATTTCGTGAACAGTTTTAAGTTTCTGTAGAATTCGGTAATACGATTAAATTGGCAAAAGTATCAATTTCCTATTAACTCTACACATTCCAAAACATCGAGTTTCTTTTTACCAAAATGCGAATGCGACGATTTTTTTTTTTCGTTTCACAAAAACGATGGATATGTTAATTGAAAGGTTTGAACCCGGAATGAACCTGTATAGCAAATATACAGAGAGAACAAACAATGAGTGGTACAGTCCATAGGACAGTAGAAAGAGTGAACGGGTGGCAAACGATGCGTGAAGACGAGAGCTCTCGACGCTCACCGGATTGACTCTCCACGTCCCTCTACGCTGTTATAGCGGAATGTTCAGTTTTTACAGCCATTCCCTCGTGCCAGACAATCAACGACCTACGTTTTCATTTGCTCACAAGCGAAGGATACGTCCTTACCGGGCATTCCATTAATGCCATCGCATTTTGCTAATTGGCTGGTGCGCTCATGGGAATATAAACGGTTCTCTCTCGGTGAAATCCAATGCTGTTTGACAATGACCCCTCATGCACCACCAAACTTCTCAACGACTAACACGAACTCGTTGTGTCGACCTGTCCTCTTGCTCTTCCTCTCTGTTGATGGTTATTTTTTAATTGGTTTCCTGTGCCGAGCATCAAAACTCAACACGCATTAAAACACTACAGCGTCGTTATGACACGAGACCTTTCGATAATAGAAAAAAAATTGATGGATCGATTTTACAAAATAGGGGACCTAGAATGCGCCGGGCTCGCGTCACATGTTCGATGTCCGACCGAAATTGATCGATGGGTTTAACGTGTGATCAGGATGGATACAAGAATAAGTTAAGGGCAAATGATGCTCAGGGCGCCCGCACGATAAAAAGAAAAAAAAACATGAATACACATACAAACTCAACGCCTAGTTCGATATAATCGGATTAATCCTGAGAGCGCCATGCAAATAATGTTAAGGAGATCCTCGCCGACTAACGGGCAAAACGGATTAATTCCATTTTTTTTAACCTCTTTTCTGCAATTAATAAAAGTGTGATTGATTCCTGGCATTAAGAGCAATCTTCCGGTTCGCCAAATGACCGAAGTTACAAACGATGATTTATATATTGCGCATCGCTGCCAATCACATTGTTTGATTATACATGCGGATACGAAAGTAGCTATACAGTTGGGGAGGGGATTATAGTTTTCGAAAACGGTAGATTGCACGATAATTAACAACGGTGGACTATCATCATTTTTCACGAAGTAAATTCGACTGGGCCCTGGCGCTGGCCCACTTAAGGGCATTAAAGGGAATTTTAGAAGACAGGGGCAACAATTTCAAACTCGTTTTCGGCGCGTATCACAAGTGGCGGGACGATGGGTCGAAAGAGAGGCCGCGGAGCGATTCAGGGGGGGCGGTGGGGAGGAACAGGCGGGATGCCCACAAAATGAGGGCTTGTCAGGAGCGAAGGACTCGCTAAAAATACAAGTAACGAATCGAAACCACTTTTAACCCGCCACGCCAAAAGATTTATGACGATGCAACAAGCGAAGCCATTGGCGTAGTCACTTGGCGACATAAATCAGCCGCAAACTTATATGAGAAGAGGAGACCCATTCATTAATATTAATAAGCAGTATGTATCGATCGTGGAAAAACGTTACGATAGATTGCCGATTGGATTTTCTGCTACAATAACGTGAGAATTCAAGATTCCATTTCACGGAGGTTATATGATGTAAAGCTTAACCGCGATAATGGTATGTGCGGAAATCAACACAAGTTACATAAGAACGAAACAACAGGTGTAGCAGTTGTAACACTGCCTGTCGTCGTAACACTTGTCGCAATCGCTGAGATTGACGAGTATTGTGTACGATATTTTCTACGGGTTCACTTCGCGGCGTTACGTATAGATGCGGGCGACGTAAGCGAGTCATTGTTCATGCAGGATGCGCCATCTTCTCTTTTTTCATTATTTTTTTTTCTTCATTCACCGAGTCTCGCGTATTACACCATACAAGTGGGTAACAATAGTTTCCAGGACGTGGAAATACGAACCGAGAGCCGTTCTCGTATGCGGCTACAGCGGATAACACGAGTCAGTATCCGTGCCTCGAAATGCAACTGCGATACGTCGGGCGTAACGCGTGTCCCGTGCTCCCGGTATTCTTTTTCAATCTCCGGTGAAACCTGTACAATAGTTGTTGTTGCCTCTCCGGGGCTCCTCGCGGAATTCCGATACCGAAGTGCAAATGGTTTGTTAGAATGGATAACGAGCTCGCCCTGGGGCTTGTTTTTCCACATTCGTGTTTGATCGTCAAAAAAAATGTTTACGAGTTGCTATGCCTGCCAGTAGCGTGGTACCAATATTTTCAGAATAAATACATTGCGCATGCGATGTTATGAAACGATACGCGAAGAAATTGAAGAAGTTTCGAAGTTTGCGTGGGACGAATTGAAAGCGGTGCTTGGCAAAGTTGAAACTCATACTGAATAGAGAATAATAAATCTCGGTATATAACGAATAAACGAGCGTTCGGAGATCGGTGCTATAAAAGGTGGAGAAATATCCGGTAGCGGAGACAAATGATATCTAATAGGAAGGAAGCTCTGCATCGAGATATTTCGTGTGCAGGGTTGATGCCTATCAGTCAGACATTTAATTAATAACAACACCCAGCGTGGCTGACATCTCATGGCGATGTGAGTAATGGCCTCCGCCCATCTGATCGCCGCTCGTTCGTCTCTTCCGAGTCCTATATCTCTCCTCTTACTCCCCCATCCTGGTATACACTCCTACTGCTGATTCATTTCACATTATCACGAATGTTTCAGTCGTCAAAAATAAAATTCAACCTCCCGGTTGGACACATTGTCATTAAAATCATTACGGTATGGGCAGGAAAAAGAAAAAAAAAAAAGGGCGGAAAGACATTCGATCCCGTGGCAATATCTAGACATGATCCATCTATGCCGTAGCCGCACATCTCTATCTTCACGGAGGAAGATATATGCTACATTTAAACCAGTGACGCATCGCATTCCACGAAATAGAACCGGAGCTCGTTTAATTGCAGTCAGTGAAAAAAAAGAAAAAAACTGAGAAAATTCGTCCTTTGCATTGTGATCCAAAAGAACCGATGTAGATCGTTAAGCCTCGTGACCGCGAGTGTCATCAACCTCTACGACAGTTGTAGAAAGCAACTGGAACATGGTCTCGTACGTGTAATACAAGATCGAACCGAGCAGGCATTGCAGCGAGCATGGAATCAACATGATGCCGATGCCTGTACGAGAATTGGCTGGGGAAGGAAAGTGAAACTCCACTTGAACCGCTGCCCACCCGATGCGCGCCACCCAGTTATGATTAAACGGTTGATTAATTTTATATTAGCGTTACGAATCTGGTACACGGAAATAATCGTAATTGAGTGTCGGCCTCGATTACATACATATTACGTTGATTAATCGAATACAACCCGACATACATATGTATGAAATCAAGAGTGGCCGAGTGCCTCCGCATCTCGATGCCTTTTTGATCCCTCCACCTTATACTTATAGTAATATTCCCGCCCACATCGATCACGCACACGCATTTAATTCGCTTATTTTCAACGTCGGTGCTTTGATATTTCGTACCGACAACGAGGATACTTTTGAACATTTTTTTTTTTTTGTTTTTTATTATTTTTTTGCACGAACAAATAGTTGATCCGCAATTTGTTGGAAATGCCTAGATGCAAGCGAAGGGATGAGATAGAAGATTCTAATGCAGCGAGACGGGTATACGTTGATGCCAAGTGACCCCGCGCTAACCTGACCAGCGCCAAGTTCTCCCATCAGCGTACTAAACGATAAATTTAACTGGTCGCTCGTTAATCACTGCGAGTTACAACGGCGCATCTTTCTCTCTCTCTCTCTCTCTATCTATCTCGTCCCCCTTGTGCCACCACACGGTTTGTAGCCGATGTCGAGGAAAAGACAATGTACGGCTTAGGTGCCGTTCGGGCACTAGTTAGAGATATGTTGATAAAAGTACCAACAGCAGCAACACACGGCGTCGATGTATTTTTCAATTGTCCCTCTCGCTTGACCCTTAACGAGATACCTAACGGTAACGCGGCGCAGTAGCGTTTCTTGAAAATTATACACCGCGACATCGCTGATACCGCGGGCTCACGGTCGCCGCCGGCTTGTTCATCGCGTTCACCGCTGGACCGGCTGAGAAGTGCTTTCTGCACAATATTTATGCGAATGGAGGACAAAAAGAAGGCTCTTTACGTTGCCATTGGCTGAATGGGTGGAAAAACTCTTCGGATTTTCAGAAGTTCAAGAATCAGTGAGTCGTTTGGTTATGATGGAGTTGTCGGGGTTAATATGGTGGCGTGCAGCAAGACTTTGGTTTGATTCGGCAGCATATTTCGGATGCCTCATCCGCCTCGTCGTTAGCCAAATGAAGAAAATGTCTTCTGATTTTCACTCTAAGAACAGCATCAACGGGACGCCAGTGGTCCGTCGTTCAGCAAACATGAATGCACGACTTGCCAAAATCCAAAGTGTTCCATCCAACATTCTAATCATCAAGAAGAATCAAGAATCCCTAAGTCGCTTAGTTATAATGGAGTTGTCGGCTCTAACGTGTTGCAATACAGTAAGACTTTAGGTGGATGCGGCAGCATGTGTTATAGTTTGGATACAGCATCCGCGATGTGCAAAGTGAACAGTTAGGTAGAGAGAAGGGAAGCTTTGGAAGTTGCATTTATTAAGCCGATGGGTATTAGTCAGCCTCTCGTTGGTAGGTAGCGCACGTCCAGCCACTGAAAGGCCAAGAGCTCTCGGAGAAGCTACGTCATCGAATGTGAATGAGATGAGAGTACCCGATTCGACACTTAACGAGATATCTAACGGGAAATGCGGTGGCGTCTCGTAGAAAATTATATAGCAACTCCGTGGACCCATTGCTGATAGCGAGCTTTCAGCTGCTCGCGTACAATTACAAGAAAATTACATAGCGATAACCCGCGCATGCACGGAGTTGCCGCGAGTATAACGACAGTGTATATAAGTTGCGCACGGGGGATCTTCTACGGATGCTGTTGCCGAAGTAACCACACAATCGTTGACGATCGAAAACGTATGGCCTCAGGAAACTCCGGTTTTTCGCTCCGTTGACAGACAAATCGACGATCGCTATCTATCCCTACCTGCATCATCATCATCTTTACAAGCTTGTGAGTTATCGACCGTGAGAATCGTACAAAAGTATGCCAGTAACAAGCTTGTAAATTCATTCACCGGATCGAGTCAGATTTTTCAATCCTTTTGCCATGTTTTCCTTTTTTTTCCTCGTTATCTCGACGCGATGTCCTTTTACCAATAACTCCGCGATTGTCCGATCGCGCGAAATATTGTTTCACGGCATTCTGGCTTGTGGCACGCAGTTATCATCGGCGTTACGACGAAGCGTGGGAATATCTCGGTTGAACAGAATAGCAAGTGAGCGATTAGAAGTCGGCAAGGAACAACGGTCGAGTTGGGTATACCGTTAGTCGAGAGTACGAAGAAGTGCCGGGGCGCTACGGGTAAACGATGCGGTGCGCTCTGTGCTTATGCGAAGGAGGCTCCTCTCTCTATGTCTCGAAGATCGCGTCGTTGCGCGAGCGCACGTGGAGAGGAGAGTCAACGAGCCTCTCCTCTCGGCGACATCGTATCGCGCCGAGAGATATGCCACCGCCCCTGTCATACCGATCACGAGGGTGGTGGGTTACCTTACTCGCTTTCTTCATTCGACTCTCGTATACATTTTTTTTGCCCACCCTCCTCAAGGTTTTAGCTCATACATACGCCACGGCAACGTATATACAAAATCTTTCTCTTTTCTCAACCTCGCGAAAGCATTCAACGAGCTCCCAAGAATACAGGAAATATTACACTCCCTCATATTTCACACCGAATAAGCAGTAAACATTGTCGGGGTGCGGGCGAGCAAAAGAGCGGAGCCAGGAGGGGCGCGAGACGGGGGAGGTGGAGAGAAAAAAAGTTTTGATTAAGCCGACGACTTGACCCGACATCTAATTTGCATCGACGGTAAATCACGCCAGACTAGCTCTTGGCGCTCGGGCGCGCGATGCGTTATGTTGCGAGCCACGCTCTTTCGGGATGCGTGGTTAAATAAAGTGCCAGCGAAGAGAAGTGCCTGGCAAAGAAGAGTGGGAAGTCCCGCCGAGTGAAGAGACTCGCACGAGCGGGAGGGGAAAGAGGCCGCGACGAGAGATACACTCACTTTTGCGTATTCGTATATATCGTATTTATTATTCGCCTGTTGACCCGAGAAGACGAGACTCTGCGGGAAAAATTTTTCCTATCGCCCACCTAAAACATTCAACGTTTACCGAGGCGTCGATGCGGACGCAGAAATTCATGATTCCCGCTAAAAACGGTGAAAAAAAATATTCTTTGATAATTCCCGGATTTCCCTGACAATTTTTTCATTTCCCGACTTTTCCCTGATTTCGAAAAATTTTCCTGACCAGTGGTTATGTGAAAAATATGGTTACAAGCAACAACGATGGACTTTGAGAAATAAAAAATAAAGTTACACTTAGGTGTAGCCACCGCGGCTGTTTAAACTCGTGGAAATTAGCGCGGATAAGAGAGTAGCGATATCGCAATTGGTACAGAGGTGAGATGCTGCTCGCGCCCGGGTACCGGTATCGGCATTGCTTTCGTCGCTCGTTTCGCCTCTGCCTTGTTCCACCACGCCACGTACCAGTAAGCGAGGGGTCCACCGCGCGGGTTCGAGTCTTGTAGAAACTCGTGTTTGGCAACGGAGAGATAGAATCCAAGTTGAAACGGTCGCCACGGCCGTTGCAAGCGGGAAGAGAATTGGCTCTTCCCTGAGTTCGCTTCGGTCGTCGTTCGTGCACGTTGGGGGCGAACTCGCGAACGCGGAGAGGTCATCATCGATAGAAAAAGGGTTGCCACGCGCTCCTCGCCACGGTCGCGCCCAAGAGGTTCCGAGGGAGACTCGTTCGGTATCGGTCCAAGGGAATTCCCAGTATGTGTACTCGCGAGATATAAAACGCGAGCGTTGAAGAGACCGCAAGGGAACCCGAGCGTATATGCAACCGGGCGAGGATGAAGAAGAAGAAGAAGGTGGAGAAGGAGGGGGAAGGACGTCTCGAGGTAGTAAGTACGTTGCTCGGAGGTAGTCGCGGGTATATCGCGGACCGGGGATATGAGAGCGACGGAAAAAGATCCGAGACAAGCGAGGATGGTTAGTGCTACGCACGTAGTAGTTGCCGGTTCGCGGTTGTAGTACGCTGGGCTCGCGCTCTCCTTATGCCTTGGGATTGGTATCCGCCGACGGATCAAGTAATGCGGAGTCGCTCCATATTAGGACCTCTCCACACCATGCAGCACGCACTCTGTTTCCTCTTTGGCCACCAGAGGCTTATGTTATATCCATACATATTCGAGAACTCCGCGGGTTCCCAATAAAGCTCGATGTAATAAAATCAATAATATTATATCCCCGTAAACTGCTGTGTAAATGTTTGGTCTCCTAATTTGGAGAAAAATATATATAAATAAGAGGCCTTTCAGCCATTGGTTATAAGGGTATTATAGTTGGGGGTGTATGTTGGTTACTTGAGAATTTCACACGTTTTAAATCGCGGCACGAAAATCATCGGTCTAAGATCGAATGCAATGGGTTTGAATGAAGAGAGGGTTATTTATGGTGTCAGCGATATAGCCGGAGGTCTATAATTCGAGTTAATATATCGTCCCGAGACGCGGGGGATTCAAGTAGCACCTGTTGTTTCGTCCCCTCTAACCTACCGCTCATGATTCACGATACTAATAAGCTAAACCAGAGCTGCACTTGGCCCTTGACCATCGCGATCGGCGTCGACCGGTTAAATACACTGGAAGTACATCGGCGTAGTATTGGAGAAAGCCAACTCGTCGAGGTATCCTATCCTAATAGGCGCGGACTAGAATCGCGGATGAAGCATTTCAACTATGTGAAAATTGCTACCGGACTACTTGGATTCGCTTGGATGAGTCTCGGTTCTCGGATGATCGAAGGTATCTACTGTGCGCGTCTTAATATGCAGAAGAGGCCCTCCGGATTACAGTAGTTTGGCCCCCTCCTGGACCACGAAAGGAAGTAAATGTTCGGTTGCAATAAAGTATTTCTCTCTCTCGAAAAAAAAAAAAAAAAAACAACAACAACAACAATTCAAGCGAAACCGTAGCGGTAGCTCGTGTTATCCAACGCGTCGATAAAACTCTGTCTATAAATCAACGGAGGTAGGGGGTGGCAAAGAAAGTCCGTGCAAAAGGTAGGTGGTACGTGGCGAACGAAACTAACGAAAGGGATAAGAAATGCGAAGGTACGTGAACCGAATAAGTATATATTTTCTTCGCGAGCGCGGCAAAGCAATGCAAGCGCAGAGCTTCGATGTCTCTACCTTCGTTGGACTCTCCCGCGACTCGACGGGGTTGGGGTTGCCTTTCTTGCCGATTTGTACCATTACTCGTGAGATCCGAACATTTTAATAGAGAAAGAGGCCTGATAATAGGATCATGTTTTACGACACCTCGTTATGAGAGTTAAGATTTACGCGCGTGGGTATGAAGCACAACCGAGAAGGAGAGAAAGAAGTGAATGGGTAGAGTGGCGCGCGGTCGGCAATATGAGGACTCTACACGGCAAAGGAACGACGGAGAGGGCGGTATATATACGTATGTTAGTACGCGGAGTTTTATGGGAAAGAACGGTAAGGGCCAACCGGGCGAGAGAGTCCAACCGCGAAGGAGAGACTCTCGACGATCGTCGCTCCTTTCTCACCCCCTTTGCCCCGCTAACTTCAAGCTGCTTCGGCAACAGCAGCAGCAGCAATACAGGACCCTCTCTCCGTGCACCGCTGTGTAGCCACCGCGAGAGAGGCTTTGTTCCCCTCAACAATGCACGGAATATCCCGCTCTTCCCGTATATTAAACTCCGTACACACATCATAAAGTTATAACGGTCCCGTCGTATTTCTGATACCTATCGGCTATTCGTGATGCGTGGGTTGCTTGACTTTTTAACCCGCGGTATGAGCCCCAAGTTCGATAACCCCGTTTACATGTGCGCCCCCGCGACTCCCCTTTCATTTTTTTTTTATTTTACTTTTTTTTTATTCCTTTTCGGCGTTATTTTTTTCTTCACATATGCGCAAAAATCATCCTCTCACAGCCATTAACCGTTTTTATCTTTCATTTTTTTTCTCACCCCCCCCCTTATACTCGGGCCGTCTCTGCTTCATCTTTATTACACGAGCGAATCGAACGTCTCTGGTAATCCGCTCGCCGGATCTCCGACGGCATCCGCAGTGAGAAACGTCTCGGGGAAGAGATGCTATACGGACATTGGGCTCACAACTCACTAGTTTCGAATAATCGTACAAAAAAATATTATTAAAAAAAAAAAGAAAAAAAATAAAAAATCACGATATACCTCGGATAACTTCGTCGAATTCGACTGAAGCTTCCAGCACAATCCTCTAGCACTTTGGGGGGTTATTTTACTTTTTTTTTTAATTTTTTTTTTTAACACGATTTCGCCATCGGTTATGTTACAGAAAAAAAATGCGGGCAATAAAATCCGCGAGGACAAGGCATGCACGCTCGCTGCAAGAGATGGCCGAGCAGAGTGAAAATAATAGCGGTGAATATTCCGGTCGGGACTGCTATCGAGCACAGTCCGGGGAGTAAAAAAAAACCCTAAAAAAAAAGGAAAATAACAAAAATAACAAGAGAGTAAAAAAAAAGTGGAGTGGACGCCCAACGTTATGGTAGATTCGTGATAACTCTTCGAAGCCCCGAAGATCGGTAACATCGATGACAGGCGCAGTTCGAGTATTCTGATCATACCGATCCCCGAGAGTTACGAGACATCTTCATAGAACACGCGGGACTGAGAAGAGACGCTGGGAGCCACCGAGTTCCATTCCTCTCTTCGGTATCTCTCCCTCGTTTCTCCGCTGTTCTTTTTTTTCCCTATCGCTGGCTTCTCTCCTCCCCTCCCCGTTCCTCTTTCCCTCCCCTCGCATGTCGTACAAGTTTGGCCGACGTTTTGAGTCCATAGTTATCTCGTTATAGCAGCCTTGCGCAGCTCCAAAGATCCCGGTTTCTCCCTTCAACGGGGGCCACGCCAAAGTTTAATATACAAGGATAGAACTAATAGCGAAAGTTGAACGACGTGATGGCGCAATATTGCAAACTTCTGCTTGAAATCTCGTACCAAGGATCCCGAACGGCACATACGGTGGAGAGACGTAGAAATAGTTTTCAAGTGGATACACCAGTGCGAGAGACAAAAAAAAATAAAAAAAAAGTTATTGAGAAGAACGCAAGAGAGAAGAGAATGCGAGAGAGAGAGAGACAGAGAGTAGACCACGAAGATTTTTCGTCGTCTCGACACGCTGCAGTTATAAATCAGGCGATCATCAATATGCAACGCGGCGTGCCAGTTGTAACGTAAAAAGAAATCAACGTTGTCGACATACCGGCCGCGACCCTGACATTGACCATACCGTCCACGCGGATATATATACGTTCACCGACTGCCAGCGTCCGAGCCACGAGGGAGAACGTGCTATGGGCTCTTTTGCCAAGTTCTCTCCTCCCCGCTCCCCCCCCCCCCTCCCCCACGATGCTGCCGTTGTTGAAATGCTCCCGAGAACTGCAGCATTGCATATCTGCGCTCAGACAGAGACTCCCAGTCAGCTAAGAAAAGCAAAACGTTCTTATATCTCACGGTAGTGCACAAAATCGCAAAGCGAAGAGTGGGCGAATTCCGGCCGTCTAAGGGAAAAGTTTAATATTTTAGTTATAAAGTGAAGATTCAAAAAAAAAGTCGATCTTTGGAATGTTGACTAGCAATTACAAGCGTTTAAAAGTTATTAGCAACGTATTGTTAACGATAGAAAAAAATGCAGACTAACTAAAATGATGTAATTAGTTTTAAGATAATCCAAGATTTATCCCGATATCGTTGCTCCATTCTTTAAAATACGTCTCGCCGGTATTACCCAATTTCCCTACCTGCGAATAAACTTTGGAACTTTGTTTATTTAAATCCCCTCACGAATAATAGGTATACAAAAAAAGGCTTTTTTTTTTTTTCGAGTACGGAGTTAAACCCCCAACAAGATTAGGGCGACGTAGCGAAGCCAGGAGCTTAGGTTCGGAGTAAAAGAGCGAAAGAATTGAATAAAGACGAAAAAGGTAGCATAGAGAAGAAGATTGACCGAGAGAGGGGAAAAGCACATCAGCCTCTCCATAGTCCACGCCGAGAAGTTTCGGCGTGTCTGACAGACAGACTCCGCAATAGATAACATCTCCACAACGAAAGACGTTTCATCCACCTTCTCCCTCCACCTTTCTCCTCTTGTGTCTCACAAAGATGGGTACGCAGACGCGTTCTCTCGTGAGACAGAGAGCGCGGCGTAGCAGTGGTAGTAGGTAGCCTCCTACATATACCAAACTGTATTACAGCACAAACTCCGAACTCACGCACACGTACTCGTGGCCTGCATTTATCGAGTTAGTTTTTTGTGTCAGCCGGTTATTAGATTATGATTAAACGATTCGAGGGGTAGCGGTTGAAAGATTGGAGCGGTAGGTAAGAGTGGCCCATTCGTTGTCGGACGAGCGGAGAGGGAGGGCTCTTTCTCTCGTCGAGTAGCACAGAACAAACGGCTATCGAAAGGAAGCCGAGCTAATTAAAATACAAATACCTCAAGCATCACGTGAGTGACGCTCCCGAAGAACTAGTTTCGTAATGGTTCTCGTAACGTGCCGAAGCCCCATTCATTATTCATCTATCTATGTTTTTTTTTTTTTTTTTTTTTTCGATTTATTTTTTTTTTCACATCTTCCTTTAGTCAACTTTGAATACGGATGTGGCCCAATGTCCTACGGTGGTCGATTATTAGATGTATTAGAATATTAATTTATAATGTACCCGGTAATTTGATCTAATAACTCGTTGGACCCGAGTCACCGACGACAGGGGGAGAAACGAGTGGCAAGCATTTGTAACCCGATGAAGAAACGGGTGTCTAGTTAGCCAGCTGTAGTCAAGTAGTCACGGAGTAGTCAAGTAGTTAGAGATCCCCGTGATGGTGGTCACACAGGTACATAAATACACTGGAGGGTCGGAAGTGCTGATGGTTAGCGAAGTATAAGTCGTCGAGTCGAGGATGTTGATGTGTTGAAATGTACGAGAAGGGAATATATACATGAACTGGTTTATAATCGCGGGCTCTTTGTTAATACCCTCGGTAACGATTATCACCACCTACGGGAGAGACGATTGGGAGGGAGTGAGACGAAGAGTACCAGCGGAGGCCAGTCTAGACGTAACAAGTTGCAAGAGAGCCAAACAGCTCGAACGAACTCGCCTGTTACAGAGAGGGCGGAGGCTTTTGCCGATCTTCGAGAGCAGAGAGAAGGCGGCAGTGAGAGCCACAAGCCACCAAGAGCGAGCAAAGGGAAGGCGCGCAGAGGGAAGGTGAAGCCGGAGTGTATATAGCCCCGCGAGTACTTATCTCAAGGACAACTCCTCCCATCTTCTACCGGTCTTCGGGAAAAAAAGAACGATAATCAACGAAAGTGGCCTTATTACCGGCCACTCGTTATTATCCACAGGCTATACCCTATTTACTCTTGGGAGCAATTAGTTTGCTGCCCGGTTCGTGCGCGCCGAGTACAACCAGAAAGTCCACCAGAAGTATACGAAACGTTTTGCGACAACGTTTTTCTTTTCTGGTATTTTTTTTTATTACTTTTTAAAGCCATTCGTCGATTTCATCGCGAGAGCGCTTTTCACTCGCGTCTCTGCCACTCATTTTTATTATCATTTCGCCATTTCTTTTTTGCCTTTATAAATGCCATATACTGTATTGTATATATTTGTACTGTAACCACGAGCGCACGAAAACGCTTACGACGGAATGGACATGGATGAGGGAACGCCTGAAAATTACGATGGAATATCGAGGACATCGCGACCTCGCGACCACTCCCGCTTCGAGAAAACGTGCGCGACCCCTCCGAGGGCGTTGGGAACTTTAAGTGGCCCCCGAACTCCTGTGTGGAAAGACCGATCTAATTTCTCGGATGTGGCACACTTTCGTCTCGTCTTCTTTTATATTCTCTACCCCATTGCCCTCCCAACTGTTCGTCCCGCTACTCATCAAAATTATATGAATTATCGCTTTACCGAGGATAAAAAGGGCTCGGGCTGTCAATGGTACGATTTAATCGTTATAGTCGGGACGATTACCTCGCCGTTTCGCGGTTACTGTGTCCACAGGTATTAAAGATGATTAATATGAAAAAAATTCAATATTCCTGAGCGACTCGTTTCAGTTTCTTTTCTCACTGTTCAACAGTGCCTTGTCGACTTTGCGAGGACGTATGAGAAGAAGTAAAATAGTACGTATACAGTACGATTCATAATGAGATCGAATCTGTTTTTTTTAAATTTATTTAAATAGAAAAAGAAACACATTTATTTAATTTTCTTTACATTTATAAAAAACAGAATGTTATTATGAAAACTAAGATTGGATTGTTTTAAGTACAATAATAATATAAATTTTTTAAAACTTAAATGATTAATAATTGTTAATGATTTTTATTCGAAAAAATTTGTTGTTTTTATGAAGACTAATTATTTACAAAGAAAATCAAGTCAATTAATAATTTAAATTTTTTAAAAGTTGTTATTATTATTATATTATTTTTTAAAATTTCAACCTTAGTTTTTATAGTAATTTTTTTTTGTGCAAATTGTTGAAACAAATCAAATTAAATTTGATATTTATTATGAATCGTGCTGTATATATGTACATATATAATAATGTATATATATACATTGCCGCGGAGATGACTCGAATCGGAGTTCTGAAAGACGCCGTCGGGCACTCGAGTTATTCGGGCTAATCGGATTAAATTATTACAGACAGAATAATATTATTCTCCAAGACTTCACGCTTATATCTCTATTTCTTATTTTTCGTCGACTGAGGGGGGCGCCGAGGGGAAGCGGCGAGAAACGACGAGACGAGCAGTTGCCAGTTACGAAGTCGCGGTCTACACTTGGACTTTCGAACTACAAATTTAAGAAACGCCGAGAGAAAAACAAGTGTCAAACAGTCGTAGTTTCAACTACCCTTATTTACTGTCGGTCGTTGAAAAAAAAAAAAAAAAAAAAAAAAATGAAGTTCACAAAGCGCATTGAACTTTGTTCCGAATAGCGTTGCATTGGATCGACCAACGAGGTCTTCCGAGTAGAATTCCAGTCGTCTACAAAGAAGGTTAAAATAGGAAGTTTAATCCTCCCTTTTTCAGTCAGTAGAACTCAAACAAATGAAGCAACGCGGCGCGTTGACTCTGAACAAAAGGCAAATAAGGAAGACCGTGAGTCGTTCAATATTTGTCGTGTTACACCGAACCGGCTACCGTACAGTATGTGTGGTGCGGGAAGTCAAACTTTTAATTAATTTCTTATTAAAAAAAAAAAAAGAAAAAAAAAGGAAGATAACAAAAATTAAAATAAACCTGCCATTGCCGAGCGATGAATCGTGATTGAAACGATCCAATAAACATCATCGTCAGCACGTGGGAATTGCCTCGTGGAAAGACGCCGAATGAATTTAATGAGAAAAGTAATAAGAATTTCCGGAACGACGAGTTAATTAAATCTTGTGCCGAGTAAGTGGGATGCGTGGTGACAATAACGACGATATAATCTGGATGGACGAAGAGCGGGTAGAGAGTGTAGTCAGCCGGGTCTCTGTGGTGGTTGCGACTCGGTGGTATCAGAGCCGAGAATGAGCTCGCGCCCGGTGTGAATTCAACGGACATCTATAGCCCGTGGGTTATTTAAACATTATCCTCGGTGGAATACGAGGTTGAATAACGAGATGGCTGTTTATATACAACAGGCCGTACCCGGTCCGGCGGCCTCCCCTCATCAACGAGCAATTATATCGGCTTAGTTCTGCTTGAGAGATGCCACGAAATCTCGTGTGACTGCGCGCGGTTGTACTACTCTCTACCTTTTGGCTTATTGGGGAGAGGAGATGGAGGAGGAGGAGGAGAGACTCGGGTGAGATTTACCGTCCTCGTCTGTTTCTCGGGTTTTCATCCACGGGCGGCGCCTTACCCGCTTCGTTCCACCAACGTTGTCGGATTTTGGAAGAGAACTCTCGCGCGCGCGAGCGGTCCTATGGGTCGGAGCGATAGATTCGCAGATAGCTGATAAACGGGTTTAATGATATTTAAGACACTCGAGACGCAATAAATCCGGCCACATTCCCGATGAACATTTCGGAAAGAGAAGAGATACAATCGAGTGAGGAACCTTCCTAAGAATCTACCTTTCCCCCCCCTCCCCCCCCCCCTCCCTCCCGCCCCTCCTCCCCCTCTTAACCCCCTCCACTTATCCCATCTTGAAGACTGTTGTATATCCGAAAAGTTCGGGGACCCTGGCAGAGAGAAGCACACCAAGACCAGACCAGAAGCAGCAGAAGGCACTCGTGATCTCCGAGCAGCGATCTCTTACAACCAACTACCATTCCACCGAGCACAGTAATGAGTTTATAAAACAAGTTTCGAATCCATTATTCACGTCCCCGGTGGCATACGGGATCCGTAAACATACGCCGAATTTCTTCACGAACGACCAAATAAAAAAGATTTTCTTTTTTTCTTTGTAATTCTGTGGTTTTTTTTTTACTTCATCCAAGCAGTGGACAATGCGACAGTAACGAATCTCTCTCTCGCGTCGACGAAAAGCTCATCCTCATTCATTTCGCGCAGTCAAGTAGCCGTCGATTGGGGGAATGTAATTATTTTATTATATAGGCGCCGTATGCCATTTGTTTGGAGGCCGGAAAGTTATGTACAGACTATACATATATAAGTTATGTATAGAGTTAGGCATTTATAATAAATATTGGATTTATAATAAATTATCGAATCTGTTTGTTTTTCTTCGATTCTCATAAAAAAAAATTATATCCTCGGAATGAAAATCAAGTCAATTAATAATATACATTTTTTCAAAGTTATTAAAAATTTTGTCATTATTATTAGATTCAATAAAAATGTCAAGCTTCAATTTTAATGATTTTTTTTTAATGCAATTTGAAAAAAAAAAAAAAAGAACAAAATCATTATTTACTGTAAATATATAGATTATAGATGTCCAATTGAAAATATCAATTATATAGAGTCCCATATCGCACTTTTTTAACTAAATTGCCTCGTTACACCCACAAATTTAAACTATCCCGCTAATGGTTAACGCGATTAGCGAAAAATATGTTTTCGCGAATGTTTCTCGTAATTTTCGGCAATTTGTAATTGAATAAAAAAAAATAATGACTTACGCCATAGATCGTCGGTACGACAGTCGTTCGATCTCGATATCTGACTCACCTGTAAGAACATAAAAAAAACCACATGTAAAAACATCTATTGTACGGATAAAAATGATTTATTAACTTAGTATGAGAGTGAGAACACGCGCGCTCTCGTGTTCCAGTTTTCCGCCCCGGGGTCGGATTAAGAGTAACAAATATAATCAACAACGCTTCATACTCGGAATTTCTGAGAGTGGAAATACCCGTGGGGGATGTCGATGCGAAGGCTTTTAGTACTTCCAACTCTCGTCCCCGGGTCAAAGAGAAGAGGGTAATGGGATAGAGCAAAGTGTAGATATACGCGGGTGAAGTACTTTCCATGCATGCACCCTCAGTCGGTTATACACCTTGCACTCGGCCTGCACAGCACAAGCAAAATCTGAGCTTCCGCGTAGTCGGGGGAATTTTCATTAGCACGGAGGGTGGTGGGGAGGGAGGGGGAGGGGGAGAGATTACATATATATTATATACGAAAAGCCGAGGGTAGAGTGCTTCGCGCAATATTATTTTGCTCCGACGTCCTACATTCAAGACGGGTGTATGTACGCCGCGTGCATCGGGTATACATGCATTTAGCAACTACTAAAATGTCGGATGAACGATAACCGAAACCACTCGGAATATAAGCGAGAGAGAGGGTTCTTTGGTGCAACCTGATGCACTTCGCCCCATTCTCGTTTCGATAGCTCACTGGTGTGGAAAATGAATAATAATCAAGTTTCGTCTGTGCAGTACGGCTGAATAACTATGGAACGTTAAATGGAATCTCCGCGGAGCGATTTCGGTGTCCGGACAACTTGGATATATTCCCCCCTCGCTTCACCCCAGAAGCCGAGCGCGTGCGCTCATGTGTCGTCGACTTTGTCAGTTTGTTAAGCTTGTTACGTCATTAGCATAACATGGCTTTGAACGACGTCATAATCTGGCAAACAATGGGACATGCGTCACGCATTTCACTGTGACTGGGAAGAGTCCCGCGGAGGGGGCGCGTGGATGCTGGACAGAACTTTCGACGTTCGCCTGTCCGTGTAACGTAAAAAAAAAAAAAAAAAAAAAAAGAAAAAAAAGAATCGAACAATCGGGAGTGAGAAGATTGGTGGAAAAGGCGATGAGTTTGCGTTTCAATTCATTTTACATCGCGCAAACTTACGATAATCAAAGATACAAGAGCGTAGCAAATATGTGTATAGGTACAAATCGTTGTTCGTCCTTTCAACGATTAGCATAAACAAACAGCGTTAGCTATGTTTGCCGGAATGATTTCGAGTTTTAGAAAAAAAAAAAAAAAAAAAAAAAAATCAGAAAAGCTCGACGCAACGGAACAAGAGAGAGTGTCAGGGGTGAAGAAACATTCCAGTGTTGTTTCTATTGCATTTGGCGTTGACACTTGGCACTCCCGGTGCGCGATGATGTCGCACGGTATATCGTCGGTACCCCATCGTCTTCGCGTCTTCTCGTCTCAAACTCCTACGATAGTCTTTTAATACATACAATATTATAGGTATAGGCAACACACACACTAACATGCGTTAGGAATATACACGAGAGAGGCGAGAGGAGGAAGGAAAGGAGGAACTCGCGAGGGCGCAGGAGAGCCCGTGTTTCGCATCGCGGACGGGACGTGTCGTATGTTAATCGTGGCGTTTGCCTGTTGACTCGAGAGATCGTCCGCTTTGTCGAGTGGCGTTGAAGTCAGCGTGACCAGCCATTTAGTTCCGAGGACTCGAAGCCGTATATTAGAACGGGCGAAGGTTGTTCTGTTAGTAGGTATAGAGACGGAGAGAAAGAGTTTTACTATACACATATATATATATACAGCTTCATTCATAATAAGTTTCCAAACCCCTTTTTTATCTTCAATTTGTATCAAAAAAACAAAAAATAATTCATCTAGAAAAACTAAAAGCATAATTTTTTAAAAACGTGATAATAATAATTTTTTCAAAATTTAAAAAGTGAACATAATAATTATTATTATATTAAAATAAAATCTTAGTTCCTATAGTGATTTTTTGTTGTTTTTTTCTTTATAATTTAATGATTAATTGACTTGATATTCATTCTCAAATTAGTCTGTAAAACAAGAACTAATTCTTTCGAATAAAAATCAAATCAATTAATTATTAAATTATAAAAAAAAAAAATTATTATCACAATAGTAATAAACAAAATAAATTTTTTATTATAATTTTTGAGTTATTATGATTATTATTGTATTAAAAAAAATCCAACCTTAGTTTTCATCGTTAATTTTTTTTTATGGCCACTGAAGGAAAATGAATAGATTCGATATTTCTTATGAATCGTACTGTATATATGTATATATAGTTGCAACAGTGTCCGAGTCCGAGAGAGCATCGCGGACTTCGTTGTCGTCGTCGTCGTCGTCGTCGGTTGTATATACGCGAACTCTGGCGAAGCGTATACACTGCGTTGGCATGGTTTTTGCGATCTCGCTCCAAGTTCTGTTCCCGTCCCGTCCCGCCCTGCCGTCCCGGTACAGCATTGCCCGGTGCATCTTCGATTAATAGGACGGTGCGCACAGGTTCCTCTCTCGTTTCAGCTAACATGTCGAGCCCCTCGTCAATCTCTCGATCTCAGTTTCTCCTCTCGTAATAGCACCTATATAGGTTTTGAACCTGCGTAACTACAAGAGAAGACGAGAGAATGAGTCCTCTCGCCCCGTTGTTGCGGCAACGTCCGGGGAACCGGACCCCGGTTAAGTCATGTGCCGAGAAAGCAACTGCAACAGGACGAGAAAGAGGAGTATAGCCTTCTGCTGTCCGCGGTATAGGTTGCCCTGGCAACCGTCCCAAGTTTTTGTCTCCGTCTCGCTAATGGTCACGTTTCCGTTTGATCATCCCTTTTTTTTACTCCCCCTCCCTCTCGTCGCCCCACCCCTCGAACCGCCGGTAATCCAGTTTCTGTTACCAATTCGTTACGGGACTACCGCCGACATGGCTATCGAGGCATCGTCACCTGCTGCCACTTCTCCGATTCAGGAACGCAGGACGAATCATCATCTCCCCCACCTCCCCCATCGGCCTTCCGAACTCCCGAACGTCTACGGATGTTTCGCAAATGGATTCACCTAAATTCGCGACGCTGACACTCACTCGGACGCTGCATTACACGTGTAATTTGTATCGTCGACAGTTTTTGATTGAATTATTTCGCTGGGGCATAGAACAAAAGGGATGAGTTGCGTCTCCAAGGGTAATAAAGGGTGCCGCACGGTAGTTTGCCAGTTGGGTTGGGATCATACGGGCGAGTCGTAGAGTAGTTTCCGTGGATTCTTTCTCCACGGCGGCGGTGTTGGAAAACGTCAGCGAGATAACTGGGTATAGCGATGAGAAGAAGAGGGGCTCGTGGAGGAGGGTAGTGGAGGGAATCAACGGCCGTAGCAGACGAGCTTAGTGAGCTCGCGCTATTCATGCCCTCTTATATGGCCTCCTCACTAATCTGCCGGAGCGTGAGTTTAAGATCTCGAATGCTCCCGCTGGGTCTCGCCGCAGCCACACTTTGCTTGGTTTAGCTGGCGTTTGTCTTGTCTCGTGATTCCCATCTCCACGATTCCCCTGGCTACAGTTTTCTGTGCCGCGCAGCACGCGGGGCCACGCGGTCGCCGCCGCCGCCACCGCCGCTGCTTGAGAAGCAAAGAACCGGGCAGAAGCGAGACGAGGACGAGGGCCCACCGTAGCCGCTTCTTCATGATGCACCACAACGAAGACGAAAGAAAAAGAAAAAAAAAAAAATATATATGTACAGTATGATTCATAATAAATATCGAATCGCTTTGTTTTTTCTACAATATCCATAAAAATAAAAAAAATTCTATGAAATCTACGATTGGATTAATATAATAATAATATATATCTTTTTATAAATATATCTTTTTTTGTAGACATTAAAGAAGAAACAAATTTGATATTAATAAATAATAAAAATAATAACCAATAATAATAATCATAACTTTTTCAATTAAATTATTAACGATTAATAAGAATATTTATTCGAAAGAATTAGTTTTTATTTTAAAGACTTAATTCTTCCGAACAAAAATCACGTTAATTAATCATTTAAATTTAAAAAAAAGTTTTTATTGTCATTATTATTATTATATTAAAAAAAATGCCAATCTTCGTTTTCATACGAACTTTTTTTTTAAGCGCATTGAAGAAATTATTAAAAAAAAACATCGATATTTATTATGAATGAACGTGTATATATAGCTACGAATGACCCCGGCAGAGAAACGTTCCACACCGTAGCTGGCATAATTATTGGGACTCCCCAATTTCTAAGAATGCCATTCGAGTTTCCGTGCTACGCAGAGGCTTGAAGAATACCACCGGTGGAATAGACGAGACTCACTCTCGTCTCCAACCTCCCTCCCCGCCTTTCCTTTCGCCGCGACTTCGATTTACAAACGTTCATGTTTTTCTATGTATATTTCGATCGTTTTTCGAGATAATCCTACTGCATACCCAGCTGCTGCCTTTTCCAGGGCTATCGCACAGGATCTGCCATTCCACATCCTCGATAATGATGCCCTACGTTCCCCGGGCCATCCCCCGTTTGCTGAGTGCTTTCCAATATTCATTTCGACTTGCCTTCGGTTACTCCTACTCTTGTAACCATTATTTTTCTTGAATTTTTTTTATTCCTTCGTTCTTCTTTGCGGTCTTATCCGAAAAACCGATCGGGACCATTAACTACTACGGGGTTCGTGGATCTCACCGGACTGTTTGGACGATTATCTCCGATTACGAGAAATAAAAAAAAAAATCTGTGCAGACGTTTCAGGCTTTTCGTCAAAAAGATGGAAGCGAAAAAACTGCGTGAATTGCATGGCACAAAGGTGCATAGATCGTTTCATAGATTGCGTACGTCATTTTTGCGTTGCCGTACCACGGAGGGACAGGGTCGACGGGGTCAAGTTGATACAAGGCACCGAGGCGGCTACGAAAGCAATAAAGCGGTCTGTCACATATAAGAGTATGAGTTGCGTAGCTACCGCCTATGATACGCCGTGTAAGCCACGGTAAAATTTCACATACCGCTGCCGGTAATAATGATTTTCCCTCGGGAATTCGAGTCTGTCTGATGGAAAAAAAATGCATTTAAAACAAAAAAAATCGTGTACGAGTGAATATATCCACCTGAGTGCGTCTCTCGTGAGTAATAACGCTTGTTTCTCAGTGAAAAAAAAAAAAAAAAGCCCGTAGATACTGACTGTAATATTGACAAATGAATGCGATATTTAATCCTTTATAAAATTCTCAAAAAAAAAAGAGAAAAAAAAAAACACGGCCCCGATAAAGCCGCGAGAGTTCGTTATTGCGAAAAATATTACGAGTATTACATTGTCAACCGGGAAGCCGTGTATGCGAGGATTTCAAAATACGCGAATAAAACGGTACAAGGGGGCAAAATGAACCACTTTAGCAATTCAGGGAGTTTTGTCGATATGGTTTTTTATTTATTTGCATTCCTATTTTTTATATTGGCCCACTTAGGCCAAAGAATACATTTTCCGTAAAATTTCATTGAAAGTCGTTCCTGATCGTTTTTTGAGTACGTAATGGTCCGCATCACGAATACTGGTCATAAAACTTGATTTCAAACTTTTATAAAATTTCCATTTTGCCATGAAATTCGTGTTTTCGCAACTGTCCCATTTTGCCCCGTTGACCCATTTTGCCCCATCTTTCCCTACATCCACACACGGGTACAGGCCGCGACCATGAGCCCGGTAGCGATTATTTCGGAGTCCGAAATAACTGTTGAAACCTCGTTTCGCGGCTCCATCGTCGGGACACGTTTTGGCACTCACGTTTCGCCCAAATTCACGAAGGGCGAAAAAAAGTGTCGTTTTCACCCGCAGGAACGGCGTTCCCGGGCGGCTGTTATGGGAATGTGATGCGAAGGAAAAGCCTCTTCGGTGGATAATTTCGGTGCGGCACTTGGCTGGGCCTCGCATATTCGCGGTATGCCGCGGTCGCTTCTTCGTTTCTGCGACGAGGCGAAAGAGAGAAGTAGCGCCTGTTTGCCCTGTTCGCGAAGGGGGTTAAAAAGAAAAAGGGGGGGCTACTCGTGGTACGATGTGAACTGCGGAGGGAAGAGAAGAGAAGAGAGGAGATGAGAGAAGAAACTAAGGAGGTGCACGCGAGGCACCAGGAGAACGAGAAAGTGGGAAAGAAATATCGTGCGAGTGAAGTAAGTAGAAGGGGATGAGAGAAAGAAGAGTGCACAAGGAAAGAATGGAAGGAGATGGGAAACGGACGAACGAGCGGGATGAGATGAAGGAAGAAGAAGAAGAAGGCAGCGAGTTAGTGAGAACGAGGGATGAGAGATGAAAGAAGGAAACCGGACGGGGAGAGAGGAGAGTCGGAGGGGTAGGATAACGAAACGTAGGACAAGTCGACGAAGCGGAGAAGCGAAGAAGAGCTCGATGCTGTTCATGCGTGTGTGGCACGCCCGTATTTCAATTGAGAGGGCCCCGAAAGTCGAATGCCGGGTGAAGACGAGAGCGAGAGGAAAGAAGGAAAGTCGCGGGACGGAGAAGTCAGAGGGGCAAGGTGGCAAGAGGGGAAGGGAGGGGGAGAGCGTACGGCGAGAGATGTACGCGCGAGCAGTGTAGAGAGCCAGAAACAACGAGGCGAAAGAAGAAGGCGAAGGAGAAGAGAAGAGAACCGGAGAGGAGTGAAGAGAGTCGGGATGATGTTCGTCGGTGTGTAGTATCCGGAGAGGCCGTGTGTTGGGTGTCGGGTCGTAGACCACAGAGAGTCAGGCCTCTCCGAGCGCCCAACCGGTCAAGCAACTTTTTAACGAGCTGCGGTTCTCTTCGCGAGAGGAAAGCCGAGACCCTGAGCTCAACCGAGTTGAGCCATCTTCGCTTCGAAATGCACGCGCGCCATATGATACCGTGGAGAGAGAGGAGAGCAAGCAAGAGAGCCTTTGGCCCCGTAAGATCCATAGGGTTAAACGCCCTATTCGTATATATATACTCCACGATGCAGTTTTTTTCACCATATTTACCCCATTTTAACTCAACGGATTATCCTCTCTCGGGCCTTTTCTCTGATCCTCCGAAATCGCGAGCTCATCATTCTTATTTTGTCCATTCATCCGGCAAGTATAATAGCCCTTTCCGTGTAAGGGATCCCCCCCACCCGAGACTTTTATTATTTCTCTCGTGACTAATAATCCAAGGACTCTTGGAATAAATCTGTTGTAGGGTAGAAACCGTGTGTAAAATCCGCGCGCGGGTACGGTGCTTCTCGCCGACAAGATCGTTATATCGTGACGGGAAGCAAAATAATAAAATAAAAAAATATGAAAAAAAATCTCTTTGCGCTTGGAAACATTCCATTACCGCCTATAACACCGTCCACGGGTTTATAGGAAAAATTCGATCGGAATCGTTGTGGATGATGCGTTTTCTGATTATAGCCATTGTGGGCTGTGGCTCTTCACCTGGGCTGACTGCTCTCGGCGACGGAGGGGAAAGGGGGTAAAAAAAAAACTTTTCAGCGGCATAAAAATATCGACAACTCGCACGATCCGCAATGTGCGGCTTGTGAATGTCATAAAAATTTCCTGGCATCGTCATAGGCTCGTATTGGTACCATAACGCGCACGCGAAACGATTTTCTAGTTTCTCACACGATCGCGCCCCCTGTGTGGTTTCACACATCACGCATCCCTGTAGGTACTATTTTTAGATTACAGCCCCGGTAGAACGTTATTTAACTCGAGTCAATATGTATGAACAAAGTTCAAAGTCCAGTCGAACGAGAAAGTTCGTCTCTCCGCGGTCTAAGAGCCTCAAAATCGCCCAATAGTTGAATTTTATGAACACAGCTTCCGATCGTGCCGTAACCGTGCGCCGCAGAGATGGCTTCCAGTTCAAGTATAATTATTATTTCATTAAAAAAACTTGTTAAACTGGAGCTACAAATGATCGGGTACTCTAACACCAGATTTGTCGCTCTCACATCGAGATAATAATGATAATTATTACTATTATTTAAATGCAACTTTGCGAATTTTACCCAATTTTTTAGGAATCGGAACAGTATAACTGTTTACGACTTTAAAAATCATCAATTTGTATCATAATATCAATTTGTTTTTTTTTTTTTTTTCGATGAATAATTATCATTCTGAACTATAAACTATCTAAAGGTATGAACCGTAAATAAAGTCACGAAGCAAATTCTGTTTCGTGTCTGAAACCCCTTGAAATGTCGTTTAAGTGAGAATTCCGAAATTGTGAAAAAAAAAAAAGTTCGAAGTTCTACAAAAAAAATACTTAAGAATGATTTACCGTTGAGTCATTGAGATATAGTGAGTTAAATAGGAATGTGGTAGAGCGCGGCGTACGTATCTATTTCATAAACCCCCTGCGCAGCAGCGCCGCATCTATCCCCACCGATTCTTCGCCACTGCGGATGTTCTAAGGTAAGTGTGAGAGTGAAATAAGCAACAGGGTAAACACACTATTCCACGATTGTACTACTTCTACTACTTTCAGAAAGACTATAGGCCTGTCGTGGGAGGGGAGGGAAGGGGGGAGGACAGAGGTGGAAGTTTCGTCACTCTCGTCGAGCAATCTGGATAGAGTACTGTCGGATTCACGCAACAGCTGCTACGGGCGTTATAGTTGAACGCGCGCGGTGAGTCGTGCGGTCACACATTTTTATCTTTATCTCGAGTAAGGTAAAGGGAGGGAGGAGTGGGGGGGCTTTATACTAAATTACATTCTCGAGTGAGCCGAGGCAGGTGCGAATGAGCCGCTGTATCGTTTATGGTCACACATTTCTCTCGTTTCCGAGACGTATAATATCCTCTATGTGTGAACTTACGAATAACAATTTGCAATCACCATGGGCAGCGCATTAATGTTATGCAAGTTCGCTAGACATGCACCAGTCTAAATATCACCGCGTTAAGGAGTCCGACTCATGTATATATTACAGACACACGAATGTCCGGTCCACTGATCTTATAGCCTTTATCTCGGTTCGAGACTTTCCGACAAGTGGACCGTTTACGTACGTTGTAACGCCTTGCCACCGTTCGCCGTGTATATCTCTTACGCAAGTAAATATAACACCTTCTCAAGTGGAACAAAATGTTCATAAGAATGTTTTTTTGATAACCCGGACTCCTTTTCCCAATGACTCCTTTCGGGTATACAGAACCAGCGGTGAGGGGCACCGGCGAAGCAGAAGTCAGATTAAAGTAAGGTGTGCGGGCATTAGGAGTCCATTCCACAATTTTATCTCGGTCGGTGTCACGCTCGAGTCCACTCCACAGAGACTCGCCGTGAAGATACGCGGTCCGATGCCTGCTGGTTGGCCGTTGACGGGATCTAGTAGCACGTACCATCGCCGAAGCTACTGCTATGCCACACCGACACATCTGAGAAGCCCTCAGCCCCCGGGAGATCAGATCTCTTTGCGTTCTACTACCTGCTCAACCACTCGACACCTCAACGTGTACTTCTCCTTTGCCTTTGCCTTCAAAAGACTTCTGCTATCAACCGGGAGGGAAATAGGCTAACTAACACGCGCACGTCTCTTCCTCTCACCGGCTTTCGAGACTTCGGGCAATTGGAATATCAACCTCAGTTGAAGGATATGCCTTACATCATTGGAGGTACGAATTTTAAAAAATAAAAAATAAAAATATGAAATAAAATAAAAAGATACGAGAAATAAAGTTGTACGTGCAATTGACGGAGCGCAACATGATTATTTGCTCGGGTAATTGATACAATTTATACAATCATTGAAATTACATCGACACACGTATTGCGTGTGGGTAATCGTAGACTGGTAGGGGAGATCGTGGCAATATAGACTATATACCGGGGCAAAATGGATTATGCAAAAGTAACGTCAATACCGGACGAAATAGTTTCCCACAAAGTTAAAAGTTTAATCTGTCTGTCGGTGTTACAAAAATAAGAAATCCCATGGAACGCAAACCGCCGTAATAATTTTCGTCAAATTAGATCGGATTTGCACGAAATTTTAAGGTAATAGGTAGAAGAACCTCGACAAGGACATTTTTCTATTGTGAAAAGTGGTCCATTTTGTCCCCATATTGTATTTTTTCCTGGGAAGATCGAAATATTTGTTATGAATTTAATTTTGTAACAAACATTTAATTCATGCCTCGGAAATCGAGACAACACATTCCTTAGCCGGTCCGTTTTACCCCGGACTTCCCTATATTCAGATGTTTGCCATTGAGAACATCATTTTCTCGTGAAGTTTCTCTTCCTCGCTTTTACAACCCCATTTTCTCTCTTTAAGAAAGAAAAAAAAAAGAAGGTATACACCGAGCGAACACTTCCGAGAGTATAAAGATCGTAATCGCGTCCATTGTTTGTTCTTGCAGATAAATCTCCGGAGACCCCATAGCAGGTTGATAAAAAAAAAAAAAAAGAAAAAACGTCGACTCGTTCTACTAACTCGTAATAGGTGAACTAAAGATTGACGATTTCGTTGGGTTTTTTTATTCATTTTTTTTATTTCCCCTCCACCGATAATGGAGTGTACTCGACGAAACGTAAAAGACGAATGGAGCTCTCGTTCGAAGAAGACTAGTGTATAATACAGATCCGAGATTGTTCTTAGTGAATATGGCCTGTAGCGAAGGGGAGGGTGGGGGTGCATCTTTTACTCTTTTCTCACATTTTCAATCAAGTAGTTCAACTCTCGATTATTATCATGATCGGAGAGGGCGGAGGGAGCGCAAGGCGCTGGACTCTTCTTCCTTTCCGTCGGTCTCTCCCGGCGCATCGTCGGCGATTCCAAAGCCGGCGGTCCAAGGGTTGGAAATGTAAGCAGCGAGCGAGGCGGCAAAGAGAGCATCGGATGTAGCGGAGAAAGAGAGCGAAACAACCGCGAACGGCAGGGACGGGAGGTGGGGTGGGGTGAGGTGGAGGGAGGGAGGGGGGAGGTTGTAATGAAAGGGTAACGGAGTGCCGATAAATTCAGCGGGCCGCGGGATTTGTAAATTATACCCTTTCAATACTGATCCCCGTAAATAAATGAGCTCGCCCCCACGCATGGCATAACACAACCGACGTGTACGCCACGGCCACGGAGAAAATTGTAGGCATCTTCGGGGAGATTAGACCGACGTTCGATTCCCTCTGCTCTTCTCATGTTGGCCCGGACAGACCGATCGACCGACGTACAACCTCGCTTCGCTCCATCTCCCCACCCACCCTCCCACCCTCCCACCCCCACCCCCTTCCTCCCTCTCGGTAGTTTCTGTCTCGACGACCTTTATTCACTATCGAATTGCAAATATTAATTATCTCTCGGATGATTGGTAAGCGAAAAAATCGTAAATAAGACAACGCGAAATACCGAAAAAATGTGGTTGCTTCTTGACTTGTGAGAACGCAGCACAGGTACACGGGGCCCGATCGTTCGGGCGTTGAATACATGAATAACTGATACGAAAAAAACATCCCGATGAATGAGTGTTGCACAAGCCTATATTGTAATCACATTTGCCCGGAGGCAAATTTCTCTCATAATCGGAAACGAGGAAAGAAGCTACGCGAATGAAAAAAATACGAAGAAAAAAAGTACTACAAATAAAGAAGCCGAGACGGGAAGACCATAATCCTTAACGGGGGTACTCGAGAGGAACCTTTAAATTTTACAATATTTACAGAAGTAAATTCTCGACGACTGACGCGCGCATTCTCGTAAAAGAGTAGCTAAGCCCCATCGCGCGCTTTGTGCGGTGTATACATAAGGTCGCGGAGCGGTGGAGAACCTTTGGACTTTGCCAACAACTTGTAGTAGCACCAACAACCGTCGCTATAACGCTTTCTTGGTTATCCTCTCGCGGGCTCTCCGCTTCTGTGTAAGTACACAAACGTTGTGGGCCACGTCACGAGTAGAACGTTAAAGAACTTCTGCATTACGTGGAAAGTACGGCAATTAGAATTCCAGTCTTGGTTATATTCGCGTATACTTAAAAAAAAAAAAAAAAAAAAGAAAAAAGTAAAGAAAACCTTAAGCGCGAGTCGGTGCGGCGCAGACCGAGAACGGCGGGGAGGAGCGCGCGGAGAATCCGCGAAATAGTTACGAGCCAGAAGTCGAAAGCTCGTGAGAAAGAAACGAAAAGAAATAGATGCCGGGAATAGAGGGAATGTGGGGCGAAATGAACCGCTTAAGTAATTCAAAGAGTTTTGTAGATAAACACAACACTTTTCCACTACTTTGGATTTCCATTACGATGAATAGATTTGTCACAGCCCTTTAAATTAAGGGAAAAAAACAAAATGGGGCAAAATGGACAGTGATTTGAGTACCTTAAAAAAATGAAAATATTTCATTTTCAATAGTTTCCTACCTTTGTTTTAATCAATTTGTAAACTGTTCTCGTCGGAAAATATTAATTTCTCCATTTTGAAAATACTATGGAGCAAAATGAACCATCATTCAAATTTCATGGTATACCAGCATTTGAAATCCTCTTACAAAAGGGATTAGTCTAAGTCGGTTTGCGGTAAAGTATTCATTGGTTACCAGCACTAGATGATTATTATTTTAAATGTGATTTCTGCAAATAGAGGATTTTTTTAATTTTCGTTCAATGTCATTTTCGTTTTATTTTTAACGAAACCAGTGATCTGTTGCACAAATAATGGTTATGAAACTGGCGAATCGAACTTTTTTTATTTATACCATGAATATTAGTCGTGGTCCGTTTTGCCCCAAAAATTCAAGTTCGATGACTATTCCATTTTGCTCCGTTTGCCCATTTTGCCCCACGTCCCCTACAGTAGTTAGTTGATTTTAGACCCGCAGAATTTGCCATCTTGAATAAACACCGATATCTAACTCACGTACACACACAAGCGCACATAGGTCGGTAAAGAAGATGAAGAAGATGAAGAAGAAGTGGTATAAGTTAGCGAGACGATAAATGCCGGCAATGTGAATCATTACGACAATCAAAAAGCCATTCAATCAAGACAAACGCCCGGCTGTCACGGGCTGCCGCATAATTCGTTAACCATTTCGCATCAGCTTTATTTTTATCGTTCCAACGACGCGACGCCTATAAATAATTACCTCGCTAGCGAGAAACATACACACAGATAGAGAGAAAGAGAGAGAGAGAGAAAGAAGATCATTGCATAAGCTCGGTAGCGGGTAGAGAGGAGAGAAAACACGGGTACGATTGTCACGACTAATTTAACAGTGGCGCGACCGGAGTTTGACAAATAAACTTGGAATTTTCGGTTGAAGGAAATCGCTGAAACCGATCTCGATTCCTCGAGCGCAAAAGTTGGCAAACACGCACGCATAGAGCGAGAGAGCGAGAAAGTGGCGATACATATCTTCCTTTGCGTATTGTGGCTGCGCGCTATATTATAATATAATATATGGTTTATTATAAGAAGAGGAGAGACATGCCTTGTGCTGTTGGCGGGGGCACGATGTAACCCGGAGTCCCATGATCCATGCGTTAACGTCAGCGTTGAGTAAAAAAATTGGGCAGTTCTGCGTTTACCGAGTCATACCGGGTTCGCGAGGTCGTTAATTTTCGGATGGCCGCTGTTTGGGGGCCCCGTTCTTACCATCGCGAGGCCGCTCGCCTTTTCGCGATGTGGAGAGCTTGAGATTGGCTTGTGCTCGGCGTGAGGTGATGCGCATATATACATATATGTATGAATGTATGAATGTATGCGTTACCCCAGGTATGAAGGAGATACCTACTCTCATCCGCGGTTGAACGCTCTCTCCCGCGGAACCGGTGAGTGCCACCGGCGGGATAGCTCTGAGCCGGAGTTATCGTAATCGTTAACGAGACTGCTGTCAGCGTCGTAAGATAGCCGGGGGTCCCTCGCCATTAACCTTCCGCTAACAAAGGTATTGCCACCTCCGCGAGGCGAGCCCTCCTCTCTCGCTCCCGGTTTGCCCCGAGCCACCTCCTTCCTTATTTATATGCATAACTCAGTAAAGGTGTAACGAAACTTTCACGGTCAACTTGATTATAATCGTGTAGCCCGAGAAGAACCGATCTGCTACCAGAACGATACTTCATCTCTTTTTCACAACTCACATTCTCTACGATCCTTCATGTATATATGTTTCTCTATATATATAAAAAAAGATTTCGTCGCTGTCGGCGTCCCTGCTGTCGCTGCCGTCGCCGTGAATTAGAGAGTAACTTAGACAATATCACGAATTGTCTAAAGTCGCGAGGGTTACGATTACAATAGCGACTGCGAACGCGCGTAGCCCGCGAGCTCTACGAAGCTCTATATATGTAAGATATATATATATATATATCTTCTCTTGGTCAGCTGCTACACGATACTCTTTTGCCGAGAAACTGTTGGCGTCGTCCTGACATCATTACTTTTATCGTCCGAGAAAAGCCATTCGAACCGAACGACTGAGGCGCAGTCGGATCAGAGAATCCCTATCCCTAGAAATCTAACAATCGACGGAAAAGAGAATCCGGTACGTCATTCGAAGACGAAACGAAGATGAAACTATCTTTCGCGATCCAAGACGGCGTTGAAAGTTGATTGGCTCGGGAGACTCTATACCAACTTCTTTCTTTTCTTTCGCGAAAGGGTTCACTTTTTATCATGACATTCCAATGTCTTTGGCGCATCCCACCCCAACGAGTTGTAATCCTCCGAGGCATAGTTACAGTAAGCACCGCCGAGGCTCGCTACGTTCGCCTCGGGGATAACTAGCGTCCTTGAAATATGATAACCCTGGTAATAAACCTCTGTGTACAGAGATATAATTGAGTGAAGCAATGTTGCAATACGAGATTTATGACTCTCGAAGCTTTCACACTGCTTACACTATCCTTTGCGTTAAAGTTTGTATTTTTTTTTATTTTTGTTTTACTTCGAGGAAACGTCCCACACATTTACCAAGACGAAGCGCGTTTTTAATGTCGATTCTCGTTATTAAAGCGAAAGTTTACCAAGATACGATAGGAGAACGCGGCCAGTCGGCGCACGGGACAAGTCGGAAAAGGCGCAGTAAATATATCGATGGTTCAACGCAGTGGGTATAAAATCAAAATGGTAGTGCAAAAACAATCATTTTTGTTATTGTTATTATTATTATTATTAATTGATTGATCGATTGATTGTTACCAAAGTACTAATGTAAAATAAAATCAACGAGGAATTTTTCAGTTTCAATGAACCTAAAAAATATTAATCGGAACAACTATCAATTAGTTGAGAAGTCTCAACCGAGTCGAGCCGCGTCTGAGGCTGTTATCGGTTGATACAACGTTAGTGCGAAATCTCCGATTTTTAACAACGTTCGTTTCAACTGCCCCCGGTATGCTCTACTCGATATTTTCTCATGCCACGAAGTATTGTCGTTGCATCATCGCAAATACCGGGTGGTGGTCTAACGGGGTCAACTAACGTGGCAAATATTATTTCGCCGATTTCGATTGACCGAGTTGTTTAAACAATTCGCAACTGTTATCGGGGTCGTTGTTGAAAGTGAGTCTAAGTGTGTCGTGAGAAGAATCGTCGAGGAGTTTGTAAGAATTAGGGTACTCAGGCGAGTCTGTAGCGTCGGAGATGCTTGCTTCACGAGTAGGATCGTGAAGAGATTCAGCAACAGCAGCAGCAGCAGCGGGAGAACTCTGGAGCAGTTCGCGCTCGGATCGGCAACTTCTTCTGCAACAGGTGAGCGCTGAGGCTGAGCGCGCGGCGTACATGCAACCGAGAGCAAAGATGGGGACGGTGATTTGGCGGAGAAGGGTGACGAGGGAATGAGAGGGGGATGAGGTGGAGGCGAAACGAACGAAGAGTTCCGAGGGGCAAAGAGCGGGACTCGAAGTTGCGGCGGCAGCGGCAACAGCAGCTCTCGAAGGATGCCGTGAGGAACCCTCGCGCTCGGTCTTCGAGGGGCCCACGAGGAACGTTTATAAAAGGCAAGCGCGAGAGAGAAAACCCCCGAAGAGAGTTTCACGAGAGTTCACTCAAACACACGGGGCACACTATGCGGCACCGGCAGTTGAGACAAAGAAGGAAAATACAAGAGGGACGGTGAGTCCCGGTCACGAAACGAGAAGAAGCGAGCGCGGGCTTAATCGTGACCGTGCCGCAACGGACTCGTGATTCCCTCTAAAACAATAAGCAATACACCGAGGAGAACGCGGGCGCGAGAGCAACTCCTCGACGATCACAGTAAAAGTAAGACTCTCGCGAGACGGTGAGCGTGAACCGCATAGGCGAAAGCACATTCTTCCCACTATATGAACCAACGAAGTTTGCTTTCCAAAGAGTCAGAGAGCCCGGTCGACCCGGCTTGCCGAGAGACCCGTGAAAAACGTCTTTCACTCTCTATAGATCGACATTCACACGAGGCAGCGTTGGTTTATCCGATCGTGTAGTACAACATAATTTTTTTTTTTTTTTTTTTTCAAAACCAAAATCAACGAAACTACGTTCAACTATCGTGAAAAATCTGCTATATTCGAATACTGGAAACACGACATTGATTGAGTCCGCGTCTATACGATACAACCAGTCTCTGTCCGTTTGACCAACGCGCCGAGATATTATGAGAAATTATTATCTATAGGAGCAATTTGTTGTGAATAAAAAAAAAATACCAGATCTATCCGATAGATTGCGAACTATAAAGTCTCGTGCACAGCGACGAGCGTCCCAAGTTCATAAATCTGAAATGTTTTGAAATCGAGGAAGGCGCCTGGAAACTTGAACTTTACGAAACGGCAACAAGAGTAATCGAAACGTTATTCAAATCGTATAACGGCAAGGATGGAGAGGAGTCGAGCGATCAATTTGGCACGGACTGCGAACCCGTGTTGCATAATCGTAAAATCACACACACACAGACATAAAGACAGACACAGGAGTCCTCAGCGAGGAACACGCGGTATACGCAGCTGCTCTCTATAGTCCTATAAATGATCCTGCGGTCGCCGCAATGCTCTATGACTACGTGATTTTCTTATAAAACGATGAGAGAAAGTTATCAATAGGATGCCAGGAGATAGAGTCTTTCGTTTGCTGCGCAATCGAGAGAAATGAGACTGTGCCTCGTCATTCTGCATCATTGAGAACGACGAGGAAGCGAAGTAACCACCGAGTACACATAAACGTTGCATTATAATTGAGTAGCTTCGTTGGTTTTTTTACAAACAAAAAAAATCACTATCGCTATTTTCTAACGAATCGAATGAGAGATGATTCGGGGAACAGGAAGCATCAGCTTTGCGCGATGCCAGATTTTTTTTCAACAGTGAGTGCCGAAAGAAAAAACCTTTTTTTTACTCCTGAAACGGATTCTTTTCTTAAATATTACGCTAAGATAAAAAATAACGAACGCAGAAACAAATTTTTTTTTCTCCATCCGCGAACGACTGAATCGAACAAAGGTACTTTAGGTAAATTGGATGCATGTTGGGTCATCGATTTTTCAAATTTGAAGAAAACTGGGATGTGTCGAGCGATGACTGCAAAGCGTCGCATAGAGATTACGCAAGTCAAACTTATCAATAAGAGAGCACGTAGTGAATGTGACGATGCGAAGGCACAGCTCGTCACCTGCACGAGACCCCGAGAAGAGAGGAAAGGAGCGTTGGAGAGAGGAGCAAAGTGACCATAGAGTGAGGAGGTGAGTCGAGCAGCAGCAGTTAGGAGCCACGGGGGCCACGGCGATCACTGACCGACGTCGCCGCCCCGTTGCCGAGAGCGCGTGGTCTCCTCTGGCCTGTTTGGCCTCATCGAGGCTTTCGGCGCCGCGGCGGACTCTACTCCGGCTTCTGCTTCTGCTCCCGCTTCGAACTCTCCCGTCCATCCTTTTTGGAGCTATCGAATCTCGTTCACCGTGATCCGAGTTGCCTTACCAGCGAACATCAGCGATGTTACAGGAATACTAAGAAGCTTGATTGCTCCATTTACGTGCAATGACGTAAGAGAATCAATCAAGCAGCTCGTTCGGCTCTCTCACGACTTGATTTATTCATCACTTATTTGTACAGTTTATGCAACGTACGTCCGCGCGACTTGTTACTTTGTTAGGTAAATGATACTCCTAATTGGTCTACCCGTATCGCTAATTGACCAGTCTGTCAGATTATTGTCCCTTACTATTTGAAAATACTTTTTAAATCTTATTTAAAAAAAAAATTAAAAAATAAATTCTCGACGTTTCAACGAGGATATAAACGCTGCATTTATTTACGCTTCTAGACGTGTATATCGTGACTATCTCACGTGGTCTCGTAAAGAAAAATTGTATCGTGTAGAGAGTGAAAAAAAAAAAGAGGACGAGAAGATGGAGTGAAAAAAAAGGTTTCGATTGGAAACGGTAAAGCAGTTTGATTTATCATCGCATTAGAAGGAAGGGGGTCCCGGGCGAGGCACGGGCGGCGAGCGCCGACCTCTCTCCACCGCGTCGGCCCCCGGGCACTCGGACCATCCATTTTAGACCCATCAAGTCCCGAGCACTGCCAGCAGTTATCACCGCTGATGTAACACGAATACTAAGGAACTTGATTGCCCCGGAGGTAGTTACGGTTAGAACGTTCTAAAAGCGTCATTTCAACGAAACACAACCGTCACCAAGTAACTAACCCGATGTACATACCTATTATGAAAAAAAAAAAAAAAAAAAAAACAATTGCGTCGAGGAAAATCGTGAAATATCGAACGGTATTGTCAATTTATTTTTGTACCCATTCACCGCCGCACAAAGAACGTCATCCGCGGCGGAAACGAAAAAAAAAAAAAAAAAAAAAATTAATAATTTTTTTTTTTTTAAATCCCAATTTCATGGTTGAGAAAAAACAAAACCACTGGAGATTTCGTATTTAGCGGGTATAAATACATCGTAATGTGTGTGCTAGAAGCTGCTTCGGGAGCCTTTGATTTAACGAAAAAATTGCAGGCTTTCTCTCGAAAATCGCTGAAGAATCCCCGAGATTCGTTAAATATCGCATTAAAAAAGAAACAAAACTCCGAAAATCCAATTCTCGGAAAGTGCACATACAAATGTATACCTTGTCGGGTAATATTCATCCTTCGTGACTCTCAAAGTAACATCGGGCCCCGTGTTTAACGCAGTTCCAACCGACCAATTTTTTTCGGGTGTATAATTTGTGTATGCCACCTATGTACACGAGGTAAAAATGAAACGCGCATGAATCGAACCGTGCTGAAGCAATTTCACGTCAATATGATTAGTTAACTGTGCCTCCACCCCCCACCCTTCCTGTTTGTTTTTGCAATTTGGACATTGACCGCCAGGTTTTTATTGAGTTAAAGCCAATCTACGCAAGAATTATGTTACGAAATTTTTTTTAAATATCGCACATTTTTATAATGTATCACTTTAATATGCATCTCAATTGACCGTTCCATGAGCCAAAGAATGGAATCTTTTTCAGAAGAACTTATTTATGGCACCGAAAACGATTTTTTTTTACGATTTATTATTATCATTGTCATTATTATTATTATTAGGGCAACAAACATTCTTCCTTGTATTTATTATTTACAATTTGAAGCATAAGAGATTTTTAACGGATAGCTGTGCGTACGAATAAGAAAACAGGTCGGCGCACCTTATATACTCTACTGTAATAATTACATGCAAACCGTTGAAACAAGACTACGATTCGATGATGCAAAGAGGCGATTATTCGCGAAGCGTTGATAAGCTTTATGAGTCAAGTTGGAGCTCATCTCTCTCTCTCTCTCCCTCTTCGAGAGCGTAAATCCAATGCTTCATCCGGTTACGAGGAGTTTTAAAGGCAGTTGGGTGAAATTTTCGCAGCAGATAGAGAGGACTAGAGCGCGTGGAGGCATCGGCGCGTGACCCGCTCCGTCACGTTCAAATACCGGGAGAGCACGGCAATAACGCAGTGGAGTCTTCTCTTCTGCTGTTGGATTCGAACAGTCGATGGAATGTGCCGGCACGCGGTCGGAGGAGGCCGCACAGCCGCTACTACTGCAAGTAGATACCGCCGAGAGAGTCTCCCAGTCCAACAACGACGTTCCGTGAAGATTTTACAGAAGGAGGACTCTCTCTTGTCCGCTTTACTCGTTTGTGCCTTCGTACGTAGTACTAGTAGGTAATACCTACTGCGTGCTACGTATCTAGCATTTTTTTTATTTTTTTTTTTTCAACATTCAACCACGGAATTAGTGCCGACCTGTTCAGCGTGTAGTATACTACTGCGCGATACACCACTACATAGTACACGACTGGAGAGCCTGTATACACTGTCTTAACTCCCCACAGCCAGTACAGCAGCAGTGCGTGTACGACGTACCCACGACCATATGTAATTATGACTTGCTATGGTATAATCAACGGTTTATATACCCGAGGGACAGCCCTTACCCCGAGAAACGCACGAGCACCCTGCGCGCAACTCAGATATGGGTGGTGAGAAAGCAGCCCCGGCCTGACATGCCATGTTTTTTATCCTCGATCCTTCATTATTTTTCCTCAGAAGAGTCGGCTGCTAGACCTTCGAGTGCCGCCGCCGCTGTTGCTGCTGCTCGGTTACTCACCGTGAGCACAACCCAATGATTAAACGTTAAATGATTATTAGAGATCCCCCTTGTATCTCGAGTGTTTGCTCATTAAGACTCCGGTAGACTTTCCCTGAGAAATTTAATGAACAATTAAACATTGTATAAATGTTCGATTGTTCATTAAAGTGTTAGAAAAATAAGGTATTTAGTGGAGGGAATATTATAGATTTGCAACAAATATGTGTATCGTCTCTCGATTTCTTATCCGAAGGAAATATCGAAGGTGCCTCATTGAGAATTAATTGGATATTTTTTTCTGCGCATATGAAGATCAGATGATAGGATATCCCCCAGTCAGCAGCAAGAGTGTGTTATGCGGTTGGTTCTCTCGGTAATTTATTCAGCAGGTAGCGCGGATACGTGCGAAAATATATGAAACTAATGTGAGCCTCGGACGTGTGACAAGAAGTTGCGAATAAATGTCCCTACCAGGTGAGAGAACGTCGACGAATCTTAATATGCTTCGAGACTCGGCTGAGGATCTCCGGTGCGGAGAGTGAAAAAGTAAAAGAAAGAGCGAAAGAGATTGGGACGAGGAAAAAAAAAAAAAGAAAGAAAACGTATTGAGAAGAGGCAAAATAACGTAGAGAGTCGTTATAAAGCGGCTGGCAGCATGAAGTCGTAGCAATTTTTTACGCAACGTTTCTAATGGCGGAGGGGGATTTTTGAAGTGGTTGAAACGGCGACGTGCAAAGGGTAAGGCTGTGAGAGACGAGGGGAAGTTAAAATATTAGGTGAGTTCGGAGGCCCCGTGGCCTCGTGGCAACGTTATTATAATAACAATCAATAGCGACGCGGCAACACACTTTAAAGCGCATAATTAGCCGATGGGGTTCGGGGCTTTATGTAAGAGTAGGACAGAGGATGCCGAGGACCGAAAATCCCCCACGGCATATTTAGGAGGATCGGTGGGTGAAGCTGCGGCGTGGCAGGATGCCCGGGTCTTTGAATCCCACCTCTGCCTAAACGTGTGGAGCACGACGGGGACCGCGGGCGTTCGCGCGCGGTGAAGAGGCCATTCTTGACAGGGGGTAGGCTGCGCCATGGGGGACCACTTAACGGTGTTCTCCCTGGACCCCTCAGAATCAAGCGGGGTATAGTAAGGCTAATGCAACCCGCCTGATCGTTTCACACCCCAAGTGCGAATGCTTATTGGATTCACCCAGGGGGAATGCCTAGCTAGGTAGGTGTACCACGTCCGACATCTCTTCGAAGCAACTCATCCCGCTATAACTGGGAGAGAGTAGCATATCGGGAGATTTGCTGCTGAACAGCTTCTCCCAGTGCATTGGCGACTTTGCCTCGTAAATAACTGACCGATGATAAGTCATTGATAACTCTCCGTGCCGCGAACGCCCACTCATCGACGGTTGGTCCGGTGCCTGGTGGATCGTAAGAGTGTGAAAACTCGACGAGGTGCATTCCCCCGGTGGGACGTTGAGTAACGAGACTCGTTTTGCAATTCGAACGCGAGTCACCCGCGCTATACGTGACAGAGCGTCGTACGGGGCACTCTTGTCCCTTTATCAATCTTTTGTTCGCGCACCAAATAGAGTAGAGAGTATAGAGTGTCGAGTATAGCTGGTAGTAGTTGAGAACTCTTGCGAGCGAGTTCTACTTCTATACGTAGTGGAAAATAGCTTCGAGGCGTTAGAAAGGTGAACCCGTTAACGTTCTCGCTCACCGAGAAAGAGCTCGAGGAAGCATCGCCGAGGACTCGAGGGGTCCCCCATTGTGAACCTCTTAAGCCTATTGTCGAGTAGAGCAAGCTTGTTTGGAGAAATAATTCAAAGCTCCTTTTTTGCCTCGTGGTCAATGACGCGATCGTCTCATTCCCGTTGTCGTCGGATTGTTGTCGTTCCCTGTCGTCGTAGCTATCACGTCTCCTTTCGTCGAGATTCTTAGGAGCCTAGAGGATTCATCGGGAACGCTGAAGGCTTTTAGCCCCCTCTTTGTATTGCCAGATTCACGGGTTCCACGTGACAATGGGGTAAACGTGCTGAGCGTCGGGGTTGCTTGAAACGCAAAGGTGTTCTCTCTGGCAAAACATGCCGGCGGTACGTCGGTGCCTCTCGCGGAATGAGAGAGGAGAGAGACTCTCTTTCTCAACAAGGATAGTTTAAGATCCGAGCGGATGAACCGGGCGGCAGGCTGTTCGCGGTGAAGCGAAGGAGAGCCGCGGCGGTACCACGCCATGCAATGCCTCTCGGATGCCGTGCCAAGCAAAAGAGAGCCAGAAGCGAGTGAAAGACAGAGAGAATATAGCGGAGAAAAGCAACCGAAGGAGAAGAGCCACTGTAAGGGCCCGCAGAGTGTACCTGTCTTGTTTTTATAGGCTCGCCAAGACGGCGGGCCCCAGGTAGGGGCCTCGGCCGCAAAGTGGGGAGAACGGAAGAAGCGACTACGTTAAAAAGCGAAAGAAGGAGCGAGGAAGGAGCAAGGAACGAGGAGACGGTGAAGGGGAGACGGGATCTGGTAGTAGCGGGCCCAGCTTCGCTCCAACGACCTACCGACGACCAGTCCTCGGAGAACCGTGGCTCTTGCCGCAACGTCCAACGCTTATTTCCCCGTGTTATCGCGGTTTACCCCGCGCGCGCGCGCGTATCATCCTATCACTCAGTGGTCGGTGGTTGTTTCTCAATTGTCGAAACAGTTCGAGTAGGGAGAGTTTCACTGATCGAATAGTGCGCACACACACCGGGTATCGACGCGTAGTACAGAGCCACGGATAGAGGCTACCGGTGGAAAATACGACCATGGGATTATCTTTATTGTGGATACAAAGCTGAACGAGTGGTTGCCCTGTTGTGCAGCGGTTGCATACGGAGGCTCACGCACACAAGGACGGAGGAGAGTGATGAGAGATGTGAGATAGCGATGATTTAGATGGGGCCCTGAGCCGGTTTCTTTCTGGCAAATAAATATCGTGCACAACCATCCCCGCCGTACACTGGCTGGCGCATGGAATAACAAGAAGAAGGCGCAAAGATGCAGGGCAGTCCTGCTTTCTTCGCTATACTGCTCGGAACGATATTCGGGGTTCTCGGTGCGTCGTTGAGCAAAGCACTGAGGTACAAGGCGCCCGACGAGTGCAAGTGGGTCGCGACCGGCGACGCCGAGGACGATGTTTCACTCGTCTGTCGGCTAAGGACTATAAATAGCGAATTGGAAAATACGAATTTTAGCGTAATACAGCCACAGCACACGGTTAGACTTAGGCTCGAGTGCAGCGATGCGCTATTCTATCAGAGTTCATTGAGCGCCGGTAGTTTCAGGCCTCTCGTTGAACTTCGCGAGCTCGTTATCGAGTACTGCAAAATCGGCAATCTCTCGGACGATGCGTTCAAGGGCCTTAAGGAACTTCGCAATCTCACCGTGAGGACTCACAATACCGATTGGTCGGCCATGGCGCTCGACGTGTCCGCTCGAGCTTTTACCGAGGAGCTCAGTCAACTCGAGAGACTCGATCTCGGTGAAAATAACATGTGGAGCTTGCCGGAGGGTTCCCTTTGCTCTCTTCACAATTTAGAAATGCTCAATCTAACGAGGAATCGATTGAGGGAAGTCGGTAGTTTCAATTTCAACGCCGACGCGAGATGCGCGTCGAGTCTTCGCGAATTGGATTTAAGCAACAACAGCATAGAGAGCTTACCGTCCGCGGCTTTCTCGGGTCTGGCGAGACTGCGAAGTCTCGATTTGCGCAGCAACGGCATCGCATTTATGGCCGATCGTGCCTTCGAGGGTCTATCCACACTCGGTGTACTACGCCTGAGCGACAATCGCCTTGCAAGCCTACCACCGGAACTCTTCAACGACGCGAGGGACATACAGGAGGTCCATTTGAGAAACAATACCCTCAACGTACTACCGCCGGGACTGTTCAACGAGCTGAAACAGCTGCTCGTGCTAGATCTGTCGATGAACGAGCTGACGGCCGAGTGGGTTAACGCCGCGACGTTTACCGGTCTCATGCGGCTTGTTGTATTGGATTTGTCGAACAATCGTATAGGAAGACTCGAACCGGCGGTGTTCCGCGATCTCTACAGCCTTCAAATTCTTCGACTACAAGAGAATCTGATCGAGAGCCTACCCGAGAACACATTCTCGGCGCTATACAATTTGCACACCCTCGTACTAAGTGATAATCAGTTGAGTGTTATCGACGCGACCACTCTGAGCGGCCTGTACGTGCTCAGTCTTCTCTCCCTGGATAATAACAGGCTTAACACGCTTCATCCGAGCTCGTTACGAAACGCCTCGTCTCTTCAGGACTTACATCTTAACGGTAACCGTCTAGCCTCGGTGCCGGATGCTCTCAAAGCCACGCCCCTGCTGCGGACCCTCGATCTCGGCGAAAACCTCATCTCCGAGATACCAAGTGGCACCTTCGATCACGTGTCTCAGCTTTACGGTCTTCGTCTAACCGAGAATCATATTGGCAATCTCACAAAAGGCATTTTCGAGAAGATAAAGGAGCTTAAAATACTGAATTTGTCGCGCAATCGTATACAGTACATCGATCCCGGTGCTTTTGATGAGAATCTTAATTTGCAAGCCATTCGTCTGGACGGCAATCAACTAACCGACATTGCCGGTCTATTCACCAATCTTCCGAATCTCGTTTGGCTCAACGTGAGTGATAACAAGCTCAAGTGGTTCGACTACGCGATGATACCTACCGGATTACAGTGGCTGGATATTCATTCGAACGAGATCAGTGAGTTGGGTAATTATTTTGAGATCGAGACGCAACTACAGTTGAGCTATTTCGACGCGAGTGAAAACAAATTGACGGAGATAACGGGTAACGCGATACCAATGAGCGTCGAATTGTTGGCACTCAACGACAATCTTATATCGAAAGTACAGAGTTACGCTTTCTTCAAAAAGCCTAATTTGACGCGAGTCGACTTGAAGGGTAATCGTATAAGGAATCTCGAGCCGTACGCGTTACGTATAAGTGCAGTGACGGCGGATAAGCAGCTACCCGAGTTTTACATCGGTGACAACCAATACCTTTGCGACTGCACGATGGAGTGGTTGCAGCGCGTCAACAAGCAGAGCCAGTCGCGGATACAGCCGAGAGTGATGGATCTCGAAAGCATCTATTGCCAGCTACTGTACGACAGGGAACAGATGTACGTGCCTCTCGTCGAGGCATCCCATTCCCAGTTCCTGTGCAAGTACGAGGCCCACTGTTTCGCCCTCTGTCACTGTTGCGACTTTGACGCCTGCGACTGCGAGATGACCTGTCCGAACAACTGCACCTGCTACCACGACCAATCTTGGTCGGCTAACGTCGTCGATTGCTCGGCAGGCGGTCACGTCAACAAGTTACCGGAACAGATACCCATGGACGCGACGCGTCTCTATCTCGACGGCAATGATTTGAAGATCGTCGCTAGTCACGCGTTCATTGGACGCAAAAAGCTTAAGGTTCTCTTTCTCAATGGTTCCAACATCGAAATAGTACAGAATAGATCGTTCAACGGTCTCCGCGATCTCGAGGATCTTCACCTTCAGGACAACAGAATTCGGGAATTGCGGGGTCACGAATTCGAGGGTCTCGACAATCTTAAAACGCTCTATCTTCACAACAATGAAATAGCTAGTGTGGCGAACAACACGTTCGTACCGTTGCGCTCGCTTCGTGTTCTTCGACTGCAGGGCAATCACCTGACGACCTTAGCCGTGTGGTCACTGCCCACCTCGATCGAAGTCAGCCTCGCCCGTAATCCCTGGTCGTGCGAGTGCGATTATCTTCAAGTTTATCGCGAGTGGATTCGTGCTTCCGTCAATCGAGTCAGTGATTTGCCGCAAATACGTTGCGTTTTGAATGTAACGGAGTTGGAGGCGTTCGGCGATGAGGTTTACAGAGACGACGAGTTTGGTTTCTCGGTAACCGCGAGCAACGCCGGCGATAGCAACTATTCGAACGGCACGAGTGGCAACCCGGCAACCAGTTGCACGGGATTGGCGAGCATCGACAATGGCATCCAGGGAAACCTCACAAAGACAATAATCGAGCGTCAAGCGTTGCAGGATTATCTGCCGTTGCTAGTCGCGACTCTAGCCGCGTTTCTCGTTGTCATACTGCTCTGTATGCTCGCATTCATATTTCGACAAGAGTTTCGCGTGTGGTTTCACTCGCGATTCGGTGTGCGAATATTCTATCGCAACACCGATACTGACCGAGACGACAGGGACAAACTCTTCGACGCGTTTGTCAGCTACAGTTCCAAGGACGAGGCATTCGTCGCCGAGGAACTCGCTCCCGTTCTCGAAATGGGAAATCCATCGTACAAGCTGTGTTTGCACTATCGTGATTTTCCCGTTGGAAGTTTCATCGCCGACACGATAGTGCAAGCTGTGGAATCTTCGAGAAGAACGATAATGGTACTTTCGGAGAATTTTATCAAATCGGAGTGGTGTAGATTCGACTTCAAATCGGCCCATCATCAGGTACTGAGGGATCGAAGACGACGATTAATATTGGTGCTCGTCGGCGATGTACCGCAGAGGGATCTCGATCCCGACATAAGACTCTATCTAAAGACTAATACGTATTTGCAATGGGGCGACAAATTGTTTTGGGAAAAATTGCGATTCGCGCTACCGGACGTGCCGAACAATCAGAGAACGAGCCAACAGAGAAGGCAACCACCGCCGGTCCGACGGCAGCACAACAATCAAACTTCGACAAGTTCGCGAACGGTCGCTGTTCATATATAAACGAACGAAAGGCGAATTTTTCTTCGTTTCGTATTCCGATCGAGTTAGTGCGTTGGAGGCTGTACGCTGTATCGACTCGGTGTACAACACGCTCAATGGACTCAATATACTCGTTACTGTGTGTGAGTGTCTATATGTGCCCTCCGCGTTTGTAGTTTTTTATTGCGTGGAGTCTTTGCAAGGTGCAATATGTATGTCGAGTGTAAATAGTCGGAGAACTGTGTTTTTACTTGAGGAAAAAAATAAGAGTGAAGCTAAACGTGGAGAACGTTTTAAATGAGAAAAAAATAAATAAACAAAAAAAAATAGAAATGTGCGCGGCACACTAAAGTCTGTAAATAGATGAGATAACGTCGATGGGAGTAAAGAGCGTTCATCTTGAGGTGCATTTTATTCAAGTGTTCGAACGAAAAAATGTGCCAATAAGTGAAAACTATATGTATTTTAATTCATTGTAAATTCCGAGTGGTTAGTTTTGAATAGATAGACTAAATGAAAATGTAAATATTGGTGAAACGAACAAAAAAAAAAAAAAAAAAACGAAAAACACAAACAAGAGACGATTTTTTAAATTTCTATTATTCTGCACCTAAAGAGGGTGGGGCCCCCCAAACGCTTCTACGGAAGACTTATTTCGCTCGTTCGGTGTTGCCTATTTTGTAAATGTATTTGCGATACGTTCACGCTTAATGCGTGCGAAAACGAGGCGAGAAATCGAGGGAGAAGAGAGTAATGTATAATAATGCGCGCGTCGTTACTATTAATGGTACAATATACCGCAATCGTCGTTTCAACATCACGTTATATATGGTTTAAAAAAAAAACATAATAAAGCTTGCGAAAGATAAACAAGACTCCAATTTTATTAACGAAAATTGATAAAGTCGTCCGAGTCTCGTAATTTTGCAACGAAGGTATAAAAAAAATAATAAAAAATACAATCTCCGATTATAAAGACAACAAAGACGTACTTATCAAAAAAAAAAAAAAAATCCATGACATTTGCGTGTATGTAGCTTCAAGCGAGCAAATTTGCTCGTAGTGATATCACTTCCTAATATTTTTACGTCATGATACTCGAATGTTGATCGAACGCGGAAGCGAAAGAAAAAAAAAAAAAAAAAAAACAAGAAAAATTGTTCCAAATTCCACTCGTTGTCTTCGTGAGAGAATGAAAAAAAAATCACGAGCGGGGCAAGACGGGTCCGCGCGAGAGCGTGAAGATTATTATTTTTTTTTTTTTTTGTAAAGTAGCGTATATATTTTCTTATTTATTTCGCTATCGATAATTGGAGAATTCGATCGATTGGAACAGGGAGGCCCGACGTTCGTAAAGGAAAATTTTGCAAACGATGCTTTTTTAACACGTTAGCAATTACAATCATTTATTTCGCGTCGATCTGCATTGTTGTACGGATAGCCCTGTGTCCAGAATAAATAATTAGAGTATAAATGATAAAACGAAAAAAAAAAAAAAATCAACGAAAAATTATGCCTGACGAATAAAATTCTCTGTTTCTATGTTTTTACATGCTGCTTTGTTCATTTAATGCACACCAAAATATTCCCGTCTGTCCAACACCGTCGCGATTATTGTCCCAGCTGTTTCGAAAAGTCAGCCTCTCTTGTGCCGCATCACTGCTGCACGCTGTACAGGCAGAATAGCAGGGCATATACCTGAGCATCCAGACACCCCGCGGTCACCGAACAATGGATCGATTATTTCATTGTGTATTCTAGAAGTGTTTGGTACAATAGAGCCATGAAGGAGCAACCGGCTGAAGTGCGGACGTGATCGCCCCCGGACCGGGCACATCAACTTTGTAGATTCAATTGTCAAAAGTTATTCGTAGGCCACTTCGGTTCTCCGCTATTATGATACGTGACAAAATCTATCTCGCCGACGATATCGATGTCACGATGTTTTTTAATGCGACACACATACAAAAGCACATAATAATCGAAGCAGTGATCGGCACGTTGGCCGCCGGAAGCTTCGATAAATGAAGAAAGAATCGACGAAGGAATATCGGCGCGTTAACTCGAGAGGGTTAAAAGATTATGAAATTTCTCGGTTCAATTTTGTTGGCTCGTTTCACGTGCGCCTGGTACGCCATTATACGTCCGTTCGGTTGGATCGTTGGGTTATACGGGGCGCGGGTTCGGCGGTGAGTCGTTGGCACGCGGTGGCTAAGCGACTGGAAGAATGCCGTCCGCGTCCGTTGCATGCCAGGCCTCTCTCGTTGTTGCTCGCGGCCTGTCCTCCCGTCGAGACCACGACTACTGATAGCTTATGCTCTGTAACGGATTTCTATTTGCACTATTTACGATGCCAGCGTGTACCAACCGTTCTACCGGCTATTATTAAGGCCCCGCTGGCGTATGAAAGTATTGGACTGCACGGTTGTCGCCGGGTTGTTATGCCCTCCCCTGTCTCTGCCCTTCGTTGCTGCATATCCGCGGCTACAGCATCGCGCGATTCCAACATTTACAACAACGGAAGGGAGTGAGGGAAGCAAGGAGTGAGGGAGAGAGGGAGGGAGAGAGGGAGGGCAGCCTACATTAATGTTGTCCGTTAACCAGCGATAGATTCGCACGACAGAACTTTATTACATATCACCTATGCAACAATTGATTTCCCCCATGTTATGGTACAACTCCAGCTTCTCGCACTACTACTGTTTATATTTTAACATCGATTTATCTAACTGCCGTTCGAAACACGGCGGAATAGTACACGAGACTCGGTACACGGACAAGAACATAGTCAACGCGAGAAAGACTCGTGTGTCACTTAGTCGTAAACCAGACGAATTACAAGAATTGAATGTAACGTGACTAGAAACCCCGAAGTTAAACAATTATGAATGAAAATCAGGCAAACCAGTGACATTACGGAATAACAAATTGCCGGGTAATTTTGTTGTTTTTTTTTTTTTTTTCTCCTCAGATTTAGATAGCGAGAAGACAATTTTCGCGTTCATTTCTATACGAAAAAGGCGAACTAATGTGTATTATTAGTCTTACAAAGTATGCCGGAGAAAAGTCGCTGCAAGTTATATTCCCCCCATTGCGCACGAACCGAAAGTGGTTAAAGCGTACTTAACGGAGCGTGTAGCGGAGCCTATTGTAATAGGTCTCGCATAATGTTGGAATGACCTCCACATACTAAATATCACTCTCATTCAACTACCGGTTGGTGAATAGTATATGTACTTGTCGTGTTGTTCACGGTAGTAGAGGGTATGCTTGCTCGCTAGACCCAGACCCGTCAACGTCTGATTTAACGTCTCTTTGTAAGAGACATTAATCTCCGGAGAGAGCCAAACCAAGGCGCAAGGAACTTTAACGAAGTATCGCACCCGCGCGCGACTTGAGGAACCGCGATACCTAACAACAGCGTAAAGATTTCGAGACGCGATATATATATATATATATATATAACCTTTTTACCACGACTGCGGATGTACTTGAAGACGAGTGTCAAAATCTAGATATCTCGACGCTGAGGTCCACTGAGGCAATTATTTTAATTTATTAGCTCCGATTCTTTATATGTACCTTGTCGCGATTCGTTATGTTTTTATGATACCCGAGGGAGAGTTTCTCTTGATAAAAGATTTGGGTAATCCTTTGTACATTCTTCGTACATGTCTCGCCGTGGAGGTTTTTGGGTTGAGACGGACGAGAGACGAGCCACGAAAAATCTCATGGGGGAGAAGAGAGAGGGGAAAGGAAGACGGTCTTCCGGGTGCGTACCGTTACTGCAAAGCCCTGGCACTGTGCGCCTGAGATACGGTGACCATGTTTCTTAAAGCACCTCGTTCGTTTTTTTTTCTTTTTTTTTTTCGCCCTCTCGCGTCTCTTCTTCTCGTTCTCTGCTCGCCCGCTGACGACGGGCTCACTCACTCACTCACTCACTATCTCTCTCTCTCTCTCTCTGTGGCTCAAGCGAAACCTTTTGCAATCAAGCGAGGCATTGCAACGGACATTCGGGTACGCCATGGCGACCTTTGAGATGTCATCCGTGACGTACAAGTGGAGTGAAGTCGCGCCATGTAGGGCCGGTGGGCGTAGAGCGTGTGGGTTGGTGCCGCGCTGCCTCGCACTCCCCGAAGTACCACGGAACAATAGCGAGATTTGTAGCAGTTCTCGTCCCACCGAGCGAAAAAAAAAAGATAGTCGGCGGGAGACGCCAAACTCACCCCACACGTATATATACGAAATCTCACCTCCTCCCCCTCCTCCCTCCCGACGGTATTCATTCGTCGATTCACCATGGTGCGAAAAATGAGTTCACACGACAGAGAGAACATCGCGCGGCTTTTCTCTTCGGTACAATCAACAACGATCGTTATACAGAGCGTACGCTATTTCCACCGTCGTTAAATCAAAGATTATCCGCGGGCACGAGCTCTGCGAGTATGAAGGCAGCGTAACAAGTTTCACACGAGAGCTACCGGGATAATCCTTATTGGAATATTTTATACATTTGTTTCGTTTGAGAGAGAAAAAAAATAACACAGAAGAGAAAGAAAAAACCACATGCACTCCGCGCGTGAATCAATATATTAATCTGTAGACCTCTGCGTCGAAGGACACGAATTGGAGTTAAGACATTTACACATTTGTTTCGATTAAGAAAAAAAAAAAAACAAGCTTGCCGCGCATTAATCAATATTAACCGGTAGATCACTGTGTTGAAGGACGTTAATGTTGAGTTGCGTCTTTTACATATTTGTTTCGTTAAAGAAAAAAAAAAACAATCTTTCCGCGCGTAAATCGGTATTCATCGGTAGATCATTGCGTCGAAGGCCACTAATATCTAGTTGAGTCATCGCCGCCAATCCTCCGTTGTTGTAAGAACAAATAATGGATCGTCGAACTGATAGATTATTTGACCGATCACGTATATCGGCGTTGCGATCGAAAGTCGAGTTTCGCGAGATAGCGAACTCGATTATTGCGACGGATAATAAAAAAAATAATTGAATCCCAGAAGAATAAAGAAACGTACATATCCACGGATGGAACCCTCGGTAATAATCCTCGGGAATGTCGCGTGGTTATGTGAATTATCGACGAGTGCGTTGAGATCAATCGAAGATCGAGAACCTTTCAAATACTCCAGCAGTCTCTTGCGTCGAGTGAGCATATCTCTCATTATCCTACGGTAAAGAACGGGGCTTTCATTATCTTTCACGACACAACCCTATCGCCGACGTATAGGAATCGACTCGAGAATCGATTACCCGTATCCGTACTCGTGCCCAGCATCATACTCTCATTTATTCGATATCATGCATCTTTGACTCACATTATTGCTTGCATAATTCATACGATAGAAAAGTTGTCAACGTGGTCGGTGGTCAAGCGGAGCAAAGGAGGCGGTTCTTATGTATAGTCGAAGCTTATATAGGAAAATGTGGCGGCAAAATGGTCCAACGAGGCAAAATGAAACAGTTGCGAAGGCACACTTTGGGGAAAAAGAAGTTTGCCTCCTTTTTTTCATCTTAATACTCTAAGGGGGTGCGACGACGAATCATTTTTTTGGTTTAAAATGGTGGAATCGCGTTGTCTATATCGGGAAATCTCCCTGAATTGCTAAATTGGTTCATTTTGCCCCACCTTGTTCTATCTCTCGATACACGGTAAATACACACATGTATAAAAGAAGCCATATCGGCGATGCCGCTGTGATGATGCAGGTATAATTTCCCTCGTATTTGGACTGCCGGTCACTCGGGCTTTATCCTCGTTAAATCATACGAAAGGGTATGATTTAACGAGGGGAAGGGTATAAACATGAGAGGAAGGAAGATTTGCGCTCAGGGAATTCCAACGGGGGCCTAGAAGAAGCTATCGGCGATTCTCTCTCACTCGCATCGACGTCCCTCGACGGTTTCAACGACGGGAGGACGAGGCGGTGACGTACGGGGAGAGAGAGCGGATAGGAGAGGAGGAGGGTGGAGGATCGTTGAGCTGTGGTGGCCAACGGCCTAAGTATTGAGATGTTGACCTGATAGCGAGGCACTCACGGGATTTACGATATCACGACTTGAAAACGCTATCCGCCAATTTGTGATAATAGCCCCGGCAGGGAGAGGAGGCAGGGGAGAGGGCGAGTGGTCGAGGAGGATGAGGGCGACGAGGCGCTGCAAGGAGGATCCGAGAAGAGAAGAGAACTGAAGAAGAAGAAGAAGAAAAGAAGTGTTCAGCGGTGTACGTAGAGTCAAGCAAGACTGAGCGCTTCGTTCGCAAAGCCGATCGAGAGAGAACATCGTGAATCGAGGAACGAGCGAACGTCTATCCGAAGACGAGAACGATGCTGAAACGAGACGGGAACCCGGCGCTCATCGAAGAAGAGGGCGAAGAAGAGGTTCCACGGTAAACACAGATATTCGCCCGCTTCGCCGATCCGGAGAGCAACCCCCTTTCGCACAATTCGTTTCCCACATCCACCAGGACGAGGCAGACTCGCGCGAAAGCTTGAAGAGAAGTCCAAGATTTTTTTTTTTTTTTTATTCGCTTGCTATTGCCCACAACCGTCTCAATTCATTTCTCCGACGACCGGCAACGAAAAGTACCCTACACGCGAAACGTTTTTGTTGAAGTACCTTCGAGTCCTAACCGGGGGTGATAAGTCTTCCCCGAGTTCAAAGGTAAACTCTCCGAGTGTTGCGTGGGACGAGAGCACCGAGGACGCCGGTTGCGAAGGCAAAATTTAAAGCGTGAGCTCTGACGTCCTTTTTTTTTACTTGTTGCAACTGTGTGTACTGTGCAATGTGGTAACCACGGGCTATGGGGCCGTTGCGATGAAAATTATGTACTTGACACTCGACCCTCCGTTTTTGAGACGCTCGTGAATTTTTTGATGCTTCACTCCCTCCCGACGGTTGCGATTGATCAGACCAATTTGTTTTATTTTTCGTAATTTTGCATTTGATGTACGTGATTTTTACGTGCACAAGTGGATCAAGCGGAGCATTGAAAAGCATTCTGGAGCATTGAAAAAAAATTAAAAGAAATCTCGAGTAGTACGATCGACATAAATCGTTGGATTCCGCTCGCGCTCATCGTAAATACCGGGTAGGTATCGCGCGAGTATGTAATCGGTTGCGTAAACTGAGACTTCCTGAAGATGTTCGCACATGATCACGCAATAATAATCGTGCCTCTTGGTACGCGTCACAGTGAAAGAAAAATCATTCGTGAAAAATATATACACGAGCGAACAACGGTGAATTAGAGAGGATAGATTGAAACAAAAGAAGATAAAAATTTGTAAAAATAAGAAAAAAAGTAGTATGCTGTGGAAAAAAAAGGATTTGACAAAAGCGGATGCGGATATCGCGGATACGTATATACATGTGATCGTGGATCGTTGCAGCCGGTGCACGTCATAAATACCGATAGCCTATACGTATCGTATCTATAATCGTTCGATAGGTAAACTGAGATTTCCTGGGAGGAGAGGGCAGAGAACTTGGATGCGCAGAGGATAGCTTCAGTCTAATGATAGACCCCGAAGTCTCTGAAACCGTTGTCTATCGAGGATTCGCCCGGTATTACAAATAAGGGAGTGAATATTTTCAGTTGCGATGCCTTCTCGGTATGGCCTCTTACCATCAGCTCGGTACTTTGAAAAGTAGTTTGTAGATTGTCGATTCAGGGGAGTAGAAATGGGTACTACTTCATTCCGAGCTCCGCAGCACCCGGAGAAAAGGCGGTCAGTCAAGCATCCTATGCCGGGGATTAGTGGAACGAGTGGCGTGTTCGAACGTCATAAAATCCTTCGAGGCACTGTATCTCGGAATCATTATCCGTTCCGCTCGAAATCGATCAATTCCGTTTGGTGGATCGTGACATAAAAAGACGAAATCAATGCGGTTCTCTCCTATGATCGGTAAGGTAATCCGAGAGATTTCCTGAGGGAGAAGAAGACGCGAAAGGGGGGGAATGGGAGAGAACTCGATGACACGTGCGGTGTCATAATCCTCCCACGAACACGTGAAACCCTTCGACGTTGTGTCATAGAAACGAAAAGAAGATGATCCCGTGAGGCGTTACGCAACTCGTCGACCTCTCAAGGATTATGTTTACCGTATACTTCATTAGAGGATAAAAGCAGCTTTTCTTTTTCGAGTGACGATAATCGCATCCGATGTATTCATTACGCGGGATCATGAAGAGAACCTTAAGGAATTCATGATACGGAGGGGGTATGAAGGGATTAAAATCGTGGAGAATCTAGTAGTTATGCCTTGTAAGTTTGTCGGGGCATCGGACTGGTTGAACTTGTGCTCCCGTTTGTAAATGTGTCGTTTCACGGCTTCATCGCGGTCGATTGTCCCTTGTCCGGCTCGATTCGGTATTCACCGGCTGGGCTTCTCGCGCGCATTGTCTCGCAAAAACACATGCATATTTTGCACGTGCTATCCCTCCCCGCAACCCCACCCTCACCCCCTGCATCCTACTCGATCGCTATAGCGGGTGCTCGGCGTTGCGTCGCTGCAACTGTGCGGACACACTCCGTTGGGCCGAATGTAACAGAACCAGAAGAAGAAGAAGAAGAGGAAGGCTCATCGTGTGATCGCCACGGGTTGCCGAAGATATGGACCTTTGTGTTTAAGTCTCACTACAATGCCACTTTGCATACCCCGGGGGCATCGGGCTTCGTACGAAATCAACATAAGCATTTCCTCACGCGTTTACTTCGAATCCCAAAACTCTTTATCTCGCTTCCTCGCGTACGTACGAGACCCGATTCGCCGCGCTATCGACGACGATCTGTATCCCGGTACTGTACGCCCTGGGTGCTCCTGAATTTTTTTTTTTCGACGATTGAATCGCAAAACTTTATCCACCGATGTCGGACCACCTGTCCTTTACTTCCTGCCTCTTTGAAACAACAGTTCAAACATCTTTTTCCAATTGTATTTCTCATTTAATTTGTCATTTCAATTTTTTTTTTAATTTATTTTAATACTATTTCTTATTAAACTCCTTTATTAATCTGGAATTTTTAATTTTTTTGTGATTTTTTTTTTTTTTCATGAATTTCGATCGCTTTGCCCGATAACGCGAGAAATTGATTATCCGAAGGATTGCGAAGCATCGAAGAGTTATCGAGGTTAAAAAAAAACGAAACGAAAATCAAGGCGAATTTCGTACATGTAGCGGGTATAATGCCGATTGGCTCTGGTTCTGTTGAGCAATATACAAGTTGGGAGTAACATCTGCCGTAGAGAAACCGTGGAACAGCTGCGGAGGATTGGAACGACGAGAGCGAACGAGCCAGAAGCATGTAGTCCGGGCTGATCGTACGTACAACGGTGGAAACACGAACGATAAACCAGGTCGCCGGGGCATATAGTTAGTATACAAACTATATATCCCCCGTTCGCCTCGTTCTCTGTATTCCATAACGAAATTCAAACGAATCACCGATATTTCTGTATCAAATCTGCAATCCTTCCCTCGACTCAATACAAAATCGGTATTATTAATATAATCTCATTCTTCCCTTCCCGAGCCAATTAAAATTACATCTCGAACATCTCGAAGCGCGGATAAACCGATATTTATGTATCAAATATCCAATCCTTCTCTCGACACAATACAAAATCGGTATTAATAAAAACTCATTCTTCCCTTCCCGAGTCAATTAAAATGATAACTCGAACATCTCGAGGTGCGGATAAACGTTCGGTATTTCGCGAAAGAAATTCTCGTTGAAATATCCTCTTAACGATTGCGAATCAATAAAATCGAATTCCAGTGTTTGTCTGTGTGCGTGATAGGCGATCTCTACCGCGAAATAGTGATCGTTCTCTTGTTGAAGCACGACGAGATACGTTAACCCGCGCACATAGACACACATAGCCGCCGATCGGTAAGAGATCGGGGGCATATATACAAGCAGAAGGCCTGCATAAGTAGATTAGTGAGTTCTATTAAAGCAGTTTCGTAACGCGATACGTGCTGGTACTTACCGATCGTTTCGTGCTGATATCGGAGGCCTATAGTGTCCTTAAAGCTAAAGGCATCGTTCCGTGTGGTACCAGAAGAAACTCTCTCGGCTAAGCTGTAATATAGCTCTCTCTGGCCGTTAGGCTCGATATATATACACATCTCTCTCCTTGGGCGCACGAGAGGGCCTTGTGATACACACATACACACAGGGCATCGAGTTGAGAACAATTCATAAAGAATGCTACCGGGTAAAAGCTTGCGAAACGGGTAGCATGCTACCGATCGTCACGGTTGCAGTGTGTCCCTTCGTCATTAAGAGGAGAGCTATGGGGATAGAAGAAGCGTTCCCTCGCGCTCTCGAAGAGAGGAATACATAGGAGGAGGTGAGGAGAGTGTACAAAAGCGAGGGGGAGCAGCAACTGCGGGTATCCCGCGAGTTAGCTGGTTCAACCGGCAACGGAGCAGCAGGTCTCGCGTGTGCCTGGTGTGCGCGCCCGATGTATGGCGTGCACGTGAGATCATAACCCTGTAAGGAGAGGCGGACCCCAATGGGAACCGCGACGAGACTACGAGGGGGCAGAGGAGGAGGAGAGCGCGGAATACTCTACGTGCAAAAGCCAAGAGAGCCACGAAGAGAGCCTCTCTTCAAGAGTCCGCGCGAGTCGGCCTGAATTAAATAGTTCCGCTAAGGGGGTACGCGACTCTTTATACAGACTTTAGTACACGGTGCTGTACACGATAAAACGAGATAGAATTATATACATATATATATATGTATTTCACGTGGGACGATGGGGAGGGACGGGGGAAAAAAGTTACCATTGCGCGCGGCGCGGGAACTCTGCGAGTCAATATGCTTGATATATTGATGAATTCATAGAGTTCGGTGTACGGTGGAACGCGACGAGAGGACATTCTGCTTCTGCCTGTTTCATGCCGTTCAACTAGCTGGTCCCGCCGCTTTCTCTCTTTCGAATTCTCTCTAGTGCGCTGCTCTGCTCTCCATGATGCTTGGGTGTAACTATAGCTATATCATTGCATAGGTACACGCGGGGTAGAGGAAGAGGGAGGGGGAGGGTGAAGGGATATGTGCATGTGAACCTTTATGGGGCTGCAGCAGCAGGACTCTGCGATATGTCGCCACCTACCTCGAGCAGTATATTTTGGAACAATGCAGCAGGAGCAGCGAACATCCAGCCTCTATCCACCCGCCTGCTGGCGTGCCGCGTTCTCTCTGCACTGCACCGCAACTGCAACTCTACCACTGCTCCGGGGCTTCTCGTGAAAATTCGTGCTGCCGATCGCGAGATAGAAGCCCGATCGAGAGGAGAGAGAAGAGAGAGCAACCGGGGGCACGCAGCAGCGGCAAAAGCAACAGCAACAGCAACAGCAGCAGTTCGTTGAGCGTTCCCTCGCGTTCACTCGCTCACTCGGGGCTCGTTCGCTCGCCAGAATCGAAGAGCCTCGAGGGAGTTTGGACCCATACCGAACTCTTTCTGACATGGCTGCACAGAGCTATGTATACCGAACCATAATACAGAGTACAGTGTGTACACCGATCGACGTTGGGCCCGAGTCCGTCCGCGTCGGGCAATATGGCATAAAACGAGCTTCTCCGCTGTGCCTCTCGCGAAACTCTTTTTTTGGCCCCGGCCCCCGAAACTCCTCGTTGAGGATACCGAGCGACTCAGCCTCTTTTTTTTTTTTTTTTTTTTTTTTTTTTCGTTACGAGGGGAAGAGAAGAGAGGCGCAAAGCCGCGGGACTCTTACCGATCCGCATACTCGTACTCTCGCACGCACGGCTCGTCAGCCACGCGCGCTCACACACTCGGCATCTTCTCTCCTCTCGGCTCACTTCGGCATCGGTCTCGATCAACCCGTGTGCGGCTCTCTGGGTTCCCTTCTTTTCGTACTCTGTACGTGACCCTCGAACAACCCGGGCCTGTAACGTCTTCGAAGAGAAGCTCCCCTCTCCCTGCCAAACAACGGCGCCGATTCGATCGACTCCCCCTCCCCCTCTCCCTTTGCTCTTTTTTTTTTTTTTCATTGAGAGCATCGACGCGCTCTCGATGCACTCCTCGTTATGCCTGGGAGAGGTGAGATGGGGAGGGACACTTTTCGGGTGCAGCAGCAACAGCTATCCTCATTCCTCTCCTTTATATATATATCTCTCTATGTTGTGTATCTCAATTAAGCCGGGTGAAAGAGCCATGTACACGCAGTCATCACTCTTGTATATGTAAAAAAAAAAAACAAAAAAAAAATTACTATAGGTGGGTAACAGCAGCGAAGTGCAAGAAGGTGGATGACCCGGTCATTGACCATGTACAAACAATTGATAGGATTGCTTCAACCCTTTTTTATTTTTATTTTTACCTCCGCACTGCTACATCGAATCAATGAAGACTACGGGAGATAGAAGTCGAATGGATGTAACGTCGAAATGAATTCTCACGAGGGTTGAATTATATTACAAGGGTATGATAATTTCTAGAACTGTCGGTGCTTGAACACCGGTGAACTCTTCGACGATCCGATCATCTCTCGACTGCCGCGACCCCGGCAGATCCAGGGGGAAGAAGGGGGGGGGAGGGGGTAGCATAGAAAACGCCGATCCTTCGTTGAAATTGCAATTTCCGATAGCACATGTTTGATAGAAGGATTGATACTGACGTGGTGAATTTTGCGGGACGAGAATAATTTTGCTATTTCATCGTTGCCGATTGATTACATAGCGCGGTCACGCGCGCTTGTTAGCCACGAGGGGGGTTGCTCTGAGCGCGATAAATATATGTGTATATGTATATATTTTATGTATATGTATATATATTGTGTAGGTAGAGTACCAAAGGGGGTACACTACCTATACGTTGTACAAGTGAACGAGCAGTGCCCGGTGCGAGATAGCCCCCCGTACTCGTTGTCCCGCTGACAACACAGCGACGCGAGAGAAAGAGAGTCAGTGAGATTCTCTCTCCACTGCGGGCCGTGCACAGGCGCAAACGAAACAAGCCTGTGCACACCGATCTGATCGCCGCAACGTTTCACCGTGCATGTTATCCTTTCCCGCGATGCGCCAGCACTATTCTACACCATGCCCTCTTCTCACCACCCCCCCGCCACCCTCACCCCTTACCGATCGTATATACTACTTTTCAATCCTGCGTCATACCTATTTCTCGCCTCCGAAACACCAACCGTACCGAACCACCGGCACATTATCGATCGTAAGTTATTATATTTTATCGGTTTATATACTCCGCTACTTCGGCACTGGTCATGCCGGGTTTAAGAGCCCCGCAACGCGAGGCTCGCTATACCAACCGTTAATGCATATATACACACAATATTAATCGAATAAATTATGAGACTCGGTATACAAACTCGAATAACTGCGGAAAAGGAGATTATCTTGTGTGCGAAACACTAAATAAGGTTGTCATTATCGGGAACATTATTAGCGATTTAATATCTATGCAGATTAGAAAAAAAAAAAAAAATTCTCCGGGGGAATAAGAGACGACTAGAATCGCAACATTCTCGTTTTTATATAATTCGTGAGATTAAAGTCGTTTTTTTTTTTTTTTTTTTGTTAATTTTATCTCAACGTCGTTGGCTCGCGCGAGCATTGGTTCGTTGATTGGTCATATATGCAACGTGTTTTGCCGTCGAGAGTGGAGCAAGCGTCGCATGTACGTAGGTAAGGGGTTATATGTACTGTATGGAGAGCGAGTGTGTAACAGGATCGGGAAGCATCGACGCAAGAGGACATCGAGGTTCGAACGAACGTGTTCCCTCGAGAGCGAAACCAGGCCGACGATTGGATCGGCGGTTCGCTCTATGTGTTTTTCCTTTTTCTCTTGCACAAGCCCCATCAGCCGTAAGGCCGTTACGTGGGTGCGATAATGGGGAATGCACTTTTAGCTGAGGGTCAATGCTGCATACCTTCGACCACTAACGCAACTATCGACTGAGCGTGTCAACGAGATCATACCAGAGGCTAAACTTTTTTTTTTTTTTTTTTTTTCTATTACTCCGCCGGAGTCGCCGATCGCTGGACGAACTTTATATCGAGCAGAGTCTGCAAAAGGCAGAAGGAAGTTAAAAATTATCTGCAGACTTCGACACGGTCAGTTTCTACCTTCTTGCAGTCTTTCTATAGCAGATATTTACGAACGAGGGGCAACTAAAAATTGATGAGAATATACCTTTTTTTATTTTTATTTTTTTGACCGTGAAAGCTTTGGCCGAACGAGCATACCGAGCCGTTGAATTCTACTCTCTCGAGTTTGCGCGAATCTTTTCCTCTTCTTCTTCTTCGTCTTCTTCTTCTTCTCTACGCTTCGCTTCTCGTGGGCCTTGGCTGACTGGGCCTCTTCTCTTGACCCTAGTTGGACCCCGCGGCACTCACTAGTTGCCACGCGCATCCACATACATTCTACGAGTGCTGGTACGTAGTAACTGCATAACGCTTCGCGCGCAGTCTACTCGAGCGAACGAGAGCGAACGTTTTCTCTCCACGCAAGAGAACCGAACAAGCGCGCACCGATTAGATCACGATACTTTGATGTTCTTTTGCAAACACATCTCGCCGAGTGAAGCGCCTCTTAAGTGCAACCGACACACACACATACATACTTACACATCGAACTGTACTTTTATTCAAAGATAATCTCAAACAACACCTACTTCTTCTCGAGATCTTCTTGCCTACTTCCATTTTTTTTTTTTTTTTTTTTTTTTTTTTTCGAAAGCATTCCTGCGTTTACGTTGTGTTTTTATTTGATTTTTCTGATACAATGAATGGTTATGAAAATACGAATTATTATTTGTTGGTCGTGGCGAAAATGAAGACACGAGGAAACGTGACTCCGAAACGCGTGATCGACTGCACACAATTGACAATGAAGTTTCTACCACGCTGGGGAATATATAACCGCTGGTGCAAATCCTTCCGGTAACATTGTCTACACGTGAAACGGTTTTAAACATTGCCGGGGTATGTGTTGTCTATCCGCGCAAAAACCTCACGCTCGACTGCTCGCTTCCACGATATTAGATGATAAATTTCTCATGTATGATTCATAGGAATCGAGCGCGGATGCAGATTGAGAATCAAAGCCTTCCCTTGACCTACTGGCGTGTACAACTCGAAACATCTATCATCGAGCCGCGTCAGCGCATTCAAGAATACGCTTAGGCGCGCAATGAACGGAAATTACTTTTTTACCTTTGATGCGCGTTTTCGTTACGAGGCTATGTGAAAAAATGTGCAAAAACCTCGACAAAGCGATGAAAAATATAATTTTGCAATTTTTTTTTTCTCGTATTCGAAAAATTCTGAAAAAATCCTCACAAATTTTTATATTTTTTTTTTTTTGCGCTGACTAGAAAAACAAAATCCATTTTGTTCTCAATTAAAATGAAATATTCGTATCCGCGAAAAATGAAAATGTTTTTTTTTGTTTTTGGCAAAATCAAAGACGAAACGAAAAGACACTTTCGTTCGAAATTTTTTGTTGGCACAATTTGGCAAATGATAAATTCTATCACGCATAATTCGTGGAATAAAAAACAGATGCAGATCGAGGGTCCGAGCGCAATTAAGATCTGCATTTCAATGATGAAAACAGACACGCGCATGGCGAACTAATCTGATTGACGTAAAATTGGTCGAACTCGATTAGAGTTCTGTGCATTATTTTTTTGTCTGAAGCCCCGTGCACATAGGTGGCATACTTATAAATTATACACTAAAAAAAAAAAAAAAAAAAAAAAAAAAAAAAAAAAAAAAAAATTGCTTCGTTGGAACTGCGTTAAACACTGGGCCCGACGTAACTTTGAGAGTCACGAAGGATGAATATTTCTCGGCAAGGTATACATTTGTATGTGCACTTTCCAAGAACTGGAAATGCGAAGAGTTTTTTTTTCTTCTTTTTTTTTTTTGTTATAAATGCGAGGTTTAACGAATCTCGCGGGATCCCTGGCGAGTTTCGAGAGAGCGAAAGAGAGGATTCTCGCGAGAGGGGCTCCACAGGTGAGCCAAGAGCTCTCGCGGATCCAAGCAGCCGGCCAAGCAAGCAAGCAAGCAAGGCAAGCAAGCGGTGAGGGATGAGGCAGAGAGAAGCAGGGAGGTCGAAGGCAGCACAGACAAGCAAAGAAGGCGAAAGAGGCGAACGACGAGCCAGTCGAGCCGGCAACGAGGCAGGTAGGGAAACCCAGAGAAGACAGCGTATCCGGTATTTGAGCTGAAGGTATTGCGTGCGAGTTAACAAGCTAACGACGGCGTGCGAGCGCGATTTTCTTTCCTATCAAACTCAATCTCCTTCTCACCCTTTCTCCCACCGGGGCATCGGGATTGCTGATGTTGATGCGCTCCTGCCTGCCAACCTTCTTTCCTCCCGCGCGCCGCGCGCACAGCGGCCCCCGTCCCGATCTTGCGCATCGTTTCCAATTGCTCCCGTTTTACTTTTAAACGCAATCCTCAAGTCACTACTTTATTCCCAATGAATCTGCAAACCACCCCGTTGATGAGTCGGCGAACAACGTGGCATTTTTCTCTGGGACTTCAACATATGTAGGGGGTTATCGACGATCCAGAACTCCACAATTCTTCCAGGTTTAACAAGACTGGTTAGCAATCAACGGAAATCACTCACCTTGCTATGCGCCATATTTAATATCAGTCTTCCTCATCTCAATTACTAATACCCCGAGCTCCCCTTCGCTTAGCAGACGGGGTTGCAACTTTGTTACACAGGAAGATTGCCACGGGAGGCAAATTCATTTAGCTGGTTAGCGATGCATAAGGCCGAGTTGGCCGTTGTTGCCCTTGGGTTCGCACGGTATTCAGATTCTGGTAACGAGAGAACCGCCAGGCAAAGAAAGCGCAATGGCAAACGTCGAGTTTTGCCTCGTGATTCCAGCCCAGCAATGGCCATTGGGCAAGAAGGTAGAAAACTGTAGAAAGAGATTTTGCCCCGGTGCGCACATTCGTACACCAGTCGGACGAGTAGAGAGTTAAAGCCAAGTAAAACGGTCGAGAGTCGCCGATTATCAGGGGTCAAAAATACTTGACATTGCGGGAGGGCCCGCCTCCGTAGTTAATAATTATCGGTAATAAGTAATTGTGAGAACCAGTTGTGTATACCAGTCGTACTTTACCGAGAAAGCCCTCCCGGGCAACTGTGAGCGCAGAGAAGAGAAATAAAATGTACGTTTCCTGGAGACGGTTGTAGATCGTTTGATGCGGCAGTAAGCGCGCGCCCCACAGACTCACACTCTCGTTTTTCTTCTCCCCACTCTCCTCCGTGGCGGAAATAGCGACAATTGCTTCGAGAGAGACGGACAGCGGGACATAATGAACTTAAACTCGACATAAAGGATACAGTCGCGAAACAACCGCCCTGACAGAGATAAAAAAATAGCAACCTTTCAGGAACGTTAGCTACTAATATGTCAACTTCCCACTTGCCAACGCGAGTACTTTAACGTCCAGTTAACCAAAGATTGATCTTATCGCGGCGCGAATACACGCGAAATCGTACCAACAATTTTAACCTTTCTGCTGCAGACAATTGAGACATTATCTCATTAGTCGAGTCAAACATTTATACTCGCTTGACGCGAATTACGTTATTTCTCGCGTGAGTTTCTTTCCCCGAAAGACGACAACTTGTAATTTAAAAAAAAAAAAAAAAACGATATAACAACCGCGATAATAACGTGTGAATTTTGCGACGGAGGCATCTTAACTGGATGATTAGTAACTCGAGTTGCGTAGAGTAGACGTTGAATATCATCCAGAAAAATGAAGGAGCGTTTATTTTGCGGACAAAACGAATTGAAGGAGATTTCGGATTCGCACGCTACGGTCTTTGATTCTCGGGGATTTGAAATTCCGGTACTGCTGCGAAGTCGTACGCAAAGCGGTATAGTTCGCTTGTGCATTGCGAACGAGTCAATCGCCCGGGAGTCGCGGCAAAAGTGGTTGGCGAATAATTTTCAACTTACAAATACCCGCAGTCGGATGAACCGAGCATGACATCCGTTATGTACGCGGCGCCGTGGCCGTTTCTCTCGCTTCTTTCTTTCTCTACATATATATATATTTATATGCGTGCGTATATGTATATATATCTTTTTCTCGGTGAAGACTCGAGAGTCTCAACCCGATTCTCAGCTTCAAGTCTCGAGAGAGAGCCTCTCGAGAAGTGCGTGTGGGTTATTCGCCTTGGCATGTATGTTGCTCGCTCTGCGAGAAGAAATACCCGAGGCTCGGAGCTCTCGCGTCGCCGTGGAATATAGGAAGGAGTGAGAAAGGGCCCGAGAGCCTCGCGAGCACGAAGCTCGCGAGGTAAAGGTATAAGGTATATAAGAGAGGAAGGCACAGGGAAGCAGCAACAGCAGCAGAGGGTCCTCCTTCTCCACCTCCTCCTTCTTCTCCTCTCTTCGCCAAAGGAACGCATTTAGTTTGCCCCCTTCGCTCGAATCTCATGCGATATGTATCGCTTATGAGTAATTGTCGAGTGGCGAGTGTTCACAATATGAATGGGTTTCCGTTCACTCGCAAATGTAACCATACATCACCCCCTTAATTACACAAATGAAATGTGTATTATACGAATGTCAACAAATTCGGTATGTATTGCCAACCCACGGTTTGATATATGAACGCGAGTTACTTTAGCTTCGGCAACGCCGGAGAAAAAGCTCGACATCTTCTACGCCACATTGACGATGTTTTACCCCCTTAACACGAGTGTGTTAGCGCGCCGTATGGAAAGCATCGGGGAGAGATATCTCTAGCTACTCTCACAATTCATGCGGGAGAAGTTGTCAGTAAGTTAGGCTTCATTATCGGCTATGACTCAATACTCGAGACTCTCATGAGCTTCGAGAGCTGAATTCGCGGAGGCGTAAGGCTTCGCGATGGCTACAGGTATATATAATGCATTTATTAATTTTTTTTTTTTTTACATTTTTTTCCTGGTGTCAGGGTCGACGGGGGACAGGAAAGGAAATCCCCGTTTGCATTGCGGCTTTCTCGAGAATCTCGAAGCACTGAATTATTCCCTTGCGACTGCACCTCATCACCAGTTCCGTATATCCAACAACGATAATAATTCTCGAATAGCGGATTACAGTGGTATTCAGTTTACGCGTCACCCCTCGTGTATATTAACGGCTTGGAGATATACACGACGATGAATAAATAACGAGACGAATGGAAACATCGCTGCATTATGCTGAAAGCTCTCGAGATATAGTTTGAGATAGAAGTGGCGCGCGCGCGGTGCAGCAAACCCGCGGTGGTTTGGTACACACACACGACGTGGTGTTGGAAGTTCCCGTAGAGCAGAGAAATTCCCGAGTCATTGAGACGGATATTATATACGTAGTCGCGTCGTTTCGCGAGTACCAACGTTTTCAGCGGTTATAGCGGAGTATAGAGCTGTTGAACGCTCCTTTGGTGGAGAGCGCGCGCACATGTTTCGCGATCCTTTGGCACTTTCATTTCAGGGTACGTTCGCCTCGCGCGAACAGTTTCCTCGGGGTTTTACCTTCCCCACCCGCCCCTCTCTTGCGCGTACTCACTGCACGGCGTTCGGCCCCCGGTAAGTAGGTACAGCTCGCCGCGCGCGGCTCACCGCTGTGCACACACAGCACCTTTTTATAATGTAATCCTCCACGGGTAGAAAGAGCTGAGAGAATCCCGGAGAGAATCTCCCACCCCCCGAGAGAGAAGTACCTATACTCGATACCGCTCTTCTCTTCGCCCATCGAACCGCACACATGCATACAGCATGATTCATAATAAATATCAAAACTCTTTTTTTCTCAATGCCCTTTAAAATAAAAAAATTTTACTATGAAAACTGAGAATGGCATTTTTTAAATATAATAATAAAAATAATCATTTTTTTATTCATGATATTAATGCACTTGATTTTTTAAAGACTAATTTTTTAGAATGCAAATCAAGTCAATGAATAATATAAATTAAAAAAAAATTATTATGATTGTATAAAAAAAAATTCCAGACTTACTTTTCATAATAAATTTCTTTTTTTTTTTTAGATTGAAGAAAACGAAAAATGAATTCAAATTTAAATAAGTTGTTATTAATTATTATTATTGTTATTATTATTATTATATTTTTAACCATATCGATCTCAGTTTTCATAAAAAAACTTTTTTTTTTCATAAAAAGAACTGAAGAAATAAAACAGATTTAATATTCATTATGAATCATGCTGTAGATACACTGTATTAGACTCCGCACGGTATCTACACCCATAAGTGTATTCACGGGAACGTGTGAAAAGGGGAGGGGATTGTACGGCAACGACATGCGGATGCACACGTGAAATTGCGAGTGAATACATAATTCGATACCGATGCTCTTGCGGAACATTGAAGGGGGGGTTATACCTCCGCATCATACTCGGTCGAACGTGCTACGATCCAATTGCGCAAAGCATCCCATCTCATACTCGTTCTATAACTCGTATATACGTACGTAATATCTCTGCGTTGTTTTTTTTTTTATGAACTGCTACCGTGTGCGCGCCTACAACCCTTTTATTTTCTCTCCTCGGCGAATGTCAATTATTAATGTCGTGACGTTGTTTGCTTCTCTCTGCCATACAGAGAGAAAATATAAATGTCGAAACCTTCCCGTCGCGCTAGAGTCATGCGCCATGCTGCGGCTTGTAAAGATGAAGAAAAAAAATTCATTTACGGAATGTCGTATGTGGTTATAATCGGTTATAGTTCAAACGTTGTTTATATTAATCGTTTCATCGACGCTTTTGTCACCTGTGACTCGCCGAAATCGTCTCGTGAGACAACGACGATCGTAAAGCTTTGAAATAGTTTCGTCGAAAGGTACATAATCGGAGATATAGATGTTTGGTCGGTATATACATATTTATATATATATATATATGTGCGGAGTATAATAACGACCGAGAGGCTTCGAGACTATGAGAAGCTGTGGAGTTCATAAGTTATCGGTCACGGCGATGCAGGAGAGTCTTGCCTCGGCATAAGCGCTTTCCTGAGATAACCTTTCGAGCCGACAATTATTGGTAATATCGAAGCCCCGCGGGACGGTCGAACCCCGGTTCTCGCTCACTTCGACAGGCCTCTCTTCGAGGCTACGAACTCGAGCTCACGATCGACTCTGGATATTTATACCGAGAGAGAGAGAGAGAGAAAGACTCAAGAGAGGAGAGAAATCGCAGAGAAAATCCCGATAGACGAGGGCAACGAGGAGGGCAACAACGGATTCTCATAAATTAATCCATCGCTACGTCTCCCTCCCCCCCCCCCCTCCTCACCACCTAAATCACCTCGTTGTTTACAATAGTCCTGATGTAATGCAAAATAAATTTTTATGCAAATAAAATCGTAAAATGGTAATACAAGTTACGCAAGACGAGACCAGCTGACAAAATACAACACATCACGGAAATCGTTCTTCTGCTATAAAAATTTTGCTCAACTGTGGACCGCGGAGTTTACTAAATTACGATCGTTATTGCGTGAATTCCCGACCGCGAATTGATACAAAATATGTGTATATAAGTGTGTATTCAAAGACACATGAGTTGAGGGAGAACGACATACCGTGGCGTGTCAATTAAATTATTCCGTCAACGTCGTCGCGTTCTCGAGTCTTGTACCGTGGTTCCCGAGTGCGGATATTACAATATTAAAATGAAGCATTGAATTATCCAGCAACTTCTGCCGACTATACGAACATTCGCGGTGACATTAAAAAAAAAAAAAAAAAAAAAAAAAAAAAAAAAAAAAAACGCTAAGATTGTACGGAGACGATACTTATTTTTCATTTATTCAGAACGTGATCATCATCTCTCATCCCGATGTATATACGCCAGAGAAGAAATAAATGAGAATTAACATAACCGTCGGTTTGTCGGGCGTGGAAGATGATTTAATTTTATTACTCGACTATCGAGAGGTATGAATTTTTACATTATTTTCATTATTTTTTTCTCTTTGGATTGATTCAACTGCCTATTCACGATTCTCGCAACGACAAGTCGACAGAAGCTACAAGCCACACGGAAATCTAGGTATGTGCGCTTTACATGCAGCCCCGTTCGCGCCTGTCATGTTCAAAGTGTAGACAGTTTTCGGATGAAATATTCTTACGAGAATAGTGGTAAGGTGAAGAAAAAAAAAATCGTAAAAAAACCTAAAGAACGAAACCACGCGCGATGAAGCATCGAAGCGTTGAGCGCCGTTGGCATTGCGAGCTCAACGGAAGGGCAAAGGGCGATGGTTGAAATTACATTGAAAGAAAAGTACGCGAAGAATCGTTCCGTACAAGATCGACGTTGAATATCAAACGCTTCGTCCGCTCAACGCCGTTGGAACTCTCTCGCACAGCCCTCATTCTCTGACTTCGAACTTATAGTTCTCAGGGTGAGGAAGAATACCGCTAGATAAAATCATAGAAACGAACAAAACGGAATACGGTAGATCGGACGAGTTTCTATTCCGACCGCGAGTGTGTAAGCGTACTTCCTCCACACGCGATCACGAAGAAACTCGATCGTGATGGCACGCAAAAAAAAAAAGTTAAAAAACTATGCTTCTCGATAGAAAATGCTCGAATGCTCCAAGTCTCGATCCACTTGCGTCGGTATTAATGCCATCGGAATCAGCATAGGAAAAGAATAAATTTAATTGAATCTGATCAAAGCTCGCCAAGAGGTAATTCTAGACTCGTGTATACGGTTCCGCGGGCGCGAGGGTTTATATGAACGGCTTAGATTTGTAGTGCACATTAGTAACGAGACATAATGTAAGGACAACGACGAAGGTCGCGGGCATTACGACTGCAAATGCAGTGGGTACAAAGAAGGTTCGCTCAGCTGCCTCTCTCGTAGTTGCCTTTCTTTCATCCATATACATGTATATACATGTAGGGTAAGGTGGGGCAAAATGGTCCAACGGGGCGAAATGGGACAGTCGACAACACGAATTTAGAGGCGAAACGGACCAACCGTATAATTCATGAAATAAAAATCAAAAGCCTTTCATTATTTTCAGTATGGGGGATTTTATATTTTCTGATTAGAATAGTTTACATATCACGGATGGGTGGTAAATTGATTGAAATCATTTTTTTTTTCATGTTTCTAATGGATTTTAATAATAGTCCATTTTCTCCTATTTTTTTTTTCGATTTAATACCCTAAGGGGGTGTGTAAATTTTTTGGTTGAAAATAGTGAAAAGTGTCGTATGTATTAACAAAATTAACTGTATTACTAAAACAGACCATTTTACCTCACCTTCCACTATATACATACCATTCCTATGTGTTTATTTGCCGTGTATCCATTTCCCGCTTTTGGCTCGTTCTCTCTCAACTCTGCCTCTCTAGTTTGCTCACCGCTGTGTGATTCAGATTCGCCTCACTCACAGTGGGACGTATGATATACAACAACTCCCACAACATATAGTTTTGCTTATACGGGTAAGGGGTGCCCCGGGTTCATAATGTCTCGGGAATAACATTACGAGCTCATTGAAATATCGTGTGCGTGCTCCGCAATGCGTGCTTATATATATATCGAGTCCAGTAGACTCAAAGAAAGAAAGAAAAAAAAAAACAAAAAAAAAAAGGAAGGCAGGCGCAGTCAGGCTTGAGTCGGAGTTTGAATAAGTTTAACACCATATAGCCGACGAGCGTAGTTCAAGAGGCATTTAAACGTTGCTCGACGATGACAGCAACGGAGCTCTCTCTCTCTTTGCTCTCCAGTATTTACGTTACAAGCGTCGAGTGGACCTTCTCTTCTTCCCGATGAGAAAGTTTCGCGCATTACCGTAATTCCTTCGACGGGAACGGGGGAAAGCAGAGGGGAGTAAGAGATGCAGAAGAGAAGATTCGCAAAGCCGGACGGTACAGAGACTCTATACGATAATCGTTGACTATTCCCATTCGGTAGTGCGGGAATTCACGCGCACTTACGATCGTTGAATCAGAGTCAGAGTCAGATATAACGAGTAACCCATAAAGTGTACTGCCACTCGTTTGCAATACCGAAGTACGAGTGGGGATATAACTACTCTTTGAAACTCCCCGATGATTCACACCGACTTGGCTATTATCCGTAGTATAATCGCCGAAACACATTATTGCCGATATTCAAGATCCTTCTTAACGTTTTCCTCGGAGAGAGGATTACCGGGGGATTTCATTGAGACATCTCGGTAATGAAGCTTACACGGCATCATAGATGCCCGTAGCACGCGCTGTTGAGGATAGATGGAATATTTTCCTGGGTATCGACGCGGCGTTATGTACGGCGGAACTCAATCAGTTTGCAATGTTCATCGGAAGTAAACGAGCGGAAAGTCGGATCGAAGGAATCGATGGAGCAGAGAATTATCATCGTAATTAGGCAGAGGATATCTCTGTGGCTCCTCTCTTCTCGATTGAGATCCTTTCGCACGCGTGTGTATTGGAAATATGCATACTCGATGGAGTAGAGAGTACGAGCGCGTCGAATATTATCCATCGGTCAGCAATAAGGAAATGCTCGACGAACCGGCGCATGTCTCGATAGAAACCGATCCCGTAGCATGGTGAGGCTTCCATTACTTGCCCGACGAATAGGCAAAAGGGGCAATAGTAGTATTTTCAGCATCCCGAGAGAGCAGAGAGAGACCCTCTATCGAACGGGTTGTATATTCATTCGATTCGCCGTAACGTCGAAGGGGGCGCGAGTCCGCGCATTATTGATATCCGTGTACATGAGGAATTGAACTCGGGTTTGTCTTGTACACAAACTATCCGTGGATAATGGAAGCGCATCGGATAAATTTCGCAACAAATGATTTTTCATCGAGTCGATGCGAAAGGTTGGAGTATCCGAAATGCCCTTTTCAACGTTATATTGCATACAGGAATGCAATAAGAAACGAATTAAAGATACGACATGATAGAGCGGACAAGGGCTCGAGAGGGAATAAAAAAAAAAAAAGAAAAATTATTGATACATGATAATGAGAGACGGGGCATTCTATTGTAATCGAAGTATCAAGCTGTGCAGAAAGAAGGGAGTATTAGTCTCTAATTTGCATATCTACGTACCCACGAGACAACGTGATATAATAATAAATTGAAAAAAAAAAAAAAAAAAAAACAAAAAGAAACCAAAACAAGAAAATATAATTCTCTCCCGTTAATACCGAAGGTATGGACCGTTCTATTGATTAATACCCAATGGTAATTCGATGTACAGCACGTTCGACCTTATTATGATCGCGTGTACTCCGGGGCACTTGAAACGTTCGACGTTAAAACTTCGATGAAATGGCGGTGTCGCAACCGAGCGTACAACGTGATTATTTGCTACCGGTGTATAGTATACATTTCCATTGTACAAAATCCCACCGGTGAAATATTCTTTTATTTTTATTTTTTCATCGTATAGCATGAAAACTGACGAGTAAAAGGATGAGACCGATGAACCTCGCGTCCCGCGAGAACATATTAACGTTGGCATTCTTTTTCAGCATATACACGAAATTACAAATAATATTCCGAGGTTTATGTTACGGAAAAACATATTCGTAACTTTGCGGTTAATAGCGTAAATACTTCAGCAAATAATGAAAGATAAAAAAAATCGATGTCACTGCCAGAAGCTTTTTTGCCAACAGTTATTGTTTATTCATTTTATTTTTGTTTTATTTTCAACGACGTAGAAACATTTTTACGCGACCATGCAATTCGGAGTCTGCAATGTTGTAGCGTTCGAGATCACTGTCAGACTTTTACGAAAGCGTTGCACAGAAAAAATCTCGCCGTTTCGAATTCCTATTGCGATAGATTTATTTTATATACTGTATATATATATTTTTTTTCGAAGCAATTTGACCGTTTGAATCATATATATACAGGTTTATTAATATTTGTACAGCGTTATTTGTACATCGCAGAGAAAAAAATGTTGTATCGGTCAAAAAATCGAAATCCCATCGTGCCTGGGGTTCGAAGCTCCGCTGTTTGCACTAGTCGGCGAAATTGTGCTAACGAGTTTACGTAACCCATGGGGGGGGGGGGGGGGGGGGGAGGCAGTGCAAAGGCTGCGAATCTGCGGGGATTACGAAACGCGGAACTGCAGTCGATCACAGAGAGATTGACAGAGGCAAAAGGCGCGCAGACGATCGTTCGGTCGCGCGTGGGGTACACACAGAAATACCGAGAGAATAATTATATATAGAATGATGTTGAAGAGGAGGAATGGGGGAGGAGGGGAGAATCTCAAGAGAATGGAGAGTAGTAAGTCGGAACAATGAAAGTCGATCGTCGTCACCCACGCTGTAACGGTGCGGGGCGATGGAATGACTGAACGGCCTGAATACATTAAAGAGTAGACGGGCGATTGCCACGAATCCCGTGGCCGATACGCCAGGAAAGCCAAACGGGCGTTCGCTCACCGATTTATACATACAAAAGGCAAATGCGAGATTCCCGAGAGCCGCACAAAACCAGAAACAGAAGAGCAATCGAACAACAGTGCGACTCGATTTCTTCGGATAGGTAATCCAACGAGTGAGAAGGAAAATAAAAAAGGAAAGGCTGAAAGCCGGGGTAAAATTACATGGTAATAGTCACGGAGTATAAGGTCTGAAACGCGAATCTCTTCTACGGGCGTTCAGGCTTCAGTATTTACGGTATAACATAGCGGTGGAAAAGGAATCGAGTGAAAAGACAATACAATTTTACTGTTCCGCGATACTTGGGCATTTAATGGAGCGTCGAAGAGGGCAAGAGGGGCGGGGATGGGGGGAGGGTCGTTGTAGTAGTAGTTATACCCGGAGATCGCGCGGGGCGCAAGAGAGCAGAGTGCAATTCGTGGTATTCGATATCGAGATAATCTCTCTCTTTCCCGTGGGGTCTGGTGGAGAGCTCTCGGAGGTTGGTAGCCCAACGTAACACACAAGAGAACACAGGACCGCAGCAGCAACACCGGCAAACGGACAGGCTATCTTACTCTCTTGGCTTTCCCTTTCACGAGAGATTCAACTGGGGTCCCATCGGGACATACACAGTCGTGTACAGCAGCAGCTAACTCTCGCGTGGACGATTCAGCATGCTGCTGCTTGTGCTGCTGTTGCATCTCTTAGATCGAGTACAGAGACTAACTCCGTGTACCTAGTACGAGTATGTGTTAGGTCGCGCGCGCAAGAGAGTCCTCTCCTCCCCCCACAACCCCGCGCAATCCTTCACCCCCTTCTCCTTCCCCTTTCGGCCGCGATATATCCATAGCTCCGCAACAAGACCGCCAAGTACCTCGATCGCACGCTCACGCTCGTGCTGAAAATTCCCTTCGGGACGAAAACGAAATCACGAACTCGCGGGCTATTCATATTCCATACGTAATGCGCGCCGGGGCGGCTGTGGGACTCGGGCGCATCTTGATCCACCGCTGTCCTAGGAATGAAACTCGACCAACGTCACGGTTCGCGACTTGCGCTTAGCACTCGGAGGACACCGCGCCGAAGAGTCCGGGACATCTCTCGATCACGAATATATTTAACATATACACATATATGTATATGTTTTTTTTTTTATATACTCGGCAAAGATCCCGGGTTCGTCGTGGCTGCAGGCTTCGGGGAGGGATCGTCGAATATTCCGACGCATTATAATATCCAACTTGGTAGTCACGCCAATGGTCGATTCGTCGAGGTTTCAGAGCGGTTAAAATGATTTTTGTGTTGGAATAATCGGTGTGCTACTTGGGGCGTTAAATACGTTCAATTAGCGCTGATCGAGACGACGAACGAGATCCGGTTTAAAAAAGGCTTAACGACGAAGCGCGCTCTCGCGGGTCACGAGGGGGGAATTCGGAATGACGCAAACTCTCACGAATTTCGGGATGATTCCGACGTCGGAAGATGCGCGGAGTCGTTAATCTGATTAATCAAGCTGATTGCACGCGCGACTGTCTGATTATCAGGGAGATTACGCGAATGCTGGAAGAGAGCGAAGGCGCACGTATAGGCTGCAGCGGTAACGGCTACCAGCAGCAACAGCAGCAGCAGATCGTTCTGAAAAAAACACACGCCAAATGGAACTTAACGCGAGAAGAGCCTCCAATCGTTCCTATATAGCCCGGGCATTACGAACGTTGCCGGAATGGAGAGAGGAAAGCGAACCGGCCACCAGAGATTCCCTAATAGAGGGTTAACGGTTATTAACCCAAAGAGCCACTCCGCGGTAATAATTCCGCAATAGCGGGATCAATCTGATTAATCACGTCGATTGGTCGGTTTTCGATGCGCTTACACAAAACCACCATCTCAAAAGATTGCGGTTCTCCGCTCGAGAGGAAGACAACGCATCCCACTTGCTGGCAAAACCGAAATCCGGATCTCTCGAAGATCGCGGAATTAGACGAGAGGAGGGATTGAAGTAGAGGAATGGCAGGCGTTTGCTGCACGGAGCGAATCGAGGGTTCAAGGGCTTTGCCGTTGGCGGAGGAATAACCAGCGAAAGCCCCATACCAACATGTACCTACCACGGCTATAATACCGTGGACGTTTCGCGGTCGTAAGGCTAACGGGTGTGTCAACGACGGTCTTGCTCAACGATACATCATATGTACGAGCATTGCATGTGGTTTTAGACACACGGGCCAGAGGGACCTCGGGGGGGACATTGCACATGTCTCTGGCACTGTCTCCTCTCTCCGTGGCGTATACAACAGTGCCTACCCGCGCTATCCCGGAATTGTACGTCCATCTGGCGATAACACACGACCATACGTATGTATTCCGCATGTGGCCGATTGCCGGTGCATACGCACAGCAGCGACGTTTGAATAAATGGCTATGGATGAAATTTCAAAGAATACAGGAACGACATCAGGGAGGGCAAGATAGGCGTTGGTGTCGTATGTTAATGCGTGGCTCGTGGAAGTTTTGTCGAGCAAAGAGAGACTATGATTGAAGCCCAACGATTCGTGGCCATTTTCAAGGATATGTTACCGGTGTTATGTACCCCTGTAGACGGTAAACATTGTCGATCGATCAAAAAGAGGAGTAGGTCGACGCCGCGAGCTTATCCGCGGGAATGATCTAGGAAAGGAAATGGCGATAAATAAGAGGAGGCCAAGTGGTCCCTCGTGTCTAACGCCCTACTGCTGGTCGAACCTACGTACACTTCCTAAGCCGCGCGAGTAAACGCGAGCGCGCGCCTGTGTAGACTATAATAGTTAAGTATCCCTGGCCACTACTGTTGGATTTATTTTATCGCCTTCGAAATAAACTCACCTCCGGCTCTCCTATATCTGGCACCTTACTATCTTGACCACTTCCGGTCGGAATAAAAATAGAAAAAAAAAAAAAGATATGAGAATAAAGTGTGCGTTATATCGTCGTGAATTTTTCCTTCGTTTCTGCTTCGATGCGAGACGATACGCTGCATTTTTCCCCGATCGAGTTTTTCTCTCGTATCGTCGCTGTCCCTGGTAGGCTGTCTCGTTCGCGCAAGCAGTCGTCTCGTCTCGTTGGTATCCTCTACGCCTGGCCGTTACGGAACCGCGGTAACGTCCCTTAAACCTGTTCGCCCGGAGATGGACACGGCAAGAAATTCTTTCCGTATACGCATCGCGGCTGGGACTCTGCTCGCTGCTGCTGCTACGACGGCGGCGGCGGCGTTGCGATGATGTATTCGGTGCCACTTGCGTCTCATGGAATCCAGCAAGCCAACGTCTCTGATCGCGCGCCGATAAACTCTCTTATTCGGTTGGAATAAAAATACATAGCCCGACCTTTTCTTCTTCTTTTACCTTCGGTGTATCTCTCTTCTTCTCCCGACTAAGCAAAGGATCCTTAGTTCTTATCCCCGGTGTTGGCGCAACATTTACGAATGGCCGATACCCGACTTGCCTAACTACATTGGACGAGATCAACGAGAGAAACTCGGAATCGCGAAGACTTTCTTGCGTCCCGATGACGCGCAATCATTTTTATCGAACGTTGCGGTTGGATACCGGATCCGCGAGATTATCGTCATATCGACTCTTAGAATGATAAAAAAACTCTGAAAATGTTAAATTGCGTCCTCGTTAATTCTGTTTATATTATAAAATATCGTTCAAAACTTCTGAAATTTTTTTAACAATAGCATTTTAGCATTTTTCCTATGGTTATAAAAAAATCAGACCCCACCGTGATAGGTAACATTCTGAACACCTCGCCACGAAACAGGTTAATTTTTGTTCGCGAGAACAAAGCTCTTTTAATACGAGAGAGGAGAACCCGTTCAAATGTATCCCGCGGAAAAAGTTTAATTGAATGAATGGAGTCAACAGTTTGATTGTAAGGTCGACATAAACCGGAACGTTTCTACTACGTTCACCTTTTCCCACACGCCAGACAAAACGTTCTAATGCTCACGGACGACTCGATGAAAAGCGTGAAACAGATAACGAGGAAAGACGGCAATTGCCGCAAAGCGCACTGATCGCGTTGATGATTTATGTGAACGCGGTTCTGTAGAAGTTGTACCGGTGAAAATACCTTGCGCTATACGAGTGAACGTCGAAAGACTATCGGTTGTTGGTTTGAGCGTCGAGTAGCGCGCGGAAAGCAACGGGAATAGGCGCGCAGCGAGTTTAAACTCGTGAGTGATGGTGGCGAAGAGGCTATGATTGGCTAAATCGTCAGGTCGATAACCATCTGCTGAACGCGAGACGTACACAAAAGTACCATAAAATCCAGGAGGCTTCGGCGTAGTCCACGTTCTTTAACTTCAACCGTGCAATTACTACGAAGTTATATTCCGCGCAATTATATCCGAGTTATACACATCTCGGTCTGTAGGGATCCAGTCGTTCGTATTTGAAGAACAATAGATAAAATCGGAGCGTGCTGAAGTTATATTTGCCAATAAAACAAGCGAACTTGTAAAACCTGGCAATTTTTTATGTATGTTTATATACCGAAATGTAATAACCAGCGATACAAACGAATGCTTTGTTAACCCAAGTCCCGCGATTAAAACAGAGTCGAGAGGCATTTTATCATTATCATGAATCAATGGTGCACGTCGATGATTTATCGTAGAATAATATTGTAGTTACACACACAGTAGGAGTAGCTTATTGCTACTCGTGTGCGATCTGGTAGGCATTGGAGAGACCATAGGCATGTAGGATTAAATAGCTGCCGGTTTAAAGCTGCATTTATGATAGGCCAACTCGAGAGCGGGGATATATAATATTCAAGTGTTCGTTCAGCATTGTCGAACAAAGCCCCTGATATCTCCCGTGGATAAAACCGGAATGTGCGTTTCCAATTGAGCTTGAAACCGCGCGCGTACAGAGCTCGAGGGCTCGGAGAGCACGGCGCCTGAACCGTTACTCAGGTGCCGTTTCCGGAACTTGATTCCCCGCTCGCTCGCGTATGTTATACGCTCTCTCTCTCTCTCTCTCTCTCTCTCGAGGGAGAGAGAGAAAGAGAGGAAGAGAAAGAGGACGAGAGAATGAAAGAGAGAACGAAGGGCGAACGGGATATATTGCCGGTGCTCACTGGACTCGCTGCACGAGGCTTCACCGACGTCGTGCGCAGAGCCCCCGACCTTTGATGTCACAGAGGCTAATGCAACAGGCTAACCGCTCGGTGAACGACAGGTGTGATTACGTCAAGTGTATTCGCAATTATCCAATCAGCTAATTGCAATTACAAAAAAACAAATCACAAACCAACAAACCGAGGAAAAAAGTGAACATCATTCGAGATGTAAAGGAAGAAAAAAGAAATAATTGTCGGTTGATATTCTATTGTTCCGCAATCGTTTTTAATGCCGCGCGGCGAGTTCAATTAAAGTATCGGTGAAGAGATTTGTGGAGGGAAAGGAAGAAGGCTGTATACAGGCCTATCGGTAGTCCCGATCATAAAGTACTCGTCCATAAGCGCGTTCGAGTCAAAATGTGGGATCAGATAAGACTGTGGGGTGGTTGGGGGCTGAGGGAGAGAGAACAGGAAAGCCGACGGATCTTCTCTTCGGCAACTATAGTAGTTTGAAGAGCGAGAGAGAGTGTCTCCCCTCTCTCTTCGTTCGGCTATCCCCTGCGGTATCGTCGTTAGGGCTAAGACAGCGATTGAGGTGGATATGCAGAGAAGGGTGTGAGTCGGCTGTCGACGGTTGCCCCGATCGGTATACCCGCGGTCCTTACCAACTGGCCGCGTCGATGCCTAGCAGAGCGGAGCAAACGAAAAAAGATACTGTAAGGAATATACGGTGAGAGAGATCGCGGAAGGTTTATCCGCGCTTTCGGAAGAGAGAAAGGGCCAAAGTGAAGAAGGACTACGGAGTGGGGACTTCGAGGACGCGAGGACGAGAATAAGTGCAACACGCGGCAGCAAAAGTTGGGCGATCCATTACCCACTCTGGGTTGCCGCCGAGTGAGCGAACGAGAGGCGCGCGCGCTCTTGGGGCTCCCGAACGTGGCGGTCCAGCCGCGAGCGGACTCGCCGCGGATCGCTCTTCTTCGTGGTCCCCGCAGAAGCAAGCAGAAGGCAACAGCAGCGGCTTCAACAGAACCAAGCCAGAGCGAGCGAGCTAACATCAACGGCAGCCAGCTTCTCCTCGAATCCTCAGTGCTCAGTCCTTCCTCTCGTTGGAGAAGTTGCATCAAGGCTAAATCGAAAGAGTCGGTCCCTTTGTAGCAATGTCCGCGCTTCTGCATACATTCTCGCCCGATAAATATACCCTTTGGCAGTATAATCCAGGCTCCACGCTTGCGCGGATTCCTCCACAGCCACCGGTAGCTTCTGAGAACCTGCCTCGAGCTTCGTAACATAAGGGGTGCAAGCGAGAGAAGACACGCTTGCCAAGGAGGTAAAAGTTGAAGCTCTCTCTCCTCTTTCTTTATTCTCGTATCCGCCTCTTTCTCTGTCTTTCAATCCCTTGGCTCATTCGGTTCCTTTTCACATATTTTATCCCCATCCTCCCCTCGTCTCTATCTTCGCGTATTCGCTCGTCTCTCTTTCGTCCGATCGTTTCCTCCTGCCGGTCTTGCCGCCAAGTTCTCTCCCCCATACTAACGCATCCTTCGTCCCCTTTCAATCGTACAAACTTCTCGCACTCGTTTCCCTCTATCGCCACCGATTTTCTTACCGATTCAACGTTTCTCTCTCCGCTAGTCTCCTTTAACTCGAGTTTACTCTCGCCAATCGTGCGAAAAAGATTAAACACACATAATCGCATTCGCAGCGAACGTGTATGGAACAAAAAATCGGTTGGGTGCTGCCAAAGCGTAGGTGCAGAGACCAATTTCAGAAGAATACGTTTTTGCGAATAGTGATTCTCATAATGGCGATTCGTAAATATATTTAATAAAAAAGACTCACGCGATAGCTCGCCGATATGACGGTTGTTCAATCTCTACTTCTGACTCACCTGCAACAAAAAAAGAAAACCGGGTATAAAAAACATGAATCTTCTGGTTGCGACTACTAACCGATCAGCTGTGCGCACTAATTGATTCGTAGTGAGAATCAACCGATTGGTTGTAAGAATTAACTGGTTACTTTTCCCAAACAATATTGCAAAACTGATAAAATCATTCAATAGGGTTATGGTAACGAATAACATAATTCTTGCAACGAATGTATCTCCAGCTGATATACAGATACTTCTTTTAAGTATAAATTTTTTTCTCGTCTATCCGCGCCATTCAGAAATACAGTTATTGTTCTTCCAATCTTACCTGCCTTATTCCTCATCATCTTTGTCTTATTCCGCGCCCTTTAGGCCGCGAATATAATCTGCGAAGACGGGATAATAGCTCCTCGCTTACCAAGCGCTGTGGCTAACCGTTAAGGGGCAAAAAGACTCAGGGGTTTGAGAGGATGGCTCTTCTCTCACTCTCCTTTTCTTCTCATGAGTAATTTACATGTTACGAGACAATGCTTGCGCTCCATCGTTCTACAGATAGTGCTTAACAATCTATTTACCAGGTCGACTATAAGCGACTCGACATTCTCACCAATTACCTCATGCGCGTTATTGAAATAATTGGCAGACGAACCGAAAGCCAAAGTCTACCGGTACATTGCGAAACGGTATCCGCGAGAGCGATGATTAACGCCTAACGGGCATGCGTTCAAGAATGAAATTGTAGCTTTGACGCACTCTACATGAATAGATTCGACTACGAAGCTTAGCAACGTCGAATGTTGATGACTCGAGTCGAAGAAGTTTAATTGCAGAACAATAATACTGGGTAAAGCGCGGCGGCATTCGAGTAATTACCCAGTCAACACGCTCACTCGCGATCTCTCGGGCTCCATTCGGATATCGTCGAAAATGATTGACGACGCAATTTTCTCACAGGTCGAGGAGAAACGAGATCGAGACGAAAGTAACAATGAGTCGAGTTTAATGGAGACCGACGGAGTGGCCGCTCGGTAAATAAATTGTTAATGAAGTGCATCGGGGCTTCGGCATTTAGTTTTAATGGTCGACAGGGCTTCGAAGAATCGAAACTTTACAACCGGAGTGTCTGGCAATCTTCCGGTGTGCAAGAGCTCGAGGACTTGAGACAAGGAAAGGGACAAGAAAGGGGGATGAGGGGGTGTCGCTCCGCGATGCGGATTCTCGAGAGACTCAGTAGTAAGTCCGAACTCTTCCGAGCTCCCGGGACATCGGACAAGTATGGAGAGACCCCGATGAATCGAAAGAAGAAGAAGAAGAACAAGAACAAGAAGAAAGGGCAGAGAAGAAAACGCCGAGCAGAGGAGGCCAGTGCTGAAGTTTGCTCGTCACGCCCAATCGATGAGGAGGAAGTATAAAGATGGAACGACCTCCCAAAGTCTCGAGGGGTGGCGCAAAGTGTGCATACACACCATAGTCCCCGGCAGTCACGGGGACGGGCATCAAGCGAAGATAATAACTGCCGTCCGGGAGTTCTCATAACATCGCACAACCGTGGGGGTTGAGCCGTTCCAAAACGTGCGAGGAAGGAGTCATCGCCGTTGGGCCAAATGTCGGGACGTTATAGAAAATACACCAACACCCATAACCCAAGAGCGTAGTTAGCTTTAACGCGAAAGGGGGAGTTTTAACTTCCTCCTCATTATCTCGTGCAGCCCTCCCAATCTTTCCGTGTGTACTTTGGCGCTTGGTGTATTATATTCGGTCGGATGATGGTGGGGAAAGAGAGTTCGGAGGTGGAAGAGGGTTAGCGGAAGTTGTTGCGACCACGCAGCATCGAAATGAGATCCCCGAGAGCAACGAGGCCTCCGTAAGTCGGGCTCTCGTCGATACAGCCCGAGGGCCGATTCTGGGTTTTTGCCCGTGCAAAGAGACACGAGAAGAGAGCTCTGCACGCGCGACTGCTGTACGAGAACCTCCCTCCCCGCTTCCCTCGACCCCTACGAGGTTACCAGGATGTTTGCCTTTCGCGTTAATTGGCACGATGAACTTTCCACTCACGCGAAACCGTCAAATTAGTTTGTCTTTGGGACTGAGGTAAAGGGAAAGTGGTGGACGGGCAATGACTGGGGAAGGACGAGGAAAGGAGCAATGCAATGTGTGCAAGCGCGAGGGAGTTGCATTGCTCCGGGGAATCCGTGAGCAACGCTATGTACAATAGGAAGCGTTGAGCACGCCGTTCAGGCTCTCGGGGTCTTTCCAACGTTCAAACACGCTACCAACGTATACGAAACTCTCTATACCCCGAGTGTGTAAACGAGCTTGGGGCGCAAGTGAAGCTTCGTGCACAGTGAAAAACCACTGCCGTTCATTCCAAGCTGAGGAAACCGGAGGTCGTACGAAATTAGCTTGCTGTAAAGACCAATAGAGTTTGCGTTCGGATAATAATTTTCCTTATTTTCGCAATCCACAAACGATCGCAGTGACGCTCTTTTATTCGTGATTTTGCAACCAGTTCCTGTCTCCCGGGGATCCTGGCTTGTCCCCGGGAGAAGCAAATAAAAATGTCGAGCGTTGATTCTGATAGATTTACGGGAATTCTCGAGATTGTCGGGGAAAAGGGGAGGGCATCGCGAGACGGGGAAGGGTCCGGCGAAGGCCCTGTCACTGTGGAACACCTTGTTAGCCATTAATTATTCGTGAATTTGGCGCTTGGAAATGTCGGAAAGCCGGGTGCTACGGCGTGCGACAGCTCCAACAAGCGTATCGAGTCAGCGCTGTTGCCATACCTTTTCTTTCCTTTACCTTGAGAGTTGCGAGAGCTCTTGCGTTGCACGTGCTCCCGCTGTTGCTGTTGCATCGTGTAGTTCCAATGCCTCCCTCCCACCCCCCCTCTCTCGACAGACTGGTGCATTGAGTCTGCTTCAGCAATCTCTCTTCCAAGCAAACCTCCTATCCCGACACGTAAACCTACATGCACGATACAATTTCATTTTGCCAACGAGCGCAGCGTATATCGTACGTACAAACTTGACGATAATCCACCGGTATCTGCACCATTAACTCTTTTTCACTCGATATCTCCCGGCTAATTGCGAATTAACCGGATTCAAACTAAACGGACTCGGACCAACTTCGTCACGCGATCATGCACCGAAAAATAAATTAAATCACGTTTGCGCAAACGACTGTCACGAGTTTAGCGCAAAACAATTAATACCGATACCTCGAGTTGCTCGGTTGAACAGTATTTGAAAAAAAAAAAAAAAAAAAAAAAAAATGCTCGATCCACCGTTGTTTTGCGGGCTCCGCTGGGCACATTGTTGTCGTCACGTTAGCACGTTTGGCCAGTAACGACGACCAGGTTGAACACCTTTCTATAACACTACCTCTAACCCGGCACTATTACCGCGTATACAGCATGATTCATAAAAAATTTGTTTTAAAAAAAAAACCAATTTTTACTATGAAAACTAAAATTGCCTTTTTTATTAAATATAAAATAATAACAATAAAATTCAATTGCTTTTCTTTAATTCCTAATTATCTTGATTTTTATTCCACAGAATTAGTCTTTAAAACGAGAACTAATGATTTTTAATGAAAATCAAGTTAACGATTAAATTAAATTTAAATTAATATTATTAATATTATTATTATTATTACTATTATTAAACAATTATTTTTATTATTATTATTAGTAAACAATTATTATTGTTATTATTATTATGTTTTTAAAAATTCAATCGTAGTTTTCATAGAAATTATTTTTTTGTGGGACTTAAAGAAAACACGACAGATTCAATATTTATTGTGAATCATACTATATATAATGCACCGGTACGTATAATGTGCACAAGACGACGTATAGTATAATGCATAGGCGAAGTATAGGCAGGTAAAAGACTAGCATTCCAAGAGGCACGAAACGATACAGCTTTGCGAGGGCGTAACGAGCATCGAGAGAGAGTCACGGTCATGGACCGTGGTATAGGGGGACAAAGTATAGTGGCTAATTAGATGAAAAAGGCCATGGAATTCTATTGTTAGTAGAGAAAATACAAGATTGTCGCTTGGTGCTTTCCGAAAATAATAGCCCAATGCGATGGGCTTCGAAGTGCATCGATTTAACCGCAGAGAGTGTAGCGATGCACTGTATATCACTGTAGCCAATACTTGTTACGCGGTTATATCGCGTATCCGCTAAATTTGGTGCAACGGAATAGCTCGACGAAGGAGTTCGATAACCCCTCGCGGATCTTGATTTTTTTTTGTTTTTTTTTACCCACTTCAGTGATGAAGCGCGTGACCCTTGTAGTCGTCGAGCGGCGACTCGTGTAGAGGAGCGCAGCTGAATCGAGTGGAGCGAAGAGCTGTTGCAGAGTCGACGCGACGCGATGAACGCCGCGCTACCCACAACACACAACACACCATCGCCACTGCCGATGCTGCGCGTTCGCTCCGACCAACCAATAAACTATACCTGGCTATTGTTTTATAAATCGTAAAATTTAATAGCTTCTCGCGAGATGTGTTAGGTTGTATGACGCAGCGCGGGGCTAAGGGGTAAAGGGCCCCTTTTGCCGTTGTATTCGTATATGCGCTGCACCGCTGCGCATTGTACGCGAATATTATACCGCCAACGTCATGCATACATTGGGCTCGGGCTTCATCGGTCGCGCTTCAATCTTCGACGCTAAATACACGTTAAAACACCGAAGGCATAACCATATTTTCGCAAAGTGTCGTCGATCTACGACCCTCGATGGGTTCAAACGAAAAATTAATATAGCGAAACACAATCTACCGGCATTAAATTGTTTAATAACGGAATAAAAGTATTTTATAGTTTGGATGAAAGTTTAAAATAAAATCTTTAAAATAATTTTAGACTCTAGAAAATAAGTTTCATGCGTTTAGGAAACTCGAATTCTTTTAGTTGCATTTTCCAACTGAATCAAAGATTTTTTCGTAATTTGACGCGGATTTTGTGAAAAATTCTTATTTTTATTTTCTTTTTAGTGTATCGCCATTTTTTTGTTATTCATCACGACGTTAAAATATTTTTTCCGAACCGATATTAACGGAGCCTAATGATCGAATAATAATCGATCTATTCGATTACTCAGCGAAAACATTCCGCACGTTTCATCCGCGTGATACGTCGAAATCTTTTGACCGGTTTAAGCGCTATGCGGGCACAAACAACAGGCCAATAAGTTAACTTCAAAGTCAAACACTCGACACTCCTCCCATTCGTTTGGTAGTGTTAAAGATACGTAAACGAGTCTCGCGATCTTAACGATAACCGGCGTGTTCGATATTCTTTTTCCCCGCTTTCAAAAGAATAATTAACATTAACCTCGCCGTTAAGAGATATTCCAAGATGATGATCTTTGAAAGCGCGTCATTAGACTATTCTGCACCTTAGCGCTCGTAGCGCTTCGACGCAGGTTGCGCGCACTGGTATACTAATGCCATACCGCACGGTTTGAAAAGGGCACCGGGAGGCTTTTATCTAATCTCGTATGGGCTCACGCCTCTACTTTGTACATAGTTAACCAGCGGTTCACCTCGAATTTCAATTGCTAATTTGCCTGCACTTAGATGACAATAAATATCAGCACTTAACGGTAGTGCATAATACCACTGAGTTTCAACGACTATTTTCTGCTTCACTTTCTCCGCATAGTGGCCGCTTTGCAATTCAGTTGTACTTCTCCGTATCTGCACATAGAATACCCCGAGGAAGGGGAAAGTGGGGCAAAATGGGAAATTCGCGCGACTCAAATTTTGGGGCAAAATGGACCAATGGAAAAAATCATGAAATTTTTAAAAAATTCGATTTCAAAGACTCGTAAAATAGTATCGGGAACGCCGGTTAATAAAATTCTACAGAATATACATTTTCTCGGCTAAAATCGACCGATACGAAAAGTAGCAATGTCGATAAATGAATGTCCAGAATAATGTACATATCGCTTGTACGTAGAAAATAATGGACCATTCGATTTTTGAATCTTTTTAATGCGCGTGTGAAAAAATCGATTTTTCGGTTCAGAAGTAGTAAAAGTAATGTTGTTTATATCGAAAAAAAAACTCGCTGAATTGCAGAACCGGTCCATTTTGTCCCACCGTTCCCCTACGTCCACAACCACGCGTCGTGTGAATTAGAATTTAAGGTCCGTTATAGTTTGAAACTGGCGATCTTTGGAATGACGTTGTCGTGAGGTCGAGGTGTACTTCGGCGTTGTATGGAGAAGGTTGGGGGTGGGAGGGGGAGAGCAAGGAGAGGTTCGAATAATAATCGTGGGGGCCTCGGCTTGTAGCAATAACGATGTGGAATAAAAAAGGAGTAGAAAGGTGAAAGCCGATTGCCCGTCGGTATTTTTTGATCTTGGACGCGAGAGAGAGATAAACCGAGATAACCGAGTGAGGGAGAGAAGGTAAGAGTGAATGAGGAGAGAGGAAGGGGGTTCGGGATATGGAGGGCCGAGTGTGTGCCATCATAACGTGAGATTGGCCCGGGCGCGCGCGCGCGAGCGCGAGCGCTCGTTGGCTAGCACCGCGCGTGTATCGTGTGTCAATACTTTTTCCTTTCGTTCTGTATGTAAATCCGAGGCCCGTGGGGGCGCGAGGGCAGCATCAATCAATGGCAGACGGCAGCTGATTAAAAATTGCGCAACAGCATGAATTATTAATGCGACAATAAACGTGCAAATTCCGGGGCGTTACGGGCCCTTGTTTCCCGTAACTCTTTCGAGTTGTTGGACAACACCGGGTCTCTCTAACGCTGCTTTATTCAAGTGGATATCCAAAACTCTACGTGTCATCGTCGTATTTCGTAGTGCGAAAAAAAAAAAAAAAAAAAAGAAAAAAAGTGCAGATCAAGCGCGTATTAACTTGCGTCACGGTTTGCACATTCGCGAATAATACATCGTACGACCTGCGCGAATGATGCCTTTAGAAATTCTTACTTGCCATTACACTAATACAGTAATCATCTTTAATCGCCGGACCTTGGTACGACACGATGAATTTTCTTGTACGAAAGTGTGTCCCGGAGGTTTAATGGCAGACACCGTGAAGAAGTTGCGTGAATAACTTCATTTCTCTTAAACGTAGTAATAATTTTAAAGTTGACTGCGCCGCGGAGTTATCAATGCCGAGTGGGTTTGGCCGAAACGTGACTTACGGTAGATAGGGCACCAACGAAAGGAAACAATTTTCTCCGATCCGGGCGGCATATCTCGCCAGTTACCTGGGGTACGTATAATAATATCGCGGCGCGAACTCGCGTACGCGAGAGTGTAAGAGAGCGTGGAAATGTGTATAGGGAAGCCGAGTGCGGGAGCGAGAACGCCCCAACTCGCGTTGCGCAACTTTAACAACCGCGCGCAGTACATACAGGATAGCGGAGAGTTCAAGACCCGTAATTAGCCTTGTCCGAGGATGCAAATTAACTTGGGGACTGCCGCCCGCGACTTTATTCCATTTCGTCCTCTTTTAATGCCCCCCTCTACCCTCTCACGCTCGCGGCGATCCCGCGAAGTGCTTTATTCAACTACCCCACCGGTATATACTCGACGCCTCTTTAACCGCAACGCGTTCAATGCACCGATTGCCCTGACACGATTTCAATTATCAATCTTGCGCTTACTCTCGATATTCTAACCTATAAATTTGTGTCGTTTAACGATGGAGAAACAAACCCGACTTACATGCAACTTCCATTTAGAGCCGTTGCACTTTACGAGACTAAATTGATTATTTTAATCGATGTATTCTGTTTTTAAGTCCCGACCACCTGTAGAGCAAAGATCGGGGTTATGCGTTTCGTGATCAGCTGATGAAGGCGATTTGCGTTATGACAAAAAAAAAATTACCATTTTATGTAAAAAAAAAAGTGTGACCGTGAATTTCTGGAAAATTAACTCGATTACCGAATTAAATCCACAGGCATATTTTGACACAGATATGTGAAATTAAATTTGTAATTTTACTTCAATCTTGACGAATAAACGTTATCAATCGGCGAAAATAGTTTTTATACAAATTTGGCATGAAGTTGTTAAAGCTTTCGGCTCCAACCAATCACCGGCCGAATGAAGCCAATATTTCGTTATTTAAATAAACTTCTCCGCTCAACAATCTCGTAGGCAAAATTTGCTTTATTAAATATCCCAGCTGCAGAATCATTTTCGGTCAATAACACGCTTTGCAGTCGCAACGATCAAACAGTGGAAGCGATTTTCAACAATTTTAAATATCCTCGCCGGACGAACAATAAACTATGTGTCGCCGTTAATATTTGAATGAAAATGCCAAGTTATTTCTGACTCTCGTGTTTTGTTCTATTTATCCTGTAGCCAAAGACCGCACGAGTATCCAACATTGTCAATCGATGTTAATCGCTAAATGGTTGCGTAAATGTTTCCTCCATCGCGGTAAGTAAATCACGGTGGCATTAATAACAAGCGATAATAATGAATAAACAACGATCCATAGCCAGAACATTGTTGAATCTCTCTGCCCCCCCCCTCCCCCCTTTGGATAACGGAAAATAACGGATCGACAACATCGAGGCTCATCGGTTGTTGCTGATGCTGCTGCTACCGTATTTATATCGCGTATAAAGCGACGGTAGGAGGGTAGACGACGACGCGTGTGACCGCAACACCGGTTTCTGCGAGTGTTGGGCTATCGAGGTACCTAACATTCGTTCGTATAGATTCGTTGGGGCGGTCGTGGCGCAATCTTCATCGACCACTTGGCAGCCTCGTAAAAGTTAATTAATTAGACGAGAGAAGGGACGAGTGGCCGCGGGATAAGAACGAGATAAAGCGGAATTGCGTTGGCGTTCGGCCGCGGCGCGTTCGGCATCTTCGCGTCTCGAAAGCACGAACGGAGAGACAGAACCACGGGAGCCGCACACGGAATAGGAAGTGTGTTCAATCGTCGGGGTTTCTCTCGTCATATCGGAGTCTCGGTCATTTCGGACGGAATCATCCATCCGTCGACGACAAAAAAAAACATAATCTTAATCAAGTCTCGAGGGAGGAGGGTGGAGTTTCTGTGCGGTATGTACGAGAGGAAAGGAGGGCGTTAATTAATTAGTGGAGCTTCCACCATATCAGAAGCTGCTAGGTAGCTAATGCTTCTTTTTTTTCCTCGCTCGGCATACTCTTGGCTTCCGTGCTCCGCGAATCGATAGTAATGACCCGTCCTCTTAGTCGAGCCCGTGTTATCAAATGAACTCGCATAGTATGCATTTAATCTTGAATAACGGACCATCCACTAGCGGAAAAAAAAAAAAAAAAAAAAAAAAAAAAAACATCGACAAGCTCCTCGACAAGTCTGTTTATTATAAGCGAGTCACGGAAGAAACACGTGTTTGGCCAATGGTAGGTATAGAGAGATATCGACGAATCGAAGGACTCGTGTTCACCGCGGAAATGCAACAATTTGAGAAAGTAATGTATCCCTTCCCTGGAGAATGTGGTACCGGAGTGATTGAGAGTACGTTTGGCGCCAATGGGATTCGAATAAGGTCCCCGTGTCAGCCACCCACACGGGCAGTTATCTCGGTGACTTAAGACCGGGTAATGTGTTTCTCCGTTCCCCATCCCCCCCGCAAACGGTTACATCGCGCGAGTCGTTCTGGTTTTCAAGAATTCTCTCGAGGGAGAGGAGAGAAAGAACGGACCCAACGTCGAACATCCACGAGGCGTCGATCGTTAAAGCGGCATTACCGGAAAGGTATAAAACAAATAACACGTATTAGACAGCTCGACAGACTGGAGGAGATGTCAAAATGGACTCGCGAGAAACTCAACGGCTACATGAACGAAAGACAAGTACGAGGGAGAGACGAATTCTCGGAACCAGAGAAGTTGGCATCGAGGCACACACACGATAGTTGACGCCACTTGCATGACCATTCTTCACGCTCCGTAATTTGAGAAATTTACTTCCAAATGACAATGCGTCTGGGTTATACACGCAGGAAAGATCGACGGAGGGGGAGGAGAAAGAGAAAAGCCCGCTAGCGAAGTAATTGGACGTTGAGCGAGCGTGCGTATGGGGCAGTCATTCTTTTTTTCACGAGGGTTTGTATTATTTTTATCTTTTTTTGTGGAGGTTTCACGCGAGTCTTTGAGACAGTCTCGGGTCTTCGTCAGGATCGTCGGATAGACACGCGCAGGATCATAAACACGTTTAAATTTTATGCGCCACTTTCCATTTCGCAGCCGAGACGTTTAAATGTTTAATCCGAAGCAATATATAACCCGTGAAATATCCGAAAACACGGAGACTCGATGAAGCGACGAGGTATAAAAAGAGCAAAAGTGAGGCAAAAAAGAAAAGAAATAAAAACAAGGAGGTCGTTAATTTGGTCGCTCCTGTCGCGAAAAGTATCCGGTTTGATCGTCGCGAGACACGACGCTTCATCGAATGAGATCCAGGGCCCGATGTCCCCCCTCCCAGTTGCGCGAGGGTTGTTTAGTTCGCGCGGAATAATGTCCGAAGCAAGAAGATTCTTAAGACTCTTCGACGTCAGAATCGCGGCTTCGATCGTACTTCCTCGTGAGTACAAGACGCCAAAGAGCGAGAGAAATAACAAATCCGAGAACCTAAGTCCTGGAGTGTATACCAACGTCGCGGCAGCGCAAATGCTGGTTCAGGTTGGTCTGGATTTTACGAGAGTCGTCCGTGGGGGAGGCCAGGAAGGGGGGGACGCTTCGTACACGGACGTGCCAACTCTCGAGCAAACGATTCGAAGATAAAGAGAAAAGAGAATCCGCGTAGGTGTCCGAGGGAGTCGCGAACTCCGTAGTCAACAGCCACAAAAGAGTCCTCTCGAGAGCGTTCCGCGATGAGAGTATCCTCTCGGAGAGTCCCAAGCAAACGGGACACATCTCTTCTGTTCGGTGTGTGCGCCACAGTCTCCGTGAAGTCGCCACGCTCTCTCTCTCTTTTTCTCTCTCGAGCGTAGGTATAATCATCGTATAGCGTGTGCCAGAGCATTAATTTATAATGGTCAGTGCCATTCCCAACTCTCCATCACGTTGGCTGCTCCCCGTTTAATCATTCCACCAGCTCGACCCATCACGTAATCCTCTTTTACAAAGATCCTCCCCAACCATCGGTTATTATCCTGTCTTCGTTTTTGCTAACGTTTTTTTTTTTTTCTTCTCCTTTTTAATAATCCGCTTCCTCCCGCACTAACCCTCGCGCTATATGCAATCGGTATATAAACCGTCCGTGCAAGGAGCAGAAGCAGCAGAAGCGGCGACTCGTCTCCGCATGAATACTCATCAGAAACAGCAGCTAACAACAGCGACGAGGAACAACCGCGAATGAGAGTACGGCGACGTATCCGCATCGGTAAGGTCTCCGCTCGCGCGCATTATGCATAATACTCATGGAATCCTTTGGGCTCGTTGGCTACGGGGGAGAGGCAACCGAGACAGCGGTACGGAGCTCGAACAAAAGGACTTGCAAACGCATAGTGACTCTGCCACACGTCTCACCTCGTGGTCTTCAATAGGCAAGAAGCGTCGGTTGGTTCGCAGAGAGCATCGGCGCTTCCTCGACATTTAGCCTATTAATTACGTACGCTAGACCGCTGTACGGATGAGATATTTCATACCGTTACAGCTCTCACATATACACATAGATCGTAGTGACAAGAACGACTTATCGAGCTCCGGTACTTCAAGAACAATTTCTTCTTCCGTCTTCTCCTTTGCGTTCACGAACGTTAACCGAATGACATAAAGGAGAAGAGAACGATCTAATATCTGGCCGGTGAATAAAAGAGGAGTATTCCCTGCCATCAATCACCGCCGGGGACGACGACAAAATTGAAGGTGTCTCGGAGCCGTCCTACGGGCGGTAACGCTTGACAGTAGTTGGGTTTATAGTATCGAAGGTATTTGTCCGAGGGAAGTACCAAAGCGGCGCGTTGAGCGCGTGAAAGGTTGTTCTGGCGGGGAAATAGTCAGGTCGTTGGCAAGCGATTTGTGCGGTCTTCGAGTAACTTTATGTAAGCCGTAAGGTCAATAGCGAAAGGACTCTCGGGATATATACGCTGCGAGGTTGGGTCAACGCACCGGACGGTGAGAGAAATGGGGAGAGAAGGAACGAGAGGAACACCTATAGCCTCTCGGTACTCTCGCGCGACCATCGATCGTCCACAAGTCCCCGCGCCACATCTTACGAAGAGATATATATACCGATGTCCAGTTAAATACTTAAGTCACATGGTAGAATGTCCGTTTTAGGGCGCGATTTTTCGTGATCTTTGGGTAATGACGGAGAGCGGAGACGAATTGAGAGGACTTCGTCGTCTACTCTTCTCCTCGCCTCTCCTGTAGCGTCGGTTTAAAGTTTCCTTGTCGCGATCGCTTAAGTCAACGGGTCTCGGTCGCGAGGACTTCTAACCGCGAAATTACGCGTGGCTGTTGGGGTATCGTTGGGACGAGAGCCGGTGAATGTCTTCTCGTCGAGTTCGAAAAGAGGAGAGGCCAACAGCGGCAGCAGCGGTAACGCGGGTTCTGAACGGAGTATAACCCGTGCGCTCGCGAACAGCAAGGAGCAGGCGGTGCAGAAGGCAACGAGCAGCAGCAGCAACCAAGGCAAGAGGGATCTCGCGACTCTCGCGATGGTAGAGTAAGAGAATCTGCCCGGAGCCTTCTCCGTCTCTCGCTCCTCGGAACCCCTCTCTCAGCTTACCAAACCGGACTTTCGTACTCCAACAAACCTGTGCAAGGATGATTGCATTCCGGACATGCGGAGATGCAAAGGTTTTATGAAACCCCCGGCACAACGTCGACCGGGGGAGATGAAAAGAGGACGAGAACGCGAGAACGAGCGATGGAAACGGAGACGGAGAAAGAGATATTTCTGTGCAGGCGAAAGAGAGATGAGATTTCCAGTCAACACTGACGAAAGAAAAAAAAAAAAAAATACTATTTAAAAAAAAAACGTAACCAACTCCAGTTTTTGCATTCGCAACCGATTACCAATAAATCTTATTGGATATTAGCAGTCTAACCGAGTATACACACGCCGTATATTCGATAAAGTTTAATATCAGCAGAAAAGCAATCGAATCGTTGCTTATATATATATACAAACATTATATTATGTACGAGAAAAAGGAAGAAGGGGTCAAATGACACACGGATGATTTATGAAAATCATAAATAATATGTTGCAGTGTTGACGGCTTATTAGTCATTTTCACTGAAACCATTAAACATATTTTCGCGTTACGTAATTGTAGGAGGGGAAACAAAAAAAAAGGTCGTTTACGAAAGTGATGCATTGCGAATGAGAAAATAATATATCGTTATTCACCGCGGCGCGGCAAGGCGTGTCTCTTTTCTCTCTCGTCGTCTCACCGGCGTTTGTAATACCGCGTGAGCGCAAGGAGATCTCTCGGTATCTTCGCGGTATAACGTCGAGAGAGTGTATATAACGCGAGGAGATCTCTCCCCGTAGCTCTGCGCGCTCGCGCGATGTGTATTACTTTCCATTTAGTAACGCTCGTTGATGATATTTAGATTACGGCTGGGCACGCGCCGCGCGTCAACGGTACCAACGAGCTTTACCGCACCGCACAACGCGCGGTGCTCCATTCGCGAGAGAGCATTGCGGAGTGAATGCTCACTGAATCTCTTTCTCCATTCCCTATCCACGGGTCCAACGTCAGACATTTATTTTATCCGCACTACGGTTTTATTGTCTGTTTGAGACGCGCATATAAAAGCCGACCGTGAAGCAGCAAGAGGGGATTCCCCGCTTCCTGGCCATTCGCGCGATGAACTTTCAACCATATCATTTCGAATAGAGAAAGTTTTATGTATTCACTTGTTCGCTAATGGACTATAAGGCGGCGTAACGGCAATCGTGGATTGAGATACATTAATATGAAGCGTACCGCTAATGCTGGTAGCGCACTATTCATTCGCTCTCGGTGATTCGTTTAATTGAATCATCCTATCAATCAAACGCAGTCTCGACGCTTAAATGCCTCGGAGTATAACTTTAACTGTTGTATCTCCCGCGATCAAAATATCAGCTACCTTATTTCTGTGTAGGATAAGCCTTAGAAAATACTGAACAATATCTCAATGATGACTTTTCTCTAAATTTCAATTTTTTCCCCACTAACATTCACACTTATAGTGTCAATACGAGTGATTTATTAATGAAGTTCCTAACTAATCGTGAAATCATGTGAAAAAAAAAAAAGATTACGCGTCATTTTTTTCGCCCTGACGAATAAAAAAAAAATCCTTGACCATTTCCTGAATTTCTTGACCATTTTATTTATTCTCTCATTCGTCCCTACTTTCCGAGTGTTCCCTGATCAGTGGTCACCGTGGTGATTCTTCTCCGCGAGTCTAACTTGAACGGATCTTTTTCTACAGGAGCGTAAAAAGATATCGGATGGAATATATACGGGTCGTTAGTGAAATAGATGAAAAAAGAATTCTATTAAAACCGGCTCCGGCATCATTGTACACGGGGGAATAACGTGAATCACGTCGAGTCCGGACAACGGCGCAGGCACCACAGAGGAGTTCTATCTTTCTCTTCTCTCCTCTCCTCTCTCCCATCCCCATTTCGAGACACCTCATCTCGTCTGTGGGCATAAGAAAATGGTAAATGGCGGAGGCACGTGTAAAGGGGGTGAAGCGTACGCGGTCTCGCGCGTACGGATAGGGCCCGAAAGTGGGCATGGGAAAAGGAGGTATCGGTGAGTTAAGGCTAAGACTGGATTCCGCGGGGCGAGGCTGCCTCGTTGGCGGGTGGGAGTGTACAAGGTCTTCGATACCTCGTAAATTACCGCTCCGCTGCTGCCCGACGCCCTCACCATGCGCCTGCTGCCTTCTGGCCTCCCTTCTTGCTTCTCCTTGCGTCTCTCATCGTTTGCCTCTCCTTTTCGCCTCTTCTTCCTTCCTTCCCAGCCAAGCCATAGCCATCCCAGCGCCGGGAGAGACGACTCTCCGAGTCTTTCTCTCGCTTACTCGCGCATCTTCTACTCATCCGACACACAGCGCCAGGTCCGGCAAGCAGGCAACCAAGCGAGCAACGCGTTTCGCCGTGGATATACTAAGCCCCGGTGCCTCTCGCTGCTATGTTTTCGTCCTCCGTGAAAGAGACTGGCGAACAGCATCGCGAACAGCCCCGGTGATGAGTTAAGTCTTCATCCGGACTGCTCAGACTACCCCACGCCCTTTTCCCCTTCATCATTCTTCGAGTCATCCTTTCCGCGTTACACTCCGTCTCGCTCGTTCGACTATACGAGGCCTCATTCTCCCAAAGAAATATATATATATATATATATATGTCTATATATATATAACAAGCAGGGGAAAGAGAAGCAACGGTGCAGCGCACTTTCGTGAACGCCATCTCAACGAGCCTTCAACGCCAACATGAGAAAACCCACCAACTGAGCAAATTCTCTCGGGAGTTTGGAAATTTCAACGTGCATACATGTACACTTGCCAGAGTCTCCATCGCCAAAGAGCTTATAAACCCCAGAGTCTAAGGAGCACCCCTTCCCCCTCGCGGTGTATTGAAATACATTTATCCACTGGGAAATTAGAAGGCTCCAAGGCGCAGAGAGCGAGAGAGGGAATAGCATCCGCGCGCCATCGACGCCGCGCGCGACCGGTGAGAGGATGAAGAGGGAACCCGAAGGTATATAAAAGCGAACGAGTCCAAGTGCACACAGGAAAGGCCCCGGCGATAGGGACGAGACGATGTAAAGCGGCGAAGCGAGGGAGAAAGACGAGACGAGTTTCCTTCTGCTTTGCCCTCACAATCCTTGAAATCGAACGACCTCTAAAACCACTTTTCTGAACTCGAATGCTACGGGGGAAGACACGAGTGAGATCGACCGGAGGCTATAGCTACGAGGGGTGTGGGGTGTCTCCTTCCACTTCCCTCGATTATCGTTGACTCCGAACCGACAGAATATACCGACGACCCGCTTATCCAAATTGTATTAAATATCGTTATTTATACGTTCTCTGTCGTATACCATGCAGATAAAAACTACCCGAGCGTTATATTGTGATACAAAAAACCCGTTGAAATAACACTACTGGCATACTAATGAAACGAATATTGGTGGATACACGAGAAGCAAAGAATTTCGAATCTTCGATGCTTAAGGAATCGATGGGAATTCGTGATATCGCACAATTTCTTTTGATTTTTTTACTTTTTTTTTTTTTTTTTTTTAACTACGAATAAAGTAGTGCTAAGAAAATAACAGGTGTCCTGCGCGCGGTTTCGTTGCGTTCTGTATCTACTGGAGACACCATATGTGTTTCTTTTCTATCGGGGAAGTTGGGGCAAAATGGGCCGCACGGCTCCAGTTTCGGGAGAACGAACGCCTAAAATTCATGAAATTTTCAAAAAAATCGATTTCCACGTTTCATTATAGTTTTTTATGCTACAGATCACTGCTTACCTAAATGAAGATCGCGGAATGACGTTTCATAAATTAAACTGTAATTCGATAATTGTCTTTGGAAAAAGACTTCCATTATCTTCAATACCGGGAGATTCATATTTTCTGAGAAGAATAGTTTACGTATCGCTTATAGGCAGAAACGTTATTTTAAACTCAAACTTTTTGTTTTTTTAAAGCACTCGAATGACGTTCGATTTTGATCAATTTTTTATTTTTTCTACTTGTTACGCTAAGACAAATTTATTTTTTGGTCCAAAAATAGTGGAAAAGTGGTTTTTGTATTGAAAAAACTCCCGGAATTTCTAAAGCGGTCCATTTTGCCCCACCTTATCCATTGTCCGCAGTTAATCGATTGTGTCTGGCAATAGAAGCAAAAAAACAGAACAAAAAAGCAACGCGAAGAAAGACACAGGTTGCTGACCGCATAAAAGAGTATGGCGCGCCTTGAATTTCCGAAAGCGACATATTATACCGCGATCACTACAATGTTTCGTGTCGAGGAACGTCAATGACTATAAACCAAGAGGGGGGTTACACGGAGCGGCTCTCTCACGGAACACTCAACGGTTGACGTTACTTTTAAAAATACGCTCTACCGATCCGTGGAAACCTTGCGGTATTTGTGTGAATATATAGTCTACGAAAAAATTCGACGCTCGTTTTTTTATTTTTTTTTGTTGTTCGTTCCGAACGCCTATTGAGGGGGAGAGAGGTTTAAAGTTCGATGGTACACGAGACGTGTAATGAAGCATTTGTAGGCGGCGGCGGAATGTCTGTTGGAACGATGGCCGATCGGGCCAAAAGCCGCCACCGTATCGCCGTCAGTCTACCGTCGGCAATTTTCGTCGATGCATCTATACCGCATACTGTGTTACCACCACCGGCAAAAAACGAGGTAGGTATGTATAACGAGCGGTGCCTCGTACGGCCACCCCACCTATTGTTGTGCCTAATTTACCGTTAAACTGTTTACATCTCATTAATCCGCGAAGCGAGCTAACGTACGGATAGAGATTGCGAAGCGGGGTATGTATTATATACATATATTTATTACACACATATATAAGAGCCTCGAGAGCTCGATCAGCGCGGCATGCTCATCGATGCACGTCACTCATCGTGACATGCCTCCGAGAGCGCCTGGGCCTCTGCCGTCAGTTCGATTTTCGATTGGTCGTCTACTGTCTGTAAGAACGACGCAAGGCAAATGCAGCAGCGGCGTCGGCGGCAGCCAACCCACAATCTGCAAAATCTCACCATGTGTCCTCAAGAGACTACGCTATCATGAATATTCTTTGTTTCACATGTAGGTATTATTACGTTTATTCGTTTTTCGTTTCCGAAAAATTTGATATAGTAAAAGCCAACTAAGAAAGGAGTGAAATATAATAATAATAATAATAATAATAATAATACATTTTCGTAAAATTATTATTAAATATTTTTTAACAAATAACGATTTATCAAAAGATGAATAACAAAAAAATTTCCAAAAACATAAAATGTATTATTATGTTTCACTCATTTTTCAATGGCGGATTTTTTATTTTTGTAAAATGATCAAATTTTCATGTTTTTTTTTTCTTTTAGCTCCGTTCCGTTTGGCCCCCATAATCGATGTTTTACTGTATAAAAAAAATTCCAAGTTGAAATTTCTTCGTGTGAAAAATAGATTCGAATCGATGCGGTTATTTTACAACGTACATTGATAACAAACATTGTTACAACGAGTTGTGAAGATAGCGTTGTCGAATTGCAGTTTGCAACGCGAGCAGATGGAGGCTGTCATCGTTCCAAGTTGCCTTAAAAGCCTCCCGTCTGCACCTGGTTCATCCTGTACAGGATAAGGGCTTTCCTTCCTTATAACATACCTCCCATTTCACTTCCTTTCCCATCGCGTTTCATCGATATCGGCAGCCAATCGGAGAAAACATCTCCGATAGAGAGGGAGGAAGAGAGGCGAACAAGTAAGATTTTTATCAACGGAAACTTCTCTACTCTTTTCGCGCGCGCGCCCCGAGTTGACACAAGTTTTTCCCTCGACTCCCGGAGCCCAGCAACAGGTTCGCCAACGGGTTATCGCTGTATAAAGCGACTTCGATTCCTCGGAGGTATCGTACGATTATTCCTTGCGCGAACCACGCGCAGTCTTTGCCGGCGTGGATGTGATAAAAAAAAATGCATTCGATCTCTCCCGGCAGATCATTTGCAGAAACGACGTGTATGGTGTGTGTTACCGGTACAAGTTGCGTTGCTTTATCAGGATATGGGGAGAGACAAAAGAAAAAAAGAGGCGAGTTGGAGTAAACACGGTTTATTACTTCGTCGCCTTGACGATAATTTATGGAAGTCTTAAAGTCTACAACTCGATGAAACCCGGTCGGAGTAATGCGCGCCGTTCGAGCGGTAAAATTCACGCGAAACCCGAGAGACATTTATTTAAAGTTGTCAATAACGACGAGGTATATCGTTTGGTTTATTTCGCTGTCGAAGGTCCACACGATGCATACGAATAGTTTGCGTAAGTTGAAGAAAGATCGTTCCGGAGACACCGAGAAGAGATGCTATGCATGTATTACTGCTGTGAGTATATATATACGCTCTCCGTGTCCGGTACTCGCCACATTTTGTCGACGAGAGGGCAATCAAATGCCATTGTTTATACAGCGCTTTTGTAGCGCGCGGCGGTCCGATGGCGGATATCCGCGCGCGGACGACGAAGCTCACGATCCCCGAAGAGCCTCGGATCTCGGAGATCGGAATGCGCGGTGAGAAAATCAAACGTGGGACCTTACGATGCCGGAGCATCCTGTCCTGTGCGCGGTTTACTTGGTACTCTACGCGGTAGGTACACTCTTCTGAGTCTCCAAAGACGTGAAAAAAAAAAGTAGTCCATCGATGACCGTGTGGCCGATACGAAAATTACCAAAGTAAATTTCATTGGCTACACGACTCTTAGGGGTGAAAAAAATAGTGACTACATCGACGTGCACTCACGAAAATTGTATAGGAAAACATCTTCGGTCTTTTAGCTTTTAGGATCGGAATCGGGATTTTATTATAATTTATAGTCGCGTAATCAGAGCCCAAGAGAGACTCTGATTATTCCAAGTCCCTCGTGAAGGGCTGATACGCTGTTCGACGAGACTCTGCATTTTTTAACTTAATTTCTAGAAGATCGACAACGTTTCTTAAGAAAAATTCGTATTCAGAAGCCACGCAGAAGGCACAGAAAATAAAATCTTTCTCGGTCTTGCGGCCTGAGAAAAATTCCTTTCAAGACAAACATAAAATTGCGTACGAATGCCGAGTTTCAGTTTCATCAAAGATCGTTGCTCTCGTCGTTCAAGTGATTGCATTGCAAAGTAAATTGAGAAGCCGCGTCGCTCTCGTCGACGGAAAATTCGCTTAAAAAGATTTGCCTCGATGGTGCCCCCGGTGGAGAGCAGATCATAAATGAAGTTCATTGGATCCGAACAGAACAATACCCGACCGGCCGGAATGAAACGTTGAAAACGTTCGTACGAAACGATGGAACGATGTTCAGCTCCGATTGCTCGATTATACAATAGCCTACGTGCGCTTATCGGTGCAGTCGAGATGGGAGACCAGGCTTCGCCTCTTCAGAACGCGTAGAAATAGAATCCAACAATTATTGATCCCGCATATTAATTGTCTTCAATGATTGTATCCATTTTTGTTTGTTCGTATCGTTTTCTCCTACCCTTCCGAGAATTCGCGATCCCACGTGTTTAGCTAATTGGTTCATTATTGAAATACTATCATCCAGAAGCTATTGTAGGTCTCCTTCTTAAATGGTAGCTATGCATATCCCCCATTATCCAACTCCCCGTTTTGAAACTTAGCGCATCAAATTTACTCGCTTGTTCCAGAGCAGTTGCCGGTAAACCGGCAGCGTATCATCGGGTTTCCGCGGTGCCACATCTATGTATACATGTATATTTGTAGGTATACGTATAGCAATGGAAACAGAGTTTGAAACTCCGAGATATCTTGCCTATCTGCATTCAGATAGATCCCTCTAACGCCCGTTATCCCCGTATTCCGATTTCACCGAACAGTTCTCGCTTCCACCTCGCGTACCACCGACCGTTGTGATTGATTTTCTCATTTGAGATACGGTATTATTGCCATACATCATCGATAATCAATAGTGGCAAACCTGAGAACTGCGACTATCCACTTATATTCTCTCGGAAGACAGAGACGGGGCAGATATTCGTGAATGGAAGGGACGAAGGAGGAAAGGCGAGAGGAAAAGGTTGAGCGTCGACTGCGCGCATTCATCTGATCATTGCTCATCATTAGTCTCCGTCGGGGTAGAGAGTGTAGGATTGCCGAGGCGTTAAAGCGACGTCCGTGGCGCCCGAGTCATCATGATTCAAGCGGCCGCGGCCAATGATGAAAGATCGATTGTTACTGTGGCCAGTACGATCGAAAATCTGAATCTCAAAAATTAGTCAGGTCATCGGGTATTCGATATATCAACGTTTACCTCCGAGATAAACATGAAAAAAAAAAAAAGTCGAAAAAAAACCGATGTTCTTGAAGGCCTCGATGACGAATACAGTTTTAACGAAATTTATCTTCGTGGAGAATTCTTCAGCGTCGAGCAAGTGTCCGCTAAATAGTCGAGGAGTTGGAGGAATAGGCGTGTGAAAAAAAAAGAAGAAAACAAAAATTAGCTTTTCGAACGAGTGATTTGATCGGCGACTGGTTTAGAGACCGGGCTGAGCTCGTGACTGTGTCGTGGCTTGTTGGAAGCGTTGATCCGATCCAAGCCGCGCATCTTTCCTTCGTCTCTCGTTCGCGAGAGAGTTCTCTCTCTCGCTATTCTCGATGTCAGGTTGTGTTGCCACGTTGCTTTCGGAATCGGAGAGAAAAAGATGGACAGAGTTCTTCGGGAAGGAGGAGGGAAGAGGAGGGCGCGAAGCAGCAAAGTACAAATAAAATATGACACGATGTCCTTTATACTTATACGGCTAACACACGCCCAAGTGTCAGTCATCTGGGTAACGAAGCAGCTGCGGCTACGGAGATATAACCCAACGGCAGTTGGACCTTCCCCTTTTAAAAAGCTACCTTCGCTGCTCAACCTTGTATCATGCGATTTTGCCTTCTTCGGTGCGGGCGCGACTTGAGGTCCTCTTCACGACAAGACACTCTCCTCTCTCTCCAACTTCGACCGAAAACGAAGAGTGACTGCTTCACGCATTTTTACCGCCAGACACGAACTTCAATATTTTTTTAATTCTTTTTTAATTTCTTTAATATACGAAGACGCGGCTGGACACTTATTTTTTTTCAAGACCTACGAGTCTTCGGTATCCCCTATTTTTTAATATTCGAATACTCCACCTAAGACTTGTCTTTTTCTACGGACCTTACGAGTCCAACAAACGAAACGAAGTGGAACACATTCGCTGTTCCAAATGTTCGCTTTTCGCGACTTAATTTTACTAACTCATTTCACGCTCGGCTTATCGGGCGGTGGCTTCATTCTACCCACGGAGCACGTATCCGTGGGTGAATTATAAGGTAATGGAGGTATTATGGACGAACTGTTCCTAACTTTAATTTGAGCTGAGGTCGCGCGTTCTCTCTCGCTGAAACTTCGCAAGACCAAACGTGCCGGTTATAAATCAGTTAGCGAAGCGCGGGCGGAGAGCTACCCCCGGTGTCTAAAACTTACCGGGGATACTGGAACGAAAGTGATTTGATGCCAAGTTATCTGTGTATACGTTGCAGTAGGTCGAGAAGGCTTTTCGTAACATACCTATGAGAATTGCATGCATCAATGTTCAGCGTCGTTATAATTAAATTGATCAAATATTCATGGATGAGGGTGTAACGTCGAATATATTCGCGTGAAGGTGGGTTATATAATAGAAGGTAGTAGAGCTTTGAGATTGGCCTACATATTTTACGCTGCACATACTCGGGGGGCTTTCTATATTGCGTGCAATCCGATTTTACCCATTTTCCATTTTCTCCAACCGTTTGGCCTCCCGCTCACTAGCTATTTCTCTGTAAGCTAGGAAACTTCATTGATTCTCCTCTTGACTAAGCCGCTTTAGAGTTTCCAATATCCTGGTAGAACTTTTATCCTATTTTTCTTTTTTTTTTTTTCGACGTCCTCCTCAACCTCTACTTGTTCGGTACAGCCGAAGGAGAGGCCAACTGAGCCCAAGATAGTTGCTCTAATACGGTATCCAATGGATTCTGCATGTATCTTACGATATTCTTCCGGAAAGAAGGTTACTGAAAAGCAATTCTGGATAGAAAGAGTTTGCCGAAGCGAGAGGTAGGAGGCAAGAGTCGAAGTGCAGCACAAGAGGAAGGGAAACGAGCGTACGGCGCTCGAGGGCTCGCGAAGAGGTAGGTACCTCGTTGCAGGCAGATGCATTCGGAGTAAAAGGGTTTGGCCCACGTGAACGAGAAGAGACGCGAAGAGACTTTGAGAGAGCGCGAGATATCGCGGAGGCAGGAGGTTGAAGGCAGGAGGGGTTGTGGAAAAAATAAAAGAAAAAAAAAGGCAGAAACGAAGGAAAGAGCAAAGCGAGAGAGTGGCTTGGGGGTTGCGGGGCACGACGCAGGCCAAGGAAAGAGAAGAAGAAGAAGGAAGGAAGGATGAGAGAATGAGGAGTAGGAGGAAGCAAGCGTCGGCTGGACCACGATTAGCATTCTCCCATGAAGGAATGTGCTGGCCGTGTCACGTCAGCCGGTGATCGGTGTGAAGCCGCCTCGATCTCCTCTTACCTCCAACCAACCCTGACTACCTCCCATCTCTCTTTCGTTCCTTTCGTTTAGTTTCTCACTTTCTCGAATGGTGTACTTGTGCCGTCGTACGATCCCTCTCAGTCGGGGCTCGAACTGCAGGCACGAGGATCAGCAAAAGCAACAGCAGCAGCAGCCAGGCAGCACCAAGCACCGTGCACGTACGCGCAGCAGCGTGTCTTCAGCTTTGACCGTACCTCGTTGCCTTCTGCCTCTTTCTGCTCTTCCCTCTAACCGATCTCGGGACTCTTCTCGCTCCTTAGCATCACTTATCTTCCATGTCGCCGTCAGCGCCTCGACGTTCTCCTCACGAAATTAGAGCTGAACAAATTAGATCCACCAATACGTGTACGCCGTTTTCTTTTTCTTCTTTTCTTCTTCTTGGCTTTTTCGTTTTTTTTTTTCTTTTTTTTTTTTTATCGAGATACCGTCCTCGTCAATCCGAACTGCCGGTAGGTCCCATTTATTTTATCGGAAACGTATTGACAGATGTTCTCATCTCTCGCCCACCTCGATGTATAAATGATCCAATTTTAATTCTTTCCCATCCCTTCTGGTCTACCGAATCCTATGTAAGGGGAGGTGTGGCAAAATGGGACAACGGGGCAAAATGGAACAGTCGCGCAACTCAAAATTTGGAGAAGAATACACCACCGCTAATATTCATGAAATTTTAAAACAGATTTTCAAGTTTCATGACCATTATTTATGCTGCAGATGTCTCCCTATCTAACAAAGATAAAGATCGACTTTTAAGAAAATTCTACGGAACATTCATTGTTCGGGGGCTAATGGACTGTAATTAGATAGTTGTCCTTTAAAAAAGTCTTCAATTATTTTTATTATCGGGAAATTTATATTTTCTGACGTGAAGTAAATAGGTAGTAAATTATTGAAAATTCTTAATTTTTAGTTAATGCAATTTAGTCAGTCCATTATGCCCCATTTTTTTTGTCGTCTTAACACTCTAAGGGCAAATCTATTTTTTGGTTAAAAAAATAGTGGGAAAGTATTGCGTATATCGACAAAACTTTCCGGTTTGCCAATGAGTCCCATTTTGCCCCATCGTCCTTTACTATTTTTATCCTCGACAGAAAAAAAGAACAAAAAAATGTCTCTAACAATATTTGAAGTCGCGTTGGGAGCATTACGGGGACCTCGACTTTGACACGTGAAATTTCGTGGTTTTTATTCGTGGAATGGAAACTACACGAACTCTATCCGATGTCACAGCGTATGATTGGTTTATCCTTTCATCCGGTTGTACACTGTACGACGTGCCACTCTTGATTAGCAAGGATTTCTTTCATTTTTTTTCATCCTCATCCTCGCGGCATAAATACATATACGGAATAAATACTCCGGTATAGTGAATACCCACATATGGAATGCGGTAAAGATGAGATTGTAAAAAATGTAAATGGAAAAGTGTACACTTTAATGCCCAATGAGAAAGCCGTCAGTCATGGCCCGGCTTACCGGGGGAATTATACACGAACTGGCTGACATATCTCGGCGCCGTTCAACTTCTCCAACGGTGACAAATTCATAATATATCCTCCGAGTGACTCCACCGAGAGATATCGAAGCCTATCTGCAAGTGTCGACGTAACGAAATAAATGTAACGATTCTTTCGTGTCTCGTCGACACTGTGGAGCTTCGATAATTGATCGCCATTGAGATTCGCCCGGTTGCAAGGTGCATCAGGTGCAACTGAAGAGAGACCGGTGTAAAAAAAAAAAAAACAAATTTCACCGGTTCGCGGGACCGGTTTACCATTTTTTAATTTTTTTTTTTCCAAGAAAATACAACGAAATAAGAACAATTGGGATTTGGTAACAATCGCGACCGCATGCGAGTTGCCGAAGAAACGACGAGAGTTCACCGCGCGGAAAGTTATAATCCTGGTTGGATCAGGCCACGGATTTCCAAAGTCCGTTTGTCTTAAATTGCTTCGAAAGCTCTACGGTCTTTTAAGACTCCTGTAGTTGAATTTTCCTCAAACTGCTGGAATAAAGGGGACGAAAAGAGGGCCCCAGAGTGGTACGAGTGAAACGAGCACAAGGGCCCGAGTCAGTGTCGATAAAAGGCAAGAGATGTGCTCCACGGGGGTAAGAGAAGAAAATAAGTCTCGAGACTCGGCCGTGTGGGCGCGTTTTAAAGGGGTTCAAGGCTTGAGAGATTTGGCTCGCGCGTATGTCGAAGTTCAGGGTCCTTCGACGGTCGCTCTTTCGCCGCGCCTCTCTCCCAAGCGCGAGAGGCCTCCTTCTATACTTGGTCTCTCGGAATCGGCGTCGGCGGGTGCTGCTCAACTTGAGAAGCGAGCCCATGCACGAAGATTCACGCCGGATAAGGATACCAACTGTCTAATTAAACGGGCAAATAAATGCCCCATCCGCGGGTGTCTGCGGCACCGCTATACAACAGCACCACCAACAGCAGCAGCAGAAAGTAGCAAATCCCGCGCGGGGATCCTTATTGGCCCCCATGGAACTTGCCGATTTTATCAGCTACGCCCAAGAGTTGCCCCTGAAATACTTCATGAAAAAAACCGTTTCGCCCGCGAGAGAGAGAAGAATGACTTAACACGTTTGATCGCCAAGGTAGATTCGCCTTTTGAAATTCGCGTGGAAACCTTTCCTTCGCCTTCCTCAAGAGACGCGCGTCTTCCCCGCTTCCTCTCCCGTCCCTGGAGGACTCTCTTCAACTTGTGCGTGATTATATTTCGCACCGACTTAACTTCGCACCGGGAAGCGCGTGTGTGCGGCTCTCTTCTCGGACCGCGTATCCAAACAAACTTCCTAATTGATCGTTAAAGCAACTTTGAAAAATGTTCTTGTATACGAGGAGACACGCGAAGAATCAACGCGAAGATACAACGACGATGAGAGAAATAACAGTCTCTCTACTCCTGGCTTTGGTTGAAATGAACATGGGAAAAATTCGCGGTAAAGCCCACGAGAGTTGGAGGAAACGAAGAAGTGTTTCCTTTTTTTTCTCTTATGAATCCTTACCGCCTGGGGAATTTATAAGAGATGCTGGTCGAACGGTACGGTTCACGCCATTGTTTCCACGCGAAGAAACATTCGGTACGCCGTTGAGTACGTAGAGGCACCCGGGGTAAGACGCGACGGAGATGCAACGGAGAAATGCATGCGAAAACACAAGCGGGAGAACCCTATCTACGGGGCTCAGTCGCGAATGTATGCAATAAGTTGAACATCTTAGCGGATACATAACAATCTATTGGCCGACAAGAAGCAGTGAGCATTTCACGGTGTAACATGCACCATGGAAGGCTATTGCGATATTTATGGGAGACATTGAGCTCGAAGATGCTTACCGCACCGCGCTCTCGCGCGCGCGCCCAGCGATTCACCGGTGCACCACAGTGCATCTGCATCCGTAGGCTCTCTTGCGCGCGCGACAGGGTATCAGCCAATTGATTTGAAAGTTATCGAGTCTCGATACTCGTCCGCGAAAGCCTTTCCGGGGGATCCGCGACGTTACCTTCTGTTGCCCTTATGCGAATGTAATACCGACCAATGCCGACAATTGCAGCCAAACATTCGAGAGAGTCGAGTGTTTCATGAGCGTTAGAAACTAAAGATCGATGGAGAATATCTATTGTCGTTGGTACTGGAAAGTCTGCTGCGACACCATCCAAAGAGATGCGTTAACCGATTCGGTGGAGTGTCAAGGTCCCGAAGAAACATCGAAGCTTGTATTGCACGAGCGATTGATTTGCTGTGGTTAAACGAGGAAACGATAGGGGAAAGTGAGCAAAAATCGGCTAAACTAACCTAAGAAAAATCTTCATTATTTTCATTGTAAAGTGAAGATTCCATAAGAAATTTTGAATCGGAATGATCTTTCGGATGTTGACTAGCAAGTACTAGCGTTTGACTCTATAAAATTATTGGCAATTCATTATTATTAAGAAATGAAAAAAAAAAAGACCGGACACTCTCCCCTAGTTTCGCGGATACAGACAAAGGGAACAAGAAGGCAATATTAACTGCTCGAAGAAATACACACAAAGCCTGTATTGTATGCCTTGTAAGGGCGTCAATGACCGGGAAGGCAAAGTTAATGAAAAAAGAATTAAGCGTTTGGGAAAACATTGTAGCAGACGAAAACCCTGAGACGAACGGAAGCGAGCCAAAGTTGATAATGAGATCGCTCGGGGTACGGAACCACGGACCGTTAATGAGGCACTAAACTTTTTTAATAAGAGCCTTCGAAGCTCTTACACCTTCTTGAAACGACGAACCGGTGTGATAACACCCGGTGCAATTACTTTTTCTCGTCTGTAATCAATGGACATGGTAACCTATAGCAACGCTATATATGCCCATAACTGTTGTACACTTTGCGGAACACCTTTCGTCGAGTAATAATTTTTATTATATTTGTTATGATTTTTATTGGCCAAAGGTTTATTGGTGAAGCGAAGACGGAGGACGATGGACATTTTTTGAAGTTTCGTTTGTTCATAGGCAATGGGATTGGTGAAGAAAGTACGTGGGTTGTTCTCAACCATCCAAAGTCCTGTACCAACGAAACACAGAGCATTTCCTGCGGCGGGATCCTGTTCGGAATACTATACTACCGGCTTCCCCTAACACGTACCCCATACCCCTTTCTCTCCTTTCGGTCCCTTACTCTCCCCTCTCGAGAGCGAAGCATTTGGATTCGGGACACGTTCCGCTTTCAATTCGTCTTATACAACTGTCGGTATAGTCTGTCAGTCCGGGGTTCTTCCCGTGTCAGCTACAGCCAGTTAATTTCCACTCGTCTCTTATGAATGACCCCCTCGTCTGTCTGTCGCGGTAAATTTGTTGGATTTTTTTCGTTTCGTTTCTTCGTAAAATTGCCACCCACGATGTTCACGCGCTTTTTTGTTTGATTTATCGAGATTGTTAAAAAAATTATCATTTTACAAAAATACAAAACTTTCGTCTTTCAAAAGAGTAATAATTAAATTGTATCAACAAATGCGAGTGAAATTACATCCAACTATCCGTATATTATAGTTGAAAGATGTATTCTTATTAATTATTTTTATTTCCAATTTATTTTAATGATTTATTATAATAAACAATATAAATATTATTATTATTAATAATTATTTGACATTTAACTCTTTTTTTACGCAATTTTTTTTATCACACTCGTTTTTCAATCGGGAATTTCGCAATTTTTCTTTTTTTATCTAAAAAAAAATAGAACGCAAAATTCTAATAGATAACAAGAAAAAAAAATTAATAAAAAATTATTGTAATTTAATATCTGTGACTCTAATCGATGTAGAGATTTCGTGTTAATAAATAATCAATAGCGACACGCAACTTGATAGGAATTTCTTTGGGTCATTATCGCTCGATAGTATTTACCGCAACACAGTTATTATCATTGCCAATAGAATATTATTGGTTCATGCAATTATCGAGGGTTGCAAGATAGGAAGAGGCATATCGAAGAAATGTTAGCCAGCGGGACTGGCCTCACCGGTGAGTTCATAAACTTGTCAATATTACACGCTCGGCAAGGCTCGACCAATGGTTATAGCCGGCGTACGAATGAGCCGCGACGGTTTGTAAGCGCGAGAAGGCTTTGACATATGCAAATTGAACTTATATCTTACAACGATACGGGGAGGGGAGGCCTTATCAAATAAACATTCTTGGGGTTCGTTGGCTGAGCGCGTTGAGCGTGTTGTCATGAACGATCGAGCATGTGGATCGTGCAAATGCCGATGGACTTCCCAGCCGCTGGTTAGTACCGTTGCGTGCCAGGATGCGTCCTTTTTTCTCCCGCTCCTTTACGAAGCAGTAGTGAATTGCGCGTAGGCAAAGTAGCCGGTTCTTCTGTCAGCCAGCGGGCTAACAGGCGCTTTCCCCTCCTTTTTATGTATTTTTTTTATTTTATTTTTTTAACTTCCCTTCCTATACCCGTGTTAACTTCTTCGATATGTTCCATGCTGTAGAGTCTATCTTTCGTACATCAACGTTTATTTGCATTCGCGTTAATCATCCTGGGCGTCCTCCACGACCCGTTTTTTTTTTATTTCCCATTTTTTTTTTTTTTTTTTTTTTTTTCCGACCGCTCTATGTAATAACTGTAGACGATGTTCTGTATCTCGTATATATTATATATGCTTATATATCTCTTTTAATAGTCAAACGATTGATTAACGAGAGGTCAAAGAGATTGACCGTGGCGGCCGCTTCTCCTGTCGAAATTTTTATACATAAATATATGCGGAAACGAAGCGGAATATCGAATTAATGCGACATAAAAATTACTTCTGATCGTCGCCCGAATGGGTTACAGCTTTGATGTAGATAATACCCGTTTCTCGGTGAGCCAAGACAACCAAGTGGGCGACTCTATCGCGTTGGACTGACAAAATCTTGTAACCCGTCGAAGACCGGATCTTGATGTATCGTCGCGTTCGTCGATACGGGTTTATCTCATAATGCGAACAAGATTTAGCATGAAAGTTGAGTCATTTTGGGTATAATCAACGGCTATTATACCCCCGTCGAACAATCGGACTCATCGTCTTATCTTTGATTTTATCGGACGAATATAAATAAAAATGGAAATTCGGGGAAACTAAATGTATATATTTACGGGATTCTCCGGATGATGGCGGATAATAAATGCGAGAATTGGAATTGAAATTGTTAGCCGGGAGAAAACTGACGCTGATGCGATCATCCCGACGAAAGCGAATTTCGAACGACGAACTCATGGTATCTCCCTATATACATAATATAAAAGTTCCCTTCTACCGCGGCGTTTCACCACTGGTGAATTCGTAGTTTGCGGCGTAACGGTCAGCAATTCCATCTCGTAAAAATGAGACCGTATAATTTTAAAGAGTTGGCCCGAGCCTCGAACGAATGAACGCGCGCGCGGGACGGCAGCCACGAATCAGCGCGTCGGCGGCTGTGGGAGAGAAGCACGACATCTGAGATTTTTTCTCTCGAAGTTCGAGTCGCCATTGACTTGATATAGTTATAGCGAAAACTTCCATACCGAAGATTCGAAAATTGGAGAACCCAGCGTTGGATTACCTTCGCAAATCTTGACTATTCTCGTTTGAACCTCGAATTACCCTCGAAAAATCAGATCTTACTATTTTTGAAGACGAGAAAAAAAAAACACGAGACTGGCAACTACCGTTTTCAAAATATACCCGTTTGTTTAGATCATTTTAGGCAGTTATTTCGATATTTGGAAAAGTCGGAATAGAAACAAAGTTTTTCAAAAAAGTGAATTACTTGATGAAATCTGAATTCCTTGACGAATTCCCGTCCAATTCGATCCCAAACCCATTTTACCACAGTCTACTTTTTAGTTCAAATTTGCATTATTCTCTAAACCACTTTTCTCGTCGTTTTCAACGATTTTGAATATCCCAACATGAAAATCTCGAAAACTCATTTTTTTACGAAAACAAAGCGTCCTCTACGATAAATAAAAAAAATCGTCGTACCAGAGAAACTGGGGAATACAAGAGCTATAGGAAGAAGCGAGAATGGACGTCGAAAATGAAATGTAAAGGAACGAAGAGGTTAAGTCAAGAATTGTAATATATCGGAGGTAGTTAAAGTCCGGGTACGACGTCGTCGAGTAAAAAAAAGAAAAAAAAAAAAAAGAGAAAGATATCCGCGAAGCTCGGGTATATCCCCCGGACCATTATCATCTCGCAAAGTAAATCAAACGATCTCGGAAACGTGTCTGTTCGTTGGTTCTAACGAAACATCGAACAACACGAAGCCCTCTCAAAATCCCGCGGGGCCCCATTTTATCGACCGGGTCGTTAATTTTATTTTGGCATCCAATTTTGAGTATACGCCATAGAGGGGGAGGGATCTCGCAGATTTGTGCGGGATAAACCGGGCGCGGTTGATAGGTAGTGAGCGTTCGGGGGATATGTTCGAAGAAGTTTATAGGCCCGGTTCCCAGGCTCTAAAAACGTCGCGCGAGAGATCGCTAGTCGTCGTCAACATAACACGCCCGCGCGACCGTCTGTGTCACCATTTCTCCCGCGCACACCCTTTTCCTTAAGTATATATTCCCGAGGCTCGGAGACACGCGCGTGTACTCCGGAACGAACAAAGCCCGTTTTCTCCTCTTTCGTTGCTTGTTGCCACTTCTCCCTTTTATTATTATTATTATTATTATTATTTTTTACAACATATCGAAGCCCCGTGTCCCGTTTCTGGATCGCGTTAAACTTAATGCGCCAAATCGTGTTAAATAAACGGCGAGAAACCCCCCCGGATTCCTGTGTCGCGTGAATGTTCGAGTTAATCTTATTATTGAATCACATTGACACGCGTTCTCTTCTTCGCGTGTAGTATAGTGACCGTAGGTATTATTCTTAACGCGGCTGACAATTTTCCGAATGTCCACGAATTGGACGTCCACTCAACAATTTATGTTTAAATCGATCTTTAACCATCGATTCAACCCGTTCCCTCCCGTATGCAAAACCGTATAAAGTGCAAACACGAGATACGCATCGAGCGCGGAGATATCTGCCAATTTTAATAAGGCGGAAACGTGTGGCCATCGATAGAATAGAGGCTCGATAGGCGCGAAGGATAAATAGGCACCCGAGAAGCACGCCAGAAGCGAAGTATAGTCAGATAACCTGTATTTATATAGCAGAAAGACCGGACGAAGACAAACGTCCAGTGGGCAAGAGAGTCCGAAGGCTTTGAGTATACGGTAGTAAATTTCTATGGCAAGTAGTCCCTCCGCTACCCAACTATTTTTTTCCTTTTCTTTTCTTCACGACGTCGACAATAACGGGTGGAGAGTCAAGAATTACGATGCTTACTTTATGGCGGCGAGTTGATTATCTACCAAAGCGTAACTAGATACGCTGCATATATATGGTCGCGAATACGCGCAATCAAAAGATAATTAATGAGACAGACGTGGATGGATACGAATTAGATTAGAGGGCGTAACTCGCGGATGTTGATTCTTTGAGTATCTCTACGTAAGTAAGTACCCACGGTAAGGTTAAGTACATTCCTTCTTACGTCGTGCTTTCGTCACTCACTCTGCTTGCTTTTGATTTCCTTCGTTCGTTTTTCTTTCTCTTGTCGCTTACATTTATCATTCGTTTGATACGTAACTTTTTTTTAATTGGTCTGTAATTCGATATTTTTTTTTCGTTCCTCACAAGGAATTACAATATTTCTAATATGAAATATATAGAATATAGAAATATTGCATTATTATACAATATATATATGTCCTGAAATAAATACGTATATATTAACCTTTTTTCTTGAATTTATCATTTTTCGATATATATATATTTTTTTTCATGCGGATCTTTTACCTCTTCATAAAAAAAATCTATATAATTCTCTTTTATATCTATCGGCTTGACGTACGAAAATTTACCCTAAATGTTAAATATACGAGATGAAAATAAATTCGATATTGTTTCGAAACATTTTAATGAGTCTCGATGACGCAGAATTGAGGAGAATTTAAAACTTTTTTTCAACTCCGGCCTGAAATATATTTATTACGTATTTTTTTGTCGATATATCAATTCCAATAGAATGCAATCAAGTTTAATCATTAAAAAAAAGAAGAAAAAAAAAAAAACATTCTGAATTTCGGCGACGATTTATAATTCCACCTGAACAGCGAAGGTTATCTCGCGCGCACGCTTATTTCTTATTTTTTATTTTCATATATACCGGTAGCTCTTTTCGTCGCGTATCTCTCAACAACTCTTCTAACATCAACTCTCGCGTCAGCGAAGAATGTCGATAATTAAGCGTCTAACGATCTCGCTAATCGCGACAGGTGCCCCGCGCGGTTCGTCAGCTCATAAAAAAAAAAAAAAAAAAAAAAAAAAAAAAAACGCTGACATCGCAGGGCACTTATCGTCACCAGAGATCTGGCGAACAAAATGTTAATATCGTAAATGAAATTCACTACAACTCCGTCTAATACTAACGCAAAAAAAAAAAAAAAAAAAAAACCAGCGACGAAATTATTTGATTTTCAAGATATAAAATATATCTTTGGTAGAAATCAACGCTCACGTGCTGTCGGTGCCAATCGCAGAGGTTGATCGCACGCGCTTTTGAAAGAAGCGCCCGACATCAACGAACGCATACAAAAAAAAAAAAGAAAAAGAGTTGCTTAAACCGTAACTAATTTCCTTGGATGCGCGACGATCGTAGGATAATATGAAATTTATGTCTCCATTCGGTTGACACGGTTTCCGCGAAACGACGCGGATCCTTGGCGAATTTAGCGCTCCGTAGCCACTGTACATTCTCGTCGGGGTCTTTGCATCATTCCGCATTCAACATGTCTGTGTGCTTATAGCATATGTATTAGTAAATACACACAAATATGGGATTGTGTGATGCCGCGGCGAGCGATAGAGTAGTGGTAGTGTCGGCACATATCCCGCGCCCGGAACGATCTCGAGATAAGATGTGCCGGTGCGGCCCTGGCGTGGTAACGCTGATGACAGAGCACATTTGGCCTGCCGAAGGCGGAGCCGAGAACCAGTCGTGATATGTTTGATTTGATATACGTACGCGTCCTTATCCGAAACACCGAGATGGCCCGGAGCCATACGAACGTGGCGCAGGGATCGTTGCCCGTTTGCCGTATGTGCTGCTGTTGCTGTTTGCTGCACCAGGTAAGGAGCTCCCTGCTTCCCGATGACGTAACGCGCCCCCCAAACCACCTTATTTTCCCTCTTCGCCCGTTTCTTCACCTCATACCTCTGCGGTATCGCAACGAACCTCATCCACCGAGAGTAATTTCATTCCCAGTTTCAAAGTCGGAAAGAATTCACTTCTTTTTCGAACTCTCTTATTTCTTTCTTTTATTCTTATATATACTCATTTTTTAAATATTTTTATCATTATATTACTTTGTTCTCTCGCAATCTCTCATCTCCGCGCCTTTATCAAAGGATTTTCGTCGAGATACTTCGCAAAATCGTAAAGAAATCGAAAAAAAGAAAAATCCAGAAGTGATAAAAAGTAGATTTGATTTCCAACGATATCATAAGACGAGAAAGAGAATTCAGCTGCAGAAAGTGGTAAATAATTAAATTAATTAAAATAAGAGTAATTTCATTACTCGTTTCAAAGTTGAAAGAAATTCGCCTCTTTTCCGAACTCTCTTATTTCTTTATATTTTTTTTTTTGTATTATATTATAGTATTTATTATCTTTATTATATCTTTTTTTTCTCTCACAATTTCTCATCTCCGCGCCTCTATCAAAGGGTTTTCGTCGAGACTCCTTGCAAAAGCGGGAAAAAAAAAAAAAAACAGAAGTGATAAAAAATAGATTTGATTTCCAACGATCCCGTGAGACGAGAAAGAGAATTCGGCTGCGAAAGTTGGAAAATAATTAAATATAGTCAGCGCGACATTGGGCCCGAAGGCCCCGTCGCGGAGTTTGCCGTGGTGGGTGATCGTTTCGTTCACCGAAAACGTTTACGGTCTTTATTTATGGCATATCTATTCCGTGAGGCAGTAAAGTCCTCGCGGGGAATGTTGCTCCTCGATTTCATGGGACACCCGGCACTCGTTTTCTTCCTCTCGGTAGGAGTATTAGTAGTATTAGTAATATGTATTTCGAGAATATATCTATATATATATATACAAAGCCTCCGTGAGAGTCTTCGTGGGTTTTGGCAATAGTGATATTCCCCGCGATTTCGGGCGTCTCGATCGACAACGCCTTTCTCTCGCTGCTAACATTATTTTTATTTTTATTTTATTTTTTTCGGTAATGATTTTCCAAATCGTGAATTAGAGCCGAAGCAATGCTAAACTCGGGGGACCCGCGCGGCCATTGACCACTTAACAACCCTCCGCAACATAAACTAAACAGTGTCTCATTGAAAATTCGATCCTCTCCTCCGTTAAGAATTCCGAGGCCTATAATCATCGAGTCAACGATGACGATTTGCCACGGAACATTCGTAATATTTAAATAAAATTAATTAAAAAAAAAAGAAAAGAAAAGGAAAATTGTGGAGAACCGGATATAGCTGAGTTAGGCGAGTAGCACGAAGGGTTCACGTGCAGCGTGTATGATTGGGAGTTATAAGATAAATGAGAAAAGTGTATTAAAGAAAGAAAAAAAAAATAAGAAGCAAAGAGGACGACACGTCTCGGGTGGGTTTGCGCTATTCCGATGGACACGCATCCATGCACCCTTCACCGGCACTGCCACGCAACTTGCAACTAGATACCGCTACAGCGACGAGTCTAAATCATCGGTCGGACTGGCAGAAGAAAAAAGAAAAAAAAAAAACATCGAAAAAAAAAAAAAAAAAAAACACGCCGGATGAATAATTGGAATAATTAAATGGATTACGGATGCTCGAGCGAATTAGTTGTATAATTGGCGGTAAGGTAGCGTCGAAGGACTCGCGATGCTCGGACAGCATGACGGTGCATCGTCAGGCGATGACTACTCGTTACGATCGACTACTACTTCGCTCTCGTGTTTGTGTGAGGATCACAAACGACCTCGTAGTTAAATCTTATAGACATACTTCCAAGGGACTCATTTCATTTAACGATAACGCGGTGTACTCGTCGCTCAAGCGAAATCTTCTTCATAACGACGATCGAACAATAACTTATCAGTTAACTCAATTGATTCGTCACTGTGAATTGGCTTCGTTGAATTTTCCACGATTTACGACCGACGCAAGGATACGAAACGATCGATAATTTTTATTGGGATATACCGCGATGCGAGGCGGAGTCGCGCTTGGATATAGTTTCCAGTAAATATACCAGACGAACCATAAATAGCGATCGAGGTACATAAGGCCGATATTTCTTATGCCTCGTGATCGGTAAAGTTCTTTAGTGCTCTTCGCGAAACAATGTAATTACCGATGATGACCTGAGTAAATTCAAATATCTCAACGCTGACCCGCCGAATCCATAAGTATCGTCGAACGCGAAAGGAGAGAGCGTAAGAGGGCTCATCGTTGTGGATCCTCGGGGAATCCTGGAGAAATGACGAGTTCAGTGGGACGCGATGGGACGCGATGGGACGCAGGAACGAAGGGATACGGAGAGGAAGAGAGAGAGAGAGAGAGAGGCCCCTTGGTGGTCGCGATAACCCACAATCTACTCTCTGGCGGTCGCAATAATGCCACACATCACCGCAGCGTCTATAGAATGACCCGCGGCCACCGGTTACTCTCCACTCAATCTTCTGTATTTACCTACTATAATCAGCGAACCGTGGTGTATCCTCATGTCCCCACACATGTATCAAGCAACGCATCTACACCATTCTATGATTATAATTTGCCTTTAGCCTCGAGAAATAGAAAAATGATATACCCTCATTCCTCAATAGACTGGTCGTCTGAAAAGCCCCGCTGTACGCCTCGTTTCGAAATCGCTTGGTACACAGCGCCGCTTCTTCAACTATCGTTAGAACTCTTATATAGGCTTTCGTAGTCGATGAAAATGTTACTATTGTTATCTCTCAAGCAACGGTTATTGATAAGCTATTCAAGTGGGCAACAAACATCGAAACATCCCACGCCGCATCATCAAACTGTCGACGGATACAGTTGTGAACAGTTCTTTTTTTTTTTTTTTTTCCATCGTTCGATACAAGGCTCGGTAACCGTGTGGAATTATGAAATATAAACATCGAAGACGGAGGCTTGAAAATCTTTTCCACGCCAACAGTGGGACGCCTAAAATGGTTAACGAGGATTCTGGACAGGCGGCCGTGGACTTGACTGGACAGCTACTTATGCGATCGTGTCGATAAGTAACCTACTTTTGCATTCGACGAATATCTTTCCGTACGCTACATTAGTCATGTTCAAGCGTATCATTCTCGTTAATGATTATCTAGGATCCGTTGGTCAGATGTCCGAATATATTTAACTACGAAGAGATTTTGGGAGCGACAATATTGAGCAATCAAAGTATTTTTTTTAGATTTTTTTTTTTTCCGACTTTTGGGGGCATTGGAGCGATTTATTGGCTACCGATTCCCGGGCGTCACTCACGATCCTATGATTACGAGTATTAAGTAATCAAAGCATTTTTTTAAAATTAATTTGGTTAATTTTTTTTTTACCGATCTTTCGGAGATTTCGAACGATTCATCGGCTACCGATTACAGGGCGTCGCTCGCGATAGTATGATTACCATTACGAGTATTAAGCAATCGGAGTATTTTTTTTATTGATTTGTTTAATTTTTTTTTTTTTTTTTTTTTTACCGATGTTTAGGGGGTTTCGAACGATTCATCGGCTACCGACAGCAGGGCGCCGCTCACGATACTATGAAAAATCGTTGCCTCGTTAATGTCGCTCATCTTTCTGCCGCGATAAAAGGCTATGCAAGAAAGTCTTGGCTCGCGGATGATATACAAGACGGGCACCTTCTCGACACAGGATCGTCTTATACACAACTTGCATGCCGATCTTCTTCGCTCGTGTACCACTACACACTGGCTACTGCTTTAGATCTCGCTGCTGGTGCTTCTTTATATCGAAAAAGCGAAGATAGAGAAGGCGGGAAGAGGTTTTGGCCCCTTTTGCGAGTTGGCATGATTCACGCGATTTCGAGTCTACCGTTTTTACCGGCACACCTGCACTGACAGTCCGTAAAATCCTTTCGACCGCACGCTCCCATGCACCCCATCGAACGAGACAAGAACCCCCCCAGACACACACGAGAAATACAATACTTATTCTCGAGACCGCACTGAGAAATTATTTTATTTATTTATTTTTTTCTTCACCTCGTCCTTTTTCTTGGATACAAAGTTGCCCGAGAGGATTGCTCACGCTCTCGAGAATATTTCGCGATGATTGATACCGCCGTTTCGAAGGTGAAAAAAAAAAAAAAAAAAAAAAAAAAAAAAAAAAAAAAAATTGAAAGAACACGATATAGAAAAATAAAAATTCAGAAGCATCAAACGATTCATTATTGGCGACGAAGCGTGAATGAACGAAACGGACGTGGATGGCGATCGTCGAAGAGGTGTTCGCTCCAAGGCCGGGAAGTGTTAAACCAAAGCTCGAAGAAGTTTATAACTAGAAATACGAGAACTCACGATGCTCTCGCGATATGTGGATTGGGTACGAGAAATTGTTTCCAGTAGGATAGTCTGCTCGGCGATCCGACTCGGCAAACCGGCGGGAGCAACAGCGACGAGCTTTGTCTTCGGCAACCATTAGCTCGCTCTCCCTTACCCTCCTTTCCTCCTTCGTTCCCAAAGAAGAGGAATAATAAATGAGTATGTCGAGGTATAAGTTGCGAAGAGCCGTGGACACGCGTTACGTCCGTCACGTAGGTATATAGGCGTACAGTTGCGAGCGATTGGAATCGCGGAACGAAGGAAGAACCAAACTAAAAGTATTCGGACTCGTTTAAAATAGATTCCGCGTGAACAAGAACTCTTCGATGCGAAGGCATCGAGGCGAGGAGGGTAACAAAAAAAAAAAAAAAAAGAAAAAGGTCGAGTTGAGGAGCGAAGCGCGGTCATCTGAAATTCAAGTAACGCACGCCTCGTTCTCGAGGGGCTCTCTTGCTCTCTCTTTGCGCATCGCTAGCCTCTCCTCGTCTCTCCTGACCGTCTGGCAAAAGTATGGCTACCTCTTCGCTCCTTTATATCGCTTTTTTCTTTCTCAAACCAACGTAACTCCGGAGACTCCAACGTTCCGAAGAAATTCGATTGAAAAAAAAAAAAAAAAAAAAGTTACGTGAACGATCGAATCGCGCTGCCTTTCTGAAATTTTAACTCTCCACACGTGTAACATTGCTGAAATTTTTCACGTTGTTTCGGAACTCCACGATTCCCTTTGCCGCGCGCGCGCCCGGCCACGGGGGTGCCAATGGCAACGGTCCGTCACGTACCGGTGTAATTAAATTCGAAAATTTCGCGGCTAATTGCCACGGAGCTTTCTTTAATAAATGTAATCGCTGTAATATTTGATACTTATGTTTTTTACCGTCTATGTAACGCAAAGTTATAAACGGTAATGATTTATTATTCCTTCTCAGCGATGTAATTACGAGTGAAGGAGGCAAAGTAAATTTATTATCGAGTAAATGGTTAATGAGAATCCGGAAAAGTTTGGAAATTTAAGGGTAAATATTAAACTATTAAGCTATAATATAATATTATTTTGGCGAATAATAATTCTCTCGAAAGTCGAAAAATAATTTGATGATAATAAAAATAATAGTGATAGTGGTGTTTTTTTTTGTATATCGTAATAAATATTTACTATTCCCATACAAAAATATTTTAAAAAATAATAATAATATCATTTTTTTTTCATTGATATTTTATAAATGTATTCATATTTATTTGTGAGAATAGTAAATAGTCGTTCCGACATTCATGAAATAAAAACACTAATGCCGCCACTATGAATTATTTTTTCTCGCTAATTGGAATTTTTTAAAAACTGCGGACCAATATCTCGTCGTTACATGTCCGTTAGCTCGTGCCGAGTTTTTCGAACGATTTTTATTGAAAAAAAAAAAAAAAAAAAAAAAAAAAAAATATTTTAACGCTAACGAAATGGTACAGTAACACGTGAATGAACTTTCAGTGAGGAAGCGTTGAACATGCAACGTCGGGCGTTATGTTAACCCCCCGCCGGCACTTTACTGTATATGTATTTTTCTCTCCGGACGATTTTCGTTCTCTCGCGTTCGATCGAGACGCGAGACGAAATAAATTCACAAGTACTCGACCCCCCTGCGCAGGCCGCCAAGTAAAGTATTACAATGTCATTCTTATTCCACTCTCAGGTTTCGCAGCGGTCATCAGTTGCGGGCGTGAAGGCCGAAGAATTCGAATGAAATAAGATAACTGAGACGAAGAGGGGGGGTGGGGGTGAAGCAGGACGAGGGGTGGGGGTGGGGGGAGGGGAAAAAGGAGGAGAAGATACGCGAGTTGGAAACGCGCGGCCGTACGAGAGCGCGGATACTCTCTCTCGCGAACTTTGCCCAGCTAAAGAGAAAGATTGCGAGACGCGGGAAAAAATTGCTGCTTGTTTTATTATATATTCCGCTGAGGCTTGTTTATTGCACAGGCGTGAATTGTGTATATTTATTTGGCAGGCCGGTGTACGCGGAGCGCTTCCGAAACAACCGCCATTACTTACGTGCCCTGACCGTACCTCGCGCCTCTCTGCATATCTCTCTCTATCGTATTCGCAAATTACTGAGAAGGGTGAGGGGGTGAGGCGAGAGGGTTGTGGGGTACCGAAGGAACGGGGGCCCGAGAATTCAGTCGAGTGTTGTTAGAAATTACGAACGGTGCTTGAATAAACTTTGTTCTCTCAGGAGGAAAGTTTGCTCCGGATTATCTTGCGGCTTGCAGAGTCGCTGCAAGCTGCGAAAAAAAAAAAAAAAAAAAAAAAAAAAAAAACCATTCGACGAAAGAACTACGATAATGGACAAGTTCCCGATAAGTCCAAATAAATCGAGAAAATTGTTGATTTTTTTTATTTTTTTTTTTTTTTATAAAAGATCTATAGAATTTGCGTCGATAATTTTTTATTGGAAATCACTTGATAAGTGACGTTTCTCAATATGCCGTAAAGATCTTTCCGTTTCTCAAGAAAAATAGAAAAAATTCTGAAACATCGACAGATTGTTATATTCAGATTTAAAAAAAAATATCGACGGAGTTAACTCGCTCCGTGAAATGATTTTTTCGTATTTTTCTTATTTCTTCAATTTTTTTTTTTATTCAAAGAAAATCGCAATATTGGCATCGGCGAATTTTTATTCCAGAGGAATACAGTGATATCTCCTACCATCCTGTATTTTCGTCACAGGAAGCGAGATATACCGACTTTCCGTATTGCTTGACAAGTACATTTCGAGACTCGGCATAGACGTGTTACTCTTTCGGTCGGCGTCACTTGGTACGAATGCACACGGATGACTAAAGACATATATACGCTGACATACTTTTGACGAAGTCACGTAAAGTACGAAGTCACTTCCCCCGTTCCCCCGCCGTTAGACTCGATCTTCACCTGCGGTGAAGCCACGCATCTCCTCTCTCGCCACAGTGATTGCTCCGTAACACGAAAGACTTTACCAACGTATTGCTCCCCGATCGCGCGAACCCACACGGACGCGCACACACAAGTATCACAGTATATAAAATGACTCATTCGTATCCTCTCGAAACCTTTTTACCCGCCCCGGTGTGAGTACACCGACAATTTTCTCATCAAAATATCTTGACGTATCCAAAGTTTTATCTCTTGTCAATTTCGCATATCCCTCATCGTCGACGGTATGGCGTGTTGTTACCAACTTGTCGTTAAGTATACGTGTTATCTCTCGTAATAAATGGAGGTTTCGCGAAAACTGGATCACCGGGAGATATATTGTGAATGCATTCGAGAACCGACGGAACTCACATCCCTATGTTAACCCAACATTTTCTCCTATGCCTCGCACGAGAGAGTTTATCCGTGTGGAAACTTTGGCTACAGCGAAAATACCGATATCGCCAGAAGCACAGAACGCTCTCACCGTTCGCGCATCTCTGGCATCACTATAATTTTCGTGGCTAAAGAAATAATCTGTATCTCATGTTCTCTACCGTTGTTAGGTACGAAATATACATCCCCCGACGAGAATTGTTAACGAACGCGGAGAGGGATAATGAAAGTTGGTCGAGGAGGGTACATACATTGAATAACGCCGTAGGCGCGTACATATCATCGCCCACAATAGAAATTCCGTCGCGGTCGCGTAAATTTGACTGTATCTTTGAAGGCCAATTACGCGCTAAGGGATAATCATTTTTTTACCTTTTTATCTCATTTCTTGTTGCATATATATATACATAAATAGCAAGAAGAAAGTAAAGAGGGGTGGCGGTTGAAACGTCGAGCGGCGAGAGAGCCGAGTTGGCGTAAAAAAAGGTTGATCACGATTCAAGGGATTATCGGCAGGGTAGATCGATGCAATAGCCGAGAGGATCATAACTCAAACAGGCCTCGAATGTCAATTAGCCCCGAGCCACAGTGTTGGCCACTGCGTTTCTACGGCGGCGGGTTTGCTCTCTCGCGGTAGATCTCGCTTCGGCCTCTCTGCTACCGTACTTACGCGTACACGCGACCACACTGTGGGGTAAAATGCATGGCGAGCGAGAGAAGCTTCGAAAAATAAAGACGAAAAAACGAAAAAACGAAAAAAAAAAAAAGGTTGAGCGTAGCAAGCGAATCCTGTTGGAATATCGCTAAATATCCGTCCAACAGAGAGACTCCGAATTCGGAGTAACTTCCCTATTCCGTACTCGAGAGCGTGTGGCTTATACGCATAAGGGAAGCGAATAGTGCGATCGACGATGCCTATTAAGGTTCGCGCGCTGTGCTCTTCTCCCTTCTCGATACACGTTGCGATGTGAAACACGTTAAACGTATTCCAAAACGAAATCAACAAGGGGTATCTATATACCGTAGGAAATGGCCACTAAAAACGGTGAACAAAATACCGTCAATTTTTCGTGAGTAAATGATAATTTTTTTCATGACGAAAATTTGAATTTATGAAGGAAATACGAGTAATTAATTAATGAAGTTCCGTACTGTAACTTATTTTCCTTGATTCATACAAAAATTCCCTGAAAATTCCCTAATTTTTGTTTACGATTTTTTTATTCCGTAAATTTTTCCTGAACAGTGTCGGTACCACGCGTGGGAGGTGAAGGACATCTGTGTATATAAAAAAGGCAATTCGAGAACTTCTCAACTTAAAATGCAACGATAGATATGGAAGAAGCCGAGCGATTGAGGAAAAAAAAGTTGCGTGTCAGCAGAGCGAAGGAACAAATGTCGCGCCGTATAGAATAATTTTATGATAGCCGTGTAGCAAGGGTAGGGTTTGGAGGGGCAGCGATTTTGAACAACTTTGGTAAGAATAAAATCTGACAGAAATACATAAGGCATGAGAGAGAAGAGCTGGTTGTGGATTGCGGTGGACGGGGCGAGACGAGGAGAGGCGGTTTTCTTGAGAGGATAGCAAGCAACTCCGATCCGGCTGAGCGGCAACGATTCCTTCGTCTCACCCTCGGCGAGTCCTCGCGTCCATTCTCAGCCCGCAACAGAAGCAGCAGCATAAGCCGCGGTAGCCGCGAGAGGCTCTCGAGGAGTTGGCAAAAACTCACTATCCACAAATTGAAAGTACCGACTGCTCGTTCGCTTCCACGGCGATGTACTTACAACGCGGTGCGTTCTCACGTGGGATTCTCGATTGCAAAACACGCGACTGGTATGGTACGACGCTAGGATATGAACGGAGGGGATGGGGGAGTGAGGAGAGAGAAACGGGCTGTTTTTGAGTTGACGCGCCACACTCGGCGGATCTCGTTGAAGAGCATATCGGAAGGCATCAACGAACCGAACCGAACCACAAGAGAACACAAGATAAGGTAGAAGAAGTTTCCTTCGAACGTTATAACGCTCTTCGAAACGAAAGACCGAGCAACGGACGCACAGGGATCGAGAGAACTCCAAAGAGGAGTGAGTCAATGAGGGGTAACGGGATTTGTGCATTTCGGGCGGAGAACCAGCGAAGCAAATACGCAATTTCATGTGAAGCGCACTTTGATTCGCCCCGAAGCTCTCTACGCGGGTGAGATCTCCTCCTCTGGGCAAAAAAGTACTCAGTGATTTTTTTTTTCTTTCTTTTTTCATCCAACGAGTACATTATAGCACCCAAATGTTCGCCGAGAGAGGTACTTCAGCTCGGTAGACCCCCAATATCGCATATAATAAGCCCCGAAGAGTAAATTTCGTAGGACCGCAAAAACCCGAATGCGTTTTCGTTTCAACGCGGAAGAGATTTATCTCTCGTCGTATTAACAACTCATCATACTCTTTGCGCCTCGATTGTTTCACGGTGAAATAGCTTATTTTGCCCGTTAAATTTTCAATGACATCCGAAACTATGATGCGGTTGGGAAAGATTCCGTTTCAACGAGAACGAATAACCGCAAACAATAAGCCGGCGATCATGACTAGCAATTTTTTTTTTCTTTTTCCGATTTTACGACTGTTATAATAGAATGTCCTCACTAGGATTCGTCGACCGGTAGGACTTCCTCGGGTCTCTCGGAGTATTTCGAAGGGGGATAAAGAGAAAGGCAGAGGAGAAGAGAGACCGCAATTGAAAAGTTTCTCAAATCGGTTTTCAACCGATTCGTCTTTTGATGAGCTCTCTCCTACCGGAATGGAATCTCAGACACGCGGCTTAAGAGATAAGGATCTGCGGCTCGCGATGGTAGTTTTATTCTTCACTTTAACAAGCGCAGGAGCAGCAGCTACAGCAGGGAAGCATCGGCCGCTGCAGCATCCCGGTCCCTCACTCACCTTCAAATTCATACGATCTTATATATAGGAAATAAAGGGGCAAAACGGACCGGCTACGAAACGCAAACATTACCGAGCAAACAGTATTACCGGAAAATTAAATTCATAACAAATATTTCGGGTTTTCGAAAAAAAAAAAAAAAAAAAACCGTTCGGCGGCAAAAGTGAAATTCTTAAAATAAAAAAAATGTAATTTTCGCAACTTTTTGATTTAAAATCCGAATTAAAACTTCGTGTCTGATAACTTTAATATTGCGACTCTCCTACAACTCGATTCGATTAATCGTTAGTACTATTTAGAATTTTTTAAAATACGAAAGGATTTAAAAAAATTAAATATCTTATTAATATTGAAAATTAATTTAAAAAAAAAAATAATAATATTCGTATTGTAAAGGATGTTTTAAACATTTTCTCCCGACCATTTCGCGTTTTCCTGCTCCATTTTGCCCCATATTAACATCGCGTTTACCCGCTCCATTTTGCCCCAATCCTTCTACACGCATAGTAAAAATTTCCATCCCCGTCTTCCCCCCTTCTCGACGAGTGTATATTGGACTTGTCCGCTCTCTCTACCGGAGAGAAGACTACCGAGCATCGGAGACTTGACGACAAAAACAAAAATATTCAAGTCGAATGCCTTGTCGCATTCTCCTGCATCGTGCGATGCGAAGAGAAGAGAAGAGGAGAGGAGGCTTCTAAGACCGAGTCGGTTATTTGATACGCGGAGACATCCTATTTATCAAGTAAAACAAGACAAAGAAATATTCAAGGAGATACGGCTTCGGAGGGAATATAAGCGTCGAGGTATACGATATCGGAATAAAAGCGACGCGAGAGTGTTAATCGCGTGTTTATTCGCTCGAGTCACCGCGATCAACTTTTCTTCTTATCGGTGAAAAACGAGTATAGAAATTATTATTTGCCGAAGGCAAATGCTCGCCTCGCGGGAAGCGCGATATGTTCGAAGCTCGCGAAGGGTAGAGGGAGAGAAGGGGTAAGAGAAATATACTCGAATGTCTTGGATGGATATAACGTCGCCGCGATACTTGACACACATTCCAAGAGGAACGTCGAGGGCGAAGGCGGCAAAGGGTCTGTTTAATAAATGTCTAGAGCTTCGCTGGGAATGTCGGCAGTAGTGGGGAAACCTCCGGTCCGACCTCGTCGTCGTAATTTTACTTGGAACTAAGCAAAACCTCCGAACGGAACTGGTCCCCTCCCCCATCCCCTTCTCACTGTCCCCCGTCCTCCCTTCGCGGCCTCTGGCATTCTGAGAGTTGAAAACGCCACTCGCGAAAACACTATCATTTACCCTCAACTGTGCTATTACTGAATAATAATACCAACATCCCTTTTAGACTTTATTTTATATAGGATTTTATTTTATTTTTGTTACTTCAATCAACGAAGCGCAAGTGTCTGTCGTCGAGCTGTTTACCAGCGACCCATGCGACAATTTGTTAAATGTCGCTATTACCGATCACAAAAGCAAAAAACTGTTATTAAATCGCGGGCTGTTGAACAATCGACAATACACAAATAAAGAAGAGAGGAAGGAAGAGAATAAAGAAAAGTTAAATAAAGAAGAAGAAGAATAAACGACGCGGTAATAGCCCATTAAATAGTGATGAGTTGCGTGTGAGCTGTTTAAGCGACAAGCTCACCGGCAGTCTGTAATATTATCCTTATAGGTATTCTCACAGAGGTTTCGTACCTTGGGATATCGGTCTTTGAGACTTCTTCCTTCCTTTACCTCCTAGAAGCTCACTAATAAAGATTGGTATCACATTCCAATGGTATTCCCCGTGGAATGTCATCGTGTCTGGACGCTTCGCTTACTCTCTCTCTCTCTCGCTGCGCGCTCTTTGCAGAGCGTTTAAACTCCGTGAGCTCGCAGCCGTAAGCGGACTCAAGTGAAATGCCGCGTGTCTCGTTAATACGCCGAGGTGTAGGATAACTCAGCGTCTCTTAGACGCAATAGACTTCGCGTGAATAGGCAACGAATCTACGAATCCAATTCGCTGTATGTCCCTATGGGAAATTCGAAATTGCTACGAGTGTTGAGTGACGATGCGCGAAGTATTTTATTCGAATAAAATCGAATGGGACTATTCAATTTTATTTGAATTATTTGAATTATTCGAATTATTCGAATTATTTGAATTATTTGAATTATTTGAATTATTTGAATTATTTGAATTATTTGAATTATTTGAATTATTTGAATTATTTGAATTATTTGAATTATTTGAATTATTTGAATTATTTGAATTATTTGAATTATTTGAATTATTTGAATTATTTGAATTATTTGAATTATTTGAATTATTTGAATTATTTGAATTATTTGAATTATTTGAATTATTTGAATTATTTTGAATTGTTTTGAATTATTCGATTTACGCGAATTATTTGAACTTTTCGATTTCCTCGAATTGCTTGAATCGTTCGAATTTTTCAAAGTACTCCAACAATTTTTAAAAATTAAATAAAATTATTCGAATCATTCGCTGTGGTCCGAATAATTCAAAATTCCGAATAATCACACGCGTTTAAAAACCTGTTGAAAACGCGTTGAATTTGTTTCGACCGTTGGCTATCGTCAGATAGAAGGCTTCGAGTGCCAACTGAACTCGAGACATAATATAGGTAAAGTCTTGGATATTTGATCAGACAACGGATAGAGAAGTTATCTACACGGGATCTCCTCTGCCTATCGCTTTTTAATAAGGCTGATAAAGTCAACTCGGTCGAAAAGGTAGTAACGACGGTTACGAGACGTCCTCGGAGGGGGGCCGGCGAGAGATCGAGAAGGATAGAAGCCACGGCTATTGGGTTCCTGTGTAAAGGGGTACAGAGCGCAAGAATAATTCACGCGTTATCTACACCATCTTAACCGTAGTGCCAGTATCTTCTACGGAACTTTTGCCGGAGTAGAGAGGAACGAAGTAACCGCGCGTACATGTAACAGGCATACATACTGACTCTTCGCGTACACGAATACTGTACACGGGTAACACCACCCCTCAGTATGCAGGGTCGGTGCCCCACTGCCCCCTCCCTTCTCTCGCGCCCGTGGCCTTTCGCGACTCGATTAGCACTCGCGATTTTACCGCTTCTGAACCGCCCGTTTATTCAAAGGACCCTCGCATTCTCCAATTAGGAACACCGACCTTTCTCTCATTATTTATCTTCTTTTTTTTTTTCCTCTTTCTTTTTCTTCCAAAATGCCTCCGATTAATTGTCAAATAATTATCGAAATTTATAAAGAATTTCGATATCCCGACCCTTTGAACTTTATATACGCGAGGCAACGAGACACGAGTCTCGTTATCGCGGGGTAAATAATATCGATGACTTACCTGTTAGATGACTTCCGGTGAATTCGAAATCGTCGTCCTGATCCCAGTGTTTTAAGCTCAGATTCGAGAGCGACGTTGCGTTTGCAAATTCCAAGTTCGCGAAGTGCCAATCCAGTATCTGACGATCCTTCGATGATAGATATACGTCGCTGTAATAGAAAAATAATGGTTTGTTAAATGTATTTTTTTGTGATTGAGAGTTTTTATGGATTGAAGAAAGTAAACCTCGGTGGTGCGGCTTCCAGTTCTTGCAGCTTCGCTTCGATTTCTTTTTGCTGCTCCGCCAGTTGATCCCATTCCTGCGTAATAAAAACGGCAAGTTATTCATTTTGCTTGGAGTGTTAAAAACTAATGGAAGAAGCGATTTTTTACGCTTCGCAGCTTTGCCGGAGATGATAACTGACCTTACAGGCGTTATGAAGATCCCGAAGTTTCGAGCGCAAGACGAATTCTTGGGTAATGTCTCTCGACTGTAATTTACTCTCCGACATGTCTTTGTACTGTTTATTTAATTCGGCCAAACGATCCTTGATGGCGATCATCTTTAACACAAATTAGTTTGGTGTCAAAATATTATTGTGAAAAAAGATATGTTGCTGTTGGAGACGATTGGACGCGTCACTCACTCGGTGCTGATTAGCCACCAGCCGTCCTTGAAGCGAGAGAACTGAACGCAAATGCGCGACTTGTCGCTGTTTGACTCCCTGTTCCTGCAGGCGAATCACCCATTCAAGCGCCTGTCCGAGAGACACGGGTCTAGTGGAGGCGCCTTGGCTTGTCGTGCCGGCGGCGCTTCCCACGTAATTAAAATCCAATTGATGCGACAGATAGGAAGTCGCTTCCAACAAACGATTGAACTCTCTCTCGACCATCTCGTCCTTGTCCTTCGGTACCTGTAACAGTTTGTCGATCGCCGAATAAAGATCGACATTCGTTCGTTCGTATGTCCGCGAAAAATTCGAAGTTCCTTTTTTTTTTCTTTTTTTATCGATTCGAAAACTATTCGTCGCGCGATAAGCAAAGCTTGGAATGCGATTTTGAGATGTTTTTTTACGAAAAATTAACTATCAGGATTTTTGGTAAATTTAAGATTTTTATTTTATTTTTTTATTGACAAGTGTTTTTGACGAGAAATTAATTAAACTCACTGTCTGACCATCGCTCTCGTACAGCGGACACTTTTGGCGAATTTTATGCAACTCCATGTTGATCTGTTTGCTCAACGTCGTCACGGGATTGCCACCCAAACCGGTGACAACCATCGCTCCCAAATCGGCGATATACGACGATTTACGAAACGTTGCTATTCGACCGCCTACACGATCCTGAAATATCGAAGATTTAACGAGAATATAATTTCAAGCTTCGACATTGAATTTTGAAGATTATGGTTTGAAAAAAAAAAGTAAACTTACTCGTGCCTCGAGGACTATTACTTCCAAACCGAATTGTTGCATTTGTTGCGCAGCAGCCAAACCGGCGATTCCTGCACCGATTACTATTACTTTTCCCAATTTCTTGTTCGGCAGCGACTGCAGAGACAATAAACATGTTAATGTTAATAAAATATATTTCAACGTTCGTAAACAATAAATTACGGCAGAAATAAAGGTGTTAAATCAATACAAACGAACTTTAAATGCTTTAAAAACATTGAAAAATCGAGTAGACATCTCCGCGAAGGAAAATTAGATAATCTCGGATCTCAGATAATAGAATTAAATTACTTTTGTCTTTTTCTATATCTAAACTATTCTTATTTTCCTTTTTTTTAAATTAAATTTAATAAATTTAAAAAAAAATGTAATAAATTAAAAGAAAAAAATCTTAATTATATTTTTTAACATTCTTCATGATTTTATTTCCAAATTGTTATGATTATTTTTTAAATAAACTTGTCACGTAAAGAAATTCACAAATACATAAAAGTAAACCAAAAAATAGTGATTAAAAAAAAATGTACAGAGTTACTGCAAGAAAAATTACCTTCAGTCTCTTGAAAACGCCGAAGTTTATAAAACCGTGACGTTCCAAAAACGCATGAATCCTCCGAGTCAATACAGTATCGCTGTTGTAAGGCGGCTCTATAGCTGGCAAAGCGTTTTCGATGATCAACTGTTGCTTCGGATTTTCCAGCCAAAGTTGCAACAGTCGATTTCGTATGTGAAGAAACACTTTCTGAGTTTGCGGCGGTCCGGAAGAAACATCAGGAAAGCAAGCCGCCTCTGTTGACGTTAACTTATCAAAAGGAAGACGACTCTGAAACGCAGCACCTTCCAATCCATTGAGCAATTCTTTGACTGCGAAATGAAAGTTCCTCGTTATCGAATATTCTAAAATCAAATTTTTCACTTAAGAGAAAAAAAAATGAAAAAAAGTGAGTCACATACCGTGAGGATCTTCGTGATCGCTGTCCTGTTCTTCTTCCTCCTTCGGTTCGACCTTCGAAGCCGACGAAGCAGGTGCAGCAGGAGGCGGAGGCGCTTCAACAACCTTCGGAGGTTCGGCGAGAGATTTTTTTTCCGGTGTTCCGAGGCCGGTTTTCGATTTTTCCGAGGTATCCGAGGCATTTTCGTCTTCAAGCTGATTGTATTTCTCCTCCATCTCGCGGTACTCGACCTGCGCATCGAGAAATAATACATTTTTTTTAAGCTTCTACGCATCCGACCTGACGTTTCGCGTGTAAACATCGCAAGGAATTTAATTTTTAATTACGGCGCACCGATAAACCGTTTTATTTACAAAACATAACACAACATTGACGTGTTTAACCTCTGCGTTAACTTCGTAAACAAACAACGCGTAGTTTCGTAATGGCACGTACCTTCGCTCTTTTTCTTCGACTCATCCTGACGAGTCTAACGACGACGATTAATCGTACAAAATGAATATACACGCAACGCGACGTTTAGTATTGTTTGTTTTGATCCGACAAAACCGGCTCCATTCGTCCCGTGAGCCGATAGACGCTAAACTAGCCCCCGACGGTGCAACGACAAACTTCGCGGCGAGAAAAACAAAACTGCATTCAGGTCCCTCTCGTGGACTATCGACGAACTTTCTAGAGAAGAAGAAGAAGCAGAATATGATAAATCTCGAAGTTATCGAGCGCAGTTACCATCACGATAAAAATTCAACAAGTGGGAGGTACACATTACATTTTTCTACAAAAATAAATGAATGACACGAGACATATGACGACACAATATATTATATGATATTTTGATCATAATACCCTTTTTGTTATTGGTGCACGAGAATCCGTGCACCAATAAACCTTTGTTCCGATTTATAATGATTGCGGGAGAGATTTGACCCGGGAGCAATTAAAAATACAATTAAATACCGGCAATTAAATGGAATCCCCGTAATTGCATTAATTGCTATAATATCCGAGCGCTCAGTGCTCGAGTCATTAAACCAAAGATAGCATTTGGATTAGTACCCATTCGTTAAAAACTATTGAAAATAATACGTGGGTGTGTAGAAAAATAATACGAAAGAACATATCTTTTAAAAATAGATCGCAGCTGTTGTTGTTTTTAGGCAACACTGTCGGATATCGCGATAATAAACAATCTAAAGCGAATAATTGTACAGCGCCTTTTGCGCTCGAACTGCAGGAATTTTCTTCATTCGCCTTTGTTATCCATATAATCAAGTCGGAACAACATTTGTTATTTTTTGGTACGAAGTCGATGAGGACAACGAAGGTAACGTCGATCATAATAAAAGGTCGAACCCAAAAACTGCATTCCGATCGTTACAAAAGGCTCGAATATGTATCAGGTAGAAAGTAGGTCCAAAGGAGATGGAATGTTGGGTGCCGTGAAAGCCCGGGTACGGGCCTGAGGCAACGGAGTTTGTTCTCGAGGCGGTGGGGAGTCAGCTGCACATGTGATTGCAATAACAAGGTTCAGTGAGGTCCGATGACTGGTGCGCTTCTCGTGGCCTCCTCAGCTGGCAACTCTGTGTTTTCGTACTCAATCGTGTAATATTCTCATCATTGTTTCCTTTGTTTTTTATTCGCAATATAAAAATATTTTATTCGTAACGAAGAGACACGAGTGACACATAATAATAAAGTAAAATTAATAAAACGATAGACCAATACATTCGGTGAAAGTTCCGCGAAGTGAATATAAACAGAAGGGGTCCATTCCATTCCCGCAACAACTGCAACGCGTCGACTCTTGTCAAAAATAGCAAACTCGTTCTTCGCGCCGCGGTACAAGAATTCGTACTATATATAGGACTAACGTGAGTGACATTTTAACTCGTGTAAGCGCAACCCGAGACCGCGGGTTATTTGCTAAATAAACCCTAAACGAAAAAAGCGCTTTGCTATCACTTGTCGCTATGTTTATCAATGAAACTCGAGCTCGCTGCACTCACAGATGGTTTTTTTATCGACAAACTCCGAGGCTTTACGCAAGGTCGCGATCGCGATTTATTTCAGACTGAAATCTCTTAACGAAATAAACAAAAAAACGAGTCCCAACATTCTCTCGCCTCATTTACTGTTAAACGTCGGTATTCCGTGGAGATAACGGTAACAAAAGTGCATCGAGATTTCTCCCGTTGACCGCGAGGAAAACTTCGACGAGTAACAAAGAACAGAACCCCGGGGTTGGCATAAATTTATGAACTTTGATCATCTCGCTTCGCGCGCGCCTTCGCACACACTGTGCGCGAGGTTCTTTCTGCGCACGTGTATTAGACACGCGTGATGATATGTATACACAAGTATCTACAGTTTTGTCGTGATGTCCTTATCAGTTCGCACTCTCTACGCGTGCGGCTGTCATAATTATATCTTTTTGAGTTTTCCGTCGCTCAGTCATGAACCGCAGAAGCTACTCGTTTTGTTTTCGTTTTGCTTTATTTTTTTTCGTTCTGCCAAGCGAATAATTAGTTTCCGGTCATAATGAAGATACCAACGCAAAAAAGTGATCCAACAGACTAGTCTTACATTCACTTTTTATCGGCGGAGACGTATCATTAGATCGTTGCAGAAATGAGCGAACGTCGAAGGTTATCCTCTCCTGCGGCGGACCTCGCAGTCATTGGCATACGGTAGTTATCGGCATAGTATAATTATTGGCATACCACGAGAGAGATTGAAATATGCCAATGACTGGCGTTGCACTACTGAAAAACTGATAATAACTTTATCGCCCGTTGCACGATATATGATTATGGATTATTATTATTATTATTTTCTTCGAAGATTCGTAATTACGAGAGCAATTTTCTGGACCATTTAAAATAATAGTCATCCGGGGAAATAGTGATCTCGTAAACGAAGCAATAACTTCGGGGTTTCGAACGCGATAGTGCAGAAGGAAACGGCATGTAGGCCACGGAGATAACATTGTTAACTATTCGATCTGAACGCGGGGCTCTCGCGAGGGACCGCAGAGCGACCCAATCGACATTGATGTCGATTACGCGCTACCGACTCAAACGTATATGATTTTTTTTTTAGTCGCGCACGTTCGGTAAGCAAATTAATATGCTACGTTTATACAGCTACACGCTTCGGTCAACATGCGTAACTCCATCGACGAGCGCGCGTATTACATATATGCTTATTCGCGACTCTGACGCTGAGCATCCGATGCGTGAACTGCAACATTGTAGAATCGCGTAACTTATGCATACAGCTTTAGAGGTCGCAAACAGAACGATGCATCCGCGTTCCGCGAGCATTTATTCAACAGTTCAAACATCATTTTTTTTTTTTTTTTAGAAGTGGAATCGATTAGGGAAGCTTGGCATAGCATTAAGGCGCATGTAGTTAAATGTGTATGTATGGTTTTTTATGTTTTGTATCGGCTATCGGTATCAGTCGATGACGATAACCGATTAATATCGCCAATATAGTCGATTTGCTTCGAATAATCGTAGTGTATTTAGTATTCCTGCGATAGAGTGGGTAATTATACGCTGGTAAAATGTTCTCACAGTTGGAAAAAAATTGTGAATGACGCAATTTATAAGTAAATAAAAAAGAAGAAATAACATTGAATATTTAAAGATCGTAGACGAAGCGTATTCTATGTAAAATATTTTGCTGTATAAAATCCCACATACATCGTATTTTATTAAATATGACCGATTGACTTTTCTTTTTTTTTACAAGAATTATAGGAGATAATAATAAAAAAAAAAAATGCATGTATCGAGAATTACGAGAAAAAAATCGTAAAAAAAGAATAAAAAATAAATATTTTTAAGTTTAATTGTCATCTATAACATTTTCTTGAAACAATTCGGACCTTAAAAATCGATGTGCGATTTTCTGGAATTAAGTAACTTTCACACGCGTCTCGTTCTGAAACCCTCGCGGCGCCTGAGAGTATCGCGCGATCCGATTAATAAATAAAAAAAAATAAAACAGCGATAACGATAAATAATGAGAGGTCGTAGACGGGTCGCGTTCCGCTTCGTTTCATTTAACAAGCGACAATGATAGCGAGAATTTGCGAACAGAGATTTGAGACAGAACATTGCGCGGAAAAAAAAAGATAACTTTCGTATACCGGTTCTGAATGGAAAAGCGACGAAGTTTCTTGGATAACGATGACTTTTGACCCGTTGAATTATTCATTCCGACGTTAGAAACGATAAAAATCTAAATTAGTGACATACGAAATTAGGGGGACAATTTTAACACTCTGTCGTCCGAAAGTTACGCGACGTTCATTCAGATTTTTTACTTCGTTTGTTCAACAGCTCTATGCGCGACGTTTCGCGTTCGAAAATCCTTGAAAAATGTTCGTCTAATGAAATAGTCGTAACGGACAACGAAGCGGTAACTATAAATCACCCGTATTTATAGTAATAACGCGTCTCGCGTGATCGTTTAATAAATATAATTCATCGAATGATGTAAACGACGTATTGTTTGCAGAGATCATCGAGACATCACAATGAGGTGGCAAAGTAGTTGGGAGTTTGGGACATCGTGTAGATGACGAATAGCCACTTAATCGAAATTACTTTCGTTGGCAAATTACGACGTGAAACATAAAAAAAAAAAAAAAAAAGTTAAACGAAAACGTTTTTGCTTCGGTGCTGATAACAAAAATAACTTTTAATATACGTTATCATGACGTCGGTTTTGCAACGCGCGATCGAGTGGTACGGGAACTTCCGTCAAAGAACGTAAGTACAATATTTGCACATTGGAACTAATTTAAGAAAATAAATATCGAAAAAAACAAAAAAAAAAAATTATTATTAATTTTTTTGTTTACATTGCACCCGCAGGACGGCAAAGTGGCCGGGCGATGACCTCGAAACTACAGACGAGAGAAAAGCACGATGGAGAAGCATTTACGTAATTTATTTTACAATGTTCCTCATGTCGCTCGGCTTCAGCATAATTTTAACGGGCGTGTGGCCATATCTTGATAAGGTAAAGGCGTCGCGACGCTCGAGTGTCCAAATTTGCTTTTCCTTTTCCGGCCAAAAGCGAAAGAAAAAAACGTACCGATCGAACGCGATATGACTTCCCGTTGCAATATTTCAGTTAGATCCTACAGCGGGAAAGGAATTTATGGGATATGTCGTGGCGGCGAATCCACTCGGTCAGATGTTGTTTTCCCCTTTGGTTGGATGGTGGGGAAACAAAATATCCGTGAGATTTCCACTTCTGGCGACATTGGCTCTTTTCACCTTTTCGTCGGCTGTGTACAGCGCTCTCGAGATCATTCCCGGTGACAAGAAGGTTTATATGATCGCGGCGAGGTTTTTCGTCGGCGTCAGCTCTGGTTGGTATCCTTAGCTCTTCATGTACCTGAAATGAGAAAAATTAATTAATTAATTAGTTGATAATAATACATTTTTTTAATAATTAAAAAAAAATATGATTATTATTATGGGATACGACTCGTTTATGAGGAATAATTGATAATAATAATAATAATAATATAATAAATAAATGAATATAATAATGAAATTATAATTCCTTAATATTATGTTACAGTTAATTTAGCATTTTTTTAACATATTTTTTTCTTTTAAATACCGATATCGTTTTTCATAAATTGCAGCAAACATTGCAGTGGCGCGATCTTATCTTTCGGCGGCGACGAAATTGTCCGAAAGGACCGCAGCCGTTTCTATGGTTTCTCTGGCGCAAGTAAAATCATTCTGCATATGAGAAATTTCGAATGGTAGTTACATATTTACTGAAATAAAAATGAATGAATGTGCAACAGGTACTGGGATTCGTCGTGGGTCCCGGTCTCCAAGCGGCTGTAACGCCGCTCGGCGACAACGGTTTTTACATGATGGGTTTGCCATTCAACATGTACACAATGGCCGCGTGGATAAACGTCGTAATGGGAATTATAAATTTCATTCTTTTCTTGCCGTGGAACTTCAACGAGCATAAGATCGCGGCGCGCGAAGCGATGCGCGATCAGGGTAAAGCTTCCGGTAAGTTCGACAAGGTTCGTGTATTAATTTGTTAAATAAAAAACTAAATCGAGGAATCGAACAAAAACAATTGTGTACATCGTGGAGATACGATCGTTATTTCAGAGAAAGCAGCGTGGAAAGCGATGAAACCGGATTACTTGGCCGCTTGGACGCTGATATGCGCTTTTTTTCTTCTCGTATTCAATTTCGTACTTTTGGAAACGTGAGTCTCGCTAATTCAATTGTTTTTTGTTTTTAATCAATTACTTTCCATTATTATAAATTCTTGATAATTAATTCAGTTATTTTTTAACAACAATTTATCATTAATTGAGTAATTAATAAATTGTTCATTACATCATTGAAGACTCGGGACTTCCTTGACGATGGATCAATTCGCGTGGTCCAAAACCGCAACGCTGTATTACATGGGACTGATGATGAGCGTTGGTGGCTTCGTAGCGTGCATTATGTTCATACTGATCGGTCCGCTTTGCAGAAGGTAACGAACTCTTCGCACTTGTTCTTCCGTTGAATCATCCCGCGAAGATGAGAATCACAACAGTAACAAATGATGAACCGTTGCCAGATTCGACGAGCGCAAAGTGATGCTCTGGTTAGGATTTTTCTTCATGGTCGTTGGCAGAATCATGTGCATACCTTGGGGTCCTGATCCTCCAATTATGGCGGAAATAGATCGTAAGTATTTATCAATCAAAGGCCCGTTATTTTGAAATACTAAAAGACGATGAAAAAATCGGAAACGCCGATTTCGTAGGTTCAACCGATTTTTTTTCTTAAACTTTGATGATTTTACTTTATTGTTTCATTTATCGATATGAAAATGACGCTAATTAATTAACCAAATTATTTTTTTTGCCAATCGCAAGCGACGATTTCGTAGATTCAACCGATTTTTCCTTAAAGTTTGACGATTTTACTTTATTGTTTCTTTTCTCGCTATGAAAATGACGCCAATTAATCAATCGAATTATCTGTTTCGTCAATCGCAAGCGCCGATTTCGTTGATTCAACCGATTTTCTTAAAGAATTTAACGATTTTACGGTACAATTCGTAGCATCGCCGAATGCGACAATCAACGCCAACGGTACTGAGCTTCTCGGTTGTCCGGTGGAACAAGAATGGTGTCGAACGACACCGCAGATGGGTGTGACGCAGTTTCTCATCGGTTACGGCTTCACGACGCTCGGTTATCCGGTCGGCGTGACTCTCGTGCAAACTATTTTCAGCAAAGTCCTCGGACCCCGTCCGCAGGGTGTTTGGATGGGAATAATGACCGGAGCGGGTTGTCTATCGAGAGTATTGGGACCCGTGTTTGTCGGACTGATTTACACGCGTTGGGGAACCTATCATACTTTCGGCATCACCGGGGCGACTCTGATAATCGCGATGATATGGCTTCAATTAGTGTACAAAAGACTGATACCGTTAACCGTCGCGGTGAATAATAACGAAGACAATGTACCTGAGAATGATGCGAAATTGGACGTCGAGATTCCGCTGAATCCTGTAATCGCACCGATAGTGGAAGAAAACGGAGATTCCAAATACGGTTGGCAGATTAATTAAACAACAAAGACTGTACCATCGCCATATTTACTCCCTGTATTAGCCATATCTCGATATTATATTTAATAATTCTCACACAGAAAAACAAAAAAACGAAAAAAAAAAAAAAACACGATTCGCTTGTTGCTCATTAAAATCGAATATTCAACGACGAATTATGAACTTTTTTTTCGTCTGGTTGAGACGTGTATATAAAAATTCGTATTAAAAAAAAAAAAAGAATATCGTACATTGGGTGACGGGATGTATGATTTAAAAATAAAGACAATAAACTCTGTTGAGATAAATGTATACACTTTCCCTTGCCGTTTGCGAATGTGCCTTTTACCCGTTATGAATAATAATCCCCATTGTGAAAGTTATATTGTTTTTTTTTTTTTTTTTTTTTTCTTCTTTTTTTTTCGAAGGTAATAAAGTAAGTGGTGCATTGAGACGAGAATTGATGGTTTTACAATGACGAACGGTGAAGCTATATACCGATGAAGATAAGAAGAGACGAGCCGAAGCGATCGCGAGGGAAACTGCGGATGTTGTTACGAACGTGTGTACGAGACGGCGTGTGCAGTATCGGACCACAGGGAGCTCTCTGGCGTTCCTTCACACTCGAGAGGACGCTTTTTCTATTGGAAGGTAACTATGCGAAACACCGTCGAACGCGATATCATCATCCGCTATTGCAAGGACGAGCGCCGGCGCTGCCCGTTGGATACACCAACGATGGTGAATCTTTCCGTCTCTCCGTAAAATTATGTATCTTCGAAATCACAACGCAGTACCATTCTCAGCTGGTTCGCTGTCAAGCGGGATCTGCTTTCACGTATCACTATTCAATGCCCGTGAAGTCTTCTATATACGTATATATATATATATTATATATAAATATATTTTTTTTAATTATAGTATATATCTCGACTTGTGGGTTTTATTATCCATAGCGTATCATATCCGATATATGTAACTGTTGCGGCAGTGCCGGCCGCAAGTTACACAATTTCGCAACGATGATCGATCCCACGGTATTATTATTATTGATAAGCATTACGAGAAACGAATGACAACTCTTCCGCCTTCCATTACATATTATAATATTCTGGTGGTGGGTGATTTTTTCATAATAATCATCGATTCTGGTTTTTTTTCTCGAAGTCCCATAAAAAAAAAAAAAAATTCCTATAAAAACGAAGATTCATATTTTTTTTAATAACAATAATAATAACTTTTTAAAATACACGTAATTTAAAAAAAAGTTATTATTATTATATTTTAACGAAAATAGTAATTTTAGGTTTTACGGTAAAATCGTTTTTTTTTTTTAAATGAAAATTGAATAAGTAAAGAAAAATGTATTTGATATTTATTATGAATCGCGGTGTGCATATAGATTATTTAATACACGATTTTGCGTTATTTAATACGCTAGAATTCCGATGGCCTACTTATCAGAGCAACCGAATTAATTACGAAACTATAGAAATAGCGCACGATGAGCGGGAGCTTAGGGCAAAGAGAACGGTCATGCTACTCGAGCCCTGTTTTTACTCACGGTCCTTGAGGTGCCCCCTTCCGTAGCCTCCCCGTGTGCGTGAAACTCTCCCCCGGTAGTTTACCTCCGAACGGCGGGAGATCCTCGTTCAATCAGTCAGGCCTTAGCTCGCGAAACACTAAGTTCACGGATAATCCTTGGACGTTTACATACGCGAGTGCCATTCGCCATGAGGATCGCTGCGAGGTCCATTGTATTTATCTGTAAGTATCCCGAACCCCTTAATATAAAATCTAATGCATAGAAAACTGTTTCATCGCGCCCCGCGGAGAGCATTGTATCGATAACTGAATGTCTCTTGAAAAAAAAAAAAAACGTCTTTCAAAGGCTTCGTCAATCTGGTGCGAAGTCAGAGCGACTACGAGGATAGCGAAAAGTACGCATTGGGAGATCCCGATTGGTGGTCCGAGAGGATTACGAAAATCAATAGAAAAGAAACGCAAACGATCGGCCTGCCGAGCGAAGATAGCGAGAGACACGCGCGCCGATGGGAGAGCGAAGAAATCGGAGATTCCAGAAGACGACCTCGTCCATTTGCATCTGTCTCGGGAGCACCGAAAACGCGAGAACGAGAGTCTCGTTTCGAGTCGCGAAGGGAACATTTTCGAAATCACAAGGTACCGGAGAGCGTATCAAATTTTGAAGCGACTTCGCCGTCTCCTATTCTTCTGCCGCCCTACGACTTCGATGCGCCCGTATATCGCAATGAGATTTTTGACGACGACGCGCCGTCACCTTGGAATAATGAATCATCAACGCATGCGGGAAAGTCGAGCAGCATAACGCCACTCGACCGTACGAGAATCTACGAAATTACGAAATTGAATTCATCCAACAAGGAACGACCCGTGGAAAGTGAGGAGAGTTACCGCGATGATGATTCAACGAAAACGTTAGACACGGACAATGACGCGGGTTGGATGGAACTCGTTCGCGAATCATCCGTCAACGTTACGAACACAAACGTCGGCAAGGAGCCCATCGAGAAAGTCGAGCCGAATCTTTCGCGTTCGTTTTATATTGATGAAGAGCTCGAGAATAAGAGACTCGAGAGCTCGAGAACAGCTACGAACAGAAGTAATCTTCTCAAGAATAGCCGAGGGAACAGAAAGTATCAGCGCGATAGATTCGAATCGGAAAAAACGTTTACGAGAAAACGAACGTTTTCATCATCATCTGGAAAATACGATTGGCAAGGACGGCCGGCACAGCGTTCCAATCACTTTAGATTCAGCGACGGTGAGCTTTCGATATATCGTGTACCACGTGCTTTTTTAGTTGTATAAAATGAGACCGGGGCTACTTGAAACATCGCGTAAATTCTTGCAGGTAAAATATCGAAGAATTTTTTTTTTTTTTTACGAAAACAAAATAGTAAAAACAAAAAATTGAATATTTCATTCAACCGGTATAATCGATACAAAAAAATTTTCGGAGTCTCTCTCTCTGCGTAAAAACTCCGATTTTTTTAACATCGCGTATTCCGATTTACTGTGTTTCAAATATCCCCGGTTACCTATGTTCAGTCTCCGAATAATTCATTGTGAAATCTTCGGACCGTTTCGCTTAGACCCGAATGGTAAAGCTGGAGCAGTGCCCGGAGTTCCTGGTCGTGATTATCCCGTTCATCAGGAACACACACATCATCACTTGCGCAACGTCGTCGACAGATTTCCGTGTCCACGGACCTCGAAGACTCATGTCTACTTGGCGGATCGAGCCTCGCGATGTCAGGTACATTAAAAAATAATTACCGATCTCCCCAAATTCACCCGAATAACGCAATCGCGTAGTAATGGATTTTTTTTTTAATATATAACAGATATTCTACGTGTGTTACGGATCGAATACCGGTGTCCCCATGGTATGTCCAAACGGTACGCTCTTCAGCGAACCATTGCAAGTCTGCGACTGGTGGTTCAACGTTGCATGCTGAGTAGTTTTCCTCCCTCCCTCCACCCTCTCCCCCCCGGCTGTTCAACAATAATCCACAATTGCGAGCAACTGATTTAGTCACTTATCCGCTACTGATTAAATGTTATACCAATAAAGAGCTATTAATTATTCTTGTCATAACACTCTCGTCCGATGCGCTCCAATTCGTCGCACCAGCGATACCGAATTTGCATATAATTGCCGAGCGGAGTCCATAGGAAACTCGATCATAGACAGAATTCTCGGTGGGTCTCGGGGAGCTTTTGTTCTCTCGTTTCTGCTCGCAACGCTACGCCACCCTTCTTTATTAGGGATGAGATATAATACGAATTGGGATTTCTCGAGGCCCGGATCACATTTTCGTTCAGATACGTCGGTGGTCCAATGGTTGGTTAGGGGTGTAACGCACCACGAAGGGACCGGGAGGAGGGCGCGCGATTCTGCACGCATCGCACAGACATCAGTGGCAAATACCCAGAAAGCGCGCATCCTTTTGTAATCTCAGATTCGTATATCTATAATGCATGCCACTGGGTAAGGGTATGTCGAACACATCGGTACCCTCCCATAGGGCTCACCAGCGAGAAGATACACGATCTGAAATATCTGCGGCAGAGCCAAAGTCGTCCGGGGATCTGATGCTGTTGGCTGTGCTTTCTGTATATTAGCTATGGAAGTATGGGATGGTGGGGGCAAAATGGTCCAACGGGGAAAAATGAAACATTTGCGCAACTCGAATTTTCGAGGCAAAATGGACCAACAATAAAATTCACGAAGTTTCAAAAAAGTTCGATTTTCAAGTTTCATGACTATTTTTTTTGCTACATATCACTGATTACATAAAAAAATGGAAAACGACGGTTGATGAAATTCTACGGTACATTTGTTGTCTGAGATAAAATGGACCAATGAAAAAAAAGGAATGCCGATAAATAGAGCTATAAATCGATAACTGTCTTTAAAAAAAAATTCCATCATTTTTAATATGGAGAATTTTATGTTTTCTGACATATTCTGATAAATTATTTAAAACTCAACATTTTTTTTTTTTTATGTAATTTAATCACAGTTCATTTTGCCCCATTTTCTTTTTTCATCTTAATACTCTAAAGAGGTGTGAAAAATTCATTCTTATGGTGCAAAAATAGCGGAAAAGTGTTGAATACATCGAGAAAAGTTCCTGAATTGCTACAGGAGTCCATTTTGCCCCACTCCCCCTTTATATATATATATATCCAGGCTGACAAGGCAACTGACAGTGCAGACCGAGAGGCGAGGGTCCGCGCATCAATGAGTCACGTTTAAACGGCATCACGAATCACGTGGCTCGCTACGCCAGTACGGAGCAGTCATTTATTTATAATACGCGTTACGCGCCTCTCCGGTTCAGGCTGCGAGATAAGGGTGGCAAAATCATATCTGCAACTGGAACACTAAAGGCTTTTTCTCCAACCCACCGAAAAACCCTGCGATACATATATTATGTACACAAGAATCAAGGCATTGCGGTGTATCTATGCATAACCCCCGCCGATGCTTCTTTCCCCTCTTCCGACTCTCGTCGCTCGATATGTTCTACGATCTTATCTATAATTTATAACGTATCACGCCTACGAGATAGGCTTCTGGTGAAAGTCATTTACGCTTTGTGTTACCGGCCACATAGGAGGGAAGGCTAATTTCGAATTCGTTGTGGAAAATTGTCGACTCTTGAAAAAAAAAAAAAAAATTCTATCGCTATAGTGTGTTCACCCTCTGTAGGATCAAGGCGAAGGCTTAACGAGTGGCAATGACAGTCGTCGGAGATAAGGAGCTTCGAAAGCAGTCTTTTTTTTATACTGATTACTACGGTATGAATAATTGGAATGTAAATGCGATCTTCGTAACGCGATACTCACAAGAAAATAAAATATTTGCAAAAAATATATTAGATTATTGTCGTTATGATTATTATTATTGTTATTGTTACATTCGGCATTTTTATGAAATTATTACATATATTAATCATATAATCTGTTATATATTTGGAAAACTATAACGGTAATATACCATTTTTCAGCGATAATATATTCGATATATCATAGATATATTTTGCGATATTTTTTTTTTTCATGTGCACTCGAAGCATCAATATTGATTAATGTAAAAATGAATAAGTTGGGAGAGATTTGGAATTGGAAACAAAAATTCGTCACGGTAGGGGACATTTTTCTTCATACGAAATCTCACGCGAGTTGGAGAGACTGGTTTTCCGTTTTGTGACTTGCAATGTGAACTCAATGAGATAGTTTAGTTTATGTTGAGTGGGGAGGATACGCTATATACAGCATGCAGTATGCAACAAACGGCCCTTCGGCACTTCCCATCCGCACACGTATCTTACAGGGGCATTTAACTATTGCCGAGGGATATTTCACGATTTTCGCCGAGTTACTCACGATAAGCAATAAATCGTTCGCAACGTGCCGAAGTTTGCGCGCAATATGCGCCCTATAAGTGCCGACGACACCTCGCATTTCGAATGCCATGAGCATCGCTCGAGGTATCGTTTTTTTCTTTTTTTTTTTTTACTAGACGCGAAGATGTCCCGCACATATTGCAGATCAATTTTGCATGGTTAACCGTAAAAAAAAAACGTTGCGGGGTAAGTTCATAGACTGTTCCCCTTCGTGCCGAAGCTAAGGGTGCGGAACACATCGATGTTCCATCTGCATTGCCGCGGTGTCGAAAAAAAATGTATTTTGGGTTCCAAATCTGCAGTTCCGAAGAAAAAAATATTTTTCTGTCGTATTTTAACAAAGGCATTCAATTACAATTAATCATAGGGTATTAATAAGGGCGTTGACGCAAAATCGAAAAAAAAATTGCAACAGTTCGGAAGGAAATTAAATATTTTATATCCATACCTACTTGGAAAAAAAGTATATCACGGAAAATATCTATGATATTTATCATTATTATTATTAATATTAGGCGTTTTTATATAATTGATATATCAATTATACAATTTGTCATATATTCGAAAATATATTAATTTTATGTTTTAATAATAATAAATTATTATTATTATTATTATTTAAACAATATCTTATATATTTTTCAACCAGCGTCGTGAAAATCGTAAGGAACTCGTTGAAAAACCCTCTAGAAATGAGAGCTAATGTACCAACCGTTAGTTCCTTTTACCGTCAGTTGAAACGCGCATATTGAGGCATAAGCGGCAGCAGCTTCTCGTTTTTACCTCCGTCGATTCGACAAACCTCGTCCCAGAGTTTCGACACGAAAGCAGAGTTATATCCCCTTCCCTTTTAAACTTTATTCTCTACCGGGTCTCTTTGCCTCCCTTTTTTTCTCGTTCCTTTCACTTCGCGCCGCGCGCGAAGAGCGATGAGCCTCGCAGCTTTCACATGATGCGCCCGACATCTCCTTCGCGGTAATCTTGGGTAATTTTAATATTCAACTCTAAACCGAGCGCAATAATAAACGATTTCTGCTCGAATTCACGGAATATATTTCTCAGATAAGCTTGAGACTTGCTTTGCTCTACGGTTTACACGGTGTAAAGTTCCTGCTGTAATGTCATGCAATATTGTCGGTAACGGGAACGCGTTGTACTACGTAATCGGATGCTTCTATTATCAGAGGGAAAGAGAAGAGGGAGAAGGGAAGCAACATAATATTATATCGTAGGTTTATGTCTACAAAGTTATTATCGGGTGTCAAATTTTGTATTGGAAAGCATTAAGTACGTTGCGACGAGTGCATAGCCGTTTGGCTTATCACGCGTTAAAATGCTAATGCCTCAGATACACGTAATCTCGGTAACGACTCATCGCCGGCCACTTGCCACGCTATGAAACCACTCGCTCGCGTATCATCAATCGTCTTTCCTTTCGAATTCATTTCTCATCGGGCAATTTGGGATGATGAGGAAAAACTATTCAAACTTCACGGTAGGAAGATTGACGAGAGTGATCAAGATGACTATTTTTATTTATTTTTTTTTCTCTTCTTCGGAAGCCGGTTTGTCTAGCGTAGAATGATGGGTTCATTTCCACGTCAAGAATGGCTGTTTCGGACTCGAAACATCGAACAGTCTCTATCCAACTCGATGGTCTCTCATTTTTTTTTGTCTTTCTAACGAGCAGCCTTGTTATTATCTTTATTTGGGCACAAGTTACGCCCCCCATACGAATTTAACTGCTTTAATGGTATTTTAAAAACATACAATCAGAGACATTTAAGACATTAGTCAATCGGAGTTACACGCGACAAAAGTTCTCTTTCGTTGTGCAATAGATTTATTAATCATCATTTTGTTTCGAGTCGTAATTACATTGGTGTGTTTAGTATCGCGAAATGAGTTTGTCAAAACGACGAAATTGTTCTGTCGAATGGAAGGAATGCCGATAATAGTCGACTGGGCAGCGGGGTTCTACGAGGTTTCATTAAAGACTGATATTAGAGGAAGAGAACGTGCGGGCGCAACAGGCGGTAATCGGGATTTGCATTCTAGAGGCACACTTTGTCTCCCCGATAATTGATCCAATTACGAAGGGTTCTGGCGAGCGGGTCTCCGTCGGCAGGTCACCTCGAGGCCGTACCGTCCGGCTTCGTCGCTCCGATATGGGCGGCATTCGGAGCCCTCTTAGTCCACCTTGTCCGGCTCATCTCCGTCAGACCCGTGTTATAAGCCAACTCGACCGAGAGAAATAATGCCGTCCAACTCTCCCCGTCCCATACAGCTGCATCTTCGCTCGAAAGGTTCAGGTATATTTATGGATATATATATATATATACATGTACCCTGTATGTACGTATATGTATATATACATTTTTTATGTAATTTTTTTGAATTCATAACGCACGAGTTGTTCCTTCCTATTTTATTCTCGATTTCGTCGGGAATTCAAATAGTTTTCTCCATAACTCTACGAGATAATAAATCGCAGGTGTTTCTCGAGTAAGAATCACTGTAAAAATTGCGTTTACGCATAAACCGTGTGATAAATTTCAAACAAATGCCGAAATTTCAAACAACTTTTTGCCACGTGACGAAATATTTGATAATTTTAATGTTTTTTCTTTATTTAATTTCGATAATGCTTTTTAATGTTTTCATTTTTCGATTAATTCACGATGATTGACAATCTTTTTACTTGCGAGAAAAATAAATTACGCGATGTTTTTCTGTAATGACGACACTCTCGGTATATTTCGGATTTGAATTATGGCGGTTCATAAATTTTTGCAATTCTTTCAAAATTCGTATCATACACTTTATGACTATTTAATAATACGGAGTGTGATACATTTGCGAAAGGAGTCACTCGTACATACATGGTATGCGTGACTAAACCTCAGCCGAAAAATCTCCGGTGTACGTCGGTGGGTCATCGCGCTTTAAGTATCCCTCCCCTTAACGAGACTTTAATAGATGCCCGATTTCGTTCACGAGTTATGAAAAACTCGCTCCCGTCATCGACAAACGATGTGCGTATGAAGAAATATCTGTTAAAAGAATTTTTCAAGGATTTACAGTCCTTCGAGTGTTTTTCGTTTTCTCAAGACAGAGTCGAAAGAATACGTACGAGAAAACCCGAATTCTGGAATGCAAAGTATTCTTCGATGTGCCGAATAAATTCTATAGTAACATAATATATAGAGAGAGAGAAAAATGAGGCAAAATGGACCAGGAAAAAAATAACGTCGATACGGGGTAAAATGGATTACAACAAAATTAAACTTTAAAATTATCGGTCACTGATAAAAAAAATTTAATCTCAGTACATTTTCTAATAAAAAGGGAAAAACGCCGTATCCATTTTCGTCAAACTCAACGCCGAACATAATAATTATAGTTCGTGTTGTGCACGAAGTTTTAAGTTAATAAGTTTTAAGTAATAAACGGTATATAGAATAAAAAGGTGGGGCATAGATAAAAAAAAAGAGAGTCCGTTTCGAAATTTCGAAAAAACAAAAAAACAAAAAATTCTCGATTATACATAGTGCATTCTCGAGTAAAACACCAGGGCAGGGCATCCCCAGGGCAGTTTCGAGAATTCCCGCGTAGCGTTCGGCATTGCCTTCGTCATCGAAAGAAAACGATGGAAAGAAAACCCCTTTGGTCGTTTTTTCTTGAGAAAAATCTCCAAACGAGAAAGATATATATCCGAAGGTTCGGAGTCGAGGTGAAGGAGTCCAAGGAAGAGGGGGGGGGGGGGGGGGGGCTGGAGGCTTCGCGGTATTCGCAATGTGGTACGTATTTTTCGATTAAATTTAACATCAAACCAAGCGAAAGCGCACGAAGCGATGAGAAGAAGAGGGATTCGTGAGATGAGTATACCGCGGGTCATTGAACGAGGGATCGGCGGTAATTCGTCGAGCGAGTTTTTGAGCGGCGTCTGTGCTGAGTGGCCAAACTCCGTGGAAGGATAAAGAAGTGGGTAAGGGATCGGAGCTGAGCGAGAGGTAGTAAACTGCCAACGAAGAATGAGAGGCGGGTAGAGGAATTATTTTATACTTCTTTCGTAGGTATACGGTAGAAACGAAGTGGAGAGTGGAGAGTCAAGAAGGAGAGAGGAAGTTTCGCGGATGCGCGACTGTCCAAGGAAAAGATCGGTAAAATGCTGATGAGGCGAATGCATTAAGGTTCTTAAAGAGTTTTTCGCATCAAGAAAGGGTGAATTGTTGCGTGTCTCTGCGGTGTTACAAGAATCGAAGAAATGCAGGGTAAGAGAGTCGGGCGGAGAACTCCGGGAGAGGAAGAGACAGGAGGAGAGAGAATCAGAGAGCAAAGAAGGCCAATAGTGCGAGTTCAATAGCGGGTGCGGCAGCGCATCGAGGTATATAAACGAGGCTGTGCGGTTACGATGGTGGCTGACCGTTATTGAGCCGGAATGACGTTCTCTCCCTGAATCTCTTTTCTGCAAAATTGAAAAAGCGACTCTCCTTTCTGGCTTCCAACGATGTTGGGTATCCAGCTGAGTTTGACTCTGTGGCTTCCTTCTCTTTTATCCTCTGTGCAGTATCTATGTAGCCGAAGTAGTTCTATATACCGATGGATCGGTAGGCGAAGGTAAGATCGGCACGAGAGCATACCGGGAGACCAGACGTGAATCGAGGAAGAAGACCCAATAAGCACAGCGGGTCTCGAAGAGATCGGAGCCACATGCAGTCAGCAGCCGGGTTCTCTTGATGCGTGCGGTCCACGTCGCACGTGCGCCAATGCACGCCTTATATACTCGATCTCTCTGTATACTATATACATATACGCTATACGCATCCTCCACAAGCCACAGAGCGCCGTAGAGTAACAGCAGCGGCTAACAGTCAGCACGCCGACGATGCAGAGAACGCACGTGGCTTTCCCTCCTCGCCGTTCTCTCGCGCGCGCGCGCCCGCGTATAATGTATCCGATGTGTAAATTTGCCTGTCAGCTGCTCAACGGTAGATTTATCGACACGCGATTTAGGAACAAAACATATGCACACAACGTCCCGATATAGTCTCGCACCTGCTTCGCCACCGTATCGAGAGACGCGAAATTCCTTGGGTCTCGGGTTTTTAGTCTCTGATATATTATGGCAACGCATGGTGCTACTTACGTATATGAACACGTCATACGCATGAGCAAAGGCGCGTGTTATGCGCTTAAGAATTTTTTCGCCGATGAAAATGATCAAAAATAATATTAAAATAGCATTTGAATATGTTGACCGATGCGTGAAATCTAATGGAAAAAAATATATTCGAAATAAAAGAAATTTGGCGTTCTTATATAATGCTTTATTATCATATTTATTATTTTTCGATACTTCATAGGATGGACAACGTCATAAAAACATAATAAAGATATCACTTCGATTGCATTTTTTTTTTTTTTTTCATAATACCGAATGATACCTACCAAACGTATCGATACGTAATTTTTATCAAGGATTTCTGTCAATTGAAAAGAAAAAATAAAAAATTTTACTAAAATAAAGAAGAGAATTAAGATTTTCCTAAATAAAGGCTAAAATTTCAGGTTTTACTGAAAAAACGGAGCAGTACTTCAAATTTTACTAGAAAAATGAAAAAAATATTAACCGAGCCTTATGTTTATTCAGTGCCTCGAAGTAAACACACGTTGCGCAGCGCAGCGAATTATTAATCGCGCGAGAGGATTCATCATTCGAGGTGTAATCAAAAGCGCGAAGCAAATGAGAGTAATCCCAAGGAAAGAGAAATGCATCAGGAAAGGCATTCATTTCTCTGCGGTCGAGTGGGTCTCTCCGGTTGATGTTCAACACAGAATGAGCGACATTACGACACTTTCTAGAGGCTTCATTAACCGTCGGATAATTAGTAGAGTGGTACGTGGCTTCGCGAGTTCCTGGAATGGTTCATCAACGCACTTATGTTCCACGAAATCGATGTCGTTGTTTCAAGGAAAATTTTTGACCGACAACGTCACCCAAACATATACATATATATATTAATATTTGTCGTCTTGTGACGAATTGGGAACGCGAAGACTCATCATTGTCACGATCTCCTGCACGAGACTCATGACTTAGTCTCGATCCAGTTTCGCTAATAAAAGAATTAACCAACGCTCGCTCGCGCGTTCCACATTGCAAAAGAGCCCCTCTAACGTTTATAAATGCCTCACTTTTCCACAAAGTTTCTTAATTCAATGAAAACTTCTTCCATCTCCCGTCGCGTGGCCCGAACCGCGAGAATAGAGCCAAACGGTTTATCAAGATTCCGCGGTCCGAGATTCAAAAGTTTTTTCAAACCCGTATAATTCTTCGCGGATGGAAAACACGTTTTTTAAAAGGTCTCCGGCACAAATTGTCTCGAGTTTAGTTTAACTACGAAGATTTTTGACGTTAATTCAACGGTAAAGCTTCATTGACTATTCAATGGAAATGAATTCTCCTCATCGTCTAATAAACAAAAAAAAAAAAAACAAAAAAAAAAGTGGAAGCTATTGGACAAACGATCGCATTAATCAGTAACTCAATCCCGCTGGTCTTGGAGGCGCAATTCGGAATTTAGGTATCTCACACTCGTAGTAACGTTCTCTATCTCCACCATCGACTCTACGAGATTGCCCTCTTAGGAATGATTCTTGAAACGGTTCTTGAATTTCAAGATGTTATCACATTCGATATGGGATTGATTCTACAAGCCACCGGGTGAGGTCCGGTCTAACAGCGCTTCCGTATTCTCGTCTGAAGGGTAAAGAGAGGCGAGCTTCGCGATCTATTCGTTCCGCGTGCCTCTCCTTTACCCCGGGCCTCGATTCGCATCGGCCACTCGGCATCTCTACCTCTCCCTTCGTCCAGCATCATTGCCAGGTACCACGGTATACCCAGTAGCAACGAGATATTTGCTCGGAGCTCGTGAATTAATTATGCCGCAACGAAGGAGATTGCCCGCTACTCGGCTGGACTCGGCAGCTTCCACGCGAGCAAGTATCGCCGCTGCCGATTGATTCGAGAGACCGAGACCCATCCCACGAGTTGCAACCACTCTTCATCCCCTCGATCTCTTCCCGCACGTGCAACTCACTTTTCCTCGGCTCCTCGGTAACAGTTCTTCTCCTCCTTCTGCTCGGCCCTCCTCCGGCGCTTCTGTATCACTCAGAGAGGCCTGAAATTCTCAACTCGTCCAAGGATTCCCACTGCCACGAATAACACTCCGACTCAACCGATATAACCGAGTAATTTGTCTTCAATTGATTTAATCGCTTGCGCTCTTCTTCTTCTTCGTTTCCCTGCCTGACGACGCTAAATTGCATGGAAATTTCGCGGTTCTTCTCGTTGGGAATATTCATTGCAAAAACCGGGCCACTCCAATCTTCATAACTGGACTTGTTGCCGAATGGAGACAGATTGCATCGGTACTCCCTATAATTCGGTACGAAAAAATACTCTCGTATAAATCCGCTCCTCGCGAAATGAAAAACCTATACAAAGCTATTTCCTTCGCGATAATTCAATCTTTAAACATTTTTTTTTTCTCTCTTTTCCACATTGTCTGTTCGTTAAACCTTTTGAGGTCAACGAGAGAGGTAACGCATCGACGTATTTAAAAAATTGAATCAAAGAATGAACTCAACGCGACGCATCGATTGACTAGCGGTTATTTGTCGTCGGAGTTCGATGACTCACGTCCGGCCTCTGATAGTCTCTCGGGGGCCTCCACGATTACAATTAAGAGTCTGTGAATCCGGTGCGCGTATCTAGTCACGAGAAGAGGAAATGATTCGCGATAATCTACGAGTGTAGAGACTATAACGGTTCTCATTGATTCGACGGTCTCAAAGATCAGCCGGAGGGCGTCGGAAAGAATATAGGGGAGAAAGGGGCAAAATGGATCGATTAAGCGAATTTTATACCACTCTTCGATGATAATACTAAAAAATTCTTTTATTTATTTATTTTGATAATAATAAAAATAATTATTATTATTATTTAGAATTTTTTTTAAATTTGAGATTAGCCCATTTTACCCCGGCAGACCATCTTGCCTCGTCTCTCCTACATGGTCGGTTATATAATTGTATTTTTTTCAAATGATAAAAGCGCATCGTCTATCGCGCGGTTGAGCTAAATCCCCGGTTTCCCCATTCGTTTCTCCACGCGCCCTCCTTGACCTTCGGCATTGCGAGCGTTTATCGAATTTATCGCGAATCGTTTTACTGCGCATTCTCCTCGCGTTGTCGTAGTCGGCTTGTCGCGGTGGAATGACGACCGTAGTTCTTTGCTTCGAGCACATAATACTCTACTCGAAGAGTCGTCTCCTCGACGGTCACGCGAACTTCCGCCACACCGGAAGATGCTTTTTCTCTCTTTTCTCGACGAGAAGAAAAAAAAACTCTTTTTTTAACGCCGTTAGCACGAGATTGCGTAGGCGCACGATCGGGGGTTGAACCGGCGAAAGTTCTTGAATCGCTCGCAGAGAGGGTAAAAAAGTAACTCTCGTGCATCAGCCCCTTCGGAGTGCAACTTGGGCGAATAATAAATATCGTTCTGGAGACGTTTTATGAAGAATCTAAAGTACGTTTAATCAGTCACGAGTCAGAAGGTAAACGACGCTATACAAACACCGAAAAGTTATCGGTAATAACGATCTTTTTTTTTCTAATGAAGCTACTTGTCGTTTGTAACTTTCGGTATAAGCGATCGCGTTGTGAAACCGAATTAAGGTAAATTGAAAGACTATTTTGAATAAATTGAAGCGCGTCACGGTGTTGGACGGGAAGGGGGATATTTTATTATGCCTATTTATTTAACGAGGCAGCGGGGCATGAATGTGTCCGAGGCTCTCGGTGGAGTTTGGTCTCAGCGCTGTTCGAAACGTTCGGACGATTCTCGAAGGCGCGCGCTATGTTCATGGGGATCACGGTAACTTATGTTAGTTTCTATCGGGGCGAGGATCGTGCATGTTTCGAAAGTCGTGGGCGTGAGCGTGTCTCTCGTCGCTGTTCGTTACGTTGAATCGATGCCCCGCGCATATAACGAGAGAGAGTCAAGTTCGACACCGGCTGTGGTGTGGAGGATAACTTGGGCTCTTCGAGAGAAGCGCCTTCTTCACCGGCGTGTTCTCCCCACCCCCACCCCCCCTTCCCCTCCCCATCCCCCGCGCGCGCCCGGGCGAGCTCTCGCGACGCCCTGTCTCTCACGACCTTTAACGTCCACTCGTTCCTCGAATACACCCCCTCCGCTGTGCTCTCGTGGAGGCACGCATCCGACGAGGCATTAAAGAGATAGCCAACAGATACGGGTATGTATTATAAGGCCCGGGCCCGAAGAAATCGTCAACAATGAAGCAACAATGAAGCTTCGACCGTGTCCGAGCGGGGAACGCTCTCGCTGCAATAAGACGCGGACCCTGTCAACCTCCCGGCAGCTCAGTCCTCGTTTTCTCCGCCTTTCTATGTCCATGGGATCTTCCCATTTATATATATTTTCCTATAAACATACCTGACTATGAAAACTCGGAGGTCAGGGTTTCTCAAGCTCAACGAACTCGGCGACGTAAATGTTGATTTTTTTTTTTTAAATGAAATAAAAAAATCGAAAAATACTAATAATAATAATAGTAAAATTATTAAAAGATTGATATTAAATAAACAAAAAAAAATTTGAATAAAAAATATCAATCGTAAAATTAATTTAGTATTTTTATCGTCGTTGACTTAAGTATTAAATAAATTAAGAAATTTTTATTTTTTTTATTAAGATTTAAAAAGAACCATATAACACCTATTAACACATTCGACTCTGAAAACTCGGAAATCAGAGTTACTTAAGCGTATGAAACTCTTCAACGAAAGCATTTGTTTTTTTCCAATAAAAAAGATTATAGCGACGGTGTCGACACCACAGTTGATAAACTCACTATAAACATGATATTTTGCTAAAACCTCGACACACGATGCCAATTCTGTATTCGTCGGTCTGATGTAAAAAAAAAAAGGAAGCGAAAGCGATAACGACGATTCGCTCGAGTTCCACAGACAACGAGGCCTCTTGTCTCCTCTTTCGGGTTCTCCTCTCCCACGATTTCATTGAAAAATCTCGAATACAAACGATTCCATTCGAGATATCAAGAATCATCAATGAACTCCAAGATTATTGAATGAATCGCTAATTGAACCGATTGAATATATCACGATAGTTATTGACGTACAGTACAACCGCACAAGTCAAGAATTGATACTACTCGTTGCGATAGGTTGAAGGGTATATAGCATTAGCACTAGTAGTGGTAGAAATAACAAGATTCATACAGAACGGACAGCCATCTCAGAGATTGTTGGCTCCGTTCCATGTTGAGTTTCCTCCTCGAGGATGAGGATCGCTGGAAGTGTTTCTTGAGCGACACAATACCGAATAATAGGATTACATAAACAACGGGCAACAAGGTATTGTGGTGAGTCCGGAGTTCTCGGACCGGGTACTACGGGGGTTCCCCCGTTTCTCCTCTGGTTAGATCTCAGGTAGGTGGCGAGGCACCACAGGCATCAGCGCGCAAGAGAAACGAGATGAAGCCCAAGGATGCCGTAGCTCCGTGCTACGCTCTCTCAGAACACGAGAGGAAGAGAGGAAGACTTCCCAATACAAGAATTGGCTGGAAGCTTGCAGCAGCAGCAGCAGCAGCAGCGGCAGGCCAAGGAACACCGCGAAGGAACCTCGCAGCGTACCTCTCGCTGCAGGCTCCTCAGGGACATTTGCCAGATTGCATTCAATATTGAACCGATACTTTGTGGATTTCGGACAATGCCATCCCCGTCGCTCATGGGTTAGTGTGCATTGCACCCCTCGCTCTATTCCAACGGTTCCATACATCGCGAGCCATATACCTCATTCAAGTTATCCCACAACACAGAACCACACGAATGGTAAAGCAAGAAGTACTGCGACATCAACGGAGCGCAGCGAGTGAAATACACAGCCTATAGACGACGAGAAAAAGAAGCTCGCGTCCCAGTGGCCCATTCGAAAGAATTTCTACTGATAGGTCGTCCGGACCTCCCCATCAATAGTGGCTATATTGTCAAAATATTGCGGCGATCGTATGGTTCTTCGGCTTTTGTGTCCGCGCCTTATGCGCCTCAGGCTGACTTTTGGCTACACAGGCTTCCTATGTATACATTCTTTCCCCCTTCTTTTTTTTTTTTATATATCTCTTCCTCTTATATATTTCTATGTATCGGTATATCTATATGGCGGTTTTTTTTCTTCGTTCTTCCGATGTTCCGAGGTCTCTCGACGAACATTCGAGAGAGATGAGACGAGTGTGCGCTGCCATCCGATGCGGTTTGCGATGGGAGGCTGCGGTTTTCAAAAGAGGGGCATTGCCGATCAATGGATTGTGCACCCTCCCGGTTAAGTCCGTAGCAATAGCGACTTTTCTTTATTCCGTTGAGCCTTCACTCGAGGCGATATAGTCGAACTATCTCGCGCACACGCGGGTGCCGACTTGCAGGCTTACTTTTCTACGCTGATTCTACAATGCACCGAATACCATGACCGCGTCTTTTCGGCTCTCATCCCCCTACGATCTTCACCCGACGATCGCTATCTCGTTGGCCCGCGTTCTTGGATCTCGCCTACGGCGCTATCGCGGTCGATGCAGAGCGCTAGACTTTTTTTTTTTGCCTTCGGTTGAAGATTTTGGTGGTGTTGAGTTTGGAGAGTTTGAAGACTCGTCAATCTCGGCTTCGTTAGAGCACGAGAGACAGCTGTGGAGCTCCGTGTCTTTGGGATTTTGCACGCGAACGCTTTTGTACTCATTCTCTTATTATTCTGTCGCTGCTATAGTCTCGTGAGTTACTAGACGAGAAACTGTGGATGTTCCGATGAGACATAGGAAAAAAAAAAAAAAAAACAAACGCATATCCGTGACCGCGATGTTTAAACAGGCTACGCGTCCTGCGGATATTTTCTTTTCATCGTTTGCGTGAGAGACTTTCACCGAAAGTATATCAGTCGCTCGAGTATCATCGATCATAACGCAACATGCGAGGATATGTGGCAAAAGGATGTTCCACGGTCTTTGAAAACGCGCCACGGATAAAAGAGACAAAAAAAAGTTTCGTAATAAAGAATTCGTATTAAGAAAAAATAGTGAATCAGCAAATAATTCCGACTGAAAAAAAAAGTCGAATAATTGTTTTTTATTTCGCTCAGTTTCGTTAATACATTTTTATATTTTACTCTTTTATCAGTCGAAGTATTCGGTGTTTGTAAAATTATTATTGTCTTATCTGTTTGAAAATAAATAAAAAACAGAACAGGAATTATTACTATAAAAATTACAATAATAACGATAATGATAAACGTCATTCGCCATTGGGGTATCGCAAACCCTTCAAGAGAACATTCTCAACTTTCGCGTATCCACAGCTCGTTAAACGCTCTCGGGAACCGCCAATAACTGTGGCATTCGCTTTTAATACCCCAAAGCCTGAGTTTGTTCGATAAACTGATTTGCAGCGATTACGAACGCGAACTGTCCGGCAGTTTACACATCAATAAGACTTCTCTTGTATCTACGGCCCGAGTAATTGCAATCGTTCAGCCGGTATCGGACGTAGTAGCGACGAGATTTCCCTGCATCTCAATAAGCGGCCCCGTGCGCGCGCCCCGGTATTATAAACTGCAGTCTGGAAAACCTCAACGACTTCCCCTTCGTCTTGAAAATCGATCACCAGCCGTAGTTCTCTCTAACTATTTTCTTCCTTGCATTTCACAGTACGTGATAAAGATAAAAAAAAAGAATAAAAAAAAAAGTATAACAGTGCACACAGCTGGTGATTCATTCTTCTCTCAGCACAGGGCATAGACCGAGCGCCAGAGCGTGTGTTTAGTATGCCACGCCAACTATAACGCACACCATAAACTTGTCAATGCGTTTGAGTATTATTTTCGTTGTTTCTTTTGGAAGCCTCGTTGGCCTTTTTTTTTTTTTTTCATAGCGAGAAAAACGTTCTCATAAAACCTTATGCTCGCAAACACAGTTCCCGATCTCTTATTCTTGCTTCGCTTCGTCTTTGCCGCGTTCGTCGAGGCGTTCGTTCTTTTATGAAACGTACAAACATTGAAACTACTGGCTCGGGGGGCCCCCCACGGATATATAAGTACCGTTTTGAGTTTAGAGTTACTTGTCTACCGTGGACGATTAGCAGGCATACGATAGAAGCCTCTGGAAATCTTCGAACGTTTCCTGTTAACAATTAGACCCCTTGAGCCTTTTGCTACATGCGCTTCCTCTCGACGTAATTAATTTCAAATGTGTCCCGGTGAAAGTTGAACAAAGTTCGATCGTACGCATTGGGCCACTCGTCGTCGAAGAAAAAAAAAGACGAACCCTTGCGAATACGAGTTTGAGACTACGGCTCCGAGTTAAGAAAGAAAGAAGGGAAAAGAAACAGAAAAAAAAGAAAAAAAAAACGAAAAGATCGGGCAAAGTGGTTAGTTGTAACGAAAAAAAGAAGGTGATTTCGATTCGCGAGAGTTCTCGACAGTCCGTAAAATTGCTTTACGGTTCATCGAACACAAGGAAAACGGCTCTCTGCACGCTTGAAAGAGCTCGCGGGGCTCACCCTGTCTACTGCTGTTGGCTGCTGGCGTTCCTCCTCGCCACAAATGTAACCTGCGAGGCCACAAATGTGAATTATACATACCCACCTATTCCTCCCCGGGAGCAATCTTTATCTCTTTCTTTCTCAATACTCGCGATAGCCTTCTGTGTACTTCGATTCCCCACTCTTTTATTCCCGGCAATCATTTTATAGTATTATTTGTTGAAAGCGGTAAGTGTGTATCTACATGATATCAGTCGGTGTAAAGCGGCGCAAGCGGCATTACCCCGTATCCTATTTACGCTATTTGACCGCGTAATCGCAACACATCACTGCGATTTTCGCGATTTCAGTGCCCCCAACAGCAATTCTCGACAGAAATATACTTATTAGTTTCTCTATAGTGGGAATTTTGAAATTTCATTTTTTTCCTAAAGTTACATTGTAACAGATTTATCCCCAACGAATCTTCGGAGAATAAAAAAAAATAAAAAAAATATTTTTTCTTCACATATCTATAACATTTTCCTCCGTAATTTTACAAACATTTTTGTGACGCTTCTGGACAAAAAAATGTTTTCAAAGTACAAACATTTTTTACCGTGTGTATTTAATACAACGGACTCGAGAGTAAACATACATTCAATAGAAATTCACTTATCAATTCGTCTTTCGTAGAAATATCTATTTTTTTTTTTTTTTCGTTCCATTTCAACAGATTTATTCCCTACAGATCCTTTGCACACTAAAAAAAGGTAACTTTTTTGTTTACAAACATTTTTCTTGTTGATTTTCCAACAAAAATATATCGTAATCAAAGCTACAATCATTTTTAACCGCGTAGTTTAGAACAACAGATTCGATTAAACTCCATTTCATTCCTCGCGTATGTTAGTCTCCGTGTTAACATAATTGCCGATGCGTTTTACACGCGAACTTTGGCTCGCGCGCCTCGGTGTAAATGGTTGATTTGAATCGTCGCTGAATGCACGTTGGGGATAGGATACGTGAACGCAATGGACTGTACACAATATACCGGCGTCGTGTCTATGGGTCCGGCCATCCAACAATGCACCGTTACAGGTGATCAGCTTTCAAGGCGCAATGCAAACCCGTGTGCAATGTGAACAGTGCTCGCGGATGGTGCAACGGGGCACACAACTCGATGCATTGTTGCCCCGTACACGTTGAATCCGCGATGCGAAAATATTCATGTAGTATTGTGTGTTGTGGCAGCATATCGCCCCCTCCCCTTCTCCTCCCTCATATGCCCGGTTGCCGTTGAGTTTAACTGGTTGGAAAGCTATGAACGAGCGCACGATAGTCAGTCTCGATAGTCATCTTTTTCCATCCACTTTCTTCGACTGGCTACTTAATGCCTCTCGATTTTTTCTCTCTACCCCCCCCCCCCCCCCTCATCCTCGCGCGTAAATGAATGGTTAGCCGTTGATGCCTGTCATGACCCTTAAAGCCCCCGAAGGGCAAAAACGTACTCATGTGGAATTTAATTTGGACCTGTCGCCCCTTCGAAGAATTGAAATGGTAATGCACCACCGATAGAGCCGATCTCTCCGCTGGATCCACGAAATCCACGACCCAAAGCAAAGGGAATTCCTGTCCGGGGATATTGGATTTGTTGACCACTTTGCCGATACGTCATAAATAATTTTTATTACCCGCAATCTGGTAAACAATAGTGGCAAACCGAATGTGCCGAGGGACCGCGAAGTGTGTTTGAGGATATTAGCGACAGGCTGTCCGCGAGACGAGTACCGATAGCCTCGGTTGTGTCGATGGCGGTGGGGTTGCGTATACTTGTTCCCCCTAAGGGCCCGAAAGCGTGAAGGGCCACATAGCCCGAGCCTATCGTAGCCAAAACGCTCGCTGTTTGTTCGTCGTATTAGTGGCATTATAAGCGATCCTCATCTGCATGAACATGTGACATACGGCAAGCACGGGGACGTTGGCAACCGATGCATCTGCCTTCTCTTCTTCTTTTTTTTCTTCCCCTTCTAGGCGAACACACGAGAACTGCTTGTAGAGCGTAACGCAACTCACAATGTAGTGTAGCGCCCAGAGAAGCAAACGCGACGAACCAGGGATGTAGTCAGCGACTATAAGATCTTTAGAGATTGCACCCTGTCTACGAGATTCTATTTTTATTTTTTTTTATTTCTTTTTTACTGATGAATTCGAGTACCAAACAGGAGTTTATGAACAGAAGGTCGAAGTTTACGGAGTAATGAAAGAGGGTAATTTTTCTTTGCGGTAAAGTTCGGTGTGGCATATTGTGACGAATTTTAAAAATCGCCCACTGTCGATCGTTCGCGAGTCTACAGCCCTGAAGGACACGCTTTCTCTTCAGGATCACAGGCGCTTGTGGCCGGGACCTGCCCACCATTGAATTCACGGATGCCACCCTTTTTCGGTGCCCCGTCCTCGGCTCACTCCCCGGCGTGCGCGGTTACATTTTTCAAAAGCTAACCGATCTTGCCTCTTCCGACGCCCGAGAGACGGAGAAACGCGGAGAAAAGAAGGTGACTTAACCCGTAAATACCCAAAATATTTTCAACCGCAGGCTGACCACTCGACCGGCAGCGAGACAGCAGTTCGGTGACCATAAAATTGACAGAGGGACGAGTCGATCGTCGTACAGATGCGCGGCAATTCCGAGAGGAAAAATATCGGGGAAGGTAGATCGAGACTGGGGTACATCGCGTCAACAGCAGGTTGAGATAAATCCGTGAACGGGCCTTCTCAATCGATAAGTATCGGAACAGAAACGAAAGATCTCACGGGAGAGATTAGACTGGTGTTAGCCATGACGAGCACCACGGGCCCCACGAATGAATCAAATTTTTTTATCAGTAACTCGAGATCGCTGGGCGCAAGGGAAAACATCGAATAGTTCACGTGAGAGCATAATGAACCTGGTGCACCGAAATCTCGAGATCGAGACAAAAAAATCAATATAAGTATAGCAATTTTCTATATTTTTCATCGATCGATTAAAAATATATTGAAAAAAATAATAAATAATATAATTGTTATAAAAAAAAAAGATTTATATTAATAAATTTTTATTCCTGTGATAAAAACCACTCTGAGACCCAAAAAAAGTTCAAGAATAAAAAAAAATCGTTAAATATATTAATACGAAATTTTTAAAATATTTTTAATGCAATATCTACGGACAATTCTTAAGCCCATTATCAAGATAAAATAATAATGTACTAAGATAGTTTCTCGTTTGCAATTCCAAATTGGAATAACCAAACGAGATCACTTTCCGACTCGATACGCTTTTGTCACTTTCTCTCGAGTGTATTCTTTGACCGCTTAAAACATTCTATTGTAATACACTCTCCCCTGTTAACCCCCACGAGAGAGAAAGTATCTGATCAGTGTGTCAGAGTGAGGAAGAAGCGCACTCTTTCTTCTCGTTGAATTCTGCGTAATCGTAAAATTGCATCGGGACCCGTAAATTCGTGAGGAGAAGAGCATCTCTCGCGAAGAAGAAGAAGTGGGAAGCGTAGCCGCAGCAAAAGAACTCCCGCGATCGACTTAACGTAGAAGGGCCTATAACCCACGAGGCAAAACGAAGGGAAAAGGAGAGTACGAGAGATGTAGGGATATATATATATATATACATACATATATAGTAGAGATGCCGTGGAATCCCAAAGAGGCGGTACCCGAGCCTTCTCGTTCTCGGCCGTTGCTTCGGGCCCTGTGTTTTAGCCTCGAGGCGAGTCTAGACTCGGTTGGGGTCTCTGTTTACACAGGCCCCGTGTATAGAGACCACGGACTCTTCTCTCCTCTCCTCACTCTTTCGCTCTCTCTCTCTCGCCTTTCTCATCCCCTTGTATGCGCCACCAGCGCACTCTCTTACACCCGCTTTTGCTTTCCCAAATGTGTATAGGTTAAGTAACGTGAACTCGTGTGAGTTCGCGTGAGCGCGTGTAGCTTGTGTGATCCCTTCGAGGCAAGTTGGTGCGCCTGCTTTGCTCTGGTGTTCCTTCCAAGCCTTGCTATAACGTGGCCCTCCCTTTTGCTCTCCTCAGCGAAGAGAGAACCAACTTCCAAGTCCAGAGGCGCATAGAGGCACGACGGAGAGAAACTCTGGCACGATATACTGATTTTACAGATCGACAGTCACGCCGATGCCTACCGGCGCGGAGTGAACCCTCGAAAAATATCCCTTCGGCGTTCGGGGAAACTCATCGAGGCGACTCGACTTTAGACCGAAAATATAACCAAATGGCGACAGATGCGCTTTTCTACGTTTATAAGAGATCCGAAATATATGTGGGCCCTTCGCAGTCGTGTTGGCACCCCATGCCGAGGTCGCACCTTCTCGACGCCCAGCGTACCGTTGTCACACAATACCATCTTAACTCCGTTGACACACATAACCAGATTATTCGTTTGCGATATATTTTGATAAATAGGCTCCGCGAATGTTTTGCCCACAAAAATGTCGTTGTTTGGGATTTTTGTTTACGCGCGTCTTTTATTCCGAGAATGGACTGATTTTTCTATTCTTCAATTTTTTTTTTTTCGTTTCCTTAATAAACGCTGTTGTGAGATTTTCGTAACAAAAAAAAAAATGATTTTTGGCGAATTTATTGCCGTTGATCTTCACTTCGATGCATGTGTTTCAAATAACCCCGGTCTCCCCTAACCTCAGCGAATGTTTTATCCACAACAATGTGTTTCTTTGAGAAAAAAATCCATTTTTTTCTTTAATGCGCCTCTTTCTCTCCGAAAATTTACTGATTTTTCCATTCCTCACGTTTTTTTTTTATCGATTCGTTAATACACACTGTTGTCGAACTATCGTAATAAAAAAATATTGTGCAGAGGGGGATCGTAACAACGGGTAACCCTCCTGCTCTCGGAACAGTGGAATACGTAAGGCCCTATCCATTGCTTTCACGAGAGAGCGTTATAAGCAGCAATATTATAGTATGAAGAGGATCGCTCACGCAACGACCCTTCAGCGTGAAAGAAGCCTACTATCCTTTTATTTTCTTTTTTCTTTCACTCACTCTCTCCCGGCGACCCTTCAATCTAATCAGCCTCATTCAGTTCACCGCGAAACAACCTGCCACATGGTATATTTTGTGGGAGCTTTGCTGGCCAACCAGACCTTTTACCACACACCAGCCTGACGTGCGTACCAGCGGCTTCTCATCTTCTAGTACCCTGAAGCGCTATAGAAAAATTTCTATCGAATTCTCGACTCACACGCGTCACCCTTCCGCGACGAGAAAACGGAGCGAGGAATAATCTCTTGTTCGATGAATTATTTTTGCGGCTCGTCGCGCCCTTTCGCTGAGTATCACTTAAGGATTCAACTACATATATATCAGATTATAAACTTGAAAGCCATGTTGCGAATCCTTCGAACCTCGAGACCAATTCGAAACACCATCAGAGACAAACCGTGTTGACCCGCCTGCATGATTCATCGTTTTTTTTATACAAACTACAATCTCCCTAACATTCATTTTGTTCCCGATGACTATTCAGCTTCTCCCTGCCTCCGACCTTCGGGACTTATTGTTTTTATATACTCGACAATAAGATCCGAGTCATCGAGGCTGACGCGGTGCAAGATAGTTGTTTCGCACAAGGATCGCTTGCCTCGGCAAGAAACTCCGCGGTCCAGAACCCCATCGATGAATTATCTTTGCATAGAGATTTGGTACACGACAGTCCAGTGACAATTAAGTACGAAAACTCGTTCGGCTTAACTCGCCAAGTGCACACACAGGCGCACAATCCACTCGCAAACGTTTTGTATAATTTGTCTTCGGTAGAATCATGAATTTTCATTCGTCTCCGTCTGTGAGAAAGAGATTTCGCAGGAAGTTCGAGGAGAGATCTCGAGGCTAACTGGAGCCGAATGGAGTCGTGTTTTTTCGGTTTTTTTTTTTTTTTTTTTTTTTTTTCTTTTGGCCTCCAACAGCGTGTATTAAAAACCCGAAGCGCAGAGATACTTTGCGCTCAGCTTGACTCTTTTCCTCTTGTCGTCACCGCAGAGCGTTGTTTTTAGTTAACGGGAGCATCTACGAGCTTCTCTTCGCTCTCTTGTTCTTACTTCCCTTCTATCTTTCATACTCAAGCTGTTAAAACTTGATAACTACCTCCCATTTTTACAAGACGCGTGTATACACTCCCCGTGTGTTTTCTTCGTGGAGCATCTCGGGAAACTTTTCACTTGTTTTACTCGATTTTTTTTTTTTTTTATTATTTGTGTCTTTTTTTTTTTTTCTTTCGTCGAAGCGCTACAGAGTTGTTGGGCCGAGAGAGCTGCGCGGGTTCGCCTCAGCGAATATTAGAAGTAACTCCCGCGGAATACAGAGCGGAAACGAGTGAGAAACGAGGCAAAGCAGAGCTCTTTTCTTCTGCGGTGGTCGGGTGTTGCCGGGACTCGCCTGGGTTTCTACTACGACTACAAAACGCAATTACTAATAATTGCATAACCAATCGAAGCCGAGACTTTGCCCACTTCTCGCACAAAATCATCGAGCCGCGTCCAAAGCTTACCGTTGGCAAAACGGCACGACTCTCTTTTTTTTTTTAACTTATTTATTTACTTTCGCAAGCATTCTCCTAATTATATATTGTTTCGTGTTGCCCGAGGAATGCTCAAGTACTTCCTCGATAGTACGATAAATACCAGACAACTAGATGGCTTCAATTTTTTGTAAAAAAAAAAAAAAAGAAAACAACAAACTCCGCATTTTACAGTCAGTTGAGAGATCGTGAAGAAGGATTTTTCACTATTGTCGAAAGAGTTAACAAGTTGAAACAAACGGGAGGATTCATTGCTGTAGCGGAAGTTGGGGCCAAATAGGCCAATGGGGAAAAATGGAACAGTCGCGCAACTCGAATTTTGGAACCAAATGGACGAACCCTAAAATTGATGAAATTGTAGAAAAGTTCGATTTTTCCGTTTCATTTTTTGTCTTTTATCTTAATAATCTACAGGGGTATGACTATTCTATTGTTTAGTTAAAAAATACTGGAAAAGTGTTGTGTATATTGACAAAAATGCTAAAGCGGTTCATCTTGCCCCACTTTGTCCTAAAGTGATACGAGTTTTAGGAGATAACGCGGATATGGAAGAGCAGATAGTGAACAGTACTAAAACATAAGGTTTAATTACTCGAAGTAAACAAGGGTGGGCATCGGGGGTGGTCCGGCGTATTATACTATATATACTGCGCGATGTTTGAGCGTCGGCCATAAAAGTTACAATGGACTTAGGACCTAAGTAGAGAGCGCGGTAACAACGATCCAGCCTCCCTCGTCTGTATGCCGCACAGCCGTGGAGTTAGGGGTGGGGATTTTTTTTTCTCGGCCTCTATTCCTCTCACAGCATTGTACATCCATTGTGAAAATATGTACACACCAGTAAAAGCCCCATGGAGCCTGGTGTAGTTACCACCGGGAAGGGTGGTGCACGAGGGCGCATTGTGATCGCCAACTGTTTGCGAAATATGCAGTCTGCCGGGGCGTTTAAAGGCCGATTAAGCCCGGGGAAAGCCAGGAATTGCTGACATTACCAATTCGGACAGTAGGTCGCGCAAAAGGGCAATGCGTTTTCACCTTCAAATCCATTTAGAACATATTTCATCGCTTCCGCCTTGTGTGACTGAATGAACGCGCACTCGCGGTCATTAATGGGTGACCACACCGTGGTCCATTCGTCATTTAACCATCCGGACAACAAGAGTGAATTTCTATTCACGAGCGGTGTACCAATGTGTCCGTTTATGGGGCGGTCCACTATTCACCCTCACATGCGAGAAATTTCGTGATGCTACACGCGCGATTTATCAAATATATTTTCCGTAATCCTCGAAATCCTTTGATTAATATCCATCCAGCGAGAGGAAGGGGTAGGAAGGGAGATTTGCGACGCTCCGATTATCTTCTTTCGATGCAAAACTCGAACTATTCGGTCACCGAATGCGCGCGGATGTGACAACATTTTTTTCTATGGATGACTCTACATGCTACGCATTTATTTGCCTTCCGGTTTTGAATTTTTAGAAGAAAATGCCAAAGAATAATATTGCACAGAGAACAAGAGAACCTGCAATGCGCTGACATTATTATTTTTTTTATTATTTTTTTTTTACGCGACTTAGCGCTCTAACAAGACTTTTACTTCGGAGTTCAAACAACATGGTCGGAGGGGAATGTGTTATCAGAGCGAAGGGAAGACGAAAGAGAGACTTCTTTTGAGGCAAAATGCAACAACGCTTCGGGCGCACAGAAGTTTTTTTTTCGGTACATGACAGTGCCTTACAACAAGACTTTCGCTTTTAATTTTACAACGAGGGAAAGCCAAGCCATGGTTTACAATTAGGGTCGACCGGGACGGTTCACAATTTTTTTTTTGCGTAAGCCTTTTCGCCTTGTTGCCTATATTGACAGACAGGCTACATAAAAATGGCGTTGATAACTCAAACGCAATTTCGAAATACATATTCGTCTATGAAATTCGTGAACGTTCGACAGGGCTACCAGGCATTCGTAGATCCGGAGATTCCAGTCTCCTCGAAGCCATTCCTTTCTCATCTGGAACGCTGCCTTAAATATGTTTCGAGTTACTTCATTGACATCTCGGGTCAAACATCATAATCCCCTTTCCTCCCGCGCCTCCACTGATTTACAATGGTGAAAGTTTCGTCCGTACAGAGAACGGAGTTTGCGATTTTTTCTATTATTTTTTTTATTTTTTTTTTTTTTTGCAATAAGACCCACCAAGAGTTTCCGGCTTAGGATGAAGCAGAACCCGGTATTAGGACCTGTCTCGTATCTTTTCCGAAAAGGGTCTCAAAGGGTTGCCAACTCCCCGGGATCTTTTTTTTTTCCTCGCCGCCCTGTCGAAGTGTTTTTAAAGTCTGCGCGAGCATTTGGAAGGATCGAGACGCTCAGCAGGTAGAGAAGTGAACAGTCGAATCCGACATTACAGCCGTGGCATCCGGGGGGGCTTATGGATTCTGAAGCGCGCGCTTCATCCTCGAGTTTTCGCTCTCGCGCGCTTCACGAACGCCGAGGAAAAAAAAGTGCTTGTTCTATAGCTATTTTGACACGTTCTCCGTTGTTACCGCTGAGTTTTCGGCGGGAGAAACGACGGGACGTCGTGTACCTCTCAGCGGGGTGTGCGTTACGGGTATGACCGTGGCGTTCCATGGTCCCGAACGATCGTGCACCAGGCGTTTCGATTCCACGCTATAGACAAGGGACACCGGGGCTAAATGGACCGGTTAAGGAATACAGATAGTTGTCGTGATTCCAGCGGCCATGAATTTACTGTTTATTATCGAATTAAATTCATGACAAATATTTCGCGCTTCCAGGCGAAAAAAAATACAACTCGGGGGCAATATGGGTCACCGTTTAAAATAAAGAAATCTCATTATCGAGGCTTTTCGAACTATTAAGTTAAAACTTCGTGCACAATACTCAAAATATTTAATTGATTCAATGAATTTTTTTTTATGGGCAAAGAAAGTTCTCTTAGAGTTAAAAAAGTAAATGGTTGCATCCCTAATAAATTTTCATTGAATCAAATAAATATTTTTCTGGCTGCATTCCAACTAACAGCATCTTATTTGGCATTGAGTTTGACGAAAAGACAAAATCTGTATGTTGTTGGTCCATTTTGCCCCAATCTCCCCTACTATTTTCCAAACACAGAGCACCCGATTGGCTATATAGGTAGCGTACAGACAATTTCACGCAGCAACGGCAGCTGAACCTTCGTAAAAGTTGGCCTATGCTTCCAGCAGTGCTGACCTAAGAGTCACGGAACTTTCGTTTTCGTAACGGATTAGCCGTGTGTCCTTCGGCCCAAGACAATGGTTGACCAAATTGACGACAGACTCGCCCATTAGTCATGTTTTGAACACACCGAGAATGTGAATACTTCGCCAAGAGTATCTCTCTAACACGTGTTGACCGAAAAACTATCGATACGAATTGCGTGACAAAAAAAGATTTTTCAATCAACGGGTTTTGATAACAGCGACGAGAGACAAGCACGTGAATTGTTCCTTAATTCGTCTGTGGAGCCCGCGAGACTAGACATAGGGTTACGGCAATTAGGATTGAGTTGCGATAAGACCAAAGTAATTGCATAGTACTAATGCAATACTAAATTACGCTAAATCATCAGTGCGGCTCGGCCTATTCGTCGGGATCGAGAGAGACGAGTTCGGAGTTCTCCTAGGCGCTCCGAAGAGAACCGAAGAGAACCTCTCCTCCCATAATGACATTTTGATGGCCAGTCATTATATACAGGGCCTCCTCCCTCCCCCCTTACTCTTGCAATCAGTCCTCGAGGTGGGTTCCCAACTGCGAGAGAACGCCCGACATTCGAATCGGGCGTTCGTCAAACCGGATTCTTTTTTTTTAGGTTTCTTTAAAAAAGAAGTGAAAAAAAAAAAAAAAAAGATACAAGGCGCGGGCGGTATTCCGATCCGCCGAAAAACTTTCGTTGCTATGATATCGCGAATGTATAGAACTCCGCTTACCCTACAATTTACCGAGCTAAAGTTTCCACGCAAGATTGATGACCCGTTTCTGTTCTCTGTATTAAATAATCTCCTCTGATTCTCTTCCATCCGGCGTTGAGGTCAAAGATTTCAGTTGCGGGATACACGATTTAAACGCTCCGAAACAAATCTGCAATGGTATACTTCGGTACTTTTTAACGAGATCATTGCAGACTCCGGTCTGACGGAATTTTTCATTCGATGGACACACACACGCGGAGTTTATAATTAAAGATGAATGAGGAAAGCCGTGTCATTATCGGTGAAATAGAGAGGTTTTGAGGTGAAAATCAATTTCGCATTAGCGCAATGCGGCAATAAATTTTATCGGATTTTCCGGGGGCAAGTTCTCCCAAGGGAGAGGCTACGTGGTGGCGCTTGAATTATATCTGATAAATTTCACCTTTGGCGAATTAATCATTTATACAACGAGTTCGTTGCGTATGAAGTTCGCGCATGGGGTGGGAAATTGGATAATGATGTTTGGGAATCGTTTCGTTTTTTTTTTTTTTTTTTTTCGCGGGAATCGCATTGAAAAACCACGAGAAACGGCCTCGTTATCGTTTGATCGTGCGAGTTGCGTTTCGAAAAACAACCTAAGCGCAATCCGAACGAACGAATCAACCGCATTTGCATGCAAGCCAATCACATACCCCCTTTTTTTGAGGGCCGGAGAATCGGGAAAGAGAGAAAAAGATACCGGTTTACGTTCGTTTAAATAGATGCTGTGGGCCAAGCCTCCAGTAGAGGAATCCAATCTCCGAACGAAACACATCGGCAACATCTACATACTAAATGCGTGTATAGTTACGGCATAGGATAGGAACTCCACACACGCCATTATTGCTTCAGCGTGTATATATATGTATATTATAATACGCACACCGGGTTCATTTAATTTCCGGATATCCACAGTCTATTATATACAGTATTTTTTACGTTTTTTTTTTTTCGAGGGATGTAATTAATGCAATTTTGGTTTCATGTGAAACAAATAATAGCGGATGTCGGTGAAGGAGTTGAGCTGTTCGAATGCATAGGATATAAGGGCAAACGAGTAAAGAGAGAAGGGGGGGGGGGGGGGGAGACACAAGGAGTCGAAGTTGGTTCGGAGTCGGAGAAGCATCGATGCTGCTCGGTAGATAGGTACCTACAATTAGTGCCGGAGGCACGCGGGAATCCTCGCAACCAACGTACTTTTTATTTACTCAAGCTCTGGCCTTCTCCTCTCGACCACCAAAGATGTATGGCTCGAGACTCAACCGAAACGTGGGCAAATTGGAGGCGGAGAAATGTACCTCTCTTGTATTATTCTCTTTTTTTTTTTCGCATGGAATCGATTGTGTGTGCGCAGGATCCTTTCGGACGGGGGGCCCCCCGAGACGCACACAGATACATTGCTTTGGAGTTTCACTCCTCCTTTGCCCCGTGCCGAATACACACAACTATCGCCGGGACTGCTACAGAGAGGTCACGATTTATGGGGTTTAAAAATCGAGTGTAAACGAGCTTGAAGCTTCGGAGGTTCGAGGAACAGCCCCCGTATGCTCACCCCTCCTTTCAACGTGACAGCGAAAACATCAACAAACAAATATGCTTATTTGGACGGACCGCTGGATCATCCCAACGCAACGAATCACAAATTTCAGACGGATCCAGGTGGAAAAATCGCCTACGAAGCCGGAAAGATTCTTCACGTTTGTCTATTCACACTGTAAAATCGCGATGTCGAAACTCGAATGACAAATGCTTTTATGGATTACGGAAGGAAAATAGAGAGTTTTATTTTTATTTTTGTCGGTGAAAAATAATCGTATCGCGACTTTCATGGGATTGTGTGTTGATGATCATTTTCTGTTCATGTAAAACAATTACAAGGCCCCAAAATTAAAGATTGTAGGATAGAAATGTTATTTTTTTTTAATCGGAAAAATATTACGCACGAATAATCGATCGAATAAAATTTCGATACATCTTTTTTTATCGATAAAAAAAAATATAATACACTTTTTGACTTGAAATCGTTGTCATTTTCTTTGTGAAAGCGAAACCGACAGCTGTTTTATTGTAAATTCCAAAAGTTCTACATGGACAGCTTCGCCTTCAGCTCCGCGTGCCAACTAAATCGACAAGATATTTCAGTATTTCGACATCGTCATATTTCGCCATAACTTCTCTCTTAACAACTATTTTTTTTAATATAAAGAATTTATTAACGAAAAGCGACCATTATACAGGGGATTGAGTTTCAATTACAGCAAAAAAAAACCCTTTCGAAATCATGATGAAACGCGGACTCGTAAATGAACGACGATGCGCGCATGCAAGAAGTCTGTCAGCGTTCCGAATCCCGTCAGAGCGCCGATAGACAGGTACTCATAAGTAAGGAGCGCATGAGACGCTCATACGTAACACTTAACCGAGTATGCATCCTCGTGATGCCTTCAACTCTGCCGAGAGTGGGGAAACTATCGCGGGCAAGAAATTCATCGAGTCCTCGTTGCGAACGACGTAGCCTTGTATTTTCTCTTCAACCGCTCATACCGCACCGGTAAAATGTTAAATCGATGATGCGCCGAGTCATCGTCAAACCGAAGAGCATATTCGAGAAGAGAAAAACAAGAAGAAGAAGCGAAAAGAAGCAGAAGGAGACGAAGAGTAGTAGAAGAAGAGTACAGGAGTTCTCTAGTTACACGACTCGTTATATACGCCAGTAGCTTCGTGCTCGAGGTTCTTCGTGATCGTAGCTCTTCCGTCGAAAGGCTAGGAGATCTTCTGAAGACTCTCCGGTAAGAGTATCTTTCACCAGGGCTGGAAGAGACCCCGGCTCGTCTCCAGTCTGCACGAATCCGGAGGTCAGGAATTCGGGGCGCGATCCTGCTGCGGTATCGCGAGCTCGCGGAGGGGACTCTTCACGATCCTCCTTATTCTCGTTAACACGCTCGCGCCTTCCGCGCTGTTACATAGCTTCGCGGCAACTCCAAGCTACCACTCGGGAGCGAGAGAAAGAGTTATCTCGAAAGTTGTTGAAGAAACAAAACCGTCGGTAAGACCAAGAGAGGCTCGTCTGTAGAGGCAGCGATTGCACACGCTCCGGCGGTTGCATAGAGGGACGCGATGCACGTGTACCACACGCGATCCCGATATCGAACAGTGAAGAAGAAGAAGAAGAAGAAGCAGAAGAAGAAGGAAGAAGAAGATGAGGACTCGTTGCCGAAGAGTGGAAGAGTGCGAGAGAAGTGACTCTCGACACAGGGGCGGTCGCGGCAGGCGGTCTTTTAACCGATGAAAGCTCCGCCTGCGATCCTGGCACGCCTTCGCCAAGTCCATGCAACTCTCGAGGAAACACGTGTGGAACGCGAAAAACTTATCGCTACAACCTCACCTATATAGTCTTGCCTACCGGGCCGATTACCAGCGCTCTACATGTATATATAAATACATATGTACATACGTAGCGAAAACCAGCAGCGCAAGTGCAACCGGGTCTCCCCGGCTCGCCGCAGTGAGCTACGAGGGCCGCGCGGAATTCCGGATTGCTCGCGACACACCGCGGTACATATTTTACGGCTTTACGCGAGAAGGCTTTGCCACTGCGAGACAGGGAAACGACAGAAGGCGTTATCGCTCACGTTACTCACGTGGGCAATTGCACCGACTGCAAGAGACCCGCGATGACCACTTCTACCAAGACCGTTCGCTGACCTTGGCTGAACTTTCGACCGGTACCAGTCGCCACTCACTCTCTTACTCGTTGGTCGTTTCCTGCTTCTCTCGTAAGCATTATAATCGTGTGAATTTAAATATTCGACGACGCAACGCCCTCGATGACCTATGAGCTTTGGCTACGCCGGATATGCTATCAGTCATCTCGAGCAAATAATAACGTGGCTTGCGGAGTTTCGACCGGCTGAGAAAAACGTATCGACAATGGAGAAATGAGACAAGAGAGAATGTGAAACAAGGGAACATTGTCTCGCGATAGTTTATCGGTTACGGGGACGGTAATGATAGTAGTAGTAGGATTGTAGGATGGTAGGTATGGTAGGGAAGACTGAGGAACAATATGGACCACCGGGGTAAAATGGACCACGCAAAAGTAACGTTGACACGGGAGAAACCATAAAATCCAAAATTAAAGTTGTCAATGATTGTTAAAAAAAAATGTTAATTTCGTAAAATCGGCAGCACTGTGACCATTTCCGTCAAACTCAATGCCAAACACAGTAATATTAATTTCGAGTTATGCACGAGGTTTTAAGCTAAAAAGTCGAAAAGCCTCAATACTGATTTTTTTTTTTATTTCGAGAAGATGGCCTGTTTTGCCCCCGACCTGTATTTTTTTTCCTCGGACGCTTGGAATCTTTGTTATGAATTTAATTTGGTAATAAATAGTTCATTCTTGCCTCTGAAATTATTGTCCGCGTATGGTTAACGGTCTGTATGCTTCAGTTGGTCCGTTTTGCCCCGGGTCTCGACTACATAAAACGACGACATCGGGGATTGTATTGTGTAGTCGATCCGGGATATGAAGAGTATGCTGCGAGAGAGTACTAAGGCGCGAGGAACTTTATCTGCGAAACTGTACACGCGTGCCTTTCGATATATATACTTGTACACGTGTGCCAGCAGCCGCGTTTTATCGACTATGAACTCTGTTATCCCTCCCCGGTTTATCCCCTCCGCGTGCTTGCGGTCGATTATATTCGCCTGTTCTATCGCTTTACTAACTTGGCTTTCTTGGTTGCTTGGTTGCTTCGTTGGTTTATGAACCCTACGGGTTTTCTGATGCTCGATCGTCCGCGAGATCGACTATATCGTCTCGGATGACGAGAGCGCGCAGATGCACGACTTCATTGGCTCTAATTCCCTGAACGCATGACACAATTGCTCCCGGAGGTCGAGCTATCCTCGACAACTACTCTCGGCGTCGGCTCGTATAATTTTTTTTATTTTTCTTTTTTAATATGGGTTCCCTTTATTTTACTCGTTTATGTCGCGTGATTCGACGGTATTACTTGCGCAATCTTTATACACATTCCTCGAGGGTACTTAACGATCGATTAAAACCGATTTAATTTATAAATTGCGGTACATTTATGTACTACTATATAATTAATAACTGTTTTTTTCTTGAATATAATATGCATAATATTATGATGTAAAAAATTTGGCGATTTTTTACAAACCTTTATTTTTGGTGTAAATAGGTTAAAAAAATTGTATTAATAATAACATGCGATTATTTTTCTGTATTAGTGTTTTATCGCGGAAAAAAATATCCAGATCTGCATATTAAAAATTACAGGAATAAAAAACTTATGAGTCGAGTGAATTAATAGTTAGTTGGTAAAATCCATTTTTTTCTCTTAGTTCGAAGTAATTATTAATTATCACTTTTTTTCAGTGAAAAGTGCCATAGTTTTCAAGTAATGAAAAAATAGCTAAAAAAATGAATAATCGCCTTTTACACGTTCGTATATTCGATGAGAATTTTTTTTGCGTAATCAGGACTCCGGTACGAACAATCGCATATGATTTTAGATTAAAAAAATGTTAAACCGACGAAAAAAAAAGTCTTTCAGCCTGAAAAATACAAAATGCTCACTGTCCTCAATCTTGAATAACGCAACAATGACATAATAACGGTAAGTTTCTATGAAAGACCTTTTTCTCAAACATAACTTGAATAAGCAGGATATGTAGAACGATTTTTTCCCCACGATGCCTCTTGCACTAAATCGACTATTTAGGCCACTCGCGTGATCCATTATGACCCAAAAAAAAAAAAAAAAAAAAAAAAAAAAAAAGTTTGTCACAGGCTATTCTAGCTGTAATAATCTTTAAAGGATCTCGTTTCGGAGTTATTTCAGTGTCTCATCTCTTTTCAGAGTAAACCGAGACGAGGAAGTCTTAACCTCACTTTTCACATCGGTAACATCACGCATTCGAATTTGTATACCAGAGTCCCTAGTCTCGCACACGAGCTGAAGAATACATAAACTAATATATATACATATATAAAGAGGGATATCCTTTGAACGAGTCTCAGAGATCGAGGCGCGAGCCTCAACGCCGAATGTATCTCAGTCTTTTGGTGTGGCTATTGATAACGCGTCGTTTAATTGATGCGGCAATGTGTCAGCGAAGAGTTGTCGGGACTCTTCGTTCCGTGCGCGAGAAGGCGAGTCACTAAATCTTTGTAGGCCGTTTCGAGTGTCTCGCTCATCTCTCTCGGTATATAGACGGGTTACTACGGTGTGTCCCTCGCTCTGTCGTCGCTTCAACGCTCTACCGAAGAGAGAGAACGGACCCATTCTCCCTCATTAATTCGCCGCCAGCTTGCCGACGGCCGGGGCCACCCCTTTGGCTTGACAAATTATTCTGCCTACGAAGCAGAAAGAGCAGAGGACAGAGGAGAGGACGCTCCGTGAGTTGGTCAGCCGCGCGCGCGCGCGGTTGCCCCGTTCCTTCGTTCGCTCGCGCGCGCGAAGACGATGAAAAATTGATCCCGTGTTGTCGTCTCGTAAAATACTTAATGAAGTGTGGGAAACACGCCCGGTCAACTATGTAGATTCCTTGCATTAGCAGCGCGTGATCGAAAAATACCGCATGTCCCACTCTCTCCACCCTCCGCCCTCCTTCGCCTCTATCCTTCGCCAATTTCGTTTCTTATGTACCGAAACGCAAAAACCATTTGCAACGTTGAACATATATAGTATTACCGCTCTCGAGTGGATATATAAAACGAAGACGAATAAAAATACAATTCTCCGGGAATCGCGCCAAGAGTATCAAGTGCTTCATAGCAAAAAGCCTTTGGCCGGCTGAGCATCTCAAGCCGCTGAGCGCTTCTGTTCTCCCGCTCCTCGCGGTTGTGTATTTTTTTTTTTTTTTTTCCCGCGTTGATTTGTTTCATTTGACGAATCTGATTCCATCCCCGAGAAACTCTCTCTTGCGGGTTACGTGGAAGCTTCTCATGCGCGCCTTCTGCTGTCTTTCTTTCCTCCTCCCCCCCCCCCCCCCCCCTCCCTACTCGCTGCTCTTGGGCCCGAGGCTGCCTGGTATTTTAATTGTCATGTCCCTTTTTATAGGGATAACTTCGCGTAGGGACCGCAGCTGAATGTCGAATTTTGAGACGCTCTGCATAGCCCAAGCATTTATCCAATCAAGCTTTGGAATGCGAGAGACGAGAGCTAAATGGGGGAATAATGACAATGAGAGAAAATAATATGGCAAGAGTCGGGAGAGCTTTGTCGTTTCGGATAATAAAGGAGAACGCCTGACGAATGCCCGAGCTTTGCGTATCTCTTAAATGTTTCTTCAAAGAAAATTCCCTCGGACGGCGAGGACTGCCCCGACGCAATTTTCCTCGGGATGAGACACTTTCGAGGGACACACGCGATGGAAACAATTCGAGTGACGCGTCGGCAGAGCCTCTTTTGCTCGACCGATAGTTACATCTGTCCCCGGTTTGGTTTTTCTCGAGTGGAACAGAGCGGAAGGCGTCGAGAGAAAAGGATAGGGAGCAAAGATACGAAATAGTTATACTAGTAACAGTCTCGTTCGAGTTCGAGGCTATCTCTCGAAGTGGCGTTAGCCAGAGAGAAGAATCAAAGTGCCGAAAGGCACCTCGGGGCGGGGGGGCCACGTGGTGGCAAGTGTTAAAAGCACTTCTCTTATCTCGTAGTGTCTAACGAAGCCGGGCTGATGTGCGCGATCACGAAATTCTTCGTGGGTGTAGTAAAAATCACGGGTTTCGGGGGCTCGAGGGAGAACGGTTGGCGAGTCCGTAATAATAACGAAAGAGTATGTAGTAAAGAATATAAAAAAAAAAAAAATGAAAGATAAGCGCAGAAGTCGAGACAGTAGTTTAAATATTTAAAAAATTAAAGGAACTAAAAAATAATGGGTTGAGTCAATAATTAGTCGGGATAATCGATTTTTTTTTTTCACTCAAAAGTGCGATTGGTTTTTTTAATGAAATTTTGTTTTTTTTAATTCTTCGTGTGTATAGTAAAAATCACAATTTTTCGATATCTCGAGAAAGAGAAGAACTTATACGAGTGGTTGGCGAGTCCATAGTAATAACTAAGAAGCATATAGTAAAAAATAAAAAAAACAATTTTAAACGAAAAAAAAAAAAAAAAAATAATAATCCAAGAGAAACGAAGGAGTCGACCGACCAAAAGAGAGGAAAGGGGGTTAGCTCTCCTCGAAGCAAACTTCTCTTCTCCCTATCCTCGAATCGTTTTTTTCCGAGAATTGAATTTCGAGGGAAGCTCGGGGGCGCGTGCGGCTCGGCTCGTTAGAAAAGATCGTGAGGTCGGCTCGGCGAGGTCCTCCGGAGCCGCTAGAGTCCTCCGCCGAAGGCTCGAGGTTTCGCGAGGAGGCGAACGAGAAGCCGAAGGAGAAAAGAACTACTGAAAAACCGAGAGAAGAGTAGTAGAACCCGGTAGGTAGGTAGTTGTAGTTGTGAGTAGTAGTAGTAGTAGAAGCCGCGAGAGTCTTCACAAGAGTTAGCAAAAAGAAACAAGGAGATGAGACAACGAACGCCCGAGAAACAGAGAAGCGGTGGAGGGGGGCGCGAGCGAAAAAGAGAATATAGCAAAACAAGGGGAATAAGACAGAGAATGAGTGAGCGGTGTGGGACGCGGCGAGGAACGGTCGGGACGGCGTGCCGCATTCACCGCGACGCTATGTGCTACACCGCACCAAACTTCCCAGACGCGAGTCTCGTATCCTTACTCCTCCTCCTCGTTTTCTACCCACTATATACCAGAAAGACATACATACACTACAAACTCTCTTCCATCCCCGTCTCCTTCTTACTGTCTCAGTCTTCCGCAGGGCTTGATTTATCGTACGCGCCGATCGTAGCGATCGATAGAGGAAGAAGAAAGAAGGGGGTGGGGGGGGGGGGTCGACCAAAAGGACCGTGTCGGAATGATCGAAGAGCGGCGAGCGGGGGCAGCTAAGCGTTTCAAGAAGGGACAAGGCTCGGGAGGGACGGAGACGTATTCGTCGACGAGACGGATACATCGAGTTGAATCGCTCGATCTGAGAGGCTTCGACAACGTCCGGCCTCGCGGCTCACGCGCCTCCTGATCTCTCTCTTTCTTCTCGCTTCTCCAGTGTTTTTTTTTTTTTTTTTTTTCACTTGAATATCTAATCGTTCGTATCCTCGAAGCATCGAAACTAACCGATGAATATATATTCTGAGGAAAAACTTATGTATACGGAGACACGAGAGACGTTTTACGAATGCGAGGAAAATAGGTTAGAAATCATTTAGTACGAGTAGTTAAAAATTAAAGTTCGTTGATGAGTGCTGACGGGTCTCGGAAAAACAGTTCGATGTTTATCTAGTCAGTAATGTTGGCAGTCCGAGCGCGCGAGATGACGGATATCTAAACATTCGTATCCCGATCGAACCTAATCGATTAACACATACTATGGAAAAACTCATACGGAAACACGAGAGAGGGACGATGAGTATTAGCGAGAAAAATCATTTGGTACGAGTAGTTAAAAATTAAAGCTATTCGATAAGTGCCGACGTGTCTGAGAAAACCAGTTCGATGTTTACCTAGTAAGTAGCGTTGTCAGTCAGAGCGCGCGAGCGCGAGAGAGTTGCCGGAGTTCGGGCGACTCTCAACTATTTCTTGTAACATTCTATCTTGGCTCTCGGGCCGAGTACCCGAGCGTCTTTGTATGTATAATATGCTTTACTCACCGAGTCTCCGCGTTCCTCTGAAAAGGTCTTCCCTCGCACGTAACCCTGTGTGTGTTTGCGTGTGTGTATGCGTAGTTGAAATCGTCTATGTGAGAAGGCAGTGGTCAAAGCTGGCGCGACTAGTGTGCGCGAGTGTAGGGATGAGGTCCCGTGAAGGAGCAGCAGCGAGCGAGCGAGCGAGCAAGTAAGCAGCAGCAGCAGCAGCAACGACGGCGTCAGTGGCGGGAGTATAATTTAACGGGGTAGGGGTAAAGGGAGGGAGGCCAGGCTGCCAGTCACGCAGGGAGCGTGACCGTCGACAGGATTTGGACCTGGTGGCGACTGCCGCTACGCTACGAGAGTCAGTCGCCCTCCGACGCTTGCCGGGAACGCATTCCCGCTCCCGTCCAACCGTAAAACGCAAACACACAACTAACACAAGGCGCGTAGATCCGCCAAACGGAAACTCTTCGAACACGGATCTGTGAATAACGAAAAAAAATCGTTTATGTCCCGCGTTTGTTTCATCGTAAATAAAAACAGTTGTACGATAAAAAAACAATGATTTCTTGCATTTTGGTTAACAAATTTTTGGACTTGAATTATCGATAGTTCCGAGGAATCATTTGTAAAAAAAACAAAAAAAAGTCGTGAGTTTATAGTCGCGTAAGTCGAGTGAAGTAAAGAAAATAAAAAAGCGCGCGCGCGTGGTGCCCGGAAAGACGGCCCGGTGCCCGTATCCGACAGTGACTATGAGTGCGTGACAATACCGGTGACCGGAACAAGTTTCTTTTTTTTGCACTGCTAAGAGGGGTGCACGGGTACTCTGTGGGTGATTGTTTTCTTTGTGATTGTGTGCATCGCCGCGCTCGGTAAAACCCTGAATTTTATTCGTTGTGTGTAAACCCGCGTGTGTGTAAAATATCGTGGAGATTCGCGCGAACGGCCGTGGAGGCGGACGGACGCGCCGCGGGGACTGAGGCGCGCGCGGTGGCCCACCTCGCCACAGTCTCTCTAACCGTGCGAAGGAAAAAAAAACATTAAAAACCAAAAATGGATAAACTCCGCTGCTGTTCCGCGGTTATTAGTGTGGCGTTGATTATTCTACAAGTTGACGTTGCGTTGAGCCGCAGCATCACGAGCCTCGAGGCCCCGCGTGGATGCGAGTGGCGAAGGGAGGCCGGTGAGGTCGAGCAACAGACTCTCGTGTGCCGTCTAAGAACTATAGCTAACGCGGCATCGCTTATCGGTAACCTCTCGAACATCCAAGCCGACACGGTGACCTCGCTTGGTCTGGAATGCAACGACGCTCTTTTCTTCGAGTCGCAACTCGAACAACCCTCAACCCACGATTTATTGTCTCCCTTACCTCGACTCGAAAAGCTTCGAATTGATTTTTGCAAAATTCGTTACCTTCCCGGCGGTGCCTTTGCCGCAGCGCACAGTTTACGAAAATTATCTCTACGCACCCGAAACGGTGATTGGTCCGCAATGTCGTTGGAAATTAATCGGGATTCCCTTCGCGGATTGCCGAATCTCAAGGAACTCGATCTCGCGGATAACAATGTGTGGACTCTGCCGGCCGAACTTCTGTGTCCCGTGACAAATCTCGCGACGCTCAATCTAACGCGCAACAAGTTACAGGAAGTTGTATCACTCGGTTTGTCCGAGTGGAGCGCTACGTGTACACCGAATCTCGAGACTCTCGATTTGAGTGGAAACGAGTTGGGTACATTGCCGGATCGTAGTTTCAGCGCTTTGCGAGGCTTGACGAAGTTGATGCTGCAGAACAATGATATAAGACACGTGGGCGATCACGCGCTCGCCGAACTCTCGGCACTGCGTACGTTGAACGTATCGAGCAACAGGCTCGTGGCTCTGCCACCCGAATTATTCGCCGATACAAAGGAATTGCGTGAATTGATACTCAGTAATAATTCTCTCGCTGTGTTGGCACCGGGACTTTTGGATTCTCTAGAAAAGCTTCAATCTTTGGATCTGAGTGGAAACGAATTAACTAGTCGTTGGATAAATCGAGACACGTTTACGCGTCTCGTACGTCTGGTTATTCTCGATTTATCGTTCAACGCGCTAACGCGCATCGACGCTTCCGTATTCAAGTCGCTTTACAGTCTTCAAGTGTTGAGACTCGAGCGCAACGACATCGACACATTGGCCGACGGTTGTTTCGGTTCATTGAGAAATTTGCACTCGTTGACCCTGTCGCACAACAAGATAGCGCGTTTCGAACCAACGCAGAGCGCCGGTCTCGGCGCTCTCGTGCAACTGTTCTTCGACAGCAACAGGCTGCGTTCCATTCATCGTCAAGCGTTCGCTAACGTAACAGGACTGCAGGATGTTTCGATAAGCGGGAATCTTCTTACCGAAGTACCGGAAGCAATAAGAGAGTTGCGAACGTTGAAAACTCTCGATCTCGGTAACAATAACATATCGAAAATCGATCAGGAATCCTTTAACGGTCTCGACGAGCTCTACGGTCTTCGTCTCGTCGACAACAAACTTGAAAACGTATCGCGGGAGGCTTTCAGTTCGTTACCAGCGCTGCAGGTACTCAATCTCGCTAGCAACACCATACGTCACGTTGAGCAGAGCGCGTTTGCCGCGAATACCGTGTTGCGCGCTATAAGACTCGACGGCAATGAACTAACGGAAATTCGCGGTGCTTTCACGTCTCTCTCGACTCTCGTTTGGCTCAATGTCTCCGATAACAAACTCTTGTGGTTCGACTACAGCCATTTGCCGAACAGTCTCGAGTGGCTCGACATGCACAACAATCAGATAAGCGATCTTAGCAATTATCACATGGTACACAATAATCTGCGTATCAAGATGCTAGACGCGAGTTACAATCTTGTCGAAGATATAACCGGATCAAACATACCGGATAGCGTTGAGACACTGTTCTTGAATAACAACAAAATACGCAATGTTGCACCCGGGACGTTTCTGCAAAAAACGAACCTCGAGAAGGTCGTCCTCTACGGCAATGAGATAAAACACTTAGACGTTGCCGCATTGGGTTTGCAATCCGTACCCGAGAACAAAGAGATACCGGCCTTCTACATCGGCGACAATCCGATATTGTGCGATTGCTCGATGGAATGGTTACCGAGAATAAACGAATTGTCGAGACTACGTCAGCATCCGCGTATAATGGATCTCGATTCGGTAACATGCGAAATGGTTCACACCCGCGCCACTCCGCATCGTCCATTGTTGTCGCTAAAACCGAAGGACTTTCTTTGCCGTTACGAGGCTCACTGCTTCGCTCTGTGTCACTGCTGCGACTTCGATGCTTGCGACTGTGAGATGACCTGTCCGGACAATTGTTCCTGCTATCACGATCACAGCTGGTCGAGCAATGTAGTGGATTGTTCGAACGGCGGTTACAATCACGTGCCCGAGCAGATACCGATGGACGCGACGGAAATATATCTGGACGGTAACGAGCTCGGTGATCTCGGTAGTCACGTATTCATCGGGAAGCGTCGTCTCGAAGTTTTGTATCTGAACAACAGCGGCATATCGGCGCTGCACAATCGTACGTTCAACGGGGCTGCGGCGTTGCGGGTTCTTCATCTCGAGGGTAATTCACTTCGGGAACTTCGCGGCTACGAGTTCGATCAGCTGGAACGTCTGTCGGAGTTGTACCTGGATCACAACGCAATCGCCATGGTCGGCAACACAACGTTCAACAAGATGAAGAGTCTGGAGGTACTGAGGCTCGACAGCAATAGGATCGTGGATTTCCGACCGTGGGAGGCACTAGCCGGTGCTGGGGCCGGTGCGAGGGTCGCACTCGAGGGCAATGCTTGGAACTGCGATTGCACAAACACCGCGAGATTGCGCGCGTGGCTGATCGTTCACAACGGCGATGCCGAAAAGATGTACTGCAGGGATGGTACGGAAACTCTTGCCGAGGCGCTGCGTCGCTGTGGCGATCCATCGACCGAGGCTGTTAGCCGTGGAATTCCCGATACACCGATGATGGGTGGAAGTCTCGTGCCGCTATTGGCCGGTGCTCTCGTAGCGGTGATCATCGTTTGTCTCGTTGTTGCACTGGCCTTTGCCTTTCGTCAGGATGTTCGTTTATGGGCACATTCGCGTTACGGACTTCGACTTGGTAAAATGACTCCACCACCGGACGAAGAGAGGGATCGTCTCTACGACGGCTACGTGATCTACAGCGAGCGAGATGACGATTTCGTATCCAGATGCCTATCCGCTGAACTCGAACAATCGGGCCTTGCTTTGTGTCTTCACTGGCGCGATTTGCCACCGTCGAGGGCCCAGGAAGCCGTACCACCGGCGGCCGCGGCAGCGAGACGAATCATTCTCGTCTTCTCACCGGTATTTCTCGCAAACGAGTGGCAGCATCCCGAATTTCGTTCGGCTCTGAGATGCGCGATCGAGAACATAAGACCGAGTTCGCGAAGGAGACGGGTCGTTATACTGCTCGCGACCGAAGCACCCCTGAGGGATCCAGAGCTACAACTTTTGCTTCAAACTTGCACGGTCATTGTGTGGGGAGAGAAGAGATTCTGGGAAAAATTGCGTTTCGCTATGCCCGATTCGGTGGATAAAAGACGAAGGGATCACGGAAAGAAAGTGAGTAACGGGGAGCGTTGCAACGCCGGCGGAGGGATTCGTGTACCGGCGCGTTACACGGCCGCACCCTCGGCGGCCGATCTTTGGTCAAAGCCGAACGGGCTTTTGGTAGCTCCGGTTCACGCGCCCACGCCGACTCCTACACAGTCGACCTACGTTAGTTCCGCATCGAGCAGAACCGAGGACGAGGACAGCGGCGCGGAACATCAGCATCTAGCTGGTTACGGCGCGTATCACGGGGCCAACGGGCGTCCTGCCAGTCTCGCGTCGAGGGCTAGTCATCTTTACAGTACGATACCCGAGCCACCATTGTCCGCCGCGAATCCTGTAGTTGGCACTGCCCTGCCGATCAATCCCCGTACTTACTTCGTTTAGCGGCTTCGAGGTCATTCCCCGGGAACAATCTACTCGCGTTTTCTTCCCCGTCCTCCGAAGATCGATCGATTCGATCCGAGTTTACCTCGACTATCTCTCCGCTCCCCATCCCTCAAACACACTAACAAACTTTAAACTTGGACTTTACGAATAGAAACCGCGCTCTCCGTGTTTAACTACGAAAATGCGAAATTCCGACGAATCGCTCGCTCTTATTATTTGCAAATTCTCTACGATCATCGAGCCCCGATCGTGACCTCGCCAAGATACACTTGTTCCCGCTCCCCCCATCATTGTTCAATTCTCAAGACTGCCTCTGCGGAAACTCGTAGATTAATTAAATTGCGATAACGAATGACACAAAACGATTGATAACGTCAATCATTTGTCCGGTGATTATATTCGTTTTTGTTTTTTTACGACTTGCCGACTTTGTTCCGCGATGATTTGTGTTTAAAAACAAACATAACATTAATGTGTTTTATTTGCCGGCTGTTTCGACGGGTTTTACGACCTGTTATTCTTTTTTTTTTTTATTATTATTTTGTCGCCGAGAGAAAGAGTGAGAGAAACGTAGATAAGAAAGAAGAGACATTAGTAGAGAGTGAGATATATCTCGTTCCTAATAACAAGAATTGCCGACTGTGAGTGTCAAAGTCACTCGACGCTTATTAGACTCTAAGAGATTTTTCTATGTAAATAATGTAAACTACTTTTGTAAATAGGTTCACCCACAGTCGACGTTTAAGCCTCTCGAGACGCTCGCGATTTAGTAAACTATTAATTATTTTCTTTTGTAATTTTATTATTATTTTTTTTTTTTTTTTTCATAGATATCGAAAAAAAAAATTAATTGTATTATTGTATTATTATTGTAAATAGACGAAAGTTCGTTCATTGTAACGTATTATATTTACGAAAAAAAAACGACACGATCCGTTGCTATATTTGATTTAATAATCGATTATGAATTCGACGATAAAAAAAAACAACAAAGATGAAATAAAAAAATCGCTCGTTTTGTAATATAAAAATCATACATGCAGTGTTGAGTTATTTACGAGTACAGTCGCGAAAGGATATTTCGCATCCATATTCCTATTCCTTTCGGAACATCCTGGAAAACCGGAAGTGCACACTCGTACCCGGTCTCTCGTATCTTCGTTTCGCTCGTATGGACCCAGTATTGAATTCGCAAAGGAAACACATGATCGCGGACAGAATAATTCACTTGAATTACGTGTACGCGTACCGGAGACGTGCGTTTTCGTGAATGGAACTCCGAGGATCCGGCGACGAAGTAACAGGTAGCGTATATGAGAGCTAAGCTTCCGCTCTCTCTCTCTCGGTACCGATGTTTTTCCAATTCCCAGAGTGTATTGATCTCGTCGTGAGTGAGAGAAACTATTCATGGGCGAGAAGTACCAACGATCGCGAACCCATCGTCGCGTACAGTGATCACGTACGCACTTATCTTTGGCTTCGCTTTCGATAACCACATTCTGAATCCCAGCGAATACCATATGAATCGAGTATGAAGACTACGGGCTCTACCATCGCCATACGCGCGCATTCGATACGAGGATCGAATCGAATATTTCGTGGAGGAGAGAGCTCACGCTGCCTAGCAGTACCTCGAAAGCGTCAGAGTTTCCTTCAAACGTGCTAAGAATTATTAGCTTGTGGACGCAGTTATTCGCTTTCCTATCTCGATACCGGGGATACACGAATACCGGGAGTCTGTACAGCATGATTCATAATAAATGGCGAATCTGTTTTTTTTTTTCTTCGATTTCCAAAAAAAAAAAAAATTGTACTATGAAAAGATCCGATTTTTTTTTTTATATAATAATAATAAAAACAATGATAATAACTTTTTTTTATTTCAATTATTAAATAACTTAATTTTCATTCTAAAAAATTAGTCTAAAGAGAGTCTGTCGAGAGAATTTCCAAATTCCCAAATATTCGGCGATCACTCGAGGTACGTAGCAAGAGACGCGCAAGGAGAGCGCGGGACGAAGGGAGAAACAACGAGAGCTCGAGGAATACCCTGACGCCCAGCATAGGAGGAAAACATCAGAGTAGTGATGGACAGGTAAATCGGGGCGTCTTTATATTTGGTACGATGAGCTATTCAGCGGTATCCGAAACCCGTCGAAAAAGCCCGTCACAATGTATAGGTATCTTCGGAAAACTTCGCGTACGAAGACTCTCAACGATGGTCGATGTTATTGCGTTGATTGAACCATCCGTCTCCCGTGCATTCGCTACCGAGGCGTTTCTTTATCGTCGAACAACGATAATATTTACTCGATGAAAGGCCGTTGCGAGGCGGCAAGGGTGAGAGGGTTGTAGTTGAGAAGTTCCTTGGAAGGTTCGAGACAAGACTGGAGGGAGAGGGAGAAAAGGATTTTTGCGAGAACGAGAGCGTTTATTGGCGAAGTGGCGAGAAGCTCGATCCACAATGGGGGGGAAGGAGGATTGTTTCGGAATGCTTGCGAGTGTCTAGTAGCGCGAGGGAAGATATAGACGTCAGGGATAAGATAGGGGCAGCATGACTGTGGGAGCTATAAAGTTTCACCGCTAGCATGGTTAGGCAACTTGACGCCAACTTTTTCTCATTACACACAACACGAGAGGGCACCGAGGATAGGTGCATGCAAGTTTTAAGGCTCTACCCGGGGAGAAATGAGGGGAAGGGGAAGGTGAAATGGAAGGAGAGTTGAGCAAGCCGCGGTAGTAGCGCTTAAAAAAAGCTAACAAGCGTACTTGGATTCGGGGAGTAATGGTTATATTAGCCGGACGTTAAGCTGGCCTCGGCGAGCACGTGAGATGTGCGGTTTGTGGTAATGGCTCTTGCCTCGACTGCGTCTCCTCCACTTTACCCACGGTTGACGAATCTTTCTACTTCACCTTTTTTATCTTCTTGGTTCTCGTCTCGTTCTTTTTTTTTTTTTTTAGTTTCTCTCGCATTTTACGTTCACGTAACCCGTAACGCAACTTGTACGGTATACTCATTATATTATGCTTTACCGCTACAGCTATGGACATTCATTCGAGTGCCGTGTAAAAAAACAAACTGAAAATAATCTTCCGTAACGTAGAAAAAAAAGGTGAATCGGTTTCGTTGAAACTGTTCACGGTTTGCCCCGATAACGGAATTTCAATATTGATGTACCGGTGTGTAAGTTTCGTACCGAACGCGAATTCGACGCGAAGAGGTACGAGATACTATCCTCTCTTCGATATCTTCGTTACTGCGCTCTGCGCGGCCCAAGAGATATATCAAAACTCACGGAAACCGCTCACTCTCGCGCGCAACGTTGACTTTGCAATTATCTTTCCATCTCCGATTACCACGTCCCCCTCCCCCTCCCTCCCGGCCTCTGCTGTTGCCATTAACTGGAAAAATGTTTGCCCGTCTCGAAACCGAGATAATTAGACCGGAAGTAGACCGGGGATTTGATAAGAGCGAAGCTTATTCGGCGATGAGTAATAGTATCGCCGAGTGTACAAGCGGTTAATTGAATATCGTTGTATCTCAATGTAACTAACGAGAATTCTCAACTTCCGACTGACTGTTAGAGCAAAAGACGGGAATTACATTTTTCCCAGAGGTTCGATGTTTTTTCCCTTTTTGGTTGTCGCTTTCATATGCTATTAATTGTTTATTAATATTTGTATTTTTAACAATAATTTATGTTCATTTTATTTTAATTCATTAATTAATTTTAAAACAATTAATAAGAATTTACAAAATTAACTGAAATAAATTTCCCGACTGCATATACGAATAATAATAATAATCATTGTTGTTCGCTCTATAATATGGAAATAATTTATTTCAGTGGTTTTTGTAATTTTTTATTAATTATTTTTTAAAGTATTGAAACAGCAAATTTAATTAAAACAAATAAAAGTAATTCTTCGTGTTATTATTACTATTATTATAAAATTATTTTCATCTCCAATCCTTATGCAGACGTAAGTTTTTAAAATTTTTGTAAAATTATTTTTCGCTTTTCCGAACGATCGCGACGACGAGTCTTTGGTAATTCCAGCTGTCCAGACCTGTTCGCGGCTCTGTTGCTCAAGTGGGTGACTGAGGAAGCTGCTCTTGACGTTTCAGCTCGCGTTTTAACACTTGAGGTCACGTAAACGCATGTCTCCCGACGGCTTTTCGCGAGAAAACACTCTCACCGCACTCGTGGGTGTGGAGTCATCGCGCGCTAGACAGCGCATCGATGTGACTCTGTTTACTTTCAAACACTCGGCACGCGCGTCAATGACTCACACCGTCAGACAGCGCATAACCGGTACCTTATCTCTTTCGACTCTCTCACTCGTCCTTTTCTCGTTCCTTTTCGTTTTCCTTTTTTTTTGTTCCCGTTATCGAAACTCTCCTCGAACCGTGTATACTTCGCACCTTGCTGCTTCTCATAATCAATCGGTTATATTCGTCACAGCATTTATTTAGAATCTTAGTCTCGTGAGTGGCACGTGTCGTGACACACACGTCGTGTCTCTTCACGGTAACGTTTCGGAGTTCGAAAAAAAAAAAAAAAAAAAAATAGCATTCTACGTTAATTACTCGCGTGCTATTAGCATTTTTCCCGACGTTTCTTTTTCTCCCCGTCGCGGTGCTTCGCTGTAATTGACGGCTACGGCTTTCGGGGGAGGATAATTTCTTTTAAATGGACCAAAACGTTTTCGTCGCATTCCTGAAGCATCACCGGCAAGTGTGCCGGTGACAGTGGGATATCCAACGCGGTACCCACCCGAGCGCGGCTGAGGGGAGACGGGACTAAGCTATTCTCAGACTCGCGGCTAAGCTTCTCGAAGCATTGTACACATTTAGAGACTACTTTTTAACGGGGAAGAGACAAACGCGACGCTATTTTCACATGAAACAACTGGACTCGATACTTTTGTCTGAGATTCTCAAATACTCGGGGTCTCCTAGAGCTGTGGAAATTACTTTAGAATATTTCTTTTACGATTTTATAAAATCTCGAAAAATATCGAAGACTCTTATCGCTTTTCCATTCGACGCAAAAAAAAACGATTTGTTTTTTAATAATTATTATTATTGTTACTAAAATTAAAATAATTATTACTATTATTGTAATTGCTATTATTATTATTATTATTATTATTATTATTACACATCAAAATGGGCGATTTAAAACATTTTTTATCACAAAAAATGCAAACATTTTCTATAGAAATATAAAGATATCGGATGCGAATTTCCATATAAATTTTTGCATTTTTTGTATAACAGAATAATAATAATAATAATAGTAATCATTTTTGTCTCCTTGAGCTGATACTGCGAGCATAAATTCGTAAATGAATCGTCGAAGGACTCGGGTATTCCCGGTAGAGATACGCATGTGTGCCATAAGTGATAGATGAATTCGAGGCCGATGCGTGCAATATGGAGTTATATTACACGCGAGTAATACATATAGGAGCCACTTAAAATTTCTTCGGTCCTGTGGGTACCGTCTCGTCGTCTTCGCTATGACCGAAAGGCATTTGCTCGGTTAAGACGCGCGGGCGCGCGCGCGCCCGCGGTCTTTCCACACACGCCGGCGTATAGTACAGTGTACACACCGCGCCGTAGAGAGTAAGGCAGAGTGAAATGTGAGCGCCCGCGCGTACGAGACAAGATGCCGGAATGTATATTATCTCTTCCGGAAACTAATCTGTGCAATCCGGTGAAAACTTTATGGGAACGATCACGTGATGCTCAAGGGAAATTTGGCGTCTTGCGTGATGAATATGCGATGGGAAGTATATCGAGCTGCTTGGGAAAAAATTCAAATCTCATCACGTCGGCGTTGCGCGAAGCGCGGCGGAGGGTGTTGTTATGTTTTCGGTGTATGTACCCTATGGCATAGAACCCAACATCGTTCTTATCCGTCATCGTTCTCGAGGATCCACGGATTATCAAATGTTTAACTGAAATTAATATGCCAATAGCTTCCATAGTAAGCCAACGCGTTATGCCTACAGGGAAAGTTGGGGTAAAATGAATCGCATCAGTAATTCAGAGAGTTTCGTCGATATACACAACACTTTTTCATAACGTTTTTTTTTTTTCAATTTCATGCATTTTAGGATTCGTCCATTTTGCCCTAAAGTTCGAGTTCCGAGACTGTGCCATTTTGCTCCGTTGTTCCATTTTGCCCCACCTTCCCCTATCGCTATGGCTGACGTAATAACTAATAACCGCATGCGTGAAACACGAGATAGGCGGAGGTGGCCCTACGGCGAGGAGTTTCTATTTTCAGGGATAGTCTCGAGAAAAATATGAGATATAGATAGTAAGTTATACGATACGAGATGAGCTCAGTTTCCTTTTTTTTTTTTTCTCTCAGTTTCACTATCATATTCTCTCGCTCGTTCGCATTTGGAAAGAGCCGAATTCTCGAAGGCCGAAAAATCTCCAATCTGAGAAAAGCAGCGGGCACGACGGATACTGATGGAAAACTCGTACGTGTTAGCCGTCGCGTGATAGCTCGGCTATGCGATATCCCAGGCTTTCCGTCGAATTCGGCGAGAGATCCGCACTATACGGTCTGAAGGGGGCGGTGGGGGAGGGAGGGCGAGTCTTGTCGTCCCACCCACGAAGAGTTTTTCCAGGATAAGAACGTTGGATAAAAAGATAAATATGAATGAATAAATGATCCAGCTATTGGCAACTTAGATAGGCGAGAAAGTACAGTCACTGGCATGCCTTGTATCTCATTTTATCCGATTCGACAGACTCTCGATACTGCCAACAACTGCGCCATCCTGTCGAAAGTTTTGGTACTGCAACGCTAAGCCGTAATATAATAGAGGAGAGACGAGAATAGAGAGCATCGGCGAAAGGCCGCGGTGACAATACTGATGTGTTTCCATCGTGTGGTTGCCGTTTTCCACAAAGAAACAAAACAAAAATTGCTCTGGTAAAACACACTATACCTCTCATCGTCGTTCGGTTGGATTTATTTTCAGGTGTTTTTCAGCCGGAAAACAACAAGACTAGGATCGAAGATAGTGAGAAAAAAAAGAAATATAATATAAGAAAAAAAAAAGGTGTTTGGCTTCGAGAGGTCTAACAAATTCTCTCAGCTCGTACGGCGTGGCGGTTGAGCGGCTGATGATGATGCGATGAGAGAGCCTCGGCGAGAAGCTAACTCTCCGCGAGCAGCTGGTTGTATGGCCACGAGGCTTCTGCTCCGCCTTACCAACCGCCTGCACTTTCCATTCCGTGTCTACGATAGAAAGAAGAAGAAAAAAAAATGGATCTACCGCCGGTCGTATATAAAACAAGGGAGTGCCTTGAACCACTGGCGCGACAAGAGTTTGCCGGCTGATGCTGCGGGATCCACGGGAAAAACTGGTGGTCCCGCAGGATCCGCAGCGATGAGGAAGCCGACGACGATGAGAGAGAAAATGAAATGAAGACAAAAAAATAGAGACTGGTGAAGGAAAGATTGTGAGGAGCGAGAAGAAACGATGTACGGATGAGCAGCCGGCCTTTGCCTGGATTCTCGCACGAGCATATAGTCCGCGGGGGAGGGGCGGGCGAGTGGGGCGGTGGGGGGCTTTAACACCCGAGGCTCTTTCCATTAGAAAATCGTGTTTAGGCGTCTTCGAACCTACGTCAGTCCGCTGTCGAACCGACGAGTTCGTTAATTGCCCGAGCTCCGCGCGTCCGTATCTCGATCAATCGAATTCGAACGTGTGCCGAGGTCCGTTAGAATCAATTATAATGATGACGGGCTATAACACGTCACAACAATGAATTCCAACTCCGGCGCTATCGTACGTTTCATTTTGCTTCCACGCTACACACCTATCTCTACCCTACTACGCCGAGAGGTTGTATACTGTGTGAACATACCGATATCCGTTGTTACGTATCTCTATATAGCTTCGCGTCAATTTCTTTCAACTCGTCCTACTTTTTTTTCTCTCATCTTCGAACGATACCCGAGTAATCGAGACATGGTTTACGGTACCCCAGTGGTATCCAATTACAGCAACCATATATCCATATGACTTTCGACAGTTAGTTATTTTAGCTATGGAATAATTAAAGTCTGGACGAGAGAAGGGGGAAAAATGGCATATTTTCGGATATATAGGAACCGAGGCAACATGAGGAAATTGCTGAAATTAAATTTAACGCAAATTTAATACAAAAATTAAAATAGAATTTGACAAAAATTAGAGTTTTCGAATTTTTAATAAATTTTTTTCAAAATTATTTTTTCAAATTTTAATTTAATTTTATATTAATTTTTTCAATTATTTCTATTTCTCTATGCCGATTTTGCACTGACGGTCCATATTGCCCCAAGTTCCCGTACGCGTGACCCAGTGTCGCGGTTACAGGTAACTTTCGTCGAGGTGTTAGGATTTTGTCTTTCACCGGAGGCATCGTTGCAATGCGGATGGAGCTTCTTGAAAGGATCGTTTCGGTAAAAAAGTTCAGCATCGTGGCTGGTATTTCCTCGATGGTTGGTGGCCCCCGGTCTATACGGCTTGGCAGTGACTCGATTCCCTCGGTTCCCGGGCGTTGTATGCGTGAGTGCACAGCGTTCAACTCTGCTCCTCTCTCTCTCCCGCTCGCCATCCAGCGGATTCTTCTTACCATTACCATTGGAACAATGTCCCTATTCGTATGCAGATCGGATCCACGTAGCGCAGTCATAGTACCTGACCGCTGACTGTGGGCTGCGGTGCGGTTGGGGGGGAGGGGGAGGAGGAGAAGAGCCGCGCGGTGGCTGTTGCCGACGACGTGAGTCATAAGGCTGATGGAGAAACCGAGCGAGGAGAGCGAGACGAGAACTGGAACGGGACAGTGAATACACGAAGGACATACGTGCGGTACGATCCAAACGATCCTCGTACCGGAACACACAAATACCCGTTCCAACACAATGTCTCATCATCACGCTCGATTTTGTTTGTCCCCGTGTCGCTCGAGCGTCAAAGCCAAAAGACTCCCGAAACTTCGTGTTGCAACGACGAAGTGCAACGATCGTCTCGGGAAGGCACGTTCGCGCTCGCATCCTCTTTCCGCGCCTCGCTTTCGTTTAACAAACGAAGAAGCGCCTTTGCCACAAAAAGAAAAAAAACATTAAAAAGAAAGGGGAAGCTTATTAAAATGGATTTATACGGCGTGCGTTTGACGCGCGTCGGGTGTGTAGAGTCATTCGGGTAGGCAGCGAGCGAACAGCAGCATCGGTATCCTATCTATTTTGTTGCTGCTGCTGCCGGAGCGCAGGACCAGTGGGCTTTCGTTTTGAAAGACTGAGAGAAAACGAGAGGCGAGGAGCATGAGGCTAGCAGCCAAGGATCTTGATGGCAAAGCCCCGAGCCACAGGACACGGTAGAGACCCCCGCAACCCTTGACTAATCCCGTTTCGTCTCGCTCGCTCACGGTGAACATCATCCAGCATCCCATTCAGAACGTTTCGTCGAGCGACGACACCCGAGAAGAGAAAGATACTCGGATACACGCTCTCTCGCTTTCCCTTACGCCCTGTGACTCTTTCCAGTTCGTACGCACTACTGAATTTCTCTCATCGAGCCACTGTATCACCGTGGATACGATGACCGAGGAGCAGCGCTGCTCGTCTGGTACGAAGCTTGCTATAATTTGCCGATTGATTTCCGTAGGAAGAAGAGGAGAGGCTTCTCATTTGGTATCGGCGATGCATGAGCTCCTGGTCTTTCTGGCATTTGCCGCAAGGGCGCATCCCTTGCATGCCTCGATGAACAATTACCCCCCCCCCTCTCACTTCACCCCACCCTTGAATCAGAGAACGACTGGTGGACCCTTGCTAATTCAGTACTGCTTCCCCTTCACCTATCTCTCATCAAGTCCCTCTCGAATACACACAGGGAGAGAATCACACGGGCACACGACGATCCGACAATGGCCCGTGGATAATATAATCCTATAGTCTCGATTCGCCATATTGATGGGTAAAGTCCTGGCGATGCTAATCGTCGGCGTGACCATCGCAAAATTTTACTGTATATAACAGACGAGGGGCGGTTTTATTTTATCCCTTTGTTGGAATCATTTATTCCGGTCCCACAGGAACACGGATATTATTCTTCATTCAAGATTCATTAGTCTGTTAACGACTATTCCGATGAAAAAAATCATAATTTATCATTTTGGATTCATGGAAAGTCTGATTAAGAATGTAGCTGATTGAAAAGAAAAAATCGTCAATACTCGCAGAATCAGCCAGTGAATGACTGAATGCCATATTAATAGTTATTTCAAATAAAATTACGCAAGTAATTTTTTTTTTTTTTTTTTATTGTAAATATTCTTAATATTATAAATTTAATATTCTATATTGAAAAAAAAAAAAATCTGACTTGATTTTAATATAAATCGCGGAATTTAAGTGTCAACACTGATTGGATTGCAAACAATGTGAGATCGTACAGTGGCCATTTCTATGCAGTTGGATAATGTGTTATATTAGTTTTTCAATGTTTTTTCGTCACAACGGTCATTCACTGATGCTTAGTCATTCACTGGTACATCTACATTGCAGCTTGTTCGACACGTGTAACTCGTCGAAACTTCGTGTTCGACGACGAAGGTTCCACGAAGAAGGTTTTTCGGTACGCAACGAATCGGCAAATCCGTAAGGCCGTCACGCGGAATATTCCGTGCTCCGTTGCCTGTATTACGAGAGTTTTTCAGCTGGTATGCGAAAAGCCAGACATCTCTTCGTTCGGCTTCGTTCAATTGCTCAGAAGGCTCTCGCTATTTTATCCGCTCGTTTTGCTACCCCGGTCAAGAGATGAAAGAGAAAACGCTACGAGTGCGTGAGCTCTCGTTTGCCACCCCCCGCTCCCTCCCCCCTTCCCTTATTGGTCCATCGACGAGGGGTAAAGAGGATACGTACAGTAAAAGAGAGAGAGTTCGATCGAACGTGAGAGCTCTGCAAATCATCAACGAGAAATGATTTAATCCAATCGGGCACGACTACCTATCAACATATCGTGATGAATTAGCTTCAATTACTTCTAAGCCGTTGCCTCCTGCCAGCATCGGCTCCACACTGAGACGAGAGAAGACTTGTGCTCGTGCGTTGCACATGCGGCTGGTGTATAATACTATATCCGCTTCAAACGGCGCGTACATGAAAATATGACTGTATCGCGGGGACATGAGTCATCGGAAGAAACCAGCAAATGCCAACCCCTCTGTCCCGGAACCTCCGCCAGTGGTCATTGAACGGTTCGATCGAAAAGCCAATACGTTATTGACGATTAGTAAAAAAAAAAGTAAAATAAAAAAATTGCAATGGCAAAAAGAATCGAGCGCTCATTCGTTCTCGTTACAATGGCAATTCTGAATATTTCAACCCCCTCGCAGTACCAACCAGACTTTTTAATTAATTTTTTTTATGTTCATTTATTTTTTTTTTTTTTTTCTTCTTTTTTAATTAATTTTACGCGCACGAACGACGATTTATTGAAATTTATTGTTCAGCGGTTTAACAAAAAGGCTTTTCACCGAATCAGCCATGCGATCCATTATGAATAAACTTGTTGTTTTTTTTTTTTTTTTTTCTGAAACATGTGGGGCTCTTGAAGAAAAGTTGACCGGTGGTTGAAAAAAAAAAAAAAAAACGATGTTCTTTTTCTCGATCTCGCGGCATGCTTCTGTAGCCGATTCTCCATAGAGTCTCTTAATGTCTTGGATGCCGTGGATGCTTTGTCGAAGGGCAAACCCGAGAGAAAACCCGGTCGTCAGCGGCCACCGATCTCGACTAGAGTCTCTCTATGTGTCTGTGGGAAAAATGGTACCGATTCGTTAGGGATAACGCTCAACACGTGCACAGCCCTGTGACGAATTCAACCGGATATTCTCTATCCCCGAGCTTCTGCGCTCTTCTTTTCTTTCTTTTTTTTTTTTTTTATTCTCTTGTTCCACGACCACCCTTAACTCGAGGATCATACTCCGCTGGGAAAACTCTTCGTGGCAAACGGAGTTTTCGTATATACCTTCATCGCGGAGTGAATATAATTCAACTAATTGTAAAGCAGTTGTGATCAAAGGGAAAAGGTCAGCGTTGGAACAGTAGGAGCTGCAAGTAGCAGCAGCATTAGCGGTGGCAGTCGTGGCGCAGTAACGTTTGCATTGCTTCGTATGTTCAGCATACGAGCCTCGAGGCTATGGGTAATGCATCTGAAATCCAAACTTCATATTTCTCCCCTCCGCCGCTCGCGCTATTATATGCAAGCGACTCAGTCATTTTATTTACATCTCCAAATCGCCAACGGGCAATCAAGTCATTAACCATACATTGACTGTGTATTAATAATCGAACGCACGAAATTTGCAACCACCGTTTTGATTAATTATTTATCGTTGCAGTTGGGCAATATGCATAAGGAAAGGAAATTCGTGGTTAATCGATTTGTGAATTATTCCTAAACGTTTTGTTGTAATGTGTTATGGAATTTGGTGACCTACATTTAAGTAACGCCTACGGCGAAAATCAATGCCGGATGCATTCGCTACACAAGCTTTTAGGGCTATTCGATTGGCGCCGAAGAGATATTGTCAGCGCATGACGATATTTCGTCGAATTTCTTTTTGTCCCGCGGACCGAAATTTCTAAAAAATTCTTTAAATATCAAAAATTAAATAAATTGTTAGATTGAAAAAAAAAGTTACGATTTTCGCAAAAAATTTTCAACTCGATCGTAAAAAAAAAAAAATTCGAATTAAATTTTTGAAATACTTCTCTCAGATTCAAATAAAAGGTAATTATACATAATTTCCGCCGATGATCAACTTCAGCGTCGAAGAATTTTAAACATTTCAGCATATTTTCTACAAGAAAAACGATATTTTGGTATTAAAAAAAAAAGTTTTGCAATGTCGAAAGATGTAATAAAATATCAAAAAACTTTGAAAAACACTGGTTTCACGGAAGCCAAGAAAAAAAAATGTTAAATTACACTTTTTTCTAGCTTTTCAATTCATGTTTCTCCCCTTAACACCCTTCGATCGGAGCGAATTTTCAAATTAAACTTTGAACTTCATTTTCGGCCCGTATGACGTTGATCGATGAGAACTTTGCTCGTCCACAAGACGAATGCAATATTCTTTCGATTGTCAATTAAATATTTGTCTCTATTAATTTGCAATGTAAATTGGCGTATTAGCCGAGAGTTAACGCCGTTGGAGTTTCGGCCGGTTGACAGAATATTCGCAAGTTTAATAAGGTCGGAGGGCTGGAAACTTCGGTCATCAGTTGGTCGAATGAATTTTCTCTAACTGTATATTATACATATATATATACGTTAGTATACGTATATATAGTATATATAGTATACGTTTCGCACAGAGCCGAGGGAAGCCCCGAGCGGCTCGAATGCGCGGGTCAGTTTATTTCCTACGAGTTTTAGTAGTGATTCGGGATGCTTCATAATCTACGATTCCGTAAACACATCCGAGCCACCCCTTCGGAGTTGATTTAATTGGTGCTAATGGATAGGGGTGCCCGGGAATCGGGGTGGTCTAGTAGCGCAGCCTCTGCCCGTTAATCATGACAAATGAGTTCGGCCTCAAGCTACGGTAGTAGGTACCCGATAAACCAAGCATAACCAGAGAGATCCATCCTCTCTTCTCTCCTCTGTGCTATCACAACTATAGCGCCTACGGAGCACAGAACACCGAAAAGTCATGAGCCTATCCACCTCTTTCAGCGCCAGTATCTCGAAACATTTTCCCTTTGACGTTACGACGCCGGATTCTTGTTAACTTATCGGAAAACTTCGATGCGTCTCCTTGCAACTTCGGGAGTTAAAAAACTCCGAAGGAGTCCATACGGTTGATGAAAAATGAAAAAAAAAAAAAAAATAAGAAATTGTAACAAATATACGCGGAAGAGCTGAGTAGAAGAAAGTTTACGAGCTCTCGAAGGACCGAACCTTGGGGATCTATGTTACGGCGGCAAGAAGAGCGGCGATACCACGGCTGAGAAAAGTACATCGCCGAGACCGGTATGGACGGTAGCACGTAATTGATTAAAAACTTTATATAGCCAATGGAAAAAAAAAAATTATATATATATATACATGGATTTTATCAAGAAAAATATAATACATTTGGCTTTTTCTCTCGGTAGCGAGTTCGGTTCTGAGAAGAGTAAAAGAACATTCTTTGAAAGGGAGCGAGGAAAGTTAAATGAAAAATGGATTAAACGGATTGCCATTAGTACAAATGAGAGTTCGTTGGAAAGCTTTCAGGGCGACTGACGACTGAGATCTGTATTTATGAACTATCGACAAAGCGTCGAATCGATCGTTATGGAGCAGCGAAGAAAAAAAAAAAAAAAGAATAATCCTCGTTGTATACGATCCTAACGAGGTACGTTACGACTGAGTTGATTGTACAGATTAACCGTTAATAAGGGCCAAATGATTAGCAAGAGGTTTTTTGGTTACGTGAATAATTTAATCATTCATTAGCGGAATAACAATGTACAGTGGGAGACATAACTGCAACTGTGTTGTGGCACATTGGGTGTAGCAAGCCGCCTAGGCATTAGGCTAATTGCATGTTCGTCGCAACATTGGACTCGTATCAGCTCGTTGTGGAGGCGCAGCCTGCATATGTGATATAGTATGGTCTGCGCTCGCACACTCGTCGCTATCAAATGTACCCAAACATCAAGAGGGCCACAAAGCTTTCGATATAGTATGCGCAACCGCATAAATCAACGCAACATACTTCCGCGTATAAACTGTATCGGGACACCATAAGTAACGAATGTATTGACAGAAATAGAGGTCGATAACCTCAAAAAAATCGATGTTATCGATATTGTTGATATGAATCGAATTAATCGTAAAAAAAAAAAAAATAATAATAATTTTGCCAAAAAATACCGACTGAAAAGTGGTTAATGAAGACAGTGGTTGAAATAATTTTACAGATCAAGAAACTTTTTAATACACTCGCGGAACGTTAATAAAACAATTCAAGCGACGTCCGTTTTTTTTCTTTAAGATGATTAATAAGTTTTGCAATTTAGCCGTATCCTTAATTATCACCATCAATACATTTAATTTAATTTCTTCCATGAAAAAAAAAAAACCCCCGTAGATCCGAGGTTATAGCCTCGTCGTCGATCAATCTCGTCTTTGGAATCTCATCGTCGCTCGTGAGCATAAAAGCCGCGTAAAAACACGGCTTCCACTTTCCAATAAATGGTTTTTTGTTAGTGTGACCAATTCGTCCGGTGAGAACGAGTCGATCTCTTCCCTCGGATCACTTTCAAATCGAACTCGTGCCGAACGATTCGAGTTAGAGGTATACACTTCACTCCAATGATCGATATAGAAAAACCCCGAAAGTGTTCGTGTATCGTGTTTCGTCGAGCGACGAAAGTTTTAGGATCTCTTGATGAAAGGATTAACCGCACGACTCTATGTTACGTCTTTGATGGCCTCACCGCTGCGCGTAAGCAGCGTCACAACTTCCTATCTCGACTTGACATGACAAGAGCATGACGATCCAATTTTCTATTTCACCGCTACGGTAACTAGACAACGAGGGAGGGAATCTCGAAAAAAAAAAGAACAGAAAAGGAAGAAGTTAATTTTACAGAGAGTAAAAGATGCTGCGAGAAGAAGCGAGAAGTGAAATGACGAAGGAGAAGGGATGGACGCGGTCGTGGAAAAAAGACCGAGGAGGATAAGAAACGAAGTAAAAACGCGTGACGTCCCACCGATCTACCTATGCCGCGGGGGACCACCCGCACGCAACCTGCGCCTCTCCTCCTCCCTTTCTTCTTCATCTCCTTCGTCTTCGCCTGCTCCTCCTCCGCCGCGTGCACCATCATGGATCAGAAGCGAGTTCAGCGCAGCGGCAACGTTTCGTTGCTGCCTCTCGGCCCTTCTCTTCCCCTCGGTTAGTACTCGGGATCTTTCTCCCAAGCAACTGGTAACTCCTGACGCTCCTATGCGCCGGACCTATGCGGATTTATGAGTTAGTCGAGAGCTTTAGCCCTGTTCACCCTTCCTTGCGGGAGAGACCCTAACTTTCCACTATCCGAGGCACGATAGAACTTTCGACAATGTCTCGGTTTTCCTTCACAAACGCATTACGACGGACTATCCGTGGCTAATATAAATTCCGCTTAACGTGAATTCCCAGGGTATGCATTGTTTTTTATTAACCCCCTAATGTTCTCAGTGAAATGAAGAATTTCTCTATAATCCTAAAAAAAAAAAAACAAATGGAAAAATTTTTAGTTAATGAAAAAAATGTGCTACATTTTTCGCCTTTAGGTTCTTTCATAATACGATCGCGCTTTCATAACGAAAAGTGCATTTTTTAGCATCTCATTACGTACACAGAGATTCTTGTATAACAAATAAACCCTCGGAATTCCACTCTGGATGCTTTTCACTCCGCTTTCTCTTCTCTCTTCACTTTGTTCTCTATTGTCTATTCTCCGGAATGTTCATTCGAATAATTTTCTCTTCTCATTTCATTCGTTCGACTTGTTCATGTCTATTTGTTTGATTTTCTAATTTACGAGCTCCAAAAACGTCTAACCGCTCGACGATATTGTCCTTAGACCCGAAGCCCTGTCGCCCTACCGGTGCATAATAAAAACCCGCTATCTATCTATTTATCTCCGGACCATTCACACTCCATCTGTATTTAATTGTGTTGGCTTCGCGGCGAGAAGAATAATATCTGGAATCGTATCTCGGTGAAGACTGAAGTCTGAGGTCTCATGGCTACCAAGGCGTGTAAATGCGTCGTGGACGGAACTGGTTGCTACCGCAAGAGCGAGAGGCGATTCTTTCAATTGTTCCCCATTCTATTTAACACCAGACGTAAGGGAGGGGATTACCCCGTGTGTACACCGAGCGTTATATCGTGGGTGGCCTTAAATAGCTATTGCGCTACAGAGTAGCATATTACGAACGCGTCCCATTCGAAACTTATTCGAGACCTCATAATACATTGCGTATTATTCGGTAGGCAATCTTGAAAGCTGTGCACTTGAAGTTACGAAACAGTGAGCTAATGTCAGCAATCTAAGGGAAATCTTTATTATTTTAGTGGCAAAGTGGAGATTTTAGTTATAAAAAGAACGACGAAGCGGTGTGTCACCAGCGTCACTATTATTTATATATGCCGCACGATAGGTTAATTACAACAAAATTGCTGTTAAATCGCAACACTTACATGAAAAACACGCAAAACATAAGCATCAAGATTTTTTTTTTGCATAAGCCTCAAGATAATTGAAGATTTATATCGACATTATTGCGCAATTCTTTAAAATCTGCGTGACCGGTATTCGCCCACTCTTCCCTATTTCACATCTAACAATGACACCCCTTCCCGCTCCAGTTATTATTTCATTACGAAACTATTATATTTGTTTCATTCGAAGATATATCTCGTTGCCTTATAGAGATACTATGGTCTCGTAGAAGATCGGCTCGGTTGTTGTGAATAGAAAAAAAAAAACTCAAGAGACTCGTTACGGGTGGTCCAGCGAGCGCGGGCTTCACGAGTCAAAAAGGTTCTTTCTTCCGGTGTCGACCGGGCGGCATACACAGTAGCCGGAGAGACCGGCAAAGGGCCCTAAAACCTGTGCGGTCGAACTATACGTGCCGCTGCCCACTTTTCCCTGATTCCACGCGTTGTTCTATTGACGCGCATACGAATGCCTCCATGCCAACTATATGAAACCCGGAGGCCTGAAAGCTGCGTTGAAATAACAATCGAACTTTGGTCCAAAATTGCAGTTGAATAATATGCCACTTGGAATTATAATAGGCACGAGAGAGCGAGCATCGAAATATTTCGCGGGGGTGATATACAGGAATAGTTATTATACGTATACTCTGTCTATATTGATGGAATATATAACCTGAAATCGCGCAAACTGGTGTTTCGCGTTCTAACGACAGTCACTGCGTATTTCAACAATTAGTTCGAACCCTTGGAAACTTGCAACTTCCAGCCGGTCATTTAATACCTCGTGTTTATGCAGTTAATGGGAAGGTACATTAGTCCTGGAAACTCTCCCCGGTCATCACTTGATATTAATTAATTAAGCCAATTATATTACAGCACCATTGGCCAACCTGTCGTTTCGGCAAATTCACGCTAATGGAATATCGCTGAACACAGACCTGGGCGCTTTACGACCGAAACTTGTTGCTGTTGTAATCAGTATCGAGAGACGCATGATTTTGCTACTCGATGTTTCGATTCGCGGATGATATCTCCTATTGAAGTAATATATATACTAAAATATATGAAAAACATATATCTTTGCATATGAAATTCATATATCGGTGCATAAAGCATATCGGTAAAAATAATTACATATATAACATATGTGTCTGTAAAAAACATAAATTAAAAAAAAATCATTATTATAATGATTTTTTTTTTTTTTTTGTATTACATATATAAATGATAAATCTTTCGCCAAAAACCTCATATATATACTTAATTTACATGGGAAATAATATCTCATAAATATTCCTATTCGCTTTCATTTTAATTCTTCACAAATACTCAATGTAAGGCGTTCTCGGCGCTTGCGACGAGAAATTTCTTTTGAACAATCTTTTTCGATTTCTGGTCTCCCTGTGTTTGCCGAGAGCATTAGCCGGACTATGGGAATATCCAGCGAAAGGGGAACGAAGGAACGAACGAGGGAACGAAGGGACAGAGATCCGCAGTAACAAATCAACAAGGCAAATAAATCGAGTTAAGGAAGACAAAGGGGTGGGGAGAGTTTGCCCGTCGGTATGTACGTCCATCGGACGATATAGGCAATGCAACGAGTACCGGACCTTCGTGACAAGAAACACCGAATCCGAGACGCGCGTGAGCAAAAGATTTATTTGCTCTCCATATTTTCGTCACGATTCTGACGTTTATCTAATGGGGAGCCTCTCTCGTTCGCGTCTCTTACTCTTGCTTATGGAAACTCTTCGGACAAAACGCATATCCGTATAAAATACATACTTTCGGCAAAGTTCACAAACTTCTGTCGTAACGCTGTCTGCAGCGTACGAGAGACCGAAGGAAAATGTAATGTTTGACGGCAATAACTCAAACCGTTTTATACCCGAGTCCCGACTCTGTATATGTGTATTTAGGTATATAATATTATTATTATTGTTATTTACCCTATTTTTTTATGTGTGATAATAATATATAAAAAATATAATAATAATAATTTCATTTAATATATTATATGTTATATATATAAAATATGAATTTTGCGGCAAAAAATTCTGTATCTTATATGCTTTATACTGTACACATATATAGATGTATATATAAAGCATGTGCCGCGGCTACGGAGCCGGAGGAACTTTTTGCGCATTAATTTATCTCGATACCCTTCATTGAACAAATTGGTCAATTGAGATTTATAACATTGACAACGCCGATGCAGCGGCGAAAGTGCTTGCGTCATACACACGATGCCTAACTCCGTAGGGTTCGTACAACTCATCTCGTCTCTCGCGTCTCAAAAGCCAGACAAATATATCTTCAATTTTGTTCATCTCATTTCTCGCACATGACGACGCATAGCTATGCAGATAAAAGCTACTCGATCATTCCTTATGTTATTTAAATTTCGTTTTTTTATTCTTCACATTTTATCTCCATAATCGTAAAAAATATCGGAATAATTCTTCATTGACCTCAATTAGTGTGAATGAAGTTTGAATAAACACAATGAAAAATCCACTCGGGTTGTGTTTGCGGGGCAAATATTTCTTCGTTGTCGTGGACTTGGTTCAAATTCGGTGCACAGGTGTCTTTCGTGTCACAGTGAATGAAACAGCAAGAGGAGGGGGGGGGGGGGGAAGGAGAGAAACTTCTGTGCACACATTTATTTGACGCGCGTCCCGTGGTTCCCGAAGGCGGGCGAGAAAAGGCAGGAAAGGTCCACACGGAATACCGATATCTCAGAGAAGAAGAAACGACCCGAAGGTTGGTTGACATGCGCGCGGTAACCATTTGGTTATTGTTCGGCTCCTGTGGTGGCCCAACTCCGAGTCAGCATCAACCGCAAGCCATATGACTTTTTTTCTTTTGTCCCGTTGTATAGAATCGCCGACGATGAGCCGGCGTTAGAAAAAAAAAAAAAAAAAAAAAAAAAAAAAATGTCGGTGAAAGTACAAAAGATTATCAAAGAGTATTTATAATATCGTCGCTTAAACGAAACTCCAAAGTCGACGTGTGTGTCACCGCGTGAAATATTCATAAACGCCGGCTATCCGGGTGGTATATCGATCGACGTGAAGCGAATATTGATTAAACACCTTCGTCCGTCTATCAGAAAACTGCGCCTTCGGCACCGCATAAAAAAAAATTGATATCCTACGACGAAAGAAAACTTCTATAAGAATTTAATTAATGGGGCTATCGCCTCGTTGCGAAGTAAAACTGTATAAATACAAGTGGTACGGTTCGAGCCGAAAGGATGTAAAGGGATCGGCGTTTAATCTCATGGCAATTCGATAGTTCGAAAAGAAAATGAACAGACTCACCAAACTCAGATCGGAGTACACGAGATCGTGAGGGGATTAAAGATTCATCCAAATTTCCAGTCGTTTCGATATCCGAAGAACGACAAGCCAACAAAAGCTTGCGCGTCTCGACTACCCTCGACAATGACTCAAAGAAGCAGTCGGGGGAAAGGGAAACGAAGCTTAACCTTCGACGATCAACTTTGTAAATTGGTAAAGCGTCTCAACGGAGGACGCGGAGCTTGTGCTGCTTTAGAAAAGTTCTCCAGGTCGTAGAGTCTCGTAGCTATAAGAAAGCGAGACGAAGAAACGCGAAGCAAAAGCCGGGGGGGGGGGGGGGGGGGAGGGGGGCAAAAAAGCGGAAAGGTAGAGCTCTCCTCAGCCTCCTTTGGTCCACAGTACAGAGAGGATAACGTTGCTCCCGGGTACCTAGGAGCTCCCGGTTGATCGGGGAGGGCCAGCAAAGTCGAAAGAAACGAGAGCTGGTCTCAGGGCTTCTGGAAGCCGACGGTAGAGACTCCGTCGCGTATAATGAGTAAGAGAGGGAGATAAACGTGAAGAAGAGAGAAGAAACTATCGCGAGAGTGTGAGAAGGAGAAGGCAAAGGTGGATGGTCGCCCGGAGGCGTATAGCCGCCATATTTTATTACTTAAACGGCATGCCGCGGAGGTTGTTCGTTGGTTAAACAACGAATTAATGCCGCGGTAATCTATCATTATGGGGGCCTCGGAGTCGGTGTGCGTATATAAACGGGGACCGAGTCTACCGCGACGAGGACGAGGACCCAGGAACCTGAACGCCGAATGGTGCTGCTTCGTCCACACTACCACTCCTTTTTTCCCACTACCCCCCCCCCCCCCCCCCCAGGGTTCCCCTCCCAGCGACCTTTTTATATTATTATAGGTAGTTAAGGAAGGTACACATGACTACCTTACTTCCGATATATAACGCGGTAGCTCGCTACGGAGGTGGAACGCCGTTCGTCGACACGCCGGGCGGTCACGACGCCACCCTCAACCCAAGGGGACCCCTCGAGCCTCCACACACGCGAGACTCCAGACCGGAAACCTCGAAGTTCGAAGCGCCCGATCGACGAGTCTCTTCAGAGAAGAGTTCATTTTTTTTTTTTTTTTTTTTTTTTTTTTTTTCGGCGAAAGAAGGACTTGCCAGACTCTATATGTGTTCCGAGCACTCGAGACCTCAGACAATAAATCATAATGCTCCGTGTGTGAGGCACAGACGCACGCGATACGATATGCAATGAATTCTCTCTCGGGGGGCACTCGTTCACCACGACGCGTACGAGAGTGTTTGAACTCTTGTTCGTTCGCGTGTGTCCTCTCTTCGAGAGTCACTTGGATCTTGTTCTGTATGACTACGACTCGTGATGGACATGGGGAGAGGAAGAACGCTGAGGTCAAACATTATAAACTCTCGAGACTCTATCTTTCGTATCCTTAAGCGGTTAAAGGGCCTTTTGCGTATGCGTGTTTTCGACAAAACGAAATCACGCTTAAGGCGAGTTCGAGTTCTATCATAACAAGAGTATAATTTTATTATTTCACAAAGCTCGAGACGACGAGAGCGCCTTGGCGTAATGTAAAAGTTCCCGGGATTGTTGAGAGAAGAGCGTACTTCTCGTACAATGTATAATGTACTTCGATAATGCAGGTCGTTCTTACAACGGGGTAATAACAGAATTTTCCTCGGTCGTTTGCAAAAAAGATTCTGTTCTGTCTCACGATGAATAAAATTGCCGGTTAAAATTGCGCTATGGTATTTTTTTTTTTTTTGACGCAGTGAAGAAGGGTAGGGAGGCGAGTTAACTCGCGGGATATGATGACGAAGGTTTCCGGAGCTCGTAAAATCGTAGTTACAGAGAGAAGTTCGACATTATAATATACAAACACATATGTTTATGTGTCTCGCGCCGAACTGTGCTGTGCGTACACGCCTTTGGCGAACTGGAGATGAACATGCGTGTTATTAACGAGATAACTTAAAATGGGACCTAATTTGCGGCAGCACCGGAGCCGAACGACTCTCGACACTGGGACGATTTTTTTTTTTTTTTTTAGGGTACGCATGCGCGCTCGTGCTCCTTGCAATTTGAAGTTCAGAACTTCGCGTGCAAACGTACAAAATTTTTGGTTTTAATGTAATGCATCCCCGGGGTTTCCTTTGCTCACAAGAAGATTACTTAAAATTTAAAAAAATAAAATAAAATTGTAACCACTTAAATGAGGAAAGAACGAAAAATTCTCGTTGAGCAAAACGAAAAATTGGTTGGGTAACAACTGCAGATAAATCGACGTTACCAAGAAAGCTTAACCAAGATGGCCATTTTAGTTTCTCGCGCGTTGCCCGGTGATCCACGGTTACCCTGGGTTCGCTCTTCGCATTCGAAGTCTCGCGAATCGAGACAATTTATCGACTATTATTTTTTACTACCCGGCCACGCGAGAGAGAATTCTCTCTTTCGCCAATGTAGAAGAGCAGCGCGCGCGCGCCGCAACTGCGGTATAAGACCATAAATACGAAATAACTCACCACCTGCTTCTTCGTAACTATACGACAAGTGAAACAACTTAAGCGGAGTATATAAGCGCAGTTAAGATGTACGAGCTTATTAACGGTTTGGCGAATGCGTGTGTACATACAACGAGAAAGGATAGGATAGACAGAGAGCTCACTTACGGATCGGCATTGCCCCTCGGAGAGTATAGCGCAGAGAAATTTTATCGTGAGTTTACCCGCGCGGTAATTACTCATTAGATACGGTAGGAAGCGAGAGGCTCGGGGCTACGAAGTATAGGGAAGGAGGAGAAATATAATCGCTTGTCTGGTTAGTCTTTCTTGAAAATTATAGAAAAGTGCCTTTTGGTTCGGGGGTTTTGGTCGAAGCGAAAGCGAAGCATCGGCACGACGATATACTCTCGTTAGACCATTACGTGGAGTCATCTCTATTTGGAGATAAATATCTGACAAACGATGTTGTCATTTCCGCTAACTATTGCTAATCGGTTTTTCTTTTTTTTAAAAGCGATCGAAATCTTTGAGCCGAAATCGGCAGAAGGGCAATAACCACGTAAAATTGCCAAATGAGAAGGAATATCGGCAGCGAGTTAAAGAGACGGTTCTGAATCGACCAATTTAATTGTCCAAAGTAAAATGGAGCACCTGCCTTGTCGACTCTAACAAGCCGGTAATAACGTGGCTTTCTACGCGATCCAACCTCCTTCTCCTTCTTCTTCTTGTTCTTCTTCCTCTTCATGGTCTGTTTGTCTGCGTGTGTGTGCTCTCCTCTCGCGCGTTTCACCTTCTCGTCTCTCCTAGTCGGGTCCCGGGTTGCAGCAGCGGCGCAACTCTCCTCGCATCGCGCACCGCGCGCCACTGGCCCGCCGCCGCCCCGTGTACCTGATTATATGTTAGATTTATAAACGAGGGGCTATCCAGAGGAACAGACAGGTGCTTCCGTTCCTCGGCGTCGGTTAAGCGCAATCTACTTCTCTCTCTCGTCTTTCCTCATTCTCGCTCTCGTTTTCAAGCGTATAACTACGCACTTATACCGCCGCTCATCCCCTACGCTTTTCGCTTGTACTACGCGAGCGAAGAAGGCTCTCTCTCCGTTTCCTCGATCTCTGACGTTTCGAGGGATGACTCCATATAACTAGCGAACGAGCGTGGATTCCCTTTGATCGCGGCGACAGTTGCCCGGCGGGACGGGGATTTTCGATACGAAATTATTCATTGCCCTGTGTGTTTAGACCGACTAATACTTCGAGACGAGAGGCAATCTACCCGGTCGTTCCGGGACGTAATAATAATTTAGTACCGTCAAGAGCCCCCGGATCAATCGTTGAGAATCGGGGAAAAATCGGCTCGATAACGGAGATACGAAAATCTTTTAGGTTCAAAAGAGTTTAATTTTTTTTATTGGTAAAAAAAATGTATTGAATCAATCGATGCGAAAAATTCGGTTTTTCTTATATGATTTATACATTTTTTTATTGAAAAAAAAATATACACATTATTAAATTAATTTAAATTTTTTTACCCGTTTTTTACCGTCTCAGCTTCTCAGCATCGCGCATTGTGATATCGAGCGATATAGTGTTTCCCTCACTCTTCGTTTCATTGTCGAAATTCTATGACCGTGACGGGAAAATACTGAATCTCCAAGAGAATCCGAGCGAAACTGGGCAAAAAATACTTGCAACAGGGTCTCGTGTTTGTTTATACAACTATACGGTCCGCGCGAGAGAGTAGCACATGCACCCTGTGGCGAGCACGTGCGCCTTTCCGTCAGTTATAGTATCTCCGCATTGCCGCGCGACTCGCGCACGTTTAGAGTCCAAGAGAGACTCTAGAGAACCCATCGAGAAAAAGAGAAAGAGAGAAAGAGAGAGCAGCAGCGCGAAGTAGATACATCGTTTACACAACTGACGGACGGGCGGGGAAGAAGATCTAGTTATCTGTCAGCCCGTTGAAACGATCGAGGGGCCGCCCCGTGGATGTTTACGGATGCCGTCAGCACTCGAGACCGGAGGAACCGATTCGAAAAGCTACAATATACATTATTCATAACAACATTTGTTCTACAATATAATAATACGTTTCACTAATGATCGAAGTCTCGTAATACATGCTCACGGTTTATCTCACGAAAATTGTAGAGAAAATAAAAAAATTTTAAAAAAAGTAAAATAGGGTTGAAGAATTATTATATAGGAACGTTGAGCAGCTGTCGCGGGTGTTTTTGGTAAATAGTGAATAAAAAGGAGGGTATAAAAAAGGAACAGAACTAGTCGGAGGTGGATATAATGTGTCTAAAGTATTGGACAGCATAGAACCAGTTCTATTAGGTTATGATGATAATAGACGCGTCGCATTGGTCAGCAAAGTATAACGAAAGGGTTAGGCCGCGAAATTAAAAAAAAAAAAAAGCTCTGAAAACATGCGGTACCGTCTTTATAATCAGTCTCGGTCGGTGATTCTCTAATAAGACGAGAAATTCTTTTGGTTCTCTCTAACAAATCGACATCCATGAAATGCACGTTAAATCGAAACTCATTAATCATTTCTTCTTGAAAAAAAAAAAAAAAAAAAAAAAAAAACCAACGGACAGTCGTTGAAGTAGCGAGCTACTGTTGTGCGCTCCACACTCACACTCACACACGCGTGCACAGTGAAAAAGCTAATGCAAAGTTAATGCATCCTGTGCGACAATGAGAGAGAATTTCTGAAATAAGTCGAGCGTTGACTTATTTCGCGCTTACGCTCGCGAAGAGTGAAAGTCTTACCGAGTCAGAGGCGTTCAGCTATCAAAGTAGAAGCATTTCGAAAGATTACTGTTGACATTCGCCTTTTCCAGTTCACCGTACTGAACTCAGGGACCAAAGGGAAAAGAAGAAGATGAGCATTTTGCTCCGATAGCTCGAAGGAAAGAAGACCAAGAGGGGAGCCAGAGGCGAATCTAATAATGAAACTTCTCTCAAACCGCGACTTTAAGAAAAGACGAATTGAAGATTGCAACATAAGAGAAATTCTACTTTAACAATATTATAAAAATATATAAATATCGAAAAAAATAATATCAGCGTCTTTAATAACGAGGGCACATTAATTCATTAAATTTTAGCCCTTTTCAGACACGAATAGAAATTTCGTTCAGGAAAAATAATAATAATATAATTATTTATATGCAAAAAAATGTAACAGAAGTATATTAAATTTCGTGTATTTGCATGATAAATATATTAATCATATAATTCCATAACTTTTGACAACTTTCATAACTATTCGAGTCATCAAACAATGAATAAATATCGAAAACTCTTAAGACCGATATGCGTGCCGTCGCATCGTTATTCGATTCATACAGACAAAAAAAATGTACGAAGAAAACCCGATCGTGTACCAACGTCACGTGATATAGCGAACTTTGGCAAGTCCTACGAGAAAACTTCGCTATCTAAAACTCGGATACGAGGTACTTACGCCAAAAGTTTGAAGACCCCGCGCGCGGATCGTTATAGTTTTTCCACGAGCTCTGGGGGGGGGGGGGGGGGGGGGGGGGGGGGAATTCTCTGGTTGCATGAATATTGGGGTTTGTTCGCCGGTGTGAGACTGAGGAAATGAAAGGAATACAGCCATAGTCGGTGGTGGTGAAGCATTCGTCCGATGGTTCTTGTACGATGTTCGCGAAGTGGTCTCTCCCAGGAGAGAGGACTTCGGGTCCGCGTGTGCGATGTGATCGCGGCCAGGTAGATCGTTTAACGAGAGAAAAGGGAGAAGAGGAAGAAGTCCAACGATACACTCGATCTTGGGGAGGCTCTTGCCTAATTGTACGTTCCACGTCCGGACCGGAGAACTAGCGAGAAAGGTTACGAAAAGCCATCGTCCGCTCGCTCCTTCCCTCGTTGAAGCTACGATATAGTATATAGTATTTATACAGCGTGATTCATAATAAATATCGAAATTGTTTTTTTTTTCTTCAATTTGTAATAAAAAAAAAATATTTTACTATGAAAACTAATATAATAATAATAACTTTTTTAAAATTGAAATTTTTAATTGACTTCATTTATAAAATCATTATTATTGTTACAATTAAAAAAAAAGGACCAGCCGTAGTTTTCATAGTAATGTTTTTTTATGTTATTGAATATTGAAAAAAAAAAAACAGATTCGATATTTATTATGAATCATACTGTATATATACATATATTCTGTCGCTGTTGAGCTCGTGCGCTCCCTTGTCGTCCTTCCGAACGGGGAACGCAATCCTGAAGAGGGGTATGCGAAGGAATCGCGTCGAGAGGCGGAGATGCGCCGAGGGAGAGAAGATGTTGCTTCGAAAAACGAGGGAGAAGAAGAGAAACCGAACGAACCGCGGGGAGGAGTTGGCAACGAGGTACACACGTCGACTCTCTCTCTGGGCAAACATCGGAGATATAGAGGAGAGAGAATGGAGGCGAGGAATAAATAAGAAGGAAGAAGAGGTAAAGGGAGCCAGAGCGGGGAGGAAAGGTGGAGAGGAGTGCGTGAGAATGCTATCAGCGAGCGGGAGGAGAGCTTCTTCTCTCGAGAGCTCGGGGACCACACGGCGAGACCACCGTGCGTGCGCCCATCGGTGCCGTGCTACTCTTCTTCGCCAATATATATCCACGATCAAACATCGGCGTGAGTAACTACGTAATCACTGCACTCCTTTTCCAATCCCCTCGGCACGATCCCTTTCTGCACTCTACACTCTACGCGCGAGTTACGTACACACACTGTGTGTACCGGTGCATCGTCGGCGAGCCTCACTTTTCAGCCCAAACGAGATTCATCGAAGGGAAGAAAGGAGGATAGGAACCGAGGAAAACGGAGGAGAGGTTCTCTCGCGCGAGCGTCGTGCCGGAGACGAGAGAGCCGGATCATCTCTCGCGTGAGCCACGGCCGCTTCTCGTTAATCGAGAAACCGGCGAGGTCTTGTAATCGAGAACGGATCCCATAGGTTTTTTTTACCCCCGCTATCCAAGAAACCTTCCTCCTTTACCCGGGTTTGCCTTTTTCGAATCCCCCTTCTTAGTCTCGTTCAACCTTCCAACGATCGACTTATCTCTGAGTGGCACTTTGTAGACGACCGGGGAACGACGAGTTAAAGACAACGATAGGGAACCACCGGCTGCCGCATTCGAGATCCCTTCTCATCCTCCTCTGGTCGTTGCACTTCCTACTTCGGGTTCCCCCTTTTTTTTTTTTAATCGGCCGCTAAGCAGACGTGTTAAGCTTTTGTTTTTGAAGTAATGTTATCGATTTGGTGTCTATATGCTCTTTTAGCGTCTAAAAAGATCGAGGGAACTCGACGTATGTTGCCAACGAAATGAACAGAATTTTTTCACCGAAAAAACTAAAAAAAATGGCTTTCTATACCGCTATACGGAGCTTTTATGCACGAAACGTGTAATAAATTTTAAACAAATGCGTATTGAATTTATTATTAGTCATTAGTATTTATTATAGTATTGTATTTATGAACTTTCATTTAATCGTAATTCGGGATAAAAAAAAATAAAAACAACGTCATCGTCCGAATGCATTTATATTAAAATTTTATGCCACGTCAGTTGCATTCTCGTATGTCAGTGACAGTCGATAGGTTATTTGAATAATCTGATAGCGTATACCATAATTAAATGAAATTTGTATTTGAAATTGAAAAGCGAAATGCATACAATTTACGATAAAAGGGGAAAAAATTTAATACACGAAATTGAAATCTCGCAAAAAAAAAACCCTTTTGATCGAAATTTTTGTTTATCTTTAAAGGGACTATAGCGCCTTTCCAAACTCGACAAGTGTCACTTGCAGACACAGGGAAAAGTGTCGAGTTCTTCATGTATCTGCATTTTCCAATTGCAACGGACTCTCCTTTTTGCCAATTTGCAAATTAATTTTTCCGTTTACCCGCATTAATAATTTTTTAGTGAAGGGTTTTTGCATGGAATTTCCGTTTTTTTTATCCATTCGATACTTTCGGTTATGCGATATCTCGGCTTTCGAATGTTTACACGTGCTGCCATCGCCACTCGTTACAAAATTATCGATGCGCGTTTTGTTATGGTTCACAATTGTTCCGCGCCGAACACGATACCGGAGCAAAATTCTCGTTTATATACGCGCGCGCGGGGGGGGGGGGGGAGATATTTGGCCCTCATGCAAATTTCGGATGCAACTGACAGAGTCCATTAACGATCGATATCGGTAATAGAAGAAATAATAGAGCTTCGGTTATATAAACTGAACCCCGAATCACCCGCCTGCATCGTTTATCCCAAATTATCATTAGCGAAACCAGACCCCACCGAAAATATTACTCTCTCCACAGTTATATCGTTACGAACGAAGATCCATTAGGAAAAAACTCATCAAACCCTCGTTCGAGCGCCGACATTCAATGCGACCTTTATCGCTTTCGTTGCCATGAATTATTTTTAGACGTGAGTTCACTTTCACTTTCTTCGTGAAAAGAACCATCGCGAGAGCATTCTTTACAACGGGGGGTAAGCGTCGACGATTTTCATTTCGTGTCAAAACGATTGATTGGTATTCGTCGGTTTCCAAATTCCGAAGCCATGAAACGATAATATGGCTTGCCGCGGACTCCGCTGATAACGATAAATATTAGTCGTCCTCACTGATTGACTAATACGCCCCGTGGCGTGCCAAAGCGGCTGATTTGAGTTTTGATATTAAGGAAGATTGGGGTCAATCGGAACATTCGGTAAGTTAAAATAAACGCAGTAAAAAAAATAATCGTAAAATCGCAGTAGCAAAAAATTATAATAATTAATAACAATGGCAGTAGTAATAAAAAAAATAATAATGATCATTATTATTATTATTATTAATTCGTAATTAATAATTTAGAGTGCTATACTCACCCTATGAAAATTTCGCTTTTTTATTACTGCATGTGTTTCAACTCGTCTACAACTCATTATTTACAAGAGGGTGGAGGTGGGGTGTGCTATTGATAAAAGATTATAGAAACTGAGTATGTCGAAGTAAAAGTGAAATGACGAATGAAGAAAAAAATGCATTAAACTTCGTATTGTCTCGATGAATCGAATCGATCGAGCGAGTTACGCCACTGGCGCGGATGAACGGGTTGAGATCGAGGGAGGGCCGCGTGTGCCAATACGTTGGCGTTAAACCGACCAAGCTGGGGGGACCCCGATACATAATCGCTTTCCACGAGTGAACCGGCGTTACGGGCCACGGGCGCTCAGACATTTACGAGGAGAACGATAACACTGAAGATGTCCGAGAAGATAATGATCTTGGCGACGCGAAAAACGTTGTCGCTCTTTCTTGGCAACAACGCCAAGCCCTTTTCTTTTCCTCGTCGTCCCGGTGTGTCCTTTCTTCGCTCCACTCGCGGGTGCTTCGCGAAACTGCCCTTCGCGTACGCTTGCTTACACTACGATAAATTGTCTACCTACTAATGGGCACTTTGCCTTATTTATATGGACCTCCATTCGTCTGCAACGAGAGCTCCTACGCTGTGCTTATAGCCGTGGGATACCGGGGGTAGGAATCCTAGTCTCGTCGCGTCAATTATATAACGCGAGCTTACGGAATCCCTTTTTTTTTTTTTTTTTTTTTAAGTAAGTTTATCGTTGCGTTTTCGCGCTTTGAGAAGACCGAGATATTAAAAATCTATCAGTTGTATTGATTCAATCACCTTTTTGCAATATAACGAAAAATTTGGTAACTTTATTTTAATGATAAATGGAAAAAAAAAATTAATTTTCAATAAATGCCCATTTTTAACAGTGAGGTGCAAAAATATATCTAGTCTTCAAAAAAATTTTTTAAAAATAAAAATTCAATACCAAAAAAAATCGGCATAACCAAATCTAAGAAATGACGGAACATATACGATCGATGAAATTGATCGATGGATTGTTTGATCGTTCGTCATTTGTTACATAGCTCTCGACACTACAACTTTGATCCGTGTAGTTCAATTGATCGACAAATGCCTCAACACAGCCCTCTTACAATATGCATATTAGATTCCCCGAGACTCGTGCGACGAATTAATCGGCCCGTTGTCTCGGAAAGTTTTGGAAACGTGCGGCGAAAGGCATTGAGCCCGCGGTGGGAAATGGGCCAGAAGTATCTAAGCCGCTTGCTGCAAGCGAGTGCAATATCTCGACAGAGAGAGGTACACAGACTCCTATATAGATCGAATAATTGGCAGTCTATTGCGGCACTCTCCATAGAACTGCAACGCGATGCAGCAGGAGCAGCGGGATCTGTTATATGCTTCTCTCGCGCTAAGATAATGCATCCATCCAGTCGAGTAATAGCGTCGTCACGAAGTGCTATACACGCCATCCAGCACCGCGTCGAGGCGTGTTACGGTAGAAATAAGCGATGCCGCGAGAAAGAGAGATAGAGAGAGTGGCGACTCCAAGAGAAACGAAGGAAAGGCACGAAGAACGACGACGACGTCGACGACGACGAAGTCCGGGTTATACTTGCAAACCAAGAACCCTGAAGAGAGGAGAGGAAAGAGAGAATCTCTCTCGGCAAACTCGCTCAGTCACTCTGATACAACATCTATCCGGTACCCCTCTGGGGCTATTCATTACTTCGTCATGAGAGAAAGACTGGAGGTCGGGAGCCCAGCAATCACAGCTGTTATATCCTTTTCACTTACCTAATAACTCGATTCAACGTAATTGCTCGTAAATTCAACAAGCCAATATTTCAACCGCGACTCGTTTTCCTTGGTCCATATACATATATACATATGCTAATCGACGTTTCTATTCAAGAAAGAATCTTTCGTCTCACAAACCAAAGAGTCGCTACCGAAAGGAGCGCAGAATTATTTTCTGCCCCCTTTTTTTTCTTTTTTTTTTTTCGAAATTCCGCGTAAACTTCGTGAGCCTAATTCTTCGGGAAGACCCGAGGGAACGTCGGTCGTATGTTCGCCAAAACGCGGGCGGACCGGGTACTAATTCTAAATATTGTTACAGGCTCTCTCACCGGCGGTTCGTCGTAAGGCCCCGGAGAGGGTTAAGACCACCTTATCCGTTGTAGTTTCAACTTCTCAACGGCTACCGGTATGGAAATTAGTGGTAACGCCCACAACCGAAAACCCATAGAGGAAGATTTCATAACGACGAGAACTGGCGCGCGCGCGCGCGCGTATGCTAGCCAATGCGAATGGTTTGTAGGGAATAAACTTTCGTATATTAACGATCCTTGTAATGTTCCTCAAGAGATTATTTAGTATACGAAGGGGACTCGGGAATCTCAATACCTGTTCCTCTTGCACTCGGCGAAAGGGCCTATCTCTCGATTAGTCGCAGACCTTATAATAAACCGCCTCCTTAATTCACCGCTGTTCTTCTTCCTTCTCTATCCTCAACGTCGCTGGTACCACCGGATAAACACATAATTATGTAATATTTATCTCGTTAATCTCGTTTTATTCGTTTATCTCGTACATTGTTAGATCGTTAATGAGTCTTTGTTTAGCTTTTGATGACAAGACGGGTGTTTGTTACGTTGTCTCCTGTACACCTATATACATGATAATTATTTGTTTATTTAATTATTATTATTAACGGGAAAGTCCCTTTTACTATTACAATGTTTTTACGTAATTTAGCTTTGATAAAATTTATAAAGATAAAATGAAATCACAATTCTGAGCGATTTGCTCCATTTAAAAATAATCAACGCTCGTAGTATTTTTGTGTTATTAATTCATTCAATAATTATGCCGGAGGATCTTTACTCCTGCTGTGATCCTACTATGATATATAATACAGTAATTATAATAATATTGATAATTTTTTTAATTTGAATTATTAACTGATTTTGTTTATATATAATATAAATATACATAGTATACACATATATTATGTAATAGATTACTATTATTATTGTACAATATATACCATGCATGTGCACTATGTACATATATATTTTATATACTTATGTATACATAGTGTTTACATACATGCTATAGGACACGTATAGGCAAAAGGTTTTCTGGCTGTTGCGCGCGTTTGCCGACGAAACCCGAGTTATTTACCGGTAGACTCAATTATTTCAAGAGAGTCGGACGTACGGTATGTAGAATGTCGTGGAGACACCCGCAGATAGGGATCTCTCAACAGCGGGGGGGGGGGGAGAAACGAAGCGCGAAACATTGCGCGAGATTCACGAGCATAGTCGCGGCTGATCTCGCTCGCTCACTCTCTCTCTCTCTCTCTTACCAGCGTTCACGGTTTTACCCCGCGAGCCGCGCGGGACTTTGGGAGTTCGTAAATACCTCTTTAGCAAGGCGAATACACGCGCGCGCGAGCGCGAGAGATCCGTGTAGGGTGAAAGGAGAGAACGAGAAGAATCCAACGGCGTGGAACCCGCTGTTTCGACTCCACACGCCGATCCGCGGTGTATAAAACTCCTTTACACGTTGAAGCAAAAAAAAAAGAAAAAAGGTAGGAAAGCCTGCCGTCACCGAGTCACTGTAATCTATCGAGGCTTCGCGTTGAGGTATAGGTAGGAAAACGGAAGAGCGACCAGGTAGATGAGAGACTAGGCGAGGTTCCCCGCGACCAGTTATTTTTCTCGTTTAAACGTAAAAATAACTCGGATAAACGCGGTCGTGTTTACCGAACGTGCCTAACACTTTCCGTTCGTAGCCTGAAACACCACCTGTAGTTTAAAGCGTCGCCTATAGTACACATGTACTCAAGGTACACTTGTTTAATCTACTAAGCCTTCGTACAGATCCGCGCTGTAATGACCCGAGAGCTCGAATCACTCATCGCGGCTTCCACTCCCTGACTTTTGCTAGTGTATAACGTTATTACATCGAGAATATTGTTTTTAACTGCATAAATGCATCTCTCAATGAACGCATCTGACTATAAGACGAACTTGTATAATTCCCTGCGCCAGAGAGTTCCAGAGGTCAAATTGCAATTGAGGATATTCTAACCTCGTGGATTTCCGGAAGCGGGAGAAACCATCGGATCCGACCATTATAAGCATCGTCGGTGGTATACCGCGTTGTAATAAGTCTCCGAGTAAAGAGGAACCTTCGCGAGAACTACTAGACTCGGTGTATATCGCTATATATCGAATAGAGGCTGCGCGGGGTGAGGGGATGGGGAAGGGGGAGATGGGATACCTCAGTCTGTAGCAGGACACGGTTTGCTCCCGCAACGATGTCCGGTAAAATTCTCCAGCCTTGTGGGCCCTTTGTTCGCGTGGCTTTGCCGCTCGTTCGATGCCTGATTAATGATTTCCCTCGGATGTGAAAAATGTTCATTATAAAAGTTTGAGGATCGCCACTTAACCCCAAGGTCGCATCGCGACAACCAGTCGTGGCCTCCTCTTCGTATATACCGGAACCTCTATTCCATACACTCTTCTCTGCTGGAGACTCTTTCCCGTGAGGCTTGTGCACCTCGGGAGAGAAGCGCGAACCTCTTTTTTTTTTTTGTCATCCCTTTTCATTCTCTCCTCTCTGGCTTTCTCGTGCCCACTCGTGGCGAACGGGAGAACCGGGCATACAACATCGGCAACGACGAGAAGAGAGCCTCGCCGCTCCTTGCGCTATGCAACATTCTGTACCCCCCTTCTCTCCGATCGTTCTCCTCCTTCGCCCCTATTAGATACGCCGAGTGCTCTGAGCGTCTTGCACGCCGGCGGTCCATAAAGCGATAAATCGTGCTAAACTCACAGCCTCGCGCCGGTACAATGTGGTTCAACTGGCACTTAATGATGCGACGCTAAAGTCGACGTAGCGTGGCTCTCGTCCGCGACGTCCGAGAGAGTTTCTCTCTTCTCCTCTGTCTTCTCAGGGTATCTCTTCCCTGAGCTCTCTGAAGAGAAGAGGCAACTTTGTTCTCGAATCTCTATCGTCCGTCCCACGTTCGCTGTTCCCGAGGAATTTTTCCATTATTTCTCGAGCTCGCAGCACGTTCGCACCTTTTGTTGCACTCGCAAGCAAGAGACTGGAGCACAGACTCTCTGTATTGTGTGTCATAATCCACTGAGAACAAGACGACGAGGCAGCGGTGACAAGAGACTGTCTTATGGCAACTTTGTCATTTTTCAGTCAACGCACGAGACAACCGGCTCGCGTGTCGAATTTCGTATATTGTTTAGTGAAAAAAATATGGAACGGTTGAATTAAAAGATAAGTTGAATATACCAATAAAAAAAATGACTGGATGAAATCGAAAAAAAAAAAATTAAATATTTCTACCAAAAGATGAAAACAGCAAAATTTGAAATATGAAATGATGAAAAAACCAAAAAAAAGTCTAATAGTTTCAACAAAAAATAAATAAATTTATAAAATTCTGTAATCGCCGATTCCCGATTTTTCGAAACTCATCGCCGATTCGCGACGTTCCTTGCGTCATATTTCTATGCTTATTAATATTTCATGACGTTGCGTTCGCACGCGAACGTCTGGTCGTACATTCTAATTTGACACAAAACCCAGAGAAGATATACAGAGAGAGAGTTTACATCGTATAAAACAATACGTTCGCGTCTTGGCAGCGCAGCATTGTGTCATAGAGGGTTGCCAATGCGATATCGAGGGTCCATTATTTATCGGAGTAGTCCATTGCTCTCCAATAATACGAGCCATGTGTCTCGGAACTCTCTCGGACTCGGAAAGAGTTTCGTTGTTACCGAAAAAAAAAAAAAAAAAAAAAGTGTCCCATGAGATAAAAAGGTTCTCCACAATACTGGGCATCCCTCGGCTTGGACTTCATCTAGGCGACATCATAATTCAGTGAAGGGTTCGCGTGTCGCGAAGCCGGCAAGTCCGACAAGATCTTTCGGTTTGCCTCGGTCGAGAGATACACACTAACATAGGTAGGAAGAAACGAGACAAAGTGCGAGTTTCTCGACTATCGGTTATACCTCGTCGCGGAAGCAGAGCTGCTAGTCCGTTGTTGAGAGCTCTGTGCAATATATACACAGCACCTCCAGTAGCAGCAGCAATAGCAGCAGCAAGAGCAAAACCAGCGACGATACAACGTGGCCGTAGCAAGCGCATGAAGCCAACCCCCTTTGTGTTCGACGTGCCGAGGGATAAATCCTCCTAATAAAGGAACCTCGTGGGGGTATCTATATCGTGAAGGCGACCGCTTCGGTAGCGCCTCGTTATCCGTTCGCGCACGCCGTCGATATATATACTTCCCTTGTACTATATACTATACACCAGCAAACGTTGTGTTGATATACTATACACACAGCCGTGTTTTGCAGCATTTTGAGAGCGAGAGGCACCACCGGTATCGGCGTGGTTCCGATAAATCTCAAGCGAGAAAGAGAATCCCGACCGACGGCCGCACGAGAAACCATGAGGACGTTGTCGAAGAAGAGGCAGAAACGAGTAGAGCTTCGTTCGTGCGCTCTGGACTCGGCGTTCGCGAGACAACGAACGTCGAGAGGAGAGAAAACGGTCCTGTTGGAGTTCTCTCTCTCTCGAAGGATCTCTCCCGGTTCTTCCTTCGTCTTCTTCTTCGTCTTTCACGATGCGGTATTCTACATGCTCCCGATGGACCGTCGACTGTAAGTCAGGAACCACCCACACCCCCCACCCACCTCTCCCCACCCCTTTTGTAACAGTGTTGACATACGATGCGAAGACTCGACGACTCGAGAGAGAAAGAGTTTTTTTCGTGACCAACAGTGGAACGTGGGTACCATGGAGTTCTGAGATTACGGTTACGCTGAGGTGGAACCCGACTTAGCGGGTGGGTCTTGTCGCGCGCGCGGACCCGTCTACGTCTCTGCTCTTCTCTCGTCCTTCTTCTGTCCTTATGGTACTTCCTTCGTCGTCGTGAGGACCTCTAGTCGCTATCGGCAAATCAGCGTCCGTCTTAATTATCGCCCTTGGGGCCCCGCGCGGTCGCGTCCTGCATGGCTTCGAGCCGCGAGCAGAAGGCAAGCTACAGCAGCAGCGGGAACACCGGAGGACAGTATAACCAGCGCCTTCCTCGATGTAATATATCACTGTATGAACGCGTGATAAAGAGTCGGGAAGAGACAGAGATGGTGAACGACCGGCCACCGAAGGGAATCTTATATTATTTCAGTTATAAAGCGAATATTCGATACAAATCTTCAATCGCTGGAAGCTTTGGGATGTTAACTGGCGACTTGTAGCGTTCGGCGCTATACGATTATTGGCAACTTATTTGTATTAAGAATTAAAGAAATAGTGGATTTGGCGGGAATTCAAGAGTTATCTTGCTATCGACGAAGAGAGTTTATGGGGGAAAAAAAAATCGGCAAACACTATTTCGATACACGGATACCCCGCGTGTAGTTCTCGGCGAGAGACAATTCATTTCTGTACCAAGATTTTCCTGAACTACTCTTTGGCTTTCACTCGACAACGCTCTCTGCGCGGTTTATTTTCAACGGAGGTTCCCAGACTCGACGACGTTGCTTTGTGTTCATCCGTCGTGGGCACACAGTCTTCGGCTTCTCAGCGAGAACAGAATAAACGTGAAACGCCTGGTCACTGCCCTTTCTTTAACGTCTATGGGGATCCACGACCTTCTCTATCATTTTCACATCAACACTTTGCCTTCGCTTTTAAGTCGTAATCTTTCTCTTCCTTTCCACGCGCGCCCCGGACCTCTTTCGGCTTCGTGGTTTTCACTGTGATTCGTTATTAAAACGACAACACTTTGATTTTTTTTATTTTTAGAACTGAGGTACTATATTGGGTAATAAGGATGTTGGGAACATTCGTTCGTTCGAAATTCTCACAACCATTTTTTTCCGTGATCAGCTTTAATAGAATAAAAGAATTGATAAGCCGATTTAAATATGAAGCAGACACTTAGAAGATCCAATCAATACCTACTTTATCGTGCGTAAAATCAAAGGTAAATTATAGCGAAAATATTTCTCAAGAGCGATTCCAAGCAAAAAAAAAAACGCTTTTTATTAATTTTTCTTATATTTAAAAAAATATCAAAATCAAATATAAAAAATTGCAAAAATTCAATTTTTTTCAAATCGATAAAATTAAAAGTGTGTTGAAATTTTTAAAAAATTTTTTCTACATTTTTTTATGTTTCGGAATTTTTTACATAGACCAAACGTTATAATGAAGAAAAAAATCGGGTGAAATTTGTGGATCGCAGTTTTTTTTGCATATAAAAAGAATAACATTATTTTCTTCTCTGAAATTAACGACCCTTCCCCCCCTTAAGGGATATTGTTGCAGGCAAATTGTTTCCGATAAAGTAACAAGAATCTTAGGGTACGAAGATTTTGGGGATCGTCAAGGGTAATCGTTCGACATTATTCGACATCGTGCTCGTAAAATTTCAATATATTAAAATGCGGCATAACCGGTTTTTCAGTTTTTAATATCGCTCGTACTTGTTCTACAATGTAGCGGACTTTCACTCTAATTGGAAGATGGTTCCTCGATAATTACGACAAGGTTATATCTCTCTCTCGAAGTGTGTTGTCAGCGCGCGTTTGAGTTTGTAATATTTTGAGGCGTGATGGGATGATGGGGTGGGGGGGCTTTTACAAACGCGGCCATTTTAGGGAGGTTACAAGAAGTCTTGGGATGAATGATTGACGGTGGAAGGGCCCTTTGGTTAAAGAGATCGACGGCGATAAGGGAGGGAAGAAACGACCAACCAAGAAACGAGAATCGTGGCATGTAAGCGGTCGCTTCGTGCACCTTGCCTCTCTTTGCTCCGTCCACTTCCGCTCTGGTAACCATTTCTCTGACGTCAAGATGTCACGAGATATGAATATTACTACAATATTTTTCGCATATGGCTACCGTCTTACATTGAACTGTACGAAAAAAAAACAAACCAAAAAAAAAAAAAATGTATATATTTAACTACAGTAAAACCTCGATTAACCAAGACGGTGAATTGAATTATCATTTTTAAATATTTTTATTGTATTTTTCCGCTAATTCCTTGTCTAGTGTCGAACAAAATAAAATCCCATTATGATCGATTTCGGATTATGAATTTTTCTTTAATTATTCGTGACCACAATCCCGTTTGTCACGGCTAATCGATGTTGTACTGTATGTAAGAAAATTACAATAATCCGCGAGACTCCAATAAATTTTATTTGCTCCTGCGAGGATTTGCGTCGATGTAATGATCGCGACGGACAAAAGTCTCGAGTGACAAGACGATCCTTTAACGATATACACGCCTTGCATAAATCCTTCCCGATGTATACCTATGTCCCCCTTATAGTGTACCCAGGGTATTACAATTAAGCTAGTCTCCGCTCAGTTCCGCGATCGTCCGCTCATCATTCTTTTAGCATCGACTCCGGACTCTTGCCACACCTTTGAACATCTCGAGAACGCATTTCCGAAGTGACTTGCATCTCTTCAACAACTCGTACTTTCTAAGTAGCACGATCTTCGGGCGCCGCGAACGATTTCGTCGGCGCGCTCCTTATACGACGAGAAGCGAAGGTATCCAAAGAGGAAGAGAGTCAGTCCTCTTAGTTCGGAGGAGAGCCCTCTTGTCACGAGGCAAAACTACCTATCAGCGCTTAACTCTCACATCGACGACGAGCCGCGTACGCACGAGTTAACCTTCTATAGGAAATCAAAGGGCCCTCAAATTATGCTCTGTGCAACACGCCCATATCTTTCAGCATACCTAATGTCCACGTAGGCACATTATTCTTGTTATGGCCAACTTTGGGTAACGCTCTCGCACCTTCAGTTCCGTCAACCAGAGAGAGATAGTAAGGGGTGGGTGGGGGGGGGGGGAGGGAGGGGGTTAATTCTACGCCCGCGTTTCGTAACTAATTAATTACCTCAAGTTCGGTGTTGCGCGACTCGCGAGAGGCAGTTGCAAATAATCGGTTGAATAAGTCAGTCGAGCGAGTAGTCAAAGGAAACGAAGAAAGAATACGAGATGACGGTGTCGAGTGTTCTTCTCGTGCTCTGGGGTCCCGAGACGAGAAAATACGTGAATAATACGCAACACTTGATACGGGGAACCTTTCCGATTCCCTTCCGAGTGATTCGTAGTCATGCAAACTCTCAACGGACTGCAGCGTCTTTTTGCACTTGGACATCTCTTCTTGAGAGTCCGAGCATTTCGTTTTCTTTATTTATATAACGAATTCTCTTTCCGTACGACGATGACCTCGATTGACGGAAAAAATTCTATCGCTACGATTGTCACTGTATCGTTATCCAATCCTTTATTGCTCTCCCCCTTTTAACTCATATAAAATATCGCAAAAGGAACAAAGAGATTTTTTTTTTTTTTTTTTTTTTTCATTTTTTTTTTTCGTTGTTTGCTTTACATTATACACAGTACGATCCCTCAACTATCTGATTTAATTACATCGTAAAAGAGTCGGATAAAGAAGAATTTCGTATATATCGTACGAGTGAGTAAATGCCGCGCACACACGAATATACCTGATAGTTGAGGCCTGAAGGACCCCGCCCCGCCCGCGCGGTCTGATAACACATTTATTACGTCTCTAGGGTCGCGCTTTGAAATGTCATGGCTTTGTGCGCCTTTGTATCTTGATAATATATACGACGCGCGCGTTATGTCTGTGAGAAAATACCTTGAAATAGAAAAAAAAAAAAAAAAAGAAATATTCGTCACGACTACAGTCAGTTTCTTTTTTGTTTTTCATCGCAAATATTTGAATCGGTCATGTAAAACCTCGTTGCGCTTTCTTCGCGACGTAGAATATCTCGAAATATGTATTTTATTTCATTAGTTATATCAGATGCATTCTCAACGTTCCACGACCGCTGAAATACGAAATACGCGATAGGTCGGTAACAATGGGAAAAATAAAGTTTTTTGCCGATAAAAAGTTCCCGATATACTTATCGCTGTAACAGTTAAAAGCTCTCGTGATTTATCGGTCTCGCCACCAGTTGTCACCGTTTTAAACCCGTGTTTTTTTACAAAACGTATTATTATTATTTTTATTATTTTATTATTATAATTATATATATAATTATTATTATTATTTTAAATAATACTATTTTTAAGTTTGAAAATTGTAGTGAAATTATAGACATTATACATTTAAAAGGTCTAAAACGCAGAATTAAAAAAAATACAATATTTTTTTGAAACTTCTCGGATCCAGTAGACTCATCTGTCGTTTTTTACGGTTAATTGCCACGTGGTCGATGCATCGGCCCGATACTTTTTTTTGCAGGCGCCACGTTATTCGAAAGTTTTTGATATAGCGAATTTGTTCTTCTTCGCCAAAGAGCAGACAAGTTCGCGAGGGAAGTATATCGAGGGTGGAGGCGGTTTGCCCGTCGTTTGTACTCGCGGTTTATACGCAGAGACTCTGCGCTAGATTCGGAGTTAAGTTAATTGGATAAACGTAGCTACCACACGGACGTAAAGTTGATTATAAAAGTAGAGAGTCAAGTTTTTCATATCCGTCGGCGAGGGAGAACCGAAGCGTGTGGGGGAGCGGAAGGGGGAGGAGGAAGGAGCCTCCGAGGCTCGCTCTGTGACCGGCCTCGTTATCGAAAGGGTTCTGTAACTCGAGCTATTTTCGCAAGGGAGAGAAAGAGAGAGCTTCACGAGAACTAAAAAGATATTCGCATTATTATAAAAGCAGTGAGGTTGCCCGCCAGATATATATACACATCATGCACAGGGATAGTGTTGGTGGGGGTTGGAGGTTGGGGGAGACGTCGTGTGCGCGCTGAAAAGAAATATCGTGATACGGTGCGGCATAAGCGCAAATGTCACGCGAGGCATATACCCCTCACGTTATTTCTCCTTATTATGATTGCTCGAGTTTTACGGACTGGGTGACGACAGTCAATTTAGGACGTGAGATTTTCAACGGAGTTACCGACGGCGAAGCAGGTTCTCTCGAACGGCGTCCGCATACCTTTTTACTTTCTGCTTATATTGTTACTACTCAATTTGCAAATTTCCCAGAGTTTCACACACTGCGGTGTCCGGAATACGGACTTTTTTTCTATCTATAGCGAGAAGAACAAGGATAGGAAGCCAAACCAGGAGGGGGGGAGTGAGGAAAAAGTGTTGATACACGCCTTTGCGACGAAACTGTCGCGTTACTCTCTTCTGGCCTCCTTGCCTAGAAACGTTTGTCACGGAAGTCTCAACGGCTTTTCGAGTTGTCCATCACATTTTTTTTTATTCTTCTTTTTCCCGAGAAATAAATAGTTCTTTTCCCGTATTTTTCCATACGTGCTCCGCGAGTGAAAACTGAACGATCTTTACGTGTTTTCTTTTTTTTTTTTGCTCTTTGCTTCCTCATGGCACAAGGCTTACTCGTGACTTTAGGACTTTGCCGAGAGAGAGAGAGAGTAACCGGCGGCTGACAAAATACGAGAACGCTGACGAGAATAGAATACGAAATCCTCGGACCCCTTTTAGGGATAGAGACTCGACGACTAAAGGCACCACTGTCTCGCCAGGTGTTCAACGTTTGAATAAACGCTTAGCGCTTTTTCGCTCGACCATTGACTTCGCGGCTATCATTACCGATAGGTAAAGTTGATTCTGCTTGAAAAACATTTTTTTTACATTTTTACAATGCCTCGGAAAATCTTGTATCCGTTCAATTTGAAGTCGTGGGAGCCGTCGGATACTCCGGTTAATATTTAAGAGTGCCTCGGTATCGTGAGCCCTTGGTGTGGCAGATAATAAATAAAAATACGAATGAAAACAGATGGCGGTGCCTAGAAAAGCTTAAGTTTTTCGACCGAAGTAAACCCCGAGAGTTCCGTAACCGGGACACAGGAGTTATAGTTGCCCTATAACCAGTGTACGCGCGTCCGCCCTTCCTTCCTGGATTAGCAATTCGTGTGCGTTCAACAACGGATTTTCAGTCCTGAATAATAGACATCCCATTATCCATATAGATAAATTTTTAAAGAGCACTGATTTGCCGCTATTGTACGCCATGTATTTATGAGAATCCGACGTCAATCTCATTGGTAAGGAAAATGGCGATAAATAAATGCAAACTTTGTGCATTAATAAAAATTCCCGATTGAAAAGTACTGCAAAAAAAGCTTAAGGGGATCGAGTCAACTAAATGATGACTATGTTCGCCATAGTGTAGTTTTTTCTTCAGTCGACAGAAAATACCAAAAAAAATGCTATCATGTCGAAAAATGTTTAAACAATATTTCTAGCGGTTGAAAAAATAAATTGTCAACCGGATGACTCGGTAACCAATTTTAGGTGTTTTTACCCTTAAAAAAATTTCACGTTTCAAACACACAAGTCTCTTCTTCAACCGGATGTTTGAACAAATCATATTTTTGTTTGCAAGTTGATTACAAAAAAAAAAAACAACCGCCGATCGACACGACATATGATACGATGTACAGTCAAACCTCCCATAATGTAAACTATTTCTCGATAAATGACTATCGTTGTGGATTAATCATTGAAATAAAAATACTTTAAATCCTCATAGATGGACTACGAGACATTCTACTGTACATTGATTTTTTTCCATTCCAATTAAAAGTTTACACAGAACTGCAATTGGCTTCTCTGGTTTGTCGATGCAATTTTTCCGGATTACCGCCACGAAAACGAACGACTCTCATCCGGCTTAACGGTTATCATTTATATCCCCCCCCCCCCTCCCCTCTCGAAAATATAAAAATTGCGTAAATTTTGTCGCCGTCGCGATTGGTGGAGCTGATTTCTCAATGACGACGAGATTTCCCATTATGAAGATAGTCCGACGTTGGTGGGATATATGTGTATGAGTACCGATTATCGGCGTTTATGCGATGAGTAGTTTACGACGTACTACGAGAGATCCATTAACCTCTCGATGGTCGTCTCGGTGTATCGAACAGGGAGCAAACACGTTGTATAGGTCGATCGAATTAAAAATCCAAAGGGCCGCGCGTAACTGTTGGGCAAACGCTCGCGCACGGGTTCGGGGAGCTGGGAGTTGGAAGCGGGGAAGTTGGGAGCAGAGCGCGGAGACCTCACCGGCCATCAACAGGAAGCTCTCCCGATATCCTCTAACTTATGTATACGCGCTCGTAGAGTTTCCGGAAGCGGACAGCCCGGGGTCAAGTCTCGGTGAATAGGCCAACCTCGCCGTTTGCCTAGTTCGGTCACCACGAGAACGTCGCCCGTCCAGAGGATACGGCAATACTCTCGTACTCTGTACCCAAACCCTCTTGGCATACCCGCGAAAAAAGTTGAAGCCTCCACAAAGAGATTTCAGGCTACAGTGGAGTTAAAAAAAAAAAAAAAAAAAAAAAAAAAAGTTTACCGCGAAACCCATGATGGACGATAAGGTAAACCCTGGGGTGCGTGAGGGCGATGAGTTGTCTCGCGTGAGACTCCTGTCAACTTTATCGCCTTTCACAAACTCCGCTCAAACTTGTCCCACCAGTGGCGCAAGGATCGATAGACACATTTATATATATAACTTATTTTTCCACAAAAATAAAAAAAAAATATCCATACTATATATTTAATAAGGGTTAGTTATTGTTGTTTTATTCGTATCCCCTTTGCAGCGAAAATTAACAAATATTCCTTCCAAACTTAAAATAGTAGCGTCAAAGATGACAATCTCGTAAAACACATAAATGTCACATAAAAACTCGAAGGTAGGCAAGTTGGTGGGGGAGATTTGAAAGAATGAGAAAATAATGAAAGGAACGTCGGGGTTGGCAAAATGTGCGTGTGATTAATATGTAAACTCGATGTGAAAAGTGCTGTGCGTGAAATGCCTATTTGCGTGTCGGGTCAAAGTGGCAAACGGTGTCACGAGATTCGTTATCGACGATAAATCGTATATAGTTGCTGTTTGACATTCGGTCGCGTAGGGATAACTGGCGTAATTCAATTTTTTAATCCATAAAAAAAAAACGAACTTTAGTTCAATACTTCAATTTCTTATTCTTAATTTAAAAAAAATAATAATAATTCAGTACTTGAATTTTTTATTATTAATGAGAAAAAAAAATAGAACAACATGTTTTTTATTCCGAAAAAGAAAACAAATTCAATTTTTCATAAAAAAAAAGAAAAAAAACTCACCGGCGAAGAGTTCGAGACTGGGCATCGGAGTCTACAATCGTTCCCATCGCGATCGCCCTGTAGCCCCCGGATCCTTCGAAGTTGCACCACATTTGGTATTTATCAAAAGCATCCGGTATTCCTGGAGTGAGCAAACAAGGTTCGTTGTAGCAGGAGAACGATATCTTTGGACGAGGTGCATTATCCTGGCAGCGAGTAAGTGCAGCAGAGTATGCGTGTACCGTTGGAGGGATAGTGGTAGTAGGAAGTAAGTATGTAACGCGGGAGTATCCTGCGTCGACACAAATCTCACGGGTTTCAACTTGATCCCTGAAGGAGCCGTTCCGGTCGTATAGTATACTCTGCGAATGGGCATAGAGCCCAGAAAGTGAGCCCTGAGTAAAAAGTCTCGAACGTTAAAAAGTTAGTACGCCGTCGTCGTCGTCGTTTCCACCGCACTCTTCCATATACACTCCCGGAAATAGTATCACGTTGGGTAGTCCAACCGTCCCGCGTTCATTTATCACGAACAAATCCTCTACTCCCGATGGATACTCCCCATGTGCGCTATAGCTTCGCTTGCTTCGCTTGAGGGCGAAGAAGAAATTCGAGACGCTGCGGTAATGCGAGCGAACCAGCCAGTTTAACCGCTGCATGGCACACGCGTGTACGCACCTTGAACGGATTAAGTCATCGAGTTGCAACGAGAGCAAGGAAGGCATGGAAGCCCTCCCTCGCATATGGATTTGTAACGTAATCTGCCACTAAGTGCCCTATCTTCTCGAGAACCTTCGATGCCTCTCGACATGTTCATTTGAGAACTTATTTCTCTAATAATTTCTGTTAAGGGGAGTCGAATGAGCTAAATTATGGCGATGGTCGTCAGGTTTTTCTTCAGCCGAGACAAAAATCGTAAAAAATGCTATTATGTTAACAGGATTTTGACGACTTTTTCTGCAAGTTAAAAAGAAAGTGTTGTCAATCGGTTTTTTTTGTTTCCAAAAAAGAGGAATTCGGCTGAAGAAAAACCTAACGACCGTCTGTCCAATTCAGATGACTCGACGCCATTAAAAAAAAATGTTTAAAATTCTAAATATCCTTGAGAATATTGCGATACGATTGCCTCTTGAAGAATTGATTTTTGTGGATAGCGAAAAAAGGAACATTGAGACACATTCGTCTGGAAGCGGACGAAAGGTGGCAACGAAAAAACGCTGAGATTCCTCGGGACCGGAAAATTAAGGTTTCGTCCGCCCGGCGTTTTTTCCTTCTCAAGACCCCCCCCCCCCCCTTCTTCCTCTGCCCGGCTTTCGTGTCACGAAGCCACTAACTTATTCAACTCCCAAAGGTCTCGGTAATGAATAATCCGAATATAATCACTCCTTCGCTCTCTTTGTGTATATTAATTGGTCTCATTAGAAATTCTCTTTTGTGTATATACCGCGTTTTTTTTTATCCTGCGTTAAACGATTGTCCGCGCGCAATTTATTGACCGCTCGGGTCGGTCGCAAAGTCTTGTCAAATGAAAATCAATAGCAACAATCTCTCTTCTCTCGTATTTATGAAGGCACTCGGGCGGATGTTGAGAATAAAGAGAAAAAAATCGAACCATTGTTAACTGTATCATTATAAAGAATCAGCGTTTACTCTCATCATTTTCGAGTCATTCGAACATTTCTCCAGTTCTGCACAATCCCGTGGACCACTCGTCAGCGAGAAAGGAGAAAAGGGAGAAAAAGATTCACCTCGCTTTTCAAATCCGTACGGAGCCACAGCCCAAGTGGCTACGAGGAGCGAGCGCATAACGAAATTCGATGATGCCCCTCGCCCCAACCTAAAGTGGTTTCGTGTTACAAAGGACTTCCCGAGTTTTGAGAGAAGCCTAGACCCGTGGATCTGCGCGTAGCGGAGATACAGCAACCAGCAGCAGGCTGTTTCTTCTCGTCCAGAGTTCGCTCATCCATTTTTTCCATCCCGTTTGCCGAGTCCGCTCCCTCGAACCCGCCTCTCTTCTCGTCCTCTTCCCATCCCAAGATCTCCGACCTGTCCGAGCGTTCGTATCCCTCCCAATTTTTATTTTTTTCAGCCCAACAACAAATGGCCTTTATTAACAACATCATAAAAAAAAATGATAATGTTCCATTTGATAATTTACCGCTGCACGGAGCGGAGTCGGAGGTCAACAATAGATAAGCCGTGTCAAACAAAGCCTTCGCAGCGTGAAAACATTTGGCTGAGACGCGAAGCTTCGGCGCCTAAAAAAGTGCTTTATTACTCTTTTTTTGTTTATTCAAAGTCTGACACGGGAAGGAGGAAGGAGAATGGTTTTCTCGGATATAGTATATAGAGGTACCATTTCTTTATTTACAAAAGAGGGAGAGAAAGATGAGAAACAACGTTAGCAGGCCGAACTGCGCCTTCCATCCCTCTCGGATGCCTCGTCAACCTTCCACCGTCTTGCGTCTCTGCCAACCAGATACGAATAGACCGTAGAAAACTTGTAAAAAGACCGACGCAACGTTTACCCTCGAACCGATAGGACAAAAAGCACCGAAGAATCCCCCCGAAACCCCCTCTCCTCGCACACCGGAAAAACAGACTGCATTAATAAAAATGAACAGGCAAAAAAGAAGGGGGTGGAGTTTCAACGAGCGACGAGAGAGCTGAGAAGACAGACTTACTTGTAGAACAGTGAAGAACTACCCGCGCGCAACTGAAACCGTTTCCGCGCACTTTCAATGATGAAAAAACTTTGTCCATAGCGATTTCATTGTCCCGATCCCGTCGGTTCGGTTCTCGTCCGCGGCTACTACGAAATTTTCGTTCGACTATCATCAAGCGGAGACGAGAGAGAAAAAAAAATTAACAATTATGGTAGCGTTCCTTTGGCTTCAATTGTGGAACTTCGCTACGAGAACCGAAAATGCTTTGTCACATACAGTAGCAGCCCGAGGGAGGACGTCGTCGCGGGAAGCAATGCGGAATTAATAATTCCTACAGCTGTGAATATTCGGGTATCGCTCTCAAACGAAATTTTGGCGAATACGCGTATCAGCGTTGGAACTGTAGAACAAGGGGCGTGCGGGGGAGGGACAGAGGACGCAGATGGAATGAGTTTGATATCCGGGGGGCAATGAGGTTTCACCGATACGGACAAGCCGCTTTGTGGCTTTAGGTACAGTAAAACACGCGTGTGGACATCGCGACTTCACTTCGCCCGGTCATCAGAAGTAAAAAACGAGACGGCAATGTGAGTCTAGCCGAGAAAACTTTCCAGACCATTTTGTGAGGGGATTAAAAACGAAGGGTTGCGTTGGCTTGAAGAGAACGAGTAACCGTGGTCCTCGCGAGACGAGGCGATGAAACTGATGCCCCTCAATGCCACGAAAATTACATCAGTCGTGCCTATTAGTTACGCTTTTAAGATACCATACAATATCTCGCGTCACAGTATTTCCCCCCCATGTGACTGACAAAACACGAGTCGGTCAATAAGATCTTTTTTTTTTTTATAAAGAAAAAAAAATCAAGCGAATACAATAGGCATCCTGTTTCCGATTATAGGCGTCATAAATTCTTTTTTTTTTTCGTCGTGGTCGCAACTGAACAAAGTAGATTCATTATTATATTAGGGCTTCGTATACGGGAAGGGGAAGGGGGTGTAGCGCGGTCTTTTGAGATCGTTTTGAAATGCGCGACGCGACTCTTGGGTACTCGTCATTTAGTCACAGTCATACACCTACGGGTATGCATATACCTATAGGAGAGAACGGGGCAAAACGGACCGGCTAAGGAATATAAACCGTTGACATTATTCCAGAGGCACGAATTTACAATAATAGAAAATAGAAAAATTATTACGAAAAAATGTAAAATTATTTATTATTAGTGTTATTGTTATTAATTATTGCAGGTTTCTCGAGTTATCAACTTGCCACAAGAATATTATACCCCTGGAATCCATTTTATCACCGTGTCTGCTACTTGTTTCAATAATTTGGTATTTTAAAAAATGTTTAGCTGAATCGTTTTATGTACTCCATATCGATGTTACCTTCGCCTGGAGAGCATTTTACCCCAGTAGTCCATTTTGCCCCAATCTCCCGACATGCGCGTTTCTGTAGACGTGATGAGGAAAAGGAGAGAAGATTTCTTCCACTGAATCATAATCCCTCATCTGTGAGGCCACACTTAACGCTTTTACAATACCCGTAGAGAAGCCCCCAGGATGACGCGATTCTACGCTATACGTGTCCTTTTTTCAACGAAGCACCGAGACGAGCGTGTCTCGTTTACAAAAACGGCAATGCCTACCAAAAATTGTCATCGCTCTCCGTCGAGCACCGTTGCGAGTCTCACACGCGACATACAAATGAAAATGCGAAGAGGTTTATGCGCGCGCGCAATTATGAAATATGTATGGAGCGACGTTGGGGGTACGTGTGGTCTCATTAGCATTTAACCATTTCTTATTATTATCCTTTGTGCTATTCTCGTCTATTTGCTCGTTCAAGCGTGGATATCAAGAAACCAGAGACCGTGTATTGTCTATCGATCGATAAGCGTTTGTTACCAGTAGCAAAAGCGAGGACATTCGATATACATATATATCTACCGCACCGAAGAGTTTATATATACCGAATGTCCTTTCGCCACCTGCTTTTGTTCTCGATCTTGTTTCGTACAACGCTCCGAGAGCTGCTGTTTTCTACCTCCCAAAAAAAAGAAACAAAATACCGGACGTCGTGCCGATTGCGGAACGTCTATGATTGTCGTCGGAAGACGCCCGCGGGATTTCTCCACGGGGACAATCGATATTGCACGCTCGATTCGATCGCGCACAGTGAAAGAATCCCTTGATCGTTACAATGGACGAACAACGAGCTGGAAATAGAATTCTCAGGGTATCAAATAACAATTTATTTGAAATGGTTGCGCGCGAGCGGGCCGCTTACCTATGTGGTGGGCATCTATAAATATATACAGGATGATTCATAATACATATCAAATTTGTTTATGTTTCTTTCAATTCTTACAACAAAAAAAACAATATTTTACTATGAAAACCAAGATTTGGTTTTTTTTTAAATATAGTAGTGACAATTATAATAAAAATAATGATAATAATTTTTTTAATTTAAGTTATTAACTGACTTGATTTACATTTCAAACAATTATTTCTCGTTTCGAAAACTAATTCTTTAAAATGAAAATTAATTCAATTAATAATATAGATTCCAAAAAATTATTATTATTATCGTATTTAAAAAAAATCCAATCTTTTTTTTCGTAGTACAATATTCGTTTTTTTTTTTTTTCGCGGAAATTAAATTAAAAAAACAACGGATTCGATGTTTATTATGGATCATGCTGTATATATATTATATGCTATAACGTAGCTGTATAGGTATAGCATTGTCAAGTTGAATGGAAAAAGGGGGGGAGAAGTATCCGCGACGTGAAACAACCGTGAAACGGTGCGTCCGCGATCAGGCAGCGTACAGAGAGGCTCTCTGGGGTCTAAGCGCGACGCAACGAGCGCGGTGCATCGCGGCCAGGGCCGCCCCGGAGATGTTATCTCGCCTACGGCGACCGAGGCAATGAAAGGTGCCCCGGCTATAACCGGGTCCAGCCAACAATTGTGTCGCATTCTTTCGGTACGATCTAGTCGAGCGATTATTTCGACAGAGTTGCAATTTGTTGGGTGCGGCCGACGGCGGTTCGGATCGGCAGGCTGGCCGGTTTCCCTTGCCTCGGCTGTGATGTTCAGGCTTCGCTCGCTCGATCTCTTTCTCTCTACGCGGCGAGTTCTCTCCCTCAAACTGATTGTGAACATCTAGCTATGAGCTGTATTACTATAGACTCGCTTTGCTAGACCTCCGTGTTCGCTGTGTACGCGTTCTTCGACCCCGAGGGCTCCCTTACGTACCCTTGATCCTCCGCGCGTTTTTCCACGGAAGAATCAACACACCGTGAGGAAGCTGCATGCACGCAACTGTATATACTGTATTCTGACTCTTTCACTATCCGTGAGTTTGTTTCACGATGTAACGGCGGAGTATAAGCGAAGAGATCTCATGGACCGCCTCTCAAGCTCGACGATTTCTTGTTTCGCAGCTGCGTCGACGACGAGCTGCGAAAGGCCCTTTCTACTGTATTTTCAGCGATCTATGGGATTGCCTTCTTCTACACGCTGACGACCGTGAAAGACGGTAGAATTCTGTGGGTCCTGTAATTTAGATTACCGCTAAAAAGCTAAAAACCTAACTGAAAAATCGTTAGTGAGAATGTTGGAAAAGCGATGGAAAGCAGAGTAACGCCCATTCGAATATTAAACGAGGTTGCAGTCATTCATCTTTTTTAATGAGGTCGAACTATCTGGATGTATTCATCGATGGTTCTGAGAAAATAGGGAGGATTGGCGAGAAAAAGAAAGGTATTCATTTTTGGCGCCGAATTTTGTATCGCGCATTGAGAAAACAGTAAAGAATCGTCGGGCGAAACAAATATCAAAAATAATGCATCAAATATTAATTTAAAAAATTGTAATGCCGTTAATTTTACAAAAAATTTGCGATTTCGGTTTAAGTATTAAATATTAAAGATCGATGTAAAAAAAATTATTGCACAACTAGTTATACGTTTGCTATTTTCAGTATTTTCAAACAGCAACATCGCTTTCCTACGGCAAAAACATTCTTAACGGAGTTGCGGTGTTTTTGACCTGTTAAACGACCGTGAAAAACGGTGATGAAATGAGAATATATTTCACGATCGTTTTTTCGTTCTCTACGCGAATCCGATCGCAATTTTATCTCAGAGTCAAGCGTGACGTTAGTAATCGCAGAAAACGATTCGTCGATTACGCAACGCGAAACGTACTTTTTTAATTCTTATATTTGTATGAGAAAAAAAAAATGGAAAAATTGCATCCCCATGCGATACTTTCATTTGCGTTTTTCGTCGCTCCGTAACGGGTCGGTAAAAAAATGCCATGAGAATATGGCCCCATGGTACGTGTTTCTCGTTCTCCACACGACTGGGATAGCAATTTTGTCTGAAAGTCAAACGTGTTATCGGTAATCGTTAAAAATTATTTTTATTTTCTCGTTACAACGACACAAAAAGCCCCCCCATTTGCTCTCGCGTGTTTGTACGAACTTTGGCCAGAATTCCGTACCCTATACATCGCGGCATGCCGGCTTCGATACATGTACCATCGAAGAACGTTTCAAGGGATCCTTCAGTAATTGGTGTGTGCCTTTAAATGCAAATAACAAAACTCTCGTCGCTCCTGTGCAAACTGTAATATCCTGACCGTCCGAAGTCGAGCCGCAGTGGAAATTTTTGTTTGGTCGAATTTGTACGTACAATACCAGGTGATACTGTTCCTTCTCTGCGTGTTCGCTCTCGCGATGGGTGTTTCTGTGTTTCACAGAAGCATTAACAGCATACTGTTCCCCTGGATCCACAGTTGACCGCGCAGACTCATTTCCGTGCGGTGCACAGTTCTACCCTACGAATATATGCGCTCACTGGCTATCCCCATAGTCTATCCTATTCCCAACCAACTTCCTACAAATGAAGAATGTCGGCGTCGGGGAAAAGCGTCCTCTACAAATATCTCCACCACCGCACGGCAAGTACCTACGAAAACACAGTCGTACCGGAGAGCGAACAGGACTCGATTATACAACGTTTAGCGAGTTTTCCCTCTACTATTTTATCATTTTTTTTCTTTTATATACTGTATCGCGCCGCGCTGAAATGTTGGAAACTCCTGTTGCTTCGCGAAACGTCAGCCCTTTAATTTTTTAACATTATGGGAAATTTTTTTAAAATTGGACAAAAAATAATACATGAAAATGTTATATTTGTACGAGAGATTCGTGTAATTCGGAAAAAAAAAATGTACTCGCGTTCTGTTATAAAATGAAAAGCGAAGAAGAAATTTGTCAAACGAATAGATCAATTTTAAAAAAGTTGTATTACGAAATCTGTTCGTATTTACTCGTTTCATAGTTCGATAATTATCCTATCATGCAACAAGATGATGTATAACGAGAGGCCGCTAATGTTTCTCCAAGATACTGGAAGCTGAAGACTTTCATTGTCCCAAGGGTACGCGAGAGAAACCGAATATTCGAGGGGCTAACATTGTGGAGTTTAGTGTAAACGAAACGAGATGCTCGACGCTATGTATATGGACGTAGGGGCCATAACCACCGAACGTTAAAATGGAATGGGATGCCTCTGTGTGTCCTCGATGGTCTCGCTAATTCGCGCGCAGATGCTCTACAACGCGCGTGCAAAGCGGCGACTCGAACAAATATTTGTTGCCTCGATGTTTCCAGCGTGTTACCAGGTACAGAGTATCCACTCGGAGGTTCATCTCTCGCAGTACTATTCTCTGTTCGGGGAAATCTCTGCCCCGGTGGAACCTACAGGCAAATTGCTTCGGTCCGCTATTAATGCAAACAATGAAACTCTCTCTCCCCAGTTGGGCTCCAACGACAAGTGAATTATCCCTTCGATTACCAACTATTCCAACAGAGACTAACTATGACTAAATAACAAAAATATAAAGAAATAAATTTAAAAAATAGGTCACAATCCAACAAAAGACAAGAATTCTAAACGATGCCGCAGTATTTGCGAAAATATCGATAGATTCGTCGCATTGTCGATCGCCGCAAGAGTTCCCTTCCTCGCCGATATGTTTGCGCCATGAAAATTATTAATCGAGCAAAGTCAGCCGAGCAATGCGTTTGCCAAATCGGTCATACGACCAACCGTGACGACCTATTATATCTCTAATTTCTCTATTGGCTCTCGGTGAGCCGTAAACACTCCGTGTCGGTCAAACAGTGCGGAGTTTTGATCTATAAAAAAAATTAAAAAAAAAAAAGAATTTGTGAATCTCAAACTGTCGCAGTGTTTGCGTTTCGCATTTGGCGGAACTCGATCGACCCCTATGTCTCCTATGTCAGTCTGGAACTATATAAATTTTATATATAAGGGAGGCTGCTGCAAAATGGACCACCGAGGCAAAATGATTCGGGCAAACGTAACGTCGATAGGGATAAAATCCCTAAAAAAAATACCTAATTATTGAATCAAATAGCAGCCACTGGGGTAAAATGGGTTCCAGGGTGTGGTGGGGGAATGATCGAGGGAATGATGTCGTGAAGCGAAATGGAGTATTTATTCAATCTTATCAAATCCAACGAATATATCTAAGATGTTCTAATTCAAAGTATAAGTTTCAAGTTGATAACTCGAAAACCCGCAATAATTGATAACAATAACAATAAATAATTAATCGTTTTTTTATTTTATTTTTTACGAATTTCATTTACTAATAAACAGTTAATTTATACCTCTGAAAACCATGAAACCGGTTTCCATTTCTTAGCCGGTCCGTTTTGCCCCGATCTCCCTTATATAGGTACATATTTAAGGGTGAACACGTGACGAGTGGCTCCATATACCGATTAATCAACTTGCAGTTATTGACAGAAGAATTTCGATGAATTGCAACGTCACCTTTTATAGCGTGTAAAAATGGTACGCAGAGAGTGTCGGCTTGATGATTTGCCGTTGGGGAATGACGACTTCGCGAAGCGGCTGCGGGAGGCTGCGGGAGGGTCAGAGGGGGGCAGATCGGGCAACACACACGCTCCGCAAATTAAGGTATCGTGTGATGTCCCGTTGGTCAAAACTCGTTTCGAGAGCGCGTTAGCGGCACGTCGACTAAAGCGGCGAGAGGCCGAGGGAGCCGAGGCTCGCGCGGTGAGGCTAAGAGAGACGGATTGAGAGCCAAACGAAGCGATACCAGTCGCACAGGAGAGCGCGTACGCCACGCGAGGTTGACTTTGACCAAGCGACTTGGACTCCTAATTAATCAGAGTGAGTTATGAGTAGGGCTCGGGGATATCCTCTCCTGGCGAGAGCGTATATAGAGTCCGGGAGAACGTGAGAGGAGCGGCGCGCGCGGCACGGCCTGTGGACATCAACGAGATCCCAACAGTCGTATGGAAGCCCATACCACACGTTTGAAAGCTGGCATTCGAAACGAGGGATGGCAGACGAGAGTGAAACAGAGAGAAGGGGTGGGCGGAGTGGAGGGGGGGCAAGGGGGAAGCAGAATTGGTTTGGATTAGGAAGGGCGCCTCGATCATCACTGACCTGGGTTTCCCTGTCCGCCCACACAGTCTCAGGAGCACGCCGAGGGCTTTGCCTTCAAGTCGGCTAGAAACACACCAGCCGGTTTCTGCCGCTGGGAAAACGTTGTGCTCTCTGAAGCATCGAGAGTTCCGGACCCTCGTTACCGAGAGATAAAAACTCACAGGAAGAAGAGGGTGGCCGTGCAAGTAGCTCTGCTCTGGTGAAGCAACGAAGAATCTTACGGATTTCTTTTTCTCTCAACACATTCGCAGCATCCACTTCGCTGCTTCTACACGGTACTTTTCTCATACTCATGCCTCAATTTTTCTTAGGCTCACAGGGAAGACTGTGTTTCATCTTCCTTGTCCTCCCTGCAAGGATGCTTCCTTCAGAGACGTAACTCCGACGTCCCAATGGGACAGCAATATCGTTTACACTGATCCGAGTATTTCGTCGTACTTATTTTCTGCAGCTGTATGTATGAGAGCGTTTCACTGTCGGGAAAGAAACGATATACACGGAGAATCGGATTGGCGAGAAGCCCCGACGACGATACTACGGTTCCGGGTCTAATCTCGATTCAATCTTTCTTTTCGGACGGCAGAAACGCTAACGCGGTATACGCTCCATTGCAACAGCAGTGTCCCGGACAAGTCGGCGTTGTTCGCGCACATTTGGAGATTTTTCTCGTAAATTGAAAACGGGAACACATGTGCGTAACTCCGAGGCCGGGGGAGAAGATTCTTGGGTGTTTCTTTTTTTTTTTTTTTACATATACGAACATCGATTCTCCCTTCTTACTGACATGATATATGTGCCCCTTGATAATTTTAACTCGGTAAAAAAAACTCAGCTGCTTTTACAAGCAGTCTTATCGCTCATGCTGGACGTTACCGCGATCAGAGTTCTTTTCTTGGATCGGTGAAAAAAAAAAATGGTTTTTCAACTCCGCGGTGTCAAAGTTGACACCTGCAGTCGATAAACTCAATAACCCCCGGCAGAGAAATTCAAATTACCACATCATTATCGCGACGTAAAACCCTCGAGATAAATAAGACTGTAGTTAAGGGGAAATCTAAATTAGAATACTAAAAACGTGTAAGTTTTGCGATTTTTCTTCTCGACGCCATTAACGCGTATCTTTTCGAAACTTTTGGGGTTATTTATTACATATTTCGACATTACAAACCGATTTTTATGATACAAAAATATTGTTTTTTTTTTAAATATAAAATATGCTGAAATGTTTAAAACGCTTAGACGCTGGAGTCGTTCATCGGCGTACAATTTAACGTGCGCAATTTTGGTCTGAAAAAACATTCAAAAAATTTGGAAAATCTTCATTTTATTGACGCCGAGAAAAGAAATCGCGAAAGTTACACTTTATTTAGGTTTTCATTTCAGATTTTCTCTTAATCTGCCTGCGGCTGGTAATGTCGCGCCGAAATGGCGTGTTAAATACGCCGAGTTGACTAATTGACTCTGCGATATCGTGAAGGATGCGTTTGAATTTTCTTTTCGTGATAAAGTAACGAAGAAATCAAAGTAAACGGGAATGAAACACGAGGACATTCGATTAAGCCTGATATATTAGAAGAAGATAAACGCTCAACTGTGCTCTCTCCCCCCTTCCCTCCCCCTTAAGTTGAGGTCTATCCAATTTCAGTCGTTAGACGCTTCTAGACACGGGACGTCTAATGTCGAGTAGCCGTAGAGCGCTCGGGCGTCGTGTCGTCGATAACGAGGCGTCGGCCGGAAACTGGCTACACGTGTTCAGATTTATCACCCCCGTGCTCTCGTCTCCCTCTGTTCCCGTTCGTCTCTTCTCCCCTCCCCTCCTCGTAGCTCGTTCATTCTCGTTTTTCACGTTGTAGAAAACATCCTTCGACGGTAAGAAATACATAATCTCTTGTACAATATTTTTAACGCTTTCCGGGATGATGTACAATAGTCTCGAAGGCATTAATTCTCACCCGCTTCGTATATTTAGAGAAGAGCTCTTACCTCGGCTCTCTTATTTTCGCTGTGTTTATTTCCCGTACGTGTTTCACATCCGTTCGGCTTTCAAAGCAACCGTTACGTCGGCTAATGTAGTTAAAGTTGTGGAACAAATCGTACGATTTGTAGCTATATGCGTTAAAGGGTGAGGGAGGAGAAAGCGAAAAGAAAGTTACGGGGTGAATCTGTATAAATTGTTGCATCCTTTCACCGGAGGAATTCACTCTGGTTATTCATCTTCTCCGGAGCGAATTCGATCTTGAGAAACTCTTCGGGGGTTGGAGCAGTCGAATGACTCTTAGTTTACGTGTGACTTATCGCGCGTGAGCTTCGAAAGCGTTTCCAGATTCTCCACCCTCACGGAGCTCCGAACTCAGTGGTTCGAAAGAGAAGAAAAAAATTCAAAAAACATATTTCGGCCTGTGAATTCGGGATTATAAAATTTGATACGTAACATCAGTCTCGTCTTTCGTTGCCCTTTTAGTACCACATGCTTAAGGAGATCGCTGTAACGTATGCACTTCACGTGTTCGGAGCACACAGGCTGCTTCTGCATCGAGGGATTTTGTTTATGCGCTTTCGCTCGCCTTAGAAAGGTAAATATAGATTCGACGTGTTTCAAAGTTTATGCAAGCGGTCTTACAAACATCGCAGTGTCTGAATTGAGAACACTTTTTTTTTAATCAAAGTATTGAATTTGTCGGTAAGGTAACGATATGTATTTGGATATTCAACTGACTAAGTGATTAGTTTATTTTATTTTATTTAAATTATAATATTTTTAAACTTTAATAACCTGTGATTCAGTATATTATTTTGTTCATTTCAGACATTTTACGAAATTATTAACATGAAATTTGACATACAGCCAATCTATTCTTATCTGTAGTAGCGAATGAAAGACCACCCGCAATCTGTCGATACAGAAGCTTCGATTGGATTCGAATTTTTTTTTTTTTTTTTCGATTTATTTATTTTTTTAAATATTTTTCTCTTATTACGATAACTGACAGAAGTTCGCGGTTCTATCCAATCAATTCGATAATCTCTTGCGCTGCAAGTGAGTGGTACTCTCTACGGTTGAAAAATAGGCGATGGTCACTGACCAAGACACACTTTGTAGTGGTTTGTTCCGGTCACCACCTACACCAAATTTCAATTTTCCTGGCTCCATCCTTTCTGTTTGTTTTCTTTCGTGCGGCTACTGCAATCTCCCGGAATTATTGATTTTTAATTCAAAAGTTTATACCCGTTCTCTACCTCTGGGTCCCTCGTTACGTCGCCGCAGCGACGGCGTACTTCGTAACTGCTCGTTAATATTTCGTGAAGCGAAGGAAGAAATCCTTTTGAAAAGGATCTCCGAATGATTTGCCTGGGATTACAAATTTTTATTTATTTTTTCCAATGATGCGATCCTTGCTACGAAAGTAGCGGTCAAAAATAAAAACGGCCTTCGTAAGTTAGGCACGCCGCGGTGCCCCGCCTAACTTATTTCTCCAAGAACATCGCTGTTATTCTTGTTCCCTTGGGTCTGTCGCTCCACCCAGAATGTTTCTAATTACAGGCCGCGTCCTTTTTAATCTTTTTTTTTCTTTCTTTTTTTCTTTAATTCTCTTCTTTATTTCACTCCACCGAAGCTCCCGAAGCGTTTCATAAAAGAATGAAGAACAAAATTATCGATTTTTCCGATGCAACGTGTCCGAGACAAACTTTACGTAACAGTCCGACGTAACTTTGCTGAGAATAAGAGACAACGGGGTGCAGAGGTAAAATTGGGTGAGAAGGTGGGGAGAAGAAGACGTTCGACAAAGTACGCTAATGAAAACTTATAGAAGCATAACGATGTCAATTGTACAAGAAAAACAGAACAGAATGTATATATGATTCATAATAAATATCGAATCTTATTTTTGGCCCAATAAAGAAAAAAAATTTACTTTGAAGTCTGAGATTGAAATAATAACAATAATAATTATACTAAAGAAAAGTTATTAATATATTTTTTTTTAAATCTCTCTATGTATATAAAAATATTTCGCCGCCGCCGCCGCCGTGTACAAGAATCGAGAGGGCAAAGGGGTAGGGGACGAGGTGACGGGGCAACGTTCACCATGGCAACGGTCGCCATAGCAACGTTCACCATGGCAACGGTCGCCATAGGTCGTTCGCCATAGCAACGTTCGCCATAGCAACGGTCGCCATAGCAACGGTCGCCATAGCAACGTTCGCCATAGCAACGTTCGTCATAGCAACGTTCGCCATAACAACGGTCGCCATAGCAACGTTCGTCATAGCAACGTTCGTCATAGCAACGTTCGCCATAACAACGGTCGCCATAGCAAAGAAATACTTTGAATATTTCGAGCCGAGAGGGCGCTCTAGGGCAGGGAAAAAATATTCTAAGTCCCTCTAAGGGAAGTAAAAAAAATAAGTCTCTCGAAAGGGAAGGGATCCCTTTAGAAGGATTTAGAATCCCTTCCATTTAGAGAGACTTAATTTTGTCATTTTGTTTAGAGGGACTTAGAATATTTCTTTCCTCCCTACCGCAGGTGGCGGTTTTAGAATATAAAACTACGTCATTGTCTATGAAACAACTGAATAGCGAGCGCGCCAGGCGCGGGAGCTCGGGGAAACTCTAGTAATATATACAACAACTACAAGTGAAACATATACGTAGATTTGGAGCGAGTTAAACGCTGTTTTCCTTTCTGTTCGAGTGGGGTATGCCATCGGTACACTTGACAACCTAATTACGAAGTTTCACGACGGTCGTGCCATTTACCAGTACGGCTATACGATATTCGTACGGTATCGCCGCCTATATTTCCCGCGACCCTGTAACTTTGCTTCACAATTTTTCCATCGTTGCGCCCAACTGCTCGACCAACTGACCAGTTGGAAAACGTACGTTTAAACTGCGTCCGAATTTAAAACTAATATTTGCGAAAAGCCATGTCGATGCCGGTGCATAATGTGCTTTCATTGCCAGTGCATGTGCGCGCTGCACCGGCATGTTACGTTGAACACGCAAAATGTTCACATTCGACAATAAATTACGTTGAAAAGAGCGTTAATTACGTTAATTAGAGCAAAGCTTTTGTTGTAAGTTCTAACAATTGAAAAGAGAGAAAAAAAAGAGGAGAAAACAGGTCAATGAAATCGGCTGACAAGTGACGGAAACAAGCAGTCGAGAAAGAAGAGAATGAGGATAGGGGATGGGGAAGCACAGCATCCAATGGACAGATATCCGCGGTCCAGCGATCACTAAAGCGGATAGACCGATGGCGGCAATTGTCGAGTTAAATGGGATATTTTAACTTCTTCGCAGCGTCAGCCTAAGAAAACTTTTACTTTATTAATTGCCACTTTACTCGAATTATGCAAGCGTCCCGGTTATATTCCAACCGGTGGCCGTAACTGTTAGCTTCCCTCTGCCCCAAGTTTTCGAGTTACGCTGCAGTCTTTAAACTCGTTTTTATTCACGCTTCGCGCACTCGCTTACTCGGAAATGTTCACTCCCGCGCGCTATCCCAGACCACCGTCTGCACTCTCTTATTATTGTTAGCCGTGTCAAATATATAACTCTATATATATACAGTATGATTCATAGTAAATATCGAATCTGCTTTTCTTTCTTTCAATTCCGATAAAAAAAAAAACAAAATTGCTCCGAAGCCAAGATTGCCATTTTTTTAAATATAATAATAATGACTTTTTAAAACTTTACATACATACATAACAACAATTAATTCCTTCAAATAAAAATCAAATCAATTAATAGTTTAACCTTAAAAGTCATTATTATTGTTTCTATTATTACCATAAAAAAATTCCAATCATAGTTTTTATAGGATTTTTAAAAATATTTATGGGAATTGAAAAAAAAAAAAAAACCGGTTTCGATTTTCATTATGAATTACCCTGTACATATATCGAGCATATATATGCCGCCCGACCCGACGATAAGTTTGTTCGCTCAATTCTCTTTGCTACATTACACAACTATATAGAGTTAACCGTATAAAATATTTCTCATCAACTGTTGAAGACTCGAACGGGTCCCCCCCCCTCGTCAACGTTGCGATGGCACGCCGAGCCCGTCGTCTTCTTTGCGACCCCCCGTCCTATCACGTGCAAAAGTATAAAAAGCGTGTAAATAAGCAATTTGCGATTATCATGTCGTATGGGTTGGCAGACAGGTTCATCATTTTTATTTATTTATTTTTCTTGTATTTTGTATATATTTTTTTTATTTATTTCTTTTTTTGGTACACTACGAGAGATAGAAGCTCTTTTGGAGATTATTTATGAAGGAATTAAGAAGTGAAGCCTAGGATGACGCCGAAATATTGCTTCCACGCCCCGTTCGTCGAGGGAACCGACTGGTCGAATAGCCTTACCAAACCTGCTGGACGCCACGAAAGAATACATAAAAGAAGAAAAAAAAAAGAGGAGGAGGAGAGGAGGAAAAGAAGGCCTGCGGCCTTTACGACGCCAGCAGTGAAATCCTCTCGAAATGAGAATAAAACGTTTTCACGCTCTCTATTTCTAGCATCATCATGCGCAGACCGATAGATATAGGAGTTCATTTCTTTTTTTGTACCCTTCAAAAGATAATTGTATTAGTTGGCCATAGTTCGCTAAGGACTCTCGATTTCTTCATTGATCCTTATGGAATATGGAACGTCGTGAATCGTAGTATCGTTAGGAACTTTTCTACCGTTAGTTACGATCTCGGAAACGAGATCCCGCTTGAAGCTCATCCACCTGTCGGGAGGGCGTGTATTGAAAATTAAATGAAAAAAAAAAAAAAAAAAAAAAAAAAAAAAAAAACAGGTGTGTAATTGATTACATACGCTCGGTTATGATATTATCGTACCTTCGATTCGTCACGAATTGTTTGAATAACTCGTCGCGCGTTGGATACTTTGATTCCATGAATAATTTCACCCGTTCCCATATGTTTGCACGATTATGTTCTAACAGCCAATAACGAGGTACCAACAAACATCGCACTGGTGATATTGACACTATTCGACGATTGCGCATTTCTTCGCCTGATTAAACACGGGGAAAACCGCCATCATAACCGGGATGTACAATATATTGACTGTGGCGAATGGGGGTTAAATATATATATTACAAACCTAACCCGAAGCAAGCGCCTCGATAGAACTTGCAGACTTGCATGAAAACCGTACGAACCCCCGCGGGATAACCGTTCTGGGAGAATATCGACGGTTCCCTCATGAGCATCGCTGCCACTTCGGTTATTTCGTGCCATTGGTTCACCTAACAAATATCGGCAATTAATCAAAAGCAATCGAACGAAGAAAAACATTTATTGGCATCTTTCAATAATTTAACTGACGACGTCCTGGAGAGTCGTCGTTACGATACTCATGCGTTCGTTATCGACATTGCCCGTTGGTCGCGATGATAACATTAATTCCGCATGATCGGGTGGATAATCATCGCTCTCTTCGGATTCTCGATCTTCCGCCTGCGCCGATATTGGCTATTAATGTCTTTTTTTTATCATCTAAAATTGACGAATCAGCTAAATTACAGCGATGTATTTTCTTCAGTCGACACAAAATCTAATAAAAATTCTATCATGTCGGACGATGTTTGAAGAATTTTCTTGAAGAAGAAGTGAAAACACCTAAATCCGGTTTTCAAACAAACCGGTTGACAACTTTTTTTTTTTTCAATCGACGGAGAAATTCTTCAAACATTTTCCGAAATGATTGCGTTTTTGTAAACTTTTTTGTCGACTGAAGAAAAAAACGTTCTTTGATGAATGCCGTCGTATTTTAGATGACTCGCCCCCCTTAAATTTCTGATTTGTTTATTTTTGTTTAAAGGTCCGATTTTTTGCTTATTGCTTAACTACCTGATTCATCGATTATTTAGACAGACGATTAGTTAATTGTCTAAATACCTGAATCGATGGTCTCGGTGCACTTTCGCGACCGCTCCTGCGACTGGCGCGTCGAATATGACTAATGGACGGCCGTACACTCTGCTGCGGTTTGTAAAGCCGGTATTTCACTTTGCCAAAGGTCTTTTCCTCGTGAATAATCATGTGCTCGATCAACCGGCATTCCCCAGCCAATACGAAGTACACGTAATTCACCATACCCTTCCCGTCGCCTAGCAAAACCTTTTGTGATTCATTTCGTTGGTAAAATTACGCAGTTTAATGAGATCCAACGCTAATGAACTCTGCGAAACAAATTAGTGTCTCCCCCGAGACTCTTCGGGTAGTTTACCTCGTTCGGCTCGTAGTTCTTTATTTTACTCAAAATACAACATTCCCGTATCGTACTCTCGTCCCAAGCTTTGAAATAATTAAATGTTATCAAAGCGTCCTGAAGTATATTCCAATCACGGAGAAGAATATTCTTCAAGATACGATCGAAATCTGATTTGATGATGTAAAAGAGGTCGATTGGGGCTGAGAAACAAATAAGTTACCTATATAACTGAAATTCAATTCAGTTGACGCTGAAAGGGAAACGAATATATATGTATAGAAAGAAGGAACGGCGCATACTTTTGCTAGTTACGGTTGTTGTTCTCGGGATAGAATGCAATAATGCTATCTCCCCGAACATGTCTCCGGGTCCCATTGTACCGATTTTTACCTCCTTCACGTCTCCTAGTCGACAACGAATCAATAATACAGTTGTTAAAAGAGATTCGGCGATTTCAGGCAAACAAACGTATTTCTTTTTTTTTTCTGCGTGGTAAAAAAAATCGTCTCACTAATTCCATACGATAGTTTGTTGGTAATAGTGTTCTGATCGTCTAAAAAAATCGCGGGTCCAAACATTAAAAAATTGTAGAAAAAGAGATTGTAAAAAAAGAAATTGTAGAAATTGTAGAATTTTTGAATCGATTTTTTTTTATTTAAAAAAAAAATTGAACTCATTCCACACGTTGTTATATTTCAACCTGCGATTTTTTTTATATAATCAGGACACCGTTGCGAGCAAAAAATCGGATGACTTTCTTTTCTTACCGTTAAAAACAATTAAACAATCTTTTTAACTTGAAATTTCCTTAACTTATCGGCAACAACGTAATTGTCAGAATCAATTAAGGTATCGAAGTACACCTACCGGTTACATGATCGGTAACCATTTTCGTCAAAGTTACATCTCCTTTGACAATGTAATATAGAGCAGAGGCCGAGTGTCCTTGACGAACTATCACCCTTCCGGGTCTTAAATATTGATAACGACATACCGATGCCACGGATTGTTTCAGATTGTCCGGATATTTTCTAAAGGCTCGCAGAGTTTTTATCAAAATCATTATGTGGATTTTGTCCTCTTTGGATCTCTCGTGTGTTTTTGTTAAGAGAGCCGAACGATCCTATTGTCAGAATTGAGAATAATAATAATAATAATATTATTGTATTAATAATAATAATATTATTATTGTATTAATAATAATAATATTATTATTAAAAATTAACACATTTTATCTATTATTTTCTTGGAAACAGGGAAAAACAAATTACTATGAATAATAATAAAATGTGTTAAGTTTTTCGTTCACGAAATTTAATAAATCTACGAACTTCCAAAGTAAGGCCCTTCTTTTCTTGAGTTTTTCTACGCTGAGCGATTCTCACATTGGCCGCAACATCGTCACCGATATCGTCAATCGTCGTTTCCCCTGTTATCCAATCCATGTACTCGAGAACTAGTCTCACCGCTGCGCGAAACAAGTATCGACCACGAAGTCTTCCCGTCTGTCGCAACGAAAGTGTCTTGAGTGATAAGTTTGTCGTGCTAAACTATTCAAAAGGCTATAACTCACGTATCCTTTTTCTTGTTTCTTTACAGCCATCAGGTCGCCGAGAGTAACGCGCAACGAACTCTTACGATGCATCGTCTTAACGGACTCAAAGACAAACCGTCTTAGACTAGTTTTTCAATAAAATTTAGCCTTTTCGTGCCTAACGTTTGACAAACTGTCCCTAACTCTGCGATGTTTTGTCAATAATATCGTTTCCACGGGGGACACGGAAAATCAATTATGTATAATGAGCTTTAAGTATTTTTATTAAGTATTAATTAATTGAGTATTAAGAGGACAGAGATTCTTCAAAATGAATTCAAAACCATTTAAAAATAATTATCTATTATTCCGCCCCATTTTATAAATAAACAAAACAAAACGAGAAAAAAAATCTGATTTGCGTGATTTTCTTGTTTAAATTCGAATGGTAGAGGGCGCGAGTGGCTAGTCGCGATTCTTGCGCCATCTGCTGTCGGACTCTCAAATACCGAATTCTCAATTTACGAACGAGCGAACGGGGAAACTAGCTGCATCATCTTTCGAAGCAGCGCTTGACAGACCACGAAATATTTCATATTAATCTGAAAGTAAAAATCCTTTCGAACGTTTTTCACCGGTGAAAGTAATCAAAAGCCACAATGGTAAGTTTCGAAGCATTTTTCGTGAATTATAGCGAGTATTTTTTCGAAAATCGTCGATTCGTGTTAATATTAGAGGTTATAGGAATCGTGAATTTTGTTTATGTTGCAATTAACGCGCAATCATTCGTCGATACGAGAAATATTGTTCAAACAAAGTCTATTTACCAAAAGAGGGTTTTTATATTTGCTATTTCATTTTTTGTCGTTTTTTTTTAGAGTTTTGGACTGCCGCCACTGAAAGCCAACGCAACTACCAGTCCAGAGGACTGTAGCATGCAGGGCGGCGGAATGTATGGATTGCCAAATCCCATGGTATCGGGGTAAGTTTTCTGGTTAAATCTGTTTAATTCTTTGCGAGAAAATTTTTTACAAAATTGAATTTTTTTAATTGTTTCTTTAGTCTCGGAGCGACGAGACCAAAGGTCGGCTACAGCCATCCCTTGGAAGCTTCGGAATGCAATGTAAAAGATTTGTAACTTTTTTTTTTTTTTTTTTTTACGATAATTTTACCGATTTATATAAATGTCTATATCTCGGATGATTTTTTAGTTTCACAAAAACAGACTGCAGAGAGAAATGGTAATGCTGAGGAACATTCAGGGACTTCACGCGCCGATGCGCCTCGCAATGGAACTCAAAGCTGCCGACAAAATCGGAAGGCTGCCGTTCCTTCAGTCTTCTGGAATGATGAGGGATATACTTCTGGGAAGAGACGAAGAAATAGGGTAACAAAAACTGAATTTATGTGAAAAAAAAAAGAAAAAATTGAGTTTTTGGAAGCAAATTTTTTTAATCAATTTATCTTAAATTTTTTTATTGAATTTTAGAAATTTTTCAAACTCAATTCTTGTAATTTTACGATAAAATTTTTCGAACTTTTTTTTTCATTGATTTTTCCCAAAATTTTGGATTCAAATTTTTTTCAAGAAATATTTAAATTGAATTTTTGAATTTTGACGTTTCAGATTCGAAGACATTCTCAACACCGGCGAGTTTAGAGAACAGATGGGACAGCCACACGCCGTTATCGAGAAGCAACTCGGTATTCTGTAAATTAGATTCTCAATCCATAGGATGATAAATGTAAAACCCTTTCTTTTTGTTTTCTCTCCACAATCCCACTTTTGAAGCTTTGCGAATAAAAAATAACTAAATAATGAGATGAAATTTACTTTAATCGATCATAACAGTTATTAAAAAATAAAACAGTCGATCCTATGGTACAAAATTGTAGTTTCCACGGAAACAAAAAGCGGATACGCGACTTTCAATAATCATAGAAATTACGGATCCGGCCACACGAGATCGCCTATTCGTATCCTACAAATTTTCTTAACTTCTTGGATACTCGTCGCAAGTTCACTGTCCCGTGAATTCATTAATCTCCTTTGAATACCCTCCAGTATCGCCGGCACGCGGTTCTCACGAGCGCATATCACGAAGGGGAATTGAAACTTTTCCTTGTATCTGCAAAACAAAAAAAATATATATATCCTCATTAACGTCTCATAAACATCGTATTTCGTAAACAGATGCACCAATCGCTCACAGATAATTATTATTATTCAACGTCTGTCGTTCCTCTTTCGTCATTTTATCGATACCGGCGCTTCTCTGTTCATTCTGCGATTCGTTCGTCAACTTTCCCTCGTCGCACAATTTTCCCGCGAGATCCGGATGCTTCGTCAGAATGGACTCTTTTTCTGTAACAAAAATGGATCGAATGAAATATATTTAGATAGAAGTCTTGGAATTAATGATTTTAGTTATTTATACTTACGATTTTCTTCGAGACCGTCGAGATAATCGTCAAAAGCGATTTTCAGATCTTCCGCCTTTCTAAAGGGTCTTTTCAAAGCCACTTGACGCGCGGCTTCCGGCCAATGCTCAATAACATTACCGAAGAGCCATTCAAACTGCTCGGAAGCCAAAGCATTTACCTCGCCAATGCTAAGTATACCGCTCGACGGCATATTCATCAAAAGTTCTGATTTAATAATTAAAAAAAAAAAAAATGTATCAACTTAAAAAAACGCGAATTCCTGAAATAATGCCTTAACGAAAGATTCGAACGAATTAATGGCTTCACAATGAATAAAATGATAATTTTTATAATAAACAAAAAAAAAAAAAAAATCTATCACCTTAAAAATTCGCGCATTTCTTAAATAATGGCAAACGGAAGAGTCGAACAAATTAAAGACTTCACAATGAATAAAATTATAATTTTGATGATGAAAGAAAAAAAAATCTATTAACTTAAAAATGCTTTCCTTAAATAACGCATAACGGAAGTTCGAACGAATTAACGGCCACAAAATTTTCATGATGAATGAAAAAAAAAAAAAAAAATCTCTCTCATCACTCCTGCCTTGACAATCAAATCAAACACCGTCTATCTTATCTCTATTTACACGCGGATATTACGTGAATTTATCGTCGGTAAAATATTTCCTTGGAAAAGTAACGAGTGAGCATGACGATCGAAAAAATGAGTACTCACTCGACTATCCCCGTGAAAGCTCGAGAGTTAATAGTGCTCCGTCGCGCCGACACTTCGCTGTGACTTCGAGAGAAGCTGTGGCCTCATAGTTAACAGAGTTAACAGAGTTCAGGAGTTTATCAACAGTAAAAAAAAAAAAATTAAATAAAAAAAAAATGCTTACAGAAATCTTGCGAACCAATATACATTCGGAACGGCGCAACTTTCACAATTCTATGTGTAGCATGTACCTTGTTTAATAATGAAATGCATACGGATCGAAGTTTAGTATCGCCACAGAAGTGGATAATATCGAATTCTCCCCTCTCTTCCCTCCGCGAAAATCAGAACTCGATTCGAGACTTCCAGCCGGTTGGGAGAAAAATTCTTATCGCGCGATCGGCTTAACACTCCGCCAGTCCGAATATATTCGTGCATAAAGCGTGTAAATCCGACATTCTTGCGGATTGACTCTAACGCAATACTGCTTCGAATTGCAGAATGTATGGTAATCGCTGAGTGGTTGGACTTCGATACAGTGTCGTAAAGACGCGGAAGTATTGTCACTTTCGAATTCAAAAATGTACTTCATTGCAAGCTTTTTTTTACAGCAGTATCTTAACGGGATTTAGCTGGTAATCTTTTGTAAAGAAATTGTAATGAAGAATACGATGAAAAAAAAAAAATAGAGTGGGAGCTTCTCGACTATTCGCTTTATAGACACTACCTGTTGCACGGCAACTGGAGTCTATTACTTCAATCGATTACAATTAGAGTATTGTGAATTCGAAGGCAGCCTTCGTTGCTTATCTGGGATTTGGTGAAGTGGAGTAACTCGATCGTAGGTACAGTAGGAATTTTATTTAACGGCGCGCGATTAATTAACGACAGTTATTATGAGATACCGACTGCTGGTTTGCTATTCCCAGCAGTCGGTAATAATACCATTTCTCGAGTTTAAGGTGCATAGGGATCCGGTCGAATCTAAACCGGGAAATGGTGCTCTAGGGATCCTCAAACGTCTAGGGATCCTCAAACGTCCCTTAAACCGCCTAAGTCTTCGACCCCTTCTCCTTACTTCTGTCTATTTCAACATTTCAGCTATTCGTCCTTTGATTCTAAAATTTCGAGCATTTTTTTTTCGATGTATTTTTCTATAACAACTGTTTTGATATATTTGTTATTTTATAAAAAATTTAATTTTATTTGTTATTAAGTCGAAGAATTATTCGCCATGCGAGAAAAATCTTCAGTGATTAAAACGCCTGATGTAACTGAGTGCTCTGGTTCGCTTCTGCGACTTCTGGATAAAACTTACATAGGGGATGGAAGTTATGGGAGATGTTCATCTTTTTTTTCGTTATTTTGTCGATACCATGCAAAATGTTTATTTACTGATCAATATTCATTCGTTGTTCTTTGTACGCGCGCATTTGAAGACGATGATCCGAAAGCGCTAAAAGTAGAAAATTCCGCAGGTTGTCAGACACGAAAAAATGTCTCAAATGCTATATTAAAATATAATCCAAAAGTGATGCTTATAAGAACCTATTAAAATGAGAGAACAATGAATCACCGAGTTCGCAAAATCTATAATTTCCTATTCCCAGAATTTCGAAACGAAAAGCGTGGTAGTGAAAATGGAAGGAAGAATACGTGGGGTGGAAGAGAAGAGATAAAATAGTTGCAAGGGTACCTGAATCGTAGGTCATCGTTCGAGGTCCGTTCGACGCGGATCCTGCAAAGGATTCTAGGATCCAGCGCCGAAAGAAGGACAACGTTTTATTACAGTTTTCATCCGCAGATTAGCCCCTTTGGAACCATCGATACTTTGATGCTGAGGAACTTTATAGCCCCCCGTCGTAAAAAGTATCTATTTGGTGTTTTCGGTGAGGTAAGGCGAACAAAAACGAATGTAGCAACGTTCGAAGCTCGGAATTTCTTTGGTAGTAGGTATGCGAGAGAACCCGCGAGAATGAGATGCGTTCGCGTTAAAATCTCTCTGCCCTCTTCTCATACGGGGCTCCAATCACGCACGCGGTGCCGACTCTTCCCTGTGGCAGAATCCTTTTCAACCATTGTACGTCCACACCGGACAGTCGAAAAATTCTTCCTCTTATTTCACCTCTGTTATACAAAACCTTTCGGTTCTTCTATTCTCGTATTTTTTTCGATGCAACCGAACGATAGGAGGCTGCGTCGAATCATATAGGGGGGAGAGTGGGGCAAAATGGACAACTTTAGCAATTCCGGGCGTTTTATTGAAGTACACAACGGTTTTCCACTATTTTTCGACCAAAAAACCAATTTTTCACACCCCTTAGAGTGTTAAGACGAAAAATGAGGCATATTGCACTAAAAAAATAAAAAATTTGAATTTCAACGAGTTTACTACCTATAAGCGATATGAAAATTATTCTCGTGAGAAAATATACATTTTCCCATATGAAAAATAAAGAAAATTTTTATTAAAAGACAATTGTCGAATTATCATTGTATTTGTCTGTATTCCTATTTTTCGTGTCGATCTATTTGAGCCCAAAGAATAAATATTCCGTAGAATGTCATTAAACAACGTAAATAATCCTAATGAAACTTGAAAATCGAACATTCTTTAAATTTCATGATTTTTAACGGTTGGTCCATTTTACCTCAAAATTCGAGTTGCGCAACTCTCCCATTTTGCCTCACCTTCGCCTATATATATCTCTCGAAAAATTTCACGTATTGTATCCCGAATACATGACCCAAACGCTGAGCTCAAAGTCATCATAGAATATCGTAGCATTCCATCAAAAGTCTTCGCCATTGTTCGAGAGTTACTTCGTTTTTTCTTTTTTATTCTTTTTTTTTTCGTAACGAAAGAGAGCTGAGAAACGTTGGAAGCCCGACGGGGTTGGTTCGGCGCCAGAAAAGAGCATAGCGTACAAAGTTGTTTCAGAGCTTTTTGGAGAAAAAAGTAAGAGGATAGGTTACGGCAGCGAGAGAACGAGGGGGTGGACAGCAGTTGGAAACGTTGGCGTCGAGCGTCGGACCGCATCGGGGCGGTGTGCGGGGTTTGTGCCGCGAATGAAGTGGTCTGGGGGTCTGGGGTCGGACATCGATCTGGTAGTTAACTCTAGTGTACCCACGGGACTCGTTGCCACCTTACCGAATGCCCGTTCCAGCATCCATACGATTCACTACCGCCAGTTATCCCGACACTCACATAAACCGCATTACAACGTTTTTACTCTCGTATTTATGTACGAATCTAACGAGAGACCCATTTTACTCGAGGATTATGTCTTTGCCTCATACTGTCTCTCTTTTTATTCGTATCGCTGATGCATTTCACTCCCGCCTCCCTTTGCTCAACGATAAATTTATCTCCGACGCGCGACACATCGGCCACTTTGCCGCTGTGATTTGGCTGTAGTGCGAAGGCAGGAAATCGCTATTTATGTAACGTTCCTTCGTACAGTGGCATTTTTTTTTAACAGCTCATAATTAATGAAAAAATCAACAAAGGTGCTTCTGGATCCATGAGAAACCGAAGACATCGATTGGTTGTCGCAATTTTGTAGCGTAAAAAAATGAGAATCGATAGCGAATGAGTGACGTTGTGAGAGATTTCACTGCACGAGAGAAGTCGGGAAAAATGGGAACATAGAATATTATAAAAAAGAAAATTTAAGATAAAATTAAGAAAAAAATTTGGACAAATAATAAAAAAATGTTAAATATGATTTTTTTTTGTTTCAATGGGAAATATCGGAGAATGGAGAACACGAGACGAAATATTATTATTAAACGTAATGTCGTATATTTCGAAATCTATTATAATAGTGCGATCACAAAATGTTCGTAAATCGTATTGAGTTCTAAAGATCGAATAATAATTACAACTAATTTTAGCGTTTAATACGAATATAATAACTTACGACCGATTCGCGTCAGCTTCACCAATATACTATTTACACATTTATATTCATGTAACAAATAATGAATTAATAATAAACGACGTGAGATTTTTTTTTTTTTCAAAGGTTTTTTCTCATCACAAAACGCGCGAAAGCGCTGTTTCTCTTTTCGCTCGAAAGCATATTTATCGTAAAATCAATGTAAAGGAGAAGATGATACAATTATATACCTACATATGTATATATATATATATATAATATCGTGTTAGACTGCATTACAATACGGAACGCTCAAGGCACACGGCAACTTTGTCGCTTTTTTTTTTTTTAATTTCGTTTTTTTTTTACATCTTTCATCGTAACTATTTCTCGCGAGGTGTCATGTCAATTTTAACGGCGCGCGGCGATCAAATGCTCGAGCAAATATGTCTCTATGTCTCTATCAGCGGAGCTTATCGTGTGTTTCGCGCGATGCTCTTTTTTTTTTAAGTCCCCATTTGCTAAACTCCCGCGGCACGTCGCGGAATTATTCCTATTTTCATCGATACCCGCCGCGCTTTTGCGACAATTTTTTTGATTTTTTTTTTTTATAGCTTTTTCACAAAAAAGTTCAAATACACTACCAAAGTTTCTGGAGAGAAGAACACTCGATTGTTCCTCTTGATTTTGTCTTTTTTTTTTTTTTTTCTTTCTTTTTCGTCGGTTAAGGCATATTTTTCATTTTTTACGTATATTTTGTTCTTTCGTCACCGTTTTTTTTTCTCATATATTACAACGCGACCGGTGGATTATCGTCGCCCATCTGCATACACGTGTCGGTGAAAAAAATGAAACGTCGCGGAGAAACGATATCATGCGTAATGTACATAAAGGCAATTTTGCTTTTTAATTTTTTTCCTCTTAACTTTCATTCGCGCGAAGCCCCAATGTTATCGTTTCCTCGGATCGTTCAATTTCAACGACACACTTTTTAATCTATAAAAAATTTTACTTACACGTCTAACACAACCGTGAATAACATTTCTCTCGTCTTTTTTTTTTTTGCCTTTTCTTTTTTTTTTTATTTCTTTTTAACGCCCGAAGGCCGATGAACTCGCTTTTCCATTCGGATTTTGCTTTTTCCCTGCGGAGTCACGACGAAGCGTCGAATGAATAGATTTTTAATAATTAAATTTGCCAAAAAAAAAGTCCGGAATTTAAAAAAATAATTGAAACTCAGATAAATCGTCGGAACGATCGGCAATTCGAAGAAATTCGATCGATCGTCAATCCATATTCGTTGCTCGAGAAACGGAGCAATCGAATTCGGATCGACGGAGCGTTGATTCGAAACGATGTTTTTCCTCGGTACACACAGTTAAACTTCCAATTAAAGTCCGAGTTAAACTTCGATTTAAATTATCTCAAGCGATTCTTCATCAAATTACCGATAAAAGAAGCGCGTTATCGTCGATTTTAATCCGAAGTTTCAGTAAAACAGCGTCGTTTTTTAATTAATTGCGCCCGCGCAACGGGAGTTTCTTTGCGGCTTCTTTTTTTTTCCTCATCCAGAAAAAAACAGGAAAAAAAAAGTAGAAGGCGCATTAAAAGTACAAAAACTATTATTGCTCGGTAAGAAATGTCTAAAGAATGTTAAAAGGTATATTAACCGCGTTTAAAATAGTATAGACATTCGATTGTTGGGCGCTGATGGCGAGAATTCAGACGCGACTGCTATAAGTATTTTTTTTTTTTTCTTTCTATTCTTTCAGCGTCTCGATGTCTCCCGAAGGAAAAAAGCGCAATCCTCCAAAGTCCACGATAAAGCTAACTATGTAAATAATACTAACGGTTAGATAACTATATCTATTTTACGTAAGAGACATCAGTGGAGGGATTGACTGTATGATACAAAAAAAAAAGAAGAAAAAGAAAACCTACAAACAAAACAACAGGACGAATTCCAAGACGAGAAAGTGCCTCTCAATTCGTCGATCGATAAGGCAAAGAGTCGCCGAAACTCTCGCCGTCAATTTCTATTTCCTTTTATCCTTTTTTTTCAATGTTTTCACCAAAGACGAAAAGTTCAGCGATAAATAGATTCAAGAAAAACGAAAAAAAAAAGCAAATCTACAAGTTCTACACGGGGGGAAGGATATCAGCGTCGATACATCAAAACTTATTTTATATACAATTGCTCGCGACCCCCGAACCCCCCCGGGGGATGAAAATATAAAAAATTTCCTACTCTCGTCGCTCTTTTCCTTAAATAATTTCGTATGTACAGAAGGAAAGCGACTTTACCCTTCCGCGGCTCGGCATTTACGTATATCGTTTACAATTCTGCGATTGACGAATTAAGAAAAAAAATGATATATATATATTTTTCCTCTTTGGAATGAAAACCAAAGGATGAATAGCGAGAAAAAAATTCGTAACTTCGAAGCTTTATGTTAACGCAGGAAAAACCTGGAAGATGTAACGACGGATAAGTGAGAGATGTGTGTGAAAAAAAAAAACAGTATCATACCCGCGATTGGATTTCTTATCGCGACGGAGTAAAAACGTTTTTACGGCTATTCCTCAGACTTTTCCGTCGAAACTCAACGGATCCTTTTTTTTTTTTTTTTCTTCAGCACATAACGCGCACATTATATACAGAGCGTCCGTCGCGCGTCTTCGGTGTTTACCTTGAATTTTTCGTGTTCCTCCACTTCAGGAAGAAAAACATCGAAGAAATTGTTTTAAAAAAACCCGAATTTCACTTCGAATTCGTCATCGCGAAATATCGTCTTGCTGTTCGGGATTTTTTCTCGCTGTGATCGTTGGGACGCGAGAACGCGGACGCGAAGGGGACAACGAGATCGCGAGAGTTTTTTCGCGGCGGGGATTCCCCGGGGTAAAGGAAATCGTCGGAGGAGCAGCAGGTAAGCTTTAGCTACGTCAGCCTTGACTCGACCAGCAGCAGCTCGCCTCCGCGTTGTTGCTCGACGGCCCCTCGGACGGTCACAATCCAAGAACCGCGTGGGGATGCGCGTGCTGATGAGAGTGTAGAGACGATGCTGGATGCCCAAGAGCTGCGAGACTGTGAGGCGGTGGTCCGAGACTCAGAGGCGGCGAGCCACCGTTGTGCATCAAACCGCCAAGCATACCGCTCATTCCACCGAGAGCTGCGAGACTCGCCATTCCACCGGCTCCCATTGATCCCATATCGCCCGGCTTTATGTCCTTCTGCTCCAACTCCTCACGTTTCTTCGATTGCTTTCTCTCCTTCGCTCGGCGATTTTGAAACCATATCTTAACCTGCAACGAAAGATTGCAAATTTTCATATTAATAACAAAAAAAAAAAAAATTTGCTGAATCGAATTAACTTTGAATGGGGGAATGAATATAATTTTAACAGAGTCCATTGAAATAAAAATGAATGAAACATTCGCGTACTGGAGACTTGTTCTGCTACATACAACGCTTCTTTTGCTCATAAAAATAATGCGGAATCGCGTAAAGATATTCTCCACGAACCATCAAACAAACGATTCTTCAAGACTACTCTCCAATTTTTTTCAGAATTTTTTCGCGTTATTTTTTAGTTAAATGGACCGTTTGAAGGTAACGACTCGTTGAAAATGCTGGAGGTATATTTACGTCACCCGCACTTGAGGGATTAATTATAATTAATTGACGTATCGAATGAGATTGTCGATTTTTTTTTTATATTCAAAGCCTTTGGATCATTATATTAATATTTTTTTAGAAATTTGTTGTTTGACAAAAATTCTTACCTGTCTCTCCGAGAGCGCAAGATTCGCGGCGAGTTCAGCTTTGCGTCTGATCGTGATGTAGCGACTGTAATGAAATTCTTTCTCGAGCTCCAGCCTCTGGTGATCCGTGTACACCACTCTATACTTGTCCTTCGTTCGTGTCTTTCCTGTAAGAAAAAAAATTATTAAATAAAACGTCCAATTATTAGCTGCGAAAATCCTCGAAACAGATATTAAAACGATTGGTATTTAAAAGAACGAACGGAATCATGCGATAAAAAAACCAAAATGAAACATAACAGACATCTAAAATTACATAAATATCTAAAAACTTTGCTTAAAAAACATTTTGTAACACTGAACATTCGAATTGTGATTTTTCTCAAAATTCTCGAAAGGTCCACGACGACGAGTATAAGAAAAAAAGAGAAGAAAAAAATGAAGATTTTTATCCAGCGATGTACGATAACGCGCATTATCATAAGATACACGAAAACACACGAGCGCCGTCATCGGGTCGCCTCACACCCGAGGCTCTCTCGCGCGCTAATTAAACTTCTTTGATAAGCGTATACACTTATGCAGAGAGAAGCAAAAGCGAGACTAGCGCTCAGACTCATCCAGGTACGTCGCGCTACATTCATATTATTCATCTCTCTATGCCATTTAATTTTATCCCACACAACTCAATTCCTCATTCTACTTGCATACATCGTATTAATCACTTGAAAAAATTACCTATATATCTCATTCATACGATTATTCATAGCTATCTCGATATGCACCAGCGTAGTATAATTTTTCACCTCGTCATTCGCACTTCAATAAAAAGCTTATCCGACCTGCGAATCATTTTTTTTTGCTCCCAGATCCGGGAAAAAAATAATGTGTCACGTGTGTCTTTCGAGAACAGTTGCCGATTGTAAAAATAGAGAGATGAAAAGAAAAGAAAATGAGGTAAAGACGTTAAAGCGCTGCTGTAGAATTGTTGATGACGACGAGATGCGCTGGCATCGGGCGCGTCAGTCCATTACACGTTTTTTTCGGGTACCTCGATATATAGGAACGTATAGCCGTACGGCACGACGGAAATAAGAGGAAGGCAGTGGAGAAACGAAAGCGAGAGAGGTGTACAGCACGATTAGATAAGGCCGCGGGGCGGCGAGATCAAAGGCGGAACGCGCTAATCCACCACTCCTCGATAACTCGCCGACGTGAGAGACCTTCGAAGAGACCGTGCGAGAGACCACAGCAGCGCGTGTGATTCCATCTCTCGCCGCTATAACACGTCTTTTTATTTTTATTTTTTTACTTAATTTTCAACGATTTCAGCATAGACCCATAACTCGATGTCCGAAGTTTCGTCTCAATGTCTCGCGTCAGCATCGAAACTCGCCGATGAGTTATTCAACCGGTGTCAATCTCGTGACGATACATTGAGTCATATTTGGGTATTGAGAAAAAGAAATAATAAAAATAAAACCCTCGGTTAACCGCAAATCAAATATCCTGCCGAATTTCATCCTTAAATGCGCATCCCCGTTGATGAGCTAAGAATTCCAAAAAGTATCATTATCGTATCAAAAAAATTCGCGGAAATGTCGAAATGACGATTTTTTTTTTTTTTTAGTTTTTAGGGCAACAGCGATACGCGGTAGCGATTGAATATTGTCGCGGGGGCCTTGTGGGAATGAGAACACGGGCGATACAGACGGCTGCAAGAGCGTCGAAGAGGATTACCGGGTTCTGGGTACGAAGGCGCGAGCGGCCCCTTTTTTCATCCGAGCAATGCAGAGATATCAAAGTATCAAAACAGCAGCTTTACGTTTAAACGTAAGTTACTTTTGTCGACAGAAACTGCAATTCTACTGGACTTTACAGAAAGGGTATTGTTACATTTCCAGCTAAACGTGAGATTCCGAGAGAATTTAAAACATTTCCCAATGGAATCAAAATCTGAAAAAATTAACCGTATAGATGTTTCTAAGAACGTTAATTTTCCTTCTGTATATTTGATTGTTTATCAGATGTTTATTGCATTGAGAAGTATTCAAAATTTTGTCCGAATCTACCTTTTAACTGGAAATGTAGCGATACACCCTCCGTAAAGGAATTACGACAAATCGCCAAGTTGCCAAACGATCGTGTGAATCGATTCACAATATATACAGGTAAACAATGCGAGGTGACTGCACCCGCAACCTTGTCGCGTAGCCGATTTCGAGAACGAGTTTGACGGATGATATCAGTAGAGCCGTAGGGATTTAGCTGATCGCTTTGATGGTGACCGCGCGGTTGAAGAACGCGACCGTGGTGTGCGCGCTCCGCTCCACACGCCGGCTGCAGCTTACCGGCGATTCCGTCTCTCGCACCTTCGATCGATAAGACGACAGAGATCACAGACGCACAATGAACGATCAGCCTATGCGTTTTGGATAAGACGAACGCCAATCGAAAGAGGAAGTATATCAAACGTGAGACGCGACGCGAATCTTTCTGACTGCGAGAGACGCGCGATGATTCGATCGATCGGAGGCGCGTGCATCGGCGACAGCTGATCGGAGATTATCTACGCCCCTAACTTGCATCGAGTGGTCAAATGTGTTATCAGTGAACGGATGAGCGAAGCGCAAGGTTTCGCATTGATAGCATAATATAGAGAGATTTTGTAGTCTTCAATAAAATTGAGAATGAAAATTGTTTAAAAATTGGAAACTTTGAGCTGAAAATGATTATTTACCATTCAATTTTTTTCAATTATTAATGTTTAATTTTTAAATGTAATGGTTATGGGATGAAGTAGAAAAAAATAGAGAATTTACTTTTTTGTTATCATCAAAGTATTTTTTTTCACGTTTTTCGAATCCGCCATTAATCTTGTTTTCAACTCAATGTTTGCTACGAAAAATCGATACGGGAAAAAAAAATGTGATTTGGGATTTCAAGTCTCGCCGATTTTTTTGAGAAAAAACGAAACAAACTTTTGAACTTGAGAAACGTTGATAATTCGACGACTTCCCGGACTGTGAATAAGCGTATAGTCTGAAATATGACGTATAACGAGATGAGTGGATCCGGCAGCGCGCAACGCCGCAAGAATATGAATGGGCCGGAGAGCCATAGTTATGGGGTTGCGGTCTTATACGGTTCGCCTATATACGAGCGGTAAGAGTGAAGCGGCGAGCGACGAGGGAGCAGGAAGAAACGGGACTCCCGGGACTCGTTGCCACCCCATTACAGAGCGAGAGCTTTAGATCTTCCATTTCGCGAGCGTTACAGCAGCGGACCGTCGCATGTGCTACAGCAGAATAGAGCGTACAGCGTAAAGCGAAATGAAGAAGACACCGCGCGTGCCCCCGATTCCGCTTTCAACCCCTCCGATTTCGCACTCATCTCTCGCTGCGTCAAGTGCGGGAGCCGCGATTCTATCCCAATCCCGGAAGGTATGATTCGTCAACGGCATCACAATTACCGCGCCATTGTGCCACAACGCATTTGTATATATTCGCCTCGTCTCCCGCTCCGGTATCAAATATCATTCTTTTTTTTCGTATATTCCCGTTGCGAACATTTTTCAGCATCGATCTCCTACGAGGTTCCTATTTTTCTATATCTCGTCATTCGGATATTGTCTTTAAAAAAAAAACCGTAATTTTTATCATCCGGTGCAATTTTTTTTTCCAACTTCAATTTTTTTTTTTAATCTATTTCTTGAAATAACGAACTTTAAAAATTTTGTGTAATTTTGTATAAATTTCTACCTTTTTTTTTTTTCTTATATACAAAAATGAATCGGGATACTCAGTTAAAGTTAAAAATGAGCGTTTTACTCGGTTCAGCGTGTTGGATTGAGACGTACTTTGGGAACTTCGGAACCCGATCGACTGACACATTTTTCGAGAATGGAAAAGAATTTCGTAAACTAGAATAAGCGTACCTGCGTAGCCACCACCCATTGTTCTCACTACTGGCCTAGAAAAATGCACACCGTACATTGTACGGTCACCCCGAACATTCTCGCCCGGTGCCACTACTAGGATACTACACTTTATTTTATGACTCCTTTCGGTCCTGCGGGCGGCCACGGCGACGGCGGCCGACACTTTATTGGTGAGCTTAGAGAGAACGAATGCTCTGTCTTCATATTTCCTCGGCCCTCGACACAATGATGGGGACAGAAGCGCCGGATTTTTCCGAAACAATGCAGAAATGCGAGTTTTTCTGTACGCTACAGAAAACTCGCTATCCTCGCTCTCGTTTTTGGACCTATCGAAAGCCAAAAGGGCGCTTTTTGTCTCGCCACGGTATATTAAAATTATTGCACCCCACCTCCCCCTCCCCCTTCTCCCGAACGTCGCGGCCGGCGAGGCAATAACGTATGAATCACTGCTTTTTCGAAACAATACTGAGAAGTCGTTCGACTTTAGTTCCTTCAAATTTTGTACCTGACAAGTGTAACCTCTCCGAGATATTTTTTGCTCGCGTTTCTGATGTTCGGTCAACGAATTTTTTTTTATTACTCGAAACTCGATTCATTTTTACGAAAAAATGCCTCTCTTCGCAAAATTAAATGAATTTTAAGATAGGTAATGTCTGTATAACTCAATCTGCTATCACATGCAGAGAAGCCGCCAATAATAATTACAAATTTTTAATATTTTAACGTATTTTTTCACATTGTCAGATATATTTGCTAATGTTTGAAAAAAATCTTATAGATCAAAGGAAAAGCGAAAATTCTCATAAGAAAGGTAAAAATTATTATAAATGTTTTGCTTTGCGATGAATAACACAATCGTCTATACATTCTGTGATAACTTTTTTCAGACGATTTTAGAATTTTTTTTTACTGTAATTTGTACAAAATTATTCTTTCTGTAAACTGTGGTCAAGGAACGCGAACGGACGCGACTACGATTCCGGGAAACCAACACAAGTATCCGGGTACTGCAGAGAATAAGCAATACAGGTTTTGCAAAGGGTGCGCGAAGTCGGGTTTTCGTATACGTCGGATTTCATGGGGGCGTTCCCGAGGACACGAGACTGCACCCCGTCGTGCGTATTGCCTTCTGCGCTATTTAATTGACTCTCATTGTTGGCAAAACAAACGGTTAGACGCGCGGGTCTCCGCAGCAATAAGTACCCAACGCCGTAACGTCAGAGGAACGGATAGTCAACGGTTCACCACTGTATGAATGAAGAGTTGCCATACTAGTAGGTATAACTTTGTCGTACATGGCAGCTATTATTATCCGATCGGGTCGAAAACACCTTCGATTTTCGAACGGAAAAGAAAACCTGTTGGCAGGTATAGTCGCGCAGAATCTGCACATACTTTCCAGAATTTTCGTCCGAAAATTCGCATTACGGAACAGAAAAATCATCGCAATTTTGCGAGTTGCGGAAAAGCACCGATGCAGCAACAGAGTCTAGAAAATCTCGAAGACTTACGTAAATATACGAGTCTCTTGTTCGCAAAAAAAAAAAGAAAATATCCCGCGGATATCTCGGCGTCTCGGTAAGAAAATAAACCAAAATGGCGTTGCAACGAAGTGCGATAGATTGCAAGAGAAATCGCGTGCGCGAATAAAATTCTCATAGCTAGTAATTACACGTAGAAACGTTGTAACTATTCCCTCGCCGAGTTCGGCTTGTTCATCGCGTAAGTGCATCCTGCGCAAAGTTTCACGTTCGCCACCACTCATAGGTGAAACCCACACACACACTGTGTGCATTGCGGATCCGCGGGAACCGAATGCGAAATGACACCGATGGCCATTGGTTGCATGCAGTACAAAGCATCGCCGGTGCAACGCGAAGAGATAGAGAAAATCGCGCGCCGAGCGCCAAATTGTAATACGTATTTCGAATCATGCGCCGAGAGGTTCGTTATTCGAGGCTGAGCGAGTTGTGCGATGTATATGCGAAGAGTCGGGCGGCAATATAACCATAAAATGCAGATAATGGCTGTAGCGCCGCGAGCTCTCTGTCGGGATATTGGCGGAGGGTCGCACGGAACGTGAATCGAGCTCGCAATCCCAAAGGGTGAGAGGCAACGTTTCAGCCCGAAGCGGTTGCATTTCTTATAGCTAACTAACTCTTCTACACGGCCATCCATTTATATACATATATGTGTGTGTATATGTGTTGCCTACATGAATTTATGCATATCTGATGATCGTATGGACTTTGATGTTCGTATCACGCGAACCCGTGTTCTCTGCACGCAACCGCGTCGCGTAAAAAAAAAAGATAGGGCTGCTTGTCGAGTGGTTTCCAATCGCAATTCCGGTTTAAGGGATAAAAGAAGGGGGATACGAGAGCCGAGTATAATGAGAGCGAGAAACGAGGCGCGGATTCGAGGTTCGTGTTGGCAGGACGCCATTGCGGAGATCCGCGTGTTGCACGCGATCGTCGGAGACCCTAATACTGTTGGCCGACTGGTAACCAAAAGGGGTTGGAACCTCCCCGTCGTCCGGAGGCCAAGAGGGAAGCTGCTGCAGCTACGGCTCGTTTGGCTTTCAATGTACGCGTTACGATTGCACGGGAAACGAGAGGCGTGGTTCGAGATCGATGATCCAACAGGATTCGACACACTAAAGTCATTATACCGAGCAATATAGTGAAATATACTGAAACATAACTTTTTTTATACGCACGTTTTACGAGATTCTACTGATCTAACGAAGAATAAACATGCAACACAGAAATGTAATTTAACAGTAAAGTTATGCGATTGATATCTACTTTTTGTTTGTTGTTAGGAGACTTCATGATTTTTCTAGTAAAAGATTCATTGATTTTTACCAGTACGAGGCATGCAATTGACAATTCAATTAACCGAGTTAATTAGATTCTTTTCCATTGGAAACAAAGATTAAAAACATTTGATATCGATTAATCTTGTCAAACTGAAAGGAACAACTACTGTACGAGCAACGATACAATATTAATTCATTAAAAACAATTTTTGTTTTCTATTTTTCTTTTTTTTCTTAATAATCGTACCGAGAACGTCGAGTGGGCAGAGCTCGTGGAGCCCAGTCACTGACCCTGTGTTGATCGCAGCTACGTTGCACGCTGCAACAATAGAAATAATCGTACAATCTTTTGCGACGCATGAACTCAAACGTTCTCAGTTCCTCGAGTCTTTTTTCGATGTTCGAATTCCAGAGAATAAAAATACACGAATTTTTTTTTTTTTTTTTTTGCTGTGTGCGCGTGGGTGTAAGGTGATTCCCATGGAATTCTAAGTTACGCCGCGCTATTTCCATGTTGATTCAGGACCTCGTAACCGAACCGCTCGAGAGTACGACGGGAAAATTCGTCGTTGACACGAGACGGCCGCAAGCGGACTCGAGCCGATGTATACCGGGATTATCTCACAAATATTTGAGCGCAATTAGATGTTTGCCCGTCCGTTAAACGTGTTTACATTGTTTGTCGTATGTAGACCTCCGAGATGAAAATAATACGGTATTTATCGCCGCGAGAAATTGTCCGTTTTGTGCGGAGCGGAAAGCAAGGATTCACCATTTGTCCAATGTAATCGTAGAATGAGAAAAATAAAATCGGTTGAATCAACTAAATCGGCGCTTGCGAGTGGCGAAACGTATGTTCCGTTCATTGAGAGAAATCCCCAATTAATCGTCGTAATTGTTAATTAAATTGACTATTTTTAAATAAATTAATTAAATTCTCTTATTATGATTATTATTTCGTTTAATCAATTTAGTCGATTCAACCGATTTTTTTTCTCAGTGTATAAACGCGGAAGAGAAAAATCTGAAAAATTTTAACCGATTTCTCGAAATTCGTCAAACGATACCTCACGTGTTTCGATATCGATGGAAACGTAAACGTAAATACACGCCTATCAAACGAAATCCGTTTCGACCGGCAGGTTCTATCTCGAAGCTTCATGCTGTTTATATTTTCTTGAATGAACGTGATTCTCGGTATGAATTTGAATGGATCGATATACCGATATTTGCTACTAGAAACCTACGATTATCTCGTAAATAGATAGTACAACCTCCGTTATGTTATTCTTCGCCTATCGCGATAATAACACGCGACTACCTACAAACTTCCATTATAACGATCGGCAGAAAAAAAAAAATAGATTTTCGATAAGAAAGAAAAAAAGTATTAAATTTCCACGAACCTGGATTCGGTTGACTCTGATACGATGGTTTCTTCATCCATTCGAAAGGGCTCCGTATTTGCGACGGTCGCATTGGTGTCGTTGATGCACTGTTGTTGTTGTTTGTTGCATTGGGATTGTTGTTATTGTTGGCAGGCGGAGTGGACGGCGTACCAGGACTGCTTAATTCGCTGCCACTTACGGTCATCGGTGGACTGGGTTCGCCGGCAATGACTGCCTGTTGTTGCTGATGATGATGCGTGCTGCTCTCATCACCGCTCCATTCGCTAACAGCGCCGGAGAGCTGTGCCTGTTGTTGCTGTTGTTGCTGATGCTGCTGATAGGCCTGTTGATGCTGATATTGAAAATGATGCGAATAGTGATGCGGATGATGAGGCCAACCGAGAACATCGGCCGCGTGTTCGAGGTACTGCTGCGGTGCCGATGTTTGATGATGATGCGGCGCGTGAGCCGGATGACCGGGTGGATAGCCGTACCAATATTGTTGGGTTGGACTCGAATCGGCGCGAATCTGTTGCTGCACGGCGGCGTGTTGGGCCTGTGCTTGGGCCATGTATTGCTGCGCCTGTGGCGACAATTGTTGAGGAATGCCCGTCGGACCGGCAGCCAATTGTTGCTGCTGCTGGCGGCAAACCGCCAGCGGATTATAGTAGGAGGACACCATTCCTAAACTGCTTATATCCGTCATTGATGCTAACACTCTCCTCAAAACTTCGTATTTATCTGTATCAATCGATTAGAAACGTCAGAGAACTCCAGACACGTTTTTGTTTTTCTACGATACTCGGAATTCCGATCACACAATCGTGTATAGCAGCAAGTATGCGAAGCCAATTGGTGGCACGAGAATTATTCGGTTGTAGCCGACGGAACGACGTAACGTCGTTACGCGCTAACCGATTAGGATTGATCCCATTTCAGTTTGGTTGATCTTCTGACTTCAGGAGCTCTTCGACACTATAACACTTTCTGCAATCTCTTCGATAACGATGATCAATGATTGTTTCGAATTTATGAATTTAGAACGTAACACTGATTTCTTCGTTATATTATCACCGCACGAGCACAGAACGCGAGTTCATCATACGTGTGTATGCACTTGGGAGTGAAACTCGAATGAAAAGTCGAGCAATGACGCTGGACGTCCGGATATCCAGCAATTATTTCGTTGACAAATGTACGAACGTAACACTATAATTTATATGTAAACGAAGATCTCAATCGAACAATGTATTTTTCGGAAACACAAGCCGAAGAGATGTTGTTGTTAGAGTCTCCGAGACAAGAATGAACCAAAGTAAAAGAGACGTCAATGCGCCGATGACGTTTGGCCGATTGATTGACGGATGAATCGGTGACGAGAGTCGGTGAAGCCTGTGATGTTGCACCGACGAGTGCTTAAACTTCTGTGATACTGTCTCTAGGTGTCTTCGAGGTCGGTTCCGCCTCCCGACCGTTTACCTTCCCTCCCACCATCGCAACGGCACGACTGACCTCGGCCAATCGGAGAGCGGCAAGCCTGGCGTGCACCGTAATGGCGCCCGGTGGACCCCCCGATAACCCCCAGAACCAACGATAAAACCAAGCGAGCGCCTAATCCGTGGCTCACGCCCACGCTCGCGACTTGCACCTCTTTAATACGTAGCTTATGTACTTTATCCACGAATTACCTCGACTTATTTTCATTTTTAACCATTTTTTTCATTATTTTTTATGCTTTATTCCTCAATCATATTTTTTTAAACTACGATATGCGAAGGGATTGTCCGGTTAAATAGTTTCGTTTAGTTTGTAACATAAATTTATAATACAATATTACTAATTGTTTAGACTCTTTCGAATTTTCGTAGGCTATTTCATTCAATAATGTTTAACTTTATAAAGTTTGTCCATAAATGTCCACAATTCTGTTTTGTCAATAATTTAATATATTCCAAGGAATGGAGCAGTTAAACTGTTCTATTAGTTTAAAAAATGAATGTATAATGCAATATTGTTAAATTTTGTGATATACTTCGTTAAATTTTCGCAGGCAATTTTTTTTAACACGTTAATACTGTTTTTCATGCAGTAAAAAATTTTTTAAATTTTTGAATGTTTTGTTGTCAGTATATTCTACGATTTAACAATATATCATATATCGAAATATACTTAAAAATTGTTAATGACACGACTATCGGAAGTACAAGTCTCTCTGCGACACACAATTCTTTGCTGAGCCAAAAAAAACGGATTACATTCCGTATTCATTGAAATTATTGTAACGAAACATGTAATTTCGATTATAAAAATTGAATTTTTATTGCGTAGAATGTTTTTTTTAGGATATGTTATTTGAAGGAAGAACGCGCGCGTATTGTTTATATTATTAACAGAAGCTTGAGAGACTCAGGTATAACTTAGTTCTTAGTCTGTCGAAGCGAAGGGTGTGTAATGACCAATTCTCTGCGAGTAAATACTGGTAGTATAGTTATTAGCTATTAGCGTCATTGTATACACATTTCAAGAGGTTCCGGACCAAATCGGAAAGACCAACGTATCAGTTACTTCTGACATTTGCTCGATAATCGCACGCCGACGCGATTATACGCAGTGTTTACCTTTGTTTTACGATACCAAAATCACCCCTCCAACTTTGTGTAGTTGTTATATACTTGACTCCTCGCTGCCTCTCGATAACTATAGAAGCTAAGCGTATCGGAATCAATCTAAATTATATGGGTAATCTATTTTTTATCTCGACAGAACGAATCGTTCGAAATATCTGTGGCTAATCGCGTCTAGTAGACGTACATTAGTTACAGCTGACTGATATCGCGACAACAGAGCATGCGATCGCAAAAGCTCTTCGTCTCGGGCTTTACAGCCGCGAATGCAGAGATTTCATATTCATCATCGTGATATATATCACGCATTTTATAACGCGAAACTTACGAAAATCACACGCAATAATCCAGTTATTCTGTAACGTGAATTTAGGATAGCACGCGCGTACTGTGCTTGGGGCCGACATAAATCACTGGCCGCGCTCGAGAAAGCCAACGTTTATATTCGAGATCGCAGAAAAAGTCGCGAGTATGTCGCGCGTGTGTATTATCGTCGAGAGTCGCGATTAATGGACGTTATTTATAACGTTTCATAAAACAGTGTCGAATAATAACCTAATGGTAGTCTATTATACTTATAGTCAGTGTAAATATGTATCTTAGTCCTTTGTCATCATTGCACGACAATGTTCGTAATAATAAAACGATAGAAAATTGATACAGCTAAATGCTGTTAACCTTTTAGCCTACTTGCTCTCCGTTTTTAACAACCTAAATTGCATTCAATGCGTTCTTTAGCTCATTAATTTTGCAGTATCGAAATATGACCTTTTTTTTAATTACAGTTTTAACAACGTAAGCCTTATGCTTACAAAATCATATCTGAATGAAAATATGATTCGATGTTGCGCCGTAATGTAGGCGTGAATCCGATGCCCTTTGATTCTGCTTTTGCACGCGAACAATGGAAGTTTGGTGTGATCGCGATTAAGTGGGTTTAAGATCGGATAATCGGAAAAGCCTTTGGATACGATAGAGGGAAACACTGACGAACCCGAAAAGCCTCCCGGAAGTTTGGAGATAATCTCCGCATAATAATGGCCGCCGACGGTGCGCAAGTCAACCAGCATGTAAGCGACTGTGGGATACCCCACCGACGACACTGCGAGGAATAAGTATCGCTTGCCAGGTGCTCGGATTGGTGGAGGTGCGTACATGTCAAAATATTGACACTCGTGCAACGATCTCGCCGACAAGAGAGCTCTTGACTGTGTCGTAGGGAACCCAACATCAGGACTTAAAATCCCTTTGATGTCTTCGCGGAACTTTTAGTCCTCTCGTTTCGTTATTTAGATACGCTACGCCCACCCGACTGGAATATTTATCCTCTCCGAAATAACTCTATTAGCACGACTACCTTCACGTATTTTAAGCTGACAGAGAATAAGTCAGTCGAAAATCAAACAACTATTTTAGTGATAAAAAAAAACATCGATGTTTTTATTTTTGTAAAATAATTATTATTTAAATAATGTGGAAACGATTTTAATCGAAAATCAGACAATTTTTTAGAGGTTTAAAATATAATTTCTTTTTTTTTATTAATTATTTTTACTCTATTGGATAGTTTAGTTCATTAACCCTATTTTCTGTAATCCTTCCACGATATCTCTCGATAATCCTATTTATGCTTCGAGCGAAATTGTATTTTGCCATACGTTCTATATCTTTCGATCGTAAATTCACGCTTTCGAAACTAATTCGCGAAAGGGATTATATTGGTGTTATTGATACGAGATGTTTATCCATTGATTGTTGGAAACATTATCGCGTCCTTGTATCGAAATATGAGCGGATAAGGGGCAACGACATTGAAAATGTTTCATCGAAGTATTAAGTTTCATCGTCTTACAACGATGTGTCGCTGCAAATAAAGACGAATGCGCAATTTTGTTGCAATAATGGGTACAGTATAACGATGATGAGCATACGACCAAAATATGACGGTGATTTACGTAACCGCGTCAACGCAAGTGCAAGAAACAAGGATCTTGAAGACCGGTGGTGATGCGCGTTATACGCGGAACCAAGAAATACCGAACAAAAGTCAGTCGTTGAAGTGAAGCGGCAGGGTCGTCGAGGGCTCATTGTAACGCACTTTGTCAAAGTGTCAAAACAGCATCATCGTCGTTACGGGGGTTTCGCTCGTCGTGCAAAGACCTTGAGAAGTAACTCGTCAGGCAAACTGGCGACTTTGCGAGTGCCGCCGCCGGTGACACAAATTGTATGGTATCCCTCCGTGCTGTTTCTACGTTGCAGCAGCCGCAATGCTCCTTGCGGTGAGAGTACAATTGCACGTCGATTTACGACGCAAACTAAACTGCAATTCTGCTGTTAATGGGTAAATCCTAATTTGCTATGTATCTTTTTTTTTTAGATGATTGATTCGGAGTAACAGTTGCATGGAAATTAATCCTATCGAATTAAGTAACTCAGCAGTTATGACTGCTTAAGTACATTTTTAATTTTGCAATATCATATATTATCGAATAATAATCACAAAATTGTATTTAGGTGAACAATTTATAGAGATATTAAGGCAGTAAAAAATGACATTGTACAATCGCAATAGTACGATCAGTAAAAATAATTTTGTTATGAAAAGAAATTTTGTTATTATTTGAACAATCCGTTAATTTTCAAATGAAACTTCGCGCATCAGTAAGTCGCATCGAAACAATATTCCGTTCTAATTTTTTTTTTTTTTTTTGTAAAATGAAGAAAAACGTTTGTAAAGTTCACGAACAAGAAATTGTCGCGAAATATTCCCCATAGAAATAAAGTATGCGTTACAATATATAAAAAATATATCGTCATATATAACGGCAAAAAATTCGATATTTTGTATATATTTCAGTATATACTTCGTTGCCATGGGAATGCAAAATTATTTTTATTCTGTTATATGATGTTTTTTTTTTAGATGCTATTTATTTATCGATTTTTACGTTTATTGAAAATCGGTCATTATTTATCGCCGTATTACTTACGACTGAAAAAGCGCCAAACATCGCACGAGGATCGTTGAGGCGTGCAAAAACGCGGGGGGTAAAATAGGTCGAAAAAGCCGAGTGAAAAAAAAAAGGGGGGGAGGGAAGGATACTTATACAGCTTCGATGGAAACTGCCGATGACCGCGACAAACTAAAACGAGCGCTTTTGGGAAATTTGGAGCGATCATTCTACAGCGAGAGCCGTAAAATGTTACCGTTTAAATTAAAAATGTTATCCGGGTTCGCAAATGGCCCATAGGGATCGTCGAAGCGAGGAAAGAAACACAGTGTACGCACGTACACCACGTCGTATCGCGTCGGGGCACGAAAAGTTTATACAGTTCCTCCCTTATTTGACTGCGCGCCGAGCCCATTGATGAGTTGAGAGCAGCAGCAATAGCATTGTTCCGCGGTCTGTCCCGTACCCGATGATTGCTCCACATTGTATTTACCTCTTTAAAAATCTTCTACCTAACTGTAAGCAAATTGCCCCCAATAGAACTATTAGAAAGACCTGCAGAGGGGTCCCTTTCCTGCGTCTCGTCGCCGGGGGTTTTCGCGTCGGACGTCGACCATTGACGATGACCATCATGACGCGTCTACTACGACACTTGTATATTGCGGCTACATGTACGTAGTTATAGTACAACCACCTCATCAAGTACTTCTCTGTGTTCATCGTCAAGCCAAGTCCCGTATGTCTCTTTACTGCCTGCGGTCCCACTATTCCTAAATCTAGAGGGGGTCCTCTCGCGCGGGGTTACCTCGACCTACGTACCTATACCCTCTCAGCGGGCATCATCAGCACCTCTTCATTCTTTTATACTTTTTTTTTAAACATTATTTTATCATTATTATTTAAAAATCTTCGATCTCAACAACTTATTCTAGTGAAACGTCGTCTGATACGAAGCGAATGATGAATCATATAAATAAATATTAATAATAAATCAAAATTAATATAAAAACTATGAAATAAATATTCATTTATCGAGATATTTCCGATATTTTTAATTGTAACTAAATACTGAAGATCCGGTCCGTTAATTATTACTATTATTATTATTATTATTATATTAATATTAATATCAAGTTGCACCCGAAAATACCGTTATTTTTTTTTTCAATTTATTTGTTGGTGCAGATAGTTTCAAAATGACATATACAAGCGCCTAAATGCGATAAAAGTCAGTGCAAAACCGTAATTAAGAGCAATTCATCGACAGTGCAATTGAAAGATGGAAATATTTTCGATGAGTTCGAGACGATGCGATAATTTATTGCGATTCGTTTTATGTTTCTTTAAAATTTTGATTGACCATGTAGCAATATGAAGGATTAAGAAGGGATGATATTAAGGGGGTGTGGATTGTGAGTGAAGTATAGAAAAGCAGTCCAATAGAAAAGTATACCTCCTGTCGTGAAACGAATTTGGTCAGAGGGACGAGTCGTCAAAACTGACAAAACAAACGGAGTCTGAAACTCCCGACGACCCCTTTACGATAATGAACATCTATAGGGGTAGTGGGTCGAGTCAGGTAAACTGGTAGCCGTACCAACCTTCGCGGCAAAAACTATTCGCTTGACGGAGAAAACTCGCTACGAAAATATGTTTTACCAAAAAAATAAAAAAACATTTCAACTCTTTTTTTTTTTTTAAAGATGTCGATAAATTTTTTTAAATTAATCAGGACGACGCGAGCAGAAATATATTTTATGCAATAACAAAATAACTTTAACTGGCGATTTTTTTTTGTTTCAATTTGTTTTCGTTTTTTTTTTTTTTTTTAATTTATCGAAAAAATTCGAGGACAACGCGTTGAATAATAGAATACGTACTACAGGTAGACCTACAGATAAGCAATCCCGCACTCGTAAATTATTTTATCGAGTGGGAGTCATATATATATATATTTTTTTTTTGCTTCTCCACGACTGACACGACGAACCGGTCAATTCGTCAATTATTCGTGAGATAATCACCAGCATAAGGACAGCATTTGGTACGAGAGAGCAATGACGCGCCTGTATTAGACACTCGGAAGTAATAATTATTATAACGCACAACCGCACGAGAGCGAAGGGGTTGCCAGCGACGAGTACCGACAAAATAATAATAAATTTTATTGACGACCGTAAAAATAACATCGTTCATTCTCTCTCGTCTATCCTACAAACGCGCGCGCGCGCGCGTCCGCGCGGATTGTAAAACGATGGAAATTATCACACATTAATTATGTGCGATATTCATGGAGCGTCTTTACCGAGTTTATACAATTACAACCAATTCCGTCAACGGTAGCGCGACGAAAAGTTATTGTAGTTATAATAATGCAATAATAACACCGATAGTTTGCTACCGTAAATAATTTCTCATTAAACGTTCTTATTGCGGGTTATTTAAAACGCAATACGCATTATCCTCCACTGATTTATCAATTTTTATAAGTATTTTAACTCGAAGTGCATAAAAACGGCGATCCCAATTTAAAAAAACGTCTTTTATCGCGACAAAGACGAAAACAAATATTTGCGATATCATCGTCAGAGTTATCATTTTCACGAGGAATAACCGGATGAGTTCTTTCGACTTTTAAATGTTGTTTTTTATACATTTTTTTTCCTCCTCCGCTATAATGGCGCCGCGAGCTTATTGTACGCGTTTGATAGCGTAAATCTTGTGGGCTAAAATGATGCCAATAGGTACGTCACACGGATTTAATCCGTCAAAGCATTCGCATCGCCCAACGTGTATGGAGGCCGCTAATCGCTTAAACAAATTTATATACGTGTGATTCCTACGATACAGACGCGTATAACGAACGTTGGTAGTGATGTTTTGTAAGTCTTAGCATTGTACACCTAAAACTTCTATAAGAAGAACGAATTTTTATTGACGAACTCCAGATCCGCGAATGTGTCGGCAGTTTGTAGAATGATTTTTTTTTCTTCGTTTTTTATTATTTCGAACATACCTTTCGATGTTCTACGTACTCCTTTGAGAAGCCGTCGTGATTTTTCATTGTTTTAACAATTTAATTTTATTGGAAAAAATTTACGCGCGATTGCCATGAGATCGGAAGGCAAAGGGCTGTTATTTTGACTCTTTCGTGATAATACAAATCGCCGCGAGTGAATAAAAATAAACCGCGTCAAGAGTATCGCATGAATTACGGTTGGGCATCAAAGTCGACGCGATACATCGAGAGACCTCGACGTCTTCGGTTACTCGCGGCCGCCTCTCCTCTCTTAATTCGAGCCGCGAAAGGTCGGACATTAATTGGACGGACGCATCTTCCTTCGCTTCTCTCGATCGGCCGCTCCGGCTATCTTTCATGACTTTAATGATCTGCCTATAAAGCTGTTTTGGATTTTTATTTTTTTACGATACCAAACCGCGTCGTAAAAGCCAAGCATACGTTATTACTGCAAGAGAGCGGCGCACACAGCGTGGCGCTTTATATACATCGATGTTTCTCGCGCACGAACTTTATCCCTCTCCCCCGTCGCTCCCCGGAAGAAGGAATTCATGCATTTCTGTTGGTAAAACTTCGTATGGATACGGAGAAAGGTCAGCGCAGAAAAAAAATTAAAATAATTGATTCAGAATGTTGTTTTATACATTTTTTATCTAATCGTTTAAAATAATAACTGTCCTTTGGGATTATATTTGGAAGCCAATAAATTATTAATTATATTTTTTTTATGCAATTACTTTGCTATTTTCTGTTTACTGTATTTTATTGCAATACTTTGGGGTTGAAATTGGATGATTTTCGATCGATTTAGAGATGGTCCCGTCTGCTATCTACTTGTCCTTTGATTTTGGATTCGTAAAATTTTAGTTAATCGTTTAAATAAATTACTGTCCGTTTGGATTCATTTTTGGAAGCAAATAAGTTACTAAAAACATTTTTTTAACAAATTTAACAATTATTTTAAGTTTTTTTCGTTCAACTCGAATAATTTTGGGTCATTTTAGCAATTGTCAAGTCTGCTCCTCGTCCTTTGAATTTTCAATGAATACCATTTCAATTAATCGTTAAAAAAAATAACTATCCTTTTGCATGGTATTTAGTAGCCGATAAATTATTAATTTCATTTTTTTATCAATTATTTTGGTATTTTTTCACTATTCTATTTTATTGATATATTTTTTTATTCAAATCGAATAATTTTCGATCGTTTTGGAGATTTTCTAGTCTGCTATCTATTCGTCCTTTGAATGGATCATTTCCGGGATCGTTTCGCGGTCTCTCTACGACAGTACATACAACTCTTGTGGGGCTGAGACATGAGAAGCGTTGAGGGATGCTGGTGCAGTTTGAAGCAAAGCTAAAGCCCTCAACCTCACGCGAGTCCGGAGTATCCTAGATTATGGCACCTGTGGGGAGCCACGATGGTACGTCGGGGCAACCGTCGAGGTCTCTCATAACTCTACATAAAATTAGTACCTAAAAGCCCCTCTCGTTGATGCGACTAGGGCCTCGCAGGCGGCATCAGTAGTTTCACCTACCAACTTTCCATCAATCTCGCCGCGATTGCTCTCCTATTTCTAATATTATATTAATACGACGATTTTTTTTCGAGGTAACATTCGCCGAAAAAAAAAAAAAAAAAAAATGAAGTTAGAAAATTGTAGAATTTAGAATATTTCTTTATATCAAAAAAATGTGTTAAAAAACACAAAATTCAAAGTAAATTGAAAAATCGGAAAAAATTCATACGTATTGAGAAAAATGAACGAATCATTTTCATTAAAAAAAAAAGTTCAGTTTCCGGGAAATTTGTTGACAAATTAATTTTTTTATCAATTTGTTAATAACATTTTGGAATTATTATTATGTAAAGTTAATCTTTTTAGTACCTTTTTTTTTCAGATTTTCTCTCATTTTTCTCGAACTTGAAGCGACACAACTACCTAAATACAAGGCGACGATATTTCAATGAAATTAAAGTCAATAATCGGCTCGTGCGCCTTATAAACATCACATACCTATATACATACGTATATATATATATATCGATACGAATTTTTATTATCCCGGAGTCTCGTATTCGAGGCAAAGAGATTAGAGGCTTTGAACAACACTCTCCGTTAATTGCATAGACATTTCTCCCGTTAAAAAGCTACGCAGTTCTGTTTATTGTAAACTACGGATTTTCCGCTAAGCCGGGGACTCGAATATCCTTATAGACGAAAGAAATAATGAATATTCTTGCCGTTCTTTCGGAAAAATAGTCAAGAAAGCCTACGGGAAGTTCCGACTGAACAAACGAAAAGATTAAGTCCGTCGGTGAGCAGCGAGACTCGGCGAAGCCTACGGCAGCACATTTCGCACTTTTATAGCGGTCTTTTCCCTCAATACTTCCGCTTTGTGAAAAGAGCGAGTGGAACCTTTTCAAACCGCATTTAAACAATATTCATTTTACAACATGGGTAATCAGCGTCGCTGCGCGGAGGGAAAAGGGAGGAAAGAAGAAGAAAAAAAGGATCGAAGGGGCAAAAGAAGAGGAGAACAGCACCGTTCTTTTTCGGGGACGAGTCCGTCGCTTCGTCCGCGAGGAAACCGAAGAGGATAAGTCGAGAAGCGGAATTCTCCTTCATACCTTTTTTTTTTTATCGTCACGAACACAAAACGCGAGTACGCAGGTAAAGTTCAGCGTCGAAAGTTCGCTTTTACGATTGCGATCCTTTTGCTGAGCGACGCGTGAACGAGAGAGAGGGGGGAGAGGGGTGTCTATGTGGCACAAGCAGAAAGAAAAATGAAAAAAAAATAATAATAAAAAAATGTCTTTAGCCCTTCCTTTGCCGCTATGCAGCGCTGGCCTACTGAGGCGCTTGCGTCTTCTTCCGACGCCCGACCGATACTCGCTAAGGAAGTCGTTTTACAACTCGAACTGTACGCATCCCCGAGCGGTATTAACGTTCGTAGCACTTGGAACATACGCACCGTCGAGGTACCGCTAAATACATTTTATTTCGACGACAAAGCGAGTGAAATATCCTCGATAATCCCCGACGCATTGAGGAAACCTCGTGCTTCCTAATTTTTCCTACTAATTCTACGTCCTGCTATAAATATTATTATGTATTTTTTTTTTTATTTTTTTTTTTGTCATTTGCGGCACGGTACAACCCGCTCGCAGGTGGAGACGTAATGGCTGATTTAATATGGATTTCGAAAAAAAAATTTAAGGATCTTTCATTGATTATTATTATTTGGTTTTTTTTTTTTTGTTTTTCCATTCAAAGAAATAATGATTTAAGGGAACTAAAAGATCATTTTTAAGAAAAAAATTAGGTGCACCAACCACTTTTTAGTTCTCCGAAGGCGTCATTTTTTTTTCAATGACGAGAATCGCGCTAAAAAGATTTTTTTACTGAGCAAACAAAATGGTTCATCGGATGCTGCACGGTGCGATGCAGAATTAAATTCTATTCATAGATTTAGCGGGGAGCTTTCTCATTGGAGAAATAAACGTATCCGTGGCTCCGCCTATAAAGTCGTGCAGCTGCACGAAGATCTCATCTCTTTGGTCGCGCTTTCTGTAACGGATCGTTTTTCTTTTCTTTATTTTTTTTTTTACGCGCTCCGATCGCCGAGTTCACGAAGACGATGCGCCCGGTTCGTAGCCGTGGGAGCCAATGAGCCGTCGCGAAGAGATTCGAAAACAAAACCGGTCTGTCCACTCGAAGCTCCGATTGCTTACCCTTTGCGTCATTGCAATACCTTGATAAATGCCGAGAGCCGCGAGAGCACGCAATACTTCCATAAAAGGTCATTAAAAATCATATCGCGCATATGTGCAGTTTAAAAAAAAAATTGATAAAGAATATCGTCACAAAGTTGAAAGAACAAACTTGATTTTTTCGTTCTGTGCCGAAAAAAAAATCTAATATGCGTCGAGAAAATAATAATAATAATACTTTGTAAACAGTGAGAAAAAGAATAAGCGACGAATTCGTGTTCGTATTTTGCGGACACCTGTATAAAATGATTTAAACTTTCTTTTATCTCGAAACAATTCTTATCGCGCGAGATATCTGCTTTTTTCTACAAATCGATTCCATTATTCTCGACTGTTATTCAGTCAGAGCTCGCCACGGAAATTTCTTTCACGTCGCGTGTCCCCCTTGTCGCTGTGCGCGAAATACATATGGGGATCTATCGTGTGTTCGCCGATACGACGGCAGGTTAACGTAATCATGCAATATTTGTTTTTTATACAGCTTACTACTTTCTGGAGCTCTTCGAATACCCTGCAAATCCCTCGTTGAAGGGACAGCAATAATTTTTCAGCTAATCGATGATCCAACGTCGAAACTGCAAAAAATCTCGAAGTTTTGAATCCGCGTCGCCGAGATTGCCGTCCGCCATCTTCCTGGACCGCGGAGTTGGGCGCCAACGCGACTCTTTTCTATTCAGATCGGAAAGATGATTCAACACTAGGAACATCGCATTGTCTTATTCAGATCTTTGTGTTTACATATACATATGCATTACCGTATTGGATTCATCAAAACTAGCGGGATATCTTGACGAAAGAAGGGAACAGAGCTCCCGCGGATCGCGAAACTGTCCGGTAGCCATGACCCGGCTTACTGGAGAAGAATATCGACAAATGGTTGCGTGCGCAGCATCCTGCTGGTCCGGTAGAAACTCAACGGTCAAAATCAATCTTTCTTAAACGCGTTAACAATAATTGAAAGTCTGACATGTTGGGTTGTTTCATTCAGACCATCGACTATGTAAATATGTATCAATAACCGGTGTGTGGCAATTCGCAATTACAAAGAGAAACTGTCTGGACGAATTAATATCACACACGCGTGAGTCTTCTAGGCGTTTTGTCCATCGAGATGCGCACGCAGCTTGTGTGGGGGACGCCGGGGGCACGATGTTCCCAACTGTATTTAAATGGCTGGGATGTGTAATAAAACCGCAGCTTAAAATACCTTGTGATAATTTGTTTATGTGTATTCAGTAGTGATTGATCGATGATTATGTTAAAAAGTAGTGATCGCAGTACCTGCGTTGTGTTGTGTTTTTACGGAGGATTCTGCTCGTCGTGTAGCGCAGTAACAATGGGACGCGGCTGATAAATAATCGATGTTATTCTTCTGTTCTTTTATCATTCGATAAACAATCTTCGAAGTATCTAAGAAACTCCTGCAACTTGTAAGTCCCTTAAACATTCTTTATTGCGAGGAATTCAATCACGATATGTGATTATCGTATTATTTATCGACCCGAGAAGGTTAAATTCCCATCGCCAAGTGAGTTTTCTCTCGCGGCAGATAGATAACCCTTTCACCGTCCGGTGGTCAATACAAAATTCATTCAAGCTTGTTGCATAGCAACGCGTTATTCTCCGTGCACGTGCATCGTTGCCATGGATTCTCCGACGATGCAAACATTTTCAACGACAAAACTGACTATTGTCAACAATAAACAAGAGTGTTATCAAGTTCATTGAGTGTTAATCGTAGTCACAATACAAACGCGCGATCTGTGACAATCGCGAATCATTTTATTCGCCATGTCGTCGAGGAGTATCGACTTTGTTGCCGGCATGTCGCCTGGCGCAAGAAAAAAGAAGGCTAAGGAATTCGGTTTGTGTTATGCGTATCCAAAAATCGAGGTCAACAATGATGTAGAATCTGTCCTTCACAACATCCACGTCAATCCCCAGACCCCTAATAATGATGACGATTTAATAAATGACGGCCTCTACGTCTCTCCGGAGGGTCCATTAACCAGACGTGTTGTCAAACCATATCAATTAACTCGTCTCCGTTCCATCGTCACTGAACCATCACCAAAACGTAGCGGCAAACTGTTAGAAATTGCCGTCCGAGACGTCAAGATTCATCCGAGTTTTAACGGCTCTCAGGCGCCAATAGAAATTGCTGCCGTCTCTGTTCTCTTCAGAGACAAAGTAATTTGCAAATCGTCAAGTCCCTTCAATCGAAAACTTTACAAATTGCTAATCGACGATTCCTCAGAGACAAACAATCTTTCCATTAGCCTGACGTCTCGCTGCGGAGCTTCTAGTACTCTTCCGCTACCTCTACCGAGTCGTCCTGTAAGGGATCGCAGAATAGAAATTGATTTTTCTATACGTGACGACTCGGGAAGAATTCACTCGGGAACAGTGCTACTGACAATCTCGTTGAGCACTCAGGATCCCAAAGGTGTCGATAAATCGTCAGTTTATCTATACAAAGTCAACGACGATCCAAATGATCCAAGAAACGCTCTTTCCCTTCAGCGTCCCAAAACAATTCCTCAAAATACTCTCGTCAATTATTTTCTTCTCGCGGACTCCGCTTTGCAATTTCCTCTTCCCGCTGAAGAAATTATTCCGAAAAAAAAGAGAGAAGAATCCCTCAAAGCTCCGGACGTCGTTGTATTGGAACAGCCGAATTTGTCGATAAACGATTTATCTCTCGGCAAATGGTTGCAAGCGCGACGGCCGTTAAGGCCTTCTTCGGGGACAAATACCCACAAACTTCGCGCGGGTCGCGAAGAAATCGCGACAATAACGATTCTTCGGGGGGTGGAAGTGCCGGTAAGAGAAGAATCGGCTCTGGTTCAGCCGCTGGTGGAAATTCATTGGGGATCCATGTCGCGTTCCACTTCGGCGGCCGACGGTCCCGCGCCGGTTTGGCAGCAAACGATCGAATTCGAGGTGCCGAAGCACAGCACCGAGCAATCGTTAAAATTGTCTCTCTACGATCAGCATCCCATTTGGGGATTACAGTGGCTGGGCGATGCTTCCATTCCTTTAGAATTCAATCGTAACTATCAAGAAGTCGAGCGTTGGATCGGTTTGTCACCGCTTTGCAGTCCGCTCGTTCGCTTCGGTTATGTTCAAGCGAGTCCCGTGCGTTCTTACACGAGAATCTATATATTGATGAAAATGGAACGCCCGGGAAATCTTGTTAAATCGGCGGAAGTTAATACTCTCGACTCGTTGTCGAGATCGATTCAACGATGCATGGCGATTCCTTACAAAATTCCTGGAACCGAGAGTCCCGAGGATTGCGCAAAATTAGCGATGCTTCTCACACCTTTGCCAAGTCATTACGGACCTTTGAATCCCAGACAAGCGTTGAAATTAAATAAAATCGACGATTATGGTAGAGCTGTTTTACTCGCTACGCTTCTGCAAGGACTGGGTCTCGATGCTTACGTACTCCTCGGTATGTATAACGATATTATTAAGATAAAAATAACGAATTTATGTTAAATTAATACCAAAAAAAAAAAAAAAATCGCTTAATAAAATCTCTATTTATTTCTTTATTCCCATTAATTTTTTTTTTTTTTCGATTCTTTACTCATTGATTCACTCATAAATGAATGGTCTTTATACTTTACAATAAATAAAAAAAATTTGAATTCCTCAAAGTGATAATTTCTTTCTGTTATTTCAGGAACTTCGCAATCGAGAAAATTAGCTGCTTTCGTAGTGTCTTTCGAGGAGAACGGAACAACGCCTTGTCTGTGGGATCCGGAGAACGGCGACTATTACAATTTAGGCGATAGTCGCTGCTCCCTGATAAAAGCGTCGCGAATAATCAATCATCAAAGCGTTAGTATATCTCAAGCATAGAAGACGGACTCAGTACGCCTCGAATAATAGTTACATCTCGTAATTATTTACAGATCTGGAAAAACATGCAAAAGGTTCCAACGATACCATTCAACTTGCGTTTCAATCCAAAATCCAACAAGGAATGGCAAACTTTGACGAACAACGTCCCGGCAACCGGAGCCGCGAGTTCCATTCGTGAAGTTCAGACTCTCGATTATGGTGATGCGATTCGCGACGACGATGATTTGTATCTCGAATTGGAACGTCATCTTCGCGAAAAATTGTCTCAATGGCGAAGTAACGTCTCTCTAACGACGATCTACAATCGTCACGCTGTAACTATACTTCGTAGTTATCTCTCGAAATTTCACAATCGCACGGATGTGCAACCGGACAAAAAAGAATTGCGGCAATTGTACAGAGCCTATCATACTCACGGCTTCATACTGAATCTTCGTCACGGCACGACGAGCGAAATGGCCGATCAATTGTTCGCAACGAAAATTCACGCCATCACGGGACCCGTAGAATTCGCTCTCGTATGTCGAGTGCAAAAACACATCGCGAGAACTTATTCGATTTGGCTCGCTGTCGTAGTTCTGAGAGATCGAGATTAAGAAAAAAAAATAAAAAAAATTAGGACTCCGAAAATCGTCGCCAACGATCGAGACAAAGGAATAGCCAAAATAATCAACAAAATGCAACGTAGTTTTGCGCACATTGCTCAACAATGTCATTTTTTTTATAACAATTCCAATATTCGTTACCTGCAATAATAATAATAAACACAATAACAATATTTTATTGCCTAAGATTTTTTTTTGTTTTTCTTTTTTTTTTTTATGATAAAATCAGCACATTGTAATATTGAACGTCGGTAATTGACAAAGATCACTGCGAACACCAACCGCGTTTACATTCAATAATAATTAAATTTTTCTTTTTTTTTTTTCCATACAAAACAAAAGAACCTTAGAATTTCGTAATAATCAGCTATATCGTTATCGAAATTCTCGTAAATTCACGTTACGATAAAAACTAATTTGTACGATATCTTTACAGTCGCACTGAATGATGGCAGAAAACGCTTTTTTTTGTTGTTTTTTTCTTTTTTTTTTCGGAGATGCTATCTATAAATCGGTAAACCGACGAAACGCTGAGCGTCTAGGCGTGTCGACATGTAGATACTGGCGTTGAGCTAAAAAATAGCGCGCAACGATTCTAACACTCAAAATACGTGTCTGTGTATTTGTTTTTTTTTTTTTTATTTTTTATTTGTGTTTCAAGACAGTATAAACGGTATTTTTGTACGTTTGTTTAAATATCGTAGAAAAAGGTGGTTTCGTATGAAAAAGACTCGTTAAATCGTCAAAAATAAAATCCGCTAATCGGTCGAGATGGTCCGGAGCCAAAATCTATTATTTTTGTTTTTTTTTTTTTTTTTTTTTTTTTTTTATCCTTTACGGTAACCAGGGTACGAGTGGATTCAGTTCTTTTCTTTCTCATTGATCACATCATTGCTAGAAATGAATGCGAATTGATTCATCTACGTTTTTTCCCCTTCTGAAGGGTTTATATCGAACGTGGCATACATATATCGCTTTAGAAACGCGATTTCGCGGCCTCGACGCTTCGGAAGAATAAAAATTAAAAAAAAATAAAACAGCAACAAAAAAAAAACAAAGCTTTGACGCTCGTGTTTGGTTAACGGAAGAATAACTCGCACTAAGTCGCGGGACAGCGGTTGCATCGCTCGATTGTATGGAAAATATTAATGAACCGAAAAAAAAAAAAAAAAAAAAAAAAAAAGATCGTAAACCTATCAATAATAACTTATCACCTCCGGCCTGATACACTCCGAGTCACTCGACGTATTACAATAATTCTTCCGTTCCAACGTCCCTCTCCTCCCTTCGCGCTCTCTGATTTTCTCACTTCTCACGATTATTGACATACAACAAGTAATTTCGGGAACCTGAGAATCATTGAGGGGGAGGAAGAGCATCGCGATAGTTTATTAGTTCGCATCGTCGATACCCCGCGCGTTACTATTCGCTATTCTTTTTTTGTGCTAATATTTCTAAGTTGCAGTCGCGCGCGAGTCCCTTAAGACTTCATAGACATCGTAAGTGTGCCGCGCTTTCTTTTTTTTTTTTTTCTTTTTTTTCATTCGATTATTAGTTCGTTCGATTTCTTTTTTTTTTTTTTAATATACAATTCGCCTGACGGTAGAATAAATCGGGCCGATTGTTAGCGAACGTCCGGGGCGCAATTTGGTTCGGTCGATTGAGGAAAAAAAAAAGTTGTTATCCGGGTCTCCAAGTGAGAGTAGCGAGAGCGGCGAAGCCTTGCGACACGCGTCGTCGTCGTCGTCGTCTCCCGTCGTGACACTAAGTTACGCTCGGTTCTTCATCTTCTTCTTGCTTCATCTTTATCTCTCATCTCTCCTCTTTCTTCAATGTTGAAGTCTATCGACGATGATATGTCAATCGGAAATCGTGACTTCAATCACTGGATTTTCTTGGCCGGTGTACCGTTCGCATAACCGTTCGTGTGCTTTCCGTTCATCTTCTCGTATGCCTTCGTCTCATTGCTCGCCTTCAAAGCCTCCGCGGCTTTCGCCTTGGACTGCGTTCTTCGCTCGTACGCCTGTTTTCCCTTTAAATTAAATGAAAATTAAATTACAATTCACAAAAAATCGTCAAAATGTACATTTCCATTGATAAGAACTATAAAAATATTTTTGTAAACAACAAAATCAATGGAAATGTAAATTTTTTGTTTGTCGAGTGAATACAATAAATTAAAAAAATTTAAATAACAAAAATCAATATTAATAATAATAATAATAATAATACGATAATTAGTATTGTCATTAAACAAGAAATTTACATTGATGATTTTCATTTTTATATATTTATAAATAATGATAATAATAATATAAATATATTATTTTTATATTATTTATAACTATGTAAAGATATAAAAAAATCAAATTAAATGAAAGGAAATGTAAATTTTTCGTTTGTCAAGCGAAGAAAAAAAACGTGAAAATAACTCACCTTAGCGATGTACGCCTTGGCGTAAAAGTTTCCAAAGAGAACGATGAAAGAGATCATGTAAATAACGAGAGCGTATTGCATCCAAAGTGGAAAGTCACAACCGGAACGAATGCCATTTATTCCGAGTACGAGTGCCGAAGTGAATTGTATTAGTTGCAGAATAGTTAAGTATCTCTTCCACCATAGATACTTGGCGATCGTAGGTCCGAACGCCGACAATGCGTAGTAGGAGTACATCAGCACGTGAATGAAGCTGTTGACCATCGCCGGTAGGAAAGCTAAAAAAAAAAAAAAAAAAAAAAAAAAAACGCGAAAAAAATAAAACAATTGAAATGTTTATTTTGAGACAAATAGAAACGGAGCGATGGAGAAGGGTATTTAACGTCGAGTTCATTGCCGTTCGATAACAGTTGCGTCTTATCGTAACTGAGGACACTTTACGGAAATTATTGTCGCGGGAAATGACGATATGATAAATAAATGGCAATGAACATGCAATTTTCACGGTCACTTTAGCCATAAGGGCCTTCGAAATTAAAATATAAACGGGTCAATGTCGTATGTTTTACTCACTCGAACCACTCGGCACCCATTTGATGCCGATCCACCACAGCGAGAACATTGTCGAATGATGATAAACATGAAGGAAACTCAGTTGGTTGTCCTTCTTTCTCAATATGAAGAAAAACGTGTCACAGAACTCGAGTAACTTGCTGAAGTAGTACCACCATACCGCGTTCGCAATCTACGCATAATAACAAAGAGTGCGAAGGGTGTTTGTAAAAAAAATGAAAAACACATTGTTATCTCTCGTGTTATTATTATTATTATTCTTTTTTTTTTTTTCCTGTACCTGCATTTCGTCTGGTCTCGTCACGTGTCTTATCGGTTGACAAACGTAACTATATCGTAACCTCGTGGAGGCGACAAACAACTGAAGAAAATAAGTTGTTAGTTTTTTTTTACACGCGTAAACGATCGGTAAAGATAAAAATTTATAAAAAGTAAAATAAAAAAAAAAAAAATTTCGTATTAATGAAAAAAACAAAAAAAAAAATGTTTACCTGAATGGCGATGTAGGCATTGAGGGCTGCCATTGCAAAATTATAGGGCACCAGTACCCATGTCAATTTAAAAGCTTTTCGCTTCTTCATGATCTTTGGTCCGGTCCAGACGATTAAAAGATAGAGAATCGTGTATATTAGAGTCGGCTTTGGCGAGTCTACGAGAAGCCATCCTCGCGTTCTTTCATCTGTAAAAAAATATTTTTAATACCGCGAAACACGCGCGCGATTTCTTCCTTTTTTTCTCTCGTTCTTCAAATTCACATGGAAAAAAGATATATCGACGATATATCCAATAATTTCAGTCGAAATAAGTAATATCGATATATTTTAGTATATCACAAAATATATATTAAAAAAATTAAAAAAATTTAAAAATCTATAAAAAAATGATATATTTCTTATATATTTTCAGGATAAACTTTCTTTTTCCATGTGAACCCTTTACAAGTCACAGTAAAAAATGCAAAGTCGATATATCAAAATCGCGTCACCCCTATTCGACTTTTCGAATTATCGTTTCTCTTTAATTTTGTGAATTCTGTGATTTGTAAAGAATTAAACGAGACAAATGATGTATCGTAATAGCAATCGTATAAAAGTACCTGCGAGCGAAAGTGTCCAAAGATAGTAGTCGTAAACGTCGTTAATAAGGGTACTCGTCGAATTAATAATGGCCGCCATCGCCTGAAAGAAATACAATTCGATAAACACCTCGATTAGGCCCATCGAACAATCGGCTCGTTTTGCATAATTAAAGAGCTTCGCAGACACGCAGTAATAATTATTCTGAAAAATTGAAAATTAAAGCAATGTTTCCATTCGATGCAAATATCGTTCTAATTGCGACAAGGAAATCGTCACCCGGTCGTCGTTCGTTAATTATACCGAAGATTGCCAAATTGATTCGGAGAAAATCAGTTCGACAGACAGGTATTTCGCTTTCAATAGAGTTTTGAATTTCTCAAAAAAAAAAAAATGAATTCGTAGAAAAATAAAAAATACAAGGTAACCGCATAGTTAAGCGCCTTTTTGCACCAACGGCTTAATATCTATATTATTTTCATTATGTCTTATCGCTCGAGATACAAGTCAACAATGATAAGAATTCACGGAATCTACATACTGTGTACAACTACGGACTATTATGTACCTATTTCACCGGTTATATCGGCGAAGTGCATTTAGCAAATGCGTTAATAGCTTTTTTTTTTCGTTAGAATTCGACCCGAACTACGATTTCGTTGTATCGACGCTAAAAGTATTTCCGGTTTTTTTCCGCGAGTAATAAGGGAAGCCACCGCGCGTGTACGGTAGCCTTCGCGCGTAACTCATTTCGTTTGTCTCGAAAGTTGGAAGAAAGGTAATTAGTGTTGAGGAGAGGGGGTTTCATGTCCGCGGAAGGATACGTGTGCACGCGCGCTGTCGATCTTCCGCGTCGCTCCCGCCTATCTCTTCCTCTCGGCAGAGGCAAAACCCCGAGACGATCGGGCGAATGCCCGGGACGAGACTGCGTGTTAAACACGATTTCACTTCTCGATTAATTACCGGTCTACAGTCCGTTGCACCCAGCGAAACGCTACCGAGTCCTGAGCCATTCGTACTTTTGCAGGACGACACATCAAACTCACGTTTCTGTGGCGCACTATACATTATTCCGCGTACATTATGGAGATAAAAACAAAAAATAAAAAAATAAAGATATCAATTTTACGAGAGTCACGAGTCGATAAAACTCAGTTAGTTTCACTGAATCCAATTAATCAACGCACGTCTGACCATAACGTCTTTTCACTACTGCACAGATTTCGCGCCGCGCGTTAACTTCAGTTAAAAAAAAAACACAGTGAAACGAATTCTCTTTTGAAATTAGCGTTCCAAACCTCCGAAAGCGAACTCGAGACGAATTAACGATGTTACAAAAAAAAAAAAAACTGGCAGCAAAAGCGAATCACTTTTGAAAAACAATTTGCGTGAAAGTGGTTTTTTTTTTTTTTTGAATTCTTACCTCTGATTATTCGAAGTCTCTCCGTCAGAAAAGCGTCGAACAAAAAAAAAACTCAATTTATCCAAATTTTTAACGAGAAAAAAAACCTTTTATGAAAACGAAAAAAAAACCGGAGTCGAAGGATTTTTGAAAAAAAAAAATTGTTTCCTACAGTCGAAAACACATGGCCCGAGACCACGAGATCGAACGGACGTCGCGGATCGCCGTGAGATCCAGCGCGTTCAACATGCACGACCGAAAATGAAAAGCGCGTCGGCGACGTCGGTCACCGTAGTGGCAGCGGCTAGCTTCGGTCGGCCGGTGTGCTTTATAACTTTAGGCTGTCCACCTCCGTCGCCACCGCGGCGTTGGTACAAGCAGCCGCGGTGCCGGGGTATAACGAGGCCACAGCAAACGTTGCTGGCACGTCGGGGGATAACATCGGTCGCGATCGGTCAGGATGAGCCGATCGGAGCTTGTTGCGTTCTCACCTTCGCATCGGGATATCCGTTCCCACCCCTTTTTTTCGTGACTCTCGATATTGGAACCCCCCACCCCCCCTCCCCATCCCCTTTCCCCTATCCTCGACATTTCACGTGTATTTCTTTCGGGTTTCCCTGTAGTGAGAATAAAACGGTCCAACGACCACGAAGACAGACTCCCACTTTCGTGAAGTAAGAAACGGGGGAACCCACTTGTGTGGCACCTTAAGGCCCCCATCCCGCGATCTTTCCGACATATACGAGCGCTCACCGTTCCCCGAGGAAACGCGACATGCTCTCGCTTCCACCTTGATGCGTATATCGAATTCTCTCGGCCTCATTCATCGACGAGAGTTCACATTCTTCCTCTTTCTTCGACCGCAGACGCGTGGACCGAACACTGCACGTAGTTAACGATTTTTTTCGTGTCGCGGTATAATCAATTTTTTTTTTTTTTTCCTCACCGTCTTTACCAGTTTTACCGATTTTCTTTTCGATTTTACCGATTTTTTATTTTTTTTGTTACCGATTTTATTTTCGATTATTTTACTGATCTTCGCGATTTTATCCGCAACAAAATTGATATAATTCGTTCTAAATCGTCATTAACTTTGTTTCTTAATAACTTTGTATCCGTATGAATTTACCTGTAACACGGAGATTTCTCTGTAAAGTTAAGGAGAACGAGATCTCCCGTTCTGCCTCTCGGCTCGATGGAGCGACCAAATACTATCCTCAGCCAAGTGCGCGACACACAGGTCGAAGAACTAAAAGAGCACATCGATCACGCCGTCACACCTTGCCTTCCCGACTCACCCGCGAGACTCGACAATTATTATTTCATTCCCCCTCCTCCCCTCCCGCCGTCCCATCGTGTCAGCGCAACGTTGCATTTCTTCTTTTTTTTAGCTTCCAATTGCATACGAGTCTATCCGAGCGACGAATCCGTACGTGAAAATATTTCCTCGTTTTGTCGAAAAGAAAGAAAAATGCGTATCGCAAAGTGCAACCGACAGACAGATACAAATTGCAAATTAGTTGTTTTTTTTTTTTTTTTTCACGGCGTTTCAATGGCACGTGACGAATAGCTAAAAGAATGTTACATATTCACGAGATAACGTTGGGAATTATTTAGCCAAAAGATAAGAAAGAGTGAAAGGATTTGCAAATTAATGATAGTTCGATCGATGAGCTTCGATTTCAAACGCGGAAGTTGCCGCTCTTGTGATTCTCATTTCAATATTCGACTGATAAACATTTCGCGATATTTGTATATACATATATCTATATATATTTTTTTTATTGTGGTTGAAAGAGCGGAGCGAAGTACTCCTCAGTCTGAACGAAACCTGTTTTGCGTTCTACACCCATATATTTAATGGGTCGAGTATCAGTCGGCTCCCCACTGGCGCTCGTATCATGTCGGAAGGTAATTCTTTATCCACGAGGAAGTTAGCGGTGTTTGCCTTTGACTGCTGGGTCACTGGGTAATTTTATTATGTAGAGGTCTCAGAGGCAAAGAACCGTCAATTTTACCGAAGCGTGATCGATTGATGAAGATATTTTCACTCGGAACGCGGAAGAAACGAGAGCAACGAAAAAAAAAAAAGAAAAAAAAGATAGCCGAATATCTCCGACTGTCCGCCACACAACGCGAATCAGGTTGACTGGAGAAAGTAAGCATCCTCGGCTGTAACAGTTTTCTGTCGACACACCTCGTCCCCAAAAAAAATTAAATCTTCACCCACAACTTTCATTCTTCGTATTTAGGAAAACAGTGAAAACAATAACAAAAGAGTATTCTAAAAAAAAATTATTTCCCTTTCGTAAATTATATATCGTAAGTTATATACCGATTTTACCGATTTTCTTATCCATTTTACTTATTTTACCGATTATCTTGCCGATTTTACTGATTTTCTTATCGATTTTACCTATTTTACCGATTATCTTCCCGATTTTACTGATTTTTTAATCGATTTTACCTATTTTACCGATTTCCTTACCGATTTAACCAATATTCCAATTAAACAATTTAAAAACAATAAAAAATCGTATGCTGATAAAAATGATTTCTTTTTTGTTAATATTGTAGAAAATAAGCGAAAGGATTAATCGAAAATGAGCACAAATCTCTTATTGGCTGACTAAATTTTCGTTTCGGTTCGGATTGTAATAAAAAAAAATGTAAAAAAGGTAAAAGAAAAAGTAAGGCCCCGGGCGTACTTTCATCTAGAAGAGCCTTATTTATTTTTGTATCAGGTCCGGTCGGGGAACGGCACCGCGATCAACGGTCGGCCAAACACGAAAGATCGTGTAGCGTTTACCTCCGAACCGAACGAGTTCCACTTCCTTTTAGTTTTTGTTAATTCCGCGGTCCGTAACGCGATGTATATTTTTGAATGAAAACGTTAGAAACCAATGGGCAAAGTACCGTAAGAAACATCGAATCATCGACACCAAATTTTCGCCGCGTTTCTCACGATAAATAATTTCTTTGTATTGGGTTAATGTGATTTTTTTTCCATATTTTCATCGTTTCGCAATGAACGTGACTAACAGGTACTCCGAAACAGAAAAAAAATGTTTTTTCACGCGCAACAAAAAATGCGCGTGAGAGTTTCGCGATGATTAAATGTACTTGTTGCGTTATCTAAATACGAGGGTTGAGACATTGGCACGTACAAGAAAACAAGCAAACTCATGATTAATTCACGATTTCGCGCCGTCGTCGCATTCAATCGCGTGTACCAGTATCAAAGCGTTCAGTTGAACTATCTTCGAAAAAAAAAAATCGTAATTTTTTAAATATTTGACCGGTAGATGCATTTTTTTTTTTTTTTTTTTTTCAACAATCGTATGCGATCTCTTATTTACTAACGGAATATTCCAGCGCAATAAGCAGTAATTAAATGCCCCTTTTGACGAAATATGTATTTGTTTGGTTCAATTATCGATGAAAAAATAATACGAGACGGAAAAACATGATTTTCGAAAATTATTAATCCGGCGTTTCAATTGTACTTCCCACCAGTTAAATGCTTCTGAAAAATGCCAATGATCGAAGTTCGTAGAATTTACAATGAACTAAATGAAGATTGAAGCTTTTCATAACCGTGTGCTTCAATGAAATGCATCTATAGCTTTTAGTGACTCATTCGCCTGCAGGTCATCGTGTTAAATTCATTAACCCCGTCATTCGTATCGATGCAATTCGATGGGTTACCGAAGAGACGCATTAAAAAATAATACACTATAGAGTCTCCCGGACATACGCATCAGCTCTTCACTCTCTTTTTCTTTTTAACTCAAAGTGAATTTTGAAGTGAGCGTAAGAGGTTAATTATAATTCAATTGTTTCGTCAATTATCGACGTTCGTATCACCCAATTGACAAATACAATTGTTCATTATAAAATAAAAGAAAATGATAGACAATCAACGCCAATGACGAAAGGGACCACTCGTGAGAGAATGTCTCACGAGAGAACCCCGATAACGCATTAGCACTCCAGAAGGAAACGGATGCGCGGGTCTCGAGGCGCTTGTATACGTTCTCCATGTGTGTCTGTGCGCGTTTCGAACGACGACGACTCGCGACGACTTAATGAACACGAAATATTTGCTACAGTCAAACATTTGCCAATCTTATGCAACTGTTCCGAGAATGGGATAGGTTCCCCCTACAGTCGCACGGGGTAACGTGCGTAACTGATGAATATATACGTATGTATCCTTTGCAACTTTCGAGAGATGAATTTTACGGCGGTTTTGGAGCGATGAACATCCTGTACCATCGTGGTGACGACACGCATCTCGGTGTTAAATATCTAGGCGAAGAACGGGGCAAAATGGACCGGATATGAAATATAGGCACTTGTAACGAATCAAAAAATAGTACATTATGCTACAAGGGAGGTAAGTGCGTTTTTTTCGCCGAGTGTGAAATTTGCTGCCCGAGTGAAGTTTATATTTCTGGTATAACTTTCTTCAAAAATTTCGTTTTTTTTATTTATTTTTTTTTAATTTCGACTTCAGTTCCTATTACTTGTTTCAACGATTTGGTATTTTTTAATTTTAGGGTCGCCTTTCATTTTCGGTATCTTAATCATCTTTGTCGGGTCCATCTTACCCCGGTGGTCCATTTTGCCCCAATCCTCCCTATATAAAACTACGAACACATACCTAAAGACTCTCGTATAGTGAATTCGAGACAAACCAAAAAATATTGCCTTTCTCTATACATTATCATTAACACTGCCGATGTAACGAAATTTTAATTACGTTTTGCTATACCATATACCACCCCCCGTACTTTCCTCGCGACGCACTCCTACCATTTGTATTATCCTCGTGTCCGTCGCTGCATAATAGTCAGGTAAACATTGCAACGGAGAAACGGAAGTTCAAAGTCCACCGGAGATTCTGCGTCTCTAAACGTTATTATTGAAATGCTAAAACATCAGCAGCGAGGACGAGTGAACGGAAAGTGAACATAAAAAAATAGAGGATAAAAAGAACGAAACAGGTTTCGTTGAGGGAAATCGTTACGGCACGGAGATACGGAGTCAGACAGAGAGACAGAATAAAACGATCATCGAGGATCTCGTCTCGTTTAATCAACGAGAGTCTGAAACGAAGGGAAAAGCAGTTTGGAGCATAGAGAGTGTGTTGGTATGTTGTACTCTTGGTACGGCAGGTCCTTTCTCCGGATGCTCGGAGGATCGAGCGGGGAACGTTCAAGTCTTCGAAGTGTTACTCTTGACCTCCCCTCTTTATCCCCTATAGCCGCGCGAGGGGAGATCTCTGCTCTACTCGGGTGCAATGCCCCGGGACTTGTCGGAAAAATCCGTTTCTATCAAAGGCCTCAACTATGTTTATTCTTATTAACGCCGTTAAATATTGAATCGCGGCGTACGAAGCATGAACCCGACGTGCCGTGGGGAAAAATTCATTTATAACAGTAGTTTCCATAAGTATAGACTGTAATAAACTATTCGACCAGTCTGCGTGCATTGATTGAGCGCGAGTACGTTCTGCAAAATACGAGACGACATCAGAAACGGGATTTCTCCGAGTTCAACGGTAGCCGAGTTGAGGAAACATTCGAAACGGAAATATCTCTTTTAATGAAGCAATAGCGCGCGTTCGATTAAATTAAAAAAAGAAATGGCATCCTATTTCTTTTCAATTAAAATTTTTTTAAATTTAAAAATGGAATGGTATCCTATTTCTTTTTTATTTCTTATTAAACCCGTTATTTTTTAATAAAAAATAAAAAAAAATCGCATGTTCGATTAAAACGGAAAAATAATAGAAAATTAATGTCAAAGCAGCTTGATGCTCGCGTTAGTTTCGCATGCGCGACACTATAACTGACAAATGAGGCCATTCTGACGGAAGCTCAATGTTTTCGTTCCTTAAATTGGTTACTATTATTGGGAGCCGATAAGACCGATGCAATTGACTCGAAAATAGGCAACGAATTTCCAAACGATGACGACAAACCCCCGTTAAAGTTAATTGTCTTTAAGTTGCCTACAAAACGCTGTCACATGTTTCTCCACTTTTTGCCCAATGCGTCGCGATCTCTATCGTCGAATTTAATTCAATGAATAATCAGGGAGTCGATGAACGCAGTACCTATAAACCGAGGTAAGCAAGACGAGGGTAACGGCACCTAACCGGCATACACTTTCTTCGATCTTCGACGAGACTCGCGAGCGCGCGGTTCCCAAGAGCGGCTGCAATCACCTCACTTTCGAGGTCAATGTCTAGGACCGGCCCACACGTATAGAGCAACCAGTTCTCCGACTCGACTTGCACGCAACTTTCTTCGATGTCGATTCTTCTCTTTTTTTTGCAGATTAAACTTTTTTTTATTATTATTATCCGCTGTTACACGTCCGCGGGGATTCGCAATTCCGCACGCGAGAATATATCAATAAGATTGTTGTCGAGTTTTTTTTTTTATGTATTCTGTGTTTTTTCCGCTCTTTTATTTAGTAAAATTGATCCTAATCGCTACATTAGAACATACAATTACGTTTTTCCAACTCGATGAAATAGTTTTATTTTTAATAATAAAATAATAATAATATTATTGGTTTTATTGTATTATTATTATTATTATTATAAACAACTCGGGAACAGCATATATGTTGTTTTATTTCCATTGTGGAAATTTATCCTGTGTACTTTATATTTCGAAAAGACAAAAAGGTATTCATCCTAATCGATAGATTAGAGACATAATGCGCAACGATATATAATTACGTTTGTCCAACGCGGTGAAACCTATAACAGCGGTTCGTTGAAAGTGATAATTATAATCGTAGGCATACTTATCGAGGTAAATACAAATATGAAAAGAAAAAATGACGAGTATGAGACATTGACGGCACGTGTACCGCTTATTCCCTCTTCGCGATTCTATAAGAAAAAAATCTTAAAAGTCATTTTCGCGGACACGAGGCGCATACAAGAATTATGCAAATATGCGAAGAACAAATATTATTATCTCAATGAGTCTTAGATCTCCGAATAATATGGACTCTCGTGACGTCCGTGCGCAGTTCCTGACCGCTATCGACTGCGCCGGAATTCCCATGAGGCATATATAGGTACACCTATAACCGGATAGAGTCGGGAAGACCACGAGGAGGAAAGAATCAGCGAAAGTGAAGTTTCTCGAGTGTAACGACGCTTAGAGAGTGCAATCCCGCGCGCGCATGCACTCGAACAACCAACGTTCCGTTTCCCCATCGCAATGTTTTGCCGCTACCGGATATTAATCTATCGCATTCACACGGGATAGATAAAAAGTATTTAACGCGGTGAGTAACTGATAATTTGCTATCGCGATAATGTAACGATTTGCCGATCGAAAAAATCCGTTATTCCGTTCAGATAATTATCAACGATAATATCATTATTATTTTTTATTTTCTTGCCGCACCTACTTTCGATTAATTCGAAGAAAAATTCGAAAAAAAAAAAAAAAAAAAAAAAACAAAATGATTTTCTAATCATAATTATTATCATGAAATTCTTTTTACTATTATTAGAAAATTATTTATTTTTGATCGAAAGTCGGTGCGATAATATAGTAATAGCAACAAACATATAATAATAATTGTTTTTAATATTACGATTTAAAAAAAAATGTATGTTATCGCATCTACTTTCGATTAATCGAAAGAAAGATTTAAAGAAATAAATTATTTCCTTTTTTATTATTATTATTATTTCTGAAACGAAACTTTCTACCATCGGTATCTTTTGTTGAAAGAACGCGATGAAAAAATCGCGGTGTATTAAATCTCCAATGAATTATTTATCGATCGTTCGAGCGGTTTAGGAATTCCGCAAATGAATCGTCTAAAGAGTGCACAGACCACGTGCGAACGGGACAATCATAGCTTGTACCACGTTCCATCGCTGAGCTCAACGGAGACCATTCAATCGAGTATCGTACACGCGATCGCCGCTTTGCTCGTGTTACCTATAATCCTGCTGACGAGCGCATTTCTTTTTCTGTCCTTTATTCCCTTCCCGTGTCTACGCCGTCATCATATTTCCTTATTCCCGTTTTATGAGAACGATCCGCGATGCGATACTTCGTTAAAAAAAATTATCACACATTTTTTTTTTTTTTTTTTAATTATTATAATAAGCGTAAAAGAAGCAGGAGGAGTTCGTCGAACTCGAGAGATGAACGAAAATAAATTCGCGCCACTATTGCAATTCGCCGGTAAATTTACGAATATATCATTCATTTTTATAATTTTTTTTTTTTTAATAAGGGAAATATGAAAATAAGAAATTAAGGATTGACTAGATATGTCGAAGACGTCGAAAGCGTCTAGCCGAGGGCGAGAATGATCGCGTGGTTGGTTACGAGGGCGTCGAAAAAGCGGGGTAGCTGAACGTTATATTTGCACCAATTTCTACGAACCTCTGTGTCGATTTATCAGCGGAATTCCATGTATAAGTGTCGCAAACCCTCTCACCGGTGATTTCTCTCCTCGGTTGTCGATTAATGATCTATCACTCGCGTAAATCTCGTGCTTGATTGTTAACTATTACAATTTCATTGTCGCGAGGCAAAGCGGAACACCGTGCAAACGAAGCTCGCGAACAGCTTCTCGCAGACGTCGAGCTTTCAGGCGCCGGCCGGCAGCCATAACTGAAATCAATACAGCTTCAAGGGGCGCTCACACCGCTCGAAAAAAAGAATGGAGCTTCGAGTGTGAGTTGGTGACTTATAGATGGGAGTCTACGATGGTGGAGTCACGATGTCGACGAAAAATCCGTGAATAAAAAAAAAAAATTTTACCAAACTTCGAACTATTTTTTTATCAATAAATATTTTTTAAAAAATGTATCAAAAAATTAAAAAAAAAATTATTATAGTGTACGAATGATCAAGAGTTCGCTGATCTCTCGTGCAAAGTCTCTTCGTCCACTTTCTCGTTCCACATTTATTTATTACATTCTTCCCTCAGTGGGACGCGCATTACTATTCGCTGTCCCGCTGTTATACGTTCCTGCGTAACTTGACGCACTACCCATTCCGTTATTGCTCCGAAATAAAAATCATTCCAGATCTGAAAGCATTGGCAACGCCACGAAGCGTCCAGCTTGGCCGCTTAGTCTCCTTTCCAACATCCTCTGTTTCTCTTACACGCGGATACCTTTAAATTTATGACTTTCGTAATTCCTATCATCCTGCTACCGGTGATTCACCGAGCTTATCCGGCGTTCGCGTATCTCCTAGTAACGCTACCAGCGCGCGCGCTAATTTGAATAGTCTCTATTCTCTCATCTACGCAGCTTCGCGCTTTCTCACTGTCCCGCGTGATAAACAAAACCCGTTCGGTTTAAATACACTGGATCTCCTTATCTGTAATTTTCTCACTGCCATCCAATGACGATTATGTCATGCGCATCATTTATTGTTACTTCATTCGAGCATTTTTTATGGTATTACGAACGTTAAGCCGCAATTAATAATGTAAGTCCACTTTTTTTTTTTTTTTCGAAAAAAATAGGGAATAATTTGCGAAAAAAAAATATATCGATAACATAATTTATTTTCGTTAAAAATGGTATATTTCTCAATAAATTTATCAAAATTTATATGATTGCTATATAAATTGTATAAAATCGGTAAATTTCATATATAACTTTTTTTTTTTTTTGCCTATAATTGATTACCATGTGGGACGTCCCGAATGACCACCAATTAATACCGTCGATGTACTGAAATATATTAAAAAAATCGAATCTTGTTATAAAACGTTTCCCTACAACTTTTTTTTCATTAATTCTGCAAAAAACTAAACGACGTTAAAGAATCTTTGAAATTTACTGCAAACTGCCCGTATAAAGGGTCAACGACTTGACTCAAAAGGCCATCGACATTTTACTCCCGAGAAAACACAGTTTTAATTGGCATGCAACACGGTCCAGTCTTTGGTCTTTGATTTTCTCCGCAACGCCCGTTTATAGCGCGGCTTTGTTGTCCCACATTTATTTATTACATCGCGCGGCCAGTGGCACGTGCTATTCGCGCGATCTTCCGCATCCAACGATAATCCATTCTTTGGTAAACCATTATAAGTATTGTTATGTTTATACGTGTATACAACGAATATTACAGCCGATAGAGTATATAGAAGCTGACAGTTATAGGAAAATAAGACGAGCCTTGAAAACACGCCGTCGCAAGGTGTATGATTAGCGAGAAAGCCACTCGACCTTATCGCTTTTAACGTGCTTTCCCGGCACCGCGAAAGAACATTACGCTATGCCGTACGAAGCATAAACTGCCACACAGTTCCGATTATCGAACCAAATTGTTTTTAATTATTATTTTTTTTTATTTTTTTTTTCGTCCGCGCCGTTTGAACCTAAACTACGAAGGAAGGTCTGGGAGTCAAGTAGCCTGGAAACATCGAGTCTCGAAATGTAGTTTAGGCAACAGGCACTTGACAAACAAGCATAGGCCTCTTTCTATTTATCTCCGCGAGTTCGAGGCGCAGTTCTATTGAAAAGAACCTGCGAGAGATGTATATATGTGTAACGAGTCTCGGGTAAAAAGACGGCAGCAGGTAGGCATAGATGATGCGCGACTGTACGGTATGTACGCGCCAGATGTAGAACAGAAGTAACTGTACTCGTACCCAGACCAACGCTGACTCGATGAATTCTTCCGTGTCACTCGAAAACTCGTGTCTTCTTCTTTTTTTTTTTCTTTTTTATTATTCTTCTTTAAGCCTCCAACTCCAATGTGAGTCGCGAACGACGCGTACTAATCTCGCGAGTCGCGAGTACCCGCGACACTATTCCCATCGATGACTTGTCGCCTTCGCGACTAAACTGCGCGCTCGATGTCCGAAAGGAAAAATTCGCAAAAATTAAACATAATTGTTGATAAATTTTCTATGGTTTTGGATTTTAAATTTAATATCCAGGAATTCATGGCGTTCTATGGTATGGCATTGGTAACGGTTGGTGAATAATGTGGCATTTTCTATCGTGGGAAGAACAGGTTTCACGCTCGTCTTCAGCACTCACGCTTTTCACCGCGAGACGCTTAACTCGCATCGTTTGTGGGTCGACGCGCTTAGACACCTCGGATGCTGCGAGAGTTTCGTCGTTATAGAGAACTCTGTGCATTTGGAAAGACGCGGGTTTTTCTTTGGTTGACCTTAGAAGTTAGCGGCAACGGCGTGCATCACACTGAGAATACAATTTCCGTCCGATTTTTTTATTTTATTTTTTTTTTTCAAAATTCCGAATTTTTTTTTTTTTTGGGGATAAAAAGTCACGAATTATAGATGAGAGTTTGCGAAAAAACGCATCACCGTCTAAAAGCTTCAGGGCGATTTTTCGAAAATTAAAAAAAATCTCAAAAAAAATTAACGAATCAACGTCCGCTGAAAAAAAAAGTTAATTTACCGAATGATTTATCAAACTATTGTTTCGAATCTAATTTGTTAATAACTTTTCGAAATTATTATTATGCAAAATCAATGTTCTTAGAACCTTTAATATGGTTAATTTTTTTCTGATTTTTTTCCTATTGAGAAATATTCGAAATTCTAACGGAATCTCACTTTTCACTGAGAATGTAAAGATGCACACTTCTTAAATCGAAAGGTTTGTATTATTCGTAACTCAAAGTTGCGAAGATTCCCGGGGATAAGAGAAAATACGTTAGTCACCGATCAGCGAAGCTGACGATGTTTTTATATCATTACAAAAAAAAAGGCCCATTGAGGTCGTATGGATATTGAGGTCGAGTTTTAGAGGCGCGAGACCCTGACGTCAGGGAACCGAGTGGCTACAGCTGGTACCGTTTCGTTTGCGGCAAAAGTATCGAGGAGGACAAGGAATGAGAGAAGCAAAGATACGAAGGTGCTCCGGGCTTTTTCCCGCAGCACCTTGAGCCGCGCGACTCCGCTAACTATCGAGAGGATCGCCCCTTCCCGTTCGAGGAACGCAGGTTCCGTTCTTTTTAATTCCCGACCCGCCGCAGGGCAAAAACACCGGAGTTATTATGCGTTTGTTAAGCGACTCTCTTCCCAGAAATTCGAACGTCATTCGTATCATGGGGATGCTGTGCTCCTTCTGCGATTCATCGTTTTCCCCAAAAAAGCAGTTTTCATATGCAACAACTATGTGTCATTCGATAACTCAAAACTCTCGAATAAACATCGTTCCTTTCCATCGTCCGGAAGCAAAGTATGGCTCACCTCTGTGTATACCTTTTAATAATAAACTCTTCAGGTTGATTGCATAACACGGAAAGAGCGGTAATCGTTTAGCTTCCACCTGATGATAGTTTTAATTGGAATAGATTGTATTTAAGTGCCGAGCGATTAATTAATTGGCGCGTATGTTGTATGACGCTGAGCGTCTCTCTTGTAGCCGAAGTGGACCCCGCGGCCAGTTCGTGGCTTTCATGACGATAAAACACATTGGTATTCAACGAAACTTTGTGCGATGCGGTGCGCGCTACTTGCAACCATCTTTTATTATTATCTGAATCTCATGCCCGGCGGAGATTCTGGCAGGTAAACGAAATCATTTTTTTCGCGCCTCGGATTCGACAAATCTTCGATTAGCTTAGGTTTTTTTTAGTTTATTTTACGATAGTGCTGTGTTTTTTTTTTTTTTCTTTTAAGGTCCGTTAACTAAGGAAACTTTTTTTTTTCGTAAACTACTCGCTATGAGAGTATCGCATTTTTTTTTTTCATTCGAAATACAAATAACTCGCGGAACGTTTTTGACGACTGCGTTGCCGTTAAACTTTGTCAATTTTACGAGTTTGAAAATGAAATTTGTACGCAATATTCTTGATACATTAAAGTTTCAAAATATGAAAAAAAAAAAAAAAAAAAATGGAATAAAAAATGTCTGCTTAATTAACTGATCTTAATTTTTAATCGTCGATTTAATCGATCTTTTGACTCGTAGTTTGTTCGACGCGACCGTCGACAAGGGGAATATCGCCGAAAATCGAGGGCTCGTTATCCCAAACGGCTATGTCAAAGGTTCGTATATTTAATGACTCTGCAAATATCGAATTCTAGAGTTCACGATTGATAAACCTTTAAGGACAGATATGTATTCAGAGATCAGGCCGCCTACGACCGCCGGCAATCCCGTCCTCGTTGACTTCAATATCTTCGTCGTCGACATTAATTCCATCAATGTCGAGGATATGGATTTCCGGTGAGTACGACTATCATCGTTATTCCATCGAAAAGAAAGCGTAACGAAGAAATAATGGAAAATTTGATTTTTTTTCCCGGTGAATTATCGACAGCGTGGATATGTTCGTTCGTCAGAGTTGGACGGAGTCGCGTTTGAATGTACCGGACGATATCTTCGAAGAGGGCGACGATTACGTTACTCTGCCGCCGGAATTTTTCGAAAACTTATGGCAACCCGATCCTTACTTCTTGAACTCCAAAGTCTCCGGTTGGTAATCGTCTTAATTAATCTATTCGGCAGTAATCCCCATTGCCACAGTGCGCCGAGAAACTTAGGAATGAAGAAAAAAAAAAAAAAATTTCCTTAATTACAGAAATTGCAACGCTAACGCACAAATTTTCATCGGTTACGCTGTACCGAAACAAAACAGTGCGATACTCGGCGAGAATGCACGCCATAGTCGCATGCCAAATGGAATTTCAACTCTATCCCATGGACATCCAAGTGTGTCCCATATACATCGAGAGTTGTAAGTGTGAAATTTACGACACGTTTGTGCGCTCGATATTGGTGAACTTCTCTCCCTCGCATCACCGATTTCTATACGCTATTCTTACGGACGAGAAACTCTCCGCATACCGGTAACGGAATAATCTCATTGCGAAGAACGATCGTTAAAGAACGTCTCGTAGATCGAGTCGCAGATTCATTCGATTCGTTATGACTTACGAGTTATATGATTCAAATACCGTTACATCGGAATTTCTTAACTAATTGAATCTCTTCCTTGAAACGAATTTCAATCGAACCTCGTAGTTATTTTTATTTACTTAACACAAAGAATTTAATGTTCTCCGCTATGAATATCTTCCCGAACTCTTTCAACTCGAGATAAATCGCATGTAAGAGGGAATTTATACACAGAGATGCAATTATACTTTCACAGTTTCCTACAACAATCAGAAGCTTCGCTTGCGATGGGGCGATGGAGGAGTCACGGTGAATCCTGAATTGAAATTGTTGCAGTACAACGTCGGCAAACCATTGGTCGTCGAGGAGACGAGCGGTTATATGCCCGAGAAAAATGGTACAAAAGATTGCCACAATGTGGGATTATATCCGCGAGTTTTCTAGGATCGTGCGATCACCTCACTCTCTCGAAATTCCCTACAGGTAACTTCTCCCGTTTGGTAGTTTTCTTCCGTTTCGAGAGGCAGATAGGTCATCATCTGATCCAAACGTTTGCTCCGTCGACTCTCGTCGTGGCGCTATCGTGGTTCAGCTTTTGGCTCGGATTGGACGCTATACCGGGACGCGTTACTCTACTCGTCACCAGTATGCTTACCCTCGTCACTATGTTTACCGGCCTCAAGAGCGACATACCCCCAGTCGCTTATGTGAAAGTGAGTCGCGAAAGAGCCAATATACATATCTATAGATAGGTTTCGCGAGACCTCTAACATTTATCAACCATCGGAGAAATTTATACGACCTTTGAGAGAACCGCGACGCGGAATACGAGAGTATTGGTAGTGGAAGTATACGTGAGCGATGCATCGAAGCGTCGACCTCCTTTACACGACGCTTCGTGACGCTTTGTTTAGGCAGATAAGATTGATAAGATAGTTAACTCGGCGCATGAATCTCGTACCCGAGAAACGCAGCTTTTTATACTTCTTAACTATTCGTTGATTTATATCAGAAAACAAGATATAAATTTAATTTGTAGATCGCTTTTTCATTTTTTTATTCGACGTTTACAAAGCGATTTACCAGAAGGTTAACAATCAATTTGTTGGCTTTTTTGTAGAGAAAGTTTTGGAGACAATTAAAAAAATGAGAAAACGATGTGCAAATTTAATTTGCCTTTTTTTATGACTTTAAACCTCCAATATCAACAAAAAAAGAGGGGCTATTACGCGTTTATAGTCTTTTGCATGAAATTCAAATATTTTTGACCAAAATGAACATTCGGGACATTTATAGCAATTTTGTTTTTTATTCGAAAAAAATTGAAAAATCGATTAAATTTTGAAAGTTTTGCAGATTTTTATCAAATTTTCTGATATCTTTATTAAAATATCGGAATTTTTTTTCCGATTTTTTTTTTTTCCAAGAATTTATTTTTATTTTTGCCAAAGAAGTAAAAAACTACGGATTTCTCGATGCGAAGGTCGCAAGAGGATCGAACAAGTTAATCATTGACCTCAAATTCATTGAAATAACTCACGAATTCGTTTAGGCACTCGATCTTTGGATGGCCGGATGTATGTTCTTCGTTTTCGCCGCTCTCGGTGAATTCGTTGTGGTCAAAGTGTTGGATTTGCGTTATCAGCAAAAAATCGACGCTCTCAACGTGCCGCGTCATTTTTCCACGGTTCGTAAGCACGTTTTTTCGAACTTCGATATATATATATATAAATATATATTATAGGTATATAATCGAAGGTTCTTCTTGGTGTAAAAAAAAAATGTAAACAGAGACTCGCGTCAATGGAGAAGAGTTCTTCAGTGTGGGATTACGACTCGCTGTGCGTAGCGCAGCCGAGAAAGAAGCGAATGGGAAGTCGGCATCTTTTGCAGACTGCATGGCTGGATCCGGAGATGGTGATGCAAACGACGAAAACTCTCTCTAAGAAGATCGATCGCAACAGTCGAATTGTCTTTCCATCGTTGTTTCTCCTATTTGTTGTTCTCTACTGGCCAATAGTTTTGCTCAAAAAATCATCGTAGAAGCAAACAAACCTCTTGAACCGTCGATGAAAATTAATTCGACATTTGCTTTATGTACAAGAAAATTTATTAAACGATGAAAACTTCAATTTTTTTCCTTCTCTCACTTCAAAATCGAATAACGAAAAGTTTGCGTTACCCGTTAATCTATATCCATTTCGCATATCGATTTGTCGGAATCGCCGTCGCTGTCGTCCTCGTCACGAATTTTTTTCGCCATTTTTAAGGATCCTAATCGCTTTATGTAACTCAGTGTATACTGATTGAAGTCGCATCTGAAAAAAAAATGTTCGTTGATCGAGAATTTTTGTTAACGAAAAAAAAGGCGCGACACGTGATCCGAAATTTCTATAGATAAGTCGGTCCGATGGTTTACTCACATTTTACTAAGATCGTCGTACCGTCGCTGCATATTTTTCTGCAACGTCAACAATACAGGCATTTGCAACGCCGCATTTATTCTGTGTCCCTGTCTCGTCAAAATTATTTCTATCCATATGAGATAAAAATGAATGTGCCGCGTTCTCTCGAGTTCCGAGGCGACGAATTTTAACAATCTCTCGACGTAGAGCTCCGGCATACTGAGTATCGTCAGCTCGACTGTTAAGCGATTGATTAGTTATTAATATCATCGAAATGCATGGAAATTTTTTTTTCGTGGCGAATCTACTCACTGTCTCGATGGGCAATGTTTTCCACGACACATTTTATCAGTTCTTTTTCATTGAGTTTCAAAGACATCATTAGCGCTGCGAAAAAACTTGAGTTACACAGAGTTCACGGATTCCTCGTTTTCAGTTTGTATTCAAATTCTTTTTGTTAATGTACCTTTGGCGTAATCTTCTTTGCGCAACGTTTCTCTCACAGAATCCGGAGTTATTCCGATCTCAAGTTCAAACGGATCAAATACGAGACCCGTTTCCAGAGAGTATATTAACAATCCTTCAGTTGTCGCGGCGGCCCACGCCTGTCCTGCGTTCGAAAACAAAAAAAAAACATTAATACTTCTCGACTCTAAAACTATTCGAGTTATTAATTCCGTCGACAGAGATAACGAAATATACCTGTTGGTGAAAACTGGAGACTGTAGACTCTGATTTCCGGTTTCATGCTTCTGCTCGCCATATCGCCGCTCCGAACTCCCGGCAATCGTAGAGTCACGGTACCGCCTTCGTTCTCCTCGCGTTCCTCGACCAATGCCATGTTACCGAACTCTGTCATTTTTCTTCTATTGATAAAATCCTACGATAAAGATGAAAGATTATCGAAGGCGTTCGGCGGAAGCAATCAATGCGGAAAATAGAGTACTCACGTCCACAGCGTCGAATGACCTGTTTTGCGTGATTTCGAATTTTTTCAGCAACACGGATTCTTGAATATTGTAGATACAGACGTTCTTCGACTGACCACCAGCGAGTATGCAATTTCCATCAGCTGTATAGCACAGAGTCGTAAAGGCTCTGCAAGTATAAAATCGAATATTATTAGATATTTATTAGTAAATAAATATATAATATTATCACATTAAATAAAAATATAAAAAAAGATATATCCATAAATTAAAAAAAAATGATTATTGTATTATTTATTAATTAAAAAAAATATATGTAATTTATTATTATAAATTTATTTTTTTAATTCTTGAAACATTTTATTTATTTCACTATTTAACATTTGAATAAATAAAATGTTCCAAGAACGTAAAAACGGAGAAGATGATGAAGAAAAAAATTCTACTCACTTGCCGTCGAGACTTTTTTTAGCGGTAACGAGATCAGTGTCCGATCGGCCACTACCCAAGTCCTTTCGACCTTCAATACTCCCCGTCTGTTCCGAAGTCTTGCAGTCGAAGAATGTGATCTGTCCGTCCAACGTCGCTACGGCAACTTCCTCGCCGTTTGGTTTATAAGTTACGCAAAGTCCATCGGCGGTCAATTGAATGGTTTCGTGGCTCGAGCCTTTTTCGATGGCGTTCCAGAGTTTCAGAGTTTTGTCCCAAGAAGCGGAAGCCATCGCTGTGCTGGCGGGACTCGGACTGAAGGCTAAACTTGCGACTGGACCCTCGTGACCGCTTAAAATCTAAAATTTAAAGACCAACAAAGTTTCCAATAGCTATTAGACCGTTAAATCATTTAATACCGCAGGTCTGTGTATACGATTTGGAATTTTTCATACCTCGAGCAAAGTGCCGAGTTTAATACTCCAAAGATAGATATCGAAGACGTCTTGACCACCGGCAGCGAGAAATTCGTCGCTCGCATCGAGTGCTAAGCAAGAAAATTGCACGGGTCTCGGCGACGTCAGAGTTTTGAAATTTCTGTACCGCGTTAAGTCGTAAGCTCTCGCGGTACCGTCGTACGATGCCGAGACGATGAATTTGCGATTGTGACTGAAGAGAACGCTGGAAATCGAAGAAGAGTGCTCCTGGAAGGTAACGGTACAAAAACCGGTCATAGTGTTCCAAAGTTTGACTTTTCCGTCGTCGCCGCCGGTAACGATGTACTGGCCATCCGGACTGTAAGCCAAACAATTCATGTTGTTGCTGTGGCCCTGCTGCTTCATCGCGTAAGTCTCGCTTTGCCATTCCCAAACCAACAATTGTCCGAGTTTCGCGCAACCGAGAGCTATCCAATCGCCGGTCGAATTTAGCGCTATCGACGAGATGCATTGATTCGAAATGCTGCGTTAAAAACGACAAAACCAAAAAAATGTTATTAACTCCATAATTATTATACCGTATAGAAAATATTACTATTTTTTTTCTAAAATATAAAAAAATATATATATGTAATAATAAGTATCAATCAATATATTCATAAATAAATATTTATCTATTCGATAATTAGCGATATACGGTACCTGAGAGAGTGGATCAAGTTAACTTCCGGCAATTCGTAGAGAAAAAATGCTCCGTTGCTGAATCCGGTGACGAGAATTCGCGTTCCCTGATGATAAGCAGCTGCCGTAAGGACTGCATTTTTGTCCTGTTTTTTCGGCTCGTCAGCCAAATAATGCTTTGCCAGTCTTTTGTAACTCAACTTCTTTACTATACTGTCTTTCGATGGATCATCGTCATCGTCCGGCTTATCTGGAAAAGTTAAACGAATTATTAATATTTTCGCTGTCGATGTCGGTATTTTTTTTAAAGGAAGTTACACTATACCGGAAGAGCCATTTTTGTTTTGCTGAACTTGTTTTTTTTGCTTCGCGGTTTGTTCTATAGCCTTTTCCAGATCTACGTCATCCTCGCTGTCGTTTTCTTCAACTTTTACTTTCTTAATAGCCGGCTGCCAAACGACGAGATCTTCCGGGTCTATCATGCATTCCCAAATGCACAATTGTCCATTTCTATCGATTATGCAAAAGTATATTAATATTATCTCGGAAATGTCTGAATTTGGAAGTTATTCCAAACAAGAAACTCCATTATTTTACCTGCTAATTGTCGAGATATCGTAATTCTTTTTTTCAAAAAAACATCCTACGATTTCCTCCGCGTGGGAACCGAGAGCGTAGGACTTAAAATTTGCCCATTTTTCGAGACTGTAAAGCTTCGTCGATGTGTCCTTCGATCCTACAGCCAGAATTTTCGAATCGTAGGACCAACAGAGACAAGTCGTGTCATCCGTAGCTCCGTGAAATATACGCTCCATTATAAAGGGATTGAAGTCGCCGGTTTCCAGTCCCGGGGCGCTGAATATGAATACTGAAGAAAAAAAATACAGACGGTGAAGAAATTGAAAAATATATACAAAATCTGTTATCGTAAATGACGCGGAAGGACATTGATAGATATCATTCAAATATCGTACACGCCATCAATTTTGTTACAGAAAAACCAATAAAACAAAAGATTTTTAATGTTCCAACGAGAAAAAATGGAAAAAAAAATTCCAATATCGGAAATTATACAAGAAAGGCGTTGGCATCAAACAATTTTCATATTTACCATTATTTTCTTTACAAACAGCATAATGCTTTCCATCCGGCGAGAATTTGACACATCTGACGAGTCTCTTGAAGCGATATTTGTGAATAACCATTTTGCTCACCATACTAATAACGTGCGCTTCACCCTCTGAAATCATAAAATTATCGTAAATTGACAATCGCAATGCTGTAAAATTCATCGACAGAAATTTCATACCCTCATTAACGGCTATCAGGGTATAGCCATTCGGCGAGATATCCATAGTTGTGTAATTGAATCTGCTCTCCACCGGCAGAGTCGTCGATTTGTTGCTACAATTTATAATTTTTTAAAATAATTTTTTTGTTTCTATTCGCATATTATCGTCAACAGTATAATCAAAATTTTTGTTAACAAACTTACTTTTTGAGATCGTAAATGGTGATCCGATTGCCAACGGGACTGATGACCGTTGATCCATCATGTGAGAAAAGTAAATCACCTTTGCGATATACTGTGCCGAGTAAATTACTAAACTGCAAAAAAAAACAATATTTAATGTCAAAACTTCAATCCTCGGCTCACGGAGTAATTAATAACAACACAGCATGCGAATGGCATGAATCGTATACACAAATTTCCCGTTTTTCGTTTCCGAGTTATTTACACGTCGAGAATCGATGCTATTTAATAATAAAATCGTTTAGAGATGAAACTACATTCTGTAAAACATCGTCATAGCAAATATTGTTTTATGGAGTACGAAACACTCATCGGAGGTTAGAAAAACACCAAAACCTTGACAAATCGATAAATGAATCGCTACATTCTTCTCAAATTAATGATTTCAAATATAATTAATGCAATCGTCGAATTCTCACCTTGTAGGCAAACTTCATCGTTTATATTTGTTTATTAAAACACGTGTTATAATATTGTTGTCAATCTACTGTGCGTCGACCACGTTTATCGCGACATTTGAATTCGGTAGACTCGCACTTCCGGTTGCGTTCTTTCGTGCCACTGGCGCGTGATTCGTTTGCGTTAAACTGCACAGTGCTTGGAATTTCGAAGAATCAATTCTTGTCATCTCTCCGGGCTCGATAATTTTAAGACTATTTAACATTATTCGTTCATCGCATTAATTCGCCTTTCTTTCAATATAATAAAATTAACAAAATTCCTTCGATTAATCGAGTTCCGGTGCGTATGACCGTGAGTCGAAAAAAGGGGAAACGCGGCTACGCTCATCGCTAGCATCGTGATAGTCATATCTTCAAAAATTGGGCGTTAACAATCGTCGATATAGTTTTTCTATGAAATGATACGCCACAAAGGGTCGTCCGATAGTAGACTATATTCTTAAGACTCGCCTGAGTGTCTTGTCTTGTAAAAAATATATAATAGACTCCCATAAGACGGGATATAAGGATGAAAAATTGATGTCACGCGGTCGACGATAACGGAAGGCCCTGCGCGATAGCGCAGCTGAGTAGTTCTGGCCGGCGAGCCTACCGCATAGCTTGACGTCAGCTTATAAAGGATGAAACGAAGCCAGGGATTCGCTTTCGTGCGCGGAACGTCGAGTAGGGAGCCAATAGGGAGACGATAGACATATCCGCGCCCTCGCCAGTCTCTTCCACTCTATCGTCACTCATCACATGACCCGCGCTACTGTACAGTAGGCCCTATTTGACAGTGCCACTAGTTTAGTGAAGTGAGTGTGCGAGGATTGATTCTTCGCTGAACGGCCCGTGTTTCGACAACCTGTAAATACTCGTGTAACCCAAGCTTCGCAAACTCTACCCTCGTTTATCCGTTTAAAAACAGAAAAAAAACTCCGACAAAAAAATGGAGACTGAGGCACCGTTGTCAGAAACGCATCCGGTTTACGGACCGTTTTTCGGAGTTATGGGCGCCGCCTCAGCCATTATATTCTCCGGTGAGTTTTTTCAACTGTTTCGCATTTCAACGAACACCATCGTCCCAAATTCTACTCCTCGCCCTGTGACTCTTGTACTCTCAGGGACGTGGTTAACACGTCATACATTTTTCTCGCCATCGTTTCCTCTCCGCGCGATTCGCTTAAACGTTATTTCGTAAATTGATTCCGTGTCGCCTCTGTGCCAGTCTCACGCGACACGAAAACCTTCCTCGTATTTTACTCTCAATCCGAACAAACGCCATTTTCTCGATACGCGGAATGCGAAGGGGGGTATTTAACGAAAAAAAAATCCGTCCGTCTTGTGTGTGTCTCTTCCTCGACCTCGGGACAAATCGATCATTGCCAATTTTCCCCCCTTCCAAGGAGGCCGGGATGAGAAGCGCAAACTCGTCTAACTTGGATTACCAAGATTCGCTCTCTCGAAACGTTTTCATCTCGAAAATTGTATGAGGCGACGACCATACGAGAAGCGAGGCGAGGGACAAACACACTCGGATTGATGTTCGCGAGCTGCCGCCGCCGCCGCCGCACACGGGCCTGCGATAGCGTGGAAAATTTTCCTTTCAGCTCGCGAGACTCGTGACGACGATTCGATTAACCGTACAGCCTATGAAAGAGGAAAAATAAATAGAAATACCCCGAGGATCGAGAGATCTCGTTTAATTCCGATAAACGGCATGTTATTCCCCAAATATATATTTTTTTGCGTGTCCACCGAGTTATCTAAGTCAATGCACATTGTCGAGGCTCTCGAACTTTCGTAAGTTTTTTTTTTCGAGGCAAAAAAAAAACGTGATCGGCGAGTCAATAACGAGAAACGGTGGGAGGAGAGAAATTAATCTAAAGAGAGAAACTCGTGTTTGAATACGCGATGGTTTCTACCGATTATTTCGTAACGCTGACCTCGATTAGCGGTGTCTCGTGAGAGACTTGCCTGAGTTCTCTCCCCTCTCTCTTCTCCCCTCGTGGCTCGATCATCTCGACACCCGGCGAAAAGCGTTTATACTCGTGAAATAAAAGAAAAGCGAATCGAATTGTTGATTTTTTTAAGGGAAGAAAATTCTAAGAAAACGCTGTTGGGTTATGAAAACGGCAACATTGGCGTACGGCCCGCGAGCCTGTAAATTTCGGGAGGTTTTGCGCGATCGATCATTACGGCGAAACGGAGCATTCGTGGCGCGCGGGCGTACGCCTATATTTTCCCTTCGTCGAGGCAGTCGAGGGGCTCCCTATCAAGGAAATCAATACGAATCCCTTTTCCCGTGTGCGCCGCACAGACACTCGAGTCTTGAATGGACGCTTCTCAAGCCGGAAATAAAGAAATACGAAAAAAAAAAAAATTGTAAAATAATAAAAAAAAAAAATAATACAAAAAAAACATCGAGGGAAAGAAGAAGCGGCGGAGAGGCCGGGACGCGAGAAAATCTTGATCAACGGCCAAATGGGCCAGCGGTACTTCGAAAATTCACTCTACGGTTACGGCGTACCGAGGAGAACAGAAAACCGTAGCGCCGCGGCGATTCCGGGCCTCTTCACCGTTCGCCGAGTTATCTATCTTTCCTTCTTTCCTTCTCACTTCTCGTCGTCAAGCGTTACGCTGCTTTAATTCACAGCGCATCAGTTAAGAACGTCCAGCGAACCGGGAAATTTAAAGGCGACGATCGATCCCGAGAACAATCGTTATTTGGCACCGGGAAACAATTCATTCATTTTTTTTTCTTTTTTTTTTTTTTTATCAATTGCACGGGACCCGAGCCACGCCCCCGCTCCGCTCAGCGGCAACGGGCAGCAGCCGTGTCGCGGGTCTTACATGATTGTCATGTGACTGCCAACGTGAGACTCATGTGATTCGCGGTGGGCTGGGCGCCTCGTCGGGCCCTCGGGACCATGGAGTTTCGAACGCTTTATTAATCCTCTATTCCAATTAATCCTATCGACACTCGCCGCTATTATTATATTCTATAAATAATATATAACAGCGACAGTAATTCATTACATTCGATGTTATTGACGAATGTTTCGAGAAACACGATAAAAAAAACCATCGATGCAATTTAATTTATTAAATTCGATATATATTGGCAAATGTTTCGTAAAATACTAAAAAAAACACCTATGCAGTGTAATTTATTGAATTCGATATATTATTAGCAAATTTTTCGGGAAATATGAAGAAAAAAAAAATCTATATATTCTCGACAATTTATCGCCTCTTTCCGTCAGACCAGCTGATCAATAATCACTGGTCGCTGGCACGTGAACCCAAGTGAATCGGGAGCGACTCCGGTCGTGCATCTTCTGATCATGCGTATTAAAAAAAAAAAAAAAAAAAAAAAAAAAAAAAAAAAAATGTAACGATCGCAATTTTCGATCGTTATCCCCGAATGGCGAATAATCTCACTCGACATTCCACGATGAAACGTGAAAACGTTTTATCACAACGTTTCATCGTACACGTCGCATTTTTATTATCCACTAGAAAATTTTCCATTGATAACGCATTATTATGAGTCACAGGATGCGCAGGTTGTGAATCGAAAATGAATCAACGACGTGCCAAATTAATTTGATTGATAACGAATAATTCGCAATCGACCAAATTATCGATATAAATTTCACATGATGCTGAAATTAATTAAATTTTTTTTTTTTAACAACGAATAGTTCGCCGTCGACTAAATTATCGATATAAATTTGTTATGATGCCGAAATTAATAACAAAAAAAAAATGTTAACACCGAATAGTTTGCAGTCGACGAAATTATCGATATAAATTTGATATGATGCTGAAATTTATTAATTTTTTATTTTATTAACAACGAATACTTCCCAATCGACTAAATTCTTCATATAAATTTGATATGATGCTGAAATTAATTAAAAATTTTTTTTTAACAACGAATAGTTCGCAGTCGACGAAATTATCGATATAAATTTGTTATGATGCTGAAATTAAATGTTTTTTTTTTTTTTCTTTTTCTCTTCACTATAGCTCTGGGAGCGGCGTATGGCACGGCAAAGTCGGGAACGGGTATTGCAGCGATGTCTGTAATGAGGCCGGAGCTCATAATGAAATCCATCATTCCCGTTGTCATGGCGGGTATTATTGCCATTTACGGGTTAGTCGTGGCTGTCCTCATCGCGGGAGAACTTAAGGAACCCAAAGACTATCCCTTGTTCAAGTGAGTTTCGCTTTTTTTCTTTATCTTTAATTAATAACTTAACACACATTTTTTTATTAACGATTGAGCGTAAAAATATGTTAACTCGCGTTAGGTTTGCCGGATACGGCATACTTGGCGCTTCTTAATAAGAGAATATGGATATATATATATATATAAAATTTTGTCTTTATTCCGTTTGGGGATGAATCGCCAATTGCGTTATAGATTTCGTTTCGCTGGCATGCTATAGATAGACAGTGCGTCTGGCCGCCGAAACTTTAGGTCAAATATAACTGATACTGATATTAGAGAGAGTTTCTCCACTCTCCTCGAGATGGAGAGCGAACCTATTTTTTTCTTATTCTCGTTAATAAAAAAAAAAAAAAAAAACGAATCGATCTCATGACAAATTTTGAAATAAAAAAAATAATAAAATTGTTTGAGAGGAAAGACACGAAATTAAGCAAAAGCTTTTTCTTGTTATCGTTATTTTAAAAAAAAATGAAAAATTCGATGTCGTGATAAATTCTGAACGAAAAAAAAAAAACAAAAGGTTTGAGAAGAAAGATATAAGATTAAGCAAAAGCTTTTTCTTGTTATCGTTATTTAAAAAAAAATGAAAAATTCGATGTCGTGATAAATTAAACAAAAAAAAAAAGGAATAAAATTATTTGAGAGTAAAGATACGAGATTAAGACAAAGCTATAAAATTCTAGGGGTTTCATTCATCTGGGCGCTGGTCTGGCGGTGGGTTTCTCCGGTCTAGCGGCCGGTTTCGCCATCGGTATCGTGGGTGACGCCGGTGTGAGAGGAACCGCCCAGCAGCCGCGTCTCTTCGTCGGTATGATCCTGATTCTCATTTTCGCCGAGGTATTGGGTCTCTACGGCCTTATCGTCGCCATCTACCTCTACACCAAGTAAATCATCGTTCACCAGTATTGGCAGGAAATAACGAGACTTGTCGCCTGCCTGCCTGCATAAAAAAAAAGAAATAATAAGAAAAGAAAACAAAACAAAACAAAAAAATAATAAGAAAGAAAAAAAAAAAAAGAAATCCAACAACGCTCCCCCCCAACTAATAAATATTACAACATGTTTCGACGTTTTACTTAACCACATTGCGCATTACAAAGAAAGGAAAAAAAAAAAAAAAAAACATACATACCCACATCAGCTCATTTCTGCATCCCCTCTGTGTAAATCTTATGTCGAGATAAAGTAAAAAGTAAAAAAAAAAAAAAAAGATGGCAAAAGCGTAGAAGTATACGGGACGACAATTGTAAAGCGGATCACTACCCGGACGCGTTACTCATCTCGCGAGAGCGCTCGCGCGCACAGACACGAACACGAAAAAAAAAAAAAAACAGAAACACACGCGTTAACACGAATGCATGCATACAACGGGTGGACGTTAAAACTCACGAGAGCGCGTGACTCACACATCGGATTCATGTGCAACAAAAAAAAAAAAAACGTTAGTACGTATATATTGGCGTAACGAGCCAAAGAATATATAAATCGTCGATACGGAGAGAGCAGAAAAAAAGCCGAAACGGTCCAAGTTAATATAAACGGAAGGGACAGAGGGAGAGATGTTCGAAATACAGGCGACAGGGATGTACACGGCGGCGAGAGCCGAACCCTCAATCCTCTACCGGATTAAGAAGAAAAAAAAAAGAAAAAAACAAACAAACAATCCTTTATCTTTCATTGTATAGTAATCATTTATAGTATAGTTTGACATTGAATTATGAATTAAATTAATCGGCTCTACTCAGTGTATAAAGGCAAACAAAAAAGAAAGAAAAAAAAAAAAAAAAAACAACGTAACAAATCAGCGATTATCGATTAATGGATATTTAGCACAATTATATATGCGGAGTGATGCAAGAAAAAAAAGTTTTGTGACGCGAGTCTACGTACCGAGAGATAGGAATCGCGATGATGTTTCGAAAAAAACACCGCCGAGCGAATTAAAAGCCGATAATGTCGGGAGAAAAAATGAAATAACAACAGAAACGAGAGCCGCGTTAGCCACCTGATGCAAGATTACCGTGAAAAATACATAGACCCGCAAAAAAAAAAACCGATAATATATCGAAAATCGTCGCTAAAACAGAAAAAATCAGCATAATAAAAATAAAAAAAAAATTTGTATAGCTACACCCTGTATGAGAACGGAGACGAGAAAAAAAAAACGTTACAATGTACTAAGTGTAAAGGATGTGCTTTTTTTTCGAATTTCGAAAGAAAAGCATTTTTTTTTTTTCCGAGTAGATAGTGGAAGAGTGCGATACACGATAGTATTAAGTCAATTTGGTGACTGCTGCTGAACGTAGCGGGGTTTAGTTATCACGATGCACCTCCGCGCAACGATGCTATACAACAAACAACAACAATAACAACAAAAAACATGTTTAAGGGTGATGCGAGATGATTTTGTATCCGGGGGGATCGCGATCGCGGCGCGGTGCTAATGATCTGATAGAGAAATGTTTGCGGCGTTGCGAAACACGAAAAAAAAAAAAAAAAAACATCGAGTTTAACGAGAAAAAAGTTCGCGAAGCCAATCGGCGGTAGGAAGTGTTCGCGGTTACGGATCGTCGAGCACTCACCCCACATTGCGACTAAAAAACATGAAAGAAGAAAAAGCAAAGCGAAACAAACGAAAAAAAGAAAGAAAAGAAACTATAACGCGTACAGGGTCACTGCACAGGCCAGCGGTTGACCCCGACTACGAGCCGAGTATCACCCATCGATCGTTATGTCGTATAGGTATATAGATTTAGTGGAGTGTCAGGAATGTAAAAGGAACGAAGCAAAGAACGGAAAAAACACGTGAAGAAGAAGAAAAAGAAGAAGAAAGGTTCATATAGAATGAAAATAAAACGGCGTTACGATTTCCTTCGACGAGGAAACGTATCGGCCAGTAATGTTAAACGAAAAAAAAAAAAAAAAAGAAATAATGAAAGAAAGAAATGTAATAAGTAACAATTTGTACATTCCATAATGAGTTCGTTCAGTCCAAGCGAGAGGTCGAGAAATAACGTCCCGGCGGACACGAGGGAGCCATCGTCCGAGCGTTCGAAGATCAAAGAAAGCTTCGGAGATGCGTGTTCGCCAATAATCGATTATTCACGAGAGGAAGAAAAAGAAAAAAAAAATCATAAAAAAATCAACGAACAACGCGGAAGGGAAGCGAGCAAAGGCTGAAGAGAAGAATCCACCGGTTCGATTGTCTGGGAGCTGACAATCGTTCCTGTCCTGATTTTTCGGAGATCGTTACGCGATTTCGCTACTCCGGCCAATGGTCATCGCAGCTTCCATCGCGTGGTCGTTCACCTTCCATACGAGACGAAATGGGACAAAGGCGCTGACTCTGCGCTTTAATGGACTGTGCAGTATCGTCTTGTGAACATCTTGGGCTCAACATATAGATGCATTTCCGGGGGAGAAAGAGTAAAAAAAAAAAAAAGTATAATCCGTACTCGACGGGGACGGCGATCGATCGCGTCGAGCCGCATGAAGAACACCGAGAAGATCACCTATACGAAGAAACGTGCGTCACGTGAGATTAGCATATCATACGAAGATCACAAATGAATACGGAACGATCGATGAAACACGAGAAATGGACCATTGCGGGTGAAACTCTCTCGGAAATGCCCCTATAGCGAACGCTACACATATAAATAATATCACTTACTCGGCTAATCGGAAGAAAAGCCCCCCGAAAAAAAAAAAAAAAAAAAAAAAAAAAACAGAACAAAACACCGAACGAATATACCGCTCTTTCGAGAATAAAAAAGAAAAATTATCGCGTCGAAGCAACGTAAAAACTGGAAGATGAGTAACGAAAAAAATAAAACGAAAGAACAATGTAAAAGGCTTGAGAGCGAAATAAATTCGAAAGATCTATTTAATAGTGAAAAAAAAAAATTTGCGGGGAAGCAGTGGTAGCGGCGGTTGTGGGAGATAGTAGGCCGATGGAAGGATTTTTATTTATTTTTTTTTCCCATTGAAAAAAAGTTGCGAACCTCGTTCTCACTTGACGCTCGTGTTTTAATCCAAAGTATAAACGAGAAATAACTATTATGACGATTTTCCTCCCTCACGATCCCTTATATATCTAAAAAAAAAAAACGAAAAAAAAAATGAAAGAAAACTTCCTTGATAAGCGCCTCTTGTAATAACTGTCGATTGAATATCCCGACTATGTTAATGGTAGTATATATATATATATTATTATTATCTATTTCCTAAATAGAGCGCGTGTGTTGTACATACCACCTACTATGCTTGAAGCTATATAATTGCACGTATTTAGGGATTAGTTTACGTAAGATAAAATATACATGCGTACCAAAAAAAAAAAAACAAAACAATACAAAACGAAAATACACCTCGTATAGCTGTGTGAAAGTCAAAGTCAGGTGAGCGAAAGTGTGCGAGATAGCGAAGTAGTAGAACGAAAGAGAAATAAAAAAAATTTAAAAAAAAAACGAAGATCTCTGATTAAAGGGAGGAGATAATACCGCTGCCGACGTTGCCGCTGCCGTCCCCTCGAAAAAAAGGAAAAAAAAAAACGAGTACTATCTTCCAGTGTTACTAGTAGATTCATTGTTGAGCGCTGAAAGTGATACTGATCAATAATAATTATTTATGTTATGATTCGTCCTCGATGTTACAGAAAAAAAAACCGTGTTTAATAAAAATTTAATTTGGACAAACGCCATCGACGTCTTTCATCTACGATTTCGTCCTATTTACACCGTTAGCCATTTTGGTTTTTTTTTTAATAAAAAAAAATAATACGTAATCGAAGCTCGATGACGATTGTCTCGTCGATTTTACTGCAGCGACGCATCAACTGGTCTACCACGGTGAGTTTTTAATTTATGCGAAAAATGTTATCTCGTAATAATCGTCGAAGGTCTGTAAGAATCATGGGGACTGACGAGAAAACATTTTTTTCAAATGTAATATTGTGTATTATTATTATTATTATTATTATATTCGTACTTGATGTGCTAATTTTTGACACTGTACTATATATGTTATTTTTTTCTTGCGTAAAATTCATCATCGATACTATAATGGAATAACAAATAGTCACAATACTCGGATACATCACACACTCTTACAAATTAACGTATTCATGTCAATGTTATTTTTTTTTCTTTTTTTTACCGTTATATAATAACGTCTTGTGTTTGACATTACAATTTTTATATATTACTGAGAAACTGGCAGTGGAATTTGTCGAGTGACGGTGTTGACGCGATGTAACAAGATCCGTGGAAGGGGGGGAGGGGGGGGCGGGCGAAATTTTAATGCACGAAGACCTTAAAACAATTCGGTACAATGTACAAGTATTTTTCGTCAATGATTCTCTTTTTTCGATGTCGAGAGTACGGCGTCTCACATTGGCTATCTATTCCTTTTTTTTTTTATATATCGAGATTAGCGGAATAAGATTAGATGGACACGACGCGCTCCAAGTATGCTGGGACTCTTCACGCACGGTTGATAACAATAGTTTCGCTACGCGCCTCGGGGATTAAGACCGGCTTAGCGATAACGAACCTCGTTATGCAAGCTAAACGATAGATCAGTGTATAACTGGTAGACTTGAAGTCCGGATACTCTTTACAATGGATATACAATAATTTATCTATTCCATTCTCCCCCCCGCCGAATTTTACGACAACGATTTTTACTAGCCGAGTCTCCGAAAATATAGACACGGAAGTGGAAGCTTAGTACCGTGAACGATCGAGCAGATCGTAACGTTGCAGTGAGGCATATTCGACCTCTATGTACACAACACATCGACGACCCCGTATCAAATATAACCCTCCGTGTAAACAGTTACAATATTATGTAGTATAAGGCGAAGTAAACCTTCGCACGGTAAAACTCATTCGATGAGCGTCGTCGTTTGATAGTTCCGCTTTGTGCGTTTTTTTCGTTGGACCGAAGAATCTTATTAAAACATCGCGCACAACGGAGTTCGAGCGAAATGCATATATGTATATAGTGTCGATAGGACGTTTCGACGACCTACATTTACTCGATGTCTTTACAAGAGCAGCTCTCGTTCCGAGTGTCGACCCAACAATTAAATTTGGGACACGATCCTCGACGACGACCGGCCGCATTACGCTACAAATAATCCGGTTGCCTTTCGAATAAAAATCGTCTACTCTACAGAGAGTTATATACGTATGCACCGAAAATTAAAACAAAAAAATAACTCGTCGGTACAAGGAAATGGTTTGTGATGGTCAAATAATGATAGTCCTCACGCAATCATAAAGAATGAGTGATCCTAAGAACAATTTTATTGAGAGAATTAAAAGATCCTTTCATCGTTATATATATTTTTCCTTTCGTTTTTGTTTGTTTGTTTTTTTTCTTCATTTTACGTCTAAATGACCGATTAAAAATGATTAATAACGTATAATTTATTATGTTTTTCTTTTCTTTTGCGTTATTTGAGAAATAATACTGGCGATATTATACATGGATTACTATGTTCTCGATAAATTGATAAACGTATTCAGGTGAAAAAATAAATTAAACGAAATTTGTGTTTTTTTTTCTTTTTTCTTTTTTCAAGGACACAATCCGCACGCGACCATTATCTAGTCGCGATGCTACAATAGGGTGGGGATCGGGCGGGGATATTTACGTATGGTTTTTCGTAGAGTTTTTGTTATTTGTGTATCTTTGTATTGAACTCTCGATACTATAATTCCTGATTGATTAGTTCCTGCGCGTTGACAAATCCACTAAGTATTGTTTTTTTTTTTTTTTTTTTTTTTTTTTTTTTTTAAATCTATTATCAGAGATGGTGAACGAAACGGTTAATGAGTATACTAATTGAATATTACCACTAGTGTCGACCGATATAAATGTATGTCACGTGCACAGAAGGAATATTGAGTTACTATGAAATTAATCGAGAATTTTCGCAATTGAATTAAGGAGGATACAATCTTGAATGCGTAACTAGCAAACAGAGACTATATACGTATATATATATATATATAACTGAATATAGTATATATATATGTATATATATTAGATATAAATTACGTGTTGTTGTCGGATTCTCGCTATTCGTCGACAAGTCGATTATAATATAGTTTTCTATCGTACATCAATTCTAATACAAAACTCGAAAAAAAAAAAAAAAAAGACGTACTACACATCTCACAAATAATTGACAAATTTTCATCTCGTATATCTGTATATCGTTATTTAACTGGATTCGATTATAACTGCTTCGACGAATAGTGCGTATCCAACGTCGAAGATTTCGTGTTTTTTTTTTTTATTTTTTTTTGTTTTCTTCGCTAAATCTAAAACAGTTGTGTTGTTGTGTTTGATAAATGATTGAGAGAATCGCGACTTTTTGTCGCGATTTACGAACCTTTATTCTTTGCTTTTTATTTTATTCTTTTATTTATTTTTTTTTTTCGTGAATAAGGACCACGCGCATCGGTATGCCTTCAACTCAACACTTCAGTCCGGTGATCAGATTTTCGTTATTATAAGTCCGGCAATAACAATATATACATCATTGTCGTGGACCAACGTTAATCGCGGGTTTATGATTATCGGAAAAGAAAAATTATAATCGATGATTAATCGTTTTATACGGCCAGTATACATCGCGGCTGAAAAATCTTCGCGAAATATTCGAAATAATGTTTCGCGCCACGAAATTTACGATTCTATTAAGAAACAAAAAAAAATAACGAACGATCGAGGGAAGAAATAGATGAAAAAAAATGCTTTATCGCAAAAGTAAATTGCACTAAATTCTGAATACTACTATAGTCTATGTAAAAAAAAAAACAATTGCATGATCCACCGGTCTGAAGTTTATGACGAATTAAATAAATTCATGCTAACACGGGTTCCGGGGGATATCGGGCGGCAAACCGAGAGTCAAGCCGAGGAAAAGCTCGGAGCAGAGTGGAAAGGTGGGGGGCGGGGGTAAGGAGCGTTTATGACGATCGGTCATCGACACAACAATCAGAGGGGCCAATTTTTTTTTTGTTTTTGTTTTTTTTTTTTTTTTTTTTGTAATAAATTACACCAACGCATGTTTATTTTGTATATGATTTTAGTCGTGTCACTATGTTTTTTTCTCTATGTCTGTAGTACGTTATGTGGATGTGATGTTGGCTGCTGCTGCTTGTTATAACTGCAATAATTGATTATTTTTTACTTATGAGAGAATCGAATTGCGCGCGGAGCTAATACATACAATAGGCAGATGGTTATTTCTTCTTTTTTTTTTCGTTCATAATTTTTTTTTTTTTTTTTTTTTTATCAACAGATTCGCTGGTTTTTTGCACTACGGTAAAGTTCATTAAAACTCGGTGTCTATTTTCGAGATTCACCTGTTATCCACGTTCGCAGCCAATGAATCATATAGTTGTTATAAAACTCTCCGCGAGTTTTTTTTCCGCTTCATCCGTCTCGTTATTTTTATTTTATTTCATTATTTTTATTTTCTTCACTTTTCATTTTTTTTTTTTGTTTTTTTTTTTTTTTTTTTTCTTCATTTTTTTTCGTATTTTTTTCTCGTTGCTGTTGTTTTGCTTTGCTTTTTTTTACTTCGCTCGACACACTTTCGCTTAGAAAGGGTATATTGTATTTCATGTTTTCGTAAGTTAATCGGTGATTATAATAATAAGAATAATAATCCGTTAATAATAATAGTTTTTTCCTCATTAATAAATGTAAAAGCTGGTACACAGAGATAACAAGCGACTCCACTCGCAGCCGCGGACAAAAAGACTTACAAAACGTGACACATGCACAATACTAGACAAAAAAAAACTCTGGACAAACACAAATCACCAAAACTAATTTTTTGCTTCGTTTGTTCTCGTTACCGCACCAATAATCCATTTTTTTTTCTTTTTTTTTGTTTGTTTACGTTCGGCCGTCGTCTCTCGATGAACCGTTTACGGGCCCAATTATTCTTTCGTTTTCCGTTCTTTTTTTCTTTTCTTACTTTTGTTTTTTTTTTTTTTTTTTTTTTTTTTTTTACGATATAAATCATATTAATATTCAATTATCTAAAACATTAAAAAGTTTTCGGCTTGCGGTTCATCTGTCGCGCATTCACGCTCGCGCCACTCGTGAGTCCTGGTTGATTTTTTTTTTTTTTTTTTTTTTCATTTTTCGTATCTATGTTGTTTTTTTTTGTTGTGTTTTTTTTTTATTAACATTGTAGCTGTTGCTGTTTTTTTTTCGCTGCTGCTTCTAGTTCTGTTGCTGCTGGTTGGCTTGTTGATCGTTAAACTTTTCCAGTTGTAAAATACGGACCCATGTCAAGTTTGTTTTTAATGTTCACAAGCGGGAGGTTCGGGAGTGAGCGGAGGGACGGATTTCTCTCCGTGTCCCTCCTCTCTCGACAGACTCACAAGATGTTCATTTCGGTTAATGATCGGATCGGTGACAACGCTATTTAGATAGAACTGAAACCCCTCGGCTCAACACGATACAGAAGGGGCGGGGGGTGTGTGTGTGTGTGTTGATGACGATATCCTCAATCCCATTTAGTTAGATCGTCGCGGGACGGGCGTCGGCTTTCCCTTCGTCGGGGGGAAGGGAAACAAAAACTCCCTGCAATTAGTTGTCCTCCTCGTCCTCCTCGTCCTCCGAGGGTGCGGCCTCGAGAGCGGTCAACCATTTGTTTACCTGAAGAAAATAATTGAGAATGAATTTTTTTTTTTTTTTTTTCGGTCGATAATTCGTCGCATAATTCGTTAGACGACAAAATATCGCTTACGCTCGGCCGAGACAATGATTTCGAGCGTTTTTTTTATGCGATTCGATTTTATCGAGAGATGAGGAAAGAAAAATAATTTTTTAAAATTTATCGAAGAAAAAACTCACTTCGAATAAGGCGCTGCCTTTACCGGGATAAGCGTCGTTTACATCCTCCCGCCATTTGGTTAATGCCGCCTCCTCGACGACCGATCGCTGGTAAAGGGCCGCGAACCATCGCAGCATCATGCCCTTCGGTAAATCGTGCGAATACCAAAATACTTGTAGCGCATGCACGGCAGTGACCTGAGAGTCAATTGTCTTTAGGAAGGAACTCAGCAGACGCTCGTATTTACGTAGAAGCGCCGCTTCCTTCTCAACGAGGGCTTTGTCTGGCATTGCTGTCTGATCGACGCCGGGTGCCAAAGTCGTTTCCTGTAATTATCAATTATTCGTTAGTACGTTTCATACCATACATCGGAATCACGAAAAAGAACAAACGACGTGAAAAACTGCAGTGAAAACTCAATTATCAGATGTAAAAGGTGTTGTAGACAGTGTTGTCTACGGATCAAGAGACGCGGCAGCGTCTCGACGCCAAGTATAAGTGAATACTTCGGATAACTCAATTTCGACAATTAATTTCACTATGCAGAATGGAAGAAAAAATTAGCTGCATGAGAGTAAAAAAGAATTCAGAGAATTTATAAAAATCTTTTTTTCTAAGAATTCTCTAAAATTCTTAGAATTCTTCTTTCTAAGAAATTCTAAAAAATTTCGGTATTCTCAGCTTTCAATTTTACTATATGAAAATAATAATCATTATTATTTAGTTTTTTTTTCGATTTTTTTAAAGGCTTAAATCAATTCTTTATCAGCTTTTTTAAAGAATTTCGGCGTGATGGACGTTTTCATTAAATTACTATGAGAATAAAAATACAATAAAAAAAGACTCGAAAATGACTTGACAAAAAAAATCGATGACCTTCGATTAGTCGAAATTCGACTATATCGCGATTGATCTCTTACCTGAGTGATGTATTTGAGAAGCACGGTCATGAGAGCGTTGATGAAGCCAGGATCGGAATAATGTGCCGATTCGAGATTATCCTTAATCCAAGCGTAGAGCGCTTTGGGACTGGGATCGGATTCCAATTGTCGCCACATGTCGCCTTGAATCCTAAGCAATGGATACAGGAAAGTCAATTCCCGATCCTCGAGTATCTCTCCGAGACGTTCCTTCGTTTTCTCCGGTTCCGGCAATTGACTCATCAGATTAACTTTGCTTTCGTTGAAAATTTGCGTTAATCTTGCCTTTCCTTGGCTCTTGTGCAATTGCTGAAGCGTTAATAGGAACAGCGGATGATGCTGACCGTTCTCGGTTATCGCTGCAAGATCTTGTAGCTGCATAAGATTATTAACGATCGCTTTGGCGGTGAGCGATGCAACGTGCGACGCGATACAAGGTACCGTGCTTTCCTTTTCGGCGATACTGCCGACGAGTTCTTTCCATCCCTCGTTCAACTGTTGTCCCGTTATAACGTTCTCTTTCTTCAAATCGGCGACAAGTTTAGCGGCCAATTCGCGTTCACCATCGCCGCGCTCGAGGGTATTAGTGTAAATGGTGCACACGGCGTGACGAAGGAAACGCTCGGGTATCTTGAGATCCTTGAATGCCGTTATCGCGTCCTGTATGTTGGTGTGAGCCGCAAAATCGTCCATCATCGCGTTAACTTTCTTTAATACCTCCTCGCGGGTCGGTCCCTTGTCCTTGCGGTCTCTGGCTTTGTCCCTCTTGTCCACTGGTCCTTGTTTTATCACTATTGCCGGAGCGGATTCCTTCGGTAATAACGGTGGACTCGCCTTGATCGTTGTGGCCCGTAGCAGCGGCGATTCTGGTGTACGTCCTGTGAACATGTCTACGCGTCCCGAATGGGGTTTTTCAATAAGAGTTTCCGTTTGATCGAGAAGTGAAATGATTGAAAGAAAAATGACTGAACATAAAATCGGCGACTCCGGTATGAGAACAAAAAGTAATACTTAATTTTCATAAAGATAAAACGAAAAATTAGGGAATAACCGCGAAAACAATTAACACAATATACCCAGTGAACGATTACCGGAGACGGAAATAAAAACAGAGCGAAAGGAATGAAAGAAAAGAAAAAATAAAGTTCTGAAAAGAATTTCGTTGAACTATCGGTCACTCTGCACCATCGAAAAATTAAAGATAAAAATAGAATTTACCATTATTTAGAGGTAAATTCGGCTTGATATTTGCTTGTTTAAACATCATGGAACTGGCCGACGGTCTCAGAGACACTTCCTCCGGATGTCCGATGAGCATTTTGCTTTTGTTGAAACGTAATTGTTCTTTATTGCCATCTGTGAATAAAATATGAAAAAATGAATGAGAAAAACTATCATAAAGGGTCTTTGTAGCTTTAGTTTCTTTTCTTTTCTAGTTTTTCAATGTTAGACTTACTGTTGTTGTAATTCTGAGGGGAATTATGCTGTTGCTGGTTGTGTTTTCCTTGATAATTATTCTGATGACGATTCTGGTTCTGATAGTAACCGGTTGCATTGCGCTGATTGTGACGAGGATAACCGCCGGTATTGGCGTTGAAACCGTTCGGGCTGAATGGCGATGACATACCAAAGGATGGCGATGTGAGTGGTATACTACCGACCATATCCATGTCGAGACGTCCCATTTTTCTTAGGAAATCAGCACCGAGACGATCCTCGCCTCGTCTGTTGTGATAACCACCGCCCGGTCCACCGCCGCCCCCGCCGCCGCTACCACCGCCACCGCCACCGCCACCGCCTCCCCTCGAGGACTCGTCGTGGTCGTTGCGGATCTGATTTATCGGCATCGGGCCCTCGTTGCTAGTGGCCTGACGCGGTACCCACCCGTCGCGACGCAACTCGATAACGTTGCGCAACATGAAGCGGATACGTAGGGGAAGATCGTTGCTCTCTGCCAGAGAGCTCATACGTTTGAAGTACTGATCCATGAGGCCGCGGCCCTTATCCGAGTCAAGGATACGGCCGCAGGTCCGCATAATCTGACAGAGGCACTCGATGTCCTCCGCCATGTCCCCCCGGGATCCCCGTCGTCTTTTCTCCGAGAATAATAATTCCTGTATGCATAGATGTAATATGTTCTCCGATACGATCTCAAGCTTTCCCAATTCTCCGATGAATTTGATGTTTCCCAACATTTTTCGCTTCGCCAATTGGCGCCTCTCCTCCTCCTCCGGACCGAGTTCATCCTGATTCTCAAACGCTGCGCTCGCCTTTGAACGGTTCTCAAATTCGATCTTACACTTGTTGAGCAACAATAGTCTGAATGTGCTTTGAGCTTTTTGACCATCGACGGTGGGTTTTTGCGATTCAAAGTTTGGTGCTTCGTCGGACAGCCGCTTGCACAGCTGTGCGTACATAGAACTGTACTTGGGCTCATCGAGTGCTTTATCAAAGATCTGAAACGACAAAGCGAATAACAAAACGAATTTATTACGCTTTCGGCCCCAAAAACCTTACGGATTGTTGGCTTTTCATCGTAAAATCATTCATTCGTTAATAATTCAGAACAAAAATTGATAAAATCGACTCAATCGGCGATAAATATTTCATTAATCGAAAGAAATACAGTCAATCGTATTGAATGTTAGCTAAATTTACTATTTCTTTCCTTACTGTAACTATTATTTCGTTTAATCGATTGATTATTCGTTTCATCAATAGCAAATGCCGATTTAGTCGATTCAATCGATTTCTTTTTTTTTTTTTATTTTTTTTTTTTTTTTTTACTCTTCTCGGTGAAGAAAATAAACAATACAACTCACCAATAAAATGACACCTTTGAGAATCACATCGGAATTGAGATCAACTTTGAGCAAATCGTTGCTCAGCTTTGCGAACTTTTCCGGTGTGAGTTTGTTAAGTATACCCCGCACCCTACGGAAGATGAAGTCATGTCGGCTTTCTGGGGTGAGCGCATCGCGTCTAATAGTTGAAGGAGGGATCCAGCGTCGCTCAGTGGATAGGGAGCGATTATCGTCCCTGGAAGGCATCGAATTTTTTAATCTCTGTTTTGGAAATTTTCCCAATCTGACACGCAGGCTTTTGGCAGTATAGGCAGTAATAAGCAGCTCGTGGAAAGACTGTGTGCTTATTTTTTATTTCTTTTTTGTTTTTGTTTTTGTTTTTTTTTTTTTTTTTTTAACAGCCAAGGTTACTTTGTGGACCCTGACCTTCCTCCCGAGACACGAGAAGCACCCCCCGGTCCTGTGGGGTTGTCCGTTGTTGCGCGTGTGTTGGCCCCCTGAAGTGATAAATCACAGCACACAGAACTTTCTGTAGGAAGCTGAAACAAGCAAATCAGAAAAAAAAAACATTTTTTTTATTATTCGCATTCGATTTATTGTCGTTTTTTTGTTTTTTCCTCGGAATAAATTCGTCTTTTCGACTTCTATCCGGTTGGCCTTCTGATGTCTTTTTTTTTTTTTTTTCTTTCCGTTATTAACGCATTATTATTCGAGACCTCGAAGACTTTATTGGTCAACTTTTTGCAACATCGAGTAACATGCCTCTCGTTTAAATAAAAATTAACTTATTCGAGGACACTGCGACACGGCGGATCGTCTCGTTGGCGTTTTCCTAAACGCCATGACCCATATCACGTTACACACATGTGTATCCTTTTTCTCGAGCTGTACGATATACTTTGTGACAATGACTATGCCGACATCGCGAAACGCTTGTTCGACTGTGTGTATGCGCGAGAATCCGCGAAGCATGCGATCGTTAAAGTCTCGCATGCCGAACGAATGTGTGAGAAATCCTTGAGTGATTACGAACCTATCGACTCGTGACAAACACCTCGCGCGAGAAGCACTACTACTTTGCCGCTCGCTAATTTTTCGACCTTTCGACCATTGATTATGTGTGTTTAACTAATTACGGACGTCGTTTGTACGGAATTTTATCGAATCCTCGGAAACTCGAGGGCTTCGAGAGGCCATTTTTGTTTTAAATTGTTTTATTTATTTTTTCTTTTTTTTTTTCATTCTTTAGCGCGATCTCTCTTCCGGGTAAAAGTGCCGCGACAATTTAGATTCGCTCGTGAACACAATGAATGTGACTCGTTTTCCCGAAGACGAGCTCTCAACGTTTAATCGCGATTAAGAAAAACAGCTTTCCTTCGTTAGACGTTAAACGAGGGGAACTTGTTCCACGAAACGCAGTTATCCAAGATATCTTCCCGGGGACAACAATCACTCGTTACTCGTCGTTTCATCCGCTATCCCAGGGATTTGTACGCGTGAAAAAAAAAAAAAAAAAAAAAAATAGACAAATGTCGTCACGCGATTCAGATAATTCCTTTTTATGCTTCCGAACAAAATATCGAAATCGCAATGTTCTTCCGGACTAAAATAATAATCAGTTTCGAGGATCTTTTAGTACAATTTCCCGAAAATCGCGATTCTCTTTTCTACCAAAATTCGATAAATTCGTAGAAAACCGCAAAAAAAAATTCACAATCCCATAGTTAAGCCGTATAACACGATTCATATTGAAAAACAGATCGAAAAAAAAAAAAAAAAAAAAAAAACAAGTAAAATTGATTGAAATTTTTTTTGTACCCTCTGAAATATCAAAATCGCGATTTCCCTTCTTACGAAAATAACAATCGATAAATTCGTGTAAAAGCGCAAAAATAAAAAAATTTCGGATTTTTCAAAAAAATAGTTAACAATCCCGAGGACTTTGGGGCGCAATTTGTGGCCCATATAGCGAAGCATTATCGAAAGCGACTTTGATCTTGAAGCCCGAAGGAGCGCCGAGGCTGAAACCTTCTCGTTGCTAGCAAGGTGGTAGTCCGCATATGTGGGGCGCGGCTCATGGTCAGACAGTCAATGACCTCTTTCTCTCTCTCTATCGCTGTTTCAACCTCGAGCAGCGGCCTCTGCTCCGTTCGCTGGCTGGCTGGCTGGCTGGCTGTGCGCGCCTCTCTCGTCGTTACGACCGTCGTCACCGTGGTGGCCCGGTGGAGGTCGCACGACTTTGGAACGGTGGAGGTCGTTCGACTCTCCTCGGAAGAGATCGGGAGCTTCGAACGCCCCGTACCAGAGAGCCGCGCGGCCTGTTCGGCTGCATCCGGAGTATAGCACCGCTCGTTTAACGACGAGACTATACTGTAATAATACTGTATACTATAGTATATAGTACCATATACTTCGTGCTATACATCGCGTGTATGCATTCGGCAAGAGACTTTAGTATTGGTTTTCGCCACCAGGAGAGTAGAGAGACCATAGGATGATTACAGTCTCGTATCTTGGTGAAACGAGCACCCTGCGCGCACGGTGAAAAGATTCCTCACGGTCATCCCCCTTGTTTTCGCTCGGGTTCCGACTATAGGAGAGTTTTGCCCAGTTGACGACCCCCGGGCGTAGGCGAACCGGCTGGGGGCGAGGGGAATATATATTGCCTCGACGTTTCGTAGCCTCAATTTCTACCATTCTTCGAGGAAATTACAGACATTACTAACTTAAACTCAGCTTTTCAATGAAATTGAGACAAAAAAATTGAGATTCGATACCCAAAATTCTCGAGCGTAAAAAAAAAAAAAAAAAAAAAATAAAAAATTGGAAATTCGATGGTCCCGATGTATTTATGCATAAAGTACATTAAATTTAATGAACAATAATGATGAAAAATGAATGCACTTTTGAACTATTGAGCGGAAAGTATCGACAACAGTTTTTAATGCACCGTGCATTAATTTCTCCGATATTATTGCACATAATATTTAAGGTACCAGTTAACGTATACGGAAAAAATTATCTCCGATACACCGGTATAAACTCTAAAAAAAAATGGTAAATTCCGCTCCGAAATGTAAAGTTAAAATTCATCGTACATTAAACGAAATTTACAAAACATTAAAATGAAAAAAATAAATGATATAAAAATTACAAAATTTTTCGTGATATTGCAATAAGTTGCGAAAAGGAAACAATTTTTTTCAGTGTACTAAACTTTTTTTCCAGTATACGAAAAATTACCAGTATTTTCTACAGTTTAATCTCTCAGCATTGTTGGAGTCGTTTTTTTTTTTTTTTTTTTTTTTCAAATAGACGATATTTAGTTCGCGGCTTGTAAGGCTACACGCGAGGTCTTTCCGGATCAATGAGCGAAGCTAAACGAAACCTAATCTCCGACAAACTCAATCTATAGCTTATTGCATCGATATAATTGTCTAAACCCCATTTTGCTTCGAAAATCCATTCAAATCCTCACAATCCCACGTCATTGTTTTACTTTACTCTAGAAAACAACACGATCTTTGTTGGACTCGAGACTACGTTGGGAAATTATTTCGAATGGAATATATCGAGAAACGTTTATAATGGTAACTTGTGAAGTATCGACTATTGCCAAGGCGTAGGGATCCTTGAAGGAACACGCTTTACCGTGCGTGTATCAACGCGTAGCGGTTTACGGATTGCCGAGAGGCAAGGCAAACGGCGGACAAAGAGATAGCGATGGAATGACGTAAAACGCGGGGCGCGTTGAGCGCTCCAAGTCCCCCACCGACGAAGACGGTCGACGATCGCTCGCGCTCCCTCTAACACTTCGCCCCCACCTCACCCCTCGAGACCCGATCTCGCCATTACTTTATTCTTCGCGACACGTCACTGTTGCGCAGCGACCGACTGGGGCCCTCTATGTATATCTATGTATACATATGTATATTTAATATATATTTTTTGTGTACAAAAATAAAATATATCTGTATATATATGTATATATATCTACATATACATATCCCGCTATATATATATATATATATATATATCATTTATATATTTATATATACTACATATACATATATATACGTTGAATGGCTGCGCGACGTCCAACACGCACACCTTTGCGAACTCGAGGATCAACCGATAGGATATCTCCTGGTCAAGCAGCTGATGAAATATTCACAGTGCAAACTATGAGACTTCGATCGATAATTGACAAATTTTTTTTTTTTTTTGCTACGAATTGATTTGTCGAAATCGAAAGAAATACATTGATATAATATCGGCGAGGTAAGGGTTGTTTGGTTATTGAGACTTTAGCACGCGGCTGTCGAGCGCTATATACCGAAGATATTCGATATACAACAGACAGCATGTCGGGATGTCTGGTGTGAATAATAATTCGGAGATATTAAGTGTCGATAAGACTCGCGTCGGGTCACAATTTGTCGGGGAACATTGTTATTATTATTTTTTTTTTTTAATGCAATGTGGGCCAAGCGGTCAGTTATGACGAATGTGCCATTAATACCTTTGCCGCGTGTAAAGACGGTACACGTGAAGCGGTGCCGCGAAACGGCGTAGCTGAAAGGAAATCAGCTCGTCTATTCATAGACCGATAAGCCGTTTGTCAGGTCCGATGCAACAAAGAGTTGCGAACTCGCGCGCGTTCGTCATCGGATCGTATTAAAAAAAAAAAAAAAAAAATATTAATAATCAAAAAAATAATATATCGCGTAAATCCGACGAAAAACAGTGAAATTCTATCGCGTCACTGTGTACGAGATTGTTGAAGTACGGTGATAAATTAAACTACGAAATGACAAAAAATATTCCGAGATCGACGATGACGCATTTTGAGGAACTTCCGTAACTTCGATTAAATCATTCTATCGTGGAGTTGTTAAAAAAAAAATCTTTGTGACGCACGCGGCGTTCGCAAGATAATGCACTGTGTGTAGAGCGGACGCGAATTGTGCAGTTCGTCAATGTCGTGAGTTTCTTGACACATCATCGACTGGGGGGCACGTGTGTCATGCGATATATTGCATTTAATACGTACGAAACACACCGATCTGCTTGCGCAGCGATGATTACAAAAAATGTATATATATGTATTTATACGTGTATATTTGTAATGCAAAACGCGTCTCGGCGCGATAAATAGAGAATCGCGACTCTGTTTAGTAAGCAATCGGATAAAGAAGTCTCGAAACGTCAAAAGCACGGCACTGGACCCACGCGCGTTCGCTTACTCGTTCGGGTGAACTCTCTCTCGAGCGCAGCCAGGCACGCGCTTGCCTGGCGTTGCGCCCTTTCGCGAAATTCTCTACGAGAGTCCGCTTATTCTAATGGGCGAATTTATTGTTTTTGTTATTGTACTATTATTATTGTTATTTTTTTCGCGAAACCCCTACCGCCTCGATGCATAATTATTCCATTATAGCAGACGAAAAAAAACATATATGTATAGGAACACTATTGTGGTTGTTGGGGAATATTTTTTTAAGCGAAATCGAATGTGTTGATAAAAAAAAAAGCGACGAAAAAATTCCATTCGAGCGATTTAAGGCTTCGAGATAAGAAAACGTTCGAATCACGTGCATCAACGAACAGGACGAGAATTTGGAATTACCGAGTCATAAATAAAGCGGTGAATTTTATTATTAGTCATCGTAGGGGAAATTTCTGTGTACATAATCGTGACTGTCGATCGTGCGAGAGAAGGCTTCCTCGAAGCGAGTCGGGATCGTGGAATTCTTTGTGATATATATATGTGTATATATATACATATATATACGAGATTAAGAAGAATGGGGTCGTAGCCGATAATAAGGAATATGACGTTGAAAAAAAAGAGTTCGATCGAAAGAAACAAGTTTTAAGACACAGCAAATCGAGAGTATCGTGCGCACACGCGAATCCGAAATGTCGAGTATTAATCGAAAAATCTTCCGTGTGACAAATGGAAAACAAATTGAGATATCGAAGAGTCGCAGAGACGCCACGAAGGATGTATGAAAAAACAAGAATTCTGTCTGAAGGACGCGTCCGAATAATTTGGAGTTTTGGAGCGGGAGCAATGTCGACGGGAGAAGCAGCGCGATCAAACAAAAAAGATTTTTTTTCTACTAATTCGTAGCTGTCGAAAAATTATCGAAACGTCGAGAAATTTGAGAATAACTTTACGAACGACGCGAATGAAAATACGGGAGTCGATGAAAAAGGTATCGCGAAGCCATAGATGCCCCAAGCGAGTCGATGTCGAGAATGTGACTCGAGTAAAACGTCAAATCAAATCTAGGTAGTGCGTGGGTGAGTTAAAAGGGCGTTCGATAAAGTTTCACGTTTTTTCTACCTCGAAAAACTCCGAATGGATAACACGATGGCGAGACTATCGAACGATCGCGAGATTAAATGTGAGCCTTGGGAATTTCTCGAGTACGTAAAGGTTTTTCGTAAAATGGAAGATGCGCTCGGTGAGCCGACATGACGCACGACATGGGGACACGACGTTCGGTTCGGGTACGCGAGAGCGTAGGGAAAAATCGTCGAGAATGTTCCAACTACTCGTAGTTTTATTCTAACAAAGCTTTATCACCAAATTGTTTAATCCATGCAGTAGTTTTACCAGAGCTTCTAATAACGTCCGCGACACCAAAAACACTTTAACAAATATTATAATTCACTACTTTTCGACCACTTAGACGAGAGAAGAAAATCACAGGAGCATTTACTTACGGTCGACGGTTGTTGTTTGTGAAGGCTTTCGCAATCTGTCGGTCGTACTCGGGGACTTCCGAAGCGTACGTCTTGTCAAGTCAACGTCCGCCGTGCGACTAACCTGGGCTGCCCCACCTTCGTTAACGTTTCCACCTATTACAAACAATTTTGCAATAAATTCAACAATTTTTTTACGCCGTTTTACGAACAAGCCGAAATGATTTGTATTGGTTGGAGATTAATCGAGAAACATTTTGGCCATTAATTTGACTCTATAGGTGTCAAGATATCCGGCGTGAATTCAGACACTTCCGCACCCCTTGAGTCAATTAAGCCCATCGAAAATTACAATAAAATCTTCTCGACTTGTCCCGACGTTTTTTTGACGTTCAACTTATTACAGTAGAATTAATTAATGCGTTTGTATGAGACACAGGAATGTTCAGGATATTAGTCGAGACGTTAATTTGGCACAGTCGGTAGTCAGATTGACGTTACCGTAGACGAAATCATACTCCATAATCAGCAATACATTTAGGTAGTATGTTAACACGGCAGTTCTCTACGCCTGAGGCAACTGTCATTCTCCAAGCTCGGTGAAGAGTTTAATAATAATATAAAATCATTCGACTCCCTTTAAATGCATAACAACGGGGACGATTGATCAGTGAAAAAATTGAGAAAACGTGCGACAACACCACTCAGGTACGTGAAACATTTCGTCAAACGATCGTTACGCGAGGAAAAAAAATCTTTACATATTTTTCGTTGTATGCCAATTAAATTCTTGTCCGAACGTGAAATTAACAGTTGAAACTTATTTGTCATCGAGACGATAAATACCTCGTGTCAAGTGTCATTCGCAACGGAAAAATCGATTATTTCTCCCGTGAATCGTGATTGTCAGGTTTTTTTTTAAACTACAGAAAATGTCTAAGCCGCTCCGATACGATGGAAGTCGCTTTGTTAGAAGTTTCCATACACAATTAGAGCTGTCAGTGTCGGTAACGAGCCTCGGAGCAACAATTTACAAAGAATCTTTACTAAATAATTTGTTTGGCTTCGTAATGAAAATAATAATAGTTCATAGAAAAATCGTGGAACAGTCGAACTCTTTGTTTTATGAATTACCAATTTGGAGTAACGATTATTGGAGTCGAGAGACGCAGGAGAGCCGAGTGTCTCGTGATGCTCTATATAGCGTTAAATGTACATAAAAATTATCCGCTGACTCGTTAGATACAATGAGGTGTCTCTGCACAGTACGGGGAGAATGACTCATAGTTTTAATGACTGTATCTCCAAAAATATTGACTAATTACGATATCGTCGTAATCACGAGACACTGAAAAAAAAGATATAAAAACATAATAAAAAAAAAAAAACGTAAAATTAAAAAAAGAAATATATATTTTTAGGATGGCACATGGTTCTCACTCAACCGGATACGGGTCGACGGACCAACGAAACGACGTACCTGACGTGGGCTTCAGTCCCACGGAACTCTACAATCTCAGCGAAAATATCACTACTAATATCTATACGATAAACTCAAGCTGGAGAACGCTGGAGCGTTCATACAAGAGCGTCGGAACTTACAAGGACTCTCAGGGTCTTAGAGACAAAGCGTAAGTCTTTAATTTAATTTTTTTCATAATTCTCATTAAAATCGAAAAATTTTTAATTTTTGTATTTTTCGAAATTTTTTATGATTTTTTTTCAGACGCGTTACGCAATTGAGTACGAACCAAGTGGTGATCCAGACGAGTAAGGATATCGCAAGACTGACAGTACTGATGAGAAAGGGCGACAAGCAACAAAAATTACAAATTGAAAAGCTCACAACTGACTTCAAGGATGCCGTGCAGAGATACTCCGATATGCAAAAAGTACGAAACACGTAAAAATAACGAGCCGAGAAAGATGAAAGAGTTTTTTATTCTCGAAATTTTGAGGCCTTCGATTTAGAGACGAGAAAAACGGCGATACAAACCGCGTTTTTGATAAATCGATGATAATTAATTACATAAACATGAAAAGAACGAGACACGTGAAAATAATCAACCGAAAAACATTAAAGAGCTTTTTTTTTCTTAAAATTTTAAAGCCTTTGATTTAGAGACGAAGAATAACGCGGATGAAATCGTGTTTTCGGTTAATCGATGATAATAAATTGCAGTCAATCGCCGACAAGATGAAGAGGCATATTCTAACATCGTCGAGTAACGCGGAGAATCATCTCGACGACGGCGACAATACGGATAAACAGAGTTTGATTCAGGCGCACATGGACGAGGAGAGGAGGACCGAGCAAAGGTCGATAAGATGCAAAATAATGAATTCCTAATCCTCTTCGATATCTTCGTCGCCGCGACTCTTGTTTCGCGGTTCTCAAAAACCAAATTTTACATCGTTCAAAATTCGATCGAAAGGAAAATTGTATTTTTTTGTTTTTTAAATTCTTTCACGTTTTCAGGGCTCTGGAGTTCGATCACGGATTGATGCTCGAACGAGAGGATAGGATAATGCGGATCGAGGGTGATATATTGGACGTAAATCAAATAATGCGAGAGCTCGGAGCGTTGGTTCATCAACAAGGCGACATGTTGGGTGAGTTGAGCGTCCGCTTGACTCTCTTGATTATTCATAAGAAAAAAACAACAAAAAAAAAAAAAAAGCAAAAATACTCTATTTTTCGAGGACTTTAAATCAGAAAGGATAATATCGATGATATTGCAGACACGATTGAAAATTCAATCGAGAACGTTCACGGAAACGTGGAATTGGGAGCCCAAGAGTTGGCAAAAGCCAGCAATTATCAGAGTAAATATCGTCGAAAAGTTTTCATCTTACTGTTGATAGCGCTCGTCGTCGTTATCGTACTGACCGTAATTCTAGTCATGAAATTAAGATAGCGCTTCCAGCCACTGTAGGGCTCCTGTTTTATATATGCGGTCGAATGACGGGGTTGTCTCAATCTACTGCGCTTTAAATCTCATTATACCGAATTTAGCCTGCCGACTGAGGATATCCGTAATCTTCTTGATTGATAATGCGCGCACAAGTCATCATTCAGGAGTTTATCGTGTATCTATTGTATTGTTTTTGTTTTTTTCATCTTTTTTTTTTATATATATTAATTAATAATGAAAGGTGTGTTTTCGTTACGAATTGAAATTCCTGTACGTTAGAACTACGAAGTGGCGATGTGGCCAAAGTACGCGCGATTAATTATAAGCGCCAAGAAGTCTTTTCTTGTTTTTATTTTCTATTTTAATCGTCGAAGCCGTGTTGTTCGGTATAAATTATAATACAGTCGCCGGGCTGTGATTGATCGGCAAGCAAATTGCTGAACAAATTAGTCTCAAGCCGCAAGCTTATTAATTCTGCACACATGTCGATTTCTTCGAAAATACCGACGTACTTTTACTTGAGCGCTTGACGACTCTCGTTTCTCAATGCAACCCGCGATTTCTTCAATTCCCATTGCATGTTTATCCACGAAGAAATAACGAACAAACCTTCTAATCGAATCAGCTTTACCTGGAATATCTTCGATCGAATGAAGTTCTTTTCATAGCCGTTAATTACACGATTGTTACTCGTCGTCCAAAGAAAAAACTTTGCTGTGCTTCTGTGAGTTACAACAACAAAAAATAAATTAAAAATAAATCGGCCTCGTAAAAAATGCGTAAAGAAAAAGAAAATAACAAATTTAAAGTGACAAATATTCTGTCGAAAAAGCTGCGAAAATTCGTCGCGAATGAATTAAATCTTTTGCCAAATGATCAATGATTGAGACACCCAATTTATTTCGTGCAAAGGCCCAAATTTTTTCATTATTACTGCTAATTATCAGGCATTCCAGAACCCGAAAGTCCGTCAAATAAACTATCATTAAAAAAAAAATAAAAAAAGCGAAAAAAAAAAAAAACTATTATCCCAATATTGTATATACCGCTAATGAATATTGTTCCGAATAATTAACATTGTAAACGCTGGCACTAGGCAATTGTTAACTTGTACGCGAAATCAAAGTGATAATGTAATTATAACTATTATATCAAAACGTACTAATAATAATAAACAAAACAAAATATACGTGCTATGAATCTCGCGATTTAGATTGTCGATCATTGCGAAAATTCCTATTTGACTTTGTTTTTTCAATTTTTTTTCTTAAAAAAAAAAAAAAAAAAAAGAAAATGCTAATAATCGACTCGATAGAAAGGATATTTGGTGTTTGGAATTGAGTAACAAGAAGTATCGATATTCATTCCATTATATTAACGATATACTGTGCGTATCTATCATCATATAAATAACTTGGATTTTCTTTCTTAACGAAATAACTAACACCTGTACCACTGTACTCTGATCCTAGCGGCTGTTTGTCTGGCAATTTAACAGTATCGTCGAGGTACACTTAAGCATAAGCCTTACAAGGAATGAGCGTAGTATACATTTATAATTAAATCCAACAACGCGGTAAGATTATATCGTACTACCGATTTCGCAAGTGGCAAGATTCGCGGCGTAAATATTTTATTAACGTAACTACCGATGTAGAAAATATCTAAACATTATTTTTCTTTTTCTTCTTTTCTGAATATAAAACATATTTATAGCACGTGTACCTATAAACACTGAGCTTCGGACGGAAGACGATAGTTTAGTTATACGGCAATGGCGATAAGTCCACCGAACGTCGCTCGATCTATTTAGAATTATCGAAGAAAAATAACGAAAAAATAAAAATAAACGATTCGTTGAGTTAAGTTTCCAGTCGATGCGGCGCCGTCGTGGACCTCAGCAACGAATAAATGCTGCGCCGCGCATCATTTAATGTTCTGCTTCAGTTAGCAATTTTATACGTAATTGATGCTACTATCGCAAATAACGTTACAAGTTCAACAGTCTCTATCGCTTACGTTTATGAAAATCACAATATTTTCTTCGTTACTTCTTTTTTTCTTTTTTTTTTTATCGTTTATCTAGTTAAGTTTTGAGTTTACTTTGCGGCTGGGGTCGCCGCGCCTTTATCCTCGCCTGCAGCGTCAAAAGAAGACCGGCGAGAACGTCGTGATTCGGCAACTTTTTGGCGAATAACAAACGCTTCACGGAATCGTCGTACGTCAATAATGCAACCATATTTTGTAGCAAGAATCCTTGACAATATTCCAACAATTGTGCCGCGTTGTAAACCTAAAAAATGCATAGAAATCCGCGATTAAACAATCTGAATAATTTAATTAAAAAGGAAAAAAGCGTTTTTTTTTTTTTTTTATCGGTAAAAAAAAATCTTATAAAAAATCCCAAGCGTCTGATTATCCGTACCAGTATTTTGATAATGTAAAAAAAATCCCAGAACTGAATATAAAAACGCGTGGAAGCCATTCCATTTTTTGTAAAACAATTTTTTGAAATTTTTCGATTTAAAAAAAATTAGACTTCTCCTACAATTTTTCGTATTTCGGTCCGGTGATTTTTTTACATTATCAGAAGACTATTACCAACAATCAATAACATGGGGTTAGTAATACGATTTTGTTTTTCACGTTAAAAAAAAAGAAACCCTTTTCACCTGAGATCGCTGTATCTCTCGATAAAGCTAATGATTAAAAGCGAGCAAAGTACCTTCGCGTGAATATACGTGGATACAATATTATCGAGATCCACCATTGCTGAGCACTGAGCCTCGCAAAACCTCAGTAGACCGTCGAGTTGAAAAAAATTCGCTGCTGCCATCAATTCCAATACATCACTCTGATTGACTTTCAAAGTGGCGCAGCCGCCGTGATACAAGAACTCCATTACCATCTGCGAAGAATTTTAAGATTTTCATTATCCCCGATATAAATCCCAACATGTGTGCGGACTTTAAAAATACTTATATAATTTCCAGCGTCGTCAACGTACTTGAAAAATGTGATATCGAATATCGTTGATTTGTACAATCGGTGGATTTCCCTCGCAGAGCTTCGAGCTCAGCATGTTGCGGAATCTCGGCGACGAGGTGACGAGAACGATTTTGTGACCATAAAATACCCGTCCCTCGACTCTGAATTGCACGTCGCTAAGTTCCGGATTATTGACGAATTTCGGATCGATCCTCGAGCCGCTCGAGAGCGTTGTATCTCTGATCGGTTTTATCGGCTCCCATCCGAAACAGGTACAGAATATATCGGCGAGAAGCAGCGTCGTTCCTTCCTTCTAAAGTAAAAAAAAAAGAAGAAAGAAAAAACCATAAAAAATGAATCACAGAAATTCCCTTCGCTCCGCTCATAATTTCTCGAAACAATGTTAACAATTTATCTCACCTTGCTGTACCGGAATATATTGAACAAAAGCGGGAGGCATTCTTGAACGAACTGCGTGGAATAATCGTCGGGACAAACTTGAAGAAAGTCTTGTAGCAACTGATCGATAACGGTGTCGATGCGCATCTCGTGGGCGATCGACAGGCTGTGCATCCAGCAGTGAAGAGTCCAACCGACACGGAGACCCCGCAGTTCCATCGTAATGTCTATTCGTTCGGCAACACACACGAGTTATCGAGATTAAACGGCTACCCACGAGCATGTAAAGTGTGTATTCTCCCTTCTCGTCCCCTCGCTTAACGAGAGGCTACGCGAGGAGAGAAAGAGAGATTTCGCGATGTTGCATTCAACTGACCCAAGTGATTGCTTTCCGCGCTGTGATACATCGCTTCCTGAAGCGCTTTGCTCTGCGTCTTGCTGAATACCGGTTCTTTGCCCTCCTTGCGAGTGCCTCGTCCCTCGGAGGTTTGCTGCTGTTGCTGTTGACTCGTTCCAGCATTTCCCTCCGCCAGTATCTCCTCCAAGGAGAGTACTTCCTTCTCGCCTCGTTTAGCGGAAAAATTCAAGGGATGAGAAAGCAATTGATGCAAACAGCTCCGTTGTCCGTGAGCAGTTGCGACAGAAATCGCGCTGTTGAAAAACAAAGCGAATAAGTATCGAATCTTTCGATATTAAAAATAGATTTCCTTAGTTAGATTTTTACCTGTAACATCCTCTTTGCGCTGAGCCCGAGTAGCAAAAAGTATCTTTAATCAGCGTCGACAAAAACGGTTGACCACCGTGAGCGAGTAGCAACGCGACCATTTCATTATTTCCGGATGCCGTAGCGGCTTGTAACGGCGTAACAGTGCATTTATCTTCACTCGCTTTCGCGCCGCCCTCGACGGAGGCACCTCTTTCAAGGAGAATCCTTGCGATATTGCAGTGTCCCAAGAGAGCCGTGTAGGTCAGCGCTGTCCAGTGTTGAGTCTCCGCGTTGAATCCGCTCTGAATAGGATTCGCTGAATTCCCACCGGGCGATCCTCCGGTTGTTCCGGCGCTCGTGCCGCTGTTTTTCCCGTTCGGCGTCGTCGACATCGCCGGACTGCTCGGTATCCTCGAAGCCGGACTGCCGCTGCTCAGTGGAACTTTCACCGGAGTTCCGGATCCCTGACTCGTCGGTGGTGCGGGACTCTCGACGTTGACATCGGCGCCGGCGTCGAGAAGCGTCGTTACCGCGATCTCGTTGCCGTTTATACAGGAAAGCATTAGCGCCGTGAAACCGTTATCGTTAACGGTATTAATTTTTGTCGTTGCAGGAAGCAACGGAAGTGATTGGGGTATGAGATCGGGTCTTCCGCTCGTCAGCATCTTGAAAGCCATGTCCAGCGTTAAGCGACGAACGTACTCTGTGTCGTCGGTGCGTCTTGAACAGATCGGCACATCCTCGAAGCTATAGCAAGAAAATTTAATTAAAAAAAAAACAATTCTTGGTGATGACGAAGGAGTTATTTGATCGGTTAATCATATCTTACGCGATCGGTCTGACGGGACAATCGACTCCGGGAAGAAGTATCCTCGCCGCTTGTCCAATGTCGTCGTGATCGACACTCAAACTATGCCGATGCTCGGCGTGAGCCGTCGCGACTCTTAGCCACTCGACGAGCGGTGGCAAAACAACGTACGCGCGTTCGTACGATAGTTCTTGAATTCCCGAGCCTCGTTCTCCGTGTTCCAACTGCGAAACGATATTTAGTACGAACGTTAGATACGAGAAACGAGAATCGAGATGCTAAAATGGATGAGAGAATAGTTCCAATACCTGTGAACACCTCATGTAATAAAATAGAGCGTTCAAGGCCTTTGTTGTGAGAGGAACGGGACATCGTCCAGACTGGGCGACCTTCGATATGAGATCGAGAAGCTCGGGCATCGAACCGACGCAAGTCGTCAGCAGCGAAGGCTCGAGAGTCGAACCCGGCGGTTCGCGTCCGCTTCGCGATGAAGACGTTGAACTCAGAGAACTCACACTCGCCCATCGCGGCATCGCCAATGCTCCTGCGAGAACAAGAATCGTTATTTCCTTATCACAAACGAAGGGTAGAAAAAAAAAACAATGTAAAATAAAAGGAGAGACACCCGAGTCGTAAAGCTTAACGTACCCGAAGCTATTCTACCGGCGTTAAGATGAGCGTAAGGCTGCAAAAGACCCCACAAATCGCCGCTATTCGCAATCACGTGCTCCAGCATAGTTGCGGTCAGAGTTGTATGCGGCTCCGTTGGTACGCACTGCAACAGTATCTCTTCCAAAAGATTTTCTATTCCAGCAGCGAGATAAACCGCCGCGTACTCGTGTACCATACGTCCGAGTTTAACGTCTGACATCCATCGGAGAAATCTACCGACCGGCAATTGAAGACCCGAGCGCGAAGCTTTCGATTGCTTCAACTGATCGCCCGAGACGGCGAACATTGCTGCGGCGCGTAGACAAGCCTACGAGTCGGGAAAGAAATTATTAGTGATTATTTTCTTTGTTTTCTCGATTAGATGAATTGTTTTTTTTTAATCGATTGTTACCTTTGTACAGGAATCCGCAAGTGCGGGGCATAAAACGATCTTAAAAGCGCTGTAAACCTCGTGCTTACTGCAGAGTCCCAGTGGCTTCGAGAGTCTCTGAGTTTCTCGGCCAATTCTGACCAATGCGCGTTGCAACAAATACGATAGTCTTGGAATAGTCTCCATCGAGACTTGGTCCATGTGCTCTCTTGTTCTTCCGTTCTGAAGGACTCGCAGGACGTCGTGATGCGTCCACGGCAATTGCTGAAGCTCGACGAGGCGATTGTGCGAATCAACCCATACGAATTCATCGGCACTCGTTACGTTTGTATTTATCGTCTCCAAACTCGAGTGTCTCATCAGACGACGTACGGCGGGTTCGGAACTTTCAGAACCGCTGAGAGACGAGTACGTCGAAGTCGAGGTGTGGGAACGCATTGTTAACTGTTGAATAGCCAATTTAATGTCCTCCAATCCGGAACCGGACCACGGTACCTGCAACTGAGATTCATGGAATTTTTAAGACGAAGTAACGAAGCCGAATTTTTTTTTATTTCGATTTTCTTAAACTATACTGTGTTAAGAATATTGTGTAGAAATTTAATTTTCAAACTCGTAAAATTAACAGAGTTAAACGGTTTTGGAGCGGTCGAACGGCGCTTCGACAAACTTTCAACGCCGTTACCTCGAAGCAGCGTTTTTGATATCGGCGGTCAAAATATCTCGAAAACGGTTCGACCGATTGTCTTCTAATTTTAACACGACATTGTTGGGAACTTTTTCTATCGCGCTACGTAAATTTTTTTTGTAGTCAAGTACTTTTTTTCAAATTAAATCAAATAGATGAAAAAATTTCGTAAAAAACCGAATTGTAAATTCTAATTGTCGTTATTTTGCTAGAGAAAAAAAAATCCTATGTGGCGCAATGCTTTCAACGCTATGTTTCAAGAATCGCTTTGACTTTTTTCATTTCTGATCGTCCGACCGCCCAGAATCGCAAAAATAAAATCATTTTCCTCATTTTTTTTTCATTTTTTTTTTTCTCATTTTTCTATTCGTATATAATTTCGAATTAAAAGAAAACTCGGATGCGTCCATTTCACTAGTTTTGGAGAAAAAAAATTTCGTTTTTTGCCGACTTTTTCGTTCAACTACTTATGTAGTTAACTAGCCGTAACGACGATACGAAGAGGAGATGAAAGATTCAATTGAGAAGAGATAGAAAAAAAGGGAGGAGAGGAAGAAAAAAAAGAAACCTTTGCAGGCGTTGCCCTGTGCCTGTTACGACTCTGTCCGGATCGATTTCTTCCATTTCTCTGTGTAACCGATGCCGAGAGACGATCGTCCTCGGGAACGGCGTTCAATTGCTGCGGGCTGTGCGCCCTATGATGTCGATGAGGCGGCGAACTACCGCTCGTATGACCACCGGTATCGGACATACTTGCGTGTCCCGACGAACGATTCTCGTCCGATGAACTGTTACCCGTGCACTCGATCACCGGCCTTCTCTGCAATAGAAACAGTTTCGTTCGGCCTTCACATCGGTTATCTTTCAATGATTATTGGAATTTTTAACTTTTTTTCTCTTTTCTTTTCGATGGATACCTGAAGAACACGCAACTCGTGAAGACTCAGATGATGATGCTGCGAATGATGGGGATGGTGAGGCGTCGGTGTTGGCGCCACGCTATCCGTATCTCTTTCCGCTACCATGTGAACCATATTGTGAACTCCCGTCTTTCCTCCTGTATCCGGAGAATCCTTGCTGTACGAGGAGCAATACATCGGATCCCTACCGGCGTTGCCGCTCGGCCTGGAAATCAGAAAATTTATTTGACTATTAATTATGGATTTATTTCGGGGTGTATCGGCACATTGTTTTCGAGAATATTGCATCACAGATTTTTGTCGATTCGAATTGTCGATATAATTTTTTTTTTATCGGTTCGGGAAATTAATAGAAAATTCAGGGGAAAAAAATGAAAGTAAATCGAAAATATCAGATACAGAAAATTCATTCGACTCTTTATTACGATTTTATTTCAGGGTGCATCGGCTCATTTCTTTTGGGACGTATTGCATCCAAAATGTATAAAAATGCGAATTACCGAAATAATAATTTTTTTGTTTGTTTTGGAGAAATTCTTGGTATAGAATGTTTGTGGGTGAATGGAAACGAATAACAGATTGTTCGAAAAAAAAAAAAAAGTAACATAAATCAAAATACATCGAAGATAACTTTTAAGTGGAAATAACCCTTTTTTTTCAACGAAAAGTGACGATTTTTCCAATTTTCATACGATATCGGTAAAACCGGAAGTGCATGTCATCTTCTACATACAAAATAGATAAGATAGCGTACTCCATACATTTACCGAACAGTTTTTTCGCTTCTCGTCCAGACAATGAAAGATTTCCATAGAAAAAATCATAATAAACGAAATTAAAAAAAAAATGCGTATAACGTGTTTTCTCGTATTTTTCCGCTCCGGTCGACAGTTCAACAGCCAAAATTCCAAAGCTCACTCCAAATAGTTAAAATATATTTTTTCGTTTTTTCGTCGCGATCGAAATTTCAAATAAATTTCCAATCTCCTGTTGTGTATAAACAGTCAGTGAATCACCTCTCGAAAACCAACAAATTCTGACTCGTCTTCCAAAAAAAAAAAAAAAAGTATAATTCAAACATATGGAACTCGTAGCTGAATTAACATATTTTTCATTCAACCAACTCGGTGAGTTATGAAAGTCGGTGAACAAGCAAGCGTTCGAGGCATAGTCGAGTTTAAATGATATATGAAAAACGTCTCGAGGCGATTTTCGACTTGGCTCGCGAGAGACCCCGAGAGTTGCGTTAAATTATAGTGCCGGAATCGTCGAGGTATTATTTCTCATTCCAACGGCAATTAATTCCAACTGGCCGTGTTGAGAGATCGTCGAGATAGTATCCACCGACTTATTTCGTATTTTTTTTATTTTTTTTTTTTTTCATTTTTTTTTCGTAGAGCGTTAGTTCTCGACGTCGTGGAATGGGCTCGTTGAAGCGAGATACCTAGGAGCGGCACCGGGTAAGTAACTCTCGTCCGTTACTCGTGCGAGAAATGTAGATCGACCGAGAAATTTTCCTTCGATTGGTCGCACATTTCGTCTTCAAACCGATCCTCTTCAATATTCCTATTTTCCTCAAAAAAAATAAAAACTATTCAATTACCCTCGGAGTCTCCATTGTTGAACGAAGCTCCAGTCTGCGCGAAATCCCGTCGTGTCCCCCGGCAGAGACCAATAATCCTCCAAAAGTGTATCGTCCTCTTCGATTCTCAAAATATCCTCTCTGCTCGGAGTGACCTTAACGACGATCTCTCGTACACCATCGCAGTTACAATTCTCGTCGTTCTTTGCCTCCGAGCGTTCGTCGTCATCGTCGTAATCCGGCTCGTTGCAATCGCTTCGCGAGATTGAATAATTCGAGCCCACGGGAACGATCGAACGATCGTCCACGACAATTGCATCTCTCGATATCGTCGACGATTCTTCCCGGAAGTTTGTCACGTCGTCGACGATACGGTTCAACGACCAAGTCGACGCACCGCCCGTGTGGCTCGCGCGATCGTTGCGCGAGGATAACGGTCGCCGATTCGACATACCGATCGTATTGCCGACGCTATCGGTTACCGATTTTTCCGTCGCTGTTTCGCTCATCTCGTTTTCACGACTGTTCGACGATCTCGGAGTCGATGCGAGACTCGAAAATACCGATCTTTTCTCGTCATTCAACGCTATGTACTGCCGATTCTTTACCGATCTCTCGCGATCGTCGATATTATCGGTAACTTTTGTCGGACTCGATACGACACTCGACAATACCGATTTTTTCTCGTCGTTCAACGCTACGTATTGCCGATTTTTTACCGATCTTTCGCGATCGTCGATTTTTTCATCGGCAATTTTTGAGTGTTGCTCACCGAAGTAAATTACGACTTTGTTGTTCGCGTCTCGTTCGATCTTCGTCTCCGGCCAATTGCTTGACGGTGACGAATTTCTTGAGTTTAGTCGTTGCGGCGAGCCTCTCGCGTATTTCGTCGACGATGCGACGCGATCGGTTGACTCGATGTCGTTGTTGTTGACGTTGAGAAGAATAATGTCTTGTTTCGGTCTCGGCGAATCGTCCTCGAGGGTCGAGGCGTTCTCATAGTCGTCGAGCCTCATAGCTTCCTGCCACTCCCTCGTCGGTGTGCGCTTCACGAAGGGCATGGCCCGTCGCAAAATAAAATTTGTCCTCTCCATGCAACTGGTTATTTCGCGCGGTGCCGTTACCGCGATTCTACAATCCTTCAACTCGCGACAAATGTTGCACTTGCAGTACTTGTCGTCTTTGCCAGTGCAATATTGACGATTTTCCGCCGACATTTCAAACTCTCGCGAGTTTAAAACTCATCGTCGACCACTCAATTTTTTTTATCTTCAAAAAAATCGGAAAAATCGAAAAAATCGATCCTTCTTACAAAAAAAAGTTCACCGTTCACTCAATCACTGCACGATTGAAAAAATATATATATTGTACGAACTTTCGCATGAATAATATTGACAATAAAATTGAAAAAAAAAAAACACTCCGAAGCGGGGAAAATAATTCGTAAATAATAAATTCGCACCGTGGCATCGACGAAAAATCATTGCTTTACATTGATAAAAAAAATATATTTTCAGAAACGTTTTACAGATGTTTGGGTATTTTTTTTTTCGCGATAGGACAGAGCGACACCGGTATCGCAGTCGTAGCGACGTAAACATGTGACTGAACTGGCGTGTCCGTGGGTTTCCTGTACATCAACCGGGTGAAACGTGTACTTCCTCCGGGGGAGGTATAGAGCGCGCGGGGGCCCCGCTACACATCGCTCCACCTTCTCTACCGCTCGGAGAAAGAAACTTACACACTACGCGCGCGAATCCGGTACACAGCATTTTTTTCTCTCCTTCTTTGTACCGTCTCGTCGTACCGTTCGCCATCTCATTTTGTCGCACCGACGTAACAATGATATCACGAGAGAGTTTCGACAAAGCGCACGAAAGAAAAATGAGAAAGGGAAAATGCTGTTAGTTAGCTTCGAAAGATTCATACGACTCACTCGAGAGAATTTATGAAGATTATATGGTTTCGATAGATTACTTTATTTCCTTATTTTTTCGTTGTCGTAATTTTTTTTTCGTTAATACATAATAATAATCGCAAATATTATTAATGATAATAATAATAATTAGTAATCAATTTATTAAAAAACGTTTACCCCGAATTTTTACAAATTAAAAAAAAAACCTATTTATGACGATGTAATTTTAACAATTTCGTTCGAAAACCATCGAAGATCGAATTATTATATTTTTTTTTTTTCGAAATCCGTTTTTTTTATAATTTTTCATGGGCCCATTTTTGATACCAGAGATGACCTCTGTATTTTAAATTCATAAAGGACTTAGAACTCTATATTTCATATTTAGATTATTATGCTTATCCGACTACGATACGGTATAAATGTTATTAATAAAGAGATGAGTGGAACGCGGGGACAGTGGGTAGTGGACAGCGAAGCGGTTTCGGGTTGGACTTCCGGTGCCCATCCTACTTCCTACGACCGGTGTGCGCTTGGGACCGTCGGTCTCAGCCATGAAGACTCGCTGTCACCGCACAACCCCTGCCAGCCTGCGTGACGGTGTATTACAGTCCTTCCTATACAAACGGTTAACCGTTTTTTTTCTCTCTTTTATTATTTTCCTTTATTCTCGTCTCGTGTCTTCTTTCGCGATACACGCGAATTGCAATAATCGGCGCAAAAATCTCCGCATCAAAATTCACGGAAAAATCCGTCTATTCTTCGTATTATTTTTCTTTTTTTTTCATCCCGTAAAAAATGGTTAAAAAAATTTATTTTTAATTTAATCGCCCAAAAAAAATTAAATTAATTATTCAATTTTTATTTAATTTAATTTTTCAAATAATTAAAATTTTCCTCTCAATTGGTTTTTCCAACAAAGTGAAACCGCCGTATAAAATCAAAGCGACGAGACCCAAGAATATCGGCCCTTTCCGGTCTATCGTCAGGTATTTTGCCGTTTTACAGAACGTAAAACGATAGCCGCCTCTGTACTTCAAGAATTTCCCAAGCGGCCTCTACGGTGAATGAATGCATCGCGTATCTTACTTCCGCGGAAAAAACGACTCGGCAAACTGGGTTACAGCAAGGTTAATAGTTTATTTCTCTCTTCTTGTTCGCATTGGACCCGAGAAGCTCCCCGGGGGAAGGGGAACTAAAGGAAGATCTACGTACTCACATACGTAGCTATAATACCATCGCGGCTGATCGAGAGTTCTTAGCGTTACTCCGGTTATATTGGAAACGTGTGTACACGCAAAGATCGCGTGTACGAGATTGGCGAACGCATATATTCTACACCTTCTCCTCTTTGCTTCGCTTGTATGTCGGAGCGGAACATTATCGGCATCTAACTTACAATTTCCTATAATACCTCTCTCCGCGCAACACTTTTACAGTTACGATCGACTCGAACTTCTGAAATGCAGAACTCGATCGACTCGACTCCTCTTCGGAGGATTGGCAGTAATAACCGATTTTCTACAGCCGCGAGAAACGTTTTCACGTTCGAATGATATACCATTATTTTTTATTCCATTCTCGCGTTACATACGTAAGCTGTTTGCGAAGATACACTCGTGAACTTCCTATGGAAGAAGACGAAGAAGCGCAGGCGAGCGAAGAGAAGAGAAACGTAACGGCGGAACTAACTAATCGTTTCTCTTAATCAATGGCGTAACGTCCCGCCGCTGTCGGCGTTCGGGCTTCGGGAATGACTGTTGAATGAGTCTCGGAGGGCAAAGGAAAAGTTCAAGGTGCGCCGGTTGGATATTGTCTGTGTTCACGTGGCGAAACTCCGCTTTAATACTCAAGGGCGAGTCGGACACCGTCTCGAGTCTCTTACCATGACGATACACGGTAAATTCTCTTCGATAAATAAATTTAAAAAATATGTTTTTTAAAGCGCAAATAATCACAGCAATCTTTAGATACGAGGAAAAATTTAAAAATCAAGAAAACGGAAGATCTATAGATTATATAGGTTTACATAGCGGCACGAAATCGTTATCTTCATATCTTCGTATTTATTTACGAATCCAGAAAGAAAAAAGTGTTATTTTTAGTTTTATTCTTATTAAATTAATAATAATCTTATTTAATCATTCATTTCCGTAATCAACGAACCGTAGGTTCGAGTTTTCGAGTTTCTAGGTATTAATATATCAATGTTATAGAAAAAATCCGTAGAAAAATTATTTAAAAAAAAATGTATTTTATCTATTAATTTATGTAATTAACCAATTGAAGGCTCGTGTCTTCGGTTTACTGTACATTGAAATATGAATATATAAAAATTCAATTAAAGTACATAACATTGCATTAGATTACTACTTCGCCTCGACGCTCCGCTTGCGCTTTTTTTTTATCTCACAAATTCCTTTCGAATATTCGACTGCCTTTACGTCGAAAAAATTATATTTCTACAAGTGCGCTTCCCCATTGTTCAGTCACAATTTCGCGTGTAAAGAGGGAAAGTGATTCGCGAACTTGACTGATGAATAGCGCACGATTGTGAGTAAAAAAAAAAAAGAAGGCGTCGGAACGAAATTCTTGTGTGTACATTGCCGCGCGCGAGGTATGCGGGCATAGGTCTCGCGGTGAACCCCAGAGGCATGCGACGAACCTCGACAAAATTGAATGAAACTCTTCTCGTATCCTTGGCAGCAGCAGCAGCGAAAGAGAATATCGCATGTCACGTATAAACTGAGAGTCGCGAAGACAATAACGGGTCCTCGAACGAGGCGGTTGTAACTTTGCTCAGGATAGACCTCTACCAACCGCGCGCAAAGCACGTTTCTAATTTTCTTCAAGAGATACGAAAGTTCATTGAATTCCGAGAAAAAAAAAAAAAAAAATGAAAAAATTGCCGAGACGTGGAATCCGCGGATATTCGATCTTAAGGGCAACTTACAGTTATCTGTCGATGCCGGAAAAATATTAAAAAATCCTATACACGATTAAATCGATGACGAAAGTATCTATGCAACCAGTCAATTAAGGAGGGTGTATCGTTACATTTCCAGACATAAGTGCGATTCAGAGAGAATTTCGAAGAGTTTCCCGCGTGTTAAACGAATTATTAAAAAAAAAAATTGTTTCATAAATCATCCGACGACCAAACTTTTTTTTTTCACAAATTTCTTATAATTTTCGAAAAATTTGCGTGTTGGAAAAATCTTTAATCAAAATTCGTGATTTTTCATCCATCAAGAAAAAAATAAAATAAAAATCGAAGATCATAAAAACATCGAAATTGAGGACCTCGTGACTGATTGATTTTTTCAGATTTTCATCCCATTGAGAGAAGTATTCGAAATTCTCTCCGAGTGTCTCTTTTGGCTGGAAATTTAACGATTCACTCTTCTTAATTAAGAATCTCTACGAGTTTGAAAATGCAAGTTACAGTTTTTTTTTTTTTTTTCGTACGACGAATAGGAAATTGTCGGCCGGATGAATAAGTAGTCGCTAAGCACAGGTGCAAGTACGTCCCTGACCTACAGAACAAACGAGCCGGAGGTAAAAGGAGTAAAGTAAGAGGAACGGAAGTCGAGGAAAGAGAGAAGATCGCGGCTCTCGGCGGCGAGAGAGCACCGAGAGCTCTTCCCTCTTCGTATAGAAGCCGCCAACAACGAGGGGGATATTCTCGGGCGCGAGAGCGAGAACCATTAGCCTAAATACGCTACACACGCGTGTGGATAATGTTTGCCGGTTTGGTTTAACGCTCTTCGCGATCGCGGATCTTAGCCGCAAAACAGCGAAGTCTAAGTGTGAGTAAAGGTGATAGATAGATAGGGAATAGGTGAGTTTACGCTCCGAACTCTTTCCTCTTAGTCTTGATAAAGCAAAGAACTTGGAGGGGAAGGCAGACACGTGCCTCTCACGCTGATGCTTAAGCACCCACACAGGTGCACGCATTGCCCATTATCTCGATCGTTCCGTTCCCAGATATCGCTACTTAATCCGCCGACACTAAAGACTAAAGCGACTCTTGAAACATTGAAGCTGAACATTTTAGCACCGAGTCAACGTTAATCTCGGGTCAACTTCACCGTTTCTCCGGGACAATGCTTTCAAGACTTTCGGATAAACTAATTAAATTCGTAGACTCGACTCAACTCGGGAGGAAAGTATACAGAGCTCGTAGATGCGAGAAGCGAGTGAATCCTAAGAGCTCTCGAGAGGCTTTTGCGTTTGCGTTTCCTGCGAAATTGTTTATACGGGACTCTCCTTTCATCGGCGAGCCACAGCTCTCTTTTTCACACGAGAAAACCTCTTCCCTCTCGTGTATACGGTGCACCCACAAGGCCTCTCGTGTATGACTCTCTACTTTATAGGAGTTACACGCATGTTTTACACGATCCACGAATGCCGAGGTCTACACAATTTCTATTTCGTGCGATACAGAAGTTTGTTATTCGCCTTGGGGTCGTGTAAAAGAACACCAACGTGTCTCGGTGTTGGAGGAGAGCATTCGAGATCGGTGAACGCGCGCCGGGAGAAGGTGAAATCTCGAGACGGTGCGATGATAATAATCGGGGAAGAACCCGCGCGCTCACCGCCGCGCGACTCTTGACGAGATAAAATGACAAATTATCGCTCGGTTAATTATTCCATCCGTTAGCTTGTAATGATATTCATAAATCTTCTCTAGGCGCTGGAGCGCGAGAGAAAAAAAAAATGTGAATATTTTATATGCGGAATTATTATTATATCGCGAATGATAGAAAGCCGCGTCGAAAAAATAAACTATATCGGCAAAATACATCGATAAAAAATCTGAAAATCTATCTGTTTCTATATATCGTTAAAAAAATATCCGCAACATACAATTTGTCACGAAAAATGGTATATTGTGGATATATTTTGAATTATATTTCTGAAAAAATCCGTCAACAAATATACAGCACGATTCGTAAGAAATATCGAAAATATATATTTTTTTTCTTCAATTTCGATAAACAAAAAAAATGTTGCCTATGAAAACAAAGATTCGATTAAAAAAATATCTGTCGATATATATAGAACGATTTCGCCACTGTCGTCGATGTCGCCGCCAACGCCGCCGCCGGGTACGAGAATCGAGCACTGAGCCCTCGGGGGCCACAGATGCACTGGAGAGTCCGGAGGGCCTTAGGGGTCTGTAAAACCCCATATTTAATTTATCAATTTCCGTATCCGTATTTATCAAACGCCGTATTTCGTTTGTTGCTAACAATTATTTCTAAAATATTTTTTTTCAATGTGGGAAGTCGCGATAAGAGAACGAAGGATCGCGGAGACAAGGAAAAGGCGAGAGATCTCTCGCCGCTGATATGTATCGATCGAAGAACGTTTGGAGTCGCCGATTTGCCGTATGTAGCGAAAAAGAAATATCGTGGTTTGTCGCGAACGGGGATCGCGCGCACGATCGTTGGCCCCAACCACACGTGACTCGAACGGTTTTTTTTTTTTTCATCTTATCGAACGGACTATCGGCAGGAGACACAAGGCGAGTCCTCCTCTCACGCGCACGATTCACCTTCGTTAACGAAACGATGCGGAAATCGAGAACACAGGTCGAGAGGGGAGTTAGCGATACCGATATGAGAGCATTTTATACGCGACAGTCGCTAGAAAGTTCATAATGCCGAGCGTGCGAAACTCGCGGAGAGGAAAACGAATCGTCGGAGCCGAAGGAATTATTCTTCGACGACTTTCGATATAAACACAGAGCAGTGCGCGACAGAAAAATCAATGAAAATCTATATAATTTTTTTATATACAATATTATATAATAATAAATCGATGAAATAAATAAAATTATTATTATTATTATTATATTAATATAATATGAATATATGTTGCATATATTATAATATATCATGTGTAATATACAATATTATATAAAAATTTCAATGATTAATTATTGTCAAATTCTTTTAAAAAAAATTGTTTAATTTTTCTCACTCGATGTTGCGGTAAACGATCGAAAAAATGTCGGGATCTACAGCACTCTGTAGGCTCCGACCTCGCGACGATGGGCGTTTCGACGTCATCATTCTTGGGCGCCTATCCTTCTCTCGAACATCCCAAACCATACAACTTCGCTATGTGTCTCGTCGCAAAACTCGCGAGACGATGTCGTGGGGGGGAGGAAAAAGAAAGATAAAAATTTGCGTATAATAACACACGGCGTTCGTTTCAAATTCTTTCGAAACTTTTATACTACTATGTTGCAAAAGGATAGCCCCTCCCCTTTCCTCACCGCTGAGGGTTAACGTATATATATTTTTTGCCTTTATTTCACGAAGGTTCCGAAAATATGTTTGAGCGAAAAGAGACGAGGGAGAGAAACTGCCTTGCGATGTAGGGCTATTCGGAGGTCGTTCACTCTTGTCGGAGCGCCGATTTTAAAGACGCGTAATTATTCGTCTCGGGGAATTTATGTTTGCCTCGTAAAATCGCTACCTCGATTCTAGCATATAGTAGCCCCCTACCTCCCCTCCTCTCTCTCTCTTTCTCTCTCTCTCTCTCTCTTTCCCTGTACCCCCTATATATGTACATATACGGAGAAGAAGCGTCATCTCATCTCTTTCGCGATTACAGTATATACAACGTGTCTCGTTCCTCTTCTTGCGATATTTTTCCTCTACTTCGGCATCTTCTCTCCTCTCTCTTATTTTACTTTTTTTTTTTTTTTTTTTTTTTTTTTTCATTTTATTTTTTGTTATTATTATTACGTTTTTTTTTTTTTTTTTTTTCTTTTTTTTTTTCATTTGTTGGCGAACCGGGGGCCGCCGAAATCACGTCGGCCCACTGTTCCGGGCTGCTGCCTGCCGCTCCTTCTGCTGCTGCTGATGCTGCTGATGCTTGATAGTGTACCCTTCTCTCTGCAGAGAGGTCCGCGCGCGCCCAGCCAGCTAGCCAAAGCAGACTTGAGACCTCTCTTCGCTCGCCTCCGGGACGCGCGATTATTAATGGCTACCACGGTACCCTCTTAGCTTAGCGTGCGCTCCACCAACCGGCAGCGGGTTGTCGACCTTTTCCTTGGCTTCTGTGGTCCTCAGGTTCTGACTCTTCTTCGTGTGTATATATATATATATATACATACATACATATGTCTACTAGTACCCGGGACCCTTCTATACCTCAAACCGCCTACTGTTCTCTCTGGCGTTCACGATTTTTCATCTCTCCCCGCCGGGTGCATGGCCTACCGCAAGAAAACGATCATAATACCCAATAACCCATTCATCGATGGATATTTATATCCATTTAAATATAATATCGTTCGCCTGTCTATATAAAAAAAAAAATTAACTCCATTTTTATCCCCTATTATATATATATATATATATATATACCTGTATACATGTTTAAATATGTATATAATATATAATATAATACAGTGGAAAAAATTATTAATTGAGAAACTCAATAATTAGTCGATAAAATCGATTTGTTTCGGAAAAAATATTTCCCGATGGATAATTTTTTTTTTCGTTTATTATATTAGGTAATAATGGGTAATGGGGTATATTATGTATATTTCGATTATATAAAATTTTTTTTTTTGTTAATAAGAGTAATTATCATAGTACCGTAGTAATAATAATAATAGGATAGAGCTGAAGTGATATAATGGAAATATGTATTTCATTATATGATATTGTATATATTTATATATCTGTATATATATATATATATGTCGATATTGGTATATGATATATAATGACGAATAGTGAGAAGACGAGACGCGAGCGGGGCAAAACGATTCACGGTTGTGAAGAGCCCCTTAATCTCACTCGCGGAGTCCACGAGCACAGCGATCTTATCTGTATGCCGAAATGCTTTTTACGGTCGTTTCGTCGTATACGACGGCGGGGATGGAAAGTGATGCCCGATCGAAGTAAATGACGGGACGAAGAGATACAAGAACGGTGGGGTATGTCCTTCGAGTGGAAGACTCTTTACCTATACTCCCGGGATATTTCTCGATCCCTCGTCTTCCTCCCCCCCCCCCCCTCAACCCTTCCCTCTTCCTCATCCCGAACATCGTTTATCGGATCGTTCGTAAGTTTTAACGATCCACCGAGACGATCTCTCGCCGTGGGTATACGATCAATTTATCAACGACGAAGCCGAAAAAAATCTTCTCGGAGATCCGTGAAGATTATTAATTCATTCCTTGGAAATTCATCGACACTCTCTCGGCCAGTGGTCCGCGCTTCCTCGTTTTATTAATCGATGACATTGACTTTGTACTTATGACAATCGTTTTAGCACGCGGCATATACATCGCGCGGAGCTTTTTACCGAACGGACCATCGAATTTTATTCCGGACGGCAAGCGGTTATATATATTTATATAGCAGATATAATAAATAAATCAATACACGGAAAGCGTACGAATTTTTATATCGTTGTAAAAGTGGATCGATGGTATTGTAAAAAAAAAAAAGATAAATGTAAGAATGAAGTTTGTCGATTACCTGCGTGGCTTCGGTCGTAGTATCTCGTGACCCGAGTCGGATATGCAAACGCTGAGACTCAACGGAGCACCGTAATGCTCGGTCGGGGTTGCAGCTTGATGAACAGGTGTTTGCTCCTGCGGACCGGATATATCGCCGGAAGCGGAAGCGTTAGCGTTACCACCGAGAAAGAGTGCGGGTTGTGGTTGTTGTTGTTGTTGCTGCTGCCCACAGCCGTCCATCGTCGGACGCTCCAAATTCATCATGACCCGCGTTGCGGCTCGTAATTCAACTGGGTATACCTGACGAACATTCGAACAATGCAACTTGTGCAACTTACTTCTCCTCTTTTGTTTTTTTTTTTTTCTTTCTTTCTATTGCAGAAAATTGAATTAAAAAAAATCTCGAGGTTAATACATCGCACAAGAATACAATGAATTTTCATGCATATAGACAGGAGGTTGAAGCTACCGAAGAAATATAATTGATGTTTCTATTAGCATGTAAAATGATCCATTCAGTCGCGCGGCGTTGCCGGGATAACTCATCTCTCGTGTTATTGTATTGTGTAGCGCGCGCGCGGGTGCGCACGCATATTAGTGAGGGAGCGTAACGCGAGAGCTCGAATGAAAGCAAACGGGAAGCGACGCACAGTCGACCTGTCCCGTGCGAGTCCTCCGCTCTGCAACGATGCATTTCCCACGATACATTATAGTCGCGAGCCGTGTGTAACCCCGGACTATTTTATTTTCTAACAAATTCAAGGCATACCATCGAACGCGCATGCGCACTCGGGCTCGCAATTCTCGTGAAGATACTTCGAAGAAAGTTTTATCGTCGCTTCCATACTTTCATTTCGCCCGGAGTCCCGAGCGAAGGTCATTAACGCGCGAATCTATAACGCCCTCCTCGTTATTATTTAGCTCGCAATTAACTTCGCGAGAAACGCAATACTGCCCGTCCCCGACCTCCCTTCCGCGATGTATTCGTATCACACGGTTAATTAACGTCGAACCGTCGATTAACTGTAATAACCTAAAAGGCATGCGGATAATTGTCGAAACCTTCGTTCCCCGTCGATTCAGCACGTAATCGTTGTCGCGGAAAAGTTCGTGCAATTTCGCGTTGGGATGATTGGCGTTGGCGGGAGGGGGGGCGCAATGTCGAAGTTCTCGGATCATTGAATTGTTGTCACGACTAACCGTTGTTTAGAAGCTGACCGAGGAGGATTGAGTCCCACCTCGCGCAAATCGCGGGTTAGCTACGAATGCCAGTTATATAGGAAAGGCATGATGGGGGCTCCGCGGAATCTTGAAACGGCATTCGTTGTGCATCGCTCTCACTCTGCCACGAATACAACGACCGATTGAACCCGGAGGGAAAACTCCTCGTTGGTACAATAGAATTATTTTCTAACGAGTAGAGGCACTTCCGTCTACGGAATGAAAAAAATTTATATGTACTCGACGCGTACTTTTGCCAACACGAAAATTCATCGCGCCGTCTCTTCGTATTAATCAAGATTAAATTATTTCATCAGTCATCGGGACTCATCAATTATCATTTATATTCATTAAAAAAAACTAATACAGGTTTATCTGCGGCAAAAACGATTACTTTGAGTCCAACAAATTTAATTAAATCGAACAAAAAGTTCGTATGTCTCATCGTCTCGTAGAGACAATTATGTAAAATGGCAAGATTCGCAGAAAAAAACATTTATTGACGATGCGCTTTTATTTGATAGATCACTCATTAAGAAAAAAAATGTTTTAATTATTTTCTCAATTACCGGGGGTCATCAATTTCTATTCATATCCATTAGAAAAATAGGGTTATGTGTACCAGAAACGATTTATTTAAGTCCGAAAACGAATTTCGCTAAATCGAACACAGAGTTCATTCGTTTCACCGCCTACAAGAGATTATGTAAGGTGTCAAGATTTGCAAAAAATAAAAAAAGCTTATTCCATAGATTACTTAATAAGATATCCGCGTATATATAGCCGAGCGAAGGACCTCCTTCTTATGGTATATAAGACAGCTAGTAGCACGTGCACACGTTGATCTTTGCAGCCAAGATCGTCGTCACGGTATGTTGTGGTTTATACTAGTACTCTCAGTAGTGCGATATTGCCGCGTATATGTGTGTATATATGTGTACATATATATAAATATACATATATACACAACGTGTGCGCGATGGCTTTGCAGGTATTGCATCGTCGTACAACAGGCGTCCGCCCCGCGGCCGCTGCATTCCAAGGGCTGCCCAAACTAAATCCTATATCACCGGCCTACGTACGTATATATTGCCACTCGTACACTCGTGCCCTCCCTCGGGCTGTCCACGTATGTGTGAACACGGGAGTCCTTCTCTCCTCGAGGCTTTCTCTGCACGCTCGGTTTGTCCAAGCGACCGAACGACCACGAGAGAGCTCTCCTTATGTACTCGCTGGTTACCCTGTGGCTGGGTCCCCCAAACCTCAGAACTCACCGAGCTCCTCCTGCCTCTGCTGCTTGCTGCCGCTGCTCCGTACTAACCGATATCCATTTAACGATTTTATCTCTCCTTTACCTACTTCCACACGAATTCTATTTTTCATCAAATAAATCATTATTCTGCGCGATATTAAATTCTTTCTCATTTATCTGTTCTTTTTTTTTTACTTTTTTTTCATATTTTCGTAAATATTCATCGTGTTTGTACGATTGAGAAATACTGAAATTAATACTTTCTTTTTCTTCGCGTGTGTGTATTACATGTATATGGATATATATATATATGGTGTCTTGTGCACGAGACGGTTAACATAGTATCGAAAATAAGAGGTGTGTGCGCGGATCCTTTTCGAGCGAATAAACGTGACATGCTCCTCGAGGTTTGGCACTTCTTCCACGATCCCGTTTCATCGTTATATAGTTCGGGGCCTCACGGAGGCACTGCGGGTTATACGTGTACGAGGCGCGCGCGCGACAACCGGTTGCACCGCTGACAATTATTCTGAGGGGCAACCGAAAACCTGGCTATAAAAATGTTGGATCGATGGCATGTCGATCGGGGCATTCTCTTCCCTTTGTTCATTCACGGCTATGTTTCTCGTTCTCTCTGTTCCTCTTTCTACAATCCTCGGGGTTCATAAATACTACAACTGGTACGACGTTTTCGCACCTACGTTCGTATATGAGACATTAAACTTTTTAGATCAAACCCGAAAAGAATTATATGTGTATATATATATATATGTTTTCGATGAGTAAATAGCGGGTTAGTATGCCGTACGATTAAGTTATAGTGTGGTACAGCTCCGTACCGCTTGCGGTAGGTATGTTATGCTCGCCCGTTACTTTTCGGCGTACCGCCTCGGTAAAGATACACAGCTCATTAATATTTATATGTAAGTAACGCGCGAGAAAGGAGAATGATGAATTCAGAAGAGAAGATCGATCGATCGACGCTTCGAGAGAAACGATAATAATGCATTCGAGAAGGCGATTGAATTGTTTATAACGCATACGCGTTATTTTCTCGGGGGAGATTCGCAGTCGCAAAGGTCGACTCGTTTAGTGGCTCGCACGCGAAAGTGAGACACCTGTTGCTCGTCGTGAATTATCGCCGAGTAATTGCATCGGTATCTTTGAAAAAATCTCTATTTCGATCATAATTGCCGACGGAAATTATTACAGAAAGACCGAAAGATCGATGATATCGACAATGTTGATATGATGGGGATAGTAAAGTAAACTCACCGCTGTTATCTCAATCTTTCCGCGGATGAAAAAACATCGGTGTCTCCAGGCTCGCGCACATTATTACGATTTTATCGTGCACACGATTACCGCGACTTGTATATCGCGCAATTTGACAAAACAAAGTTTGTATCACGTCTTCGAGGAATAATTCGAATAGATTCGAAGAGATTGATAAAAAAAAAAGTAATTGTTTTATGCGACACAGGCACACAGATCACATTTTCGCGATCACGAAATAATTTTGGAACGCCGCGGCTCGACGATCCACTCGAGCGATTTCTCTCGTCACGTTGCACGCGATCCTGTCATTTTTTTTTTCATCGTGCGTTAAACACGTATGTTACGACACTTTTAAGACAGATGTATTACAATGTAAGAAAGTAATAGGAAACAAGAGAAAAAAAACAACAGAAGGATTAACGATAAGAATAGAGGCTGCTGACAGGAGAACCGAAAGTTTCAGCAGCCTCCTCACAAATCCACTTATCTCCGAATAAATCACTCCGCCGATCGTTTTATTATCGATACATATTGTCCGTTACGCGAGAGAGACTGCATCGTCTCGTTGCCTTTTCGGCAGCTGTCAATTACTAACTACGGAAAGCTGTAGAGAGGCGCGCTCGGTGGCTCAACCAGGCGCGGAGCATAGCCCCCAGCATTGCAGCATCCCTCGCTTCTTGGCCTCTCGGTCCAGCGGAGTTGGAAATCGAAAAAGAGGGAAAAAAAAACAACACGATCGAGCCGAGCCGCAAGAAATCGAATTGTAAGTAACCGTCAGTGCCATCTAGCGGCGTTTGGTCGGAACAAACAACACCGCTCGAGGGTTTAGTTTTTTTATAACGAGAAATCTTTTTCGCGTTTATCGCCGCGGATAAAGCAGACGATGCATATGAGAGTTTATCATGACGCCCGCTGTGAAATGACAGTGCAACTAAATTGACATATCAATTCCCCCTCGAAATGTTCACGATTCCAGTGGATCTTAGTGTGTCTAGCCATTTCGGCGATTTCGACGGTGGAATATAAACACGTCAAACATTAGGCCACGAACGACGGAGGTGGGATAACAGACACACACGGAACAACGGTGTGAGAGAGCATCCGCGAATCGTGTCTCGCGTTAAGTGCGAAAATTGTGGATAGAGGGGTGGTGCAAACCCGGCTAACTAATTAATATTTGGCCGTTTCGCGAAGATTCGTCGCAAGATCGCAACTCGTCGATTATATGAGTCGAAAATAAAAATAAAACGACGAAATGGGTAAGTCAACGTTCGTGGAACGGAGCTTTTTTTTCACGCCGAATCTCTCGGTCGCCGCACTCTTCAAATAGTGTCAGACTCGCTGGCAGGTTGTTCCCGATAAACAAGTATATATCTCTAACAGTACTTCGGATTTAATGCACTCATGTACGTTTTTTTTCTTCTCGTGTCCGTAACAGGTGGGTTGCTAAGTTACTTTCGCAATTTAATCGGTAATCGAGAAATGCGAATTCTCATTCTAGGATTGGACGGAGCTGGAAAAACAACTATTTTGTACAGGTGAGTTGTGCCATCATTTTCATTTTTTTCTTATCTCCTTTACTATTTGTTTAGACATGAAAATAAAAATGATACAAGGTAAAAAGATTCATATGCGTGACTCTTCGGCAGATTGCAGGTCGGCGAAGTTGTCACAACGATACCCACTATTGGGTTTAACGTTGAACAAGTTACTTATAAGAATCTCAAGTTTCAAGTCTGGGATCTCGGCGGACAAACGAGTATACGGTAATAATTGCGCTAAACTCCGTAACGCATCGTCATAATAAAAAACCGAACTAAAAAATATTAATTACAATTGAATTTAATCATTTCAGACCTTACTGGAGATGTTACTATTCCAATACTGACGCAATAATTTACGTCGTGGATTCTGCAGATAGGGATAGAATAGGCATATCGAAAGATGAACTATTGTACATGTTGAGGGTAAGTCTTACCTTTTTTTTCCTCCTTTTTCCACAATTTTTACGTCTTTAATTTTTGCAAAAATATTCGGCAACCAATTTCAAAATGGTGATGTTTTTTAAATTTTCGAAAAAAAAAAAAAAAAAAAAACAATGGGTATTTCTGTTTTTTTTTTTTCACCGCATCCGTATTACTTCACATCTTCATTTAGATATTTACTATGACTTTCCTCATCCCTTTTATCCTCATGATATATACAGATATATTGATATGTTGGTTTGATTTGCATTGAATTTTTTTGTTTTTTTGTTTCTGTAAAGAAGCATCTTTTTCATGAATGATATTGCCAATGAAAGATTGATAAACGTAAAATAAATAAATCGATAAAATATCGTCTTAATTTCCATTGGCAGAAACTCGAAATATCAAAATAATCGAAAATTCAGGCGATAGCCGTAAAAACTATTTATTCGATAATAACGATAATAGTAAAATTTCATATATTTTTTTTTTACACGATATTATCATTTATAAACTTGCGTTCGATGCTCCGTACTTTATCTTTTTTTTTTATCTTAATCCTAAATAAAGTTAAAGCGAAATTTATTACAAAATTTTTTATTCACGGATTCCTTATAAGCGATTTGTTTTAACAATGATTGTGAGGGATTATAAAAAACCTATTTTATCGTTGCAAAAATTAGTCATGGAGGCACGTGTGGCAAAAAAAACTGTAACACGATGATGAAACGACGAAATTCATATATATTTACACAGGAGGACGAGCTTCAAGGGGCGATCCTGGTGGTGTTGGCGAACAAACAAGATATGGCCGGTTGTCTGAGTGTCGCGGAGGTTCATCAGGCACTCGGTTTGGATGCTCTAAAAAACCGAACGTTCCAAATATTCAAAACATCGGCGACAAAAGGCGAAGGTCTCGATCAAGCGATGGATTGGCTTTCGAATGCGCTACAGAGCAGAAAATGATGAGAATGTTTACTCGAAATGACAAAAAAAAAAAAAAAAAAAAGAAAAGCCGATCCTTGGCGCGAGAATCGTCAGAGTCTCGTTTCCAGAAGAAGCTTTCCTTTCCGACGGTCGTTAATCGTCTCCTCGGCTGACCGGCCGCGTGATTAAGACGACCGAAGAAAAGCAACATGCCCCCCCCTTCAACGCCCTCCACCCCGTTCGCTTGCTTTCAACACTTATTTATTATTAATTACTCGTGAAAATTTTAAAACTTTCATATAATTCATATCGCGTCGCGGTTCAATGAAAAAAAAAAAAAAAATGTGTGTCGCGTATGCATCTGACAAAAAAAATAAAATAAATAATAACAGATGAAGAAAAACTCTTCGTGAAAGAAACCAATTTGCGTTGCGCTGCTACAGAGAATGTCGAACGAAATAAAGTCTATTCGTTACTTCTATTCTTCCACATTAATTTTGATCGAATTTATACATATTTATATATTGATAAATAGAAAAATTTTGATCATTCGGACTTTTTGTTTAGTTTCTTTTTTTTTATTCTATTCTCAGTACAGTGCGACAGTGCGAGACGTTGCGGCGATCAAATTCACTTATATCAAATAACAAAAAATACGCATTAAAAAAAAAAAAAAAAAAAAAATGGAGACAGTGATTTATAACGTAGAATATAAAAACTCTGCGTGGTTAAGCTGACAAGCCAAATGGAGTGCGTTTTGTAGAGATAACGAATTTAATTTTCATTTTCGAGTCTCTAATACTACTGAAAAATGTAATCACCGTTTACGGGCAAAAATAGGTTTTTTGATACCCAATTCTCAAATCTAACTGTATCGGAATTTCACAGAGGCACTATTTCGTAATAAACGTTATTATTAAACGAGAAAAAAAAATAATGATATTGCGTCTTGTTGATTTTAGAAACATCATGAAAAGTAAACACATCGCGCCGGTGGACGCGAAAGTTGATCGACCAAATTTGTTTCTCTATAACGAATAATTGCAAATTGCCGAGAAAAGCCGTTCAAATAAAATCTTTAATTATCGTATATATAAGATTTTGTCGTACATAACTTACCCCGGAAAAATTTAGAATTACTACCACTCCGGGACTCCGAATCTCTCGATTCTCTTCGTTTGAGTGTCGAGTTCCATTTGTACCTTTTTTCTCATGTAAAATATCGGACAATCGCGACTGAAACGAGTAAAAATGCAGTTGAAATCGATAAACTGAAGTTTTACTAAAAAAACAAAAAAAAGAAACGAATTCCGATCGCGTATATTCACCTCGTGCATAAAACTTCTTGATGAAGACTTCCCTGACATCTCTGGCATTCGGTCCAAAGTCTGCAAAACTTTTCCTCCAATTTCCGTCCGGCGGATAATTCTTTCTGATAAAATTCGATTTCCTTCTCTTCGCAGAATTTGCATAAAGCCATTTTCTCGCGATCGGGAGGTAAAACGGAACGGCAGCCTATGCAAGTTTCCTTCTTGCGAGTAAAAGCCGCTAATGCACCGACTCGCGAGGTAACAACGGTCTTCGTACGCGTATGTTCGCCTTTCAACAACAGCGACTCTGCTCTGTCGCCGAGTATCGGTTCGAATATTCTTACGAGAGGTTTCGATAATTGATTTTCGAGATAATACATCGTGTCGATCGGCACGCTGTTTTCGAGTACATAAATGGGATCCTCGGCTTTCAAATACGCTGGCGTTCCCTTGGTAGCGCTTGTGAATATGTAAGGCACGCGATCGCCGAGTTTCGGAGCCGTTCCGGCGTCGCGTTTTCTCATCTTCTCCGCCAACTCGACGTGCGCCTGTTTCGCTTTGTATTCCGTTTTCGTTAATTCTTTCGTCACGACTAATTGCGATATATCGATCTTATTGCAGAGCAAATCGCTTATCACTTGTTTCGCATAATTAACCGCGTCTTCGGGATTTCTGAAAGATATTTGTCGAGAAAATAGCAAATTTACTATCGACGAAGAAGTTGATAATTTTTTTTTAAATTCCTTACCGATCGATCAGCAATTTTTTTAGACACGTGTTCATCATATTAGCGACCAACGGGCAATTGTCCCTTCGCACAGTCTCCAGTCCCTTACAATCCATTTTGTCGTATTTTTCGGGTTTCGTGAAGTAAAGACCGGCGTAACGTTTTTTGTTGATCAAAAGATACGGATAGTAAACCTTTTCGAACTCAAGTTTGATGGGACTTATGAATTTCGTCGAGACATAGTCGGCCGCCTCTTTGCCGAGTCTCATTGCTTCTTCGATTTCCTTTACTCCAAAATTCACCATTACGGAATCAGTGTCGCCGTATATCACAACGGCATTGTGATCGTAACCATTGTCGGTCGTGTAACGCGACTCGACCTCTTGCTTAGTTTTCTCGATCATCGTTCGCCCGTAAGCCGTTACACTCTGTGAAGGAATCGCGATTATCAGTGCGCTAAATTTCAGAGACGAATTTCGAATTTTCATAGACAAATTTTCGATTTTTGCGTTTTTTTTTTTTTTTTTTTTTTCGAATCAATTTTTTTTTTTTTATATAAAAATGTATAATTTTTCAAAAGTTACCCCCGATATTTCCAAACACGGAAGTTTTCCCTGCTGCGCACCAGTGAAGCCGTAAACCGAATTCGCCGAGACTTTCAAAGCGAATTGACGACCGTCGAGAACCTTTTGCTTCAGCGGATCTGTTTCCTTCTTCAATTCGGCTTTAGCTTTCTTTCTCGCTGACAACAAGTTCTCCAATATCTCCGGAAGTATTCCCTTTCGAACCGACGCTTTTGCGAACGACGAATTTGAAGGCGTAACTGTGTACTGATCCGAGGAGAGATTGTATTGTTTTAATGACTTTGGATTCAGTAGGGACGTGTAGCAGATGTTGTGAGCCATTATAATGCTCGGATATAGAGAACTGAAATCCAAGGTTGCGATCGGATCTTTGTAGAAACCGCGCTTCGGCTCCAAAACAGTAGCGCCGTCGAACTGCTCGTCGGATCCTTGACCACTGTGGACCGGTATTAGATAATTTTTTTCTCGTGTCTGAAAAAAATTTTTCACTATCGTTAGTTTTTTATTTTTTTCGTTGTATTTCGGGATTTTTACCTTTCGCAGAAGTTGCGATACGACTTTGATCTGTTGACCGCGAGTTAGCAAACTGGAAAGTGTTACTCCCGTAACTCTCGCCATTTCCATGTAGATAATTATACACATCAATTTGTCGAGGAGTCGGAGAGGCAGATAAGCGTCTTTAAGACAGTAAACCGCCAAACGTCGGCGCGTTTGTGAATCGCCTTTTTGCAAATCCGCAATTATACTGTGGTGAACGTCTTCCTTTTGCTCTTGAAGAAAGTGGTAACTCACGGCGTTCAGTGTATAAGAACGGAGTTTGTAGTCGCGTACGAGAACCTGTAACGATTTAATGGGTTTTAGTCAAATTTTCATCGATTCCATTGTAAGATTATCAGGAAAACAGTACTTTATTACCAGAAGCAAATCAAAGGGCACACGACCCTCGAAATTAACGTGTTTACTCTCTCGACGACCCATCTGCTTGCTCTGCAGCACGTGATCCTTGACAACGGACTTGATATCCTTGACGCGACCGAGAAAACTAAAGTTCTTCACGTTGAGATGATTGGCGCGATTTATCAGATACGGAAAATCGAAATTATTTATGTTATATCCGGTGAAGATGTCCGGATCCAATTCGCGGACGAACTCTGCCCATTTCTGTTAAAAAATAAATATTTTTAAAAATTGGAAAAATCTTTTTTTTTTTTTTCTTTTTTTCTTTACGGTACCTGTAGCATCAAATTTTCCTTGGGACAACTGATGACTTGGCAACCGACTATCGGCGCGCAAGTGTCGAGAGTGAAGATATTTCGTATAAATGGCTCAGGTTCGCCTTGTTTTATGACCATATTTGCGATCTGAATTACGGGATCGTGATTCGGCTCGGGAAATATACCTGACGAAAAAAATAAGGAATTTCGTGATTAAAAAATAATTTTTATTCTACCGATTCATTTCATCAAACGATTGACCGTTCATTTTACCTTTGCGACCGGCGCATTCGATGTCAAAACTAAGAATTCTGAACGGTGCGACCTTCGACCACTCGCCTTCGGGTGCGTGAGCCACGAAGGCGTCCCAAGCGACATCGACTTCGAGTTGACATCGCGTAGTTAACGGGAGATCGTGATTTTGGCCGCGCAATTTCCAGCTTCCGGGCGGCAATTCGATCCACATGCATCCGAGGACCGAAGTATCTACCATAAATCTGCAAATTCCCGAGAATATTTCATTGAAAAATTGTACAGCGATTGAGAATTGAAAATGGCGTAAAATACAAACCTTATATCGAAATCGACGTTACTCTCGAACGCTCGATAGTCGTGATTAAAAGTTGGATAAACGGTTTCCTTCTCGAGTAATCTTTTCGCGGGTGCAACGAGTTTTTGAAGAGCCATCGTTATACGCAAAAACGGTGATTTATCGTTTCCCGTGTAACCGTAAACTGTCTGCTTGTGAACGAGTTCCACCGCCAGAACAGCGTCTTGAACGTTATCGGGATTTGATCTCATGTCCTTCTTCACGGCATCGTTCAAAGCTTCCTGTAGAAAAGAATAAACATTTTTTTTATTTTACCAATTTTATTAATTACTCAATAAGACATATTGAGAAAAAAGTAATCGTTTTCGCGTGACCTTAAAGGGTTTGCAGTGATTATTCGTAAAATTTGCCGGCGCGGAGACGAAGAAATACGGGCAAAAACCGTGAACGTGACAACAGACGGAATTACCCTCCCATGTAACGCCAAACATTCTCATTACAGGCACAGGACCCGTTTTGCAACCCGGCATTCCCGCCAACGGTTTACCTGAGAAAAGAAATTAAAAAGTAATTATTATTGATAATAACAATAGTAATAATAATAATAATAATCTTAGAGCGTTTCAACATTTTATTTAATTCTTTTTTTTACTCGCCTGTGTAGTGATCGACTTCTATTTGTTGAAAAGTCAAAGAATCTTTTTCTGGTTTCAACGGCGGTGGCGGAGGTCGACTCCATTTAGAAGAAGTAATCTGCGTCTCGGGTCCCTAATTCAATAAGCGATTTTAATGCCTATTCTAATCACTTATTTATGTACACATATTACATATGTATGAATTATTTACATTTGATGAATGGTTATTGCCAGGGATAGGGAAAGTTTTATAGTAATGGAGTTCCTTCATTTCAGCAAAAAAAAATAAAAAAGATTAAAGCAATTTTTTGAAAATGAGAATTTTTGCGAAAGTTTAGTCATTGCATGACTTTGGTGACCTTGGCATGAATTCTTGGTGCTGATGAATTAACATGACAAATCGGCTATTCGATAACTCACTGAAACAATTTCTGCCGTTATTTGACGACTAGTTGACGGCTAGAAGAGAATAAGATTTGTAGACCCAGCAAGATACCATCGAAGACTCGGATTAAACGTTTAAATAAAAGGAATGGAAAGGATCGTGGGGATGAAAAAAAATCAATTGCAGGACAGACCTCTTCTGTAATATGCGTTACATCTCCAAAATCGTCGTCATAGTCGTATTCCATTGTCGCGAGTTCATCTTCGAACGTCGCGGGACCATCGTCGTCGTCATCTCTACGAAAAATTCAAATAACAGCAAGGAAACGAAAACGTCAAACGTTGTTTGCGATTTTAACGTTTCGGAGTCGATGAGAATTGCATTGACGAGGTTAAAATACTGTCGGACTTACGAAACGTTGGAAATCTTGCACTTACCCGAATTTTGTTTTTTTCGGAGGCACCGGCGAACCCGCGAAACCTCCCTTCTTCATGATGACAAATATCGATTCTTCTAATTATTCTTTCCAGTAATCGTCGTAAATTATCAGTTCTAACTCAGGCAAAAGTCGTGAACACCGGAGACAATTTTGCGCGTTTATTTGCCCACGATACTGGCGGGAAAACATTCGTCTCTATAGTCGATATATCCGAGGTTTTAGCGCGGTGTGCTGTGTGTGCACAATAACAGCTGCTCTGCCCAGCAGCGCGCTATTGCAGCGCTGATAGTTTGCATGCTTACCGGCTGAACGCGACACGCCGGTTCAGCCGTCAATTGTTAAGTTTATAATTTTATATTTACTGTGTTGCGTGTTGTGAACCATTGTCTAATATAAAACCAAATAAACATGGAAAAGGCAAACAACGATCCCAAATTGAAAAATGATTTTTTGGCCGCGTATCATTCGATACTGTTTTCCAAGAAGAATGACAACGATCCGGACGTCGAGCGTCGTCGTCTCGCTGTGAAATACTTGACCGCTCGTAAATTGTACGTTTTTATTAAAATTCATTGTTATACGTTATGAAAAACAATTACATAAACAAGTCTAACAATCAACGAACATTTTGAAATTCACATTTCATTTTTCATTTCATTTCAAAATACTAACAGCAACAATTTTAATTATATTAAATTATTATTATTTCCGCTATTATTATTATTATTTCAGCGAATCGGAGCCCACTGCTGCTCTGCTGCTTAGCCAGGGCCTCCAACAATATGGGATGCTTGTCGAAAAAACGGGATTAATGAAAAAAATTGATTGTCCCAAGAACCAAGACAGAGCGAAGTGGAAATCAGGTCTGAAGGACGTTCGCCAAGCTGTTTCCCTGACAAAGCCTTTGCCCTGCCAGCGCATCAGTTCTGACAAAGTTTGCAGCAGAAGAGAACTCACAGACCGAGACGTCGAGTCTACCATGAAATTGCCTGAAGACTCTGATGAAGCGCAACCAGCGAGAAAAATAGCTTCAGCCCAATTGGGAAGAATTATTTCCCAAAGTTCGAAAAATTTTGAAAAAGAACGTTCTTCATATTCGCATCAAAATCGACAATTGTCCGATGGAAAAGTTACGAGAAAAATGGAAAATGAGGAATTTGCGAGAGAAGATGAGCAAAATAAAAAATCCGGGGCGTTCAGAACCGCGAAAACGGAGCTGCAGATTCAGCAGCAGCAGCAGAAAGTCGGCAAGAAAAGTCTCGGCGGCAAGGCTTCCGTAAATTCGAAATTCGTATGTCCGTTAAAACGCGACAGAGTCGATGAGAAAGATGAAAAAAATGCGTCGAATTCGTCGAAAGACGAAGGAGCGATCGTGGATGAAAGATTGAAGGGAATAGACGAAAAATTGATCGAACTCGTGAGAAACGAGATAATGGACAGCGGTACAACGGTCACGTGGGACGATGTCGCGGGTTTGGAACACGCGAAAAAAATTATCAAAGAAATCGTCGTGTTGCCGATGTTGCGACCGGATATATTTACGGGTCTGCGACGTCCACCGAAAGGAATATTGCTGTTCGGACCGCCAGGAACGGGAAAAACTCTGATAGGCAAATGCATCGCGTCTCAAAGCAAATCGACGTTTTTCTCGATATCCGCGAGTTCATTGACCTCTAAATGGATCGGCGAGGGTGAAAAAATGGTTCGAGCGCTATTCGCGGTCGCGAGAGTTCATCAACCATCGGTGATTTTCATCGATGAGATTGATTCGTTACTAACGCAAAGATCGGAAACTGAACACGAAAGTTCGAGGCGAATTAAAACGGAATTTCTCGTACAATTGGACGGCGCGGCGACGGGGGAAGAGGATCGGATTTTGGTGATTGGCGCGACGAATCGACCGCAGGAACTCGACGAAGCGGCGAGAAGAAGATTCGTCAAAAGGCTCTATGTTCCACTTCCGGAATTCGAAGCCCGACGGCAAATAGTCGTTAATCTACTGGCGGCCGAGATGCACGAGTTAACGCATCGAGATATCGATAATATTGCGAATCTTTCGGAACATTATTCCGGCGCTGATATGACGAATCTTTGTAAGGAGGCGAGTATGGGTCCGATACGAAGTATACCGTTTGAACTTTTGGAAAATATACGAAAGGAAGACGTGAGATGCGTTACCGCCGAAGATTTTACTCAGGCGCTGTCGTACGTGCGGCCGAGCGTTTCGCAATCGGATCTCGGATTGTACGTTAATTGGGATCGTACTTACGGCAGCGGTACTTCGTCGATTCGAACAACGAAACCTTCGAATTAATTCTCAATCTCACTGAATTCGATTGTACATTAGATAAATCAATAAAGTTTACGTAAAATATGTTTGTATATTCGCGGCTCGTGGTTTTTATTTCTTCTCAACAATCAACAATCACTCAGTTTTTTTTTTTTTTCAGCGAAACATCGTTTGGTACATCGAAATCTTATAATTAATCATCAATTACACTAAATCGGATTATAAATTGGTTATATCAATAAAAACTAAAAAAAATGTATATTTTCGACTCATGTCTTTTGTTTTCAATAATAGATTATTTTTTTCATACGGATATAGAGTATTTCGTCAAATTATTAATATTATCTTTGTTGCGGTCGAAAACCGTTGTCCTTATTATTTATATCTTAACGTTGACGAAAACGGAACTTCGTCGTTCGGCACATCGAAACCTTCGCATTAATTATCCCTTTCGACGGTAAATTAAATAAATCAATCAAAATTAAATTTAAAAAATGTCGTGTTGTTCAACTTGTTGTCAAAATCTAATAGTTTTTGTTCCCAACAATCGCCTTAATCTTTTTTTTTTTACGAATGTAGAGCATTTCGTCAAATCATTAAGGATTTTCGTAAGTAATCGTTGAGATGGAAATGAGGACTACTTTTTTGTTGCTATAACAAAGATATATCTTATATCTTTATATATCTAACAAATACATATCTTTGTTATAGCAACACAAAAGTAGTCCCCATTTCTATTTCCATGATTATGAAAACGCGAATCTAATCAAGTGCACGTTGTCGATAGTCGCCGCAACGATGCACTGCGCCGAATCATCTTCCGTAACGTTTAGCGCAATAATAGCTTTCGAATCCAAGTGTCGCTTGATGGATTTTATTTCATCGAAATTCAAATTTTCAAGGTTCTCGACGTTCTTGACATCGAAAACGTGTACTTCACCTGCGAGAGAAAAAATATTGGAGATTTACTTTAAATCGTATCATTTTTTATTGTCGTCTGATTCGGTCGTCAGTGTCGATTTAACGTACCCGACTCGAGGCCCAAGACGAGAATGCTAACGTGAAAGAGAATTGCCGTCACCGGAGCGCAAAATCTCTTTGAAAGATTATACATCCTCCATTCGCTACCGTTTATGGAAAATCCGAACTCACCGAGTTCTGCAAACAAGAGATGTATATTTTATTAAAAACAAAAGAAGAAAAAAAAACATTTTGTTGCAAGAGTAATAATATATAAAGCTTTCGTATACACGCGTATGCTTACCGCCAATACACGCAACGACGAGCGGTTTGAATATCACATATCGGAGTACCGGTACTCGCGGCTGTTTTACCCTAAGATACCGCGTTATGACTTTGTTTTCATGGATGATATATACATAATGCAAGTTTCCCTTTGTCCACAGCACCATCTGTATGAGGAAAACAATCGAATATAGAAATAAATATCTTTCAGAAATAAATTTTGTGTTAAAAAGCATCGAAATCGTAATTGAAGAAAATTTTTAAAAATGTCACCTGATCTAAATCGGCACCGATAGCCACGACATTCTCGAGCGCAATGACGTTGCCTGGCGGTATATCGAACGTTTTGGGGATTATTCTTCCCCCTCTAAATGCCGTAGACTGTTCAATCGATAATTGATTGAAAAATATTGTGTACATTGATCCATTACACGGGTTGGCGCTTCAAAGAAAAATAACAAATTATTTATCTTAATCGATAATTTCGCGTAATATAATATTTATCGGCGCATCGTCGAGAGGAAAGTGTATATTTTTTATTACGAACCAAGTCCATCCTCGCGGCGTATATATGTTTTGAATATCTCCCGTCTCTTTACAAAGGCAAGTGATCGAGTAGATGCTTCGCGCATTAATCAAAGACGTCACAACGACGATACTTTCAACTGAAATTGTTACAATTACGAAAAAATTCAAGAATTGATGTGAAAAAAAAAAAAAAAAAACATAATTCTGTTTTTTTTATGTAATGAATTTACATAAAATTTACATTTTTATGTTTAAATTTATTTTTGATTTTTTTTTTATGAATTTGGAATAGAAATACAGACCTGACTTCAACAATTGAACGCTTGCAACAGACTGCTTCACGTCTATTGTACGAAACATGGTAAAGGCGTTGTTAGTAATATGGAATATCTTGACGTAACCATCGCCACTACCAACAGCAATAAATTCGTCTGTAATTAAAAGAACAATAAAAAAAAAAATTCAGGATCCAAAAAAAAACGTGAAGTAAAAAGAAATGGCATTACTTAGGGAAGCAATGCAAGTTATGCGTTCGCCAAATTCTTTTGGACTCATAGCTGCGAATCTTTCTATGGTTGGTTCCGTGTGTATCAATTTACACCAACCCATCCATGACTTCCATAATTGTTCCCAAACGTGCGAATAATCTTTGGCGTTGTCAGGGACATTGTTGTTATTATTCTTTGGATGCCACTCTGGTCCCAGCATCAAATTCTGCATATCCTTCAATAACGTTCTCCAATTGCTTATGTACCGAACATTGCAGGACGTTATATCGAAAACTGGATCCCATCGCGGATCAAATACCGAACTCCACATGTTCTCTGGTATAGCGCGCAGACATTTTTTATAATATATGTCTGTTTCCTAAACGAAATAAAAAATGTTGACAAATAAGAAATTGTAAAACTGTTAGTTCTTTTTTTTTTTAATGGGAAAAATATATAAATCATCGTAATTTACCTTAGCAATGATCCGATTTATCATCGCATACCATGTCGAGGATACGCTTTTCCATCTCGCAAGGTCAACGGGATCACAGTGTTTTAAAATCGCTTCAAAAATTTCGACGGGAAAAATCATCTCTCAAGATCGCTAGAGATTTTTGAAAATGATAATTTAACAATAATAAAACATCGCGATATCGAGTTTTATGCTGTCGAGTATCTATTCACCTGTTCCGAGAAAAACTCCGAAGAAGAAACTGCAACGTTGTGGTTTTTTTTTATACTCGAGTAAACAAAGTATCGAAGACAAAGGATCCGTTGTTTGATATTTCTTTGTTAATGCGATGTGATTATCTTCACCGAACGATTAATTCAGAAGATAGAAGACGAAAATACCGCTAGACTCTATGTAATACTTCTTTATTCTTTTAACGATATTAAAAACTGCATTTGAAGAACACACGGCAAACGTTGTTGCACATTCTCGAACAGCACATAATCGAGAAAAGCCGCCAAAACGCCGACAAAACTCTCGAATCACAAACACACATCGGAAGTGGCGCTGTGCGCGCATCAGCGGAGATGTCCTCGGGGGTATTGTTAATTTGTACACAATCGTTTATTCCATTATTTCGACGTTTTTCTGCGAAACAAATTCGATTAACGCGATATGTTTTGTTATAAACAATATATTTCTAGTACTTCCCGTGCCATTACGTAAAAGCACGGGATTTTAACGGAAAAGTGTTAAAGTGGGGAGAACCGAAGTATTCCGTGAACTTCCGACAGCTCTCGACGAGTGAGCACGTGGGCACTGTCGTTTGTGTACATAATTTTTATTGTCAGTTTGCACGGCGCTTTACTCGCAATGTTGGAAACGTAAATCGCGTTTCACGGTATTTTCTACCCTCTCGTTTGTTAATTCACTGTTCGTCGCGATGTTGCGTGCGATAAGTTGATTTTAAAGAAAAACAACGACAACAAATATGCCACAGTGCGTTGTCTGCGGAGGTACGGATTTTTACATCGAGGCCGGATTTTACTTCTGCACAGAATGCCAAACGCGGAACGAGGTAAATTCGCGTAATACACGCTCGATCCTTGACAGACAAAAAATGCTCATTTTATTTTAGAATATTCGAGAGGAAGTCTTAGAACTGAAAGTCGACGCTACTACACGACTGAGAAAAATTCGCATACGAGGCGACAAATCCGGTACATCTGGTGAGTTGTAATCCCCATTGCGTTAAATCGTTATTGAAAGAGAGTTTCCATGCTATGGGAAGCGCTTGTTATTGAGTAAACTTTTTATATGTATCAAGAATGCGTCCGTAAAATGCTGCCGCGTGTTTAAAAAAAAAAAAAAATTAATATTAATCAATTTTTAATAATTTGTTTGGTGCATTTTTTATCGTACGTAGAGCAAACACAGAATTTAGGATGGACAACTTGGGAACAGTACAATTTTATACTCATCGGACTGACCAATGAGCTTCTGGAGTTAGGAGTGTCGATAGATATAAAAATGACGATATTGCAATTGTGGGCATTTTATTTGAATCAAGTGGAAGTGGCGTTTACCTCCACCGCGAAGAAAAGTGTACCGAGGTTGGCGCGTAAATTTCACAAAAGGTTAGACGCAAGTTGCATAATTTTTTCATATTGTTGAATATCTTGACGAAAAATCATTTAATTCATTCATTCAATCGTTTAATTTAATCATTTTTCTCATTTTTTTTTGTTTTTTTTTTTACAGAGACGCCGAGATAATTTACGGCAAAATAGCCCAACGTAAGAAACGCGGTAAACACGGCACGGGGAGCAATACAAGCGCCTCATCTATAATCTCGGGTGCCGCAAGCGAGGGAAGTTCTAATCGCGATCTCAACAAGCGCAAGGTTTCTAATTTCATTCAAAAAAGCGTATTACTACTCCGGTAAAAGATTCTGTAAAACATTTAAATTTTCAGAAACTAATGGTGGCAGCCGAATACGAGAGATTCGTTCAATCTCAAGAAAGTTCCGAGGGCGATGCATTGAGCGTTACAAATCAGAGTTTATATAGCGTTCAATCGAGTCTCGGAAAATCGTCCGCTCAAACGGAGGATAAGTAAGTTCCGTTTCTTTGTAATTTCATTGATTAAGCATTCATCGAATGCTTCGTTGAAAGTCTTGAAAAGTATTATATCGCTTACTTATAATACGAACGTTTTGTTTATTTATTTATTTATTTGTTTATATAATTTTTTATCTCAACATTTTTAAAGAAATGAGATTTACTAACATTCATCGATTCAACGCTATGCATAGAGTTCTCTCGCTTCAAGTTTTATTTTTTATTATCCATTTATTTTATTCCATTGGTAAAAATAATGTATATTTTGTTTTCATTTGCCGCTGAACCTCATAGCATACAGTTCAACAGAGGTGCGAAAAAGGAGACCGACAAGGTGAGAGTATTGTCGATGAAATTACCGCGACTGAAGCGAGTGAATTATCGGAAAAAGCACGTAACGTCTCAATACAAAATGGGACCGCAAGTTATAACGCCTATGAAACTGTGGGCGATTATTTATCTCGCTCTTCGCATTCACGACGAGAAAATACACCTCGCGGATATGCTGAGGTACATTCGAAACGATAAAATACTTCGTAAACAATAATTTCAAATAAAATTCTATCTATTGATTTTCCAGATACGGCAGAGAGGGACACTTGTCGTATTACCGATTGGATCATTTGCTCCCACCGGAGGTAACGCTGTCGAGAAGTGAGACAAATTTGCTTCATATGACTAAAGAAATAACGCATAAAAGTATGAGACGCACCGTCGCGACTTTGGCGAAATATCTCCAAGTTTGGGAAACGAGAAATCCCGATTTCGCAATGTTATTGGAACGTTACTGCACCGAACTGCAATTACCGAGTACGTAAAGCGCAGATACGTAATTTAGCCTCATGAATTCGCGAGTAGAGTGACAAATCCATTGTTTTTTTAATTTTTTTATTATCCATCGCAGAAGGAGTAATGCTCTACGCGGAACGTATGATGGCAATGTCACCGCCAAAGATGACGTTCAACGAAAAATCTCCTTGCTTTCCAAACTACGAGGGCAGAGCGATGGCGTTTATTATCGTCGTAATGAAGATATTATTCGCACTCGACGGAGTAACCGAATACGAAATCAGCCGCATTGCCGAAAAAATTAACAGGTAGGCATAGGAATTTTCAATATTCCGAAAAATAAGAAAAAAAAAAAAACAAAAAAACAAAAAAGAAAGTTCCGATCATTCAATTATTTCGAGTTATGGAACGTAGCAACGGAGTTAAATTTATTAATATCGCGTCATAAAATAAAATAGAGTAATCGAGTCGTTTTCCGTTGAAATGCCGTCGCCGACAAGCGAACCCTGTGTAATAGTGTACAGTGCTATTAGCTCGGAGTACTCGGTAACCTCGGTATTCGCTGAAATGGTAACGGCATGTAGAATATCCGCGTCTCTCGCATATAAGAAAATCCTGAGCGGCGGCAATGCCGTAGACGCTGTCGAGACTGCATTATGGTGGCTGGAGAACGACGAATTCTTCAATTGCGGCTACGGTTCGGTCGTTAATAACGAAGGTATTCGAATAATCTTGACGAAATTATGGTTTTTATGGTTCAAAAGCATAAAAAAGGAAGAAAAAAAAAAACAAAGAAAAATGTCTAAATAACTCAACAGGATACGTGGAGATGGACGCGTGTATAATGAACGGTACGAAAAGCGAATGTGGCTCTGTGGCGGCGATAAGGGACGTCGAACATCCGATATCCGTGGCGCGATACGTAATGAAAAATTTTCCAAACACGATAATTGCCGGTGAGGGAGCCAAGCGATTGGCTAAATCTGTCGGTATCAATTGCATATCACGCGGAAGTATCATCGCACCGACAGCTTTTTTTTCGAACGAAACAAAGTACCTAACCGCGAATTCGGGATATTTTGAAGCTCCGGATAACGAGAGTGGCGAGTTATTGAAAAGTATGAAGCATTCGGCACGTCTCGATCTATAGAGTAGAGAGTAATCGAGAATTTGTATAAAATGGATAAATCTTTAAATCTAAAATCGATAAAAAATTGTATAAAATGGATAGGCGATAGTTTCGGTGCCGTTGGTTGCGTCGCTTGGGACGGATGTACGATCGTTGCTGGAACTTCGAGCGGCGGTTCGAGGGGCAAAATCGTCGGATGTGCGGCCGATTCTTCGCTGATGGGCTGTGGTACCTTTGCCGATATTTGTTCCGGATGTTCCCTTACCGGTCACGGAGAATCCATTGTCAAAACGGGTTTATCTCGATCGATCGTCGAAGATTGTTCGATTCGCGGTTGCGATCCCCGAGAAGCTTTGAAAAATAATATCGACCAATTCGCAAACTTGACGGGCCAAACGGCGGGTGGTATTTTATTGAGGAACGATGGCGCTTGGGGAGCGTATTACGCGAATGCGTATCCAATGCTTTACGCCGTTGTCAGCGATCGACGAATCATATTGTCTTCCGAAGGGGGCGAAGAAAAAATCGTAAAATATCGCGATTCCGATGGAGAGTGTCGATGCGATAGGAATTTATGAATTACCGATTTCTTAAAATTGGAGTGGGAGAGTTAGTCGCATTAAAAAATGTTATCCATTATCACGAAAATACGATAATCGACGGACGAATAAATAGCGCAATTATCACTTTCAGTATTGCAGCTACGAGAGGCGCTCTCGACGCGAAGCTCTTCAGCTTTCGCGAGTGGCAGAGATACATCGAGTGTCGGCAAAGCGTACTGATGGATCATCATTTTCCAACGAAATTTAAAAGAGAACCCGACGCTCCTGATAACGATAATTTGTATTTGAAATTCATCTCTACCGTTAAGTCGAAAAGCAGCGACAGAGAGGAACCCGAAGTGAAGAGCTACAAACACTCGATACCTCGCGAATTGACCGACGCGATGAGAATGAGTATCGAAAAATTGCAAGAGAACGCGCGCGGAACTGCAGCGAAAGATGTGGAAATTTTTAATGCTTCATTGACACCGCGGTATTCGTATTTGCAACAGCTGTTGGAAGATCCGGAAAGCGATCTGCCGACGGCGCTACGAGTCGATTTCAACTCTACGAAAGTCGGCTATGCCACGAATCCAGAATCGTAAGTGTCTAATTTTTATGAATATACTGTTTATTCGGTGAAAAAAAAAAAAAAAAATTTACGAGACTTGATACTTCATTCGTCGCGATTACATTTTGTTTGCAATTTTTTTTTTTTTTTTTCAGATTTCAAGAGTTGGCCAACCAGTGCGAAGTCGATTTGGAAATTGTCGACACGGCAATACATTTTATCGAAAAGCGGGTTTCTCCATTCGAACAGTCGAATTTGCCAACGATAAAGGAATTCAACAAGCCGGTCTGCGTAGAGGAACCTTCGGTTGTGAGAGGGGCGACACTGGAACGCGACCCGACGGAATATCTCGATCGCAAGAATCCCGGTAGTCTGTACATCGATGCCGCGAAGCTTGCAGAATACGAAGTAATTCGCGAATCTTCGAGGCGTCGATGTCGCGAATTCATCGATGAGCCAACGGACGATTTTGGTTTCGACGAAATATCGTCGAGTGGAAAACTCATCGTTAACGAAGACGGTGATTCTGATGGCGAGAGTGCGCGGCGTCACGACGGTATCGAAAATCCCCGCATTGACTCCGAACTCAACGACAACGACAACGGTGACGAACTCGATATTGATTTTTTCATCAAATACAATCTTTGCCTATCGAACTTTGAAAAGCGCACCCTGTCCGACAACAACAGTGGGATATTTCGCGATAAATCTAAACGAAAATTCATCCGCGATTCTGCTACGGGAAAATTTATTTCTGCCGATCCTATGAATAAGTTGGAAAAAGCGAAAAATGTATCATCGAGAACGCGATCGCGACGAAACTCTACAAGAAACGAAACCATTGCTACCGAAAAATCTGACGAAAGTAACAATTATCTTCGCGAAGAAGCGAGAGAAAGAATCGAATGCGATGTCGATGGTCGCGACGAAGATACATCGATATCACACGAGCGGAATTTTTACACGCGAAACGGTGATATTTACGGTAATCATTTTCTCGACTCTCTCTTATCCACCGAACGCGAGAACCTCTACAGACCTTACGCCGAATATTGGATGTATCGTTGCCACTTTAGTCGTGTTAAGCAAAAAAATTTTCGTCAATTTGAGAAACTTTTACCGGATAGTTTTCGTTGGTTATTGGAAGAATGCGCGAACGTCGTCGAGATGACGGAGGAGGATCTGTACGAAGAAGTTTCTTTGGTTGAATCCTATTACGCCGATATCTTGAGACCGTCGAATTTTTCTTCCGCGGAAAATCGCTACGACGGGACGGAATATCGATCCAAAGCTCATTGTAATTTCGTTAAAAAGAAATGGTGAAGACAATTCATTGAATTATTATTCACGCGATTGTTTATTAAAAAACAAAACCTGAAAACTTACACATTGTTTCTTCATTCATTTTTTTTTTATTCGCAAAGCTTCTATGATGAAATTGTATATTTTCGCATTTTTTGACTCTGTCATAGAGGAAACTATGCGCAAGAAAGACATTACGCGGAATCAATGTGAAAATTTACGATTTTCGACAATTTTTTTGTATGTATATGTAAAATTATTGACATTCAAAATATCGCACAAAATTCCATCACCTTCGACTCCTTTATTTTTCTCACGACTACTTATCGTTTACATAAACTTTCGAAATAATTACGGAGAATTACATTAATATTAACCGACATACACACATCACATTACATTATTATCAACCGATACGTCAAATATTGCAACATTTTTTTTTCAATATTTAACGCTTCCAAATGATTGTACAACAAAATTTCTCTAATTTCCGGAATCCGCGTGAATATTAGACTTATCTCAGCTTTAGTAGAACGGAGCAGTTTATGTGCTTTTCTTTCGTCTATTTTGAGAAGTCAATAGTATTTGATTAGCATAATTGATGAAGTGAAATTCCTCGTTACGATTGATGATTTTTAGACTGTACGGAGTACTCGAAGCGGTAAAAAAAAAGAAAGATAAACGGTGTATGTCCGGGTAGTCGAAGCAACTGTTGCGCTCGAGTTTCGTGATTGTATTCGGCGAAACTCGGAAAGACTCGGTGCGGCTCTCGTCTGCTGCGTTTCGTCCCTTTACTACCGGAGCTCTCCTCCTGTCTCCCCCGTACACTCCACTCTCGCTACACTCGCTTCGGCAACGGCCGAGAAAGCAGCATTAGTATCAGTCGGAACAACCCAGCAGCCTGTCGCAGTGTCTCGCGAGAGGCGCACACGCAAGCTCTTTTCCGATGTTTCATTGGTAAACATTCCGTCTGTATTTGACGGAACGTATATATAGAGCAACCTCTCGGCTGTCATTTAAATTTTTTTGTGACTTTTTTCAAATATCGACGAACAATGCAGTAGTAACCGGCACTCAAGATTCACTCGTGCGTACCGTACTTCATAGTTTTATCCTATCGTCGAGAGAAGCTCGTGGAGAATTGATGAAGCGACAATACAAGTGCGATATTCCGCTTCTGTGTCAGTGAAACGTGCAGTGCGTAATTTTTACTAAATCTCCATATTAAACAAAAAATAACAATGTCTTGTTAATAAAAAAAAAACTTAGTGACACTTGAATTTCATACGACACAAAAAAAAACGCCATCTATTGTTTTTGTTTTTTAATTCTTTTTTTTTTCGTGATTAATCGTTTGACTTTTGTGGATCGTTAAATCTACCGTGGAAAGGATCGATCGTATTTTTTGGTGAGTATATGTGACGATGCGTAAAACAGAAAAATCATTTCGTCACACCGACTCCCGTTTGCAGGATATTCTATCCTCCGATCGGACGTTTCCGGTCTTACGCGAGACATTGTCAGAGACACGTTGTGCTTGACGTTGAGAGATGATTTTTCGGTGTTTCTTTTTTTTTGCGAGCCGGCGATTCGTGAGGCTACATTCTCGCACATGACACCAGCGTGGTGCGGTGCACACCGCTTTCTGTATCTCTCTCCCTCTCTCTCGTATATCGTATCTCTGTTTCTCTCTCGCGCCCGTTGTCAAGAATCTATGTGGTTTTCGCTCCCTCCCGTGCCCAACGTACTTCCCTTACTCAATTTTACCACGAGGGGTTAGCGTGAGGCCGGAAAGTCGTCGTGCAAAACGGTACCGCGGTACGAGAACTTCGCCCTGACCGTTCATCGTACCCGTGCATTGCACTCGTCTATCTATCGCCGTTTTCTTCCCCCTCTGACCGCTACGGAAACGCTTCGTTTTTTTCTTCCTTTTTTTTCTGGCACGAGTCCAAGGAATTCCCTCGGGAGTGAAAGAGAGAGAGAGAGAAAAAAGAGAAAAAAAAAACAAAGTGCACAGACGCTTTCTATCAAAAACTCGAATGAGAGTCTCGTGTCCCGCAAGCGTGTAGCACGACGTACGAAAGTAACGAGAAAAGAACAACCCAAAGAAAACAACAACAACAACAAAGGACAGTCCTTTTAGCTACTTCGTTCTCGGTAATGCTTCCCTTTTTTTCTACTTTTTAATCGAAGAGAAAATGACTCTCTCGTGTCGCTCGGAATTGATGAAAAAACAACAAAAGAAAAAAAAAAGAAAAATGTGTGTGTGAAAAAAATATGTACGAGAATTGTGTAGAGAGAAAGGTTCGAATAGAAATAATAGGGCGAACTGCTTCGAATCGATTAAAAAACTTCTGCTATACGAGCCAAAAACACGCTACGACTACGATAACAATCGCTCCATCCGTCTTCCCATCTTCTCATAAATGTTTCTTTTATTTATTTTTTGCTTAAACAAGCACTCGAAATAATAATAATCTGATGTTTTATCCCGAGTACCGAGTCTCCAGCGGAAGATTTTCTCTTATAGTTCGTAACTAAAATCACGTGTACGTTATATCAATAGTCCGACACACCTCGTGCCACAACAACTTTTGTCTCCTTCGGAAATTCACAGCGCGAAAGTTAAAACAATAGAAACCTACGCTCATTTTCTCACAACAGTTGTAACAAGTTGGTCGCTTTAAAACGCCCACGAGAGACCGTAGCATCGAAACATTATCGGTGTGCGAAGCACTCGTATAGCTCAAGCGAGCAACAGCGAAAAACCCGTTGCTCGGGTTACGCCGGACTGTTTGTCTTGCAGCGATGTATAGTAGTAACCGGAACAGTACAGACGAGAGAAGTAGGAGAAGAAGTACGACGAAGGACGAGGCGAGGCGGTGTCTTGAATCTTGAAACTCGATCGGTACCGCGCGGAGCCAACTACGCGGTCTATTCTTCCGTACGTTGGCCATTTGTCCGCGGGAAGTAGTTACGGACAAGAGTCACAGACCATTCCGCCAGTTACTGGCCTATCCATGGCGTTTCCCCTTCTCCAATCTTTTCGAAAAGACCGACACGACGTCTGCCGATAACTGTGTCGGTGGCGTTTATTCTATGGCAAACTTCTCCCCTCAAAGCGGCGGCCGATGTTCTTTCTCCGGCCGACACTTGGCGGTAGCCCTTCCGCGTGCGCGACTTCGTCGTTTTTTTTTTCCTCCCTCCTTTCGATACTCTATGCCATACGTATATACGAGTTACGAGTGCACTGCGCCACTCGTGTACAACGTGTTCCACAGGTGTACCCACCGGGGGACTCGGCTGCGTATCTGTACGCCATACGCCGAGACACTCCGAGAGATCATCCGATAATTCGGATTTGCCTTTGTCTTTGGCTCCGCGAGCTGTTATGTATTTTATATACATATATATGTATATATATGTAGAGAATATTCAATTATCCGGTGTGTCCCCAATCGCGAAAACGACAATGGATGTAACCTGTACGTCTCTTCGCAACCTGCTATGCAGAAATCCTTTCGAATACACGCGTGGATAGCGCTTAATTAGCCGAGGTGCAGACGCGCACAACAGGATTATAGCTAAGTTTCTATATAGTTATATAACGATACTGTATATTTAACCTCCATTAAAGTTGAGCCGAGATAGATTCGCGGGGGACGAGACTTAAAGAGGATGTTCCCCCATTTTACGCTGCCGAGAGACAAGTTTCATGCGTATGCGTCTCTGTATCCGCGCGTATTTCGAGCGGCGAAATAAATTTGCACGCGGATACGGATGGATCGCGGATCGAGGTGACGGAGCCTCGCAGACCCTGCCGTTTATGCGAAAAAAAAAAATTGCTCCTTGCAAATTCAATTTAAAGTCGTTTAGCGTAAAAATTTTAAAAAACTCAAAAATTAAATTTTTTTGTAATCATTAGATTTCGCGTAATTTGCACGATTTTAACACTGCAAATGTCCGTTATTAAATTATTTAAATAATTTTTAATTGATATCATTTTAATATCGCCATTTTTTTTTTTTTCGTACTTATCATATTGTAGATCTTTCACCATTTAAATAGAACGAAAACATTTTCTACTAGAAACATCGAAAATCAGGTTTTTCTGTTGCGTGTTTTTTATGAAACGATTCTATATCTATATCTGTGTCTACAAAAATTCGAGATATCGGATTTTTCTCATTGGGATGGTAAGTTTCGTTTGCAACGGAGCTGCCATTGTCGATCAATCATAGTGAAGACCGATTAAAATGAAGAAAGAGAGACAGTAGCGGCAGTGTGGAGAGGGATTCGAATTGAGTATCGTAGTTGGTATAGCATAATTAATCGGACATCTCCACTCAGCCACGCGATGCATGTAAATCACTCGATTTACATCTTTGTATTGCTTTTGGGGGCCTCGCATCTGGCGCTCATTTGTCGATGCGATGCGACGCAGAAATTCTCTCACCTTAACCTGCCACTGCTGCTGCTGCTCTAGTCTCGTCGCGTACCTACTATATCTATCGAACGTATAGAGAGAGAGAGAGAGATATACGAGTGATAGAGCCGCAAGGGATTATATTCCGAGCGTAATACGTCTGCCTTCGTTGTTTTTTTTTTTTTTCTAACCCTCTGTGCTTCCCGCCGATTTTACATATATATGTATTTATACCGCACGAGTGGTTCACTCGTGCCGCCGGAAGGTCAGGCGCGTGAGGTTCGCGTTTCGGGCACACGATCGCCGTGGCCCCGAATACGATTTTTTTTTTTTTTTTTTTTCGTCTCGCGCTCTATATCGGTTTCTCGCCTCACTTGGCCGCTTATCCAATCGCATGGCTAATATCCACAGAAAAATAACGAGCTTACTGCACCGTACCCGTCCGTACGAACGCGAGTGTTATTTCGCCCTTTCCACTTGTATACATTGCATGATCACCCCTTGCGTTTTAATCCCATAGCGTCAAACGGCAAGTAGTTAGCTACCTTTATGCAGCGGAGCCGACAGATTGAACTCGACAGAGCGATCGATTCTTCAATATGACGTCTATAAATACATTTTCCAGCTTCATACAGCAGTTAATGATTTTTGTATATAATTACCATTCAAGTATCAACTACTACCGAAGCCGTTTGTTTGCCGTTTGCGTATTATGCTATTTTTATTTAATTTTTATCGAAAAATTTGAAGCAAACAAAATGGTTAAAAAATATTCATCGTACTATAAAATTAGCAATTCTGTACCGTCCTCGACGTTACCTTCGCGGAAAGTCGACCAATGATCTTCGTATTCAAGACGAATGGAATATAAATTCTTAAACGACTCCATTTTGTTTTTCGTATCATGCATTTGAACAGTAGAGGGAGTGTATTGTAGGAAAAAAATAAAAAAAGTATCGTCAGATTTCGTTGCGAGTTTTACTCGTCGTTTTGGAAAATTTGATAAAGCGTATGCGACACACCGTTTGTTTCTTGAAAACGAAAAAAAAACATCGAAAAAACATCGAGGATATAAAGTACCGAGAGCATTCGTAGCGCCGTATATATACGCCGAATATATATACAGCGAAAGGACACGTATGCGCGTACGTATTTAGCCACACGCATCGAAATGTTTGGTGGTTATGTACGGCACGTGGTACAATCGCGTGCGCGCACAATTACGCTTGTTCAACGCGACGTGGGCACAGATTCAATACACCTCCGTGTACCCGCAGCGTTCCGTTGAGGTTTCCACCACAGATACGCTTCGATGTTCGTGTCTGAATGTTGTGTACATTGACGACAGGAAAATCCCTCGTTTCATCGGTGGAGTGAGAAATGTATTTTAATGCTCATAATTCATTCGATATATAACGATATACGCATCGACGTAACATTCACGATAAAACAATCGGAATTTTCGTTAAACAGAGCAGGTGCAGCCACTCTCGCGTCGTGAATAACAACTTCTTTGCGAGACGATCGAATCGCGTATTACATTTGATTTTGTATCGCGGATGCTTCGCGAGCGCGAAAGAACGCGGCGCTTCGCGATTAATCGACTTTATTGGATCCGAATCCAACTGGTTTTCGTTTACATTCTCTCCTCGGTAAAGCGTTACAGCCGATCGCGTGTTGTTTCGGTTTGTTAACGCATACCGTGATACGCGATGTCCATCTAAATCCAATTTTATATGCTATGTGTTTTTCCGATACGAATTACGATCGATCGATGACTGTAATCTCGCAGCACCTTGTCACAGCGTGGTAAAGCTGCTTGGTATATCATTGAGAGACTTTATCCCGAAGATATGTATGGCGTTTTGTTTTCATTATGGATTAATATCATCCATAGAGACAATGAGAGCCGACGATGCGTTCTCTCGTCCGGTTAAACGACAATTCGCCGCTCTCTCGTATTGAAGACCATATATACTATTCGTTGTCGGAAAATCGGAAAATCCTTCGTAAAACGATACGATGTATCGAGAAAAATCGTGTTGAAATTGATAAAAAATAATCCTTCAGGGATTCGAATAATATTGTTGTACAATAAAAAAAAAAAAAAAATGTGTCGTTAAATTCCGAAGCCGAAACGCGTCGCGTCAATACGCGATCACAGACTGCGACAAACAAAAAAATAAAAAAATAAAACTGTCGCATCCAGTGCGGAGAGTAAAACCCTCGTGATGCGCGACTGATGCGGTCCAGCATTCGCCGCATCTCGTCTCACCGAGCGGTTATAAAACAGCTTTATCGAATAAAAAGACTTTCCACGAAGCGAGGCCATCGATCCCTCCTACGATGTTATAAAACTCCGGCGCATTGAACTTTGACACTTGCGAGTCAAACGAAGGAATACGATTATAATAATAATAATACTGAAAAAAAAAGAATAACAAAAAACACGGTCTTTCGAGGGTAGTAGATGCGTAAAAACATATATATTTCATCGAATGCGTATTTCGCTTATGCAATAACTTTGCTGCGCATCCTTCGTTTCTTCGTCTTCGTCGTTTTAACCCGAATAATTCCGAAAGTGTTTTTATTCAACGTTCGAAGGACTCGCGCCGCGTCGACAATTCCGTAATGAATTAGCCGGAGAGACTCGATCATTGATAACACACGCGCGGAGAGCCAGAGAGCGAAGAATCGATAAAAACCTCTGGAGAAGTCGTACAACATTCGTCGGAGTTGTTCGCGTATACGGATTCATCGCTTCGCCGGGACACGATGTTTTTTTTTTTTTTTTTTTTTTTTTTTCACATATACGAGAGATTGTAACACGTGCCACGGGAAATTAACGCGAAGCTAAAGGGCATTAATACGTTATACCTCCGTAGGCGGTATCCATAGACGAAACTTTCTATTGTTATCGCACGCGTACCGGCGAATACATTATTGTGTACCTCCACGCGAACGAAACGATACGACGCACAATCGATGTCGTATGAGTTCCGATGCCGGATGATTCCCACGCGCGAAATGTGCGTTTGCGACAGGAATTACTATCGCCGAGGCGATGGTAGTGGTTGACTCGCGGTAGCGGCGGTTAATACGTATCGGACGAATGATTTTTGAAAAATGTTGTTTTTCAGTGAAGCGAATGAACGGTTTGGTGTCGAAGGAAGAAAACGACGACGAGAATCAGAAGGTACATCGTTCCGATAGACGATCGTACGGGATAAAGGAACCGCTACGATCGAAATCAAAACGCGTCACGCGGGGGTTGTGGGTCTATGGGGGGCTCCGCATCATCAGCGGTCCCCCTGCAATTCGAAATCTTCGAACGATACGAATTGTTGGAACGGCGCCAGCGGTGTTTCGCAGCCTCGTGCGAACACTGGAAATACAAGTTGCGGGGAGGTTGCAACATTGACGAATTTGCGCTCCAAGCAAATGAAGAGTCCATCCGGTATCATGAGGCAGTCCAGCCTCACGAAGCTCGGCTCGATGATTAACACAGCCGTCAACAAGAGAGCCGGTAAGTTTGACAATTTTTAACACGAGAAAAAAAAACACCTTTACTCGACATATTGCTATCGGTATCTAAGCTCTCATCGTGCGCTTCGCTTTGCGCGCTTTAAGAATGCATTACACATACATTCCCAACCAAAAATTTAATCCGATCAAAATTTCGGTACCTCGCGATATGCCGAAAAAATGACAAAAAATCAACATTTTTGATTTTGCATAATAATAATGACAAAAAGTTGTTAACAAATTAAAAAAAAAAATGAATTGCGAAAAAAAAAAAAATTAGGAAACCTTTTATTTTCTTATTCAAAATGAACACTTTGGGTTTTTATGACTGATATGAATTTTTTCAAAATTTTTTTTTTTTTTCGAAAGTTTGAAAAATCGATGTAAAGCCACGAATTTTGGATACGTTTTCGTAGCACAATTCCACAGTACACGCAAAAGACTTCGAGGCGAGAAATTAAAAAATGTCGGAAAATTCTGAAAAAATTTATTTCATTTGAAAATGAAAATAAAAAGAGAAAAAAAAAGTTTATCCCTTTTTTGTTGAACAAATATTTTCTTCAATAATTTGTTAATAATTTTTTTTTCGTATATTTAAATCATTAGGAAGAGTTGAAATTCTCACTGAATCTGACTTTTAGTTGGGAATTTACGTGTGATGCATCCTTAATCTCTCATTGAGCCGCTCAGAGCCGCGTCATTCGTATCTTTCTCCATGTCAATATCTCGTCTATTGTTTGCGCGTGGAAGAGAATTCCGCTAGACTGACCCTGAAGGAGATAATATATGCCATGTTCTCCGCGATAATAGAAAGACAGCGCGGAGCGATGAAAAAAAAAAAAAAAAAAAAAAAAAAAAAAAAAAAAAAAAATAACGACATACAAGATGAGAAGAAGGTACAAACGGAGCGTTTGCGCATTCCCGGCGTTAGCGTGTCAAGGCGCTCCGACTCGGGACGGTAATCGTCTGTGATACGAAACTCGGTGTGGCATATTCGCCTATGTAGGCGAAACGACCTTAAACTTGAGCTTTTCATTCTCTCTCTGTGAGATCTCAACTCTTTATGCTCTTTGGTGCGGTACACGCGCAGCCATATAGCTTATCTCTTTCTTTCTTCCTTCCGCTTTAATAAACGCACGCGGACCGTATTAGGCGAGTAGAATTCATAAACGCCTCTGTGCGCCTCCACCGTTACAGCGTTAGCGACGAAACGGATGACATACTATATGCGAATAGTTGGCATACGGTGACGTATATTGGACGGTCGGTCGGTCTGTCGGTTGCTCGTTGGAACGCCGTTGACGACGTTGTTCGCGTTGGCAAAGCTAAGCATCGGGACGAAGGACGCGCCGTAATGCCTTCTTCTCCTGCCGTAAGCTGCTCCGGTGTACCCGGGAGCTTTTCAAACCTCCAAACTATTATTCACTCTCGTAAAGCTATTATGGTATACGAGAGTGGTGCGTTAATCGGGACACATTGGTAGGTATGTGACACACAAATGTCGATAGAGAGCTACGCAAGCGTCCGTACCGCCGCGCGATTCGCGATATGTTTCCGTATGACTTGCAAAACTTCCGATACGGGATTTACATATTTTCAAATGATTTTTTTTTAGCGATGTTATCGAATACTTCCGGAAAGCTATTTTTTTTTCTCTGGTGCAACGATATTAAGAATAAAAATTGTAAGGATCCATTATTCGCGTAATCTAAACGATATTCGTAACGCCATACGACTATATCGTCCACAATAGCTATTTAAATGTCTGCAAAAGCTTTTAGTCGTTTAATTCGTTTCTCGACCGACGAGCGCAACAACGTCGCTGTCGAGTCATCGGCGACTCGAGATATTTCTTCTATGTTGAAAAACTCTTCTCCCGATAATCGTCACGTGATTCTCTCGCGATTACCAAAATCTCGTTTGAAATCATAATCTATCCGATCCCCTTACGGGTCGGTTGTCAACGGCTTTCAATCGCGGAACTCTCCGAACCGAACGTTACGCTATTTTTCCCGATTGAAATAATGAGTTCGCGAAATCGCACAAAGAATCGAAGATCCGTGATAAATCGTGCGGTGGTGACCAGTGGTGTTAGAAACAACGCCGGTGCGACATCGGTAAAATCGGCGAGATTACCGGACCATCGGAGTGTAGTTTCGACCTACGAAGACGAGGATATCGACTATTCTTACTGTGAGTAACCGTTATCCTCTCGATCCTCGCTGCATCGTCCATAATTCTCGTGTCTTTTGCTTATTATCCTAAATTTTATACGCCGCGCGCGCGAAATCGATATTCTTATTATTTCGTCGAGCGCCTCGATCTTTTTACGACACGGTGAAAATAAAGAAATTCAAAGAGAATCGTAAAAACCGTTCGCGGTATAGACGCGCGTTCGGTTGACCGAGATCTCTCGAAGCGAGTGTGGCGAGCGCGTGTTAATTCAAAAGCGGACAGTGATTATTAGCGAACGTCTTCTAATCTCTCTCTCGCGACGAATACAACGGCGAAGAATCGCTTTAACGCCCCAATAATACAGTGACGATGTAGCGTCTTCCCTACCAGCATAACGACCGCGCATCGCTCCATACTACGAATATTGACCGTTCGTTATATTCTTCTGGCGCATATCTCGACGCTTAACCCGCCGCGACCAGTCGGTATTCCGTTTAGCGACGCAACGAGCGATCATCGATCGCTCCTCGAGTGACGAATCTCGCGGCATCGAAAGACGCGAACGCGAAACGATTTAAACGATACGATCAATTTTTCCGTGCGAAAAACTCAATCCGTGATATTTGTGTCGAACGTTTTGTAGGTTACGTTGTTCGCGCGTCAATAAAAACCGTTGAAAATTTTACGAAACTCGTAAGAATTGTTTTTTTTATTTATATTTATTTTCTTTTCCACTCGGCCCCGAGGGCCTCGTTTTGTTCCTCTCTTGCGAAACTCAAACGTGCTCGGCATACCAATACTTCGTTCGTCTACCGCTAATAGCGGCTTGTATTAGACAAAGTGCGTCAATCGGACAACCTTCCGAGCGGTCCCTCTCGCTCTATAACCTCTCCTGTCCTGTTGTACAATACCATCATGTCCTTCGTTCTCTTCCACGTATCGTTGCCTCGTATAACATATCGCGTGACCCCGAAATTTTTTCGGTAGCATCGATCCTATAAGTACCCAACTTGTATCGCGAGTTTTCCCCGTCACGAGGAGTATCAATTTTTATCGTCATTCATTTTATTTGCGTGAAGGAAAAATAAAAAAAAAAAACAGAAAAAAAAAGATAGTATGGATAACGACGAAAATGGATCTTCGTCGAATTATTGGTCGAGCCGATCGACTTCGGGATATCGCTCGCCGAAGGTTCTCAGTCTGCAACAATTGAGAGAGCGCGGACCTCTGTTTTCCTCACTCGAAGAGTTGCGAGACAAGCTGACCGAACTATTAGGTAATATTCAATCGTAAAGAGATGTATGTATCTAACACTATGGTATAATTGGCATACGGGCCAAGTTATCGAGGAGCTACGGCAGGAAGACTATTACGCTTTGCATAACTAACCGGGACGAGTAGCGCTGCTCATTTGTCTTTCGCAATGAGATATGTTTGGACAGTTCGATTTTTTCGGGGTTTTTATTAATCGCGGGCATTCTTGCGTAAGTGTATCGATTTATTTTACGATACATTTTTTTCTCAGTCGTAATTTCGAGTTTTTTTTTACACTCGCAAATTCGATTTACCGGTCAACGATTGTATTTTAAAGGCGCAATATTTGTAGCTTGATATGAAAACCTCTCGGATTCTGCTGAATCCCAACGGGGTGAGACACCAAATGCTTCCCGATCGTGTTCTATCTCCTAGTAATCTTGCGCGATGCAAAAAACGCTGACAGTGAGGTGAAGATCACTGACACCGCTGACACAGGTGTATTCATAACGCGCTCGACCCGTTCTAGTAATTTTACATATAAAGAATAATTGTTCCGAAGTGTATGCGTGCTTTTGTCGTCGAGTATGATTTTCGATAAAAATTACATTGTCGATGTAAATTGGAAATAATTGTAATAATTAACCATCAAATCAAAGGACGCGACTTATTTGCGTCTGTATAACAACCACGAGCTGTATTACGGTGTATACCGAAAAAATATACTCTATTATGTATATCCACTGGCCGATTCCAGCTGAGAAAAAAAAACAAGAATTTTTCCTTCCATTGCGTGTTAATACAACTTTATAGACTAATCATTAAAATTATGACGCCGACTTGATATTTTCATCGAGACAAGTATAAATATGATTAATTTGCCGCCTTAATTGCGCGGATCAGCCGTTTACTTTGGTAAAACTGAATTTGTTTGGATTCCTGATGAATCGTATCATATCATTAGATTTGACACACCCGCTCCCCTCCGATCGTACAGTTTCGCCGAATTTCGGTTATTCTCGGGCAAATTCGTTCTATAGACGAAAGAGCGATCTTTTGCGCGAGATTCTTCGGCGTACATTCCAGGGTAGACACGAAGCCGCAAGGGCGCCTTGCGCGGGTTTACAGCACATCGGCGCCGAGATCGGGGTTTCGTTCACGGAAGAGACAAGTCCGTACGTCGGATAACTACTGTGACGTCACGTTGTTACCCGCGCCAGAGTGAGCCGTCGTCGTGAGCTTCTCTTTCCCCTCCGATACTCCAAATAACAATTCTGATATTTTTTCATTACTTTACATGCTCGTTTGATAAAGTATATGAATTTAAACAACCGTGAGAACACGCGACAATGTATTTTCTTCGATATTCGACAAGTTTTTTTCGTCGTTCAACGCGCGACGTCTAGGTGGCTTACTCAACCGGCATATCAGTGTAAAACTTTCTCGCGCGGACGCGCGCCCTTCTGTTCGCACCGTTTATCATCATTTTTCTCTTATCGACATCTTTTTCAGTGATTTTCACCTGTCGCTTACTTTTTATCGTTTCAATCGTTAACCTTAACTAATTTTACCTTCTTCCTCGTCTCCCGTTCTACGCCGCGCGCCTTCTCGCGAGTAAGCAACTCCGGGCGCTGTCCTACCTACCGAGAGAGTACAGTCCGCGGACACGCGTGGTGTTGCCGTCGTTCGCGAAATTAATATAATCTTCTCTCGTTCCGCGGCTACGAACCGTATACCTAAAACCGAAATGGCCGGTAAGTTGCAGTTTACCGCGCGTTGAAGCGCCTCGTGATTCTCACAACTGCGCGTCGTCGTGTACGATTCGCGAAATAATTTCGTCCCGGTGCGTCGCGGTGGTGAATCGTTTTTTGTTAAGTATTTTTTTTTTTTCGTAACGAAAAACATAATACGCGAATCGTTTGGGAACAAGGATTGTGGAAATTGTACAACCACCTTGCTCATCGTTCACGGATTTCGCATCACGACTTCGTTGATCTTCGATCTTCGCATAGTTTCGGATTTTTTTTCTCTTTTTACTCGGTTCTCCGTTATCGCCGAGCTAACGAACGCCGTGGCCCGATTGTTACGACGGGTAAACGGTCCTTGCCGCAAACGACAAAGTCGAATATCCTCGAAAATCAAAGGATCACTCGACTGGAGGAACATTTTTTGCTGGCGCATACACACGTCGTGTGGTGGATATTCTCGTCGACTTTGTTCGCAACTACCTACGTACCTACCTACCTACCTGCCTGCCCGCTTTCCTTCCTTCCTTCCTTCCTTCGTACCGACCACCTCGTAGGCTCATCGTACGCGCGGTCTTTCGGAGTAGACAGCCGGATACCGCCCCCTCTCGTCGCTCCCTCTCCTCTTTCTCTCGAGACCAGTAGTTCTTTCTATCCCGATATAATCGTCATTCGTAAACTCCTAACTACGTTTCCTACCGCTTTTTTATTCCTCTCCCAAACCGCTCGCTCGACTCCCCCCGTCATTTTTTTTTTTTCCTCGTACGCGAAACCCAACGATCCTCTTGTCCGAGCCAACGGTGAATTTCGTTCCCATCCCTCTCCGCGCTCCGCCATCACGCGAACGCGGGTGCAGATGTGTCCGTCGACGGCGGCGGCGGCGGCGGCCTAGAAAACACGATGGATTGCGGCGAAACTTCAAGTAGGCTCAAGCGATAAGCATTTTATTTTCAAATACACATTTATCTTTTTCTCTTTCGTTACTTTACTTTCGTGTCTCGTGCGAATTCAATTTACTCGACGTTTCTTTCGTCCGTAACGAAATTCGCCAATTTTGCGCGAGTGAGACACGGGAGACTGGGTTATCGGTTTTTTTTTTTTTTTTTCTGCGTTTCACCGACGGGGGTAACCCCTTCGGCACCCGTGCTCTCTCCTCGTTCTCTGGTCTGTCGCTTTTTCGTTTGTTTCATCGATGTTTTTCTTCGTTTTTCGACGTATTTGAAATATTATTCATTCGATTGTTTATTCTACGATAAGACGAAGGAACATTGCGAATGTCGATGAGTTATGTAGAGCATTTGATTATCTGTTCGCAGGCAATGGTGACATACAGTGGTGTTTCTCGCAGGTCAAGGGAACCCTGGAAGACGACGTCACTGACGGTAAGAATTGTTTGGTTCGGGCGAAACAAATTGAGTCGTAAAGTACTTTGCGTACACGAGTAGCGTATCTTATCGGAGCGTCTCGTTGCTCCATTGCCAAATTAATCCTCCGGTTGACGCGTCTACTCGGCGAGTTTGTTTTACCGAGAGATTACGCAAAAGGCTCTTATCTCTCTTTTTTTTTTCGTTTTATTGGTCTCTAATGATTTTTCGGACGATCGCTTTGTTTTCTGTGTCGAACAGCGGATATAATTTCGTGCGTCGAATTCAATCACGACGGGGACCTTCTCGCTACCGGAGACAAAGGAGGAAGAGTCGTTATCTTCCAACGCGATCCCATCGTGAGTCGAATTTTTTAAAATTTGTACAAAACTGTCGTATTTGTGATTAAAATTATTTTTAATCACAAATTCATTGAAATTCGTGTTTTTTTTTTAATGTGACGATTTTTTTTTTCCCGATTTTTTGTGATTCATGATTTTTTAATGATTTTTTTCAGAGTAAAAACAGTATACCGCGGAGAGGCGAGTACAACGTGTACAGTACCTTTCAGAGCCACGAACCGGAGTTCGATTACCTCAAGTCGTTAGAAATTGAGGAGAGAATAAATAAAATCAGGTGGTTAAAGCGAAAAAATCCGGCGCACTTTTTGCTATCGACTAACGACAAAACTATCAAGTTATGGAAAGTTAGCGAACGCGACAAGAGAGTAGAGGGTTACAATACTAAGGAGGAAAATGGGGCGATCCGGGATCCGGCGTGTATTACCGCCTTGAGGGTGAGAAATAATGATTTACAATTTGCTGGGATCGTAGCGTGCGATTAAAAAGAACGTTTAACGCTCGTAGGTACCCACCATCAAACCGATGGAATTGATGGTCGAGGCGTCGCCGAGGAGAATATTTGCCAATGCGCACACATACCATATAAACAGTATAAGCGTCAACAGCGACCAGGAGACATACCTCAGTGCCGATGATCTTAGAATTAATCTTTGGCACCTCGAGATCACCGATCAGAGTTTTAGTATCCTTTTTTTCGTTATTATCGTTGTTATCGTTATTTTTACGATGTAAATTTGAGTTGTCGACCAGCAAACGATTATCGAAGAGCCATTATTTTCCTATCCGAAAAAATACAGACATAGTAGACATTAAGCCAACTAATATGGAGGAACTTACGGAAGTGATAACGGCTGCCGAGTTCCACCCGGTCGAGTGTAACCTTCTCGTCTACAGCAGTAGCAAGGGAACGATAAGATTATGCGACATGAGATCGGCGGCTCTGTGCGATCATCATAGTAAAATATTCGAGGAGCCCGAAGATCCGACGAATAGAAGCTTTTTCTCCGAAATAATATCGAGTATAAGCGATGTTAAATTGAGCAACTCGGGTAGATACATGATCAGCAGAGATTATCTCAGTGTCAAAGTCTGGGACTTGCACATGGAAACAAAACCGATCGAATGTTATCCGGTCGGTATATTTTTCGATTTCTTAATTCGATATTTTTTTCCTCATTTGACTTTCTCATCGATTCCCATTTGTTACAGGTCCACGAATATCTGAGGTCGAAGTTGTGCTCATTGTACGAAAACGATTGTATTTTTGATAAATTCGAGTGCTGCTGGAGCGGCAACGATTCGGCGATCATGACGGGATCTTACAACAATTTCTTCCGTGTCTTCGATCGCGGAACAAAGCGCGATCTGACCTTAGAGGCTGCGCGCGACATCGCCAAGCCAAAAACTCTTTTGAAGCCGCGAAAAGTGTGCACCGGCGGTAAACGCAAGAAAGACGAGATCAGTGTCGATTGTCTGGACTTTAATAAGAAAATACTGCATACCGCATGGCATCCATCGGAGAACGTAGTAGCCGTTGCCGCTACGAACAATCTCTTCCTGTTTCAGGACAAACTTTAGCACATTTCCGTGCAGGTCGGTCCCTTAATTTCGTCATAACGAAAAATAGTATTAATTAATCCCGATGATTACCAATAATTCGCTTTTTTATTTATCTTTCGATAGATAATACAACGCTACATACCGACGTGAGCGTGTCGCTTGGAGCTCAGATATAGCAGCCGGTGGAGCAACGAGTGTCCGAAGTACGACTTTCGCGGACGAAATTCAGCTGTACGAAGTACCGACAGTTGACCGACCAAGAATCGGAGTACGTAGAGCACCGTCCACGCGCGCGCGCCGCGCCCCGCCCCGCCCCGACCCCTTCCCTTGTATTTTTTTTTTCTTTTTCCGTAAAAGAGACGCTCGTAGCCGCGCCGAAGATGTTTTTTTTTTCTTCTTTTTTTATACATTTAAAATGAGCGATCAGTGGAATTGATCGATGAAAACAAGCAGCTATTCCAAAACGATTCGAATACTTTCCCGCCCTTCGGAGCTGAGAAACAAACGAAAACTAACAAAACGCTCGAAGCTCTTCGCTACTTTATATATAAAATAACTAGAAGCATAATAAAATTTGAGAAAAAAAAAAAAACCAAAAAAAAAAAAAAAACAACACAAATACATCGCGATGGGATAGCTAGCAATTAACTTTAAGGCGACGCGCGCGCGCACCAAGATTGCACGGAATCAATTAAGAAAAAAAAAAAAAGAAAGAAAAAAACAAAAAAAAAAAAACAAAACAAAACAAACGAAAAAAGTTTATAAAAATAAATGGAATAAAACCAAATTACCCGCCTGCATACATTGGTACGCGAATGCACGCGACGTAGGACACGCATACACACGGGATCATCATCGATGCAAAGCTCACTAGACTCGCGAACGATCCTTGAGTTTTTATACGCGAAAAAAAAAAAAAAAATACACAAAAAAAAAAAAAATCGAAATTATTAAGGTCCCAATTGAACGAAGCGAAACGAGTTTCGTAAGCGGCGTACTTTTCGATGTCCTAAATCCTCTCGCGAAACTTTGTTTTTCTTTTTTTGTTCGGCACCCACTCTACATTTTATAATTTTCTTCCATCGAGATTTTGCTCTCACATTTACGCGCGAAAAGAAATTGAACGATTATCGACTATTTTCCACAGTTTATCTTAGTGCGAAATTCGTCATTGAAAAAATATATAAAACAAACAAATTTGTCGTCAAGCTTATAGGGCCTACATTTGCTCATTTTTATTTTCATAATAAAAATACACGTCATCATGAAGGACGGTAACGATCTTTTGTGTGCCTCGTACCCACCCACGCCTCGTCGATTACTTTCAAACAGCCGAATAAAGAATCGCGAAATTTTCAAGATCGCTGGACGACAATCCCGATTTCGTAATAGAACGGACACCCGTTTAAAATTTTTTTACGGATTACTAACGAAACGAGGGGAATTACTAACGAAAGAGAAAAGACAAGAAAAGAAAATCGGTGACTCGATAGCGATCCCGATAAAAATCATGAAATCGATGGAATTTACGCGCACGTGTCGCATTGAAAAAAAAAACCTTCGCGCGATACGGCATTCTCTGGAAAACGAGTATACCGCAGAATCAATTTATAGCCCAATCGAAAAAAAAAAAAAAAAGTCAACTCTATGCGTGAGCTGTAATTTTTTTATCGCAAGAAACAATATACGATTATTGAAAAAAATCGAAAATTTTCCTTCGTTAATCTCAGCCTATTATATTCCGAAAATATCCTACAGGATATTTGTCTCCTGCGTCGTTCGTTAGTCGGGATAGAATAGGTCCGCTTTACACGCGTATCCCGAAAGTCGGTGACTCGAGTTCTGCCGCAGGATTATCGATCGATTCGCCTACGCATTGCGCACGAGTTTTGTCAGTGTGTTACGCGACGAAGTTGGCATCGTCGGCCTTCGTAACTTCCTGAAATTCTCGGTAAAGAATTCATCTCCGCATTATTATCCACATTTACATTGTCGACTCGTTTCTTTCACTACATACACGCGTACGCTAAGGGTGAATCTCGAATATCTATCCAATCCACTACCGTCCAACTGCCGCACTCCGTTGCAAAGCCAAGAAACCTCATTTACGTAAACTGACGCACGCGAGAAGGACTCTCTGCGCGTTGTAACTTGAGAAAAAAAAAAAAAAAAAATGAAAAGAAATTCATTCCAAGGCCTCTCTTTTCGAGCGCAAACCGTCGATGTGTATATGTGCGCTCGTCGCGACTACTATACGCGAAGCAAACAAGAGATCTACCATTATGTACTGTGTTACGAATATAATCTCAAATAAACGCGCGACGATGTCCCGACCTCGTTTACCACATTGTCAACAGAACTAAAGAGTTATTCAATCCCACGCCGAGATCGCGACAAACCGAATACCCAAATACCGCAGCTTCGCCATTTTTTCTTCGTTTTTTTTTTTCCTCGATAAAAATCCACGCCGATCGACGCATTCCGTAATAAATATTGGAAGAAAAAAAAAAAGAAATTTAATATTAAATGATAAACGGGTCCGTCTTTTATGAATATATGCCGATGCAGATGTAAAATTGAGAGCGTTACTATGCGTAAACGTTAAACCCGCACCTTTCACTCCTATTTTAAGGAATTTATGTATCCCTCGACAATCCCCTCGACGATCAGTGTGGAAGTCGACTCGGGCTATTAAACTGAAACAACTGTTACTCCGTTGTTCTCAAACTTTCGAAAAGTATGTGGATTTGCCGTTTTTCAAATGCGATTAAAGATTATTGCGAATGGCCTCAATCACGCATACCGATTAGTATGGAATTATCGTGATGCGAAAGAAAAAAACATCTCGATATCGTGCTTTGTGTGACCCGAGAGAATAAAAGCGCTACGACATCGATATCGAAATCGAAACCGGATGGTGAGCGATCGAAGACACATTTTTTTTTCATTTTACGTAACATTGCCTTTTTTTTTTTTTTTCTTTTATCTTGTAAAATTGTATAATCGAACGATATTTTGTACAATAGCGATCGCTTAGATTAAATTTTGCGACTCGGAGCGTCGAGAAAAAAAATTTTTTCTCAGTTTTGATGATTAAAATGATTACGCATTTGCGTGCAAAGTTTCGCTCGAGCGCAAATTAATATAGCTATCGGTTAGGTACCAAAAACGTAATTCAGTGGCAAGCGTTTGTTCTCTACGACACTCGTATACGTATCGACTAATTTATAAGAGATAAAAATGAAAATTACACTACGGATGAACGTCGGGGGCCCGGATGAGCGAAGAGCGATCTCTCACCTTTGGATTTTCATTTTAAACGAATAAAGAACAACAAAATTCTGTTATCGTATTCTCAGCCGAACGCATCCGGATGAAAATGAAATAGTTTGCATTATAATTCAAAACGTAAATTTATTCATTTTCATATTCGATCGTATTCATGTATCAATTATTATATCGACGTTTTATCCATGATTCAGACTCGTCGAGAACGATTTTTTTTTTTTTTTCACTTCGGAAATGATCGCGCTAACGTTTCCTGTTTACCTTGTTGTTGGCGGATCGGTAGCTCAGGAGCGAAACTCGATTATTTGGCTCACGCGAAGCCATGCACTATTGTGATAAACACGTGTTACTATTATACATTAGATTAAATCATACTAGCAGTATTTTTGTTCCTCGATTTTCTTACTAATCCGAATGAAATATTAAAACCGTAACCGCGATGTATAATTACAGTGTTGGAGAAAAAAAAAAAAAAACAAATTTATCGCGGCTTTTATGCACAGGTTAAACAAGAGAAACAAGCGAACACAAATAAATATAAAACTTGGTCGCGGCAAATAACGCGCGAGTCGCAATGAAGAAGAAGAAGAAGACACTACTTTGTACTACAAGGCTTTGTAATAAAAACTGATGGAGCATAAGCGTATCTATAACATAAAATAACTACTCGAAATAATGTTTCATTGGCCGGCGAACGTTTTCGTCAATACATACGTCGATGAGTTCGTATTGCTTCCTGTACGCGATTTGCCTACAGACGAGAACTCATTACCCATCGGACATCTTGTGTCTCGACGATAGTTCGCGGATTTGAGAAGATTACAATCTAACGGTTCGGGAAGCGTGAACTTTAACCTAATTGTTGCAATTTCATTTCTCTTTAACTTTTAACATTATTCCGGGAGAATGACGTGTACCTATTAGATAGATAGTTGAGAAAAAAACGTCCCGCTATGTACGATGGACGTATCGGTTCTCGTGTACGGTACCTATCTACCGTACGAATCATATTTTATATACATCCCGCATATCGTAGCATATTTATCAAATTACCCTCAGTCTGCGCTTTATCTACCGGCGTTTTGTTAAAAAAATAAAATAAAATTTACACAAACGTTGTTACGAGAAAAGAAAACCTCGACTTCCGCCGAATCGGCGTGAATATAAACATAAATAAATATTATTTCAAAAAGAGCTTTGAATAACATCGAAACACAGTGAGGATTATTCGTTTCGTGTGCCCCAACAGAAACGGTTACAGTCGGATCAAGAATATTCATCATTCACGCATCTTTAATAATTTGAAAAATACCGTTTGCGAATGTCTCGAAAGAGGACGATTGCAATGTTTGTTTTGTTTTCCCGATGCACGGGGTTATTAAGATTGTAAACATGGATCGAGCAGATAAATTTCCTGCTCTTGTCAAATCGAACCCAACGAACTGACTTCGAGAAAAGCATGTTATCATTGCAAATACCGTTGATTACCCACATGCGGACGTTTCGAATAATATATCCAGCGATTATACGGCTTGACATGTACAATTATACATATTGCATCCGCCCGCGGTATAACGAGAGGTTGTACTTACTTCGGCACCGTGCAACGTTGTAATCCACCGACAACCGCGATTCACGCAGTTTCATTCTTCAACGAATTACCGTACCGTGAGTTCCAAGATGTGAAAGTTTCTCATTTCAAAATAGCAAAGCGTATACTTGCAACAACATTGACAGTGAATTGAGTATACCGATAGCGATAACACGCGGATTCGTAATCCCGCGATTTGGATAAACAATCGTGCGCATACCCCGGTGCGTAACGCGTAAGTCGGCGCACATCGGTGTGTGATAATCGGCTGCTCGCAATAACACAACCGCTGCTGCCATCCGTGTGTCCAACGGTAATTCGTGTCAAACATTTTTATAGGTTACACAAGTCAGTGCCATTTTCAAATCAGGATGTGAAGCAGCAAGTTTTTTTTTCATTTTTTTTTCGTCACAACGGAGGCATTATTCGTACTTGAGTCGGTGAGTGCGTTGCGTTGTAGGTGAGTGCAAAATTTACGAGAATCGCCGAGGCTGTTGTCGTTTGGAATCGCGATTCGTTGCGTATTGACAAACGTCTCGAGACGCAACTCGACGTGTCAACGACGATTTTTCAATTATTATTCTCTTCGATAAAACGTACAAGAAGAAAAAAAACAATCATGAAGTTCATTGGAATAATTAAAAAATCTTCGTATCATCGTTACGTCGCTTTGAGTTGGACCTATCGGTTATTAGTGTGTTACTCGCGTTATTTCATGCATCGACAAATTCAATGAAACGTGCAAAGTTATTTTTTTTTACATATTTTTTTAAAACTCTCATCTCGAATGCAACTCGATTTAATTACGATTAGATTTTATCAAAAATTTCGATAATTCTACCAATTGATAATCCGATATTCAAAGCTGTCGAGAAATTTTATCGCGAAACAGTGTGAAGCGTGTCTTGGAAAATTCAATGACATTACCGAAATACATAAAAAAATTTCTTACAGTGATTTCGGTGGGATTTGCGCTCGTTGTGGCGCGCAACAACGAGAATCGATAAGAAGACGGAGTTAAAGCGTAACTTATCTTTGATATCGGAGCAAAAACAAAGAATCAAAGATGGATATTGCGCTACATGAGAAAATTTTGGGTTTCGGCGATGTGGTGATGAGGGTACCGCCGTTATTTATCATCGACGAGTTGCTAAGAATAAGCATAGGTTCGTGGGGTGATACCTCGTCTCTCAATGGAACGGCAAATTGCACCCAAGCGGTCGTTAACGATGCGGCTGCAGATTCGATTGTCGCGTGTAGCGGTCAAGAACCGTTTTTAATGCGACAACTTAATTTGGACAGTTTCATCTACGAGACTTACATCCTGACTGCGCTGACTTTCGTTGCTTGTTGTTACGGTAAGACGGACGTTGCTTTTCCAAGTTAAAACGTATCCACAACATTTTTACGAAAATCGGGCATTAACAGCGCGTGAAATACCGCGGTCGGTAATAAAAAGTGTAAACAACATTTTTTCACGAATACCGGCATTTACGGCTGAAAGAAGAGTTTCGTTCAAGGCGTATATCGCGAGAGAATTGAACAAAACTCTTCTCCGAGCTGAAAATGCAAATAAAAGTAAAAAAATGTTGTTTACAGTTTTTATTACCGACCGTGGTATTTCATCTTCACTCAAAATAAAAATTTTTGTTTCGTGTTTTTTTTAAAGAATTTAAATGAAATTAAAAAAAGAACGATATCGACGTAACGTATGTGTTGTTTTTTAATAGGATGCGCCATGGCTCTGTGCATTTTCGCGCTGTCGACGAGACATCTCATAGTCGTCTATCTGTACCTGTTATCGATAGGAGTGATATTCGTCTCGTACTGGTCGAACGTCAGCACTGTTAAAGCCATAGTACATTTTCTCGATTCTCCGGGAAGTCCGGCGAGTATATTGGACGATATACTAAGTTTAAATTTAGAGCCGCTAATGAGTTACGGACCGGGATTTCTCATAATTCAAAACTACATACTGCAATGTCTGTTGGCGAGTATATTCTGCTACATACATTTAGCGCCGACGTACGCAATCCTACGGACTCTAGCGGCGCTGAGTTTCCTAGCGCCTTCCATACTCGGAATTCCTCCGGTACCGGTAAGAAATCGATCGATGAGAATATAAAAAATACAAATAAAACAATTAAAAAAATACTATACACGCGTTTTTTTCATTTCAGACGACGATACTCCATCACGCGCCTGTATTCGCGACTCTTCTTCCACTGGCGATGAGCAAATTCGTAATATGGTACAACAGCGTAGAGATGCTGCTGACACTGCACGCGGGTTACATGCACGCGAGAAATTTCATCAGCAATTACGGCCTCTCGGCACTCGCCGAGACCGAGTGGAACCGATTAAACGTCCCCAGCGTACTTCGAACATTTTGGATCCTTCGCGTTGGCGAACAAGTAATTCAGATACTCGGCAATAATTACAGCGAAGATACGTTCAGTTACTACGTCATGATAAGAACGCTCTTGGTAGACGGTTGCGAGACGTTGACTGCACTTTTGGGAATGACGAGCATAATATCGTACATATGCCACTACATCGGTTGTTTCTCACAATGGGTATTGCTCACCGAGGACGAGGATGAGAAAAGCATCGGTACCGTGTCGGCTGTGTTGTTTTACATACTGGCATTGCAGACCGGACTCACCAGTCTCGATCGCGAAAAGCGTCTCGTACGGTTGTGCCGCAACTTTTGTCTTCTCTTCACCGCTGTACTTCACTTCGTTCACAACATCGTCAATCCTTTGCTCATGTCTCTGAGCGCTTCCCACAATCCGGCGCTTCACAGACACATTCGCGCTCTCGCGGTTTGCGCTGTTCTCATTATATTTCCGGTATCCCTTCTCGTCTTCCTGTGGTCGCACTTTACGATAAGCACTTGGCTACTGGCAGTATCGGTATTCAGTGTCGAGGTAATCGTCAAAGTTTGCGTATCGCTTGCCATCTATTCGTTGTTTCTCTTCGACGCTTATCGTAGCGTTTTTTGGGAACAACTCGATGATTGCGTTTACGTAATACGCTCCTTCGGCAATACAGTCGAATTTTCCTTCGGTATTTTACTCTTCTTCAATGGTTTTTGGATACTCGTTTTCGAATCGGGCGGTGCTATAAGAGCGATAATGATGTGTATACACGCGTATTTCAATATATGGTGCGAAGCGAAGGCCGGCTGGAGCGTCTTTATGAAACGTCGTACAGCGGTAAACAAAATCAATTCTCTTCCGGAGGCACGCGTCGAACAGTTACGAATGCTTGACGACGTTTGCGCTATTTGCTATCAGGAAATGCGCAGCGCAAAGGTCACAAGATGTAACCATTACTTCCACGGCGTTTGCTTGAGAAAATGGCTCTATATACAGGATCGTTGTCCACTTTGTCATGATATATTGTACACAGTTCAGGAAAATCAAGGGGAGTATAACGAGAATGAATCCGCGGGGGGACCAGAGGCCAGACCGGACGCTGCGCCCCGGTAGCACAGCTTTTCATACGTAATCCATTCATTCGGAGGATTAGAAATACTATAAGGAAAAAAGAAATGAAAAATTTTATCGTCAGTTTACAAACTCTGCAAAGTACTTACCGAGTAACCGACCTTTTCCATCGCCTTCCGAACCTCCGTGACAAATCAACGAGAATATTGAGTTTTTGAAAAATTCCCCAACAGAGAAATCTTCGCAGATTTCGCGTGGGACAATGTGATATTTATCTTTATACTATAATAACTCTAGTAAAATTTTTTCTTTTTCATTTTTTTTTCTTTCTCCAAGTGATCCGATCTCCGAGAGATAGTTTCGAATGTAATCGATATGTTAATTCCTAAAGGAAGAAATAGTCTATAGACTATTTTCTCGATGTTACCTTCGAGAATTTCGGCGCTGATATACGCATAGACGAGCGACTTATATCACCGAAAAATTCTGATTCTTCATTCGCTCACGTATGAGTTTCTATTTTGTTGACCGAGGATCGTTTTTATTCCATTATGAAGTTTCGAATTGTTGAAAAAAATCATTGAGAAATTATTTTATTGTTATAGAGAAAAATTGTTATCTGAATTAAATACCATGTCAAATATAATGCGCGATTCTGGCCGTTTTTTTTTCTAAATATAAATAAAGTTTGGGGTTTAATTGGCTTATAAGAAAAAAAATGCGCAAGCGATGCGCGAATTTAATTTGCTTTCTTTTTTAAGGATGTATTACACGTACATTGCCAACCAAAAGTTTAATACGATCAAAATTTCACTACTTCGCGATACAGTAAAAATCTGAAAAAAAATCAAACTTATTAAAGATATGAAGAATATTGATTTTGCATAATAATAATGCCAAAAAGTTATTAACAAATAAGTAAATAGATAAATTGTTCAAGAAATAGCCAGTGAAAGATATTTTTTCTCATTTAAAATGAATTTCTTGATTTTTTAGAAATCATACAAATTTTTTCAAAATTTTCTTACATCTATAAAAATTTTTTGTTCGTAATTTTGAAAAATGCATTTTGAATGTGTTTTCGCAACAACATACCACAGCATACTCGCGAAGTTTCAAGGCGATTGTACTAAAATTTCCGTAATAATAGCGTTAAAAAAAATTCCAAAAACGAGTTTTTCAAAAACGTAAGAAAGTTCTGAAAAAATTCATATGGTTTCTAAAAAATCAAAAGATTCATTGGAAATAAAAAAAAAGTTTTACTGGTTATTTTTTTAATTATTTATTTATTTATTTATTTGTTAATAACATTTAGGCATTGTTATTATGCAAAATCAAAGTTCTCAATGTCTTCAGTACGGTTGATTTTTTTCAGATTTTTATACTGTTGGTAAATGTTTGAAATTCTCGCGAAACGATCTCATTTTTGGCTGAGAAGCTACGTGTGAAGTATCCTTAAAGAGGCTTCTCAATTGGTAATGAAAAAATTATTGATACCGATTAAAAGACCGGGCGGCGTTTCGACACTTGAAATAACTATTTAGACAATAATCGAAATATTATTGAAAATTACGGGATGGCAAAGCAAAACGGGATCGGGGATAAGTCGTTCGCCTAATGGTTCTGTAATAATAATAATAATAATTATTGTAAGCGTTCAAGAGCGTTCTGTCCGGTTAGTACTGTACGCGTGTACATTATTACAGCATTGGCTGGAGAAGTAACGCGATCTCGGTAAGCCATATAAAATTGTATATCGCTTCGTATATACATATGCGCTCCTTACCCACATGTATATCCACATCGACCTGAATAATGATTCCCATTAAAGATACTTTTGCGTCTCCAGAATATAAAAAATCTATACGTGTAAATATAAAAATAGTTCCACGCTACGCTATTTAATTGCGTTGATGATAATCGGTACATATCTATAATAAACGCGCGTAATATCCGTCTCGAGAAATCAACAGAGGAACAAATGAAAAGACCAATGGATAACCATTTATCTCCCGCAAAGCGATCGAACGACACTACGAAAATAATGAAATCTAATATATTAGAAATAATATTCCAATTATTGTACAATCTTCCGATATTCCAAAATATTTCGCACGGCTTGCATTGTAAATTACTCCAATTTTTTTTTATTATTTATCCAATGTAATGCTGGCGATTGCTGGAACATTCATCACAAATATACATCTATTTAAGATAAAAACAAAAAGATGTACTGTCGTTTGTTTTATGTTTTGTTTTATAGCCTAACAAAAAAAAAAGTCAATGCACCTGGCGTAGTTCGCAGGGTTACTTTTCGAATGATTTATATTCGAAAAAAAAAAAAAAAAAATTAACCCAAATGGCGAAGCAATCGTCGATGCGCAGCGCGCCGAGTGTCAATTTCGCGGGCGAAAATATACCAAAAATCATTGGTTGTCGTGATGCGACTTACGCCGATATACCACGAATTTGTCAAATAATGCAAACTGAAAGTTCCGATTTGTTCGGTGACGTTGAAGTCGGAAGAGTTTTGTAAGTTGAAGAGTACAATATTCATTTCTACGATGTTGCGGTAATTTTTTTATTGATTTTTTTTTTCTATCGATCATAACAGCGAAAAGGCTTGCGTATCGTTGGTGCAAATCAACGAGGAACGGGAAGTCATATCGAACGTCTGTCTGTGCAATTTTCCCAACGTACCATCGGTACCGGCGCACGATTGGCTCTCGTGGATTACGACGCATTATGGGTTAGAGCTTCCGGACGCGTAGAATTTATTTCGCTGAATAATTTATTCGCCGATCGAAACAGACTGCCCGGCATAATGGAGAGAAACGCGTTGTTTATTCATCTACTGGTCTGGGATCGACGATACAACGAGACGTTCTTCAAAGCTCTTCTCGGTGGAATTTTCGCTATAACTTCGTACTGTCTTCACGTTATAATGGTTTTACCACCGGGTCTGGAAACCGGTGTAGACATATTCGAGAAAAATATGACGAGAATTATTCCACGGGGTGAAAAAAATGGCAAAAGGGTGCAAAATCTCTATCTCAGTCTGCGACATCGACACCGACCGAAGTTAAAGATACGGCGAGTAGTGTGAGCATTGCGTCGATTAACCGTCGATCAATCGACCGTAAAACTTCGCGTTTCGATGTCTATTACATATTATATTACGATAAATTATCGAAAAAACGCCATTTCTTACCGAAGATAGAGAGGAAGACAACGACGATTTGATAGCGATAATAGACGCCGAATCGAAACGTTTGCGTGAGGAATACGGTGATTTCTACATAAGCGAATTAGTGCGACACATCGACGAGGGAAAGCGACAATTGATCGTTGCGGAGAGCGAGGGTCTTGCCACAGGTGTTGCGTCTCTCAATGGCATAGTCGACGTTGATCTGTTGAACGACAACTTCGAACTTACCCCCTACAAAGGTCTTCGCAAACGTCTCGCGAACGATCCAATGCTTTCCAAATCAGCCACTTCGCTTTCCGTCGTAAATAAAACTGCGAGCGAACTTTTGACGTCGGACCGCGATGAGACGCAATTCGGTCGAATTTCGCGCCCGAAAATTTCCCCCGAAATAATAATTAATTCTCCCAAAAGTCCGGAAAAACCATCCGGTCTCTCGGTAAACTTCGAGTCTCGGCTTCGTCAAAGTATATTCTCCGAAGCTATATATCAACTACCGAGTATGACATTTTTTTTGAAAAAACATTAAATATTTACGGCCATTTTGTTTTTTTCGTTGTTTCTTTTGTTTATGATAATGCAAAATAAATATTTTGCATTATTTCACAGCGACAAGTTTGGGAACTTTGGGGTACAATGCGGAGGACGACCGGGAAGATTCTCTCAATGAGAATGTCGTCCAAAATCCGAGCTCTCAGTCTTGTCGCGGAGACTCGAATGCGTTTGCTCTGGAGCTTTTTAGTATGGATAAAAAAATCGACGACAGACTCGGCTTGGATTATCTCGAAGCTGCGTTCGAATGTTTTCCCGATCTTGAATATTGCGTTATGCTTTTACCCTCGACGCGGCCATTTTTTCCCTTCTTGGAAAATTTCGTTGTAAGACATCGCGTCTCTCGCATTAACTCTCGATGACAATTCCACGAGCGTTGAAAATTAACGATCATCATTATTTGCAGCGGGTACCGTTGCGATTCGATAAAGATTTTCCGATGGTTTTGTACGTCGCGCATCGCGCAACAATTTTCGGTTTTTTAAAGTCACGTCAAGCCATAGCTTACGATCGCGAAAAGATCGAAATCTTTTTGGAAGATATACCAACGAGAAAAGTTGTTATCGAGGATTTTGACGAAGCGATACGCTCGAAAAATCACGAGAAAGAGTGTTACGTGTTCATGTGCGACAACAAATTTATCGGAATAGCGCTTGTCAGGTAAATGCGTCACTCGGTTAAAAGTCATAAATATACTCTACGATATCGAATGTCGATTATCCTGTATTCTAAACCTCTAATAATACGACGGAGCCACGAGGGTTCAACGATTGCGGCAATTACGAAAAGAGACTTTTTACTATGTAGTCCGGAAGTCCGTATCGACGAATTGCGAATAATTTATAACGTTGAGGAATACGTATCGATGGAAAACACATCGAGGGACGCACACGCGCGATTGCTGCACTTTATTCTCGTGCCAATATTTTCCGTCTATCATAGATTCTTCTTTCGCGAATTGATGCGTCTGAGCGGCACGACTGTTCTCTATTATCGTCTATACGACAGCGAGACCACGTCTCCCGTGAGATATTTATTAGTAATTCCAAATTATTTTTATTAATAATATTAATAATAATAATACAGTCTCAGTGATGGAAAAAAAAAATTGCTTGTAGCATCGAACGAGACCTCTCATAACCTGTCTCGACGCCATGATTCCCGTGAAATCTCGAACTCGTATTCACCGCCCATGGACGCTATCGAACGAAAACAATAGTCGATTGAACGGCGAGAAATTTTCGTTGTTCATTATGACACCGAGATTTTCGATGATGCCGAAGCCGGTTGTAAATGCAAAGATCGTGGTTGTCGGAGCGTCGGATTGCGGAGTTGCTTTCGCGGAATGTCTCGCTCTTGAGGGGTGAGAATTTTTCTTCGAATTGATAAAATGCGATGCGACAAAGTTTCTACGACAGTTCCAGCATGAATATGGTGCATTTTACAAATCTCACACTTGTTTCGCCGCACGGTCTACCGTTCGAGCGAAAGGGGACGATGGATCACGCGACTATGATTCCATTCGGGGGGCGGTATTGCCACGCGTATAGGCAGGTTGTACCCAGCAGAGTATGGATTAACGTTGTTCACGGAACCGTATCTAATATCAACAGGTCTTTGTCTCGAATATTAAAAAAAAAAAAAAAAAAAAAATTTCATTGCGCATTTTTTTCTACGAAGATAAAAAATTAACAGAAAGAAGAAATATGTTACCGTTTGGGGACTCGGAAACTTAAGTTACGATTATCTCGTATTGACGTGTGGATTGCAATATCGAAGTCCGCAGTTTCAATATACCGGCAATGAGGCGGAAAAGAGAGGGTAGTTAATAATAGAAATAGTTGAATTATCGTCTTTTCGTTATTATAGTGACATTTACATTCGATTTAGAAATCCGCAGTTGGGTCGGGAAATTAATCCCTTCAATTGTTTTTGCATCAACGATGACTCGGATGCGGCAACTTGTGTGGCAAAATTGAAAGAACTGACAACGGAATTCACCGTCAAAAGTATTTTAGATAAAAATGACTCGAACGATCCGTAAATAAAACAAAAAATGGAGAAATGATGATGAATTTTCTACAGAGTTCATCGTAGTTTATGGTCACAGTGTGGACTGTTATTCCACATTACATACTCTACTCTCGTGTGGTATCGAAGGATCGTGGATCACGCTGATCCAACCGCGACGGGCAAAGTGCGAAAACCGAAGTAATATTTTTTACGACGACGAAGAGGTCGATAACGCAATTGCAAACGCAATTCAAACGAGTGGCGTCAAAGTTTATGCCGAATGGGATTTGAAAGATTGGATTCTCGAGGACGGCGATGGTACCGGAAATGATAACGATCGTCGCAGCGTCATAAAAAATCTTAGAATCGAATCGAAAAGCGAGAAAAAATTTGTCGCGTGCGACGCGCTTATAAACTTTGGGGAAAAGTCTATACCTATGAGAACTTTCATGGGTAATAAATAACCAAAAGACGAATATGACGATAATTAACAATTGCATTGCGTAAAAGAAAAAAAAAAAAACTTGCATTTCTTTTTAGCCATTTCTCGCGCGGGTTTAGTCTTTGACGCTCGTTTAGTCATAGATCCGGACTACCGAACGAACGATCCTTATGTTTTCGCTGCCGGTGCATTTACCAAGTATTCCCGAAAGTATCACGCCGACAACTGGCAACACGAGTACTACAATAACATCGAAGTTGGCGAACGGGTATACGTTAAAAAAAACCCTTTGCAATAACCGATTGATAGTGCAACTTCAGTGCGAAGACTATAATGGACAATCGTTTACGATTCAAGATGGCGATGAGTTTTAAGCGAACGATTGGCTTGGCGTTGAGCAATGAGAAGGGGAATTGTTATCCGGAAGTATCGACGACCGAGACTCGCAAACACACGAGTCTTCCGATATTTCGTGCGCCTAAACTCGTCTACTGTATACTTCCGGGTAATCTTCGCTATCTTCACGCACGAAAGCCCGGAAAACATGTTGTTCGGGCCATTGCCATCGCACGTGGCACATACGTAATGAGATAAATAATCATTAATGCAAAGCGTAATCTATTCTCGCGATTCATAGACTATTTTTCTCAGGGCGATGTTCTCGTTACCGGAAGTGCTTCTTCTGATTTAGGCTATTTTCGCATACGTCTCAATCAATACAGTAGAATCGAAACGATAACTTGTCTCAGCAAAAAGGTAAATAAACTATACGCGATTAATTAATTCAATCGAAGATAATACCAATCGTATGTATCGTTCGTAAGGAATTCCGAGTTCAAGACATTATAACTCTGTACGGAAAGCACGATTCTATGTTAAACAATTTGAAGATACGTTTTCAGGTAGTTATATCGTACGAGTGTGTGAATTAAACATTTTAAAGAAATCTAAAAAAATTGTCAATCAATTAACAACCATCAGAATTCGTTGGTTCCCGATCTGTACGCCTACTTCGCCGAGCCTTGGGCCGCGGCACTCTTTCACGATAAATTCGAATGTTTGCGATCGGAGAATCGAGGTGCACTCCTATCGAAAACGGTGTGACTTTTACCCCTCCAACCTTAATATTTCGATCGCTGTCGCTACTATTGTTACATTTCGTAGGGTTCGATCGGTAACTCTTTGATCGATGACGTCACGGAGGCTTTCATTAATTCGGAATGGAAAGCGGTGAGAGAGAGAACTACTATCCCCCCAAATAATTTATTTAAATTAACGATAATTGAAACATCGCGTAATGTCCATTGGCAGTTGAGAGAACAGGATCGTCAATACTTGGAGTCGAGATACGCGGGTTCGCGCTATCAAGAGGCTATTTTGAGTTCGTTGATAAATTTCCTTCAAGCGGAGGAGGAGATTCTTCCGATGTACTGCAATCCACGTAAATTGCGGCGTTGGTTGATGGAACAAGTCGATTGAAAATTTCCCTTTCTGAATATCAAAGTTGTGAGCTACGATCGCTCGCCAATCGCAACGGTACTCTACTCACGATGTGGCGGAGGGGCAGGAGGGGGGGGGGGGGGGAGATTTCATGCGAGTATCTAATAGCAGCTTCGACTATGCATAGAGCGTATCATAATAGCTGTACATCGTCGTACAGAGAATGCGCGAGGGGATTGACTAGATACGAGAAGGGAGGGCACGTTAAAAAATGAATACGCGTACGGCGAGGTCATCGTCGCAACAACAACCGGCTGGCGCGGTGTGCGCCTCGTGTCGACGTCTCGTATATCGAATCATTCTGACAAAGGAAAGGGAGTACTAAAGCGCGTGCGGAAAGCTTAGTCCGATTTAACATGTTTGGTCGCACATATCGCATCGCATCACCGGTAAAAAGCTCGTATCACTCTTCGGTCACATACGGCCGACTGCGATATATACCATAACCTCCAACCTGTCCCCGCCAACTCGAGCGTATTAAAATAAATTATTTACGTTGCACGCTTTTTCTCCATCGGCATTTAAATATCAGCTTGTAATTACATACGAAAGAATTTATAAAGAAATTTCGCCGACGGTAGACCGTAAAACGCGATTATTACACGACTAACAGGAATTTATATAGAAAAGTTTGGGTGGCATAAAAGCAGATAACTGGAAGAACGTAATAGCACCGGGTATAACTCGTACGCGTGACGAAGCCGCGACCGCGAGAAGCTACTTTGCTAACTTTGTAAAGTTGCTAAAGAAGAATTTTCGTGACGAATAAACTCCGGCTGTGTCTTGCCGCGCAGGCGGATTTGATGCGGAGAAACGAAAGCTCCGTTATCGTACGTTCGTGTGTAGGACGTGCGATTGCGATGGCTACTTTGCACCAACGTCGCACCCGTAATAAGGTTGTGTGTCGTTACACGATACCAAATGGGTCCCTCGAAGTTTTCATAAGCGAAAATACATTGGCGTGGAAAGTTAGCTACATAAAGATCCTTGTGAGTTATTAGTCCGAAGAAGTAGGCGAAGATGAGTCGAAAATTGCTTGGTATACACACATTTGTACGAGTTAAAGGGAATGCCGGGCGGTATAAGCCGAGTAATATAATAGTAGGGGGTAATATGCATATAGAGGGTCGCGTAGGTGCGTGATTCCGCGGGTTTCCAGGACAGCGATTAGAGTGATTACCGTTAGGCAGCCGTTAGGTCGTGATGGAGGATCGCGGCTCGCGCTGTCCTGCGGCGAGGAAACCCGCGCACCCCTCCGTGGCCCGGGGGGTTAAAAGGGGTTCGTTCGCTACCGTTCGCGGGACTCGCCGACCGTGTTCACGTGACGCGATGTCACGTTACCTCGTCGCGACAGGTGTCGGTTCGCACAACCCCTTGTACCCTGCAGCCAAGAATCTACCCCTCAACCGGGCGCGCGGCTACCTTCACCTCACTCCGGACTTCTCTCTACCCATCGCTGTAAACTTGCTGTTCTCTCGACACGAGCCAATGATACATTGTTGTTCATCATCGACATTCTTTTTTTCTCACCCATTCGTTATAACAATAATACACACGCGTACCGAGAAACAATTTTAGAAAAAAAAAAAAAAAATGCGTTCGAGCGTTTCTTACAAACGGCGTTATCGAGTATCGAATTTCCGATTTCCGGAAGTGGTATAAGAGGATCAAAGTATAAAATACGATTTTCTCCCTCCTTGGTGTATTGTATAATTATGCTACATCGATGCATATTAAATATTCCCGTATCGAATAAGGATAGATATATAGAAACGTTCGGTAGGCAAAACGTTTTACTCTGTCCGAATAAGCGTGGTATATGTCAGCTGCAAAGACTCCCAGAAGGTAATTACTGCGGCATTAGAACGCGTAGTGGGCCCATGCGTCTCGTAATAGCTCGCAGGTGCGTGTACTTGCGGGGGCGAGAGGGAGGGGCTCTCTTTCCTCTATACCGATTCTGTCGTTGATCCCGTTTGATCCTTGCGATCGCGATCACCCTCGAGGACGCGTATTATGTTATGTTGCCTTTGCTATAACTGTATCTTGCCTTCCCGTCCACGCATGGACTCTTTAATATTCAGTGATGCACGGCTTATCTACGATATTCGACGTCGCGAGGTAAAAATAAAAATAAAAAAAAAAAAAACAACTCGCATAATACACGGTTGACCAGCATAAATCTTATGAATATTGTAACGCATGCTGCGTTACGATCGATGCGTCGAGACCGGTCGAGAAGATTACGAGACTCCCAGTTCCCGCTGACACTGCAAATTGCCTTTATACCCGTATTACAAAATTATTCAAGAAGCTCGGAAAAATAGTTGAAGCTAAACACTAAAGAGATATTATTATTCGGGATCGTGAGAATCTCGTAATTTAGGTATTTATTTGACTACAGATATAGATCGATGTCGTATTTTTGGTAAAATGGTGAAGTGACGATATTGGGCGAAAGATCGGCGGGGCGGTCAGCCCCCGATGACCTCGCACTCGAGGGGGAGTTACGGTTTTGCTTATCGCGAAGCACGCGTTCGCGATTATCGCCTGGAATGGGCGGTTTATACGTCAAGCGCGTCTCGTTGGACGCTCGCTATCTGCTATCGGAAAACTATGTACCGATACTTGGCGTTATAGGTCAGATGCGCGCATGCCCCCGCACCGAGGGCGGACGCTCTATTCTTCACTCGGCCAATCCCACATGATGTCGAGCGAATAATTATTATAGCGACGCGGTATAACATATCGCGGGTAGGTTTACGTTTGCGATATGAGGAAAGCATGACAGTGGTCACAGCCGCGGCGGCGCGTTATCGTCGTTCATCCGTATACGTCCTTCGATAATCTACGAGTTCTCTACTTCTATTTTGACTTTTCACTCGATGAGACGCGTATTGTTTACAGTAGAAAAACAATGCATCGCATGTCGAAATATTAACTTTTCTCTCGGTAGTCCGCAAAAATCGCATTTCTAGTAGAAAAGTATTAATTTGTAATAAAAAATAAATAAATACATCTTTTAAATCAGATGTATCGCGTGAATCCCAAGCTGCTTAGATAACGGTTACTCGGATAGCGTCGATGTAGTGTAAAGTAGCTATTAATCACACCAACGCGAAAACCGGAAAGCAGTGATGCAACGCTATTTGTTTCGCTATTTCCTTTTTGAATCGATGACACGCGAGTTTTAAGTTACGAGCGTTGCTCGGCTGCGGTAGACGCGGCTCGAGTGCAGCAGACAGATTTCGTTTGGTGCCGATGCTATATAAATACTTTCTATCTGCTGAAAAACGTAGTGACACCGACGATAAAAGTGCTCCAAGTTCGCTATTTCGTTTTATGCAAATTTTTAAAAAAATGTTCCTCGTGCGAGAAAGCTAATCGTTGCCAAGACGAGAAGCGAATGTTGCGATGCATGCGACGCATCAACATCCCCATCCGGAAAGATCGGCTCCGCCGTCGATTTGTACTCCAAGCGCCGAGTACGCGATAGTTCCATCGTCATCTCCATTTTCCGCGCTTCATCTTTTGAGGAATTACAGACTTTTCGGAACGAGCGCTGGTCCCGCTGTCGCTGCAGCCGCAGCGGCTGCCGCTGCCGCCGCCGCAGCCGCAGGTAATTTTCTTACGTTATTTTTAATTTTTTTTTTTTTTTTCACATTTTCGACGAACGTATTTGCAGATTTTGTTACAAATCCACGATACGAATTGCTCTATCCACCTCATCGGTCGGCGATGGTTCCTTGTGCCTATCCAGAGTACGGTGTTATTTCTGAGAATTACAAACAAGATTCGACTCCCGTTTCGTCTTCGTCTACGCGACTTTTACTTGCCGAGGATTCCACGTCCTCGGCTTCTTCGCCTCCCGCACACCACACCGCTGGTTCCTCCGCAACTGCGTCTTTCAATGCGGCAGTCACGCTCTCCGCCAAATTATTGCGACAGCCAGTGGCGGCCGCTACCACTGCCGGATCGAATACCATCTTATCGTCTATTGAACAACCCGCCTTGATCAACGTGCCTCAACAATTTCCAGACTCTCCGAGCTTCGCCGGTTTGTTTGCCTTCTATTCGCCTTTTCGCCTTTTCTATTATTCCGAAAATAACTCGGTGTGAACCCTGAATTGAAAAGAATTTTATGCGACAATGTCTTAGCTCTTTTCGGAGTATTCGGCGCCTACTACAATAATAAATGGATCGAATCTTGGAAATCGAGTTGTTTTTTTTCCATTTTTTTTTTAGTATTTTTTTTTGCAATTTTTGGTTTTCGGAGCACAGGCCTCTTAGGCATTTCTATGGCACACGTTTTTTTTAGGCGCCTACTACAATAATAAATAAATCGAATCTTGGAAATTGAGTTTTTTTTTATTTTCATTGTTTTTAAGTATTTTTTTTTAATAATTTTTGTTTTTTGGAGCACAAGCCTCTCAGGCTTTTCAAGGCAGACGGTTTTTTTTAAGGGAAGGCCGCGGTGGCGCAGTTCGGCAGCGCGTAAGTCTCATAATCTTAAGGTCGTGAGTTCGATCCTCACCCGCGGCATTACTTTTGCCAAATACGCCAAAATAGGGTGCGATTGTTGATGAAATAATAAAAAATATATTCTTTTTTCCTTCAAGATTATCAAATGTGTGTGTGTGTGTGTTGTATAGAGTCCGCGGCCAATCATCCGAGAAGATTTTACGTCGATGATGCTCCAGCGTTTTCAAGCTGTCGATCAAGAAGACCCCGTAGCGAGAAACGACGTATCCCGGATGAGCAAAAGGACGACAAGTATTACGAGAGAAGAAAACGAAATAATCAAGCGGCTAAGAAATCACGAGACGCCCGAAAAATTCGAGAGGATCATGTGAGTTTTCAACTTCGACATCAACGATTTACTCCGAAATCAACGTTTTAATCCGCAATTAACGTTTTACCCCGAAATCGACGCTTTAATCCGAAATCAAAGTTTTACTTCGAAATTAACGTTTTACTCCGAAATCAACGTTTTAATCCGCAATTAACGTTTTACTCCGAAATCAACGTTTTAATCCGCAATTAACGTTTTACCCCGAAATCAACGTTTTACTCCGAAATCAACGTTTTACTTCGAAATTAACATTTTACTTCGAAATGATGAGCAGATGATAAAAATTAAGCTTCTCGAAGAATTAAAATTTTTCCCCATTATGTTACAGATTGCTTTGAGAGCAACAATGCTGGAACACGAGAATGCTATTCTGAGAACGCAGATATTAACCCTTCGCGAAGAAGCGCAGTCCCTTCGACGGATGCTGATTGAGCAGCGGATGCCTAAAATACCAACGCGGTACGTAATGGATTGTTCGAGACCCGTGGTATCATCGGCTCCGCAAGTTTCCGCAATTTCGGTTAAAACGACCGCGTCGACTGTCCCGGACTCGTCGTCGAGTGGATCGCTTCGTTTCTCACATTCGTCGCCAAAAGTATCGACGACGTTGTTTCGTTGAGAATTCATTTACGATTTCGCGCTTATCGCGACGTGCCTCGAGGTTACGTTGAATTTCCGAGAGCTCTGTAATGCGCACGCATTTCAACGCGCGAATGTACCATTTCTTCTATGTAAATAATAAAATAATTTACTATTTTGTATAAACGTACGTTGATTTAAAAATTTGTCCATCGCTGCTGGATACTGCGGATCATCGCTTCCTTTCCCAACTGATAATTGATTATAATAAAAGGGTTCTCACGGAAACTATCCACCACGCTAAAGACATACATTTTATTTATCACATATAATGAAAATGGCAGTCCGTACATATTTACAATGAAAAGTGGTTGAAGCTTATGTTGTTTTTTTTCTCTTTTTACTTTGCATAAAAGTTATTGCGACGTTACAAAATTCATATACACCCATTCGCATGAACTACGACGGGTTCTCGCGCGGTAAATATTTGTTCCTATATGGAACGTATTAGGATCCGTGACAAGATTTCGCCTCTGTTGACTAACAAATAAGATACAAGGAACATTGCCTAATATAACGTAGAGGAGGACTTGGCTATTGATCTTTTCGAACAATTACAGTGGAACAACCTTCCGTACCGTTGACACATCATTTTCGGTTTTTTTTAAAGAAATTTCTACCATCTACGCTATGCTTCGCGCATCTCTAAGAATTTCTATACACACTGATTTTTATATTTATAATACGATGTTACTAAACTATTCGTTTCGTTGCGAAGCGATAGTCGCGAAGATTAGCGAGACAGAGCGTCGAGAAGACGTTTTCTTTATCATTCTCCGTAAAACGATGCCAATCGGTTATACTATAAATACATCGCGAATATTCATACAAATATCTTTGTTTTTTTTTTTTTCTTTTTTTTTTTTTTTTTTTAATTCTTTCAAATTTAAAACGTACATCTTTTTATTGAGAAAACGCGATTCGCGAAGTAAAGGGTACTAGAGAAATATTCAATCTAATTCTGTTACAAAATAGATGTGGATTTTTTGCCTTCCGGAGTCACGAGTTATAAATTTGATATTCAAATCGTTAATCCTAACTTACGAACTACCGACGAGACAACGTTTTACGGTTGAAAAAAAAAAAAAAAAAAACAAACGAAAAAACCTAAATTGACTCGGTAAGGATTTGATAAATCGATGAAACGTTAACGCATTGTTCCCACCTTTTTCTTATCGTTGTTAAAAAAGTAAACGAAACGAATAGAGGTCGTCGAGGAGAGGTTGATATTTCGCAATTATCAAGGATGCATCACACGTACATTCGCAGCGAAAAGTGAGATTCAGTGAGAATATCAACGCTTCCTAATCCTATAAAAATCTGAAAAAATTGAATGTATTAAAGGTGATATGAAACTTAATTTTGCATAATAATAATGTCAAAAAGTCATTAATAAATCGCTAAAAGAATTGTTCAACAAATAATAGGTAAACCTTTCTTTTTATCTTTACAAGTGAATTCGTTGATTTTTTAGAATTCACAATACATTTTTGAATTTCCCGTTTTTGAAATATTTTAACGCCGTGACAACGGAACTGTTGGGGCAATCGTCAACGAAATTGCGTTCGCGTATCGCGTTTGATTTTTCAAATTTACGAAATATTTTTTTTTTTAATGTAAGAAAATTTTGAAAAAATTCAAATGAATTCTAAAAAATAAAGAAATTCATTTAAAATGAGAAAATAAAGGGTTTTCTAATTTTTTTTCGATAATTTGTCAACAACTTTTTGGCATTATTATTATGCAAAATCAAAGGTCTTGAAATCGTTTAATATGATTGATATTTGTTCAGATTTTTCGTCATATCGCGAAGTAATAAAATTTTTATCGAATTAAACATTTGGTTGAAAATGTACGTGCGATACATACTTAATAGGGACGAAATTCGAGTAGGAAAAATGATTGTTTTTTCAACAGTTAGAGATTGTTGAAACGAGCGTTGTTGGTTAACGTCGAAATGAAACATTATTGTATTTCATGTCCCATACAAATACACTCCGAAGAGTAAACATGAGAACATTGTCCTTATCATATACAAGATCACACACTTTATTTTTAATCATAAAAACACTTGAAAGCATTCTCGAGTTATTACAACGAATGGCTATCGCGCGCTTTTTTTATTTTTTCTTTTTTTTTTTTTTCATTCTTTTATTCACGTTGTTATTTCCGTTCTTTCTATTTCAGATAAAACATCACTTACATACAGCCGAACAATAATTAGTAACAGCTATGCGTCTATAAACTCGTGAAAATAACTTTCTCGCAATTGATAATAATGATCGTTGGATTACATTCGTCGAGACACACATACGCAAGAGATATGCAAGGAAACACGGAGGAGTCTCGGTATAGCCAATACGTTATTTTTTGTTTTGTTTTGTTTTTTTTTTTTTCTTTGTTTTTTTTTCTCTTCCTATTATTATCGAGGACTAGCGTATGCTGTAAGGACTTGCATATGTATATTGTCTTGACAGGGTCCATATTATAACGCGCATTACAAATGTAGATATTTTTACGTTCTTTATATCGTGTAATCGTCGATCGATGCAATTTCGCCGCTCGTATATATATTTGTCTTTTATTCGAGTTTTCATTTTGTTTATTTTAATCGTCCCTACATCGCATCATCGTTCATTCAACATCAATCGGATCTTTGTGTTTTCATGAGATTCTAATAAACTATAGCGATATATAATAAAGCATATCGCTTTCGGCGCTTCGCCTCGCGTCGAATCGAAGTAACGGCGTTCGTTAACGCAAACCGAGAAAAAAAAAAAAAAAAAAAGACGTTTCAATGATGAGGGATCGAAAAACGAAAGACTCTGTTATTTATCATGCAAAATCGGAGGACTCTTTCGATGCGACTATTGACGCTTAATGCTAAACTTAAGTAATATGTACACCGGGGTCTGTCCCTTCGTAAGGCAAAAATCTAAATTTATCGATTAACCCTATTATTGCATATTTTTACGTTTTTTCTTTTTTCATTAAAAATGTATTTACGCTTTATTCAACGCACACACCGCGCACCGAAATGTTTCACGAGGAACATTGATTCACGCCGAGTTGCTAAATCTCAAGGCGTATAATACGCCTATATTTTGGCTATCGATGCTTCGAACCATTTTTTCCTTTCCTTTTGATGATTACTTCAACAATACGAAGTTTCGCGCGAGTGTTTTCGTTGTTGAATGTACAAACTTTTCGAATATCGAGGATCCGTGGACAATAAATGGAAAAAGAGTGATTATATGATTTTTAACGATAAACGGTATAACAAAGTGCCCCCAGTGATCGCAAAACATAGCGAAATTTGTTTGCCCGCCGAATCGATCGTATGTTCGTTTTGTTTGTTTCTTTGTTTGTTCGTCGTTTCGCTAATGCGGTCGCGTCGCGTTTCACGATATATAAATCATAGAAGAATTTCCGTTGCACGTCGAAAATAGTAAACGCCTCGCGTTAGTATAATTATTAAAAAATAGCGTAATAACAAGGAGCGGTTGCTGTTCCGCACGGATTGTTGTCTTCGGATAATAGGTTTAATCAATAGACATAACTCATTTGCCTTTTGTAGCCCGAATAGCGTTGCAAATGTCGATCCACGGATGACCGTAGGAACTGCAAATTTCACAGACGTTCGTCGAGCTCGATGATGGTTGACTAGGTAGGTGGCCAGGTGTACCGGGCGAGGATGAACCTTCCCTCTTGAATTTGCACGACGCGGACGATAGATGTAGAAAGTCAACCGAGGAAGGTAACGAGGCCGGAGCCCGGATTTTGTGAGATGCTGGTAGCGTTGCGGAGTTGTACGATGAGCTTAGCGAAGGCATTATCGATGGTGAACGGTCGAGCGATGGTGATTTTGGGGCCAATATCGACCGGCCGGTGGGAGACGATAGGCGCAAACACCGCAGAAGGTTGAGTCAATCATTGAGCAAACCTTGTGAAACGTTGATTAGCTGTTCTTTCAGAACGCGGAAAGACGGTCGTACTTCCGGTCCGTGAGCCCAACATTTTTTCATCACCTGCGTTAAAAAAAAAAATAAAATAAAAAATCTCGTAACTTCGGGATGTTATTGAGAAAATAGGAAAATTTGTGATACGAAAAGAGATATTATTCCGAACCTCGTAAACTTCCTTGAAACAAGCCTTCGGTCTCTCTAATATAATTCCACGCTGTACTCGTTCTACTACTTCGGTATTCTTTAGACGACCATAAGGCATCTTTCCGCAAGTAAAAACCTCCCACATGAGTACACCGTAAGCCCACACATCGGATTTTGAACTGAATCGTGTGTAATTCAGTACTTCGGGCGGTGCCCACTTGATAGGAAATTTCGTGCCCCCGCTGCTCGTATATTGATCGTCCAGAACGTACCTGCGAAAGGCAAATATTATTCAAGCGAATATCCAGAGGGGTTTTCTCCGGGAGGGGTATAAAAAAAAAAACATTAAATAAATGCGCTTATTGTCGCTAATATAAATTTACCTCGCCAAACCGAAATCCGCTACTTTAACTACATTCTCGGAGCCAACGAGACAGTTGCGAGCCGCGAGATCCCTGTGGATGTAGTTGTGTCTCTCCAGATACGCCATACCTTTGCAGACCTTCAATCATTGTGATCGATGGATTACGCGGTTATCCTTCGTACAAGAGATCATCGATGAGATTGAAATAACAAATTCCTGATTACCTGTATACACATGTCGAGAAGAAGACCCACGTTGGCGCCGAGGGATGCTTCGTGACGACGCAGATAGTTCAGTAAGGAACCGTGTCGCATGTATTCGGTGACTATGTATATCGGTCTGTCTTTACTGCAAACTCCATACAGTTGGACTAGATTTTGGTGCTGCAGCTTTCTAATTCGGCAAAGAGAAGGATCATTGGTTTTTTTTTTTTTTCGATCTTCGATAACGTAAATTTAGAAATCGAATCGCATAACTTATACTTTACTCACGTCATCACTTTAGCTTCTTCGATGAAATCGTCCTCTGACATGGTACCTTCCTTCATCATTTTAACGGCTACATCAATGGATCCTCTCCACTTCCCTCGTCGCACGACACCGAATTGTCCGGATCCGAGTTCTTCCAACAGATGAAGCTCCGCGGGATCGATCTCCCATTTATCTGCGAACGTTCCGCAATACCCGTTGATAGAAACAACTCGAAAAGGATAAGATTTTCATGAGAAAAGCATTATTACTAACCGTGACTGAGACCCGCGGTGGGTGGTACGGGACGATCGCAGGGACTTGTCTTCAGTCTACTCGCGAGACCTCCGCTATTGTGTCTGTGATAATTCACGAGATCCGGTATAGATCCACAGCAATGTTTTTCCGACAGATAAAACTCCCCTCGTGTATTCTGTTTGATGTGGTAGTGCTTCACGTGAGGATGCGGACTGATACATAAAAGACAAATTTAAATAAAATACGATATCCGACTCAACGGATACACGCGTGTTGCGGGGATTTCTTCTTTTTTTATCATCGCGATATATTGCGATTTGTTACTAGATTAATGGTTCGCGAGCGTTAAATTTTCTTTGTAATACATCGCTCACCGATTGCTTTTGATGAATACTTACACTTTAGTGTACAGCGAGAGAGTGTAGAGACCTTTCGTCGATGAATTGCGTACCACGAAACAGCCCTCTTTGTCTTCTTGTTTGAGAAGCGATTCGGCTCGTTGTCGCGACATGTCGCCCACGTACCATCTGCAAAAATGAAAAAAAAAAAAAAAAAAAAGAACACGCGCGTTAATCCGGTAAGCGTTCGTTCTTTTTCGGATAAGAAAAAAGATTGGAAAGGTCACGGGATCGGAAATAGGATACATAAATCTTTCGCGAGAACTTGAGACGCCGGGAATAGTTGACGCAAACTTTCTTTCGCGTCTCCGGATCTTAGGATATAGCATAATGGTATGCCACGATTTCGTATCGCGATAACCAGCCGAGAAATCGAACAAATTTCGCTGATGTCGCGGGCTCTCGGCGAAGTTTGACGATTTCTCCTCGACGTCCGAGGTTACGAATGATTAATGCGGCCGAGCGATTTTGGGACGAACCGGAGTACAGGGGTGCGGTAGTTGAATTGCCATTCGAAAGGGCGGAGTGGACCACCGTCCCTGGGAAATTCGAAACCTCCCACACGGTCGCTCGATAAACGGTGGCTACTAATAAACGCAACCTGCGCCCGTTTTGTTCCCGCGGGAATCACTCTCGTGAATCATTTCTCCACGGATATTCAAGCTGACCGAACGACCCATCGGATTCAAACAGCCCGACAGCCGGAGGCGAGAGTCTCGTATCGAATGACAATCCGGTCAGCGATATGAGAAACGAATTTACCAGAAGGCAAATATCGGCATTTTCATTCGTGAAAAATCAATGTCTCTCGGATCTTCTTTTCTTCTCGAATTATCCAATATTAATTGAATTTTACGAATCATTTTCATCGGAGAGCTTATTCATCGCGAAATGCTTGAAACAAATTTGCGAATCTGGCAATACATCGCGACAAATGTCTAAGAAATTATAAATCGAAAAATTTACTATCGAATTCGTTTTCAGCGCGAAATTGTTAATTGCGCCGATTACTGTTTCACTTTTGCATTAAATTCAATTAACTTGTCATTGACGGTAAGCAATAGCGTGTCGCTATTGAAATAAATGTGAATAAGAAAAAAGTGATTATTTTAGAAGAAGCTTCGCGTCGAGGCACAATGATGGGATTGGGAGTTCTCTTCTCGCCGAGTTGGAAAAGATTTCCGCTTCGGTCGGCTGGAAAATTCAAGCTTCGCGTCGTCGATATCGGCGATTCGCCGGAGAAGAGAGAAGATAGGAAAAGAGCGAAAGATGGACTATGAAAAGCTCCATCGGCGAGACGAACGGGCGGGAGAGAGGAAAGCAACGAAAGATTATACTTACTCGTACTTCTGAAGACCCAAAAGCTCCTTTTCCTTCACGTAATTGCTTGGGATATATCCAATCGATCTGAAAGCAGATGGATATATCTACATATAAAACTCTTTCAATTATCGAGAGTGCAAAATCGAACGAAATTCATTCGTTCGTGTGTGACGTGAATCATCTCGACGTTGTATATAATAAATTTGAATAATCCTAATCTTAATCTCTCGGATATATCTTCGTGATTAAAGACGAATTTCCGATTTGGTATAAATGTACGCTAACCAAACGGTCGGGCGAAGGGTGGGTGATAGATCGACGAAGGTATCGGTGGCGGATGAGGGTCACCGCGTAGTTATACCGATATACGTCGATGTATGTCGATGGTATTCGGTCGGCGGTTCATTACCGAAGATGAAACGTCAAAGTGGTTTATCGGAGGCACGCAGGCTATAAGCGCACCATATCGAAATATATATATCGTACGTGTTATCGTGTAATCTATATATGTATAGTATGTTATATATAACAACAATAACAACAATAACTCACCCGTGTTCGTCTTTGACTTTCCACCAGTGCTCTTGCGAGTCGTCCAGCACCTCGTACTCGGCGCCCTGAAACCGCATACCGCATTGATGTCACATAGCAGGTGTATACGTGTAATGTACCCAAAGCTCCGCAACCCTTTGTCGCTCTACGTCACCACTTTCTCTCTTAGCCTCCGACACATCGAGATTTACCAACATCGACATTTCGAAAAGGTGTTGAAAATTCACCTACAGCTAAATATATCCCTCGTTCTCCGGCTCCGAGATACTTACACGTGAATTTCGCGTGCAACAAGTACACCATCTCCCTCCCCGCCAACCCTCTCTCGTGTCCTACTTTACCATACGGTATACAATGTTTTCCTTCGTGGAACTAACGCACGGTACAACACCCCGACACACCGCACACTCCTGCATTCGCACACTTACATACACATTTGTACGATGACTAAACGCGCTTTACACGTTCGATTGACCCACTTTATTTGGGGCCACGAAAGACTTTATTCGATGTGAAATTTAACTCCGGATGCTTTCGATGTGTGCATTTTTGGCAATCATTGATTTTCATTATTCAAATAAAGGTTTAATAATTAATAATCGCAATTGAATTTACCTTCTCGAGGGACAAGTCCCCACCTTCGATCGCCCTGAATGGATATAGAGCGACGACGACCTTCGTTCTCAGCATCATTTTCTCCTGAAACGCGAAAGATGAATTGGATTTGCGACACGCTGGAAAGTTGTATGGGGTTAATGCTATAAGTAGGTAATACCGCTGTAGTAAGCACCGAAGTGGCTTCACAGCTCCTTTCCAACCGTTTCATTGCATCTTTCATTTAAAGCCGCGCTATCGCTCTCACATTAATTTTTCAGTCCGTTCGTCGGCAATTGACAATTGCAAAAGTTGATGCTACGTTTGCGATTTTCTTTACAATTTATTAACTCTCCGCAGCGTCGCAAGACTCGCGTCAGAAAATATTCTGCTCCGTTTTGCAGACTTTCAGGTAATTTCAACTTTGTCACCTCGAGATACTTTTTCGTTTTTTTTTTTTTCTTTCGAAAAGTCGTAATTATTGGAAAAAGATATTTAATCGTAAACTTCTTTCGTAATATTTACTGATTGACGGCGCGAAAGATTATCGAAATATGATCGATTTTTTTTCTGCTAAATAGTTCGCCATTGATATCGGAATTATTAGTGACGGAAACGGGAATTGAAAGTATTCATTTTAATGAATTACCTTTGCTTTGGACGAAGGCGTCCCCGGCGCACCCCCCGGCATGATGGGCGTCGATGGGGTACCTGAAGCAGATAAGAAAACAAACAAATCTTTAAAAAAATAATTGGACATTTGTTTGTAGCATATTATTGTTTTAAAATGGAAACATCGCATTATCTCGAGTGAAGTAGCGCTTGCGCTCACAGTCCTTCCAATATTCCGCTCGAATAGTCGCCAATTATTATCGTACGATTGTGTTCCGAGCGGTGATTGTTATTTTACGCTTATGTCTGCCAATAATCCGTTCGGTACCATAGTTTTCAAACAAATGAACAATTTTCTCGTGCCGCGTATATCTGCATATATTCGTTATTATTGAACTCATTGCTCTCATCAGTACCGGCAAATCGTAACGAGAAATTAAAATTCAGCAGGTTAATGAGCCGTTCGCGCAAAGCCATTCGTCAATATTTCGAATATAATTTGTTGCTTACACATTGTTCTTTGACAAAAACAGTAAAGTATTTGAAGGTTGGAAAAAAATAGTGTACTCCATGTTATAGTTATTTATCGGTGAGTCCTATAATTGGGGCGAACATTTTTATTCTGACGAAGAAAAAATCAAGTATCGCGTTTTTTTGTTATTATTGTCAATTTTTCTCTCTCTGTGTTCTCTACTGTGTTTTCTTATGGATGTTATTATCTACGAGAAAAATAACAACGGATGCGAGTGCACCAATTTTTTTTTTAATTTTCAGCCTCTCCGGTACGATATCTTGTGTGCACTTGTATTGTGCGGCTAATCAAATAGTCTTCCTATAGATGAGAATTTTCAAATGTTTTTTTTTATCGTTGAGAGTGGCCTCCGCCTTCGAATTGTTGCAAAGAAGAAGGGTGGTGCTCTTTATAACGCTTGAATGCTCAAATAGCGAGGCGACCAGCCGGAGGTGGATCGGCTACAATAGATAAACAGCATTCTCGATAATCGCAATCGGGAAGCACCGGAGGGCTAAAGTAAAGAGGGTTGGGGAATGGTTGAGGGTTGAGTGCGACGAGGGACTGAAAGGGTATAGAACGAGAGGCGAGGTAACGAGATCATTACTCTGTGCCTCGGGCATTCGCGAGTGCTCGGAGCATCGCGCGGTTCCGGCAGTGGTTGTGTGTCACGTTGCGGCCAAAGCTTCGCTTCTCTTTACGGACTATCCACATTTTACTCGTTGATATATTCTATATATCTATATAGATAATACGCTAGAAGAGTTCAGAACAACGACGGACGATAACGAAAAAAAAACTTCCCGAAAAAGCTTTGTCGTAGTGAATTGCGAGTAAAATCTGTCGCTGCAATTGTTTCGATTTAAGCATAAAATTATATTTTTATCAGAGTACGTCAATCAGCTATATATCCACTGCGAGCATTTAAAGCATTAAAGTCGCAATGCATGTAGAGGAGCAATGAGGATGATGCAATTTTATCAGGACAGGCAGAGGCCTCGGAAACTTGGCAAAAGTAACGGTGTCGCGTCAGTCTTCGTTAGTCCGCGGGGTGGAGGAACGTAATTTGCGACGGCGTTTCTCGTGGGCATTCCGCTAGTGGAAATGAGCGTTACCCCACCTCGTCGTTGATTCAACGGCACACCGGCAGTGTCTCTTTTTCTTTCTTCGAGTGGCTTTTTTTTCATCTCTGCCATAAAGATGCGACTTTCGATATAATTGAAAGTTTAATCGAATTTTATCGGGTGGTTCTCCGGAGGCTTCCTATGATGTATAGAGAGTTAAGCTTGCATTCGTTACGTCGCTCAAATAATGCTGCTACTCAAGGAATTCGCGTAGTTAAATTCCATTACCATCGTGTATATTTCCCGAAAGCGAAACTTCTCAGAAATAATAAAAATGTAATTAAAAAAAAATAATAATAATACGTCAAATTCGAAATTGAAGTATAATTGAATAGATATTTCGTGTTATTTCTTATTCTCGTTGAAAAATTAAAATCGCGTCTGAAAAAGTACAACTTTGAAAAAAGTTTGTAATAAAAAAAAACAACATCTATCCGGCGCCTTGAAGTCGCGCATTATGCGTTTTTTAGCTCGGCACAGTGAGCGTCCGTAGACGACTATTTGGTGCGCCGCTAGACACGCCCCAGGTCCTTGAACCAAAAGGGTGAGCCAACAACTGAACTCTCCGGATGATTCATCGCAAGTATAATGATATTACGGAATTAACTAAATTAATTTCTATCTCACTGTTGCACTCTAACGTATATGAATGTTCGTAATTCGTTAATTCGATAGAATGTCTGAAAAAACAAACAAATTAGGAATACGAGCTATTGACTCATCGACCGGCAGTCGGCTTTTATCGACAAAAGATCGAGACGCGAGTACTGTGATTATTGCAAATGCTGTCGAATTATTTGCCAGAAACCTATATAAACGTTTAATCGTAGTTGTAGTAGTAGTAGTAGTAATAGTAGTAGTAGGAGCAGTAGTAGTATAAAGTCATAAAGTCACCAAGCTTCTTCGAAGCGTTGGTCACTGAACTTACCTCGCCCCTGCGTGACACTGAACTCTCGAACCCGGAAGACTATTCAAGGCTGTGCCGGCGCAAGGGACAAAGGTCGCGCCGCCCCTGTAGCTGCGTGCTGCAGCATCTTCCGTACCGTTCAATCGATTCATTCATTATAACTATCAACGATACACGAAATAACTTTGAATCCGTATACTATTCTACAGAAAAAAACGGATGATCACTATTCTCGCGAGGGTTAAAAAAAATGTGTAACTCGTATGACTCGTATCGACTCATTCGCACACACACGCGGATATACACGCGCACACGTAACAGAACTGGAAAACGATGATCGAAGCTTTAAGCCCGTATGGGCGTCGAGTGCAGGACGCGAACTGTTTCCAGGTGCACGAGGGAACGCCGGCGTCGCCGGTGAAGGCGGTGGCGGTGTTCGGTTGTGTGCGAAGGGGCGCGCGCGTCCCACGCTATCAGCCGAGCCGAGCGAAAGGACGATACGTCGGCTAGTCTCCACCCTGTCTAGACAAAATCAATGCGACCTCAACCTCCCGCGAGCCCCTCCAGCTTCCCTTAGACCGCTAAACGCCTCACCGAGGCTGCTGTCGCAGTAGTAAAAGCCACCGGCAACAGGGAGCACGACGATGCAACCCTCGACTCTTCTTTGCTTCTCGTAGAAGAGAGAAAGCAGTTAAGTGTATGCGTGCGAGTCTATAGAACGGTATGAACGCGAGGTTCGTTCGCTCTCCCTGCCGGTTCTGACGATTCTCAGCTTCGCAACCCCTCCAGAGGCTCCCTTCGACTGTCGCCTCGTCCCTTACCGTCAGCCGGCTCACGCACACGCAATGCGAAACGCTCCTCCCCCCCTTCCGAGAAAACTAGTCATCGAGCCCATCCCATTCGATCCGATTCCACGCTTTACAGAGTAAGTCTCCCCGAGAAACAGCCAACGAATTTATACCCGACAAAAATTACGCCCGAAGGATTTTCCCCTTAAGAAAATCTTCGGAGGAACTTGTCTATCCGGAGGGTATGTTATAGTTCGCGGAAACACTTAGGTAACACGTGTGCCTGACATGTATTGCTCGAGAGACTGTTAGCCTCCGTGTACTCTGTCTACTCTGTCGTATCAGCGTCTCTATAGTCTCGAGTAGAATCTCGAGGCAACCCAGCGGTTCTCGCACCTTCGCTCTTCTATCGGTATTCTACATATATGTATACATGATGTGCCAACCTAATTGATTGCCTGGTATTAGGTACCGCGTCCGATATATATCGATCTTTCATAAGACTCGGGACTCACGTACGGTATTATAATGCATGCGGAGGATTCTCGAGCGTTTGCGCGTCTCGTGGATTCCCCTTACCAATTATATTGCCGGTTCGACGCTCCTTAGCGGCCCGAACCCTCGTTCCTTCCTTTTGCCAATGTATACTATGCAGTGTACGTATGTACCGTTTGAACTGTGCATATAGCTTATGCATGTATATAATGGCTGTTTCCTCTGTGCCTAGAAAATCGATCAAGACGTCCCGGAGCAACGCGGTACATAGAAACAGCATTCTCTCGTTGTCCGAGGCGTAGGTATACATCGCTTCCGGGAAGCAAACATCGACACCTTGCGCATATCTGTCTATCTATCTATCTACATATCTGGCTTTCCTCCATCTCACCCGGTAGTTACGTAGTCAACAGACCTTACCTGAAATTGACTGCGGCCAATTAAACTGCTGGGCAATGGACTGGCAACTTCGAGCACAATGAAGACAATTAGCCGTAATCCACCAGCATCAGGATTATTTATTCCGCAATAATTCTCATCGCGTCGCTGTGCTATTTCGCGAGAACGAAAATTAACGATTTTATATCGGAAAATGAAGTCGTAAATAGTAATTACAGTGAAGAATGATAGATTTTAATTGGATGCTGGTAATTACTCAATTGAATTGGTCAAAAGTTCCACGATTTTTCAATGCACATTTTCTGTACTAAATCTGTTACGCGGTGCATATTTCGTAGTAAATAGTTAATTATGCAATAAATTTAAAAAAAACTAAAGAATATTCCAATGCAAAATTATGATATTAACCAATTACAGTAACGAACGTAATTTTGAAAATTACTTTTTCATTTTCCCGTAGAATCTTAGAACATTCCGATTGGCGGGTAGTTGGCAAATTTGTCGATGGAGGATACTGCGCGATGGTATGTTTAAGGCTCAACGCAATGACGGTACTTCGAGGAGCTGTATAGTGTCCTCAAAGGCAGGTTTATGGATGAGCAATGAGCCATATAGATCGAAGGGGCATGCATTGCCGGTAGTCGCAAACGTTACCTTCTATCTTGATATCAAGACTCCGCGCGAATGGAATCTCTCGATTCAATATATTCCGACAGATTACGGGTAATTGCTCGTAATGGCTGAGGAACTCCGGGAACTCTCGGTTCGCCAATCTATTATCCATATCTGTATTTCCTCTATCGTATCAAACCCACGCCCCATTTGACGATCATCGATTAGGCAAAACCCTTTGGCGGGAGAGTCAGAGAGCCAGAACTCGAGGCGAGAGTCCTATCGATGAAACGCGACATCCGTGAGTCCAAGTTTCATCGCTATATAGTATAACCCCTTCATGACCATACATCGGAAACGAATCGGATCGTTTATCGTATCCTTCGCGCCTTCGAGGCGTAAGCGTATTCAAAACTAATTCTATTATCCCCCCGGAATTTGCTATGAGTAACGGCATTGACGATTTTTCTTACGACAAAGAAACGGAACGATTTATCCGCGATTTATACAGCTACGTGCAATATCGAACATCCTGAAGTATTCTCGAAGATCACGTACATCGTAGACCTTTAAATCAGCAGCCATGACATTCGCGTATAAACCAGCGTTTCTTTTCGGTGTTCTTTTTTTTTTTTTCGTTCCGTTCTTCGTTCTCTTCGACTCGACTGGTTTCACAGACGAAGTGCGAGGCAACGAGAGTAAGAGGAGCCGTGAAGTAAAATGAGATTCGAAAAAGAATTTACGAGAGCGGACACGGTTTATGCCGAAGTCCCATCTCGTATAGTGCTCCCGGCTATACGCTTCGTTGAAATTTCATTATGCATTATCCATGCAAGCTCTCTTTCCCTCCTTTTTTTCTTCACTCTCAACTCTCGATTCTCTCTCGCTCTCTCTCTGTATGTCCCGGTTTCGCCGGCGATCGTGCTTTTTCTACTCGACGATTTCCATTACAGCCTATCGAAGCCTTGAGCACCGATAAAAATTCCGTGGAGGCTTCCTTTATGTGCTTTCGAACGTACAACCCTTCTAACGCGGCGCTACTAAGGCCCTATAACGTTTGCCAGAGTAGCGTTCAACCTCACCGTGAGCTTTGCTTCGATCTTTTCTTTTTTTTTCCCCCGTCACGTCTCGCATCCCGAGACTTTTAGTTTAATTCTTTATTTTATTATTTTTTCACCTGTATCGATCGAAAATAGACGACAGTTTGAATTCCAAGTATTATTTCATTGTGAAAATACATAAGCGAATACGTATGAATATCGTATGAAAAATGGCGAAGCATTAGAGATATAAAGAGAGAGCAGAGAAAAATGGACGAAGCATCCGGAAAGTCACGTTATCGGGCTCTCCGTCTCATCCTTTCCTTCATCCTCTCTGCCGGCGAACGTACTCAATTTTTCTACCTAAATTCAGTTTACCTCTATATACAGCTCTGCACGTGAGGAAAACTTTGTTCGTTCTCGACAAAATCTATATCCGTACATATCTATATCTCGATATATCTGTACGCGAAGAGAATAAAAAAAAAGGCAACAGCGGAAGAGTTTCTGGTGCTCTTTTTTTGCCGGAAGTATCGAACGGCACGGAGGGAAAAGTTTCAGCTTTTTTGCATGCATGCTGCTGCTTTTGCACTCTTAGTTTCTCACAGAAGTTTCTGGCGTGCCGCTCGTCGTATAGGAATATAGGAATACGAAAAAAAGAGTTGGGATAGCTACTTGGCGAGACTATATCCGGGCGTGCTGTGTGCATCGCTGAAGAAAAGTCGATGCGGAGGTAAAGAATAGATCGAGAAAACGCGCGTCCGACGATTTGAGGTCTCTATCGGGCCGAAAATGAATGTACAGTGAAACCTCTCGTATGTGCCGACATCGTATTTGACGAGAACACTGCTTATTGGCTAATGCTTTGCATGGACGATCGGGAGAGGAAAACGGCTGACTGAGTGATACACTCGCCACTGTCGATCGTTACGTGGACCTCATTGGTCACTTCCGTATCCGCAATGTCTCCGAATTGCATCACATACGAGAGATTCCACTGTAATTCGCTTCGCGAAATGTTATATCTGTGTTCGTGTTCACTGTTGTCTGGTCATCTATAAAAGATGTATGCTACGATTGCACGGTACTTTGACGATCAACGAGAAGAGGATAAGATTCTCGAACTTTGAGAGTTTCGATTTAATTCGTAATAACGAAGGAGGAAGAGGATTACTGGGAATACTCGTTAAAGTAGAGGTAGAAGCTTTCTATTCAGTCTGAATCACTGCATAGGACGCACCATCTATAATAGACGCGCGGTTAACGGATAGAGAAAGAGACCAGTAGAGTTTAAGTTTCCCATGGGAATTCGTATGTTCGAGTTTTCGTCGTCTCGGCGTTGCGCAGAGAGTTGTGTTCCTACGACAACCCGTGGAAACTCAATTATCAAAGTCTCCAAGTATATAGTATAGTTGGTACGGTATAACTCGACGAAGAACAACCCCCGCACGGTCAGGAGTGCCCGCGCGGAGTATCCCGACAGTGAAGCATAATGTACTTGAGAAATTGTCGCGTTCTACAGCGGTATACATGAGTCAATTTACGAACGTATAAATCAGCTTCTAAGATTTTGTCGCAAACTTCTCGTAACTCTATTGGATAAGTTTTACATTCAAGAGGAGTAAAATACACGATTAATACGAACGAATGTAAGCGAAAGATCGAAGCGCGGTTAACGAGATTGAGAAATATTTTCAACTATAATTTGTTTGATTTTTCAAAGAACAGAGTGAAAAGGTTTTCTCTGTAATACGAAGTTTTTGGCTCGAGGCTGCAAGAAGTGAAGGGAACCTTCTACTCCGTTTAACTTCTCATTTCCCTTTTGCCACCGAACAAAAGCGAATCTCTTTCCATTTTCTCTCCGATCTCGTAGTCTTCGCCCCATAGATACGCGGTAATTTACCTTCTACTATTCGTTCCGTTACAGTTTCATGCTCCGTATATCTATTCGAATATCTCTTTCCCTCTGCTTTTATAGCGCATGGAATCCGTCTGTCTGTTCACTACTGCTTTTACCATTTGCCGGTTAAATGTATTTACCCGTAGGCGAGACAGGCCCGTTCGGTTATATTTTCACTGGTTACTGAAGCAATATAACTAAACTCGATTCAGGTCCAGAGGATCTCGATGCAGTTGATACGAGGATAAAGGGGGAACAATCGCCCAACGCCGAGGTGCTTTAGTAGTACACAATCGATCCACGGCGCACAAAGTAACGTTGAAAAATGGCAAAACCCGCGTATTTCCGTATAATACGAAGTAATTCTCGAAAGAAACTGATGAAAATTCTTTCCCAGGCATAGATATGCGGACGCGGGTTTAAGATAAATCAAATCGCGAATTTACGTACCGTACAGAAGTCACGATATAGTATTCAATTAGCGATAAAATTTCAGGCGGTATATCGTTTTGTGCTCTGTGAAAACTTCATAACAGGGTAATTTATACATAGTGCTAAAACGCAAACGCAATATCTCAGAGCGTCGGAGAGAGCCGTAACTCCGTTCTCCTCTTCTCTGTGTAAGTGGCAATTTTAATACAGATGATGGGAAACGCTCGGGGAAGAAACCCACCGGCCTGCAATTACGAAAACTTGGCAGACACATCAAGATTAAGGGAGGTATTTGAGAAATTTCGTAGACTCGAATGATTTTAATAAATCAATCAAATTTTTTCATATTTCCGCACGATAAAAATGTAATGTAATGTAAGTTTCTTATTACAAATAATTTAAGACCCTTTATGAAATCATTAGTTAACTTGTTCCGAATTTCTATTATTTATTAACAACTAGTGTTGGGTTTACGACGCTTTTTTTTTTATTTCTCTAACGTTTATCGAGACACGAATACAGACTATTTTATTTCGAGATACAGATGAATTTTTTATCCGAAAAAACGTTCGACATTAGACGGTGTGGTGGCTGTCCCTACTAAATAAAATTTTCATGTCGACGTCGTTGTTGATGCTATTATTATTTTTTCCAATAATTTATCCTCGATTGACCGGAAATAGCAATACGAGAAAAAGAAAAGCTCGTTCCGTGGCATCGTAGTTCTCCGTTATAGCGGAGTCGTATTCTTTCTTTATCCCCCCATTGCCCCACATAGACTACAGAGGTATCGGTGCGATAATAAGAGTGGAGAAAAAAAAAGCTCTGCATAAAAGCCAAAGGATATACCGTTGAAGCTACAAACTACTGCTAGTGGCAGGTTTGTTATGCGGGAATAAAGAGAGATGTGGAATATGAGAAATAAGGGTAAGAGTAATGGGGGTGTGATGGGCTTCCCTGCCTGCTGCTTTTGCTGTATTGTCCCGCTTTGGGGAAACACAAAAAAAGCGACTAATTACCATCCCCCGGGGAGAGTCGGGTTTGTACCTATCCCGGGCGTACGGGAGAGGATCGGTGAGAGTAGAGGGTATAGGATGCCCTGCATTATACGTGCCCGGAGGCCCGTATTGTGTTCGCGCACTCGGCCATAAAACGTCGTGTCGTCGTTGTGTGTGTGTGAGAGAGAGAGAGAGAGTCCGCGCGGGCTATGCCCTCGTGTGACACATCGGTCCCATCTCGTAAAGACATCTCGCAAGCACAGCTCGAGTAATTACTGGGGCAAAGCGCGTATAGAGATGTTACGCACGAGTAATTACGAACGCTCGAGCATCGCGGGCATATATGTATATATATACGTATATATTATTAAACCGATGCATGAGCATCGGGTAGCTGATGTTCCATATATTAGAATGTTTCACGCAAGTAGGATCAAAGCATTTTTTTGTTTTATTTTCAATTTTCAGGACACAAATTAAAAAAAAAAAAGAGACACCGCGACTATACTTTACTTTGGTAAAAAAATTAATTCAACATTTTTTTCCATTAATTTTTTTTTAATTATCAATTTAATCTTTTCTTTATAATTCTCATTCGATTCGATTCATTGGGCGCATCTCTGTTGGTTAATGTACTTCGTAAACTGAGGTATAATTAGTTAGTTTCCGTAGAAGACGAGGGAAATAAGGCTCATCGACGATGATGATTGTTCCATCAAATTGGAGAGTATTTTGCTTCGATGGACTAAGAAAAAAAGAAGGAAGCAGCGAGTTTTCATAGTGATGCATTGCTATAGCGAAGCTCTGAGTAGCCACGAGACTACGTGACTTATTTTTTTTTCTTTTATTTTTTTTTCGGTTAATCGCGTGGAGGCCGTGCGGATTGCACGTGGAACACCTGCATTACGCTTTGTTCTAACGAGTCTGGGAGTTACGTAGAGGATGGCAATCATTGGAGAAACCAATCAAGGTCACCGACGACCGCGGGCATTAGGCGATCATTAGCTACGTAACTAGGATCAGTGTCGATATCGCTCGGAGGGTATATAGATCGATCGCCTCTGAGTTTCGTTTGACTTCAAAGGACATTCGGAATCCTATACGGCTGCGAGGCCGACAGATATAATTTTGCTCTATTGGAACCAGAAAAATAATAAGGCTTTCCTATTCTCGTCGGATGATGTGACTATAGTACAAACAGATATGTATAGTAGAGCTGCGACGGGTCAACTGTACGCTCAGCAACTTAACTATCGGGCAATTAACGACTAGGATCTTCGTATGTTTAGAGCAGTTTGTACGCGTCGGCAAATACTCAAATAGCATCCACGTGTCATTAAAGCAGTTCTGTCGCTTCGTGTTCATTTCGCATAAGTTCGAGAAAAATGCGAGAAAATGCAAATACTTATCGATGGTATAAAAATCTGAAAAAATTCATGCATATTAAAGATACTGAAAATATTAATTTAGCATAATAATAATTCCAAAATGTTATTAACAAATTGATGAGAAAATAAATTGGTCAACAAATTTCCGGGAAACCCAACTTTTTTTTAATGAAAATGATTCGTTCATTTTTCTGAATATGAATTTTTTCAGATTTTTCATTTTGCTTTGAATTTTTGGTTTTTTCTGACATTGTTTCCATATAAAAGAAAAAAAATGTACATTCATACATTTCACACATTTTTTTTCATATAAAATAAAAAAAAACCTTTCGGTAAGGCAAAAGGTCCGAAAATATTGCTGGAAGATAGCATCGGGTAACCGAATTCGAGAAATTACGGTTAAAAAGTATATATGAATGCAAAGGGTGTTGTCAGAGGATAAAAGAGAAGGAAAAAGAAGCAAGCAAGTTTTTTCATGGTCCCGTGTGTGCAGAGACGCGGTCGGAAAAATCGTGTGGCCCGTCGTCGATGCCGCCGGGGGATGAAACAGCCTCGGCAAGGTGCCCGGAAAAGAAATTGCACTGTCACGTGTTCTCCACAATAACATACTCCCCCTCCTCCCCCCTTACACTCTATCTCTCCACTTCCTCTCTTAACGCTTTCTTGGATGAGATCCAACTTTCAAAATCATTATTACGATATATGTGGGCGGAATATGCAGGCGCGATCTCTGCACGAGAGACACGCGGGTTTTGGATAAACGTAAGAGTTGTATCAAATTTCCTTTTTTCACTTGGCTAACATGGATGAAAATATAAAATTAACAAATACATTTTTCCTCGATGTTTTGCGGCAAAGTTCGCTTCTTTAGTTTCCATTAACATCCACACAAGCGGAACTTTCACACAGTTTTGCGTAATTTGATTTCCGAGAAAATCTGAACGTCAAATTTACCAGTAAAATTCATTATTGTTCCTTGTAACCCGTCCACGCGTCCATAGTCGGCCGTTGTGTCGAACGCGGTGCATAGTAGCGATAAAACCATTATAACACGCGCACTCTACCGAGCGATGGGTCACTACGCGGAATGAAGAGAGCGAATCCCAGAGGCTCTTTATGTTGCTCGGTGGTACGGCAGTTGCAGCACCGCAGAAGCACACGGGTACCAGCGTTATACGAATAAATATGTATGAAGCTTTCGCTCCATGACCGAGTCGCCGGTACAGTACAGAACTACCGAGAGGGCGTACCACTCTCTCGCTCGCCGCTGTCGCCGCCGCCGCTTCTGAATTTCGTAATTACTTCCTGCGGACACCGTCAAAGGACCCCTCGTTGAAAACCGCGCACGTTCAGCACCAGCGGCAGCTCTACTCGTACGTTCGGTACAGACTCGTTTATTTGCATCTACGAGGCGCGTGCTTATGGTAAAGGACCATTTCCGATTTGCAAAAGAATCAGCTATTAAAAAAACGCTTTTCTTACGTCAACGGAAAAGATTAACAACAAAAAAAATGAGTTGTTTTTCGGGAAAGTGTTTCTCGAAATGAAAACGTGATCCGGATAACAGGCGTCTAAAAACTTTTGATACCAATCGTGACGTTGTGTATAACTTGCCATACCGTGGAATTGCGAATGGTTTTTCATGTTCGTAAGAGTAATACTATGTATATACGTACATATATACCGTACTAGTGGAGTTGAACATATTTGCACATTGGGATTCGGTCGTCGTCGCAGTCGTAGTCGTTCATTTCACAGACTCGAGGGTACATGTATTATGGATGCGGAGTGGGGAATCCACCGCCAAGAGACGTTGGACCGAAGCGTAGTTTGCATATGAATCGGAGAGTGAGAGGGTGGTTCTGAGTCAGTGGAACAGGTCCAGGGCGGGAAGGACTCCCCGCGCGACAGGGTCTCAAAATTAATTACAGGGGAAGCAGATAGAGATGCGGGCGAATAGAACGGCAGACATCCTACGATCAGCTGCAAAGCCTGTCTGCTTAGTGGCCATGACAATTGCGTTTCTAACCATTCAGCATCCATTTCGGATTCTGTCGCAAGGACGCGAACATATCGACACGGAATTCCTTCAATTCCGTATTCAGTATAAAAATTTCGCTCTTATGTCGCTATCCGGTTTAAAGATTTATATTCATTAAATCCAATGAAATAAAACCAAAGTCGCCATTGTTCGACGCTTGAGATTGATATAGCTATAGCTTGTGGAACTAATTCGTGACTACCAGTTGGACAAGTTGGTGAAGCATGAGGAATAATCTCGTTAAAACACCTTCGCATTTGATAGCGGAAGGGATATAGATGCAGTATTGTTCCATCTGCCTTTGTCGCGTATCGTCTCAGGCTGCTCATTGAAAATCAACTAGTTTACAGGTGTTCGTAATTCTATATTGCGCAATCCGGTAGATGCTTTGTCAGGATAAAACGATTATCTCGCAGTAGACTAATAACATCGATCGCCGCCTTCTCTCCGGTAGTTAGATGAAAATTCCTCCTTCCAATGTATACACAGTCCTGTTTTTTCCCTTTCCTCATTGAATCTCGACTTTTCGCGTACGGGAAGCCTCTCGGCACGAAGACAAACAGAAAAGAGACGAAGCTCGAGTGTGTTTGTACGAGCGGATGCTGAAGTAAAGGATAAAATTCACCTCTGACCTCGCTATTTGACTCGAACTAAGGGAGATTGAACGTTCTCTTTCGTCTCGATACACAAGCTATTTCCCGAGACCGGACGAACGAGGAGCCGGTACAACCAGCTTGATGGAACGAACGAGGGTAAAAGGCTTTAGACGAGGAGACAGAAGGACGGAAGGTTCGTACGCTTATTACTTGCCTGACGAAACACCGAAATCCCTTATCTCGAGGATCGTCTTGGTTCCGTTCGGTACTTCTCGCTCTCTCTATCTTCGTTCAACTATGCCTTGCGGCGTTTTACGAACGATCTCAGACATCGCGTAGAATAGGCTATTATTCTATTTCGGAAGGCCCGCCGGGAACGTGATTATTCGCGAGCGTAACGCTGCACCACTGACGTTTCTATAAAGCTCCCGCTCTTCTGTTTCACCCGTCTCAGCAGTGCCTATCCGGCAAATATTCCGTATTCCCAAGCTTCGAAGAGCTTCCATCTCGACGCTTTCCTACGAACGAGATCCCTGGGTAGCGTTTTACTAAAGAACGGATAACGCCAAGAGGAGAAATAGAAAGCTGCATAGTGCACGATTGCAACTAGGCGTCGGTGTATACCGATAACAAACATATTCACCGACACGCTACCATGGATGAGCGATCATCAGGATTCTCTCGGCTGACATTAATTAATACATAAGTCATATAGATATACATACTATTCATGTATACAGTTGAATATTCCGTGGGTTTGCATCGCTCGAAGAGCTCGCCGATGACTCGACGTATTTACGCCTTGCGAATCACACAGAATAGCGAACGCATCCTCTGTATCCCAAGAGAAATAAGACGCCGTTGCGGCATATGAGATCTCTCGGTAACTCGGCGGCGTATTGTAACGGAAAAGACAAATTACTATCGCTATACTCTCGGCGCGCACCGAATACAGGCCTTAGCATTGTATAACGCCCGTGTGTGTGTGTCTGTGGGTGAACGCTTTCCGCGTTCTCATTGTGTATCAGCGGGTACACGATTTTATACTCGCCCACTCAGCAATTTCTCAAAGCTACGGCGAGGAAAGCGGTGCGTCGCGTAGTTTGCCGTTGCAACTTGGTGGCTTGGCGTTGCTTTGTGGAACTCGCCGAGTAACGAACGTTGGGTCATTTGTCAAGTGTATTGCTAGAGGAAAGGAATGAGAGAGCGGTCGAGCTACAACAACTCCCCTATGACGGGACGCACATTTTCCGCTGGTCTAACGTTGGGCATCCGACGGCGGTGAGTGTTATCGTCCTTAAGCTCGGAAAAATAGCGCGCTTCGAGCGAACTTTGCCATCTGGAAAAGTCGACTGGCTTACCAGAGGGAAAAGCTTCGGACGAGAATTGCCCACGCGAAACCACCCCGGCGACATTTTTTTTTTGTCGATGAGCGATTACTCTTGACTTCCGGTTCCGGGGGCAGATGTTGGAAAAAATAACGTTATATCAGAACTCAGTGGATCGAAAAAAAAAACGCTTAATCATAATAAAAAAAAGTCTCTGCTTTTTTCTAAATGCACGTTTACTCGATCCGATTTTGAGAGGCGAAAATATTAGACGAATCGATGATACGATTGGCAGTAATAGATACGAACGAAAATTATTAAATGGACGAACGCTCGTGCAATGTAAATCGAGTGCATATATGCTGACTACTCGTGAATCTCGTGCCGAGTGATCGGGAAGTATGGATGAGATAAACTTCTCAGCGAGATTTCGCGCTCGATGTACGCGGAACGCGCATAACCTTTTCCACATAAATCATATCGCATCGACGAGTGTGTAAAGTATATAACGGTGCTGATGCGTGAACCGTACGGAAGGCTCCCTATCGCGAACATTACCATCGTCTACACTTTAGAAAATCGACCTTTATCGGAAATTGAGAGGCTCACGCTCGATCGTGTAAGAAAAATTGATGGTACAGCAAAATGGTGTTTATAGATTGAATCGACTTTGGCGGTATGACACGATCCGACGAAGTGGAAGGCACGTGCGTTTGGCGCCGTATGTCGGATCAGCGGAATATTATCATTTCGATACGCTACATTAGCGCAATATCGGCCCTTTCCCTACATCCGGTGATCGGTGCCGCTTGGATATTGGCAATTTCTACATCATGCTGACGTCGCATGTTAGCCAATCATTGTTTGAATTTCCGTAATCGATTATTAATAATAAATTAATAAGGATAATAATAATAATAATAAAAAAAAAAAATTATTATTATTATTGAGTGTTTCCATGTGAAAAGGAAGGAATTGAAACGAGAATGGGAAGGTCTCCAGAGAGTTTTCTCGGAGTGAATTCGACACACGTTGAATATTTCTTTTACTTCCGTTTCTCTCGTGTCCCGTGAGAGAGGCAAGGCTTGGCTGCGCTATACTACACAGTCGGCGTGAGCATTGAAATTTATCGTTTCTTTTCTATTCGCGGCTTCTGGAGCATGCAACGTGCGAGCGAGCCGAGCTTTTCACAACTGTGAACTACTCGCAACGAAAGTCGTAACAGTTTCTCTCCGGTTGCTCCGATGTGTGCTCTAGCGGCAATAAGTGCCGCTACCCCTCGGTACGCTAATACCTCGTACGACAGAATGTCGCTTGAATAAAATCATTCCTTTGGGTGTCGAGTATAAATAGTCCCGCTGTCGATATTTTTCGACGCAAGAGTCGACGAGTTTCGTTTCTTCGTTTTTCAACATATTCATGCGGTCAAACCACACGAGAGAGAAATATACGAAATTAAATAAGAGAATATTAGTGGACCGTCCAAGGGAATGGTGAAATGAATTAACCCATTCGTTAAACGAGACGTAATTATTTTTAATCTGTCGCTCGGTGAGTTCTTTAGCGTTGCCAGCACCGACGAGGGAATACGGTTGAAACGTAACGGTGCGATACGTCAACCGGGCAGAGTACCGAGCACGAGGTACCGCACAGTCGCTCGACCTGAATTATGCATATTAAGAGAAAGAGAGAAAGAGAAAGAGGGATAGACGTGATTTTCAAACTAACGTTTTTTCACCGACTTTTCATATATACTATAAAATATAATTCAACGAAAGAGCTTTTAACCACTCGAACCGTAAAATTATTTATCAAATGTTCGCACGTTCGGAGACGCGAAGATATAACGTCCTCTGTACGGTACTTACTCCGTGACCCGTTTATAAATTTAATCGATAATTCATGCGAATTTAGTAAATAACTCGTTAATTAATATCGCAAGTTTAATTAACAGTTTTGATCAACATAAATTTATGCCGTAAAAGAGAAGTGGAATGAAAATAAAATAAAAAAAAAAAAAAATATCTCGCAACTTGTGTAGACACTTCACAGCGTTCGTTCAATCAGTCGCGATAGTAGGGCAAACTTCGTAACACAAACTAAATTCGCAAAACCGTTGGCTTCCGCCGAGCGTTAATTAATGGATGCCGAGATTGGCGCGTACCGTGAAATCTATAGGGAGAGCCGAATCAAACGAACTACATACACACACTGCAGTGTGTCAATTCCGAGTGGTTCAGCACCGAGGTAGTGACCGAGAGCGTGTTCAATCGAGACGTTCATAAATGTGGAGGGTGACGACTGCGAGGGATGGAGTGGCCCGGGTATTAAACTCTGGAGCATCGGACGAACGCCCACATGCCCCGCGGCGCTCGATGTGTTCAAACGGAATTTCAAAGCTATATTCGGTAATATTGAACTTCAGTCTGCCTCGGTCTTTCCATCCGTTCGCACACATGAACATCACGGAAAAAAAAAAAAAAAAAAAAAAAAACGTCGATTCACGATACGGAATTATGGACATGTTCGCGGAATTACGGGCACAGTTTAGGCAATGAGTGATAACCGAAGAGAATTCTTCGAAAGTTGCGCTGGTAGAGGCCGCATTCGTATAAATTGTTTATTATAATTACTGATTGCCTCGATCGAGAGTAGGATCGTCCGATAATCTCGAGGAGTTCGGGAGATAGACGTTCGCAAAGGATTGGGCAAAATCGTGAAACCGATCTGAGATGTAGGAATTTCAAGCCGATTCTGAAAAGCCGAGGCCCCGGCTTCTGCGCGCTTTTTCTTCTTCTTCTTCTCGTTTCACCTCAATCCTCCCCCTTCTGCTATCCCGCGAAGGGTACAGACGTCGTCTTTCGTATAAATAATTCAACGAGAGCGCCGAGTAGAGATATCTCGCTTTTTCTCTCCTGGCTATCCAGCTTTCTCAATAGGTAGACCGGAATACGATAGTCCCGGATTCTCACGCCACAGGGACGGCCCGTTCGCGATCTATACAAATTTATGGTACAACCTACTGCCAGAGTACCGTGTGCAGCCAACGCGGCACTACTGTGCAACGAGAGACAGCGAATCCATTTCGTTATTTTCGCGTATTGATATTTCATTTCCGTATATACCACGCGAGACGTTGAATTTTCAAGTGGACTTCGATATTCCCCTTTATCTACTTCGCTTCGGTAATCAACAATATTGAGAGGAGTCTTATAGATTTCCTTTCTTTAGAACTCGTGTATAAAAAACTTCGAGCCATTCACGGTTGTTTAATTTTTAAATTAAATTATTCTCGTTAAAAGTGATGCTTGGCTCTCGATCGTTTGTCGTTTCTTCTGATTTGTGAAATGAGCGTATCGAATAAAATAAATATTGCATCAGAGATTATACGTATTTGCGGAACTCTGACAGAATTCTTGATTCTCATTATAACGAACCTACTAAAGTTTCTTTGACTCCTTTATCATTGATGATTGAATATAAAACTGGAAATTTTTCGGGGACCAGGAGGTCAATTCGAGACGGAAAGAAGGGTGGAGAGCCGCAGCGGAAGGGGTGGCACGAGCGAGTAGCAAGCGACAGCGCTCACTCCGGCATTAGTACCGATCCCTCCCCCGTTTCTTCTCACTCATTGCTCATTCGTCGGAGCCGTTGGCTCGCGCTCCGGAGAATTGGAAAGTAGCGGTGTGCCAATGGACCACTCTTTCCGATGGATTTCGTAATACGGCCGGGCGAGACTTTGGCGAACAGCCAGAAAGATCGATCGCCCGTAGAGCGTCGTTCGCGTTTTTCCGAACGATGAGGGAAAAAAAAGGAGTTTCCCGAGAGAGCACACTCGCACTTCGGTACTTCAACGCGAGAAAACTCTCTTTCCACTTCCATTATCTCGACTACTATCCGCACGGTCGCCTATGCTGTGCCGTAGCCAAAGCGTCGCTAAGTATATGCCACGTCGGTCTTTCGGTATCGACGTCGAGAGCCGATGTCGAGGAGACAAACGAACCCCGCGGAGTCTCTTGTGTCGCGCTGAGCGATCTCCCTATGCCAACTTCGAACCCCCCTCGTCTACACCCTCGCAGTATGATCGACGTACTTCTTTACCGTCTTTTTATGCCGTCGTACTTTCTCTCGACACAAGACTATAGCGTATACATATGTATTATAGCGTAGTGGGGGGCGGCGATATCAGTGGTCAGCGTTAACAATTTTAACAGTACGCAAACAACGCGATACACAGTAGTGAGTTTTTTCGTAACGCGCCGCTGACGCGCTGTATGACTTGGATAACTCGTCGAAATGGTCCAGTAACTGTAATATCGATCGTCGTTGTCGTCATTGCACTCGGTACGCGCCCTCGTAATATCATTTAGATACGTATAACCTGGCGATTCGTACAAATAGAGACACAAGCGAAACGAGTTTGCGTAGATCATGTTCCGGATGTATATACGTATATATATCTGTATATATCGATGAATGTGAACGACAGAGAATATGGCGCATGCGTATAGATGAAAGTGTATGCTACAGCAGAAACGCAAACATATAAACGTTGAATTGAATTGTACAAAACAAATCGTGTCAAAGCATTCCACGATTTCCTCTCTCGAGTTCTACCGCAGTAGCATTTTCAATAGCTCTTCCGTATACTCGATGCAATCGTGAAAAAAGTTTAAATTATTAACCTCCCGCGTAATACTCGGTTAATAAGAAAGAACGTCGAGAAAACGACGCGTATGTTAAGTTACTACATGTTCCATATATTCGTTTATTAACATCGTCACCCTCTCGGAGTTTATAAAAGATAAACTTGAATATACTTTACATAATTTTAATTATAATTCCGCTCCTAAAAATAATCTTTGGACCATTTGACAGCGTTGCATTCATTATCTTATGCACGCGTACACGTTTCCGAAGAATTTCAATGAAGTGAATTCCCGTAACACCTGTTAGACTGCCCCCCCGGTTATTAAAGAACGTGTGTCCCGGAAAACCTCGAGGTCGAGAAGACAAGCAATATTTTTTCATAAAGAAACGAAAAGAAAAAGAAGGAAATAAAAGAGGATACACCGTAGGAAAAATGATAGTGGGTGAGATAGGATGAGGCACCACGTAATAAAACAACGCCTCGGTGGGTTGGTCTCATGAGCCCGCGGTGTAGGTACGTGTATCTAACAAATAGTCGTGTGGCTGTTTCCCGGTGCAACAGACACACACCCATACGAATACACATTCTACAGCACACACGACACGGAGACACGTGTTGGGAGACGCGAGAGGTAACGTAACACCGGCACGGCTTGGATAGGAAAAAAGTTTGCAGTCTTTTTCAAGGTACACGTACATGGCGCATAGCCGGACGCGGTTGAAATACACGTACAGGTGTTGCACAGTTATAAATTATCCTTGTATAGTATATATCTATATTTAAATAGAATATTGTGTAACGACGAGGTCGGGGAATACGAGGGAAGGTGTCGGAGTGCTAAAGGTGTTGGACATCGGTAGTACAGCGGAGCCGAACTTTCCCAGGGGTACAGCCGGGCGTAACGCAAGCGGCTCCAAAGTACCAAGAGCCATTAGGGTTTGCCAGTATCAATGCCGCGACCTCAGCTCGTGTTTAAATTATGGAGTATCGAGTATGCAAGGGATGTATCGGTACGCATGTACGATATAACATATTCCAGAAGCTGTAGGGTACCCGTAGCTAAGCAGCAACCGGTAACGGGATGATGAGCGTTCGCGATACCGAAGGATGTCAGAGATGCTACGTTCCCCAGAGGTGAACGACGAAGTGAATTGAGTAGCTATATACTGCTATATTATTCTGTGACATATGTATATCAAGGACAAGTAACATTTATAATCCTTGGGGATACGGTGTATATCTCGGGGGACACGGAAGCTTCTCGCGAGAGCGTATCATCGATCCTGAAGAGCTTTCGCTGTATTTACGGTAGAGGTACTCCGAACGGGAAATTGAATAAAAACATTCGAGTTTCACCTATGCTTTTCGCTTATCTTCGTGTATATGACGCTTTTGGAAATTGTGAAAAAGAGTTTTGTCCGATAAGTCCACACGTACTATGGGAATAACCCAATCGTCCAGAGTAAAATGAACGAAGCGAATTTTGTAATAGTACACCGTTGCAACTTTTATCGCATCCCGATCAATAGCTGTTTCAATATTACGAAGCGCTATTCGCTATTTCCGGCAGCGCAACTTTTTTGTATTAAAAATTAACATTGTTCACGCGAGGATCGCGAAATATTAAAATTTTTGCGATATGCACGGATAGAAATTATATCCGATAAGAATTTCTGTATGAAATCAGTTCGGAAAAAATATATCAGATATATTGCCTGGAAACGAGGAATAGCATTTTTTTTTTCTCGATTCATTTTGCGCGATTTTGGATATTTTCAAACACCGATATCGTCGAATATTGAAAAACGGAAGTATTCTATCGCATGCTACAAATAAAAAAATGCATAAAGTTGGTCACTTCGTTGAATTTATACATTTTTTTTTCGATCATAACAACCCAATACTTTGCAATTTTTTTTGCAAAAAGGGGTCTGAAAAATAATTTTGTCGAAAAAATATGTGTTTGTTTGCGCGGAATACAAATTCAATAACGTTGATAACCTTAAATCGGACGAAACATTGGTAATTACCGAAAAAAAATTATTTCGAAGAGCAGTGCGTTTCCGGTATTTAATTACGGAAAAACCCAATGGTTAAATATGTCATTATTAATATTTGCTTGACAATGATTTTTGAACAACCGATTTGTCAATGATAACGTACGATGAGTACTTATACGCGCAACCGAAGATAGCACTGTAGCACGATGAACGCGAGAGCGCGACGATGGCCTCGGCGAACAGAGTCCTTGTAATAAATATCGGTTGGCATAGTAAAGCCACCGGGTGTATCGGTGACACAAGAACCATCAACGGCGCCCTCCATACAACCTATCGTTACACGCCGAACCGCCATTCACTAAAGAACACACAAATTCCCGAATATTCTCGATGGAACATAGAAAATAAAAAAGTTCGCCGCACGTTGGTTTTGCTTATTCTTTTTGTTAACGCTTCGCTTTCGCAAGCCGTCATACGTTATAAAAAATATACAACAGCAGTCGTGTATATGTATTTCAACATCCAATCAACGCTCCGAGACTTTTACGGACTGAATCGGTGATTAATTGTATTCTTATTCGCCCCGCGGAGGAAAGTTAGACGACGAGTTGTGCACCGCGCCGGTCGTTAATAAATATCGTTAACCATTGTGAAAATTGATTTATCTCAGTGGCGAGCTGATGGTTTACGAAATCGATATACTATCTTACATTGTGCCTCGACACTTGGGGGCCTGTAATTATTCAACGTCTATTATCGTTGATACATCGAATCGTTGTCTCAACGGTTACAACGGGAATAATATACGAGCGCTTGACAAGGTCTGCGGTCTGCGGTTTCCGAGGTCGCGGCACTATCGCATTAATGACCAGAATCGATAATTCATCCTAAATTTTCAAGGGATATCCCACAAACGATCACGCTAATGAGCAGCTTTGAGGCTTTCGTATTCCTTTCTTCATCGTTACCTACTTGTCGCCTCGCATTTCTGCATAAAAACGAACGGTACAATAATTCAGCACGATCATCGAAACCGGCAATGTCGACGATGTTCTTTGAGAAAGTCTCTCGAAGGAAGAGGCCAAGTCGCGAATGGCGCACCTGAACGCGACCGACCTTGCCTCCGGATACCGTTGCGAAGTTATAACGTTGCGTGCCTCGTTCGATGTCGTCGTCTTTTTCGCATCGTCGTCTTTCGCGCGGAGGTGAAAAAAAAATTGTATAAAATACCTCGAGGCAAAATCGAATAGTCCCGTTGGGCGTGGTGTTCGACCTCGAAGCGTGACGAACTCTCCGCGAGCTTCGACCGACTCGCGACTTTCATGGTACACTCTCGTGAAACGGGAAAATTCGCTCGGCTTGCATTGCCTCCGGGATTATACGATGATGAGGATAGCTGGGCGAGCGCGATTATAGAAAAAAGACTCGAGTGTTAAGGGGAGAGAGAGAGAGAGAGAGAGAAAATAGTTTCCTCGTTTTCCTTAGACGGTGAAACCCCGACGAGCGAGCGTGAGCCGCGGCCAACGATTATGTTATTATTATTCGAGGCCATGAGGTACGCTGCCGTGTCTCGTGCCGCCCGGCAGCGTTATTAGAAAATCAGTGAGGGAGAAAAAGAAAAAAAAAAGAATGAGTTGGGTACGAGAGTATTCGATGATGATGATGATGATGATAGCATGACGATGAAATAATTACCAAGTGAAACGAAGCGAAAAGAAATAATAATCGGTTTAAAAAAAAAAAAAAAAATTACATTAAACCGACGAGGATTGCCTGTTTGCGAGTGTGTCAATAGGATTTTTATTTTTTTCATGCGCATCACGCGACGCGATAACGTTTTGTTCGCAACAAATATGCAATTAAGAATCGACTAACCATAAGTGGATGTCTACGTCGTTGATATTATAGGAAGTTACAACGTGTAACTCACTCTTGGTGTTCCTTAAACATACGCGGTTCATTCTTTTTTTTTTACTTCTCGTTGCAATTGTTCACGCAAGACATCTGCGATTTATATCTTGACGCAACCGACAGGTACACCCGTCACGTGTCATCGTCGTGCAAACTAGCGAGAGGCTCGCAATTTATGGTTTCGTATACTGCTGGAGCTAACAGCTCTTTCTTTGTCGTTAGAATAAACGATAACATTTTTTTATCTATTATTGGTACTCCGAAAAAAAATACGCGTTCATTACAGAGACGGCAACGATATGGATGTTGACGCTGAATTTTTACTTTTTTGGCATTGAAAAGTTTAAGAATTAAAAAATTTAATTAATTTCACGTAGTTAATCAAATTTTTACCGATTAAATGAATATTACGACAATATTCCGATGTACATAGATCGATTTACATTTCAAAGAATCCTTGTGCTTTTTTCGTGTACTTAAGTTAGCAATAACAATTTCTCATGAGATTAAGATGAGGATTAATGAAAAATCCCTTGAGAATTTCTCATCTTGTTTATAACCGTAGGCAATCTCGTTTAGTATGAAAGCCCAAAGGTCTGCCAAGCAAGCGCACAGAGCTTATGTTCCGCTTTGCATCCTGCGGCTACATCCGCTTCTTTGTGTTCCGGAGCTTTCCCCCGGGAAAGCCTTTCGAGCTATAAGTCTTACGACGACACAAAGTTCCACACACACCTCTGCATAATCCTGTGGGAGGCGAACTCGAATCCCACTCTCTCGGCGTACACTTTTCCTTCATTATTCCTCGTTGGTTCCGCCCGATGATGAATAAATTCGCGGACAAGTATATTTGCCTTGAAGAATAACGAAGTAGTCGAAAACAGCGAGGAAGAATGAAAAACAAAGTGGAGAAGTTTAATCTCGTGGCAACTTCAAGCGAGATTGAGTCATCATCGGAGCTAAGAAGGTCGAGCGAATCAACGTACCCACTTGCTGTTTCTTTTTCTCTTTTTTCCTACTCTACTCTATCATCGAGCGATTCAAAGTGACAGTGTGCGTGTCAGTGGCGGACAGATTAGGCAACGGAGTGGTAGCGTCAAAGCGATTAATTTCTGAGTTCGACGATCTCTAAACGCGCGGGATTTTGTACAAAGACGTCGCTGTTTGCGCGCTGCTAAAAGGGCCGCAAGCGATGTTCATCGTTACCGTACGCGGTTCAAAATGTCAACGTCCTCGTAATGAACACCGAAGAATGAGAATGAATGCAAATCACATACGCCAGCGATAGTTAATTATTTCCTTATGGATCACTCATCGGGGCTCTGTCGGTCGTGAAAAGTGGTCTCAACGATGATGAGCGAATCACCACTCTTCGTCGCACGAGATACTCGAGAACGTTTCCAATAACTTCGTACAAACGTCGAGAGCATCGAGTCGGAGCGATCGTTTCGATAAACGAAATTCGACCAGATAGACTGTATCCGGGAACATTTGCACACACGTACGTTTGGTAACGACGGAAAACCACTAATAAGCGTGTACTCATCGATTCTCGTTAACAACCGGTGTGCAGTTTCGTCGCTTCGACGAATGGCTGCCGTTACCAAATATTGCCGAAGCTTCCATTTAAATCACATGACGCTTTTGCTACGACCGCAATATTGCTATAATATGGTCAATTTCGCGGTCATTGGCGCGTTATTGACTGCGATTTCACTAATTTATTCAATGCGTACATTTATATGGAAATTATAAATAGAAGTCATTTCTTGGTTAAGAAAGTTGAGATTGAAGGATTAATCCTTTAACCTCCGTTTCCTCCTCCCCCTTCTGCTTTAATCCTTTTAATCCTTTGTTATTTGACAATAACGGCAAAAATTGAATTTCTGTTCCGATGTATTTTTCATGAACTGAAATTTGTTACGCGCAAACAATTCACGAATAATGACGGGAGATTGAGCGATAAATAACAGATTGATTGAGTGATACAAAAAAATGTCTTTGATATAAAAAAGAATTAAATAAGAAGTAAATAAATACTGAATCGAAAGTCAATTAGTGCCGAACGACGTCGGTTACTGGCGCATTCACCTCGGAACAAAAGGAATCGGTGTGCAACGCTGAGCGTGGCAATTAAATTCGTGACACAGACATAACCGGATGAAAGTTTGGAACGGTTCTCGAGGTACGAGCCGGAGAGCGCGTGCTAATATGCCGTTGTGAATTTTCCACCGCAGGGCGAATGCAATACTGTAATACAGTTGCGGGCGAGCGTTCACGCGCATTGCGTAATCCTATGAGCTCTCGCGGGAAGGCACACCTTGCGCCGCGGGGGAGGGAGACGGGAAGCGGTGGGTTTAATACTCGCGCGTGCCTGGATAATGATTTACGAGTAACAGACGCACCTGAGCGAAGAAGGATAAACCCGACGTGTACAGAGAAGAACAGAGAGTCTCGCACGCGTGCTATTTTCTTTTGCTCGAAACTCTTGCCGTGATCTCTACGGCGCCGAGACGAGTGTCCCACTTGTCAGTAGAGCGCGAAGCACACTTCCAGTGCGCTTCACGAATTTAGGTTACCGTGCAGACATTATATTGTGCCGTTTTTTTTTTTTTTTTTTTTTTTTAGCCATTTGTCGATGAACCACACGGCCGCACGGCATTTGTCGTGTATTGCACGGCTATCGCTCAAACTCGTGTGTATTGACAATTTTTTTTTTTTTTTTTCCTTTATCTATTTTCACGGACATGGAAACACGCTCTCTCGCGAACGAACAATTGAAAAGCAATCTGTGCGAAACTCCACCGCGTGCCAACTATATAACACCGAGGGTCAAAGTTTTCCACGAAACACGTAGGCGAAAGTCTCGTTTAAATTATCGTTCACCGAACGGGAAAAAAGAACGGTTCATCACGGATGAATGATATCGCGGTCGATTCGCTCTGCATTCTATCCACATTGCGTTTATACCGCTGAGTAAACAAATTCTACTGTTGATTTACGTCGACAAAAAAAATACTCAATACGTGGAATTGCGCAAAGTTTATAGAATTTTTGAAATCAAGAACTTATCTCGAAATTCTCGATTTTCAGAATGAAAAAAAAAAAAAAAAAAAAAAAAAAAATATTATATCGACCGTAGTTCTCGAGCAAACGAATCGACATTCTCTGTGGTAAAGTCTCAAGAAAGCATTGTACCAAGTCAATAAGTTTCATAGCTTCAAATACATCGGAGTACATGCGAAACACGCGTGAGATACGCGTTCTCTCGACATCGTTACGAGATCCACCTGCTACCCTGAGCGTTTATATATGTCAGAACGACAGTAGACACCGCAGACATTGGTAAACCACTATACTTTATGTTCCTGCAAATGTAATGCTACGCATCTGCGGCTCCGCGAGTAACATCGACGGCTCAGTGCTACAAGGGCGCATGATAAATGCTCGTATACAGGACATACATTAATCCGACGTTATATCAACCACGTAATCAACCGATCGATTTATCGTCACAACAATGAAGCGGTGAAGCTTCGCGCATAAAACAAATGTTCTCGGAATGCGATGTCGTAAGCGTCGAGTGGGTTACAGGTGTTTCTATTTTTTTTTTTCTGAAACGCTCACGAAACAACATTGTAAAATTGATCGAGAAAACATTTGAAAAACTGCATTATCATTGTTAGTTGCAACAATGGTAAAGCAGCGGAAATTAGTAATTAGAGAGGATTTGTCCTACACAATTGTAAAGTGTATGCTATCAGTTGGTAAACGTACCGGAAGTGTTGGAGTGACTGTGACCGGCGTTGGTGGCCGAGTGAACCGCGTTTGTGGCCGCAGTCGCCACTTGTTTCAATGCACTTATTACCATCATCTTGAAGCAATTATTCACTTTTCTATGTCTGTGATTTATAATCCTTTTCGATACACTTCAATTCGCTCCGTTTTTTATCGCACTATTTTTTTTTTCGTTTTTGTTTTCGCGAACACCGCGATCGGAGTCGCACCGAAGACGAGACGATCGGATTTTTATGGAATTTTCGTAGTTTGCTCGAGAGACTCTCCCGAACGGAGCCATACGGTAATCTACTTTGTACCGTGACTCAGAACGAGAGCTGTGCAGCACCGTTATGTTTGTAACATGGGCGTCGAGTGAACTGGACGCTTCCAGCTGCGGAAGCGAGGGCACGGCGACACCGCGATGCGGACGATGTATATACTATAGTAGCGGCTCCCGCTGGTGCTACGACAACGCCGGCGAGCCACTCGATACCACACCGCTCGTGAACGTCGTCTAAGAGCAACTAACACGAGAAAGGCCTACGGGGGCCTCGGCGCGGCATCCGTATCGAGTTTCACCTTCGAAGAGCTCTGCCTGCTTTTCTCTGCCTCCCGAGGTGAGACTCGCTTCACCTATAATGCTTGCCGAGTACCCTCTACCCGCGTATATACCACCGTGCCACAGGTATTCCGCCGAGAAATTTACACGACTGGAATTTTCTGATGCTACGTTACCATCGCGGACATAACCGCTGTGAAAACACGTTGACGCAAGAAGAGTGCAAACGAGATAAAAACCTTTTTTTTTTTTTTTACTTTTTTTTTTACTTTTATCTTTATTTTATCCAACACACGAACATTTTTTTATTCGCGCCACCCACGGCTACGGTAAAAATGTTAAGAGCGAAATTCTTATGTGGGGAAAAATTTTGAGTAAATTTCGAAGATTATGTTTAACTTTAGCAGACACTTAAACTGCTTGATATATATATTGATAGCGAGAAATTTTATTTTTTCGGTCGATATATTGAACGATGAATCTTTTTTTTTGGTTTCTGATTCACGATTTTGATTATTTTTTTTTTTTAAACATCGTGGCTATAGCAACGAGTAATCCCCACTCCAAGCTCTTCGTCTGGTTTCAGTTACTATTTTAAACATCATTAAAAAAATGCTCTACTTTATTTCTAACTGTAGTTACATCTGTAAACCCAACAGAAGTACAAAGAATCGGTAGAATCTCTGAACGGGTTGAGGGAGCATCACTTTCTTTTTCCGAATCTCTTGAAAAGAAGCGCACTGTAGTTTAACGGTAATAATAATAATGGTTCTCGATTGCGAGAAGGTTTGCGTAGAGTCGGCCTCTTGACATTCGCGCAAGCTGTTGCCTTGCCGATTGTTTGTTCGCGAGACCGAGGCGTACAGAGCGTACAGCCGACGAGAAGCGCTCGTGACTCTGTCGTCTAAGTAGGTGCGATTGAACGAACGAAAGAAAAACCGAACAAACGACCGAGCGACCGGCTCGCGAGAGACTACCGGAGTCTCGATTTCGCCAACGAGTTCGTAGTCATCCGCGAGAGTTTCACCTTCGAATCTCTTTCGCCTCTCTACCATTTCAGCTCTCGCTACCGCCTGCCGCCCGTGTCGTGCTCGTTGTACAATTCGTTTTGCCGTTGCTGGCGTAGCCACCCACTCGCTTTGAAGAAATCGCCTTGCAAACGGCCGCCGAGCGCTCGCTTGCCGATTACGAAACTTACTGGAAAGATCACAGAGACTCGAGGAGCGAACGCGGAATGAAGAATTTACTCCTCCCGTTAATGTTGCGAAATATATGCGGTATATGTTTGTATGTACACTTTACAATCATTTTTCGGATAGATGAGTCAAAATTACACGCATTATTGTACGCAAGCTAAGCATTTGTAATGTCCGATCGGTGGATCGGATGAAAAAGTACATTAACATACGGATCGTATCTACTTTCCACCTGACGCTCCCGTGATATTTATACACGGTGTATGTATATAGTATAGAAAGCGTGCCTTTCTTCGGGAATTTCTTTCGATCGGAATTTCTCGGCTCAAGCCGGGCGCTCGCTACGCCAATGTCATGAAACGTTTCCTACGATCGTCGTCGGTACCGCGGTATTGCGTACTGTCGATCTATTGTATCGAATTCATTTTATTTTTCAATTTTAAATGAATAAAGAACATTTACCGTGAACATGCGAGGTAATTGGTTTCAAAGAATAAGTTTCGATTATATTGAAATAATGAAAATTCACCGATCGCGACTATTAAGGAATCAATTCGTTAATTAATATCCCATGAAGTTAATAAACGAGCTCATGGTTACCGCGGGCGATGATGCCGCGCTGCGAAGAATGAAGAATAATGGGACGAGGCGAGCGATCAATGACAACACAGTAAGACGTGCATTCTTCTTCGTTAAATTTATATACATTCGAATCCGACTCACAATGCATTCGAACTCAGAAATTGCATTTTCAAGAGTCGTTCTTCGGATGTAATCAACGATTTTCAATCGATCGTAAAAGTCTATCCGGGAAGTTTAAGAGAAAAACGAAGTCAGACGACGCGGTAGTTGAGCGAACGCAACCGATATAAATTTCAAGTTGGCGATTCGTTTTACGCGAGATTCGTTGATTGTGAAATAATTTTCGGAAAGAGGAGTTAACGACGACGCGACGAGAGATACCCATGGAGAATTAGTAGTGTGGATCGTTGCTGGTAGAGTTCCCACGATAAATTGGATATTATTGATCGGTACGGGCGTCGAGTAGACCTATCCAGTGAGAAGCTTTCGCCTGAGGCGGATATATCAACGGGACGATAGTGCGCGCGGTATCTCTATACGACTCGAGACGACGACGACGACGACGACGACGACGAGAAGCCGTCCCATATAGTATAATCGTGGCCTCGGATTAAGGTCAGATATATACGTATGTATACATAAAGTTGCATTAATTCGAGAAGCCCGCGTGAATTCTAACATCGAGTCCTTCGCGTTACCGAGCAATGCGTCTTGCATTTTATGAAGCATCGAATGAATTTATCCGACTCCGAACGATATCGGACGCTTTACCGATAACTAATTAAAATTTATATAATTAATTATCGTATTTCATTACTATCTTTGAAAACCGAGCTGAGGTTGTGGATAATTCAATGATTGGAAAATATGTTATCGATCGTAAATATGTACAGATGAATTTTCATTGATTGCGAATAGAGATGATTAATATAAATCGGTTGAAAAATAAATAAAGTTTTATTGTAGTTTTATCGACGAAGGAGTAGGTGATTTTACGATTACACATTACCAGGTGACTTTCTCATCGCGATTAATACATCGCCAGGTATCACAGTAGCCACGGAGTTTGACGAGTTCCGCTCGTCGGAGCTCGTCGACGATAAGTACATTGACGAGTCTAGAGTTACACATCGCTACCGGTTATATACCGGCGTGTATAATATGCCAGTATAATATGTATGAAATTTCTGCATGCGAACGCTGACATGCGAGGTATCAGTTATGCGTGTAGCCCTGACTCGACAGGTGAGCTAAACCATGAGTCCGGTTGCGGACAGGCCAACAGCTCGCACAGAATCACTGTTCTGCCACGAGCTCGATGCACGGACGAACGGTTTCGAAGGTGAGAGATGCATATGTACACCGCCCAAGTGTAACGCGTGTCCTATGCTGACCGAGGCTAATGGACAACCGAGAGATCTGCGGACCACGACGCGCATCATAAGGGACTATATATATGCAACGCGAATAACACGAGAGCTCTATACGGCTACGAAGCATTCGACTGGAAAGTTCAATTTCAAATGCATCCGTACGTTCCGGCTATGGATACTGCCGCGATACGGATCTCAATTTCTCTCCAAACTCATCCCTCTACAGTCACGTGTGTGCGCGCGATGTCATTATTTCTGTTCTGACCTACAAATGAAACGTATCACTATTTCGTTGCACGCTTTTTCCCAAAATCGCTTTAGACATATTTACCGTATTTTTTTTCTCTATATCGAGAATATCGAAAAATCGATTTATATATTTTACTCGGAGATAAATATCGTAAACTCATGTAGTTTTAACACCCATTTTGGGAAACTATTTTCAAACAACGATCTTCCGAACGAACTTCGCAATGGGATTACGATAAAATACGGGAATCTATTGTATTTTAGTGCGGAAAATACACACGACAAACATTTTTTTCATGGCGTTGATGAGCGATGGAAAAGGGAAGCTTGGAATTCAAATTCCTCGGGATGAGCTTACGGAATGCTTTTTATATCCGTGTTTTTCTCGAAGTTGCTTTGCGCAAGTTTCATAAGCAGAATTGAGCGAAAACTCGAGATGCAGATATTTGATGTCTGATTCGAAATAAAAGCTTGCAAAGGGCTTCCAACAAGCAGCCGCAGCAGCGATGATCTTGCTTTTTCTCGAATTTCCATTTCGCGGTATCTACGGACGAAGCCTCGCATAGTCGCGTGGCCTTCGTCGTGTCCGCAACTCAATATCCGCAGCTCGCTTCTACGAAGAGCCGCGGATCGAAGGAAAAGACCTCCGCTGGGGTAGCGGAATCGATTCCCGTCGTCGAGTCGCCGGCTGCTGCTACAGCTCTTTCGAGAGCATAGAGGGCTCTATAGCCACTCTGGAACTCAATGATCTTCTCGAGTTTTATGCGAGCGAAATGACGACGTCTTTGCGAACCAGTAACGTCGCGATCTTTACTCGCATTTTATACAGTGTAATCTTTTTTTTAATTATTCACACAAAATTGATTGCCGTTGGAAAAATTGCAACAATTTGAAAGAAAATAAAGAAATTGTTTGGTTTGGTAAACCATTTTTTCATCGATTCATCCAGTTCCAGTAAAAGATGTACAATTTTTAGTTCACATTTCGAATGTTTGTCGACCGGAGCGTATACGCGGAATTGAACTTTACACCGGTGTCTCAACATCCGGCACCGTAGTATCTAAATATTCATGTACCTTCGATGTAAACTTTGGGTTTGTTATTTGTTGAAAAAAAATAAACGAAAAAAGAATTCTTTTGTTATGACGGCGCGTATAAAGCGCGTCCTCGATACTATATGACGCACATGGGGATAGTGGACTTTGGTGCGCGGAGCGCGAGGGATGCTTGTTCCCGTCCCGCGTAATTAAAATTCTCGTGTTTCCTCCGCTCGAGGGTTCAACGTTTTGGAACTCTGCCAATTTCGTAAACGAAGTTACAAGCTACGCGAACGGGTATAGTTTCCCCCGAACCATTTCCGGCTCTATTTCGCTCCGTTTTCGTGCTTCGAACGATGGAATTTCGGTCATTAAATAAGCTATGTTGTCAGGAACGGTGAACCCGCGTCTAGTTGTCCTGTTTTATATGAGACCAAAAGTATATTTGCATAGCCTCCGTCGCTTTTCAACACTATGTACAAAGGCACACACGGCCCACGAATTTAATTCACGAGATATCACGTACGCGAGTGACCCTCGAGCACTGACTACGTTCTGCGACGATATTCAAAACTACGACACTGTGTTAAAAACAAAAAAAAAGAATCGAGTAGAGAGGTCTCCGGTCCTTTAAAGCTGTTAAAAAATCTGTCACGGAAGTGTATTAACTTTCTGTTGAAGTAAAAAAAAAAATGAATGGATAAAATGTATATAGGAAATGACGAGACGTGGTCTCTAATACATGAAAAGCCTCGGATCGTCTTGGGGGGAGAGTAGGAGGGTGAGATGGTAGTATAATACTTGTCGCTCCTGCTGGAGGTTTCGTCGCTAATCTCAGCGGATTTAATTGGACGTTGATGAAGTGTTGTAGATATATACGAAGGCTTCGTTTTCATCCTCGTCCTCTTCGTCTTACCACCACTCGCCATTCTTCGTCGCAAAGTGCTGATGCTTTTACGTTACAGTTTCCTCGGCGCGGGTGTGCGTGTGTCTGTGTGTATGCCATCGAGGCTTTCGCGTCATCCGATACCGAGTAGGATGCTGTGCAGCGTGAATTTCGCCCACATTTAGTCGAGCCGCAAATATTACGCGATGCACGGAGAGATGCGCCCCTGCAATTTCGGTGGCTCTCGTGTCACACGTTATTCGCGTAGAGGCGTAAAAGGGGATTTCGTAGGGTTGCGGGTCGATGATTTTTTAACTATTTTTCAACCGACAATTTCGTCGAATATCTTCATCGCGATGAACATTCGTAGAGATATTTCTCCAAGTTGAATCATTTGTCATACGAAGTGATGCAAGCAAATTTTACGTAAAGTAAGTGAAATTGAAAGAAGCATAAGTTGTCCTATTTGAAATGTTATCAAGCTTTCCATTCGGAGGTAATGAAAGACTGCGACATTTCTATGTCTATTTATACATACATACGATCTTTTTCAACTAATTTCCTCTCGGTGAGTAGATCTTTTCTTTTTCAATTTACGCACAAATTGCGGTCGAGCGTGACTTCCGAGAACGAGAGAGAGGTAGAGAGCGGAGAGGGGTAGCGTGCCGTGAAGAGCCGATCGAAACGGAAGAGGGAAGGTGCCTGGGCGCGGTGCATAAAGAAAGGAGGTGTTGTCAGCCTTAGTCTGTCCTCTTCCGCGCGCTACTCGTGCCGTCAGGCAAGTCCAGGCTGCATTACACTTGCTAATGGCTCGAAAGTGGAATGTCGAGCCGAGGTAGCCAAGAATCCAACAGCATCCAACACTGTGTATACGATGCTATGCTCCGCTATACAAGCTTCGTGTATACTTACACCATTACCGCTTACTATACTAGTATAGAAGCACGAGATACAAGTGTATACACACAATCATTAACCCCAATTACGCGAGGAGTACGCGCGCAGGTCCACTCGGCAAAGATAATGAGGTATTTGTGTACGCGTATCTCTTCCTATAGGTGTATACCACAACTGCGAGTATGTAGTCTTTGTAGATGCGGGGGTTGGGGTTTGTGCTGCCCGCGTACTCCGACTATCGCGTTGATTATTCTATAGAGCAGCGCCATCGAAATCGTTTATATCCCACCGCGAATACATTTAATCCTCTCGCTAGTCACGAAATCACATCGCGGAATTCATAATTTTCATTGTATGTGTACATTGCTTTGTGTTTAACGTTAGGTTGGCACCCCCCGTTTGAATTTCGATTTTCTCCTAACGGGAAAGGGCCGAAAAATTTTAATTAACACATTTCAAAAGCCCATAGAAAGCCTGTAATGTTTACATACACCCACAAATTTTCGACGTGGTGGGGGTGCAGGTTAACGAAACTAAAATTAATGCATACGACCGAAGGAAAAAATTGTTGAAATGAACACGGAATTTTTTAAATATTTCGTTCATTCAAATTTATCTTTATTTCAAGAATTCTTCTCATTGGGTATTATAATAAAGTCGTTATTTGTCAAACGAATAGAAAAATTACTTCGATCAATTACCCGCGCAAAGCCCGGGTCGCCCGGGTTGTTTTTGCTAAAATCCAATTCGTCGAGGATATCCACTATAAAACATCGAGAAACGGCAGAGCCATCTCCGGGATGAACTTCTTTCTGATAGTTCTTGTCCTGTATATACGTGTATATATATATATATTCTATGATGCCAAATGGCATTAACAGAGAAGCGGTCGACGAAAGCTAAAGTAGAAGCCAGTAGAAACGTCGTCTCGGCACAAGTTGTTGTCGTTCGTCGTGAAAAAGAGCTGCAGAGAGTACAGAGAAGATTGCGAGACAACGAGAGAGAAATTGTAACGTTGCTGGTAGCGTGGAGAAAAATGCCAGGTAATAAAACTGCTAATCCAGCTATAAACTCATCTGGAACAGTGCCAAGCGCCGTCGGTCCAGAATACGAGGTTCCAATCTTTTCCACGGATGGGACATTTAGCGGTCGGCTCCGGACTGGACGAGGACCCGACAATGCTGCTATACGCGCCGTGCACAACGACGGATTGATAACGCAATCGCGAAACTACTGGGATACTAATAACTCTCGCACCCACTGGAGGTACAAGCGTTATCGCGACCGGGTGACTGGTAGTTAATTTTTCGCAACGCGCAATATAGTTTAACGGGTACACAGGTGAAACACGAAGCAAATCCAGTTTTCGAAGGCGCTGTGCGTACGGTTTATTGTGCGTAAAAAACAAAATAAAAGCCTCGGATACCGTACTTTTATCGATGGCCTATTATCTCGCGGGTAAAACATTGGATTGATGGAGTTGCTGGGAACAAGCGTGAAACTGATGCGTTGATAAAAGCACTTGTCACTCGGGCGAAGCCAGTCCGAGGGGAACTTTAATTTTCATGAATAATTTCGCGTCATCATTCCGCGTGTCCTGTCGACTAGGGAAATCGTGGTGGATCACGCTCATCGATTCGAATTTAATAACGCGCGAGCGTTGGCGTGGATTGCGTGAGAAAGATGGAAATAACGTGAAATGCCATGAATCGTATATCGTGGAGAACCAGCCGGTGTGAAGAGTTATATCTCGACGCGGCTCTCGATCGATAGGGCGTCGCTACGCGTTTTCGCAGCCGCTAGTATACGTTTCTCGCCGTCGAAACGATTAATCGTTTTGGCGTATAGCCGACACACGGCTTGAGGGGGGGAGGGGGGAGGGGGAGTCGAAGCTCGAAAGTTTGCTATACAACCGGTGGCTGTGAAATGCCGCGATGTACGAAGAGCGCCGATGCACACCACAGCCGGTGGACTCGCGATCGCGTGCGGGTACTCGTGGAAATTTAGAGCCTCCTATTTAAGCGTCTCGATCGCAACATGCCAGTGCCATTAACGCCGGTAATTCCGGGCATGCGGGCCTTTCGCAATCCTCCTCTTGATCGCACTCTCTCGCGCTATTGACCTTAATTCCGCGCTACTAGTGTACATACGTATTGTATATATACAGAGACGAGAGTGTTTGCGTGAACCATACGGCGGCTCATCGAACGCCGAACGCTTGACCAATCGTTAAACAAAGTTTCCGATACATCGAATAGATTATTTTTAAACCTTTTTCTCATGGACGTAGCTATCGGCTTTTTTATTCACAGTATTATTTTATAACATCTTTTGGATTCACCGACGAGAATCTGACGGAAATCTGATGATTTTACGATTATTAAAATCTCTACAATCGTTATAATTCCAGAAACATGAGCTCAACATTTTTTAACATGATTAAAATTATTATTTTTAATGAGTTTCGGATGAATGCTTCAATTCCAACAGAACAACAAAAAACAACATTTGATACTGCACCTCCGTACGCGTCGCTTTATTCATTCATCGTTGTTTTAAAATTTTTTTTTATTTCGTAGCAATATTCGTATGAAATTATTAAAAAAAGTAAATGCAGGGAAAACAGGATTTTCGTATTTTGTACAGGTGGAGATTGTGTATAGCGGAGTATTATTATAAATTGATCATTCCGCTTGCATATATCACAGATATATAGCACACAGTCCTGAAAAGCTTTGGTCTCAAGTTCGAGTGCGCGAGAGGGGGGGGGGGGGGGGGGGGGGGAATAAAATGAATGAAATTGAAAAGGGACGTGAGCTCCGTTGGTAGAAGTGCAATAGTCGAGGGCTGTGGAAAGCTATGGAAGCTCAGAGGTTCTGTTGGTTTACACTGTGCGCGACTCATCTACCGTTCGACGTTATCTCCTCGGGCGTTCTGTTCTCAGTCGGTGAAGCGCGAAACGGATAACGCTCGGGGCTCCTTCGTTCGCGTCTGTATACGTACAGTCTAAAATTCTCTACGTGTCTATGTATATACAACCCCCGTACAGCTATACACAGACATAAAGCTTCGTCTATACGAATGAGAACCAGTAGCACTCTGGCCGACTCATTATCTCGGTGCCGAGAGCGAGCCACTCGAGCAGCAGGGTAGTAACCGTGCCGGAAGCATAACAAAGACTTTGTACACTTCCGCCCTCACGCTTCAGGCCCGCCGGCTACTTCATGGCCTCGCTGACCGGGTCTTGCGGCATCGAAATACAAGCCTGACTTCTCCTCCTCTGACTTACTCCAAGCATCCTTCTTTCCCTTCGTATATGCCACTCACGATTTTCAACGGCAAACCTAATACCCACTGCCTACGGGCTGTTGACCGTATTACAGACTTTTCTCGTCTCTACGCTTTTACCGAGAGTGCCATTGGTCAATATGGAGGAACGTTTTTGACGTTAACTCGGCTCATCCACGTTGAATCGGAGCGCAATATTCAAGACTCGAATCCCAATATATCTAATGCGGGTCCGGAAAATAATCGCGATATATATGTGACCTTTCGTCGGCGCGTAGACTGATAAAAAAGATTGTTGTGCGCAACGAAATGGAAGTTGATGAAATGAATGTTGACACAACCTCACCATTACTAGTGTCGATTGGCGCCGTTTGATTCGCGGTTACGCTAATGCGGTTGGAAATCGGCGCGAAACGAGGCCTCCGTTGCACTGTTATTATACTCTATGCGCTCAACTTATCACAGTTATTAACTGCGCACCAGTTTCTCAGCCCTTAATTCTCAGAAAAATATTATTTTCAATTGGGATCGGTGGGAAAAGGTTCGCGTTCGGTAATTCGGACAATTATCCTTCGCGGAGGTAGCAGTGTACACGCGTATACACGCGGGTCGCGGCCGAGTGTACGACAGACTACCTGGAGCGGAACAAGCGCCGCTCCGCCACCCGGGAAAGAGGGCGAGGTCGTTCCTCGGTACGCGGCACACTCTCGGGTGACGGTGGACGAGAGGGTCCTTTAACATTCGCCGACGTTGCCGCCTCCAGCACTGGAGCTTGCGAACGAACGTCGACTGAAATACGAAGCGCGAAAAGGCGAAAAGGTTGCAGCGATTCAAGTCAGTAGGCACGAATCACGAAGCTGAGAAGTAACGGGCCACTACCCGCAGGTACCGGTCGTGTAGTTTGCTTCCGCAGAGGCGGACGTACACACGTTGCTTTAGTCTTGCAGCCTGCTACGAGCTGACCTCGTTTCTAGGTGCTGCTCTTCTCGCAGTCTTTACCGCTGGCGGCGCAGTCTTCCCACCTATGCGCAGCAAGAATAACGTTGCAGCATCATCCCTCTGACATAAACTGCAAGCACGTTACTCGAGCCACGATGTTGTTCTATCGTACGAAATGCTCGAGCAAAGGGATAGTCGCGATGCCTCGACATCTTCTCGGCTCTTCAGGATTATTATAGCTGTTTTCTCGTCACCAGCGTCAGCGCGATTTTGACGGAGATTGCGACGTTCGACGTGCTTTTTTTTTCGGTGCTTCGATGAGAATATTCTCGGGGGTTTGCTTATGTTTTATTTCGTACGTACCATTCGAGCAGCTGAACGAAACTAAATAAAATGTCCAACAATCCGGTATATCAATCCGGTATCAGATAAAAAGAAACGGCTATACAAGTATTTATAATAATTCATTCCCTTCGTTCGAACATTCCGATTGTACTTTCCATTATTTTTTCTTTTTCAATACACTGCAAGAGATCGCAGAACGCTACTTTTCGTATGCGTTCTGCGAAGATGAGGCAAAGGACGCCGGGGAATTGAGAGTATAAGGCGCGCGGAACGTTAGCTAAGAGTCCCGTGGGAACTGCCGCTGACGGAGACTAGCGAACGATGAAGCCGATAGTCGTAGCAAAGCACGGAGGACTATAGGTACTCTGCCACTTTGCTCTCTCGTAGCTCTCGGAGATCGTCTCGAAATTGAGAGAGAGAAACATCGGTGGAAAGATATTTTTCCGACGAGAGTTACGGCACGCGATTCTTGGTTCATCTTATTCGAGATATAAAATAAGAGAGAAACGAAAGAGAATCAGCGAGACTGATGGTAAGAGCGAGAAAATTTTCCTCTCGACGGTTTCACGAAAATTAAACTCGCCGTAATAAAAGGAGCAAAAGGGGGTGAAAGTAAAAAAAAAAAAAAAAAAAAAAGAAAGAAAGTACAAGAAGAAGGTGATGATGGAACAAAAGAGAGATAATATTATATAACTCGAGGTTCCTCCAACGAGCGTGCGGCAATCGTAGTCTACAATGGGTCGATTAAAATAGTGTTCCCTTCTTGCCCTCGATCCTTTACTTATCTTCTTCTCGCAGACCGGCTTGGGTATCCCTTTGTTCACCGAGGGAAATACTCGACGGAGCACCTGACGATTTTCCCGACCAGCATGAAATTTATATTCCAAAAAGCTTTCGATTCTATCGCGTTCGCTTACGCTACTCTACGACTCTCCCGTCGTGGCTTTCATTTATCGTCGCGCGAACAATCGCAATCACGGGACATAGACGCCCGAGCAAGAAAGTGCCCCAAGGGAACGAATCACCTTCGTCTAGCGATCAAATACTGTTTCCACTAGTTGAACTCTAACAGGGTTGAGAGCATTACTCAATCGATTTGTCCTAACGACAGGATATTCGTTGTCTCGGCAGTGAGCTTTTCGGTAATAACGATGAATCGAACACAACGTATTTATCGTATTTTTTTTTTTTTTTCTACATAAATCTTTTTCATTTCACCACCAAATCGTGAGTAATTGCATTTTGCGATAAAAGAGTCGTTGTTACAGAAGTAATCCGAACGTTTCACAGCGAAGAAACTCATCCTCAACGTCGTGACTCCGTTGCTATCTTGTTGCGTAATCCTTGAACGTACCGGAGCAATCCATCTCAGACTCGGCCCGTTGGTGTAACACAATCGAGTATCAAGAAGACGGGAGAGATTGCACACCATCTCCTCCACTCGTGTAACAACTTCGTAGAGAAGCGAATGAGATTGAAGAGAAAAATAAAAGAATCGGCTAAGTGAGACGTTACGATAGCGAACGAGCGTATGGGAGAGACGGAGAGCTGGAAAATCCGCTTTTATATTGGAACGTTCGACGAGCAATCGTTCTATACGGTGTACAAGAGTCTCGAAAGCTATACTACAGCGCTGTTATAGAAATCGGGTTTCTTTTCAATCCGACAATCAACATTTTCGTGCGTAAAACTTGTTCATCTTTTTTTTTTTTTATCGATGTCGATAGACGTAAAAGAGCACAGCGAAGGGCATATGAAGATCTTGAGATTCGGAAGTTCTTTTTATTAATACGCTGGAAGGCTTTCGATTGCGGTAGAAATATGCACGCTGAGAAGTAAAGAATTCCGGAGGCTATATACAATCCAAGCCAACTATGAGTTTTTAATAAAATCTCATCTCCGAAGAAATAAGTAATCCGCAGAACTTCGGTTCCCTCGGGTCTCTCTCAACGTTCTATTGTACAAGTATATTCACAAGTTGGCACAGAAGAGTACTTATAGCTATATATGCGCGAATAACGATCCCTGCGACGATTTCCTATGGCGCTGCTATATATATACATATTTTTACGAGAATTCGCGCTATCGATTAATTTACTTATAATCGAACGAACTCCCGTTAGCGGATTTTCTATTACGGGCTCTCTATCGTTCCGTATATATACCTTCGCGATGAGTTATTTCGAATAGCATGGAAAGTGAGAAATCGTTAGCGTACTTTTACATCTTCATCTGTGTCAGTGAAACCGTTCGGTACTATTCCGTCTCTCGCATACGCGGAACGAAATTTTCCTCGATGCGGGTTCATTCTTTAACCGTTACGAATAATTGAATTCTCGAGCTGCGGGCTCAATATTCACCCAACCATAGTAATTTTATGCTTTAGCATTGTAACACGTAGATCGTGGATACAACAGCGGTGTTTTCTTATTAAAGATTCAATACGATGGCTGTTATAATTGAACCAAAGAGAAAAGCATGATTTACGATGAGACTCGTTGTTTATAAATTTTGTCCAATAATCGTTAGACGTTGTTTGACTTGTTAGGATTTCAAGAGGAGCGTAAGTACCTGTCGCGCGTCGTAACAAACTCACGATGCGGGTGCAAAGGGCGCACGATGCATCGGCTCATTCGTGCCGAAGCGAAACAGGACGGGGCATGGCGATTCTCGGCTTTCCAAGAGAGGACCTTTGTGTGCCAATTAACTATCGACGACGACACCGACGACGACGACGACGAGGAGAGACACGAGTTTGCGAGGCATATTAATGCGACAGAGCGCACCTGGTACGCTATATGTATACCCGCGACATTGCCGAGCGTCCGATGAGTTTGCGCAATAAAAGCCCCTCTCTAAACCCCGGTAATTTCTAGGCTCTCCCTCTTAGCACTGCACGTGACACTTTCGCTACGTTAATATATTAAAACAAAATAAAAAATCGCAGCATGAATTATTCGTTCGCGTATACTATACCGACAGTGCATAATAAGGCCGGTGATTCCGGACGAGTATTTTCTAAATAGAATCACGAAAACCAATGCGCAACATTAAAATTGCGGTACATATACGGGTAGAAAAAAAGACTTTGCAAAAAAAAAAAAAAAAAAACGTCGAACTCTCCTATAGTAGATAAAACGACGATAATTTCACAGCAGCGTCAGCGGCCGGCCATCAGTGGAATTCATTCGATTCCACATGGATGCTGTTGTATACTATAGGATGATCCCGCATCGATCTTTCGCGGGCCGATAACCGGGAGAGAACAAAAAAGGTTCCCTCGTTATACTCCGTTCGCGAACGAGGATTATTTTTTTTCCTCTTCGACGTCGAGAGATCGTCGCGTCGTTGGGAATTCCGACTATCGAGACTTTCCTCGATTTCTCACGAGTTAACAAAATCCCTATCGACTCATTCGTCACTGTATAGATTCTGCGCTAACTTTGATCATTCAACTCGAAGCTGACCCGCTTCGATAGTGGGTCAACATTGTTCAGCACCGGCTGCATATACGTATATATCGCTTCTCTCCAACGTTATCATCGATTTTTCAGCCTGACATTTTGTAGATAACAGAGAGGCGCGCTTGGATTTTTATACTTTGCCTCGAATAAAGGGGGGGAAAAAAAAATTTCGCATAAAACCGATGATGAAACAGTATTTAATATTTTTTTTCGTGTGGCGATGCAGTAATACGATTTGGATAGGAGGCGAGCCGCGATTACAGAATCGTGGAACAAAACCATTTGGCGATCGATCCTATCATCGGCTTTTGGTTAAGCTAACGCGATACCGCTTCGACTAGTAGCCATATCGGTGAGAGGTTCAGTCGACAGACTGCGTAATGGCTCTGTGGTTGTACCGGTGATGGTACATGCAATAAATTCCAACGCGTTTTAGGCCCAAAGGGGCCGAAGAGAGCACGACAGGAGAAGTGATAAAGCATCAAAACACGATAGTGCACTTTTATGCTCGGTTTTCGTGTGGTTACGGGTCAGGTCCACGGGGAGATACCACAGAACCATGCCGAAGCACCAGCAGCAACGGCACCGAACGCAAGAGCGGAAAACGCACGTCTGCCACCTCGGGCAACCTATCCGATATTGCATCAGCTTACTGTCATACCTCAAAAATGTTTTTCCATTTATATCATTCGAGAACACCCCTCGGGAGTACGTGGAGCAATATAAATAGTATAAAAGACGAAATGGTGAATAAACTTCATATATCATTCAATGCCAGAAATATATTGCATTCGCGTGACGCGTATTATCGACATGCGTATCGCTTATTTTTTCTCCTCTGTATGAATTTTACTAAATTCGAAATAAAAAAATGAATAAATTTATTATACTTCTGTGGGATTAAAATTAAAAAAAAAAAAAAAATATTTGTATATATGAGTTTTAGGAATCGTTCGCAGTCGGCAAATATTTTTTTCTGCATTTATCTTTTCAATCAGTTAGCAACTATATTTGGCGATATTATACTGATTTATTAGGTTTTTACTTTTTTTTATTACATTCGAAAGCCGTCTGCTTTAATCTTTTCATTATTTGGCATTTCTATTAATTACGGCTTTTTTTTTTTTTTACGCTCATGCAGGATTTTCTCGTAATTACGAAGAAAATTACGAAAAATATCGCGCCGCTTGATTCGACCGATAGGTCGTATACACGTTAATAATTAAAAGTGACTTTCTTTTTTAGGCCACGACTCGCGGTACTCGTTCCATTGCCAAATTGGGACTCCGGCATGGGATTCGAGCCGCGTAAAGACAGGTAAATCGAGATCCGATAAGGAAGTCGCGGTTATCGTCCTCGTCCACGGTGCTTACCGCGTAATGCGCGTGTCAGCTCGGTACCCGTGCACGCGCCATGTGCATGCACCGCGCGCGCACGGGAATTGAATATGTAATGTGTAATATAGCTGCGTGGAAGCGCAGCTGAGCGGCATACCTTTGATGCAACGAGATTTCGTAGATAACAAAGCATTACACAAACGTGCATTACAAACACCGTATCGTCCCGCCGGGTCGCGTATTTTCATATCAAAACCACTATATCGGGAAATTAAGATTAAGTGTCGTCGCATAACATCGCAAGCGTCACGTCGGGCGTTTCGCCGAGATTTCCCAGCAGCATCGTCCCCCGTTTGCCATCGCGTTCTGATACGAACTGCAAGGATAACTCCGACCATTCTCGAGCAAAGGACTATTCCGCGAAGACTGGCTATTACGTAGATTTACGCCTGGTGCTCCACCGGGAATACAGAATGACGAGTCCTCTCGTATCACCAACACGCATCGATCGACTCTTCTCTGTTTCTCGACTCTTTTTACTCGCGAATAAAACTTCCACATCACCCTGCCAAGCGATACTCGGATTCTTCGGTAATCCGATATCCTTTAGCCAGACCCACGACTCTACTCGCCCATACGTCTCTTACCACAACTTCTCTTTTTCTTTTTTCTCAATTCTCATGCACTCTAAAAGTCTCCGCAGCCGTTAAAGCCTTCGATATCGATGACTCGAGGGTTATGTTTCATCCAGACGTAGGAGAGCTTGAAAAATCTACGATTGGAGAGATATTCGCCGCGGAGTGACGACAGAAAAATGTATCTCGGGTTTCGCTGTGCTATAGATGCGCAAAGTATATTCGTAACGGAAGTATAATCGGAGGCATAGATTTCTTCAGTCTATTGTGATTTATCAGGTATGTTGGAGGATTTTTTTGTATTTTTTTCCAGAGATATACGTTGTATTCTCGAAGTGAAGAAAAGAAGTTGAATAAAACAGTATGGAGACTGATTTGAGTTGTATATATAAGACCCTGTCGCGGGACAGGAGTCGAGCGTTGGTACTTAAAAAAGTGCAGTAACGAGAGACATTAATGTACGAAGAAGGCAAGAGAGCGATTTGAGTTGCCATTAGCGACGAGAACGGATCGAATTATAGGCTGAAACGCGAACGAACAAGACTGCCCGCTGATATATCTCTGGAAATTTTAATCAACGTCAAAACAACCGCTGGAGCACCAATAGAACTCCAATAGCTGATTCAATATTCGATAATTATGTATTACTACCCCGTTCCACCGAGAGAGCTCGATCTTGATTACAAACAGCATGTAACGGAGGACAGTTCGAGCTGTTGGTTGCAGAAGTAGACATAAACTATGTGATAAATTATCGTTGTTATACAAATTCATTACACGAACCTTGCAAATTCGCGTTTAACGGGCAATAATTGTATCGACCGTTGGGAAAACTAAATGAGCTCTCGAATATTCGTACGAGCGGTGCATCGTTCGTTTAGTTATATACGCGTGTCTGTCGCACCTCGGTTCTCGCAAAAGCTAATTTTTTTATTAAATTAAACCCGTTCGCTTGATCAATTAAAATTTCTTCGTTAATGATTATCACACTATGTATTTTAATTGAATGTATCATCGTTTATTATCGAAAAATTAATTTAAACTCGAGAGGGAAAGATGCATACGGGAGTAGTAAAGATGTTTTTACGATAATACGGGTAGGAGATTACCTGCTAGGCTCGTGGCGAAATTCCAGAAGGACCACCGGCATCCGAAGAGCTTCATCTCGCGGTCCTCCGGCCGGCGTTCCTTCATCCCAAGGGACCACTTAACCGTGGACGCTAAGAGGGAACTCATTCGTCCAGATTCCAGGCATCGGTCTCGAGGTTATAAACCCGATGTGCCGCAACGTCATAGAGCACACCGGTCGGTCAAACGAAGACGGGAGGAGAGATATCCTCGTGTAATCCAAGCGTTATTCACGGTAACACGAGTATCACCCACCATTCACCACTGGGACCGGTCGGACTTGGTTACGTATACACATTCACATAGAAATCGAACATCTTGAAACTGACGTCGACGCGCTCGTTGGTATACAAGAGCTAAGCGCAGAGAGACGCAGAGAGACGCAGAGTCCTCGAGATCGTCGTCTCGTTGTGTGAACTCCCTTTGCCGTCAGAGGCACTTGGAAAGGTGACGAGCGAGGCGGTTAGTCGGACCTCCTCCACCTCTAACCTTCCTCTCTCGGACACTTTGATCGAGGGAAAGCGGTTAACATTGAAATTGCATCACGGTTACTCGGGCCCTACATGAAATATTCATGTTATCATCCACCTCTGTTCGTCTATATATCTATACCTATAAGACCCTACGACGACGATGAGAGATCGGGAAGGTGTCGCTCGTTTGTTCCGCACTTGGGCCAATATGTGACCAACGGTGCGATCCGATGACCGGATCAAATACTCTATATATAGCTCTCTCGGACCTTCGGAGTTCGTTCTCTCTATACAGGAGATCGTATACCACGGCTACTGTCACAGCGTCTATTTGAACCTTTTGATATGTTAATTATCAGCTTGTGCTATCCATCGCGATTCATCCAACGATGAAAATAAAGGAGTGTAATTATCTTCCGAATCTCTGATCTTATCATTCACGCGGAAATTAGTTATCATCTATTTGCGTACCAGACGTCTATATTGAATCGCGATATAAAAAAAAAAAAACATCGAACACTTTTTTTGTTTTTTCGTATTGCAATGAAATTAATTACTTCTAGCAGTTGAAGAACGTAAATCATTGTTTTTGAAGGCTCTATATTCGTTCGTATGTTTCATATGTTTGTAATTTTTATTTAGGTATATATTTTCTTGCGAGGTTTTTCCAGATTATACGACAGTGTTTTATAGACCGTGAAACACGCGTTCTCTTTTCTTTGATTTTTATACATCGTGTTTTGTTAAAGTTTTCCTTTGTCGCCGCGACACATGTATCGAAGGGTGGGGAGGGGAAGCAGCTATACATGTATGTGCGCATGAATACAACGAGAGTCACAGAACTGGTGCTCGCTGACACTCTCGGATACGTTATACGCGCGGCAGCGAGTGGTCGAGCGGCAATGTGTGGAATGTCGAAGGCAAGCGTTATGTGGTGCAACCTTGGCGCGAAACTCTCGTCGTGGCACCGGCGAGTCGCAGAGTTCCGTGACACCGGCGAGCACCGGTTCGCCTCCTGCTCGTCTGCCTATGTAACGGGCAAACATGATTTTTTTCTTCTTCTTCGCAAAGAACAGCGTGCCTCTCGAATCGGTTACCGCGAGATCGCGACCTCCGTTGGAATCTCCGATTATAGGTTTTCGCGACTTCCCGGTAAGAAGACATACGGCGAATTATCGTACACCGAAAAGAGAATAAGAAAGTAAACGCGTTTTCGTAAGGAAGAAACCGGTAAGCAGCGAAATGCTTTGGAAAGAAACCTGTTGGTATCTCGGACCGAAGGGAGGGGGTTCACGACGGTAGCGGTATAAACTACGCTGGAAGGGAACGCGATTTCGCGAGTCTCGGCCACTCGCGGACGTAGGTCAAGAGTACCGCGAATAATTGTCGTACAAGTTCAACTCTTTCTGTTTCAATTCCAAAAATTTCGATGGCACTCGCGATCGCAACAACATCCGTTTTTTTTTTTTTTTTTCTCTAATTCTCTCGGACGGTTCTGATTTCGGCAAAAAAAATCTATTGTCAGCGTTTTTTTTTTTTTTTTTTTTTTTTTCTGCGGAATTACCGTGCCAATCTTACAGCTTAAACGGATGTTGGAACGTTCCGAGTTTGAATTGAAACGAGTGAGTGTACGTATAGTACAAATGCTTCTGCTATACCACCACACCACCGGAGCCATGCATCCGCGAGGCTAGTGGCAGAGCTGGAGGTAGTAACTACTGGCATTGGAGGGCAAGGCAATCCACGCTCGGTGGCACGTATTCCTTGCCAAATAAAGTCAGTTTCGAAAAGTTTAATTCCGTTAGCATGGCAGACTGGCAGGCGCGCAGACGTATATCCATTCGGTATACATAGCGCGGCAAGACTTGTACACAGAAGGAAAAGTATATCGTAGTTTATACAGTAGATATAACGCCGAAGCGTGTACAGAGGAAGAAGTGAAACGGATTTTGCTTCGGGTCCGGAACTGTGGATACTTCTCTGCGCCATCTCTCAACGCCTCGGAGCCGCATAACTCTCGCCACTGGTTTACCCTATACAACAACCATTCTACACCTGTGTATACTATACATTTTACACAGCACGTATTTTATCCTCGTAGTTGCATAGTGGAACACACGAATACCAAAGTGAATCTACACAGCGGGAGGTACGAGAGCGTATAAAACAACCTGCTGTTACGGATACACGCGTAACTCTCTACATCTCTACACGTTCGAGTCTCCGATACTTAAGCGGATTCGAAAATGTTGTACTTGAAATTATTTGCTCGTTCGTAAAACGCTTTCGGTGTTCTGTATGATAAATTCGAGACACGTACTTCCGGTTTATCTCGATACGTGGCAAACTAGGGACCAGCGAGACGGGGCGCGAAATACTTCGCGAGTAATTTATATCCCGTTAGCACAATATTTTTAATGAATAAAATAATAACACTTGCTTCTGTTTATCACGATATTTAAATTTCTTACGTTGTATAGAGATTTTTATTGATACGACGACGATAACGCTCGCGACGATCGTCGAACGCGTTTGTTGACCGACGAACACAGCAGGTGTGTCGCGATACGCGGAGTTTCACTGACTGAGGCCTACTGCCTCGCCGCGATACACGCTTGAGTTTGCTTTCTCGGATGTATACGTGGATAATACGTGTATGAAACGGCACGCTACTCGCCTACCAGCACAACCGGTGGTATCTCGTCGCTTTGCCGATGTTGTGTACCCCTTCCTTCGGTTATCCTATCCTCGCCCTCCACCGCATCGTCCTCTTCTTCGACGACGATTTCTTGTTCTTCTTCTTCTTCTTCTTCTTCTTTTCGCATTGCTCTTCTTGGTCCTTCTTTCCCAGACTAACTCGCGGTTGAGAGAACCACCCGGTGAACGGGCTTTCGCTGCAGCCGCAAAGCGTCAGTAGCATATTACTCGCCGGGGCATTGAATATCTTTCAATGGAGATCAACTTTCTTTCACCGGGATAGTTTGTTCGGCCTCAATAGACATGGAATAAATAGGACACTGATTGGCTCTTTGAGGGAAGATTCTGTGCGGTATCGTTGAAATTCCTTTGCTAATTTGTATTTCGGAATATTTCTCGTTGAATTCTGATTAGAAATACGAGTTTCAATCACAGGAATGAAATCTTTTTATTTTATCGAATGTTATTTTGATTAGTGAAATTCGAAGTAACAGTAACTTTGATCAAAAAAGTGCAACGCTTACTACAGTAAACGCGTTAGAAGTTCTAAGACAAGAATTTAACGAATTCGCCGAGTACTCGACGAGTTACATCGCATTCGGTAATTAACGGGAATTGCAATGGTTCACCGTGAATTGTTTTAGCGCGTTTCTCGCTGTCTTATTGCATCGGAGAATTTCGCGGGGACCTCAGCTATGGAAACGGAAAGTTCTCAGCCGGCATTTCTGCTGTCATAAGGATGACTCGAGTTCGGGAATCGAGTTGAAGGAGAGGCTCCCGAAGGTGAAACGCAGAGATCCGGAGCGACAGAGATGAAGAGAGTGACTCTGCGTCGTTATTCAAGCTCCTCTGGCCGTATTGCCTTTGCCGAGCAAAGATCCGGATGAGAGTAACGGAGTATAATAGGGGAGAAGGAAGAAAACCGGGCGCAGCTGCAGCGGTTGTAAAACAATAGCGAGTTCGGGGAATGTTGGTAAGAGACGCGAGGCTCCCCCGTTCCCCGCTTCGATGTACTTACCGGCACGGAGTTGCTGACGCTGAGCTCCGCTCAAGGAAATCTGTCCTCGAGTACTCGGTGTACCCGCGTACTATAGCTTCTTCGTCAGGAATATTACAAAGGGTATGAAAATAGGCAAAAAAGACTACGGACAACGGTAGCGCGCGATGATGAATATTCGTTACCACGACGAACAATCTCGAGGGAACCAATTTTACGTGTACCAACTCTCCATCGGGATTTATACCGAATTTCAAAAATCCTAAATAAATTCTGCGCAATATTTTCACTGATGGATTCAAATTAATAATTATTTACATTTTAATTCACTAACCGCTGCGTCACTATCGGAAACAATATTCGTTTGATTTCAGTGAATTTCGTTTAATAATTTCGCAAATTTATTTGTTATCCTCGCAAGAATTCGGTAAAACGATGAATAAATGCATTTTGCTTCATTCCGATAATTTTATTATCAATTATTATTATTATAGAAGTAGTGAAATAATTTTATCGGTTCAATGAAGGAAATTTAGAAATAATGCATTTATTATTTTATTCATTTTTTGTACCTTTTTTTGCCGAGTTTCGCCATATTGCGGAACGTAATTACCATGAGACTATCGATATTCAAGGAAAAAAATGAGTGTATTATAACTCGCGGACGGTATTTCGTAGCAATATCAAGGTAAATGAAACGAAGACGAGAGATGGAATGATCGATACGCGCGATTCTTCTCGATGTGACCGAAGTATTCAATTACACTGCTTCTCTGCGGAATACGTGACGCAACGTTAATGCATAGTTTCGAGTGTATTATTGCGTCGAACGGGGCGCAGCAACGGCGCCGGAAAAACGATTCCTCTTCCGTGATACTATAATGACGCGTATAACAGACATACGAACATAAAATCGAGGTGCGGAGAAAAGATACACACGAGTAGACGGAACGACAATCGTGAAAATAACGAGTCTTTGAAAAAAAAAAAAAAAAAAAAAAAACGGAAAAACCTGTGTGCCGCGAGTAGAAAATTAAATTTGCCGCGCTGCGAGAGCGAGAATCGCTCATTGCTGAATTAATACGCGTTGTTCGAGTATCGGAATAGTGCAGCAACGCGATTCGTACGTTGGCGGTACTGTAACGCGCGTTGCAAACTAACTGCAGTGCATATTATTGCGAAACAAAAGTTAACTGTTGCCGCGTCGAAACACGTCGACGGAGTAAAAAAATAATAAAAAGTCAAACGAAGGAACAAACGTAAAAATACAAACGAAATGCATAACGCGGTGTTCGAGTGGCAAATTATTCGCATCAGCGACGGGTAGACGACGATGAATAAAAGCTCCCGTTCCGACGGGACGTTACCGGCAATGTCGACGAGAGCGTAAAAAAAGAAAGAAAAAAAAATTCCTAGCGAAGCTGCGAGTGACACGAGCGAGAATAATATTTCGTTTCGTTTGCACAACGAAGAAGAAAAAAATACGGTCGCAATCGCACCTCGTTACGAGGAAACCCTCCGGGGCTTAACCAACCGGGGAAAATAAATAAGGGGTGAAGTTATTAAATGGCTGATGGGAAAGCTGTCGAGCGGTTTAAAAGGAGTGCCGTATCGCCGGTTGATCAAATCGATTCTTGAGAGAGAATCTGATAAAAGGAAGAAGAAAAAATCACAAATAGACTCTGTTGAACGAATCCCCTGTCCCGATGCATTATTGCTTTATTTGCTTTTCATTCAATGCAAAACGACCGCCGATGAAAGAAGACCGCATAGAAGGAAGATGTGAAATTTCACTGGCCGCCGTTCGACGATCCCAGTCGGTGTGATACTTGGTAGCGTAGACGTGACGGTGCTGCGATAATCTCTTGTGCGCGGCGAAGCGCGTGATTCGTGGTAAGAAAAGAACTATTTCTTTTTACCCATCGTAAGAAGATCATCGAGTGTATGATACATTCAATAGGTCAAATAGAGAGTTGTCCGGCAGAGCGGGAAAGATACGATGAAGACGTTATAGCGATGTATGTCCTATCGGAAAACACGTGTGTTCGTCATTATCGGTCTAACGATCTTTCGAGTTATTACGAGAGCTTACGATATATGTATAAGCGATTCTGTGACCGATCCACTTTACTGGGCCAAGACTCGCGGGTATACGAGCGAATATCGTGCGATATCATGACAAAAAGAGAACTGGTTGAAAAGAACTCGGGTGGGTTAGTGGGTGGCGAACGGCTAAGGCACGAGGGTTAATGCGATCTTAATGGTCTCCTACAGAGTGTGCCGCTATATATCGTGCTATAAGGTCAGCGTAGCAGAGCATTATTATGTTCATATATAGTAATATACGAAGTGCGACATGGAGAAAATAGGGTTCGAAGGACTGTGGCACTAGCTGCTGCTGAAGCAGTCTGCAAGACACGTGCAAGTGATTTACTTCGCCGTCAACTCATATCGGACAAACCATACCAAAGAGGAAAGAAAAAAACGGAAAACAGCTCCAGGTGGGCAGCTCGGTGTGTTATACGAGTCGCATGAATAAATCCATATTAAATATAAACCATCTTAGCCGTCGGATTTCCCGGAGCCTCCCGTACCTCGCGGATAAGTCTCAGGAGCGATAAATGTTGTGCATCGCCCAGCGTAACCCAGCAAAGCACCGAAGAGCCTTGGAATTCTGCTGTTGCTGGCTTATATTTTTCAACCTCGTTCCATCGAGTGAGAGAGGGAGAGAGAGAGAGAACCCGAGTGGCTTATTAAATCGTCGAGTACGGGTACTTGCTGCCTTTTGCCTCGCCATCATCGCTGTACGTGTACTTTCTCGGTTGGGGAATTCTCTCCACTCGTCCAAGGAAAGCACGGCACTTCGTACACCAACGATAAGCAACGTTCGTCTATCCCCCAATCTAATATCGTTATCGAAGACACTGAGAGGGAGAAGGGGAGACTGAGTGAACGAGCGTACGACCCACCGATCGTAACTCGATGTCTGACCAAAGTGGGCACGTTCCACTTACCCGACCTCTTCGGCTATCGCGAACAAGCAGATTCCTCTGTGAAGTTCCCCGAAAAAAGAGGATGAAAAAAAAACACTCTGTTTCTAACGTAACTCGGATATATTACCGCAGAATCTTGGCTTTCCGAAGACCGTATAGCGTCTTTGGAGTTTGAGACTCTGTCGTGTTGAAGACATCGCGGGATACCATTGATCCAATCCAACGATGAGAGCATTTAGTTAATATGAGACGAAGAGAAATTAATTTCAACGACGACGGATCTTATCTTCGTCCTTCGGGCATATAATCCGAGCTTTTCCGTCATCGTGTCCGTGTGTATCATTTTATCAAATTTTCCCAGAGGTCACGGACGTTTTCGTTATTGTATACATATACGCGTAGTTTTAGCATTGCGAGTTTATATCGTAGTGCGAGATGATAAGTATAGCTAGGTAATCGAGTAGTATACGATGTATCATCAAGAGAATCTTAGCTTTTGCAGAGCTGAGATCCTTCATCCAGCGCACTATCGTGTCTATCTCTCTTTTGCTTCCCGTTCACGTACGCGGCGGTAGTTCGCGAACGCGATTTCAAAGGCGGACGATGCGACGCCCGATGGCATTGGATGCGCCGTAGCACGAGGTCGACGAGAAGCATCGAGCAGGAAGCAACGAAGATGAGATCTTCGCATGCTTCCGGGTTGTCGTTCGAGCACCGCTCGTTTTTAGGAGCACTGTGCACACCAACGATAGTTTGTATTTGGAGGCGATAGCGCGCACGATTTCGAGAGCTCTCACACGTACGTTTTTGTACCGCGATGAGCGCGACGCTGTTTTATATAGCAATGAATACAGTCATATTGTTAATTATTTTTCCATCATTAATCTTTGTGGAATCACTTTCTTTCTTCAACCGAAAAGAACAGTGAAAATATGTGAAATTCGATTTAAAAGTCGAATATAGCTCGGCGACTTTATCGAGTATAACAAAACACATTATTGGAAGTCGTACTTTTTTTGTTGTTTCTTTTTCAACAGAAGCATTTTAGGATTTTTTTTTGTTTTCGTATTTTCGAATATATTCTCTCCATCGAAGCGGTACTTTTAAGCTGCGACTCGAGAGTATTGGCGACTATACAATCGCAGTTCTCTCAATGCCTCTAACGTTTTTCGAACCTTGAAATAAAATGTACATTGCGAAAGTCAGCATCGAGTACTTCTCTCGCAACATTTTTATTCCCACGCCGTCACGGCGTCGTCTCCAACTTGGAAAAATAGCGTCACGGAGCTTTCAGTTATTTCGCGGAAAAATCTCTCGATACACGAGACGCAGCTAGTGAGAGCCGCTCAGAGAGTTTGGGTGAATCGACAGATCCTCAGCGTTCTTCGTGACGCCTCCAAATGTTTCGAAAGCTTTCACACACACGCGCACTAGCAATGCGTACTTCTGGTTATACGCCATTGGCATTGGAAAACTTGCGGTTCTCACGCATACGTACACACGTTTGGTGAGGCTACTTCGCTTCGAGTTTTACCCGGTTATGTATCCCCAATACCAACGGTAACTTCCGCTTCTTTCGGTACGTGCGACGATTGAATATTCGACTCGACGCCTTTCGACTTCTTCTTCCGTTGCTTCGTATTCGCCGCGAGGCTTACAATTCTTTGTTTTTTTTCGTTTCTACTTCGAACCGACACACGCCGCGGATAAGTGCGCCTCTTTTGTTGTATCAAAAACCGTCATAGCTATCGAATCCGAACATTCAACTACGTATAATAGCGTTATACACGGGCAATTGCGAGCTTTGAGCGAAAGGTTTAAATCGACACGGCGGCCTCTGTGTGCTCAACGTTGAGGTTGTGTGTTAATTGTTTTGTAATTGATTCTCTATATAGATTCCTGTGCCATTTGAGTCGCCGTTGCGCTTTGCGCAACTCCATTGTCCGCAGCTCGTTTGTCCATTGATTACAGCTTTGCTTCCAGTTAACGACGTCTATACCTATAGATTCAAATCACCCGAACGTCATTCGGATGACTTTAAATCGGCGAACGGAACGATGTTTTTCGAATAAATAACTATTTTCATACAATTAGTTTTCACGCGGTTGGTCCTTTCGGAAAGTTTTCTCATGAACATCGCGGGGCCACGAAACAATCTGTTTTCCAGCGAGAAAATAATTGATCCTGAAAAATGGACGAGACAACGAGACAAGCGTACGAGGACACCGGACGTTTTCGCGTGGCGCTTCTGTCGTTCGTATCCTAACGAGTCCCCTTAAAATGTATGCGATAGCGAGAGAGCGTGTATTCGTATTGCGTTATTGAACAAAAGCGTTGGATTTATTTGTCTTCGGCATCGAGAATAAACTGTACGGAAGACAAAGCTCATGGATGAGAGAGGGTTGTACGCGAAGTGGAAGTGGCGTTAACATTCCAAGGTGAATCGTCTTCTATTGAATTGTATAGAGGAGCTTTTCTCCGTTTGCACGTATCCACATTGGTCGACGTTTTGAGAATCTATAAGGGATGGTAAATACGAGTTGCGAGTGAGGGCGCGATATTCTATAGATCCGTAAACTCCAGCGTTTCGAGCAAATGACGTGATCCTCGACGAAGATTACCGTATACTCGCGTTCTACCACTGGTACTCGGAAGCTTCCGGAGCTTGCGAGTCCTATCCTAGGCTCGAGCCGCCCACTCTAACTATCTCGTAGGGTATAACGTATCCGGCATAGGAAAGCTCAGCTTTGGGGTAAATCCGTTGTGCACAGGCTTGCAACTCTGTATATGCCGCATCGGACAACGTTACGGCTAGAGTCGGTTAACCCGATTTGAGTATCCGGCTTCGTTGAGCGTATCGTATCGACACTCGAGTGAACCATCTATTACCGTGAATTTCCAAAACTTTATCCTTAACCCATTCGTTGGCATTGACGGATTACTGCCCGATGGATCAACGAAATTTTCATGATTTTTCGATCGACGTGAGGAGAATATGACATCGAAGATTATATCAACATTAGATATTAGGAAAATGGTCTTATTATGCTATATCCATATTACCCTTAAGTATGAATGCTTTATCGGCGGTACATAGCGGATAAAAGCGATAAGGAGGAAACGTGTGGGGACGAAGCTTACGAAGATTTAACTACGCAAAGCTTTAATGTATGGACTTAACGGGTTAACCGATTACAGACTTCGCTGAGGATTAGCGTACACGATTAATTCGCCGGGTGCACGAAGTTCCCTATGATTAGTAGTTCAGCCCGAAATCGCTTACTACACCTCGAATTATAGTATACTTCGACTTGATCGATGAATAATTTATGCATCGATTATGGGTTTTACATGATATTAGATGCATGTCGCAGCTTCGGCTGAAGAAGAGACAAAAAAATACGAAGCAAGTTTGTAGTGTTTTCAAGTTTTATAACGCTTAGGCAACCCTCGTTCGCCAGGAAGTCCGGGTAATAATAAAGTAGAGCTTCGCTGCATAAAAGTCTTCGAGAATGAGAAAAGTCGAAAGATATATTCGCGAGAAGGAACTTTAAAAGCGTCGAAGTATGGGCGACGTTATCATGTAAACCCCCGACGACTCTTTCGGAACAAATTCAGGGAGTGTAAGCGAACGAGCGTTAGAGAGGCGAGAGGAAGCGTAGAGCAATGTTTCGCCAAAGTATATAGAGCAAAGCGCGTCTGCTGCAGGGGGCCCATCGTCGTCTCGTTCGCGAAGGATCGACCACCAGCGAGAGGACTCGAAGCTTTTATCTCCGTCCACTTTTCTCTATCGTTTACGGCGTCGGTCTTCTTGACATCTTTCGCCTACAACCCCCAAAGACGCGAGCTACAAACGACCGCAAGAGAGCGAAAGAGAGCGCGGAAAAAAAAGCTCGACGCGACGTTAAATCTTCCATCTTTAAAAGATTTACCGAGTAACCGCGCATAATAAATTCGCCAAGTTTTATAAACGTTGCAATTATTTACATCCCTTGAAGCGGTTAAAAAACAATACGACCGGAGGAATAATAACAAACAAAAAAAGATAAAAGTTATCTTACCTTGTTAGACGTCAAAGTTTTACTCGGGGGAATATCGATACTCTACGCGTTGAAAATTTGTTTTAGTCGAAGATCGATGCACGAAGGTGAAAGTAAATTTCTCTGTTGGGTTTTTTTTTTGTTTTACGAACTTCCTCATTTCGTTGTACGTTTTTTTCTTTTTTTTTTTTTTTTTTTTCGCAGTTTCGGTTGGGGCTTTTCGGTACTTTTTTAATCCTCCGACCGGCAAGAGCCCACTGGCTACCCTAGCGCTGAGTCGTAAAAGTAGTTCAACCCGAAACGAGTCAGACGTGGGAGTATTATAGCCACGTAATTGGCAGTCGAAGCATTCTCATACAGTAGAGTGAGAGCCCACAGGCCAACCTTTAATGGGCTCTTAAGAACTTTCAACTCGGGAAAATTTTACCTTCGTATATTCCGTGTTCTCATTCAGGTTCCCCTCGTGCTGTACGTTATTCGGCTCGAATCGTTCTATGTTTACGAAGACTCAAGACTCACCCGTAAATTGCTAAATTGAATGAAAATCTCACTCTCGAGGCGAACTATTACGCCGATGATGGTATACAGAGGAATTTTCGGAGTAACCAAGTAGAGTAACCAAAGTGGAATATATATTTTCTCCATCGTAAACTTCGCCCTTCTCGCGATACAGCTCCCGAGGCCCTCGGGCTTACCGATCGAGGCCGCGCGAAAGACATCATTTATAGGAAAAACAATTTCAGTAACCTACCAACGGGGAGCGATAAAAAAGAAAAAAAAAAGGAAAAAAAAAGCCCGAGAGAGCGCCGCGTTATTTCGTTCTTTGTTATATACAGTAGTAAAAAGGTAGTTGTAAGGCCACGTGCGATATCTTTCTGGGCGCAAACGGCAGCTCAACTGTACTCGAGAACGATGCAGTGAGAAAAGCGAGGCTTTCCTCGGCCATTGTCATCCGTCGCCGAGGAGCCAAGAAAACTGTATAAAACTGTTGAGCCCGAGCTATGGACCATTATCAACTCGTAATGGAGTGTACATTTAAGGGGAGTAAGCATCTCTCTGCGCAAGAGTTGGATATTTCACGAACCTCTTTCCTTGAGATACCGTGAGAGGTGAGAGAAGCGACACGGCGAAACGTGTTTCCTCCCGACGAGTCTTTATTCGACTCTCTCTACCCTCGACTCTCGGACTCTCTTTCGCCGAACGCGAGACATTTTTACCTCCTTCTTCAAGCGCGCAGCGACAACCCGAGCAAACGTCCACCTTCAATTCATTTCAAATTCAAGAAATACTCAGCCCTCCGTCGCTACTTCAACCGGTCAGGACGTGAATAAAACTTCGAAAAGAAATGTATTTTCCATTGTATCGACAAGAATGAAAATCGAGAATAATCTTGAAGCGCCGGAAGCCGAAGCTATGGGCGAGTCGAATGGTCGAACCGGTACCGGAAATTGTTTCGGTCGAGCATATTCATCTACTCAAACGTGGTGGATCCGGCGACCGCGAGTGTCCGCCGAGTGCGGCAAGGCCAACCGAGGAATAGAAACGGAACCGCGAGAGTTGAACCCATAATGTGTAATGTGTATATGTATGTCTGTCTGTACATAAACGTCGCATCACCGTTGAAAGGGACGCATTTGCCGAGAGTTTGAATAGCAGAAACGGAGAAAGCGTCGAAGAGAAGAGGAAAAGCCAACGTAGAGGGAAGGGTGAGAGGGAGGGACGAACGAGCAAGTGAAACGGCAAAGAGAGATAGGGATGTGTATATAAAGACACGAAGAGCAGGTAGGAAAGGGCAACGAGAGTGGAGTATCAAGTTTTAACGAGGTCCCGGGACAGACACAAAGCGACACAAGCCTATGCCTCTCTATGCGCGAAAGACCAGTGGCACGTTACGTTGTACGTAACATCGCTCACTGCTTCTGGGTGCTCCTCGACATCTGAATTGCAGCGGCAACGGAAGCAGCAGTGGCATGACTGCACACACTGTACGTATAGCAGCTACTATACGCTATATTGAAGCTCTTCGAGCAGCTGCTTGTAGTTCTAGTGAACGAAATAAATGCGCTCATATGCCATCATCCTACTACTGCTAGTGGTAGCAATTAGTAGAAGGGTAAGCGCTAATACCGTTACTCAGTCTGAGATGCCAACGACTATGGATATCAAACATTATTCGGGCCAATCGCTGTAACCGCTCCCTTTCGCGAAGTACGATCGTTCATAATGATACAGGCTGATCGAGAATACATTTTTCATCAATTTATCATTCTTCGGACGAACTTCCAGCCTAAAACGCTTTTCCGATGTATAGCTGCTTAGTCGTCAATCATTTTTGATTGCTTCTAGAAACGACAACCTTTACGCTTTTCCCTCTCACAACGCTTTATGAACGCTTTTGTTCACAACGCATATGCTTTCTAGTATAGTAAAATCCTAATTTTCGTTTCGTAAGCTCAGTTTCTACGACAAACGAAGTTATGTCTCGGAAAAACCTTGTAATTACACGTGAATAAATAGCTGCCTCGGTAGTGAATGTAGAAGGGTTTATTTATTAAAGATTTCGAGGAACGAGCATTTTTTATTTTTTATTTTTTGTTGTTTTTTCTGAATCAACCCGTATATGCAAGTTATATACGAACCGACGCCGTCCGAAGACCGTACGTGCTCACCAACTCGGTACGATCGTTTATTCGCAAACCACGACTACATCCACGAGCCGTCCTAACGAGACTGTGGTAGTGTATGCTGCGTATGCGGTAAATTGTACGGGTTGGAAGGAAAAATAGCACCCTCAGTGAGAGAGGGGAAGAAAGAGGCGAGCCTCGACTCTTGCCATTCCAATTAAAGTAATAACCGAGGGCGCCAAAGTTTTTTCTCTCGTTTCATTCCTTTTTTTTTTAATTCTCTTTACAGTCTTTCTTTTCCCTCGCCTCTCTGCTTCTGCTCTTTTTACTACTTCGGTGTGTGTATGTGTGTGTATGCGCGCGTGTTTTTTTTATAGTTAATAAGTAAATGTATTGAGGCGAATACTACTGATGGTCGTTACAAGAAATTCTGTCGTCGCAGGTGCGTATCTTCGCGTTTTGAAATACGTGGAATTCCCGAATGAAATAGAATGAGAGGCAAAAGTTTGTCGCGCATACTTGTCGTTCCAGTTTCGGGGCGTAAGATGTACGGCTGGTGTATGCCACGAAAGTGGAGTATTAGCAGTCAAGTGAATTTGTGGGGGGATCGTAATTCTTGTAACGCTTGTTTCCTCTCTCCGAAGCGGGTGGAGTGAAGAGCTCGCGTACGGTAACGGTAACAGCCAAGGATTCCGCACGTTTACGTTTACATATATATCTTGCGAAGTTCTACATATATGTGTAGCCCTTCCAAGATCGTGAATTCGTGAGCACAGAAAAGTACGGAAGCTCGTATGCTGTCGTCGTGAAGCGGGGAAAACCTTCATTAAAATGTTTCTCCAGCGTGTTCACGAGCTCGCGCGGGAATGCAGCGATTCATTTCTGTCTGGTTGGCTCTTGCGACCAACGTGCTCGCCGCGAATATATGCACCACTGACGCTTTTGCAGGTAGGAGGAGAATCTTAAATAAGAGGCCATCGCGATCCTTCAGCGAGACACGTGCTCTCGACCTCGTTTCCTTGCAAATTTCTCGTTACTAATTTTATCGATTCGGTCGGAGTGTACGAGGCCCATCAGCTTGCACAACGTCGACAGAGCCTTCACGTGCCTCCAGAGAACCCAATTTCGGTGGCGTTGTTTATGAATTCTTTGACTATCTTAATGAAAATTCTCGTAAAATTCTATTTTTTTTTATGGTTGATGAACAATTTAAGTAATTTAATATGATACGCTGTAGAAATTTCGTAAGGAACATAAGGACCATATTGGGTGCGGAAGATAAGCCGAATCAAGTCTCCTGGAACATTTGCACGCAAGTCCTGTTGGACGACCGGTAACGAGAAGGGAACTTGGGAAGAAGCGTCGCATTAAATTGGCGAAGGAATCGACACATGACCAACATCAACACAAACTTGCGGCGCAGAGGATATCAACGTGTAGAAGCGTCACCGCCGAGCACCCTTGAACAGTGGTTGGATGGGCATGACTAACGCTGCTGATGCTGTTCGTAGTTGCTTCTACGAAGATCAAAGGGACGTGTCTCTCAGTAGCACCTACGGACACCGTCTGCTCTCGCCTAGCGATGCGACTAATGACAAACTTCGAGGATGACGGAATTTGGAGAAGGAGAACTTAGTTTGTGCGGTACGCGACGCGAGTACATTAGTATGATGCACCAACGCTGTGGACGACGTCTTATCGCGTAATTGATAACCTTCAAGGAGCCGAATATTGTGGGTACACGGTGTACCAATTAATTCAGAGCGTTACGTTCTCAAGCTATATATTGTCGCCGTGAATTTCTAGGAGCACTACGGTCGAAGTATATCCTATTGCCTCATAATTATATCGTTTCCTATAGCTACGAATTACGCCCATCGGAATTTACCGAGTTGATGGTATTTCTACTGCAATTTACGATTAAAGAGACAAGTAGCTATTGAAAACAAAGCAAGATCCGGTATAGCGCTCCAGTGAGGCATGATTCCCAGTCCACCATCATCGGGAAAATCGCAAACCAATTGGGTCACATCCGTTCGAGTTGACGAGGAATCTTCCCGAAGTCATCCCACCCGGAGTTTCTTTCTTTACTCTCTACAGCGAGCGGACGTCCCACGGCTGCCTTTGTTAAAACCTTTTACGGTGACGAGTTCCCGGATGAGATGCAACTGCAGGAGAAGCGAAGTGTACTAACAGTGAAGCGACAGTTGAAGCGGCGAAGGAATGAAATCTTCTATCTCTCATTTTTTTTCGGCATTCGTTTAACATTCGGCCGCAGCGGAGAGAGATGTACACACGGGTGAAGCGGCGGACTTTTTTTTTTTTTTTCATCATACGTACACATACTCCATCTCTTTACTCTCTTGTGAAAACAAACTAAAAAAAACTTCAACCCTCCGGGGTTGACGAGAAATTCATCAACCAGCGAAAACTTTGGAGACTCGCGCGACTCAAAGCTTTTCAAAGAAAAAAAGGGGAAAACGGAAAAAACACAGTCCTCGTAAATAGTCGAGACGATTTTATGAAATTGAAATTTGATGTATGAAAAATATCCGCATTCCTAACGGAAGAAAAGCAGAGACTGACGCTAATCGATGCATGCGTTGCTCGGAGCAATGTCGAGAGAAATTTCAAGGAGGTCAACATCAGCGCCGGCCGATACACGCTTCCAAGTAGTCTTGGGGTCCGACCTCTCCTCGCGATGTATCTTATATACAGACCACACGTACGCGTAGGTGGTACATACATCCCCGCGCATGGACCGATCCTACGGAGAAGGATGGAAGATTTCTCCCGAAGGACGAGATTGGATTTCGCGAAAGATTACACCGACGAATGCCGGAGGCTCCCGAGGGTTGACCCAGGAACGTCGGAAGCTGTCGGTATACAACATAGAGGGGAACCAGAAGCGAAAACCCTCCCCCCCTCTCAGTTTTTGACGTCCGACGAAGTACAGTGACCCAAAGTCCGGTATTTCTTGTCTATTCGGCGCCATATCCCGCAAGAATTGCAAAAAGACGATTCCGCGGAAAAACATTGTATGAGAACTCCCGAGGAGAAGCAATTTCGACAAAGTGTACAAAAAAAGAGCTCCAATGGCACCAATAGAAAAAGATTTTTATATCATTGCTGTTTCTTTGGTAATATTACATTAGGAGTTTGCGAACATTCGAAAACTTCAAATATCATGACTTCGAAGTCTTGAGGTTTGAGGATCGGGTGAAAAATATAGGTATCAAAAAATTGCTCTAGAAAGATTCGATGAGTATACAGTCAGTGCGAAAATATACGACTTAAAACGAATGACGAAGGAAAAAAATCGATATTCGCATATAACTACATTATATTATTTCGAAATCCGATATATTCCCATATCAAGATAGAAGTTGGAAGCGTTCTCGTGGCTAATTTTCGAAGGGTTAGCGCAACGCTGCGACAGTAAGAAGCTTCGTTTAGCAAAATTAGAACGCTAGGATGGAACATACTTTATTTAATGAATTTATATCAAGGATTACCTCATCTACTTTTCGTATATTCGCGGTTCAACACTCACTATCGGCTTCTTCGGACGTTCTCTTAGTTTTTTTTTCTTCTTTCCCTTCGACTTTTCTCACTCTGCTTCTACTTAAATGCCGTACTTCGTAGAGAAGTTATTAACATAATCCATCTATCTGGTCGACCACGACTACTCCGGAGCGCGGAACTTGTGATAGCGAGCGGCGGAATGCGGCCGAAAGAGAGATAGCAGTCTCATCTCATGATTTCATATATATCTCTATATCTATATGTATATCCAGTCTCTTTTCTTCGTCTCGTATCTACTCGTCCGCGAATAATAAAGTCCCGCGGAGCTCGCTGCGAGCGGGGGGTGTTCGTGCACTTGAATATTCGAATGTGCGGTGTCGATAGAACTTTTGAAATCTCCGGAGCACAATGAGAGTTGCCGTACGCTCGGATTCGCCGCGCTTTCTTTTAACGTTATATGAGAAACGGAAAGAGAGAAATGCTACGAGAAAACGGGGAGTAAAAGTATTTCGCGCAGGATAACTCACGGAACGGTATGAAAGTTATACGCCAAGTTACAACTCGCGCACGTTTCTAGCTGCTTTACTCTTCTCAGAGTATTTCACGTTTTTTCTTTAATTTTCTTTTTCTTCCAACCGATTTCATTCGCCTTCGATAAAATCTTTTTCTCGTAGTCTATTTTTCATCCTCAAGAAGCTTTGTTTTCGTGAACATTTTTATTTTTTTTGTGATTTTCATGTAACTGTGTTCGGAATGTTTCAAAACGTCGAAAAATCCCATTTGAAAAAAATGTCTGTCCGTATGTGTGTGTGTGCGCGCATTATTTGACTTCATAACGTGAGATACCAAGCTGAAATTTATACCACATGTTGAGGAGAGAAACCTCCTTCTTTGGTCCAATTTTTGGCAAAATGTACGCAGTTGTTCAGTTTTGATGCGATTTTCAACGTTTTTGAAAAAGTCGGGATGCGCTTTAACTCTTCGATTTTTTGAGATACCGAGCTGAAGTTTGGACTAAACATTGGTTTTTATTGAACAAAGTTTGGGAAAGTAACTAATCGCAAAACAAAGCTTCTTTAGGAAGCCAAAAATGATAAAGTACTTGCGTACGAACAGCGCTGGATAGACTGTGATAAGAAAAAGAGGGAAAGCAATATGCCGATGTAGTTGGTAGCTTTTGTCTCAAGTACCAATGAAAATCTTGTGGTAATAATAGAACAAACTGCTCGAATTTATAACTCTGAATCGCTTCGACGTACGTGAATTGCGGATATTCGTGTGTATACTATGCGTTTTCCCATTTAATGATCACCGAAAGGAACTCACCGAAGCGCGTATCATCGGGGCAGTTTGCGTACATACTACGAGTAAAGACGAGTGAAGCGCATTGTGAAGGAAGCGGCGAAGGATGCCGGAGAACAGGGTGAGCTGAACTTTCACGACTGTTCCAGGTTTGATTAATGCTTAATCGGGATAACAATTAACGTTGAAACAACTCTAAGACGATGGCAGGCAGGAGGGATCCAGAGAACCGCCCGGGCGACAGGCACACGGGCGCACTTTCTGTACAAGAAGTGCAATCACGCCAACGTCTCGATCCCGGAACTTTGGATAAGCGGCTTTGTCTTATTTCTACCCCCCCCCCCCTTTAAGAATATATTTATATATATATATGTATATTGTAAACGTATACGAACGATACCAGTATGTATACAATATACTACCGCGAAGTAGACACTTCGTAACTCAACAGCGGGTACAGCATTGGGAGTTTGCTACCGCAAAACATACCGACCTCCGAAACTTAGAAGGCGAACCCCGCCGCAACACGAGACGGAAAAACGTAAATACTCAATGGTATTCTATAACGCGCAAGTGATTACGAAGCAAGAACATTGTATCACGGTGCACAGCTGGATAACAATTTGGTTGGAAAAAAAAAAAAAATTCGTTGCGACTCGTCGTCGTGGAATTTAGCAGAATTTTAGAGAAACGTTATACGCTTTTTGCCATATTTAATAGTTCTTTAAGGAGGATCGGCATATATCTCGATGGAAATCTACTTTCCGTATTGCAATTTTATCTCATTCGATGCGTTGCAGATTAGAGAATTCCCGGTAACAAAGGATAGATAGACGAATATATAGTTTGCGCATGGAACACCGAAGGCAGAACATCGACGTTTTTTTTCCCGTATAAACAATCCGTCATCTACGCTTTGTGTTCACGCTGCGCCGCTCTCGAACCGATATCGTATTTTTTTTCCTTTTTACTTTTTTCCTCCACTCGTGTTTCAAATAATCCCCGATGGAAAACGATATTCCTTCGTGCCGTTTTCTCCCAAAGCCAGAAACATTGCATTTTTTTTATTCCTTTCTTTTCTTTCCGAGACTTTCAGCGACAATGTGTCGAAAAGAAAAATTGCGAACGTACTGTAAACTCAGTAGTTTTAATCGTAAAACCGAGCAGCAATAAAATGGCGTTTAGAAAACAAATACAAAAAGTTAAATTCACGATCTGCAGACGTGGAATAGAAAAGTGTAAATATCCGACGTATAATATTTTTAAAAAATCTATCGATGAACGTTGGACGATCGAGAGAAGTTTTAGACGAGCGGTATGCAGCTGGCTGGGCAGTGATATTATTATGCACTTTCCGAATCTACGAGCCGCGAAACCAGAAGCCGCTGCTGGTTCCTTTCAACGAAAATATCATCGTTCACGTTTCTCATCCGCAGAATTTTATTTGTTAGAAAAAACCGATATTTGAAGTACGGGTCGCGAAAATATGCTCTCGGAGACTCGGAATGTCCGAAGTCGGATACTTAGAAATCGATCGAAAAACATTCCGGAATCGAAAGGAGCTTTGAAGCAGCAGCGCCAGCTGGCCAAGCAGTTATATTATTATTCACTTGCCAATTGAATGGCGCGCGACCAGCTGGTGCTCCCTACGAAAATCTCATAGCTCTCGTTCTCTTTTCCTTCTTCCGAATATATATATTTTTTCGAGGATGCGAGTTGAATGCGAATATATAGCTTGTATTCATGTCAAACTACCTTCGATAAATCCGGGGAGTCTGAGATTCGGCTTCCAGCCGGCAGTCTCTGCGCGGAAGTTAGGAATTGATTTCCAACCTCCTATGTTCACCAAAGTCCATTGAAATATCTCTATTTCGTATGAACGGACAAAAATCGTTTCGCAAAAGTCAGAACTACTCGAATAAATCGTAGTAATACCGATTGAATTCTCATAGCAATATCTCGTCTTTCATCGAATAGAAAACCATAACTCCTTAGTTAAGAACTCAAACAATTGAAAATATACCGCGCGTACAATTGACGGCTCGGTGTTTAAATGCGAACACTTATATAGTAATGCAACTACAGTGGGTTCACGGAGCCAGAAATTCGTGGTTATGTATACGTACGATTCGCGGGTAAGTAGAAACAGTCGTATCTCGTTTGGACAAGCGTGCGACATGAATCTCTCGCTCGGGGTTTTCCTGGAGTCCTCGTCAACGATTTGCCACGCGTACGTCTTTGCTGCTGAGCTCTTTCGCGAGAGAACCTCTAGCGCTCGTTCGCATCCCTGTAGCCTCCGGCTAGACGGCACGACGTTCCAAACACATTCTAACAAACTTGCTAATTGCATTCAGGAACGACGCCAAAATTGAGTGACTCCCACGAGAAAGTGGGTGCAACGCTTAACGAGATATATAGATAAAGGCCACGGTGAACTCAATTGAATGGGTTCGGTGTGCGTTAACTACGGGAGGACGATTAAAACATTCAAATATGTATGTATTTCACTTATAATGATATTCTCCGCGAAACATTAGTCGTTATTCGAGACATCTTGTTTCCTTGCGGACTCATTAACAAGCTTGTTAATCGTTCATTTGAAGATAAAGAGTAGAGTAAGTCGTATTAACGAAGGAAATGAAGAGATGCTCCGGTATAGCCGTTGGCATTGGCATTGGTGGAGCTGTGAGTATCCGGCATACGGAGAAACTCCGCTGGTCGAAATCTGGGGGATGAAATCTATCGAATATGACGTCGTTAAGCCGATATAGGTCGTTCGAGCTTCTGGTAAATCGGCCAATAACGTATCCCACATTAATGGACGGGTTAATGATCTCAACCCAATGCGGAACACTCGAGGCTCTTGCTCTCTGAATCCATATACGTACACATATGTATACATAGATATATATAAGCTCCCAGGATCGTCGTGCAAGATTCGTCGTACTCTGCCCACCCACGCTTATCCGGATCCGTCGACGATAGGCAACGACGAATCCAGCATTGCCGAGAAATACGTTCTCTGTCCGTGTCTCCTCGGGGCCACAGAAGCTAAGACACGCGTAGCCCGATATGGTGGCCGCGATAAGGGAAGGAAAAACCGACCAATTCGACGAGATTAGGTACTTTGGAACCCGCGACACGATTCCACGATAGGACTCTACCAAACGAATTGAAAACACGATGTTTCACCCCAAAAAAACGATCGCTTTTGATTCTACGAGGATAACAACTTGCGGAAATGATTTTATTAATCGTTTTTAGAAATCGCTATTTCGTTCTAACTAACGACTACTTTTTTCAATGTAATTCTATACATATGAATACTTTATTTTCATTTTTTTTTTCTTAAGAATGATGCAAATTTCGCACGTGCAGAAACGGTCTGCTGACGGAAGAGTTAGAATTCGTTGTAAAATAGAGATTCCGATTCACAATCGACGTAGCAATATCGAGATATTCATAGAGAGCCTCAACTTCGAAGCACCGGACGTGTATCAAGGGGATCATGAAATGCGTTGGCATACCAGACGGGTAGAACTCGACGAGCGCTCGACTATACTGCAGCTATGAAGAAAAAAAAAAAAAGTTGCCTGGCAGCGCATATTCGACTCTCGATATTTCGTTTATGAAAAAACGAGAGCCACGCACTGCTATATAGACATCTGTGTATTGTCGAAATGGCAGAAAAAAAAGGGGGAGAGGGAGGAGTGACGTAGCGCTATCGGTAAGAGAGGCGTTGAAAAAAAAAAATGAAGCCGAAAGCTAAAAGAAAACTTTGAAAAATGTTTTCAGCAAACATTGACAGATTTCTGAAAGCCTTCTCGATATCATGTAGTTTCATTTTATTTCCATAAATTTTTTCGAATAGCGGTATTGTTTCGCGGAGCCTTTGGAATGCGCCGGTAAAGATGTTCGTAATAGGTTGGTTCACGTATCCGGGAAAATCGTGTGACATAGTAGCGAAGCATAAACCAGAAGCGACGCATGCATTTATGTATGCAATATTCCGCTCAGTCGGCAGGAGGTTGTACTCCTCCAGAGTCATCCAAGAGGCCGAGAGTAGGCAAACGATAGAGACGGAGAGAGAGAGAGAGAAAGTATAGCTTCGTTGTTGGTAACCGCGAATAGAGAAGCCACTCTAATTCCTTCGAGTAATAATTCATAACCCTCGCCATCCCCTATCTCTATCTATGCTACGCTCAGAGATGACTTTCTCGCCTTCCTGCGAAGAGCCTGTCTCGTGCGAAATATGCGCGATTCAACATCCCCCTCGAGTCTCGTATTACCATGCTACAGGGAATGGTTAATACGCCGATTCAATTTCAAAACACGACAGCACTCAATTAAGGGTGAGTGTGTACTTTCCTTTCGGTAGGCTTTGAACTTTAGGAGGGTAATATCTTAAAATTTACCGAAACATCGTGGTCCCAAACGGTAACCTTGCCACAAGGTATTACAAGCGATAGAAGCCGAGACGAAAGAGGGAGGAAGAGAGAGAGGGAGAGAGCCTGTCTCATCCTACATTCTGAATTAATCAGCGCCTATCGAGGGACTGTACGTCAACGTTCATCTTGAACAACCACAGGAACACGCTGCCACTGGTAGTGATACTGCAAGGTGAGAGGGAGAGAAGGCTAGTCGTTTCACCCCAATGGATTTCGAAGGCTGCTAACGTCGATGCACCGGGCGTTCCCGGGATAGTAGTATATGTCCCGGGGATTCCCCTCTGCCTCGACGACGACACAACGATTAGTCACTGGTCGCCTCCAACATCAGCGCCAGATTCACGTCGCAGAAAGAGAGGTGTGCACCCCCTCCTTCCATCGATTTTCACGTCAGAACCATACCATCGAAGCGGAGAACTCTCCGCGCTCACGGACACTCGTGGCGCGACGAACCAAATACGATTATCGAAGAAAAAATCGCGAATCTATATTTAATCTTTCGTTTCGTCACAAAAGAAACTATTCATAATAGAAAGAAAGGTATTGTCAGCAGTATCAATTAGAAAGTACGAGAAAAAGTTAATCAAAGTTGAAACAATGCCGGATTTATTGTGATGATTCACGGGTTTTCCTTTCGGAAGTTTTGCTGCAAACACTCGAAGAAATTTCGGTTATGGCGTCGTGGCCCGAGGACGAAGGTTCAAACCGGTAGTAGACCGGCGGTAACGATGAGAGTAGTACGAGGGTATACCGAAGGACCCGGAAAGCGGTAATTCACGTGTCCTACAGCGTTCGATACAGAGTATACGCTCGATATGGTCGTTAACGACGTTTGGCGTTGCGACGTACGCCGCAGCAGAGACCGGGTCAGCCTGTGTGTATCCTGTGGATGGATATATATACTGTGTATATCCCCACAGGATATTTTATGGTACACTGATTTATCGGTAACGGGAGCGGCGAGAGGTAGTTCGGCGTACTGGAAGTATTAGAGGTATAAATTTGTAGAACGGGCGACTCGCTGATCAGAGCGTCGAGAACGAGAGCTTTCAATGTTCCACGGTAAATGCTGCTCGTTTGAACAATCTAACTTCCGGTAAACAGCGTATTGCCGGATAGATGTAACCGGGTATAATATACAGAATTCTCGTGTCTTAAATTCTCTTTCACCGACTTCGTTCGTTACGTCGTTATACGAACGATCCGAACTTTACGGCAGTCGGGATTCTTTGTGTCAACTATCCTTAATTTCATTCCGTGAATAGTTCATATTTCAATCGCGAAATCAACTGAATTTCGCGCTCAATAAATATCATGCTTTTTCGTCTATTTTCTTTTTTTTTTTTTCTCTCATTTTAATTTTATTTGTAGAGTGTCGAAAAATGGATAAAATCTCTGTCAAATATAATGTTAACTGTACAGGGAAAAAGTCACATAAGAATCGCTTCCGCACGTACATACCTCGACGATGCATGACATTTTAACGGAAAACTTGCAGTACACATAGACCGATCAATCACTGTCGTTGGACTGAACGTGCTTTTTGTTTTTAATTCACTCTCTCTCTACCGTCGACAGGCGTTGCTGCGAATTTATCACGTGCGACTTTCGAACGAAACATCAAAATGTGCATGACGATTAAACAAATAAAACTAAAAGATTGCACGGAAAAAAAAAAGTGGATTGACACGATGCAATTTACACAATATCGATCGATCAATCGTTATGGCAGATATGGTGCAAAATATACATTTTTTCGAAAAACACACGAGTTATTACTGTGAAACTGGAATTCGCAGCTTTATTTCATTAATATCACACTCGAGGGCCAAAATATTGCAAGTTACATCGTTAAGAGGAGCTGAAACGCTATCGAATGCGAGAGAGATAGCGCGATCGGTGCTTACGGTGGAGCGAGAGAGAGGCACTCGGTAACGTGTTTCACCTCCTCTTAAGGGAAAATTGTTATTTCGCAAATTTGTAAACTGGGCGTTTATCTCCTTCATTTTTTTTATTTTTACCAACGATCACTCAAATATATTTTTAACTCCCGACTGCCCGTCAGGGCAAAAAGACGGGAGTTATGCGTTTCACAGCGATGAGCGATTTCGTTGTCCGGAATGTTCTCGGAAACGGCTGAAAATTACTTGGCAAAATTTGATACGTTGATGCTATGACGCACAGTCAATGTCGTTTGCAGAATAAAATTTCGATCCGTTGAATATCGGTAGAAATAAAAGCGATTTACTAAATAGTCTATCGAATATATCGAAGATTGAGCGCCATTTTCTGCGATATATTTCTTTCGTCTCCCGGTGGCTCTCGCAAGGCGCTCGATCTCCGTGCGATATAACCTCAAATTCGCGGAAGCATAGGTGTCAGTGAAAACATTGTCTTTAAAAAGGATGAAATAAAAAAATTTTACAAAAATTTAAAAACTCCCGACTACAAAAAGAATAAAATAACAATTAATTATTCACATGTTATAGTCGGGGGATTTCCATACTTAATGACAAAGAAATCGCTTGACTATAACATGTGAATAATTAATTGTCATTTTATTCTTTTTGTAGTCGGGAGTTTTTAAATTTTTGTAAAATTTTTTTATGCTACAAATCGGCTTTCCCGCACGGCGTGAAATAAAATAAAATATGCAATCTATACTTATCACGAACGCAATCCGCGTAAATACGACTTCTAAACAAAGTAAACTGAGTGACACTTCTCCGACGAATAAGGTATTTATGTATGCAAACTTATTATATTTAAATGTGTTTGAAGAAACTTACAGTGACTACATGAATCCCGTTCTCGGTGCGTCTCCGGACGATGAAAATTAAGTCGGCTTTTTTTTCAGTACCGTTTTTAAAACATATTTACCATCAAAAGTGACTAATTTGTGTTGTGTTTAGGAAACGATAAGAAAGCACCGCGTAACAGCGTGTTGAGCCCGTATTCCGATTCGCTCTCTTTACCTATATGTGCAAATAGATGTATACGAATATATGCTTCAAAGTGTTGTATTTTTCGCGTAGAATAGTCATGTTGTAGATATGAAAGTAAGATATATCCTCGAGAGTCATATCCTTTACAGCGATTCGAGATTCCCACAGTAGGAAAAGATAGAGGGGCTCTCGCGAATCCGAAAAGAGAGAGAAAGAGAGAGAAAAGTGAGGACGGGTCTAGAAGATACGTGAGAGGCAAAGCGAAAGACTTTCGTTTCAGGTTTTGGTGCTTTTGTTGCCGTTGGAAACAGGCAATATCCACCGCATGGTAATATTGGCTCTCCCCGGTCTCTCGTCGCGAGAACTTTCCTGGTACGAGATCAAGCATCGTCACTGTAGCCGCTGATGCTGCGGTTCGCTTACTCGAATGCTTCACCAAGCTTTCACGGTGCTTCATGCCGACGTTATATACCGTCGAGTATATTCGTATATCCTATGTTTTGTGTTCCAGTTGGAGGAAATCGTGGGGAAACTGTCATGTCCGGTTGTTCCTATGCTACCAATCCCGCAGACCTCGGAATCTGACAAAGCCACGACTTCAAAACTCAGTTTAACGTTACGCTTGAATCTCTTCCTCTTGTCTCCATCTCGCTATTCGCTAATTTGTCGTATATGAAATATGAGATTCTCCGAGTATATTTCATAATTGTTCCATCTACCAGCGATGTTACACAATTAAAAGAGATTTTACGAGTTGGTCGATCACGGATCACGGTATACCATAACTCGTTTTCAGTCTATTCTAGTTATTCGTTAAACTCTCGGACTCTCTCCCATACGCCATCGCCACCGGGGATGAGATAAGCGGTTAAGCATCCTCGGGGAGTACACTAACGCGGTCAATTACCGGCTTAACTTTCATCCGCGAAGCTCCGGTGCTTCTCGCGCAAACCCTGACGATATGATGCGAAACGTGGTCGGGACGGGATAAGGTGGACGAATAATATTCACTTTCATTGAGTTATGAAGAAAAATATTGCTATTTTTCAAACGAAAATTGACACAAAACAACTATAGTGTATAGTGAAGAAAAGTCTGCGAAGCGGAGAAAAGGATCCGATACAACTTACCATAACTATATCCGGTAAAAAAGATCGTAAATTTCTGGTTGTGCGGAGTGAATGACGCCGTCTCTTGAAAAATACGAGAACCATGCGAATTTCTACGATAAATATGGTAAAAATGCCCATAAATGTGGTAAAAATTGTCATAATATTGATAATTTTCGTCATAGGTGGCGTCACAGTCGAATTTTGCCACATAGTCATTTCTAGCAGATTCTTCACTGCGTACCCGCGGGAGAAAAATCAGCGGTGAAACACGAAAATTGTGAATTCACAAAAATGTCCATCTGCGCGTTACACGTTGCATAAGGTACGCGCCCTTCATATATGCGGCATACGAAGACCACTTGGGACGCTTGAACGCGTAAACGTTGTTTCAACAAACATTGTAGTGACTGACGAAAGCACAAATTATAATAACGTCGAGAAGAGTGGTGGAGAGGAATCGCGAAACTCACGAAGCCTCTTCGCGAGTCCGAGGTCCGCGGACTTCCGGTCGTTAGACGCGTCGCCGGAAGGCTCTCGAGAACTGCGTAAACGGGAAGTTCGCCGAGTACCGTAGAGGTGACGAGGATCGTTACCGTCCAGTGTCGGGTTCTACTACGCTATTCTAATGCTTCGTAGCAACAGTGGTGCAGCAGCGCGGAGTTTGGACAATGCGTTTCGTCCGGATACTCTCGCGCCTGCAGGCGAGCAGGTAAACATGTATACACGCGGCGAAAACAAATAAGGCGAGTAAGCGTGTTAGCTACCCAAGTGCAAACGTGGAATCGATCGACAACTCACCGCACGCGGAATTTAAACTCGTAAACCTCGTTATTGCGCTCCGATAAATATGTATTTAACGAGGTATAGAGAAAGAGATTGAGTCTCGGAGACTCGGATGATATATTAAGTTAATTACGGCGTGACGCTATTGCGCGCTCAATGAACACACCATTTATTCCATCTGTTATCCAATTATACGGACATATCTCATCGGCTCGCGGCTCGACTTTGCTATATTCTTTTTTCAATCCCATTATACCTCATCTTTTCCCAAAATCGCCTGTTTATTCGCGTGTTTATTAATCAACAGAGACTACAGCGCGAGCTGATATTCCCCGCAATTTACTCATTTTTAACAGCCAATGCGCTGATAACAGCGTTGTTATCATCGGGAATAACGGAACAAGAGGAACAAAAATAGATGGTACGAACCAATTGTGGAGCGAGTCTGCGGCTGCACGATGGGGTTGTTGTTTGTCTCCCCTGTTGTCGGCTGAGGCCTCTCCGTTACAGGATTGGTTGCAGCGCCTACAGGATTTCCCGTTGCCGTTGTCGATGATGTCGTGTTCGCGGTGTTCGAAGCTTTTTTCGCCGTCGACCAGGAACTGCAGGTATCGCAACCCTCCGCCGATCTGGTCGACAAACGACAGCAGGACCAACGTTTGCCGCTCCACAGACCGGCGTGATAACGCCCGCTGAGGCCGGGATTTTCGCTGCAAACTGATGAAAAAACATTTTCCAATTCACCCAAAGTTCGCAAATCGAAGGAACAATCAGTTATCAAGATTGCTGCAGCGAAATATTCATTTTTAGTCATTTCAATTAAATGAAATGACGAAAAAAATGATGATAAACATTATTAATGTTTTTATATAGCGGAAATAAAAATTTCTTATACACGAAGAACTGAAGTGCCTATTTACTCTGCAATTATATTTTTTTTTATTATGAACTCCTCATCCGTGAGTAAATTTCTGATACATTCCCGCAAAAGCTCTTATCCTCAAAGTCGCGCATTGCGAACTATAATGTCATTCGTTGAATGACAAAAAACGCGACCTCGTTCGCTGCAGCGTGTCGGTTAACTTTATTCCTCTCGCTACACTTGTACCGCAGCTGCAACGGTTGCATCATTCGGTACGCTATACGACGATTCGACATTGTGCCCATACAACTGAACTACAAGTTGCCGAGGCGAGAGACGAAACGAGAATGTAGGCACCCGGCGTGTTGCAGGTTGAATAGTCCTCGAGCCACAGGGGGATACATCCCATGTGTCCCGAAGAGAAAGAGCTTTACTCCATATTTCATACGCTGGAAACGCGACGCCAAGTGCATCCTCGCAAAAAGTATTTCAACACACTTGGAGTTTCTACTACGCGGGGTGACTTTTACTCCTATACTACGCGGGGCACTTCACCACAATTTTATTTGTTTCTCCACTTTCGTGAAAATTCGTAACCGGAACGAAATAGACGCGACGATACTCGATGCATTATTTATTACAAAGATAGGAGTGTTATGGCGAATGACTCGGAGTCGGAAAGTGTCGAAGAGCTTCCGGCAAAAGAAAATTTAATATGCGAGAGATGCGACACAGAGTCTTTAACGTTACGTCGGCTTTAAAGCATCGATAGCATCGGCCTATAAAGAGCACATGGGAGATGAAGTTGAGAATAAGAAGACTCGAGAATGTACGGGAATCATGAGGAGTAAATCTTGATGCGGGAAGGCTTTCGATCTCTGTCGTCGGACTCGATTACACCGATATCGAAACGCTGACAGTGGGAAAGCTTCTCCTTCGGTCTACCGACGTTTATATCTCCGTGACCGGTTCAATCTTTCACCATATCCTCCGAGTCTATTGCAAACCGTGGATACTTTCCAGTATACAGTAATCTTCGCGATGATATAACTCAAGGAACGGAGTTCGATATCTTCGATAAGTCCGAAGACATTGAAGAGAGAGAGCTTCTTGAAAAAGAACGGAACGCGACTCTCGATAGTGTGTTACGCGTAAGCGAAGTGGGAGCAAAGTGAAGGATGGGACAAAAAAATTGCGAGGAAAAGATATGAAATTGTTTGGAGTTATTACGTAGCGAGAGTGCGACGAGTGCCGATGGTGCAGACTACTCGGATCTCGAGGCTCGAGCGCGTATTGTGCTCGACGTCGTACCGTTTGGCAAAACTCAACAGCAGGTAGCATCGAGCAAACATTTTGTTCACTATAAGAACGCTCCGGTGTAACGAAGCGAAGAATTTTTAAATGTACCACGGAACGAGAAGAAGAACGCGGCCTCTTAGGACTCTGTGAAAGACCATTCAGCGCTGCTGGTGAAAGCGCGCTTCTCCGGTTGACTCAAATAGAAATAGAAGAAGAGCTTTCCGCGGCGCTACCAACGGAAACAGAAGCTGCGGCAACGTGATAGTCTTGAAAACGAAGTGCGCCACGTATAACGAGCGAAACCTCAGAGGCTTTGGTTGCCCTTGGAACCAACTCGGCTACGCAAAAGTTTTCCTGCTGCCTGCTGTTTTCCTTCACAGCCACTCAAATACGCATGGTCCCTTGGGACACCGAGCCGCTGCTGCTTCTCGCTTGGAGATGAAGAACCCGAGACCTTTCTTTAGTACCTCCAATTAACATTATCATTTCACCGAGAGCCCTCTTGCGAAACTGTACACGAGATACGTGGACACAAGCAGCCACGATGAAACTCACGTCGCTTCGCTCGAGAACGCGAAGTAGAATGTGAATAAAAATTTTTAAAAACACACCTTTTTTACGCAACGAAAATTCGAGGCTCCAGTATGTCCATTTTTTCTTCGTCAAATAAAGTCTATTTGAATTGTAATCCCTATTTGCATTTTATTTAAGCTTCGAGATATACGATGGAAGCTTGTCGAATCAAACATCTATATAATACCGAAGATAATGTATCCGACAGCCATTTTTTTTTTACAGTAAAAGAAATTGGTGATAATAATATAATGACAGTCACGATGGCAGAGTTCGGAAAAAGCAATTAGCGTTGATCGTCGATCTTATTGCTGAAGTTTTGAAAAAAAAAAAAAAAAAAATCGATCGATCTTCATTTCCTCGTTTCAGGGACCACAGTTCCCCGTCCTCTCATTGTTTTTCGCCCGGCGCTTTTGCTTCAAGTTCAGTTACTTGAACGTTTAAGCACTCGGACGGCAGTTATAAGTAAGAGAGCATGCGAAATCCACTAGCGCGTCTTCTAATTATCCTCGTAATTTTTAGCCGGTATAGCGAGCGTTCTTATTCGCCCCGGCGCTCTGGTACTACCAGCAGCACCAACAGCGGCACTTCCCTTGCAGCTGTAATGTTTTCAACCTAATCCGGCGGTCTAATTAACTTTATAATTACTTTCCGTAATTCCGGGTATTCCCGGAGGAGGGGAGTCGGCGAGCTTCTGTAGTCCGGCATCACCGTCGAGGGACCGGGAGAACCTTATTTTTTTCTTCTTTTCTTTCTCACTGCCGCAAATGACTCCGAGGCCCGTATTGTTTTGTGTCGCGAACTGTTTCTATACCGCGCTTCTTTTTTCTTTTTTTTTTTCTTATATCTGCAGTGGTATATATTTAACAGTAGCTTCAGTAGCTGGGAATATAACGAAACCGACTCTCGCCACGGCTTTTCTCTACCTTACTTCAAGCCATTCGCTCTTTGCTTTTCGTCCTTTAGCTTCTTTTCTTTCGTTTTAGCGCTGTTTTTTTCTTTTTTTTTATAACATTTTTTACGACTTCGCGTTCACGAGCGCAGCACCGGAAACGGCAGGAAAAGCTGTGTCGAGTCGTCGACGAGAAAAATCTTGGCGTATCTCTCGGGCCTCGGAATTTTCTTCCCGAAACGACCTCGTGCTACTGCCCTACGTATACGGGTTATATACTGATTTTTTTATTACGAACGAATTGACGAAGTGAATAAAATGCGAAAATATAACGACGTCAAAGGACTTTGATAAAGTATAACAATAAGGGGATGAAGAATAAAGAAAAATTGTCACCCGACGTGGAAAAATATCGTTCGACCATCCGGTTCGCTCGAACGCGAATGATCGAATAACCCCGGACAGCTTATTACGTTCTACGTTCCGCGTTTCGCCGCAGGAATCTTCTCCCCGGGGACTGAATAACTCACAGTTCGCCGAGCTTCCGCAGGGGACAATTCGGCAAATTTCGACGCAAGGAATTTCGGTCAATGGAGAGTCTCATTGATTGGAAACTGGAAGGGATCGAAGAAAGAAAATTGTCGGTTCAATTGTGAGAATCGGTTGGAAAGTTCCGTTGCAAGACAAACGCGAGTGCTCGACAAGAAGAAAGTTGCAAGGGACAAGAGAGTCGGTATATAACGAAGGGAGGTAGCGGAAGCGAAAGGATAACGTTTGGTTGAAAGAGGGTGGAATGGGGCAATCGTCTTGTCGGTGGTAAACTCCTTCGTTCTCTCTCTTTGCTCGCCTCCTCCTTACCGTTGCTCTTCGCTCTCGACAAAGTTTCCACCCTTAATGGGCGCATCAAGGCCTTAATGTACAACTTACGAGCTGAGAAATACGGGTGGAACTCCAACTACCCTTCTTCGCATCCTTGGAACACAGAGTAACTTTACACTCGACGATAATTAACATAATTCCATCCCCGGAGGAATGTGAAATAGAGGAGAAATCGAGTCGCCGAGAGAGAACGTTAACAATGTGAAGTTTCCACGAACGAACAGTTGAAGAATCGAAAGTGAATGGGCCTCGGAGACGCTCTTTTGTCCGTCAAAGGGGTAGTTTCGTCCAACTTTATGACTACTTACACGTAAAGACATTTTCGTAAATGTAGATACAGTTAATCCTCGATGTGGTTTATCAGTAGAATTCGAACTTCTTTCGCCAAGTTTCGACGGCACAGAAACCACTTTGTCATTTTTGGCAGAAAACAACAACGAAAATCGAATATTTTTACGATTTTTTACGAGTCTTAAAATTTCAGTCGAGTAACTCGTAAGCTAAGGGTAAGAAATACCGACGATAGGACGAGACAGCGCCTCTCGAGATTTATTCTTCGGCATTTTTAATACGGCAGAGAAATATGTGGATTTACATGCATAGCAAAAAGAAAAAAGTCTCCGCTTTAACCGGTTGCGAGTTGTTCACATCACGTTGGATCTTTTCCACGGGGTGAGGCGAGAACGAGGGAAATAAAAATAATAAATCAAAGAAGAACGGGGAGAAAGGACGAGGAGGCGGGTTCGACTTTCGGTACTGTGGAAATGGTAAGCCTATTTCTCGTCGAGTTCATTTTATTAGCAGAGAAAGGGCGTGTCGAGTGTCTGGTCTCCACACGACTTTATCCGGCTCGGGTTCCCTTTTTCAACGATACACAGAAAGAAAACGCGGCAGCGGTCCCACACCCCTCTTTCTCTCGTCGCACGCGGAAGAGGATGCGCGCTTCAACTTCGGACATTCATATCGCGTGGTGCATATATTCCCGTGAGAGAACGCCCCGTTCCGCTTCGTACAAAAATATACGAGCGTAAATCGCAAATTCCGGGAGAAAGGAAGAGAACGTTGTATAGCGGCTAAGGGCTGCAATACGACGATACGTCTCTTCAAGGGCTTCATAAAAAACATTCTCTGCTGTACGGAGAAACGCGCTTCAACTTCAGAGTTTAATGAGCAACGTGTTAGAAGCTCGACCTCATGTAGACGAGCTACGAACCGAAAGGGCGGCGGCTTTGACAAACTTTCGCATTTTAAATCGACGATCTTTTGCAAGATATACCTGTACTCTCCGGATTCGAGTTACGGAGTTTCATAAAAGAGTTACGAAATTACGGAGGGAAGAGGAAAAAAAAAAAAAAGGACGACGGGAAAAAGATCGGGAGAAACGAAACGTTCTGCTGCTTTAATGTCGTGAAAAATTGGGCCACTGGCAGCTGGGAATTGAGCTTTGCGACCCGAAGAGTCTTCTCTTATTCTCGTCGCGTCGTTGATTATTACTCACTGAATTTATCGAGACGGATAGGGAAGCGCGAAGGAGAGATAAAAAATAGATAAATGCTGTTTTCTTATTTTTTTTTTATCGGAAAGTCCGAAACGACGGACAGTTTTAACGAGTATCGGGCGAACGCGGGTAGAACTCTGCGCCGGCGCCGCTTTTGCTACCAATGGTTCTGCTTCGCGATGGGACAGTTGAGTCGAAGCGAAATAGCGAAAAGCAAGGAGTCGGGCAATGGTCTCTCTTACAGTTGAGCGCGAGAACGACGCGCAATATCGCGGAAACGTTCTCGATATAAACACGAACGAGAGAATCTCGTGATAGGGAAGGAAAAACCCTCGGCGTTCTTGTTACGATGATATTTTCTCATACTTTTCCGAAATTCAACTTCGCCGTTATATACCAACGAAATTGGGTTCTCGACAGCATTAATCGGCCGAATGGAGACACATTCTCGCCAAGCGGCCCACTTATTGGCATCGCTGCCTCTGGTCAACTTTCGTTTCGCTGCTATATCGGAAAATCATTTCGTTTTTCCATTGACCGATCCGCCCATTGGCACTGAATTCGTTTTTTTAACAGAGTGGAAGCAAAGTGACGGTAATGGTAAGAGAAAAAAAAAAGAAAAGAAAAAGCGCTTTTCAACTTTTTCCAAAACTTTGCTGTTTTTGGCAACATTTGCCAATTGAAGTGCTCTTAGCAGAGACGGTTCTCGTTATTTTCATATGTATCGGCAGGTTGTATATATCGCCAAAAACATCGAAACGCGAAAGCGGTTGCCGTTTTATAAATTTATTTCACATTTGTATGTTATCGTTGTATATAAATGTACAATTAAAAAATTTCTGAAACACGATGAAACATCGTGATGCATAAAACTTGAATATTATATGCATGTAAATCATATATCCGAACAATTACTTGAGCAATTTCATAGTTTTAATCATCGCGAAATGCCGGAGGCAAACACCCCCCTTTGAGGCCGAGTCGTTCGTTCACTGTTTTTTCTCACTGAAAAAAATACTGGATAGCGAGGAGCGAAGCGTGTGGGTTGAGTGCGCGCGTGAGATAAAGCGGGAATGATAGAGAAAAAGAGTGACTCGGGATGGTAAAAAAAAAAAAAAATTAAAAATAGAAGACGACAGGAGAAACAAAAAATCGACAAAGCGAAGATTTTCCTGCTCGCAGCCTCCCGTTAAACAAGAGATGTGTGTATACCAGTCGAGACTCCCACTCGACAAATGGATGAAGGACGACTGTTTTTTTTTTTTTTTTTTCTTTTTTCGTTTTTTCGAATGCACCTGACTACACGTTTTGTTCATCGCGCATACATTTGTCGCTTTCGAGAGTATATGCTGAAGCGTAGACGCGAGTAAGCATTGGAGAATGAACTTTTTTTTTTTTTTTTTTTTTAAGGAATCGTTTCTAAATCGCAAATGCTACAGAAAAAAAAGAAGAGTGTAACTCGCAAGTTCGGCCCGTTGATTCGACGAACGACTCTTCAATACGATTTTGCGAGATGTAGCAACCGAGATAAGGGGAAAAACGAGAAAGATATTTAGATCCGATGATTGGAAAGCGGAAGAGAGAGAGAAGCAGAAGCAGCGGTCGTATAAGTCGTTCGCGATCATAGGGAGCTTTGAACAATGGCCCGGGATTGGGTAGAGTCGTCACTTTGAACGATCACCGAGACGAAACCCGCGGTAGAGCCCTGCGGGACAGATCCCATACTATTCCCTTCTCTTCGAGATCGTGGGTCTTCGCACGCGGAAACTTCGAATCCCTTTGGCCATTCGTTCACCACCGAGGATATCCGATCTCGGTGCTCCGCTGGACACTCTTGAGACCCTTCGCGAAGATCGATGGCTCTTTCCGCTCATCCTTTCTTTATCTCGAGCTCTTTTCGCTTCGTGATACAAAACTACCCTCGTACTCGTGGATCGGGACGGACTTCTGGTAAAGTTACGCTCGGGTATCGAAGGAAAAAGAGACTCGAGAGGAGGAAAGAAAATAACGCCTCACCGTTAGAGAAGATGTTTTTAGACGAATGTATTCCTATAGTTTCATTCGTTACGTACGCGACGAGAGAACAATGGAAGGAATAAAAAAAAAAGCCCCCGAAAGCTACAATTGGTATTCATATGACAGCGAAAGACGATCGAATGAAAGGAAATATGAAATATGGGTATCTCAGCGTTTTCAAACGAGCCGCAAGCTTGCGGATCATATCAGCTCCACCGATCACCGGGTATCCCAAGAGCTCGGATTACGTCGGCCGAATCGATTTCGACGATTCGCGGATTTGACGGAGGATAGCGGTTTCCCTTTGAAGCGCATCCCGAGTCCCATCGAGATGCGTAAACAATGCCTCTCTTTCTCTTTTCGAGTATTTCACGAGAACCCTTTGTCAAAGCGTCTCATGGACAATCGATGCCACGAACACAGTGATAATAATTCGAGTTGCAATCCTCTTCGACACGCCGTAAAATAACAAACGAATACAAACAAAGTCAAATAAAAAAAATGTTTGTCACTTGTAAATAACGTCTATGAAAAAAAAAAAAAAAAAAAAAAAAAAAAAAAAAACATATCTCTCGGAGGATTAACGTCGCAGTACGATTAATTCTATTCCGAAGAGAGAGAGAAAGAGTAGAATTTCAAAGCAACAAATATATATTAATGAAATTCTGTTTGCCTCTGTCCGCCGCGCTACGTCCAATTTGCGTAGAAGCGACAAGAGTATTCTGCTGCTCCTGTGTACAATGCAAATTTCAATGAATACAAATTGGAGTGGAAAAATCAAAATTTCCCTTGCTGCAGCGTTTAATACTTTCATGATATCCTCGGAGAGTGTTGACGATAATATATGGATATGTTCGACGCTCTCGATATCGCGTCTTATTTACCGCTGTGAAGCTATAGACGTACTATACGTGAAGATATCTGTACGATGACACATCGACGAATAAACGACGAGTTCGGAAGATATTGTGGTGAATTTCGCGCGCAGAGCAAATTTGATAGCCTCGATTCCCGTGTAATTCCCATAGCAGCAGCGCCGCGAGCCCTTTCCACCCGGGAATTCGACCGGAGGGCTATGTGATCGCGCGTTCGCGAACGAAACTCCATTATTCGCATCGGCGTAGAAAGGAAGATGGAAGGACTCGACGATAGATTGAATAGGGGCTATGAAAAGTCCCTGTGGTTCGTAACGCCCTTTTCTCTCGCGCAGCCATATCTCTTATAACTCGTATACTGTTTTATTCGGTGCTGGATAAGCGTGAATGACGGTGTACACAAGGAAACTCCGCTAAAGTAACCATGAATAAGCAGCCCGGAGGGTTTCGCCTCTGTGCGACGCATTGTGTACAAAGATATTTATCCCGGTAGAGTTATGGCGGTGATGTTGCTACCGAAAGATATAAATTAGGGGTATTATTTCCCAATCGTGCTTCGGGACACAAGCGAAGTCAGAGGCTACCGGAATGCCACGATTTTTCTATTTCCTCGGCGTTAACCGGAAACACGTAGCGCGTATAACGTTACGCTAGTATTCGATTAACCTGAGGGACCGGAAAAGAGGCGCTTTGCTTTGAAAAATATCACTCTTACCAAAGAGAATGGGTATCATATATATTTTCACGTGAAAATGGTTGAACGTGACGCCGAAATGTTCCACACAAATGGCTGAATCTTTCGTTTGTTCTTCAGCGTCGTTACTTCTCGACCCTCTGTCGAGGCAAAGCCAGCAAAGAGCCAACTGCACGGAGAACAACGAGCCGAGAATGAAGTGAGGTATCGGGTACACGCGCAATGGACTCTGACCTCTTGTAACTCAACGTGCTCTCACCACCCGACCATCAATCGTGTAAAACGGAAACTGAGATCTATCGCGGGTGCTGTACCCCATAAACGAGACGAAGCGGTTGCCTTGACATAGCCAAAGCGCGCCGCTACCGTCTACCGCCCGCGGACACTGTATGTTTGTGTGATTCTACTTGTTCCTTGAACCGACTCACCGGAACCAGTGCCGTCATTCAAAGTGTCACATCAATTTGCGATATGTCCGCTTACGTGTCACGAACTTACGCGTACCGTTGCGATATGTGTCTCTACTGCGCGCGAACCGAGGATGTAATTAATGTTGCGGAATTTTGCTTCTCATACACCGAAAACGAACTATTATTGACCTCTCGCGTCGCGTACCAATAGAGAGATTTTTTTTAAAGTCAAATTTAGATTTTTTTTTTTTATCAAACTATTTGGCCGAAAGAATTGACGCATTGGAAAGATTTATCGCGAATTGCCAGGCGCTTTGCCGCGGGGTAACATTAGTAGCAAAACAAAATGCCAGCCGATTTGGCAGCATACAAGACGATGCGAGACAAAGCGAAGGAAGCGAAGGGCAAAATGCTCTTTCAATGGTTCCGGCTTCGATCCGTTTCTCTGGCAGTGCCCCACTATCGCCGGAATGAAACCAATGTATGCCGATGCCGGATGAAATCGGAAGCGTCGAGAATCTTCCTATAGCCGGATCGGCCCTTTACCCGGTGCCAAATCGAGCAATTTACATCGTATAACGCACGCTAATGTCTCCTTTTTATCTCTGTTTCGTTATAAATCTCGACACTGTTTCACACTCTTCCTTTTCTTTTCTATTTTTTTTTCTCATTATATATTCAACGAATCCACACAATTTTTTTTGCATCTCTCGGTTTACCATTGTCGTTCTATTGGCTTTTTTTAACTATGGGAAGTCAATGATATCTCGTTCGATACTTTTGCGTATTATCAGAAAAACAAAACTTCGTTTCGGTTTCGATTATCGAGACTTAGGAAAATTTTCAAAATTTACTCGTATTTATTTCTTGTGTGTATTATACAATGTACAATGCGCCTCTTTTGTCGACACGACAGATTTGACGCGACGCGGTTTCGCGTTAACAAAAGTGAAACAAAACAAAAAAAATGCTAAACGAAGGAATAAACAGTCTGGAAAATCACAAAAAAAAAAAAAATACGCCCGACCGAGTTGGAAACCTTTTCCGGGGGCCATTTTCGCGGTTCAGTGATATTTCAACAATGTACCACGAAGCAATACTCATACCCCTGCGACACGTCTCCCGCTTGGGGTCATACAAGAGTGTACTATGCACCGTCGAGCTCTCCCCCTCCGAAAGTTCCTCCACTAATTTGACGAAAAAACTTCGCGAAAACTTTTCATCCTGAATTTTGCAGCTTTCACGACTACGGTGGTATATTTATCTTGTAAAACGTTGTTGTTTTAAAGAATTTTTTTTTTTTTTTTTTCTTTCCATTTTTTTTTCTTTATTGTCAATCGCTCGATACTCGAGATATTCTCGGTAACGGTGCATTTTATATAGCCGACGAAGTTTTTCTCGATAGCCCACGACGAAGGCTCGTTGGACGTTCGTGGAAAAAAGTGAAGGGATGCTAGAGTGGTAAATTGGAGTAGCAATTCGGAAAATAGAAAGAAAAAACGAAAAAAAAAAAGGGGAAAATCGACGTTGCAAGCGGCCGTCGGTGAAGCCAAACTACCCACGCTATATCCGCGGCGTTACCGCAATCAATTATTTCAATGATACTCGCTCTTTTACCGCGTTATACTCATCGCGCGAGAGCCTCGGTTGCCCGCTTGCATCTGCATTTTGTACGATTTCACAACTGCAGCATTACGAAATAAAATATCGACGTTCGACGGGAGGCAAACGGGATAAAAAAAAAAAAAAAAAAGAAAGAAAACGTTGCAACGAATTGGAGAATGGAAAACCTGAGAGAAACAGTGGTCGGGAAAAAAAAGTGAAACGAAGTTCTGAAAATTAGATTCTCAACATGCGGTACTCGGACCACTGATAATCGCGAACAGCCCCCACCGTTCTTCGCTATCGCCGAACGAATATATAGATCGCCTATTTTTTTTTTTGTCTCTTCCACTTTCCATCTATCCGCTGATGTACCCTTGAAAACTCGTTAAAACTTTTCTCTCCCTCATCATAAATCGTGTATATCCGCGGATATTTCGCCCGTTGAAAAGTTTTACTCCGGAAACGAAATAACCGATCGGTACCCGCGAGAAACTTATTTCATGTCAAAACGAGTTTATGTATCCCAATGGCTACAGTCTTTATCGTGAGATATACTTGTCGCGTGTGTCCCATGATATTTATACATACGACTCCTCGTAAACGCGAAAACTCGAGTTTATTAATAATAATAATAATAAGTAATAAGCGTGAAATGGTCCGTTATCGATACGAAGCTTTTCATTGTTTTATTTCGCGACGCGACTTCCATTATTTACGCTCGAGAACGGGATTGCTGTTGAAGTTTATTAATAAACGCGATTATGTAGGCAATGATCGATGCTGCAACGGTTAATTAATACTCGCGACGATATAATAACGACGAAAATAGAAACGAATCGCGGCGATCGATCATTTAGCGAAAGCGCCACGACGATGCCATCGTGCTAAGCGCATTTTACATTCGACGCGGAGACGTTGCGATAAATTTTCGTTCAACGTCTTCGCTTCTACGAGAACGAAGTGAGAAAAAGGTAAATGTCGTACGTCCTTCGGAAAGTGTGAAATTACATCTTCTCTGGGAGTTATTTCTCGATCGAGTCTGCCACTTGGCTTGCTTTCGGTGTAAACCGAAGTTGGTATCGATGTCCTTTTCCATTTACTATCCCATCTCTACGGTGCTGCGAGTTTTAAACTAAAAGCCCATTTCCCAACGTCGATTCGACCGTCGGCCGGTGTGACAAGCTGGAAAAGCGTCTCGATAACTCTCCAGAGTGGAGTTCCGGTAACTCACGACGCGATGTACTTTTTACGGATGAAGATCGTTCGACGAATCGGTGTCTCTCGGGGTACACGAGATACTGTAGATTTCAACAGTAGTCGAGCTAATAACTTCAATTATAGTATATTTATAGTACAATATCATTGCACTTGTACTCCTCAATTGACTCATTTTACTATATTTGTAACTTTAAATCGTTATTATTCTTCCCTTTTGTATCTTTTGACTATTAAGGATGCTTTTCACGTACCTTTTCGGCCAAAAATAAGATTTCGCGAGAATTTCAAATACTTACCAATAGTATAAAAATCTGAAAATAATCAAGTGTACTGAAGACATCAAGAACTTTGATTTTGCATGATAACAGTGCGAAAATGTTATTAACAAAATAAATAAATAAATAATTTTAAAAATAGTCAGTAAAACTTTTTTTTTCTTATTTCAAATGAATCTTCAATTTTTTTGAGACCATATAAATTTTTTCAGAGTTTTCGTACATTTTTTAAAATTTCGAAAAAAAAATTTCAGAAATGTAAAAAAATGTTGAAAAAATGTATGCTGTTTCCAAAAAATCAACAAATTCATTTTAAATGAAATAAATGAACTTTCACTGGCTATTTCTTGAACAATTTATTTATTTACTCATTTATTAGTCACTTTTCGGTATTATTATTATGAAAAATCAATGTTCTTGATATCTTTAATAAGTTTGATTTTTTTCAGATTTTTACTGTATCACGAAGTAGTGAAATTTTTATCGTATTAAACTTTTGGATCGAAATTAACGCGATATACATCCTTAAATCTGCAGATTCCGTCTATGAAATAGCACACCGATATATTAAAATAAAGCGAATTGACGATATTTGTTTGATAAATTTTGAAGAGATACAAACTCACTGCTGCCACAATGTACGTTATAACCTTCAGATGATACAAAAGCGACGAGTAACGGAGATAGGAATACAGCGTACAACGTCATCCTCTGTTAATCGCGAACGTTTTGACACGAGTGAAATCCGTGTACGCGATGGATCATAGCACGGACCCTGATAAGTAATAGTAACCGTCCATTGGCCGATCGGACAATATTATCGCACGACGGTTACACGTCCACCGGACTAATCCGAACCCTGTGCCCAACTGAGGCGCATTCTATACATCGAGGGATACACAGTGCAGCTATGATGTAGAGATACACGAGTGTTACAGCTACACGATAGACCGCAAGTCCGAGAGATGCTCCTAACAGCGTAAGCCGCTATCCCCGAACAATTCGTAACCGGACACCTATCCACTTAAACTCCAAAGTCCAATAGTCCACACAAAAGTCTCGTAACTCTCTTGCAAAGTGTCTTTATCTTTACCATCACGAAGTTTGCTTTCCCCACTCAATCTTCTCACCGAAAGAATTTAATTCGTTTCCTCGATTATAAAATCGTTCAATCTCTGCCGTTTCTATCGCACGTTTTAATCGTCTTTTGTCGATGTTGAATAAATCATTCTACAGAGCATTTGTCGAAAAGAAAAATCGATAGATACGGGAAAGTCGCGATCTAAATGAAAATCGCTTTGAAAATACGTTTTTCAATGGATAAACAAAGATGACGGGGCAAACGAGGAGAAACAATTGAGAGTCGGATTCCTCTCGCTCTCGGCAGTCCGAGTATTCACCGGGGTCGTTCCACGGGCAGCGGAAGCACCGCGGAGGGTTGCTTTTTCAGCGACTAAACAAAGTCAGCTTCGACGTGACCCGTCGATAATCGAGTTGCTACATTTTTCCCCGGGCGCTACCCGGCGCGTATGTACAAAACTCTCGTCGGAACAGTACCGCTGCGTCCAGTGCCCTCGCCATGCGCGTACAGACGCCACACATGTGCGCATATACACCGATACACACAGATGTTAATAAAATACACGAGGGAAAGCGTTGCGAACGCGATGACGAGGTTTGACGGTTCCTCCACTATTTCTGTTACGCGGAAAGAGTCGCGTTATCGATAGTGACATTCTGAATTCGCTAACGATTTTTTTTTTCTTTTCCTCTTATTTTTTCTTATTTTTATCGTATCTTTATTATCTACAACATCCGCACTTGTTCTCGTACTCTGCCTCTCGTATATACGTATGTCAAAGAAATTTTATTAATCGGTATGCAGAGGCAGAAATGTTTTTATCGCGACTAAGGAATCATAAAAATTCGATCTTCGAAATATTCTGCATCTCATGCAATTTCGAATTACGCCGCGAAAAATTGAGATTTTTTTGTTGATTAAATTTTTTTTAAATATCTCGAGTAACACTTGTTTGTTGTGATTTTTTTTGTAATTTACGTGACTATAGGGAGAATGATAAAAATAAAGAATTATCGACGAAAAGAGGGGCGCCATGTCGCAAAAGTTAAATTGGTATCGATGATATATTATTGACAAAGTGGGTCACCACTTGTCGAAGTGTTATTAAATATAATATCGGAGAGAATAATTTGTCAAGGGTGACGAAATTGAATAGTCTCGATAGTGATTGGTTCGGTTGGTCGCGATATAGCGGCGGAAACTTACCGGCGCGAAGGGCGCGAATCCACTCGGCCCGATCTTGTTCCCGGGCTGCCAAGAGGTAGAGAGTGTACTCTTGGCCGGCCTCACGGTATCCCACTTGAAAGGGGATGCCCGGGGGTACACCACCCCCTCCCCCGTTTCCGGCCTCGCTGCCCGCCACCTCGCTTCCTCCTCCGCTCCCGCTTCCGCTACCGAGTGTCGCAGTCTCCACGACGTGAACACTCTCGATCGCGATGCGGCCCCTTTCCTTGCGTCGCTACGACAACGAAACCAAAACAAACAATCTTTAAATTCACATTTTTGCCAGTTGATTTGTCAAGAAGATAATATCGTTTAATATTTTTTCGCTCGTTGATACTTTTGAACTCCCGACTGCTCGTCAGTGCAAAAAGACGAGAGTTATGCGTTTCACGGAGACGAGCGATTTCGTTGATCGGTATGTTCTCGAAAACGGCTAATAATTACTTAACAGAATTCCATACAATGATTTTATGACGTACGGTTAATGTCTTTTGCAATTTAGAATTTAAATCATATGAATATTGACACGGAAAAAAGCATTTTACGGAATAGATCTTTGAATACATCGAAAAATGGGCGCCATTTTCTGCGATACATTTTTTGGCTCCCGGGGCTCGCAAGACGCACGATCTCTGTGGGGTATAACCTCAAAACACGGAGATCGAGGACTTTGTTAAAATTTGTTTTCTTTAGAAAAGATGAAATAAAAAAAAATTAATAATAATCGCTCGACGGTGACATGTGAATAATTTATTGTTATGATTTTTCTATCGTTCACACAGTTTGTACATTTATATAACTGAAAGGAAATTCCTAACAATTGTTTTTACGATAATTTACCAGAAGTCAATTTTTGAAAATGTAACTAATGCGATACGTGGAATTGAGGGGCAAACAATGAATTTTATTGTAGGAAAAGTTCATTCAAAGATGAAAAAAAAGGCATTTCCCCGAACGATTGTATCACCCAACAACCATAAACCGGCTGATATATCCAGCGGTGAGCTTGAAACCAATTATTGTAGCCGAGGAAGGAGTTTCGAGAGTACGGAACAACCCCTAGAGAGAGAGTTTCCAATCCCTTTGCGTATCGTTTGTACCGCGATCCTATAACCGAGAAACTTTTATGACCGCGCGGTGTCTCGAGGTCGATGCCCCGAAGCCCGTTTGAAACTTTGTGTTTAATTTATTACGAAACTCACCGAGTATACCGCGATAATCTTCATTGAATCAATGTCAATCACGGTGATATTAATGAACTAAGGGATGGAATTCCAAAGATCTCTCCGTTCAATCTTCTTCTTCTTGATTTTACGAAAATTAAAGAAGTTCACTGAGAACGCGCGTCTCTGAAATCGGGTAGTGATGGTTCGCAAAATCGTAGAATCAAAGGCAAAGTCGAAAAGTCCGTAAGAAATTTATCAAAGGAGCGAAACGTTATCGAGTTTCGGTAAAATGGTGTAATAAGAAAATGAGCGAAATCTACGGAAAAATAGTCGAAAAGTACCGCCAACCGACCGAAAGCATAACCGCAATCGAACGACTGCGAGGTTTTTCTGAATATAGCGGCAAGTCGAGTAGCAAAGGAGTCGAAGAAGACGCGGCGAGGGAGAGCAAAAAAAGAACTTCGGGCGAAAGCATCGAGAAAGAGAGAGAGAGAAGTTCGTAAAGTCGGGGAGCCCGTCGATGATGCCTCGGAGGGATACGCAAGGGGTACATGTTAATACGAAAACCGAGCACCGGACTTGGATGTGTGTGTATATAGCAGTGGAGTTGCATGATGAAAAAGAAAGTATAAGAGATCTCCGGCTCTTTTCCGTTCTACGCGCCTTGGGAGTTTCAAAGCGTCAAACTGGCTGTGTGAAAACGCTTTTGCCACCTCAGTGGCGTTACGTCGGTGAGAGAGGAAAAAAAATAATACGCGAGAGGAAAAAGAACATAGGCAACTGAGGTAAAAAAAATAAAAATAAATAGGGAAGATGATAAAACGGAGCGAAAACGGATGGACGTCGTTGCATTCAGCATTGGGTCAGCAGGTGCTGCTGACGCAACCGGTGAAAAAAATAGGAAAAAATAACATTTTTCCCGGATGTGCGAGAAATGTCTACAGTTTCGAACGATCAAAGCCGAATTATTGCCCATCGTTCGACGAGGGAAGGAGATGTGCGATATGGTGTGCACACTCCCGGGTCCGGCCGCCATCGTTGCACAACGACCAACAATAGCGGCATCGTAGCCTCGCACCGTTCGCCCGCACACCGACCATAACTCCTTCCAAGTGGTGCAATTTCGTACGTACCTCCCAACGGCAGCATCGCTCTTGCGGTCCACTCTAAACGTTTACGCGCGTTCGCGTAGCCGCGAAGCAATAAAAAAGAAGAGTCGGGGAAAGCGTAGTAGCTATACGGTATAACGGTAAGAAAAAAGGTCCAACGAATAAAATCGAAAAAAAAAAAAATGACTAATACGAACGAAGCAAAGGATGACATCGAAGGTATATAAAAAAAAAAAAAATATGGCGTTTTTGTAGAACATTTTTTAAAAAGTTGCAACGCGATAACGAAAAAAGAGTTGAAGAATTTTTTTCTAAAATAATGGACCGTAGTGTTCAAGAGTCACGTGTATCGGTTGAAGCGTGGCTCGCCGACAACGACACAGAGATAAATATCGATGCTGCAGGTGGGGTATAAACGGTAGTGGCGTAAATCAGGATATTGGATAAGCGCCGTGCGCTTAACGGCAGAGCAGCAGAGCCAACAGAGATCGCGAGGCCGGAGATGGCGAAAGTGCGAGAAGGTTCGACAGATAAACAGAACCGATAAGGAGTATTCCGTTGGCCGGATCTAGCAGAGAGGATATTCGATTCGATTCCGGTGAGTCCAGAGAGACTATAACGCGCGCGCGTCCTCCCAACCGCCCTTTTCCACCGAAATGGTATTCTCCGATATTGGTGTACGTCCCTCCCGCACAATGAAACGATAGGCGCACTACTGTCGGTCGTTCCTCCCCCGGGCCGGTTGCACACCGGGACGGGGAACACCGTCCCGTTCCGGTAATTCGAGTTTCCCAAAAACGGAGCGAAGCTTTAACGGGGCTTTAACGGTGTGCCGTTCGTCGAAGCGAATCGAGCCGAGTCGCTTCCGTCGACCTGGCACTGCCGCATTATCATAGATAGCGAAACCTCGCGGCTTGGCTCTCGTGTGCATCGAAGCTTCTCTCGCTTTACTAAAGTACACTGTATAGCTACTATATTCGGCTTCGTCCCGCGTTTAAACCCCTCCCTCCTCCTACAACGTCCATCCCCGGGTTCCCGTCACAACCGCGACCTATCCGATGGAAATTCGATTTGACTCCGCGGATATCCTGAAAAGGAAATATTCGATCGCCCCCGGTGTAGAACGCAGGGGGATGGGGACGAAATGTAACCGCGACGATAGAGAGTCCAATGGCAAGCGAGGCTTCCTCTCGAACTACCGAACAATGTACAACGGCGAACTACGCGTATCTCGACAATTATAATAGCACACTTACACAAGTGCGCGGGTTATTACCGCGAAATAGCACACCGACAAACGCATTCCAGATTTCCCGCGGTTAAAGCATTTCCCATGATTTTCCAACCTCTGTACCTCGCGATCTATCGATTTTTTTCGGTATTCCGCACGTTGGATACGTCAATTATTTAAAAAAATATTTTATTAAAATGAAATCATTTTTTTTTTTTATAAACGTTTGAAAATATCGAAATGTGTGTTAACTATACGAGATATATAGATCGCTGAAGTACAGAATTGTAAAGATTTAACGATGAGGATTACAGATCGTAAAGAAGAAGAAAAGGCATAGAGATGAAGGGACAAGTGAAGTCGATGATGTATCGTCATGAATGCTTGACTTTGAAAAGAACGGTAAGCAGCTTATCGCGAAGAGAGAAAAAAATGGATCAAGAAGCTTCTCTTCGAATCTTCCTTTGTCTCAACCGTATGAACCGGATGATTTGGACTCGTGGCGAAGATATAGAACGTAAAGTTAAGGAGACACGACGAGCAAACGAGTGAAACTCGACCACAGAGATTCCTCTCCCGCTCTCGACTGATGCTTTGCTCGTGTCGGTTTGAAGCCTCGCGGCTGTTCTACCTGTTAATTATGAGGCGAAGCAAGCGAACCGCGCGAGACCCCTCTTTGCCTTCGCCACGACGAGAGACCGAAGTGCTATCGAACCGCCGCTCGAACTAACCGCTGAATTACTCGCGTATCCGCGGCGGTACAAGGAATAAGTAATTATTCCAATTCATCTAACCCTCGAAACGTATTTATATTTTTCTCCATCACTCGCGTCTTTTAAGTCGCTCTTTGCTACACCAATTTTTCTGCAGTCTCCGCACACTTTCGGGAGCTCCGAACGGCGGACGATCGATATAATTCATAAATTCATCCGTCCTATCAGAGACGCTATTCCAATGAAAAGTGTAATGAAATTAGTCGTGTGATCAACGATATGCGCGATGTAATTAATCTCCGTTTCAAACGCCTTTAAAGCTTCGATACTTCCCTCGAGTAATGCGCTTTCGCCGTAATAAATGCGTGATGCGTCCTCTTATCGCGAAAGATTAATTCTCGTAATACTTTCAGTCTATTTATTAACATTTCTAATGCATATAGTGCGGATTTTCTTAAAAAAAAAAAAAAAAAAAAAAAAAAAAATAGATCGCGACAGACCGGACAAAGCTTCGAATTTAACCTCTGCGTTAATTTTTATTTTTTTTTTGCCAATCGAGCATAAGATTGAATTTTTAAAACACATTTACTGTTTCGTATTAACGAGAAATGGAAATGGAGCTTCTCTCGACTCTCGTGGGGCCAATTGTTCTTGTCGTTGTGTACCGTTATGTTTTCTCATCGATTAATCACGGCGGGCTAATCTCCGCTAATAGTCGCCATGAATAATCTCCAATATTTAGTTGAAATTTACTAATTCGCAGCGTTCTTCAAGATTCGATAGCTTACCTCCACGTTGTCCGATGATTCGTGGATAAAAGTCGAAATATTGGGATTAAAATCCCCGGTTGGTATAGAATATCACGAGAGAATTCAATTCGTTTGTATACAACGGAGCGCGATATTTCCACGTGGTCGAGTTTCTCGCGCGTGAATTAATCCGTGGAGAGTCGCGAGTCGATGTTAATCGACGTCAACGAGTTTTATTTAACACAAAAGCACGTTGAGTTTATCTTTATCGCTTCGGCGAATTTATTGCCGCGATTCTTCTCCACTGCGGGGAACGCGTACGCGAAGCGAGAACAATCGAAAGCACGAGCGGTAAAGAGAGAATTCCCTGTGAAAGTACCGATACCGTATGGATGTCCGTGGGGCTCGTCAACGCGAATCTCGCGTAACAAACCTCCTCTGTCCTACAGGTCTATATATGTATATATTTCCTTCTTCCTCTCCGCGTTGCCGCGGACCTCTATCAATTTCAAAGTGAAACACACACGCGACAAACGCGGAGTAAAATTATCGCCGTAACGTTATCTCTCTCTTTCGCCGTTGGAATTCCCTCCGGCAGCGAACAGCGATGACGCGAAAGTACGACGAGAATCACAGGAAAGGCGTTCTTTAACCGGCTTGACAACTAATTGCAAACTTGCGACACGTAGAAAAGCAACGATTCCTCTCGTGACGAATTTAACTCACTTATCTATCGGAATAAAGTGGAGAACAATCGATTAACCTTCGATAGAGAATCGAATGAACTTCACTGCTCGATGAAGAAGAATAAAATTGAAACGAACGATCTGGAAGCTCGGATCACTGATAATCAGTCAAAAAATTTTATATTTTTTCAATTCTTTTTTTTTTTTTGTTTTTTTATAATGCGACAATTTTCGTTTTTTTTTTTTTTTTATTTATTTTTTTTTTTATTTTTAACAATTTTCCCCGTTCGGTGAAATTAATTTAAACGTTTTCCAATTTTGAGCGCTGTGAGTCCCGAGGGGGAAACGACAAACTTTCGCGAATTGGAACGAATTTGGAATACTCGGTGAGCGATTCGACGGCGGCTACCGACTGAGAGAGGACCGTCGAGAATTTACTCGTTGAAGGTGCCAGAGGTGGAGGAAGGAGGATTATGAGGAGGGTAGGTGAACGACGGTGGTGGTGGTGGTGGTGGTGGAGGAGGAGCGCGCGCGACCAGGAAGAATGGAGGGTGGAAACGGCGAGCGCCTGCGCTACAGATATTACACATGGTCCGCGACAACATTACTTACCCTTCTAACTTCTATATTTATTTCCTTATCTTTCCGCGCATCCCCCGTTTTTGTTGTCTTTGCTATCGGTCTGCCGAAAACTTTTTGTTAGTCACTCGTTAGGGGAATATGAAAAACACGAATATACGATGATCGATAGATCGCGCGGAGGTTTTAACAAAGTTGAGCGTACAAACCTTTAACGCCGAAAAAATTTCTTTTTTTTTTTGCTTCAAATACATCGCGAGTTTTGAAAATATTGCGTACCGCTTGTTTCATTATGAGAATTTTTTTCTCTCATCGGAATGATCGATGCGCGATTTTTTTTTTTTTTTTAATTACGTAAATTGCACATGTGCAATTGAGCCGTAAAGCAATATCGCTCGCGGTACCATATGATTTCGGGAAATTCGATATTAGCCGTGGCTTTGAAATATAATATTACTGGTAATGTTATATCTCGTTTGGCCATCTCGACAAATGTAAACTTGTTATTAATATAAATTTGAGCTCTGCACGGAGACAAAAGGTCGGGTGTTTCATTGAACCGGATAATCGAGTTACACGAGAGATTAAGTATGTGATTTCGCGTGTGTTTCGAGGTAACGTTTAATAATTCCTTTCAACTCCGGGATTGTGAGGGAGAAATTAACGGAAATAACGCGATATAACGAGAGATATAACGACGCGGGAGAGCGCGGAGAAGGAGTAGACATAAAAACGGAGTGGTTGAAGCTTCTCGTAACGCCCGAAGCGTTAACCACCGGGTGGCAAAGAGTAATGAGGCTGGCATCGTATTTCACGTTTCTTTGCCGCTCTCCTTTTCACGAATCGTGACGAACTACTATTTGTTTTTTATCTCCCGATGGAAAAACGAATTTTTGCAAAATTTTACTCGCCTCGAAGTTTCAACGATGTATTATATTAAAAAATAAATAGCGCGTGATACATCGCGCTGAGCTGAGCTCAAGACCCAAAGATATGTACGATTATCGGATTATCAACATCGGGAAAAAAGATCGAAATACTAGTGAGACGCGTGTGCGCTTACCTCTCCATCGCCGTCGTAATATATCAGATGACGACGCGTCAGTACGAACCATCGTTGCTTGTAGTTTATGGGAGTGAAACGTTTTTTATTCTGCGAACGTTTCACCATGAATCCTTGTCTGACAACGTCCCCCCCTTTGGATTCCACCTTCCCATCCTTCCCCGCCATTCTCGAAGAGACCCACCCTGTAATTTGGTCAATGAACAATCAATAGATCGCGACAATGTGAGATAAAAATCGGACGGTAATTTTTTTGTTTTTTTTTTGTTTAATATATTTTGTTGTGGAGTTGGAAATTTTTTTTTTTTTTCTAACTTAATTCCAACTTTGAAATAATTGGCTTACAACACTCAAACGAGAAACTACGCTGAAGCATTATTTTAACGGAGAAATTGATTAAATTAGAGCAAAGAAATGTAAGTCAAAAGTGCAATGTTGCGCAATGTGATTGGAAAGATATTAAATGACGTTTCTCAGCTATGTATTTCTATGCTAAAGCGGAAAAGGAAGAGGAAGAGCAGAGAGAGACTGGCCTCCAGCTCCGTGGAGAGCCATAGCGAGAGCTCGTTATCGGTTATGCGCAAAGAATGTTCATTGCGCCTGATAAGTTTAATCTACAATTCATGCAAAAAGTAGCAGCGAGAAAAAAATAATAGTAATTAAGTAAAAAGTAAAGGTTTAGTAAATGAAAGTAGAGTTAAAGTATCGACGGAGCAAATAATTAATTCTCAAATTTCTCAATATATATCAGAATTTTTCTCTACAGAATTTACTTGTCAACTGTATTCTGAATTTTTTTTTAATCGTCGGTGTGCAATCCAACATTTTTTTTTCATCAAGCGACACGTAACAGAATTTTTTTTTTTAATCAAGGTACTCATTATTTTTCATGATTATCAATGAAAAATGAGAAATAATCCGATATTTGTAAGAATTCATAAACTACCGAGTATTTTAAAATGTAATAACGATACTTGAAACAAAGAAATAACGTGACAATAGAATGTTTGTGGTACACAGTGTTGAACGTTCATAACAAAGAATCAAAACACTGAGAAATTTTGGTGAATTTACTCACAATTAGTATAAATTTCCATAGATGACAATAAACCGGCATATTTGTCGCGTTATTCGATAATAGTACATACGACAGATCGAATCCGCAATAATTTATAAATGTTAATAGTATTATTGTGAAGAACAAGTAGCAGTGCGAGAGAGTCGAATAATAGTTTTTGGTTATCCTGACGTTTATCATTTCCTCCGCACATGAGCACGCCTTTGTGAGAACACCGGGGACGAACGGTAATCCCGATTCACCGTACATGCGGCTTACCATGCACTCCAAGATTCTTTTACACTTCCACGATATCTATTATTGTCAAAAACATCAACGTTATTAAATTATAAAACTTAAATAGAATACAACGACAAAAATTTCACGTGGACAATCCCGACGAACAACACACGCACACACGCGCGCGCGCACGGTGGGGAACGCGCAATCTGTCAAACGAAGCGTCGGAAATACATGGAATAACAGGAAATGCCCCACTGCACTGATCGTCGAGCTTCGTGTTTTTGCCACATATTTTACTTATCGACCGAACGCACGACGATCATTTATCAAGGAAAAAAAACGTTTCAATAATTACAATTTTTCATTTGACTATTGTTTGTCAATCGATTGTTCTAATCGATCGACAATCATTGTTGTTCTTCTCCAACTTCGGGGGGATAAACACGTTTTGTCTTGCACACACGCAACGCACAAAATGGCGAACTGCAGCGAGAACGTATGGTGTTGTTTTGCTTTAATTATCCGATATTGACCTTCGTTTTTGGATACGGTGAACAACGGTGAAGAGTTTAGGCTGTGAGGTGCAGCGTCATTCGAGTGTTTCTGCCATCCGTGCAAATAAACAAATCTCTACATTTTCACCGACTCTTCGCGACGAAAAAATCATTGGTACTCTAACCTATCTTGATGAAATTTCAACGAAAAAAACATAACCTTTGCGTAAAAATCATCTTTAACAAATAATTTTTGAGAGAAAAGTGATTTAAGAATTCGAACTGAAAATGTCAGCACCCGAAGCTATACAAGTGAGTTCGTTGCCGCTTCCGCCGTTGCAGTATATAAATTTGTACACCGACGAAAATGTCCGAAGGGGCAGAGCCTTGCGGCCGCCGCCGCCCATTCACGACACTTACTCGATGTTCGGGAATGTTTTTAATGCCGACGACACGATTATAAGGCCGTTGGAGGCGCAGGGTATCAAAAGATTGTATCCACAACACTTCGATCGTCGCAGAGAACTGAAGAAACTCAATCACTCGCTACTCGTGAATTTTTTGGATCTCATAGATTTGTTAGTTCAATGCCCGGACAGTCCGAGAAGAGCAGAAAAGGTATTAGTATTTATGCTTTTTTTCTCCTTCTTTTTTCATAACGTTCGCTCGCTTTTCAGGTGGAAGATCTCAGCTTACTTTTCATACACATACATCATTTGCTCAACGAATTCCGACCTCATCAAGCGAGAGAAACATTGCGAGTGATGATGGAACTTCAACGACGTCGACGCATAGAGACGGCGCTGAGATTTCAAAAACATTTGGACAAAGTCCAAGAAATACTGCGGCACGCGTTGCAAATGCTTCCCGATACATCGGAAATGGATTGCAAATTATCCATAAACACAGAATCCATAGAATCGATTGATAATCTTGATTCAGAACAGCAGAATTCTGATCCGTGCAGTCAGAGCGATAGAATAATGTGCAAAATTATAGACGAAATGACGATGACGAATGGTTTGTTCTAAATTACGTTATTCCGCGCTATCGAGATAAATAAAAGATCGTCAGTCAAATTTGTAATCGCAAAAGCCAGAGTTCGTCATTCCGCGAATATCGGTCGGTAATACCATTTCTTCGTTTCCCGATTAATCGAAAGTTTCGTACCGGTAAATTTAGCGACTAATCTGCCCGAATGCATCACGAGTTTTCATTAAATTATCAGTCAATATACCTCGATAAATGATATAAAAGCAATTGAAACGGTCGCATACAAACTTAGATCTTAAGTCCGCATTTTTTTATATCCACCGAGATTGTTAGAATTAAGTTTATCTCAATAAAGTTGTATATAGAAGCGTGAATATCGATCATTCTTACGATTTACATCTCCACCCGAAGTCGATTTTCCGAAAATTCGGAGATTACGGTCGTAAACAATTAACAAAGACAAATAAAATGTATTGGCAAATGGTTTTTATTAATTTGACGATCGAAACGGTACACGAGGAACTACTCATAGCATGGAAGTGGCGAAAAACGGTGAGGAGATAGAGGAAAATTGGGTAAAGACAATGAAACTGCATTATAGACTCACCTTACGAACACAGCTACCAACAATATGCAAATACAAAACACAATCTACCGCTTCACCTGAAAATAAAAACAAACGTTTGCTGCTCTACATCGCCGATTTCTCCGTCCTGAATTTGTCGTCCAAGCGGTATATCGGGGTATTGGTATCTGAAACATCGAAAACTTTATTATACCGTTCAGCGCCTCAATCGCGTACAGTCCCCTTCACCCACCATCGCCCACAGACATCTGAAAACAAATCTCAAATACATATTACGCATCTCCATAATCAAAGAAACATTCAGTTTTCCCACTCGAAAAATGAACAAAAAATATCTCATGTATTACAGAAAAACAATCTATAGCCCGCTACCGATGCAACAGTCGAAACAAACACTCACCGGAACTTGAAATCTACGAGATTTGTAGCATCAATTATACGGGACAAACGCAAAACGGAATTGAGAAAATTAGGAAAAATAAAAATAAACAAAAAAAAACACTCGAAAGCTATAGTAAGAGTATATTTATTAGAATTTTTTTCACGACCGTAAAGAGGGAAAACCGTTTCCGTTATTTGTTTCTTTGATTGGAATGCAAATTAATTTCACGTAAGAATATTCCAATCGTATGTGGATCGCCGCAATGCACGTCCTGTCAACATAAAAATCTTTTGAAACTTGCAACGAGAACGAAGGACAGTGGAAACTACTCTTAGAGGGACAGCTGTGATACTAGAAGGATATTGGGAACAGTGATATTTTGTTGTTTTACATTTGACATTGTTTGCTTTTTTTTTTGTCGACAAAAGTCTCGAAGCGAAGATTTTTTTTTTGTAGCGTTGAATTCATTCTCTTTGTCGACCATTTCGCGTAAATATATTATCGCGGGCGTCCGGTTTTCTTTTCTTTTTCTTTTTCCTTTCGAGTTGACATCGTTGGATTAATTTGCGGATATTTTCGGAGCTTCGATCTTCGATTCATCTTCTTTTTCTTCGGTTTTTTATAATATTCTCATGCGATCGAGTGCACGTAAATTACACACGGACAGTTCTTCTTTCCCACGAAGATCTGCAGAGTTTTTCTTTTTCCTTTTCTTCACTTCATTCTCGTCGTTTTCATTATATTGTAATCTTTTCGCCGTTTCGATTATATTTTCCTCTGTTTAATCTCCGTTCGCGAAACGAATAAATAAAGTTTATGTTTTAAACGGAAAAATGAAGAAAAAAAAACACAACTATTCGTTTGTCCGTTTGTAGAAAAAATCATTCGCGCATTTCGTTAATTCATTTCATTAGACGCAATTAATAATTATCGTTCAAAAATTTTCAAACACAACACACGCGCACGTTTGGTGTTCCGTTTTCTCGATAGCTTTTCTTTTTTTTTGTTTTTTCATCGTCGAACCTTCGATAAGTTCTTTTAGAGCCGTTTTTCACGGGAGTTTAAAGATTCGCAGCTTTCTTTTTTATTCCCGCGTCTCGTTATACGCCGCTAAAAGTTTAATAAACTCTTGCAAAATCCACACTTGTTATCTTCATTCTTCGTCGCTCGGCATTGAAGTATATATGTATACAATTTACACGTCTCGTACGAAAAGCTTATTGCTCGCTTCTTTGTCAGTCAAAGAGCGCCGTTGCGCGATTAAAGTTAATACGAACTTTTTCGCCAGGTACCGCGTCCACGCTGTCTAAAACCGCCTCCACGACCGCCGGCTCTATTACCTCGGAAACGTCCGCGGTTTCCTGTTAATTAATTGAAAAATGTATTTTTTAATCCGAAAAAACTCCGGTGTATCGCGAGAATTAAAATTTTATTTGAAATTCGTGATAATCTTACCGTAATTTGACGATATGTTCGAACTATATTTTCCACTGGGAGGCGTGTAAATCTCCCTTTTTCCACCCTTACTGTCGTCTTTGTTACGCTTATTCGGAGAACTGTCGTTACCAAAAGTTATCGGTGTGTGACGTTTTTGACCCGCTGAGACTTTTTCGCTCTGAAAAAAAATAAAAATCGCATGATATTATTTTTGAGAAACGCTTGGAAATTTCTATCGATCATACGTGTAACTCAAAAAATGAAGAAAAAAAAATGTATATTGAGAAAAGATTTTTACTTTTTTTTTTCTTTTTTTTTTTTCAAAAAAGGTAAAGAGGTAAATTAATAAAGTTTTTTAAAGAGATTTCTACCTTTTTGTCAATTGTCGGAGTTTTCCATGAGAGATGTATGATGCTCTTGAAACTCGGTGGAGAATGAAAGAGATCCTTAATAAGTGTATTAATGTTGTTCGTAGTCTTGAGCGCAACGACTTTCAATTGATTCTCCTCGGTCTTCAAATCTTCTTCGCTCTTTCCACTGATAGCCTCGCGAAGTTTCTTAATGTAGCCTTGAATGCCACGCGCGAAATACTGTAGTCTGAGACGAAACTCCTTGAGTTGTTCGGGATCCTTGATCAAGAATTCCGGTGTCTGTTTGCACAGCTTGTGAAACGCATACATCAAACATTCGACGTGACTGAATTGAAGCTTAGGAACTTCGGTGACGTCCGTGTCCGGCGGCAATGGCATATATGTCTGCAAAGGATTCGAATAATTATTCATTAAAATATAATAATTTTAATTCCTATTTGCAACAGAAAAAAAGCGCAAAATTTCAACGGATTAAAGCTCTATGCTGGAAAAATAAAGGGAACTCACGATCAGAGTATTGTAGAGCTGCTGAACTTTTTCCTCGGGTTTCTCGATCGTACCGCAAAATACCGCGAGTTCGGCGAGTAATTTCAGAAGTTCCAACTGTACGTCTCTGCCGTCCGGAGCGTTGATCAACGAAATGTGCGGCAATACTTGAACGCATATGTACGACACGAACTTTTGAGAGTCCGTTTGGGCCTAAAAAATAAATAAATTAATACACCGAATGATTTTAATCCGTTGGAATGGTATCGACAGTTAACTTACGCTGAAAAATGGTAGCGCGTGTTTGATACACTGCACGAGCCGATTCCACTGCTCGACGTTGGTGTGCTTAAACGGAACCGCTAGTTCCGCCTGTTCGATCGTTATATCGACGAGTTCCTGCTGTCCGCCGACTGTGGATCCGAGTCTCGTCCACGCCAATACCTCCATTATGTTGTGAAACTCATCCGCCGTCACGTCTTGCAATACTTTCTTACACTCGGTTATCAGTAAATCTTCGGGTTCCTTAGTGATAACGTCATGGCCTATGGCTTTCAATTTTGTCGCTAGAAATTTTATGCAACGCTCCCGCGTACCGTCGTCACCGTTCAATATTTGACTGAAGAATCCGCTTATTGCTCCTGTGAAAAAAAATTCAATTAAAGTTAATAAAAATCATAATAATGAAAGTAAATTACCAAAGATACATTTTTTTCAGGTACTTTTAAAAAAACGTTTGCGTTTTTTAAAATTTAATTATGATTTTCAAACTTTTTTTTTCTTTTGTCGATTTTAATCATACAATTATTTACTTTAATAATTTTCGACAAAGAATTTTTTTTTTTTCGTTTAAAACGGATTAATGACAACAAAAAAAGCCACAAACATTTTTGCATTGACTCTGACCTTTTGGATCACTTTTCATCAGTGACACAATGCTGTTATGAACGACCGCCAATTCAGTGGGATCTTGCGCTTGTAGCAATTGCGCGAGAATATCAGCGATTCTTGGCGTATGTTCCTTGCTGTCTTTGCACAACGACGGCAAATCTTTGATGGCTTGTTTACGTATCTAAAAATGATTAAAAAAAGGATACGTGTAAAATATTGATGAGTATCGGCATTGATAAACGAAATATTTGTCAAATACTTACAGCCATGTCTTCATCTTCGCAAAGATCCAGGTGCGCGTCGATAGCTCGATCGGCCAATTTTGGAAAATGTTTGAAGAATCTTGCGATGAACTGGGACGCCAAACGTTTTTCCTTTGGGGAGCCTTTGACGGCTGTCAGTATTTCCAAGTACTCTTTTTCATGCTAAAAATCGAAGCGGTTAATCAAATTTATCGATCCTTCGTTGAAAAATCGTAATAAATTTTGTAATATAAGACGTCATTTTTGACGCATTAATTTTGACACGCAATAGCCGGCTTTCGTAGCAAAAAAATGTGAATTAAAACAACATCGGTCGAAGCGCCATTTTAATCGCTCGGTGTATGTAATATTTGCAAAAAAAAAACGAAGCGGAGCACGAAGTATTTTTCAATTTCAACGTGGTGGGGCCAATTATAACCAAACGTGTGCTCACCTCCGAAAGTTTGTCTTTGGCGTCAGCTAGGATTCCAAAATTTTTGTACAACTTCTCAATACTGTCCGTACTCATGATGAATTAATCCGCTATTTCCGTCGAATATCAACGATATGTTTTAATAACGCACGATGTATTCTATTGATGAATAACTAAAATATTGAATACCGGTCGCGTACACCGCAAGCACAATGCCACGAAAGTTACAAAGATGGTTGCCGTTCCGTCGGCTCTACCTGAAACACCAGCCGAAAACGATAGCAGTGTAGCCACCCTCGTTTGTTTTTTTTTTTTTTTTTATTAAACCGATATACGTATATCCTCCGAGTCGGAGAAACGATCATATACGAAACTACGTAATTCTCTTGTCCGACGATGAATCCTCAATTAATTAACGAAAATGTACAAACAAATTGTCAAGAAAAAATGTCGAATAAAAAAAAAAAAAACAATGGAATTCTGCCTTCATCTCGTCGCACACATCGAAATGCAGCTGAACAAAGTGAGAGTTGGGGAACTCCTACATTTCCGACTGGCGTACGAACACGCCGCGTCGCGCTTATCATTCCTCTCGATCTTTGGCCGACGCATGCGCATTTCAACGCACGATAGATTCCAAATGGTAAACCGTTTTCAATTTCGAGGGCTTCAGTTTAGTTTGCTCTTGAGACTGCACAGAAGTATATCGTTAAATTCGTTTAACTATATTCCTCGATTAATAGCTACGAGGCTTAAATATCCTTCAAACATTCCCTACATTCTTTATTCGTATGCAACAATGTATCACCGTAAATAATTATCCTTGAAAAAAACTTTTCGCCACACGATATTTTGCATTTACATCGACATGTGTATAGTTGTGTATAAAAAATATCAATTTATACATTTTCGATCGGCGATAATTGTCGAGAAGACTTATTTCATCACTGTTCATTGTGACTAGTCGTTCAATCGAGTACGAACGTGTTTTAGAACAATAGAGGTCATTCAATTTTCATCGTCCCAGAGCGGCGAGCTGCGTTCCCTGTGTCTTCTTTGTGCCCTCGTCTCGGTAAGCAATCTCGAGATTCTGCAACGCGAGCACTCCTGTTTATATTAACCGACTACGTTATCAACAAGTGACGAAAGGGCTCTCGAAGCATTCCGAGCGTGAGCTACGAGAAAGACGTCTGCACGTGCGTCGCGCCGTTTGCCGCCGACGCTACATCTTCCATTGTTCTTTGACGAATTCACTGCGCAACGTTCGACATGTAAGTCCCACTCGAGGTCTTTGTTTTTATACAATCAATATAATTTTGTCGTAATTAACATTCCTTTTGTCGTGAAAAATATATTTTTTGTTGTTATCTTTGATGCATGTTAGACGCCGTTGGCTCAATCGCCGGCACATTATCCCGCTTAGAATGCTTTGTTTTCGATCGAAAGATCGAGTCATCCGATAAAACATCTTGAGTGAAATAAATATTTTACAACTTTATAAATGTCGTCATTGTTCCATCGCGATTCGTTACTTTTCGATCCGTTTATATTATTTTTGCATGCTACAACAATTATTTTTCCGTCCTACTATTGTAACTTGACCTCTTTGACCTACACGCTTGTGTGTTTTGTACCGCACGAAAATATTAGCTTACGAAAAAAAAACCGCAAAATGATACGAGATTTTTTTTCCGTGCGCGGTTACAACGCTGTTATGTATCCTCGGTTCTCGGTACTCTCATAGAAGATCACGATAATTTTCAGTTGATTTTTATTATTTATTTTAACCGACAATAAACGATTATTACTATTTTTCATTTTTCACACAGTCGATTCTCGGTAGTCGTGCGCACGATCGCGATGTTTTCAGCGCAATTTTTGTCGTTTTTTTTTTAACGATTATTGTTGGAGATCAAACGATTCTTATTATTTTTTTTTTTAAATAGATATTTTACCTATCAATCGTAAAAATTCGTTTTAATTGTCGAATTAATCTTGTTTTTTCATAGTTGTAATATTTTTCAAGATAACATGTATTGAAGCGTTTGGAATTTGGAAAGCAAGATGAATTCGCGTCCTCCGCAAGAAAGGAAAAAAAAGAAAAGAGGGAGATCCAGAACAAGTATTACGTTTAAGAAATCTAAGATCCGTCGAAATAGCGATAACGAGGGAATCGTCGTTATCGGTTCGAGTCCTGAAAGTTATGGCAGCAAGCCAATTATATTGCTTTCGGATTCTTCCGAAGAAACAACAAAATGCCTCAACACAATGACAAACAGTGTGGATATGGTGATAGACAGCGTCGTAGCGGGAAGCAGGTGTAAAGCGGATAACGGCGTTCGCCCAAAAATGAAAGACCTCCGAGTCGTGTTGACGCGGGCGGAGGAAATACCCGGCCTCATGGGCGCAAAAAATCGCGGAAATTCATCGAAATTTTCAAATAAAAAGCCGATAACTAAAGCGATATCCATCTCATCATCGTCGATGGGCTCCGACTGGAGTATGTATCGCACAACGCCAAAAAAATCGAAAAAATCAAAAAAAAATGTGCGCCGATCAAAAGCATTGGGAAAGATAAAAGAGATCGCGGAAGAATGTAGCGAAAAAAACGGGACAGCGAAGCCGTTGAATTTCGGCGAGGGCTCAACGAAAGCGGTGAAAATCGAAGAAGAATCAATGTCCAATTGTACGGCGAGTATCGCGAGTAGCGGTAAATTTGCGACCGCGAAGCGCAAACGTTCCAATGGCGAATGCAAAGTTCATCCTTTTTTCATTGAACTCAGCGAATCGAGTAGAAATCAACGTTCGAGAAAATCGACTAAACGATCGCGTAAAGATAACGGTGAGAGGAAGGATAAGCTTTGCAAACAGTTGGAGAATCAAACATTTATAAACGGAAAGCTTGGACTCTCTAAGGATCCGATGGTAAGTCGGGCGGACGATTCAAAAGCACCGAAGAGCGACGTCTTTCAAAGCGACAAATTAATAGATACCGTGGATAATTCTACTGCGACGAGGAGTATCCAATCCGCTAGGGATATCATTGGAATTGTATCGGGAAATAAAAGTATTGTATCGGATAAAGAAAACAGCGGATCATCCGGTAAAGACGAGAATATTGTAGCACTCGAAAGCATTGCGGAAAAAGCTGTCGTAAGCGATGTCGAGGCGCATTGCGATGATTTATGTTCTCTATTAAACGGCGACGGGAGAATCGTAGGATTAACCGATTTGCCAACGTTTTTGGATGGCGACACCGATGCGAAGATGATTAACGATCTGGAGACTAACGCGAACGAAGTTCTAACGTTGTTCTCAGCTTCCGATATCGGAACCGATGACGCCATCGACAAGGAGTCTTGTACTCTGGATTCCATCTCCCGAGCAATCGATAAGGGTGAGTAAACGACATTTTTCCGTGCAAACAATGCAATTTCGCAATTTTCAAGCGGCATATTAACAAAATAAAATGTTTATTCCGTGTTTACAGATGTCGCAGGAGGAAATCGATTGTCACCCATACTGTCCGACTTACTTCCGTTTTCTTCGACATCCGATAACGAAGAAAATAGAGTTGAGGAGACGAAGCGTCGACTAAACGGGTCGTCGAAGAGCAACGAGAGTTTCCATACTTCGCCGGCGGGCGGAGAATTCCAAGTCGGTCTCGGCAACGGTACCGAGACTTTCGAAAACAACGCAATGCGAAAGCGTCCCGCGATAACGGATGTCGAAATTCTGCCGAAAGGTAGTACAATTAATTTGCAAACGATACGCGACAATCGGAGACGTAAAAAATTCAATCAAACGATCGTTCCGCCCGTTTCCCGCGTAGACGAAAATCGTAACGCAGATATACGCGAAATAAACGCCGCGCGCGATAAAAATATTTCGGTTTCCGAGACGGAATTGGAAGCTCTCTTATTAAACGAAAATTCCGCGAATAACAATAGTTCAACATCCGTTAAGGATGACTGTAATAGCGAAGACGTTTTGAACAACAATCGAGGAACAATAGTTACGAATAAAAACGATATAAATTTTGATAAGCGACAGAATACCATAACAATGTATTCCGCGCCGGCGGAACCCGATGTCGGAACATTGAAAGATCAGCTCGACGATATGGAGCGTCTTCTTGAAGGGGGGGATACGAATTTATTGATAAACGGGAGCGCGGATGTCGAGACTCGATCGGAGGTCGTGGATGCGAGCGGATGCGATATCATGCGAGCGTTGGAAGAATATGGGAATGCGAATGATATTAGTTTCGGAAAGGCGGAGTGTTCGAAAAACGCGGAGGACGGTAAAGCAGAGCAGATCAATACGTTGACGATAAAAAATTTGGATGCGTTCAATGATTGCGTTGCGGAAAATAAGATAACGAGTGCGATTCGTCGTGAGACTATCGACACCGACGTGTCCTCGCCGCTGACCGACGTAACGGGGTGTACTACCGAGTCGGGAAAAAATCGTAAACGCAAATGGGTATCGAACGGCGAAGCACCGAACTCCGCGAAATCGTCGGGCAGTAAAATAATATTGAATAGAAGAAAATGGGCGAAGATGAGTCTCGACGCGACGGAAAAATCGATCGATCATGAAGTTGAAGCCAAAGAACCGCTTGCAAAATTGTCGTTAATCGACGATGGAAAAAGTGATATAGAAAATCCCGTGATTGCCGAAACTGTATCGGTGATAAATGAAATATCGCGAAAGCTTATTTCACCGATAATGGAGAATAAAGAATGGAACAACGGAATGGGAATTGTCGAGTCGGGAAATGTCTATAATCGCGCGACGAGCACTCCGACTAAGAATAGCATTGCATCGGCTATCGACGGAGATGAAAGCGATTCGTCGGACTCTTCGAGTTCGGATTCGAACACAAGTTCCTCGTCGTCCTCTTCTTCGGATGATGAATCGAGCGAAGAGTGCGATAATCAAGATGCAACAAACAACATTCGAATTAATGGCGAAAACGATGAGACAACGATGAGAAAAGACGACGAATCGCGCGAATCGAATTTCGTAAACGAGGCGATTCAAACGACTCTGATACCCGAGGAGGATGAAGTTTTACCGTCTTTCGGCTCCAACGCGGTGCCGCTCGAGATGAGAATCGAAACTGCTGGCAGTTTGATCGACGATGGTAACTGTCCGGAAAACTCCGAAGACGATAAATCCGATTGCATTTCGTTGGATACGGAATCCCTCTGTATGAGTCGGTAAGTCAACTCTTAAATAGCATCGGTCTTTATACATCGACCTTTTATACTATTATAACCATACAATTATTATTATTACTTATTTATTTTATCGTTTACTATTTTTTTAAAATTTTTTCCATTCGTTAAAATTTCGTTGATTTGCTTCAGATGCGAAAGTCCCGAGCCACCGAGGCGCAAGACATCCGTTGTCTCTCCCACGAAGCGCCAAAAGCCCGGCAATGTAAAATCCCGATTAGGTCCGCGGGTCGACGTTCAAACGCCGTCGAACACGACGACAAAATTGAGAGCCAACAAGCAGAGTTCTCAAATCGCGACGAATAACATTATCAGGATAAAAACTGCGGCCAATAATGTAGAAAAAATTCAGCATGTGGCAAATAACATCGAACATATCAATACTCCGGTTGATAATTTGATTAATATCAATCCTGCGGCGTGCCAAATACAAGTTGAATTAAACGCACCGAACGCACTTCGAATCTATCCGGAAATTACGCCTCCGATCGAACAAGTTCCGCTATTAAAATCCGAAAAAGACGTAGAAACGCTTTTGAAAGGCCACTGCTACGGGTGGTTGAAAAGCAGTAACTGCTGGAATCCGGAACAATGTCGATATCAACACCGGGTAAGTATTGTTTATTTGAAGGAATGCGTACCGATACATTTCCATCCTTAAGTGAGTTTAAGAGAACATTTTTCTATACTTTCAAAACTTACGAAAGACTTACAAAAAGTTATATAAAAAATCGAAAAAAAAAAAATGTTTTAGTGATTCGAAAAAAACCTTAAAAAATTATTTAAAAAATGTATATGTATGCGGAGGAATTAACGATAAAATGTTGAACAGAAAAAAAATAGTTTGCTGAATGATTTTCTATGCGAGGCTTGGCGCGTAAAATTTACAATATTCGTTTGTATTACAGCTGCACCACTCGATTATGTATCATCTCGGTAACGTAGCAAATCATCAATGGATCATTGGGCACGCGGTACGTTGTCAATACCGTCACTTCTTCGCGATGGTGCAGAAATTTTTGACGATAAAAATGGCGCCGCATAGAATAATCGAGTTCTGCTTTTATCTCTGCGGAACTCGTTTTATCAACCATTATCATTTTTTAAATATTATCGTGGCACTGGAAACCCACGGATTAACGCTCCTTGAAATAGTTGAATTGTTCGCTGTTGCGATGCAAAATCAGAACATAGAATCGTCGATCGTTATCATGGAGGAGCTGTGCAAGATACTCGAATCCGGCACTCGCTGGAAAACTCTGAAAGGAATGATTATGCAGTTTCCGGTGACTGCTTTACCGCGCACTGTCGTCCTCGAGGTGCTCAACGAATCCGTGAAGATATATCCGGTGAAATCGCATCTCGACGATGTTTGGGAAAATTTGATATCCAAGTTGCCGACGGAAACGGTGGGGGAACACGGAGATCTTTTTAAAGAGTTTTATGATCTACGAAAAGCCTTTGAATTCAATGTTCCAACCGCGGAAACGACGAGTGAACGGAATTTGACTTGCGGCATCGCATCACCCGATTCTCCGAGAGAATCCGAGAGGGAACAAGAATTTCATCTGCCATTTCAGTTCGAAACTCATGCGTCGGCTTCATCGCCAACGCCGGTTGTTCAATCGCAGACTCTATGGAGCAATGCGATCCCGTCGACGAGCTCCGGCAACGAGAGTCGAGGAGCTGTGGCTTCGGAGACGAGCAATTCTTACAGTTTGAAATCCATTGGTGGGCATTTACTTAGTTTAATTACTTTTTTTTTTTTTTTTTTTTTTTTTTTTTTTTCAATTTTCGATAATCTTTTTCTTTTCTTCGATCTCTTAAATTTGCTCGCCGTTTACTTGTACGTTATTTTTCAACGTAAACTAAATGATCGAATATATCGTTGATTATTCCTCAGACCAACTACCGCCACCAAGTTCCGCGTATGGAGATTCGATTTGGAAATTCCACGTGGATCTGCAAGCGGTCAGAGAAGGATTGAAACATCGCGACTACGATTACGTAATTAACGTATTGACGGTAAATCAAAGTGATCCGAATCGGCTGCCGCACATGGCCGGCTTTTACAGCATTCTCTGCAAGGAAATAATGTCGTCGAGGCATCATTTGGATGAAATAGTTCGACGCGCAGGTATTGATTTCTTACATTACTATCCGGAACCAGAGAGCACGTAATTGTTTAAATGCGAATTTGTTGTTTTTTTTTTCTTCTTTCTTTTAAGCAAACGAACGAACTGTATTAACTTTGCGTCATAAGCGTTTTTAGATGATGCGATCTTTTTTACAGACAAAATATTCGTGAATTTAATTTTTCGAAGAAATTCTTTTATTTAATCGTTTTACGGCAAACGAAATTCGTGCTGAGAATAAAAATAAAAATTGTTCGCGTTTAAAATTCATAGGAACTTTATTGCTTAGAGTCTTAGAGATTAACGGAGTGAGAGATGAAATAATAAATCGTACATAACGCGATAAACGATAGTTAATTCGTAAAATAGTTAAGCATTTTCGCAGCAGATAACCCGAACTTTGATGCACTTTTTGTATATAATGTGATTTATATAACATACACATCGAAAATTCTAGAGGAATTTAGATTCGGAAAGATAATCGCTCGGAATTTTGGGACCAATGGATCATTTACGAAAAAATAGTCGGGAAGTCGGGATAAAATTATACTTTAATTTTTTCTAAAATTTATTTGAAAAAAAAAAATAAACAAAAAAATAAATAAAAAACTGAATCGAGATTTTTGTTTATTTTTTTTTATTTTTCATAGTTAAGTAGAATCTTACTTTACCACATTACGTTCAGATTCGTTTGCTAATTTAGTTTTTAAATGCAACGTATGAATTCATCAGCGGAGCATTATAATTTTTATTTAAAAAGCCCTTAAGACGCTGTAAACCGTGTGAAAGAGTGTTTATACTTTTGTAAGAATATTGTATTATCACAATAAAAATGAAGTATTATACTATGAATAAAAAAAAAAAAAAGAAAAAAAACCAAATCCAATCCGTCTACTTATTTCCTTTCAGTCCAATCCGGAGCTTCTGATGAACTGCATCGATACATTTATGATCTCGGAGTATACGTTTTAACGAGCCTTGCCGACGCCGGGGCTTGGATACTCGCTTACGGATTGCTTAAAACATTCAAAGTATACGGACACTATAATACTTGCGCGTATACCTTACTATCGGCGGAGATATGCATTGCGAATCATCGGCCTTTAAAGGCACTCGCCTTACTTAAACGTAAGTTAGCTAAGATTTGTATTTTATTTTCGAGTTTTTTCTTTATTTTGCGACGAATTATTTCTACCGTAGTTACGTTTTTCATTATAAGACCCCGAAGTACGTAGATTAAGGATGGTGTATGTTACATTATCGATTAAAACTGAGATTCGCACAGAATTTCGATTGCTTCCGCATTACGAAAAACACCTAAAAAAAATCAACGATATCGAAGGTCTTAAGATCGCGCATTGCTCTCAAGTTACCGAAAACATTAATCCAAACATATTCGCAATTACCAAAAAAAAACATTTTTCGGAAAAACAGAATTTTCGAAAATTAGTAACGATTTGAAAAAAATTCATATGCATTCGGAAAAATTTATGAATCAACTTGTTAAACATTTTTTTTTACTAATTTTGTTAATAATTTTTTGGAATCATTATAAGTCGGACATTTTTCAGATTGTTATACCATTGGCAAGTTTTCGAAGTTAGGATCTCATTTTTTCTCGGGGAATGTAACGATACACCCTTCTTAAAGTTTTCTTTTCAACTTCTATTATTCGTATATATAATAATATTGCAGAGAGTGGGTTGGTATTCTCAAATCAGAGACGGTGGAACCAAATGTGGTGTCCGGACGACGAGCCACTGAGGGTATCAGTGATGGAACTATTACTGATTTCTCTTTGCGACGGTCACGCCGCGTATGCATTAGCGCTTCTGGAATTCATACTGAAAGAGCAATGCAGCAGTTTCAAACCAATAAGTAAGCTATTTGATTTTCCGGCGGTCGCAATATCATAGACAACAATAAATGAACGAATCTTCGACTATTTCAGACATCAGTCGTCATATTGATAGAATAGCTGGCAGTTTACTGGCAGAAAAGCGAACGGACGCAGTTGTAGATTTCGGCAGACTACTTATCGAGAACAATTTGTTCGTAGACCCGACGATCTTTCGGGCGGTGATCAATCGCGTATTTCACAGCGATCAGTTTCTGGCTAAACAATTGCATCGATACGCCACTTGGCTCGGCGCTTATAACATGCCGAAGGTGACGAATATCATTATAGTTCCGCAAGTCAATTGAAAGAGAAAAAAAAAATATTAATAACGAAGGTTTTCTCGTTTTTCAGATAAGTGGCATAACGCACATGATAGTCAACATCGATTGGACCGAAGAAGAGATGTATCTCATGTTTTCTTCGTTGATCTACGAACTTTACGTTAACATCGGACACGCGATCGATAGGCTCCGACCCCGTCAGCTCGCAGTTTACTTGATACTTGAGGTTCGTTGACGTTTTTTTTTTTTTTTTTCTCGAAAAATGTTAGTTTTACGTGTTTGTTTTTCAGGCTATGCCAACGGAACGTCAACTGTGGAAAGACGCATCGGAACCACCGCTAAGTAAAGTGGAGATAAACAGACGCAGAGCTATGGTGAAAAAAGTTTGCGATCGTTTCGATCCGAAAATTAAAGTAATACAAAAAGCACAAGGAAAGTTCTGCAAGATTCGGAGCGAAAGTCTTGTAAATTACTTGAAATCGGGACATTTCAAGTAATAACAGACAGAACGGTAAACGTTCTTGGTAACTTCGGTATTTTTTTGAATATTTACCGATATCGTTTTTTATCTAATTTAACGCATATCGATCGAACTTAAGATTTCGAGCGATTAATAATTTTTTTTTTTTTTTCATTTTCATTTTGTTATTTAATACCAAATATTACATATATAACTCAATCGATCTAATAATACATCGTTCTAATAACGTGTCACACGATGCGCTTTAGCGATTGTATTACTTATCATTAGAGAACAATAATGTCTTATGGTAAAAATTACTTTTTTTTTTTTTCCTCCCGACTTTCTTTGTATCATTTACATTGTAAGATAGAATTTTTCAAAAAAATAAATACAAACATATTTATATAATCTTTATTCTCTCGTGCGTTTACGTTCGATTCGTCTTTGTGTTTTGTATTTTTTTTTTCTTTTTTTTTTGTGAACGAGATATCGTTATTTATTTTAAACGATTTGTAAAATGCTTTGAATCACAGGAAATAACACGTGAATGAAGAAGAAAAAAAAATTATCACACTCATCAACGTTTTACTGGTAATATTAAGTTTAAAAGCACATTATGGTTTCTTGACGTATTTATGTAGAGTCAACACAGGTAATTGTTACACCGATGTTTTCTCTGAGATAAATTATTTTTATAAACTTGTTCTTTGATGGTACAAAGAAAACATCGCTATCGCAATTGTCCTGACTGTGACTCTTACCGCCGTTGATCCTACATGTAAAAATTCCCTGTAGCGTTGTTTTTCTAAATTCTAATCAAATTCAGGAATATCGTCAAACGAGTAACCGGGGACTTTTCTGTACGCCATCAGCGCTACTCTGACGTGGTAAGCGCCAGGAATGAACATTAAAGCGCCGAGAATTATGACGGGCCACATGCGATCCGCATACTGAAACAAAAAATGTACAAAACATTGACGCATATTCTACGCAGTGTGATATTTTTGTCGATTTTGGTACCTTGGTATCTATGTGTCCGCTGACTATAAGGCTGCCTATGATAAGCATGACGGTACCTCCGACGAAAAGGAGAGCCGCCAATGCTATCGCTTTCCATGGTATTTTCACGGGTGGACCAACAAACTGCAAAGAAAAGAATTAATGCACCAAAGCTTTTCATCCGATATGATAAAATCGAGTCTAACCGCCCATTCGGAAAATATTCCGATATTCCGATATTTACATTTATTAATAAATAAATCGATATTGAATGGGATATTTTTAACCGCAAGTTAATAACATTGGGTGGTTGTGATTACCTGCGAATCCACGAAACCATGATCGGCTTCGGTGAGTTGAGTGTAATCCACGTTGTCGAATTGTTTTTCTCTATTGACACCTTTTCTTCTTGACATACTTCAGTTTATGTATATTATCTGTAATACAAAACGACGCGCATTGTCATGTATATTTTCTAAAACTCTGATAACCGGCGTAATACTTCGATGTTTATTATATTTTTGCGAAGGGCGCGGCGTGGAGATAAATCACGCAAGAATCTTTCTTATCTGTGGCATTTAACGAACTTTATAAAATCGTATACGCGTCTTCTTTCACTCGTTTCGCCGACGGAACATCGGAGACTGACAATCGTACATCCACGGTTCGTTACTAATCAGCCATTACGGTTTTCTTCCGATGTTCCGCGATCGACTACTCCGAGAGCTCTTCCGAGGAAATACATACGATCAGCTGGTTCCTGTTCCATGTTTCTAATTCCGATGGGAGCGCGTGTGCGCGCTAATGCGCGCTTACGGATTGTTTATGATTGATGCGACACACCAACAACGGTTAACGGAGCGCGTGCGTACTAAACATAACAGAAGTATCGAAGCTCGTTCTCTTTGCAGCTGGAAACATTGCGATTGTGTTTTAGTTAGCGAGTGAAAAAAAACGTTTTGATCGCTCAATTGATCCTGAATCATAATTCTTTATAATATATCGTGAATAAATAAGAGTGAAAGATGAGTACGAGCGCACGCCCGACGTTCGACGGTGCTCGCGGTGGCCAAGGACGCAGCGAAAAGGATCTCAGCGCAATTTCCAAACAGTACAGTAGCAGAGATTTGCCGTCGCACACGAAACTAAAATACAGGTAAATCGAATACATTAAAACATTCCCCTTTGCTTTTCCCATTCCTGTATTAATTATTCTCTCATCGTTTTTCACCAATGATTCGTAAATCGACACGACCGCGATTCTAACCTTACATTTCGAATTCGACCGCTAAATTCGTCTCACGCTTTTTGACAATTTCTCAGAGAACATGGCCAGAACACGATGGATGAACTTCGCAATCGCGACTTTCGCAAAGAGCTCGAGGAGCGCGAACGCGAAAAAGAAAAACCATCGTCCAATCGGAGAATGATTGAAGCTGCAAGAGAGGCCGTAGCTTCCAACAACAAAAAGCAAAAGATTGATCAAGCACCTGCCACCAGTCTGGATGCTGACGATCCTTTGGACGAGGATGACTCGGATTCCGACAGCGACGAGGATGATACTGCTGCATTGCTAGCAGAGCTACAGCGAATTAAGAAAGAAAGAGCCGCAGATCAAGCTAAAAGGGTAAAACCTGTGTCCCTTTTTTACGATAAAATTTATCATTTTTTTTTCTGCGATGAATATGCATTTTTATGTTTAATCATTCCAGGAAATGGAAAAACGCCAAGAAGAAGAGAGAATAAGAATGGAGAATATACTGTCCGGAAATCCTCTTCTCAGTTACACGGCTCAAGCAACGCGACCCGATATGAAAGTCAGAAGACGTTGGGATGACGACGTAGTATTCAAGAACTGCGCCAGATCCGAGCCAAAAAGGAAACATGAAGTATTTATAAACGATTCATTGCGCAGCGAGTTTCATCGTAAATTTATGGAAAAATACATCAAGTAGTACAGAGAAGTAAAAACAAAAAAATTCTCTTTTTTCTATCTTATTATTTTTGATCCCTCATTATTAATATTATCATTACGATTCATATATATCTGTATCTATGTACATAATTGTAGCGTTAATCAATTGTATCAGAAATAAAAATTCATTTAGCTATAATTTGCCTTCAAAATAAAAATAATATACCGATAATATATCGCGACCCTTTCGATTATGCTATTCCGATGGTGAGTACAAGTTTCAGTAACATCCCGAGTCTGAACTAAATTTATCAACGTCTCATGACGAAATAAAAAAAAAACCCGGAAGTTTCGAAGTGTTTTCGAAGGGTTTATAAGAAAATGCAAACTAATATTTTCCGTGGATTTGTCATTATTTTTTTCGTTGTAATCATCGCGGTTTTGTACTCTGTAGTTCCAATTGCGATATATCGAATCATAAAGGGCGCTGCGTTCGCGTTGACGAATGTCTACCTAACCTTAGAACACACAAGAGAGAGAGAGAGAAGTTTTCATATGTCCCCGTAGCCCGGATATAACAGCCGGGCAGCGGCTCTAGTGGTGGACGCGCAGCGTAATCATGGCGACGCTATCATCGTCACGGATTGACGAACTCGTTAAGTCTGTCAGTTTGCACAATTCGCGTAGATTACTGTTCAACGGTTACATATTGCCGTTCGTGATAATTCAAGGATTATGGATATACGGTTGGATATTCGTTTACGGTACGGAGGAGTACTATGACGAGGGTCTTGTTGGCATCGCAGCGATCGGAGTGTTACAGATTCTCGCCTGTCTCTGCTGCCAGTGGTCGGTCCACGTGCACTGTTTCCTTAATTGCAGCTCGGTCAGTGTGTTATTATAACATTTTTCAAAATCTCCGATTATCGTGACAATAACTCGATAAATACGCGCGCGTATCGTTTTTTTTCCACATGTATTATTAATGAAAATTTCGTCGAGCCAATATGTTTCGATAACGTGGCAGCCAAATCAACAGCAGCCACTCAAATTCGTCTGCTAGACAACAGTCACGTGGCTGTCGAAGCGCCAATTTTTCGAGTATCGGCGATCGCGTTATATATATATATATACATATTATACATATTATATTTTTTTATATTTTCAGACGAGAGATCCTTGCAAGGCTACTATCGTTAAAGTTGTACCCACAGCAAACAACGGAAGTTCCGAACTCGTACCGTTGCATCACGGCAAGAACAAGGAGCCGTGGTTCATCTTTCAAAAAACAAAATACTCCTGGGATCCGGATAAAAAGCAATTTCGCGGTCTCGAATTTCCCGTACACCAAACGATAAAAAGTTATCGCGATTGGAAGGGATATCACGAGGAAGAAGATGTTACCAATGCCGAAGAAAAATATGGAAAAAACAAGTAAATCTTTGATTATCCGTTTAACAATCGAGAATATCAATTAGGAGAATTTGAAACGGATAAATTATTTTTTTATTTTTTTCTAAACGTAAACAGATTGGATATGGTGGTTCCCGAGTTTTGGGATCTCTTCAGAGAACGAGCGATCGCACCGTTTTTCGTCTTCCAGGTATTCTGCGTCGCTCTCTGGTGTCTCGATGAATTCTGGTACTACAGTATCTTCACTCTCGTTATGCTCATCATGTTTGAATGCACACTCGTTCATCAACAAATGAGAAATATGGCGGAAGTTCGAAAAATGGGGAACAAGCCTTACATGATTATGGTAAGTGACCTTTAAAAAAAAAAGTAAATTTTGCACGAACATCCGTTTTATTTGTATTTACGTGAATTTCGTTGCGGTTTCTTGTTTTTTCACGTAGGCTTACCGTAATCGACGCTGGCGTCAGACGTTTACCGATCAGTTGGTACCCGGCGATATAATATCGATAACTCGATCGCAGAACGACAATCTCGTGCCGTGCGATATTTTACTTTTGCGCGGACCTTGCGTCGTCGACGAAAGTATGCTTACAGGTAAAGTAATCGTTGCCGGCGCGACATTTTTTTCAATAATTCCTTTATACTGAAAAATTCTGTAACCTTATCGTTGCAGGTGAATCGGTACCACAAATGAAAGAGCCGATCGATGAAATCGACGGAAATTTGGATTTGGATATAGAAGGTGAACACAAATTGCACGTTCTCTTCGGTGGAACGAAAGTCGTGCAGCACACCCCACCGAGTAAAAATTCTTCGGGTCTCAGAGGTTCGCATTAGAATTGCAAATTTGCCGCTTCGAAATTTTTGCAAATTCATTCACACATTTATTACGATCGAACAGCGACCGACAACGGATGCGTGGGTTATGTATTGCGAACGGGATTCTCCACGTCACAGGGAAAGTTGTTGAGAACGATATTGTTCGGTGTAAAACGCGTTACTGCCAATAATTTGGAGACTTTCGGCTTTATCCTGTTTCTACTTATTTTCGCGATCGCCGCCGCCGCGTATCTGTGGATCAAAGGTATACGCGCGTTTACTCAACGAAATTCTTCGAAAAAAATCGATGATCAACGGTCGATATTTGTTTGTTCGCAGGAAGCGAAGATCCCAAGAGAAACAGATACAAGTTGTTCTTGGAATGTACGCTTATACTGACGTCGGTGGTGCCACCAGAGTTGCCGATCGAACTGTCGCTGGCTGTGAACACGTCGCTTCTCGCTCTATCGAAATTGGGCGTTTATTGCACGGAACCATTCAGAATTCCGTTCGCGGGAAAAGTCGAAATTTGTTGCTTCGACAAAACGGGCACTTTGACCAGCGATCGATTGGTCGTGGAAGGAATAGCCGGCGTCAAGTGGGTTTTCTTGAATTACTGTCTTATCTCTGCCGTAAAAAAAAAAAAAAAAAAAAAAAAACGATCGTCACCTCGTAAATGAAATTTTGACAATATTTCAGAGGCGATTCGAAAGTCCGACCGATCGAAGAAGCGCCACCGGAAACTGCGCAAGTGTTGGCGACTTGTCATTCGCTCGTGCAGATCGACGAGGGTATAGTCGGCGATCCACTTGAGAAAGTTACGTTGACTGCGGTCAATTGGACATTGACGAGAAGTATGAATAATGTTATCCGAAAAGCCCGAGTCTCGCGAACAATGATATCGAGAATCGTAAAACTTATTTCGTAAAAATAATGTCTGCTTCTAGGTGATGTAATGATTCCTAAGAGAGGCAAAGCGGCGGTATTGAAGATCTTTCACAGACACCATTTCTCGTCGGCTCTCAAACGTATGTGCGTCGTGTCGGGATACGCGCTCTCCTCGAACGTATCGGAGATGAATTACATCGTTGCCGTGAAAGGGGCGCCGGAAACTCTGAAAAGCATGGTGCGTACGAATTTCTATAATTTATCTCTTAACATTTTTTTCATTTTTTTTATTGATAATATTGATCGACGATTTTAGTTCACCTCGGTTCCCGAAACGTACGATTCGACGTATCTGTCGTTGTCGCGTCGAGGCGCGCGAGTTTTGGCTTTGGGTCATCGGTATCTTCCCTTCGGAACTTCGGCGCAGGATTTGCGCGATATGTCGCGCGACGATTTGGAACGCGATCTGACCTTCGTGGGCTTTGTCAGTATCAGTTGCCCGCTGAAAAATGACTCGAAATCGGTCATAAAGGAAATTCTAAACGCCTCACACTCGGTCGTCATGATAACCGGTGATAATCCGCTGACCGCTTGTCACGTCAGTCGGGAATTACACTTTACAAAGAAGGAAGTTACGCTAATACTAACGAAATTGGAAAAGACGTGGAGTTGGCAGAGTGTCGATCAGACGGAAGAAGTGCCGTTGGATATGGAAAACGTTGCTAAGAGAGGAAAAGAAATTTGGACGAAATATGCTCTCTGCGTGACCGGTGAAGTAAGTGAAAATTAGTTTATCGATACAAATTTACGAATTCTGGTGTTCGTCGTGGAGAAATAACAATAAAAAAAAAATAATAATAAAAATTAAAATAAATTTTAAAAAATTGATTACGTAAAAATTAAAAAAATAAATGTTAAATTTTTTCCAGGGCTTAGCGTTCCTCGAACAAGAGCGCGGAGAACTTCTGCGCAAATTATTGCCGCACATAGTAGTGTTCGCTCGTTGCGCACCGAAGCAAAAGGAGTTTATAATAATATCGTTGAAAAATCTCGGATACACGACACTCATGTGCGGCGATGGAACGAACGACGTCGGAGCCTTGAAACACGCGCAAGTCGGTGAGTTACAATAAAAATCAAATAAACTATAACAATGAGTTCTTTTTTCATCGAATATAAATCTCTCGTTTCGCAGGTGTGGCGATATTGTCGACTCCTCCGGAGCAAACGAATCCGGAACGTCGCGAAACTTCAGCTTCATCGAGCAATTGCCAGAACGCGTGCAATTGCCATAACACGACTAACGCATCGAGGCACTCGTCGCGACATCAACATTCTCACAATTCGCCCGCGCAATTGCAGAAAATTATGAAAGAAATGGAAGACCTGGAACAGCCGGCAATCGTGAAATTGGGCGATGCATCTATCGCCGCTCCTTTCACTAGCAAATTGTCGACTATTCTGTGCAGTGAGTCTTCAATCATTGACAATCTATCGATGTTCCGCCGGAGTTTCGTTGACATAAGATAGCTGTTGTATTCATAATCGACACAAAAAAAATCTATCAAAAGATGTGAGATATTTGTTGGGACGCCGCGATATTATCGAAAAAATTTCAAAGGACGCATACCACTTTTCATTTCTCTTTTCAAGTAATTTCAAGACAATGTCCAACGTATTTTTAACTGCTGATTACGGAATCTTCACTTTCAACATTGGAAGGACTATATAATTTTTTTTTCATTGCCAAAATTTAATTAACACAAAAAAATCGATGGCAATCTTCTAATTGTGTTTTTTCTTTTTTTCGTCGCTTGCAGTATGTCACGTGATAAAACAAGGAAGATGCACATTGGTAACGACACTACAGATGTTTAAGATTCTCGCGTTAAACGCGCTAATCTTAGCTTACAGTCAGTCGGTGCTTTACGTGAATGGAATAAAGTTCAGCGATCCACAAGCAACGGTGCAGGGATTTTTGTTGGCTTTCTGTTTTCTCTACATATCGAAGTCAAAACCATTGAAAACTCTGTCGAAACAGAGGCCTCTTCCAAATATATTCAATCTCTATACAATTCTCACAGTTCTGCTTCAATTCGCTGTACACTTTCTATGCCTTATTTATCTCGTTCAGGAAGCTACGTCCTTCACGACAAAGTAAGTCAATGTTGCATACTCGTCGTTTTTTTTTTTTTTTTCGCAATTTCGTAATGTTTATTTTTTGCCCGATAGATATGGAAATCTCACGGATATTCCTGCACCGCAAAATGTTACGGACGATCTTGAATCGTCGATTAGTAGCAGCAGCGCCGACGAAGAGAAACCGTACGAAGTCAATTTGATAAACAGTGCGGTTTATATTATCTCTATGACATTACAAATTTCAACGTTCGCCATAAATTACAGGGTAAGTGATTTCGAATGTCGTAAACGCACGATATCATAGTGTCTGGTGGTCCTGGAAATCCTGGAAATGTCCTTAAATTTCTTCGCTGGTCTTTGTTTTTTTTATTCGATAAATTTTCAATTTTTTAAAATACTTTTAAACACTTCACCTCATGTATGTAGAAAGGTAAAATTCTTCCGGACGCGAGGGGTTGAAATATTTTGCTGTATGTTTTTTAAAACCTTAAGCTTTATTTCGGTTTTTTAGCCGCTGATTCATTATGTGCGGCGAATTAATGTTTCGAAAGAAAAATACGTATCATTTTATAATTTCATTTAATTAAATTGAATTTCTTGCGGACCTTTTACCGAACACCGTTGGTAAGATCGATAGTTTATGCGAATTTTAAATTGAAAAACAGGGGCAACCTTTCATGGAGGGTCTGATGGAAAATAAGGGTCTCATGTATTCGCTTTTCGGAAGTTCCGCTCTCATTATGAGCCTCGCGTGCGGATTTTTGCCGAGCATAGCGGCTCAACTGCAAGTCGTGGATTTCCCGAGTGAGGTAAGACGCTCCGTACGATCGCGGTATTCCATATCGACGTTTTCGTTGATACAATTTTCTAATGCATTCGATCGCATTGTTTTTTTTTTTTTTTCTTCACAGTTCCGGAATACTTTAGTTCAAGTACTGCTGGTGAACTTTACAGCAGCGTGGGCAGTCGACAGGGCGTGTCGATGGCTCTGTGGCGAAGGAAGAGTCCAAAAGCTGTGATCGATTAATCGTTACGAGATTTGAGTCGCTTTTTTTTTTCTTTTTTTTTTTTATTTTAACATTAATACCAACAACGGAGGATGCGATAAGAAAATTCGCTGGAACGGAGTATGAAACGTTCTTCGGGTCTTTTTCTCGCTGAAAGGACTCGTCGTCTGCACAATATTCTTACATTCTCTATCGTGCATTGGACGAAAAAAAAAGCAAATCGTTACCTTCGCTATGGTCTCCTCTTGTTTTTTTTTTTTTTTTTTTTTTCGATATGCTGCCTTCGAATCCTAGTAGTGATACGAGTCCTACGCGAACGGAACAATTCTATGGATTAATAGACTGTGTTACTATGTAACATAATGATATTTATGTACGACGTAATTTGCTCATCTCAAGAACCAAATCACGCCTTTGCATTGCAAATTCTACGAATGCTGTAAAACAATGTTTTTTGAACGGACAATGGATATACATTAGCCTACGGGCGTCTGACGAATTGTTTCTTTCTTTTGTTTCTTAGAGGATAAAAAAAAAAACGGCGAAAAAAAACAACAACAACAATAACAACTATCAAACAACTTGTACTTTTCTTACATTCCATTAATTCGACGCGCAGATTTGCGCGATTGTAGATATCTCAATTAACGAAAATCGATCGAGTATCGAACAGAGATTTACGTAACCCGCCCAATCGGAATAGCTACGATAATCACAACTGCACGTTCGATGTTCTTAATTTATTTATACACCAAAAGCGAAGAGAGGAAAAAAAAAAACGCGCTGGTGTAGTAGTTTCGCTACAATTTATCGCGACGACGAAAACAAAACAAAAAAACCACTGTAACGCGTACGCCGAAATATTCAATCGTTGCGTACGCGCGATCGTAAAAAATTGCCGTTGTATTACTTTCAAGTTAGAAAGAGATATGTATAATTTTGTATGGGAAATTTCGAGACGTAAAATAAAATTGAGATAGACGGAGCAGAAGATGTTTCACGTTTATTGTTTCAAACATAATGTAATCGAAGTGAGATAGAGTTTGTAAGAATTGTAATATAAGTCCGTTCGGAATATATATAAAAAAAAAAAAAAGAAGATTTTCGTGTGCCGCTTTGATGTGATGCCGAGATGTAAATCATTGTACCATATGTGTTTATCTTTATCGATTAAATATCGAATAAAAGAAAATCATTCCAAACTGTGGAAACAAAAAAAAAAAAACACGTTTTTTTGCTTTTTTCTGAATAAGGTACGTTGGGTAATCTATCCTTGGACGAGTTTCTGCGTTTCTCAATGTCTCCTGTATTCAGAAATTTTCTATGGAGTCAACTATTGTAAAAAAAAAAAAAACGAAATACCGCTTAACAATGAAATTTTATTTATTAAAAAAATCAAGAATAAGGGTTTTCGGGAATATTTGATGAAAGGGTCACTGAACTCTGATGCACAAAGGCAAAAAAGCATTGCCTTCGAGACCAACGTCGCCAATTGACCTGCAAATGTTTGGAGTTAAAGATATGCAGTCAGAGACTCGCGATGATTGTGATTGTCTCGCCGGCCGACAAAGATCGTGAACACTCGATCGTCAGATTTAAATTGCCTCAACTTTTTTTCAGCATTATCGCGCGGAAAATACTATGATTTTCTTATTATGACCATTGGTTATGTTGATTATTTTTTTCGCCGGTTTGGAAGGACACAGATGATATCCCGAGGGAAGCTTGTTGATATTTGTTTATTGGTTACTTCGCGTCACTCGAAGGGAGAATTCGTGAGATCTCTGTCTGTCTCTCTCTCTCTCTCGCTAGCAAAATGGAAACTTTCTCAACGCCAGTGGATACCCGGCATCGCACGAACCGATTTCATTCGGGGGAGGGGGGGCCTCGCGTGCCCGCAGTCGATGCAGTCCGGTATTCCAAAGACTCACGAGAGACCGAGAGGCAAAACATACGCAGTTGCGTTCGTTCCACGATCGCGCGTCGATCTTTTAACGCGCCGTGTGATCCGTACATTCCAGAGACGTCAGTGTGTTGTTCGCTCTCGATATCGAATCGCTGAGAGTCGAATCGGTAGTGAGCTAACGGACGCGTCGTCGAGACACCGGTTATCCGTCTTGGCGCTGCGGGAGTCGTGACAGTTTACGCGTTGAGACACGAACGTATCACTCGCATTTTCGTGACGCGAAGGCACATGCTGATTGTGTGTTGTGAAAGTATTTTATTTAACATAAATTTCTCGAAAGAATTCTCGTGTTTTGTCTCAGCAAAATATATACAGGTGGAAGTGAGAATCGATATTTACGAATTTTTCTAACAGTTCGGAGGTTTCTCTCGCGGGCCGTTTTGTTGATGAAGGTCAAGGTGATCGAATAAAACTTTTTTTAAATCTAAATCGGTATGACGTGACACTCAACGAGGATTTATTTTCAATCAAGACTCGATATGTAACGCGTGTCTCGTTGTTGCGCTCGGTAAACTGTTGAACCGGCCTCACGTGGGTGCCGCACTCTTCTCGCAGCGCATACTAAATATAAAGAAAACTATTTATAAAACGTTCAAAGTAGGTATCAACCAACTGAGCATCAAGATTATTTGGTGGTCGAAAAGTTTGCGAATCTGATAATGTATGTTGTTTTCAATGAAAAATCGAAGTTTCAGTAATTTATGCGAAACTTCGTATGCGACCGATACATATTTTTCTACGCTAAGCAATTATCCGTGCGCGAAACAACGTCCTATTTTCGACGAACAAAGCCTCGTTTTTCCAATGTTAGGACCGAATTGCATTCGCGATACATATATACTTCGTCGTGTAATCCAAACACAGAATCTACGTGGCTAATGGACAACAAGCCGTACAATAATATTATTATTTTTCATGGTAGCGAGCTACTGACCCATGACCATTCCCTGTTACATATGTCACTCGTCGGTAATTGCGCCTCGTTAACGTTTATCAGCCTCGTGTATATCGAGTTTCTTGCATGAACCAACTACTCTCAACGAATTACTTAGCCATTTATTCCCCAGTGACATAAACGCGAATGCGAAAATGTGAATTATTAATAATAGCCTTCGAAATTCAAAAAAAAAAAAAAGATAAAAACAACGAAGTTTCGAAACGCACTTCGATCTCGTTGGAGAGTGTTTCATTTTATTTTCGTACTCTTGGTTTGGCTGAAAATTTATTGGACACGTGAACGTGACACAGCAGGATTCTGTTTTTTTTTTTTTTTTTTTTTTTTTTTTCCGTTTTTTTTATAGCCTACGCAATTGTCATTTGCATAGAATGATCGAGGGAGTGGAACGATGGTACTTTCACTGGGTGGACTGGCTGGTGTTCGGAGCTATGCTCGGACTATCGGCGTCCGCTGGATTGTGGCACTTCAGAAAAGCCAGAAAATCCACGACTCTCGAGTATCTATTGGGTGGAAGTAATATGGGACTGTATCCCGTTGCCGCGTCTCTCGTAGCAAGGTGACGATCCAAATAGAGAAAAAAAAAAACATACGAGGAAAAAATCACGCAGATAAATCAATTACAAATGAACTCAACGATCTCCCGTCTATGCAGTTTCATTTCCGGCGTTACGATTCTCGGCACACCGGCGGAAATTTATAATTTTGGCACGCAGTACTGGATAACGATAATATCGTTGATGTTCTCCGGTATCGTCGTGGCCAACGTCTATCTGCCGGTCTTTACAACCCTTAAACTCAATTCCGTTTACGAGGTATTTTATTTTATTTTTTAAATCGAATTAATAGGCTAAAAGTATCTGTTTCGTCCACTTTTGGCTGCAAAGTTCGAAATTACGGATCTTTGAAAAAAATCAAATTAACTTGAGATGGCGGGTTGATTATTCGATACATTTTTATGAACGCTTTCGGAGTATTGTACTCGAAATGTCGAATGAGAAAAAAATTTAGTTGAATTAAAAATTTCATTAATTACCAGAAATATCTAATTAATCGTACTAACGGCCAGTTAAATTGACCATTTCTTTTCGTGTTGACAATTATTTCGTTTAATTACGCGATTAGTTATTCCGCCAACTGCAAGCGCGGATTTGGTCGATTCAATTGATTTTTTTTTCTTCGCGACGGCAAACAAGATTTCGATAGGAATTTTTAGTGAAAACGGCCACAACCGGTGCATCTACTTTATTTAATCTTTGTGTGCCTTTCGCAACGTTGATATTACAAAATAATGAAATCTCTTTTTTTTTGCAGTATCTCGAGTTGAGATTCAATAGAGGTGTGAGAATCCTGATATCCCTGATATTCGTCGTTGACGTTGTGCTCTATCAATCAATCGTAGTTTACGTACCATCACTGGCGCTGAATCAAGGTATTTATTTCTCATTATGATAGTCACATTCGTCATTATCAATAAAGCAAAAACCAATGAATTATGATTAAAAAAAAAAAAAAAAAAATTTGTGTTACAGTAACAGGAATAAATATACATATCATCGGAGGTGTCGTAGTATTTGTCTGTATATTTTACACAGTTCTGGTAAGTCGTGTAAACGAATAGCGTGAGTTGGAGTATTGCGTAATTGTAATTGACGTCCAGTTTCGATGAAGCGAATCCGCGACAATTGAGTATCACGAGCGTCGGAACACTATTCGGTAACATAACTCTCGTAGTCATTAAGGGACTGATATAGCCGTCGCATCTCTCGATCTCTCTATCTCCATCACTCTGACCAATTACTGTATTAATTGCCGCAACGGGCAACGCAGGGTATGCGTACACACGGTGCCGAGTCGTAAATTATAATCGCATGCTTTATCGAAACGGCCTCTCGCGGGGGGTGGTGTTTTCCTGGAGGAGTGCGAGGTATTCGCGAGGTCTCTTCGACGAGTAAACGCGAGAAAACTATTTTCTCGTGGGAGTTACGGGAGGCCGCGAGCCGAGAGGGCTTCGGAAATGCGCCATACAATGTCGGGAAGAAGCTTTGACTTCGGTGAAATGTTTATGGACGCAAAGCCGGCTCGACGCCGACAATAGGGCCGGATGAGACAATGGCGGAGGTTATACCGGGGGCCATCGAGTGGCTGGTCGCTTGGTTTAGTCGCAGGTCACAAAGCTTCGCGCAAAAGTGATTAATCGCTCTTCGCGTTCGCCTACCATCCGCCTCGTCCTTCCTTCAACCCCTTCGGGCCGCTGTAATTATCCGGAACAATTTGTTAAACTTCGAATTAATGGGGATTTATCGTGCGGATGAGTCGACTCCTTTCCTTTGGAAAATTGTTTATTGTAAAGGAAGCCTCGCAACGAAGCAAAAACTCTCTTTTACAAAGGTCCTGGCGACGAAGAGAAGTTCCTCTTTCAGCCAAAAAACGTCGTATTCCTTCGAAAACTGTAAACTTCTATGATACAAAAAAACTATTGTAAGACTCCGCGTGTCTGTTCTCCATTGCAGGGAGGTCTCAGAGCTGTTGTGTGGAACGATACTTTTCAAGTAGCTATTATGCTTGTGGCGGTTATCACTGTTACGACTTTGGGCACTTGTCAGATCGGGGGACCGGCTGAGGTGTGGAGAAGATCGACGGAGATGAAGAGAATAGAATTTTTGAAGTAACGATGAAAAAAAAAAAAAAATTATCATTGGTTTTTTTTATCAAAATATTGAGTTCAATCGAGAGAACGGTATTCGTGCGGTAACTGAATTTTCGTCTTTACAGCTTTGATGCATCGCCTTACACGCGGCACACCGTATGGACTGTTCTCATAGGATCATTTATCTACAGTACTTCTTACATAGCCGTTAATCAAACGATGGTACAACGCTACAGTTCACTGTCGACCGAGAAGATGTGCAAAGTGTAAGTGCCGCGATAAGGAATACTGGATAACCGTTGTTCGGTGCCAAAATGTTTAATTTAGACTGAGAAACACTTGTAATTCGTTTTTTAAATCTGCCGTTCAATAACGCCTTCCGGTTTTCCATTGACAAATAATTTTAACTATAGTAGAACCGCAATTATCCGAACCATGTCTCCGTTTATCCGAACGTTCAATTATCCGAACGTTGACGTAAAATCATAGATACATTGTTTCTCGCTGTGACGTGATTTATCCGAACGCTTGGTTATCCGAATATACCGCGAAATGCGTATTATTGCCCACCGCGACGAAAGGCACGCGTGTCGAAGCGCGCTTTTCCTCTTCCAACGTTAATACGCTCGGGCATTGGATTTCGCGAACAGCGTCACCGGTAAAATAGGACAACATACTGAGATTATTTTGTATATCTAATTGTATGAATTGAGTTACATAAATCACGTGTGTTCTTCGACGTGTGAACGTAAACGCACTGTTCTTACGCTAGGAAAGAATAATCAAATTTCATTCGAAGGTAGAAACACGTATGCATTTTTTGTATATTTAATTTATATGTTTTATTTCTTTACGTGTTATCATTCCGTGAAAAAAAGCGTTTCGGTCATCCGAATTTCTGATTATCCAAACGAAACCCGGGACCCGACGGGTTCGGATAATCGAGGTTCCGATGTATTCTGTTTCCGTAGCCGTATCCTTTTTTCTTAACATTCAATATCAGTGGAATCCCTTTATCTTTATTTTTTCAGAGTAGTCGGAGTATTCACCATAGGCGCAATGTGCTTTATCTCGGTATGTTGCTGGTGCGGTCTCGTACTCTTGGCTTGGTGGGCGCCACCGAAGTGTGATCCACGCGCTACTGGTATCATTAACGCCGATGACCAGCTTTTGCCGGCTTACGTGATGGAAATCGCCGGAAAACTTCACGGTATTCCGGGACTGTTTACCGCTGGAATATTCGGCGCGGCGCTCAGGTAACATCGACAAATTATTATTCGGTTTGGTTGATGGAAAAAACGTACATCTCTTATGACGATCATTTCTCGCACTCGAAGTACTCTGTCGGTTGGTCTCAACTCGACTTCCGTCGTCCTTCTCGAAGATTTCGTCAAGGGATGCTTCAGACTTAAGCCGACCGAACGCGCGGCTAATATTTTCGTCAAGATTACCGTCGTAGTATTGGGACTCGTTGCGATGGGATTTATTTTTCTGGTTGAAAAATTAGGCGGCGTACTTGCGGTAAGTCATAACGTTAAAAATCCGCGCGACAAGATTTTTTTTGTATTAATTTCCGTTGTTTAGGTAACCGGCAGTCTGGCTGCGATCGCAGCAGGTACTTCCTTCGGTGTTTTCACTCTTGGAATGCTCTTTCCTTGGATCAACTCCAAGGTAGATTTTCCATCATTATCATCCTGATTCCCGAGTCCTCGTGATACGATGTTATAGCTTTCGTTTTTTTTTTGTTTTGATTATTCAATAGGGTGCATTTGTCGGTGCAGTTGCAGGATTCGTCATCGCTGGTTGGGCGAGTCTCGGCGCTAACGTCGCGGTGGGCTCCGGTTTGTTGATACCAAAGAAACTTCCGGTTCCACTCGATCATTGCCCGGCCAACTTGACTGAGAGTTTTCTCCATCAGTTCGAAATCAGTCCTTAGTAAGCCATTTGCGAAACGTAACTTATTACTCAATGACTTTCACATCGTGATTCGGTGGTTAACAACAAAAGCAAATGATGATTTTTCGTAGCGAGGACGATGTCTTCCCGCTTTATCGACTTTCCTATCATTGGATAACCGGATTGGGCGCAAGCGTTGTTATTATCGTCGGTGGTCTCGTCACTTGGCTAACGGGACCTTGCAATCCGTTGTCGATAGACAAAAATTTACTGTCGCCGGTGATTCATCGGTATGTGCATCGATGCATCGGTTTCAGACGCTGTTCAAGCGTTTCGAATAAAAAATAGAAGTGAGGAAAGATAATCGATCATATGCGTCAATAAAAGAGATGATTTACGATTTTGCAGATTCTTACCTCAACCAAAACACAGTATGGGAGTTGGAAGATGGCAACAAACGCCTTCGTCGGACAATCCCGCTAATCTTCTCCTGAAGGAACTCGTAGTGAAGCCGAAACGAGGAAGAATCTTGTCGACGAAGGTGAAATCACTTTTATCACAAACATTATGCTGAAGATAATTTTTTTTTTTACAAAGTTTATCGATTCTCAGAAACCGGATCGCAGTATTTCGAACGGCTCGCCGACTTAATCGATGTCGATTTTTATTACTCGCGATGGTGCAAAGTTCTTGCCACTTTCATTAACGCGCACAGGCAGTTGTGATAGCGGCGATACAGAAGAAACTGTATGCGTTCTTCGTTAATCACAGCGACTCGCGTTCGAACGCTCGAGAAGCATCCAGTCGACGCTGAAGTTTAGAAATAAAAAATTCCGTGGTACTCGCAAACGAGATACTGATGTAAATACACGATTACGACACTAGAAACGGCTGAATATTAAGTAATTGCGATCAAACTTAACGATCGAACTACAAACCCAGATGAGTATTGTTAATTAATTTTTCTAATTACGTTAAAAAAACTCGAAATAACGTTAAGGAAAATAAAGAAAAAAAAAAAAAAAAAAAACTTTTTATTCGCGACTGTATCGTCATTCTTTGTCTGTAAGCTAATGACTTTAATAACGAAAAATGATTGAGTAGTTGTCGCGTTACTTGCAAGTGATGCAAGTAACGCACATCCTCGACATTCAACAATTTACAGTTCAAACTATCAAAGTTCAACCGATAGCGTGTCGTTGCATAATCATTCCCGCGAAAAAAGAACTATTGTCGGCTAAATCCTAATCGCTTTGAATGTCACGTTATGTGTATTTAAAAAAAAAAGCGTTTAACGATCCGCTTAACGTTAATTAAACATTTTTATTCCACACAGTGAAATGAGTTTTTGCGAAGCGACTCGTACTTTTATTACAGTACCTCTCGGATGCTCAAGGCTGAGAAACCTACGCGGTCATCGCAGAGGTTGCGGTCGCGATGAGCTTCGAGGACGGGAACGTCGTTGACGCGAAACATCGCGCGAACGGTATCGCCGGCCGCAAGACCTGCGCTATTACACGCCTTTCGAATGTGTCCTATCGTCCGATGTGGAATCGTTGAAGCTGAATTACCGTTGTACCGTTTCTATACGCTTACAAACACATATTTCTATATCTATAGCGACGGGCGAAGGTACACGGATGAAACGAACAGAAGTTCCGCAGCGGCAGGCAGGCGTACGCGGTGGTGAGGTTCGCGCCTAGAGTTCTGTAACTGAGTTTGTTCGGTTTTCAAGCTTTGGTGATTCCCGTTCGTCGTCGTTCGTTCGTTCGCAGTTTAACGACGGAAAGCTCCGGATGTGGAGAAGCCGCTCGGGAAGAAGAGAGATGCGAGACTACGAGAGTGTCGGACGGTTCTAATGTTCTATCAACGAGACCCGAGGGCGCGACATCGCTTTCGGGACGTTCATTGGGCCTCGGATATTAGGAGGCTTGTTAAGCCAAAGCCCAAGTCCCGTCAAACATCCTTATTAACGCCGAGCAAATAGCGCGCTCGGTTCCTCGTTTACCCGCAGTCGCAGGGGGGGAATTCAATTTTCGACAGGTAAAGTGCGGCCGGTCAAAAGCGCCGGAGAGTCGACTATCCCACTCCCCACGTTCGATATTGCTACGTCATCCGCGTAAGTACTACGAATGACGATGCCGACCACAACCAATGCCATTGCAGATCGCTGAATCGTAACCGGAAACGTCTGATTCAATATTTACTATTTCTACTGAAAGCTTCAATGGTCTTTCCGAAACGTATCTTCAATTTTACTTCTCATCTATGACCTTTTTTTTGACCGAATGTTAGTTTATTTTTTTTAACCTTAGATATCCGGTACCGTTGATAGGATTTGGAGTAGTAGATCCGGAATCAATATTATCGATAAACAGAGAGAAAAGTATAAGAAAGATAAATTTAAATTTTAGTCATGAAATAATGATCATTTGCGCGAAAAAAGTCAGGAAAATTTTTTCACCGCTTTTAGTCGCGATTACGTAAAGTATAGAAAAAACCTCAGATTTCGCTTTCATTCGACAATAACTCTGACGATTTTACCACGAGAGCCGATTCTCCGTATCATTATATCAGAGGACAGATTCATTTTTTTTTATTACTTCGACGATAAGTTACATAACGTACCGTATTTTCGCTTCAGCGTCAATGACGGATTGCATCTGCATTGAGGTCGATGCAGTAACGTACATACCATGTGGACCAAGTACGCGTGTACAGTATCGAACGTGTTGCACGCGCAAAGAGAAATCGAGATCACGATGAAGCGAGGTATAGAAACCAACGGAGGTCGGTAGTTTGAATGGGGTTAGTTTGAGATAGTTAGCGGGCCTTCAGGAGGCACAATCGGCCGCGATTGCCGGGCCTACAATCACACACCGCATTATACATCCTTTAGCGCACGGCGCCGACCGTGGGATCTTGCAAATCCTGGTCACGCACCGTTTTAACGATCGACTGGTGAAAATTATCGCTTTTCAGTCTCAAATTCGTAATATATATACGTTTCCATCTATCGTATCGAGTATTAGGAATATAGAGTAAATGTTCATCGAATCGAGGGGACGAAATGTTAAAAAAAAAAAACGAATTCATTGTCGAAATCTTTGAAACCCTAAGACGATCTAATTACTCGATGTAATTAGATAAAAGATTCGTTTATCCTCAGTTAAAGGCTAAAGGGAAAACATAAATCTTCGCGCCCGATGAGCGCGCCGAGGATTGACTAGTTATATGGCGAACAGACACCAACCATACAGTCACTTCGAGTTTATTCAGCGACGAACATAGTTCAACACGTGCTTTGGTTTCGTCTGCGAAGAGCCGGTGCGGTAACGACGATACAAACGCGAGAAATCCGGAGCGTTAACGCGGTGGTTCGACTATAACGTAAACGCAAGTTTCTCCCTCGCGATGAACCGAAGCGCGTATAGCAGAGAGATGTTCTCGACAAATATTAGCCTCTCTAATCCCCCCCTGGCAACCCGTTCTCGCGCGACGCGAGCCCGTAATACTATCTTGGAATTATCTCAGCGTACAATTGGATTCTTAGAGAGTTAATTGGATAGCTTGGGAACGGTACAGGCCGCTCTGCCGAAACGGCGACGAGGCTCTGCTACGAGGACACGAGAAGAGAATCCGTGGCGAATCCCGAGGGCGGGAAGTAGGGGTTTATACGGAAGAAGATTTCGGAAGTCAAAAGGCAAACGCCGGCGGTCATAACACCCTTATCCGCATGTTTACCCGGGAGGAAACGGGTACATCGCAATTCGGGTTTGAAAACCGGAGCGACGCGCCTACACGACGTCCCTCCTTATCTAATGATAAGCAAACGTTTCTCGCCCGTTATGCAAACACAAAACGCTCTATTCGATACCGAATAACGTCTCGGATGTTTAATCCTTTGACTCTCACCTTGCGTTCCGTAGAATTTGTGTTTTTTTTTTTTTTTTTTTTTTTTCTCATCCACGCATCTTCGTTGGATGTTCGATAGTTAGGTAACAGATACGATGACGAATATCGTACTGTCATGCAAATTAATAATGTTCTCGTAGAATGAATACACTTTTTTTTTTCGTCTATTCGCTATATACGGTGAGTCCACATTTCTTGCCTGCAGCATACAATTATCCACGGAACAAATAAAGCAGCGAACGCGTTTAAACTCACCGGCAAAGCCTCGGAGAGTAACGTAGAATCGCCGATAGGATACATTCGCTATCGTATATTCACGGAAACCTCAGATCAAATACAGAGAGTTCATGGCGAGAGCGTAAGTACAGATAGACGATAGCGAGAAATGCGTTTGGGGTCTCGGAAAGCGACGCGCACAGACGACGACGGGGCAACGCGACTGAATCTCTACGACTGACGGAATAACTAATTTATCAATTCTTCGGTTCGGTTGGCTTCGATTTCCGAGACTATTTGCCGAAACTCGTGCAAATAACGAAGGACTGTCGCTATATACATATATACATATATATATATCCATCCAATGCGCCCCGTTGAGCACAAAGAGCTCAACGGAATGGTTATATGTATCATTGCAATATTTGAACGCAACGGAGACGAAAGAGTAAAGGCGTTTGTAACTACGAAGGTTACTATCCATCGCTTCTAAATTTCCGAACTGTTATATTATCGAGGATAACGTAGTAATATTTCATGTTAACGGTATTTAGCAGCGGCACAGGAACGTCATGCTACGACGAAACATTGGGCGACGACGATGCCGAGGAGAAGGGAAGGGAAGAGGAGACATTAAGCGTAATGAATTACCAGCCAGCGGTAGGAGTAATGTGTCTTAATTATGGCCCGCGGCACAATAATTATGTAATTAGGCATTGTTTGCCGACCGGCCCCTAATCACAATCCAGCTATGTGCCGGAGACTCGTCACGAGCCACAAGAGCCCATGCAAACACAAACGCAAACTCCCTATCCTCCTCCCGCCCCCGTCTCGCTATATTATCGATCCGCGTGTTTCGGCGTCATCTCCATCCTTCACCCGCAGTTACAGTTATAGGGTCACGATAAAGATACGATATTTTGCGGGTTATTTCGTTTTCGACAAATTTACAGTTAATAAAACGATATACCCGCAGAAACACGGAGAGGATATGGCATATTGAATTAGTAATACAAGACTAATTGAATTATCGAGGACACAGAGAGAATATAACCGACTGTGTCCGTGTAAACGATCGAATAACGTCTGCGCTAATTGAATTCATTAATGATACATGGATTTTACGAAAGGAAAGTATCTTCCGAGCAAAATGAGTAGGAAGTTGGAGAACACGAGGGAATATTCATTGAATTATTAATGCGTATAGCTAATTGAATTATCGATGACACAGGAGAGGAGATATCGACTTTATTCGCGCAAACGATGGAACGTTTGCTAAATTCTTTAAGTTATATAACATTGATACACAAAGGTAATATATGTTTTGTATTACTTGGCGCACATGGATGATAAACGAATGGGAAAAGCATCGTTGCCACGACATTCGAGAGACGCTTGTCGCGGGATACATTCATATTTATACGAGAAATCAAATCCCTGAGTCTCGCGAGAGATACATTCCCGGGGCTTGCGAGAGGGGAAGCGCTGAAATTCGAGAACATTCGTCGCAGTTAACCCGAAACGTTAAGACAAACATTCGCGTTTGGTTTGTACATCGCTTGCGAGATCTCTTGTACACATGCGACACGTTTCTTGGGGCTTACGATGACTCTCAACGTTCAAAATCTCGGAGACTTTGAGGGAAAATTTACATGTCTTTACAACGCTCTCTCTCGGCTCACACGGCGTGAATACTCGGAGATTAAGGAAATACGTGACAAGGTTCACGCTGAGATTTCTATTCGTTAATAATTTTCGGAGTGTAACAGCGAGAAAATTTTATGGAATCATTTTTTATTTAAAAAATTCGATAAAATTGAAAAAAATTGAGAATCTCAAAAAAATTTGTTGAACGTTACTTCGAGATGCAGCGGTAACTTTTTTTTTTTTTAATTGCATCGGTTTCTCGAGACTCGGGTTGTTCCGCGACCCTCGAAATGGGGGACAATGGACGATAACTATTCATAATTTCAACCGGAAGAGTCGAGAGGACTTTAAGTTTAATAAATTTGAAGCTTTCGTCGTTGGAATAGGTGTGTAAGAGGCGCCGGAGAGTATTCATCAGAGGTACACGCCGGAACTTCGTGAGCGCTCTTCGCGGGAAGGAAGGGGTTATAAATACGTCGAGAAGACACCCTTCCCGACGGATGGAAGGGGTTAGTTACATACACCAGTCTACCGATTCAAATTTGCATAACCAAAGCTCCGAGTGTTCCGACTTCATGGGGGAAAGCTTCGCAGCTGTAGAGTTACTAGACCCGCGTTTCGTCACACACACGCGATTGCGCGGGTTCTCTTGATCTCGAAGTGGCGTTTAAATCGACGAAAAAATCGAGATACACAGTGAAGAAATCGCTTCCTATACCGGTACAGGAAGCGGAGGGGAAGCGTGAATCGTATTGTAAATTTCAAACAAATGTGTGTCAAGTTACCATAACTTTTTCTACAGTGCACAGTATACACCGTGTCGTTCGCACGTGAAAATGTCTAATTTACGAAATCTGAAGACTATAAGAACATTTTCTTTGAAAAACAAAAAAAAAAAAAAGTGAAATATTCTACAATCGCACAGTTATGAAGAATGAATAATCGTAATCGTCGAATTATATCGTAATTTCAATCGTTGCAATCGCGAGATCGTCTTACAGCGCTCGCGCTCCGTTTCCGTTCGTCTCGTTTCACAGTCGTCTCGCCGTAAAAAGAACCGCCGAAGCATAAACGAGCGACGCGTTTACCAATCCTTTATACAAACGTTACGGTTTATGAATTCATTGCGGCAGCATCGACGAAGACTCGTATCAAAAGTACACCGTGTACTGTATTGTATTGTATAGAAAAGGTGAGACACCCTTTGAAGACTCGAGAAAGTGCGATAGTCCACCCATAACGGACACGCAGGACTATACGCCACTCGGTTTACCATATCGTCGATATAATCGTATGGAAATAAAAGCCTCGCGGTTTGATCGTTATCGCTCATCTTGAGCCGAGTGCGGGTGTGCGAGGGGAGTTCAAGAATTTAAGAGGGCAAAGGTCGAAGCGAGACGAAGACAAGGAGATTTATGCCTTTGGCTATAACGCGCGTATACGTGTACACGTATACATAGTTCATTGAGCTGCGCGAACGCTTCAACACGAACTCCGGTCATTATAAAAAAAAAAAAAAACCACAAACTTATTATGCAAATTTCCACTTAAATTGTTGGGTTACTTCTTGAAGAACAATGCAAACAGAAAATGGATAATTATTGGACTGTTAATATAAACCGTGGGGAGGGGAGAGAGAAAAGTGAAAGAATGAGCGCAGCAACGAGCTATAATTTATGTTAATTTCGATCGTAAAGTAAATTTCAACCGTATACACGACCGAACGAAAAAGCTATAACGCCCGAGACTTCGTTTGTGAAAAGTCGTTTATTCCATTGCGCACAAGTATTCGCGGTACTGCCGTAGACTAACTCTGGCAGCGGAGATCGGGGCAAAACAGACTGGTTAAGGAATACAGAGCGTTGTCATAATTTTAGAGGTATGAATTGACTGTTTAACACCGAATCAAATTCATTTAAAATATTTCGAGCTTTTGAAAAAAAAAAAAAAATACAGTTTGGGGGCAAAATGGGTCAGCTTTTGAAATAGAAAAATTTTATAATCGAAGTTTTCCGAGCTATTGATTTAGAACTTCACGGACGATCGCAAACTAATACCAACATGTTTGGCAGTAGAGTTTGACGAAAACGGATACAGCGGTTCGCATTCTATGACAGGGTAGCTATTGTCAAGGAAAACTCTCGAAATGTCAGGAAATCTTTGAAGCGTCAGGGAAATGGCCGAGAATTAAATATTCCTCAGAGAAAATTCGAAAAAAGAAATCGAGATACCAACAAATTTTTTTTTTTTTTTTTGCGATTTTTCGAAGTTAAGTAAAAACCATAAATCGGAAATCCGGGATCGCGCTTTACCAGGGAAATATTCGAAAATATTAGAAACATGTCAGGGAATTTTTTTCATCCGATTTAATGATCACTGTGTACGTAATTTTGAATTTTTTGAACATTTACTGACAACTTGAACTTTTTATTTAGTAGTATCCCGTTTTGCCCCGTATTTGGTCCATTTTGCCCCATATTTGGTCCATTTTGCCCCAGTCTCCCCCTATATACAGTACACACCATATACATAACAAAGTTTAAAGCTCGAGTCTGCAGTCTGCAGTGGTAAAACCGAGGAAAAGGGTGAGTAGTTCCCGTGTCCTTCCTGTTCGGCACTGTGGTGCTCTTTTATCTCGAAAACAAGAAACGTTACCGACGAAAGAACGTTTTCTAGAACACCTAAAACACACTCGGGAACAGTAAGAACAATTGTGATGTATCGTATCGACCTATTAATTAATTGAATCCATAACCCCGTGTCACGATAGTAAAATACTAATTGGCAATGTCTGGGGAAATATATTGTCTATTCGCTTCAAATTCTGTACTCAGTTTACGTGGCGTATATTCCTCGAACGCTTACAATAATCATCGACGAAATATTGAATTTCCGAGTGGATGCATCGACGATGGATCGAGTTGTTCCCGGTGTCCCGAAGGTCTTCCGGTATCGTTGGAAACTGGGAATATTATATGTAAATTAAATATATATATATATATATATGTATATATGTATATAGTTGTGTATATTGTATGCACCCATACGTTCACTGTCAATCGTTTCGACAATCGCAATTACCGCGGCCAACGATTCCCACAGGGCACCGCGCTAATTAATATAACCAGCGACGATTCGTTCGCGATTGACAGGAAAATGCGGGAATACCCGAGCCGTCCATCCGCGCTGTGTGGCGATAGAACATCGAGGCCGAGCGGGAGGGGGGGAGGAGAGGGTCGAGTATCGGTTTGGGTGCGTGGGAAGGGTGCCCGGGGGCGAGTACTGCACTGGTCATCGGGACGAGAGCGCACTATGCTGGTTCGCAATTTGTCAGGTGACAGGCGAGAGACGGGAATAAATGGACAATTACACAAATACAATGTTTGACGTCATTTCAATGACGCGAGAGACACCTGTGATTGATTGTTAATTGCCTCGGTTTGTTACCCCGAGCTGTGGAGCGGGGTGGAAAAGATAGAAGGGACGAGTGAACCTCGACGAACTGGGCACGGGTTTGCCCAACGAGTAATTCAATTGAACCGATCGATGCAGAAGAGGTTTTCGTCGCGTTTTTTTTTTTTTTCATTTTTTTTTTTTTTTTTTTTTTTTTTTTCATTTTTTTGGCATCTGTACCTCTCTCTTTCGAACAATTTTTATATTTCAGTTCAGGCATCCCTTCCGCGTACGTATATAAAATAAAATCCTCTGTGTTTTGCCCGTTCCGGCGAATGGCTGCTTTATTTGTTTGCTGTTAAAAAATTTACTTGGGCCACAAGCGAACGGAGCGGAAGTTCTTGTTTCGCTGTGCGCATTCGAGGGTTTTTCCTACCGGTTAAACGTCACGGAGAAAAAAAAAAAAAAAAAAAAAAACATTCGAAGATTCTCGTCTGCAGGTGCAGCGTACGAGAGTCAGGAATGTATACGACTTGCCGCAACGGCTACGAGAGGAGGACTCTTCTTTTATCCGGTGAACACGGAGTTTCCTTCGCCGAAGTAGTCTCTGCCTTTCGTGTCATCCTTTCTCACAGCTTCACCAGTGAAAACGGACCTTGGACCACCATAGAGGGTTTTTTTTTTTTTTTTCTTTTTTCTTTTACCACAGGCGAAGGAGACTAAGGTAACGGTAAACGTGGTTATTTTTTCCCGCTGTACATTTTCCATTTTTTTTTTGCCTTCACGGACTCGCGGATAAATTAGTCATCGAGCTCCGCGCGCCAAAGCGTATCCGCGAGTTTTCTATTGTAATTTCATGCGATTTTGTTGTTTTCGCGTTTGCAAAGGAGACGCTGAATTATTATTATCACGTGGAAAAACGTACATTATTTCGCGACTGAGAAATGTAAAATTGTGGAAAGTGCGTTCGCGACAGCGTCAGAGGAAAACGTTCGTTGATGCGTTCGTCGGTACCTGCTAGTCGTTCCGTATGCAAATTCGTTTTATTGTCGCCGGTTTCCTCCTGTGTGAGGCGCGCTGAGAAGCAGCACTGCGAAACCGTGTAAACGGAGTCCCCGTCTTTCGCAATGCGCTCGTCAGGCGACGTCGACTTAATTTCATTTCTCTACCTACCTACAGGCCATTTTAACGTCCGAACTCGGGGCCCCCCCTCCCTCTGCCTCCCCTTTAATTACTGCCAATTGGCCCACCGCACGCAAATTATGTCATTTCGCAGAACGCTCCGTCTCTACGTCCAATGGTCAAGCTGTGACGAGGCACGGAACAGTTTTCAGAACCACAATTTATATATATATATATATATATATATATATAAAGAGATATAAGTTGAGTATAATAATGTTACGCGCTCGAGTATAATGAGCGGCCAATTATTACGACTCAATTAGACGTCGAGGAACGAAAATACCTTCGTTCTTCTCGCATCTCAACGGTCCCCGTGTTATTTCTTCCGGAGTCTCGCATGCCTCAGTCACACACACGAGAGTAGTACACTTAACGCGCCACTCTTTAATTTTCTGCCCGTAAAGTTTCACTTCTGTAGAAATTCGGCAAACCGAGACGTCGGCTCGTTCTCCTTTACGCCCCGCGTTGCGCCTATTCGGAAATCGAGAAGACAGCTGTCCGAATGCTCAGATGTTGCGAAATAATATAATTCGGTGAGAAACGGACGGGACTCGGAAGAAAATGGTATTCGTGTCTGGATATTGCTATAATATGCAACGAATAAAAATTCCCAGAGACCCGCGTACTCGATCCGACTTTTTACGAGTTGTTTCGCGTATTTATTTTATTGCTTTTTTTTTTTTTTTTTTTTTTTATTATAGTGTTTCGTTATTATTTGGTAGTTTTTTCGAGTTGATTAATTTCACTGCTATTGACACGAGAGAGAATGGAGTCGAGGGATTCGCTTGCGCCGGCAAATTGGGGGGAGCGGTGGAGTAACGCGGAATTGGACGAAATTGAGAGACTCTGAAAATTTCATGAGGGTTCCCCTCGGAGCAGTTAGGAGAAGCTGAACGACACACACGACTGACCGCTCGTTCGACTTTTCGGGTGTACCGTTGTTTGATCGCTTTCTAAATGTTACTTTTTCGTTCCCTTTCTACTCGGTAGGTACTTCGTACTTTCAATGGCACGGAGAATTCAGGCGCTACTCGCGAAAATAACAAAAGGATAATTGAATTATAGGGGGTATCACGCGAAACATACGGGTACTCGGAATTTCCGGTTTTGCTACACTTCCCCGATAACCCTTGTCGGTCACTCTTGTAATTTTTCTTCGTAGTCGATTTGCAACCCTCAACTATGTTTTTTCTCTCCTGAACGCACATTTTCGATGTATAGCCAATTCACACGCGCCATGGACGGTTCAATTGTGAATTACATCGCTGATCATACAGAAAGGCCACTGAAATAGACGAAAAAAAAATTCCCGGATATTTTCCTGATATTTTCGATAATTACTCTGACAAAGTATTTCACGGAGTATTCATGGTGAACAGACTCTCCGATTATACTATTTTAACGAATTTGTAAGCGCCATCCCGGATTTCCGATTTTTGTTTTTTATTTGGTTTCGAAAAATTGCACGAAAAAAAAAAGTTTCACGATAAAAAAAAATTGTCGATTTGATTTTTCGAATTTTCTCTGACAAATATTTAATTCTCTGAAATTTCCCTGACTTCCCTGATATTCTCAGGTTTCCCAAGTTTTCCCTTACGATGAGCATTTTACTACAGAAGATAATACAATCGCTTAGAGCTCGAAAGGTTTTTCCAATTTTTTTTTTTTGCTTTCTTCATTAATGAATCGCTTTATTGACTATAATGGTCGATGCAACATTACAACGAGAGTTGCGCTCTCGATAGGGTTGTAAATAGAGTCGATTGTTACGTTACCTTAGACTGCTTGGGATTCATTTGTTTGCCGATCGTAGTGTCCGGAAGTGAATCCGAATATTAAAGGAAGCGTCACCGATAATCGAGATAATGTTTTTTTTTATCGTGACGGTCTCAGCACGCAATCGTCCTGTTTATCTTCTCAAAGCTTGACTTTTGGAACTTATATTTTTCGATAATTTCGTCAAACTTAGCGAAAACTGATTCGGAAGGGTTCTGTTCTCTGGTCAAGAACCACATGAGTGTGTAGCTGAAAAATAATCGATTAAAATATTATTGACGAAGCGATAGATAGATGGAGCAACAGCCAAAAGAAAAGAAAAGAGCGACGACATTTATAACGTAACGTTCGATTTAAAAATTTAATTAAAAAGTATCGTTCGATCTAAAAATTTTATTTAAAAGTATCGTTCGATCTAAAAAGTTAATTTAAAAGTATCGTTCGATCTAAAAAGTTCATTTAAAAGTATCGTTCGATCTAAAAAGTTCATTTAAAAGTATCGTTCGATCTAAAAAGTTCATTTAAAAGTATCGTTATTTTATTACAAAAAATCTTTGACTCACTGTAGTCGCGATGAACCCCGACAGTGGTAAGATACGGCGTACGACTCATAGTCGGTATCCAAAACCCAGTAAATTAGAGTACTGTTCGTATCATCATTTTTCATTATCATCTTCGCAGGTTCGGCGGGATCGTTGATGTACAGCTTCGACGGTGTGGTAATTTCCACGCCGGTTCTAAAAATCGCACGGTTAGTCTGCACCTCAATTTATATCACCGGGTTAAACGATCTTACGATGTTTGCTTTAACTGTTCTTACGAGCGTTGTATTTCCATACTGACAACCGAAACTGTACCATTTCCATTGAAAGTGAACGTTTCACTTGTGCATTTCGATAGATCGCGGCCGTCAGTGATAGAATGCAAGGATGACCACCATTTTCCCATGTACTTGAAAGGAATCACGTGAACAATAATCGATTACGTGCATTTTTTTGAATTCATTCAATAATTTGTTTAAATACATTTAAAAAAAATATAAATCAATATTGTTTCTACAAATACTATAATCCTTCGACACTAGAAAAATTGTAACTATTAACGCGATTGACCTTTTTTTTTTTCTTTTTTCATTTAATTCTGTTTTATCATTTGCGAGACTTGAATTACCTAAATTTGTGCGATTTATCGCAAAAAAGTGTTGCAGAAAATCTACGAATTCACTTACCTTGTTCACGTCAAAATTTGCCAAGGTTTCAACTGCCGGACAAGGACCGGCATTCATTGTAGGGGTCGCTATAGTGTTGCCAAAAAGGCAGAGAACAATCAACGCGTTTAACATTGTAGTAACTTATGAATTTTAGAATTGTGATTTTTCGTTTCGCCTCGCGCTGTGACTGAGCCGTTTGTTTCGTCGCGTCAATAAACGGGGAGCTCGTTGCGACAATTCTATATATACTCGTCAAAACGCGCACTCGTGCAACGTCGTCGCGAGTGATACGCGTCCGCATCAGCGCGAGAAAAATAGGATTGCAACTTTGATAATGGAAAAATATTGATGATATCGCATTACGGATGTTGCCGACAAAACTTCATGCAGCCAACAAACTTTATCGCATTATATTGCCATATATTTGTTTTTTTTTTTCTTTTTTTTTTTTTTAGCGGAAGCCTATTGTACGACGGTCAGTATCTCAGTTACTCATCAATAAACAACAATTCACCAATTATTTTTTCACTGCGCCTGCGGTATAACGGATCGTCGCTGGATTTTTTCCGGACGGAATGCCGCTTCACTTCCGGATGCACGAATATTAATAAAAGCGGTAGCCGCACGAGTACTCAACATTTTTTTAATAATTTTGGCAATCGAATGTACGCCATCGATCGATCGCATTCGATCGATTGCGTCATTCGTCATTTGCCCCATAGATACCTATTGAATAAAGTCGTGACAAGTGGAAATACGAAAAAAACACGTTACCGACGAAAATCTTAGGAAAGCGTTGTATGTTTTGTTTGCATCAAATCGTCTCAACGAATTGAATAGCGTGTAACACGAATAAGTTGAAGTAAAACGACGCCGGGGACCATTAAGTCATTTTCATTTTCGCGCGATGTCGACAAGGATTTAGAAGAATAAAAAAGAGAAGAAGGAGAAGAAGAAGAAGAAGAAGAAGAGTGTTTCAACGTCCCCCGATAAGGGTGTCGCTCTTTGCCTCATTCTCCACTTAGTTACTTATCTTCTTATTCCACTTACTTTAATCGTTCGCTCCTACCGATTTCCACTTGTTTTTACGCCTTATCCCTCGAGGCTAATTCATTAATTAATTCCGTCGTTGCTCACCATTTCCCTCCCCCCACCACTCTTATTCGCTCGACTCGCAATTTATATGTTTCTTTCTCCTTTCGCTTTCACTCAATTCTTCCACGTCCACCTTCTCGGACAACCTTTCGTAGCTCCGCGCTACTCGCTGATTAAAGTAATTACTAAATAAATTGCAATTACACTAATGGATCAGGCATCGTCGTGTCTCTTGCGTCCCCCCCCCCTTTCCCCTCTCCTACTCGTCGTTCTACATTGGTTCTTGTTGAATGAGAACGTAAACGCTTCGTCTCAATAATAAATGTTTTCAAACAAATTTTTTAATAAAAAAATTAAATCAGTCGTACATACAAAGAGGCAACGATGAAATTCGTTTCAGATGCGATCGTATGCATTTTTTTTCAGCTTCAATACGCTATTTTATAAATTTGCGTCGCGACAGTAAGCTTCGCGGTGACGTCAGGCAAAAAAAGATCGTTGAATAGAAAACGGTGGAGACGAGAACGTCGTGAATGGTCGTCGATGTGAAATGAATCAATGTAGAAAAAAAAATCATGGACGACCAAACGGAGCGACGACAGACATAATTCTGTGGTAAGAAGTACTTTAGGGTACCGTACTACCCGACGGCACCTGTCGATTCTCACACGGAAATTTATCGCCTTGGAGTATACGGTCCAAGAGTGAAGTTTATTGAGTATCAATAGAAGCGATACTTTGTCAATCGTTGTGTATAAAGAAAAAAACGATGATTGTGAGAAGTTTTTTTAAGTCATATAGAAAGAAATGTTACGTTACGAGATTGAAATACGTTTGCAATGTCCAAGGAAGGAGTTTCGTATTCTCGAGAATTTCCACGAGTATCGTTGCGGCGCGTGAATTCGACTGTACTTTCACGTGAAGGAATATTATATGTCAATAGCGTTCGGGGTGTATAAGCCGCTTGGGCCATTATTGTGCTCGCCGTGAGAGTGTCTCGTAGGCAAGCGAAACGGACGCGTACAATAATACGTCTACGCAGTGTATACGTAACCGGGTATATTTATACAAGTATTACTCACAAACGATCTCTGTGAAGGAAAGCATCCGAGAGAACTCGAGGATTACGTTCAGATGCTGAGGCTCCCACAACCGGTGTCGTTTTCCCCGCGACGGTTTTCGATAAACCTGTCACCACACTCGATATATTGAATCATCTAAACTTCGTGATCGTTGCAACTTTGAACTTTGTTTACTCACTTTTTAAGTATCAAAACAACGATATGAATGATCACCATTGAAGACTGAACTCTTTAACTTTGATTTATGAATTTTTTTACATTTCTTTCACACTTTTTATGCTTCAAGTCGAAATGTACGATGAATTCGAGATTTTTGTGATACGATGTGTTGACACCGCTGTGTCTTACGTAATTAAATCTTTCGAAAATAACTCGAACTTTTATCGAGAACGCTTCCAACAGTAGAAAAAACGAATGTACACTGTTCCGAATTGAATTATATTCGATAGACGCGATGTTTATAGCCCCAAAAAATTTGATCGCGAAGATTCAACCGGCGTTAATGGCCGCGCGGGTCACGTCGCGTCTTTCCGATTAGCTCGGGGCCCGGGGAACGATCGATGCGACCCCGTGCGTGAAGATCCGTTGTTTATCCATAATTTCTTGTGCTCCGGTATCAGCTGTGAGCAGTTAGTTTCACGGGACCCCCGACGTTTACACGTCGCCGCGGGCATTACAGATTGAGTTTTTTTTATTTCGAAAATAAATCCGAATTATAGTTCAGCGAGTACTGATTACTTTATAAAGTTTTGCGTAACGTGACTCAAGTGTCAAACAGTGCCGAAAAATGTGTGTCTCTTACTCCGCGTACAATGTATCACTGTAGTGCAAAAAAAAAAAAACAACCCGTCGTAATTTGGATGATTCAAAAAGGCGACACGAAACGTCAAAGGGTTAATTGATTAATCAAAACGGCCCTCAGCCTAAATGGATACACTTAAAACGAATACGTTGGGTCGCAGAAGCAAATTTTCAAGACTAACACGTTCAGACATAACGGAGGAGGTGAGTCGAGGGTAAAACACGAAAGTCAAACGACGGACAGAAGGGTTTTCTGAGTGCTTGCGAGAACAGGGACACAAGTACGCATGTGTATGTGTGAATGTATGAACGAGTGATGAAAGGGTAAAAAAAATGTCTCGCTCCATCCACAAAGAGGCTCGCGGCAGCAGTCACTCGTACTTCAAACGCACTCGACACGAATTTGTTCTATTTCACGATATTTACCGTGGCTTAATATTTTCAGCAAACAGGTTAAGTGGTTTTAAGTGGACCGGGCGAGAGAACGAAGGGGCGTCGGGGCGGGTGGAGGGGCGGGGGGGGGGGGAGGGGGAAGAGACGACAAGCGAGAGAGGAAAGAGTGAAAGTGGTGAACGAAGGGAGTGCCGCGCGACGGCCCGAAACGACTAGGGTTGACCAGATTAGCTGGTTTACTCGTTCGTTTGGCATTTACCTTTACCCGCATCTTTGTGGCTGTCCTCTCCCTTCGTTATCTTTTAATCTTTACGATTTTTTTCTATAAACGTATTACCATATTATGTACGGAAAATAATGTAGAAGCAACGTGCAGAATTCTACTTCGCAATGTTTTGTTTATCTGTTGAAACAAAAAATTTTAAACATTTTTTAATCGAATTTTACTTTATTTGCAACGTTTGTAAAGCGAAAAAAAAACACATTTAATCGATTAAACAATTTATTATTATCTTTCGAGATTGTCAAACGGTGAGCGGCTCGCCGCGAGGCAATGTCCGCTCACGAAGAGTAAACGTAGCTTCGCTGCGCGCTGAGGATAATAAATGACTCCGAAACAATTGGCAGCACGCCTGTTCCACGCTGAAAGAGCTTTCGCTCGTTTTAACGGATATACAGTGGTTATAATTGAAAACGATATCGTTGCATTAAATTCAGCGACGGGCACTAAATCCACGAATTTGTCTCGCAGATTGTCCCATTATCAGAATACCACGAATGCCGCGTCTTAATGTGTTTAGTCTGATCGGTGCTATAGCGCACGCCGCAAACAAACGAATTTCCAAACGAGATTTTCAATAAAACAGTTGCACATCTATTTTTATCAATGCTTGAAAAATGCACGAAACGTTGTAGAAAAAAATGAAATCGTTATTAAGTGATTTAAATAAGAGATTTTAAAAAAATTGCTCGCCAAGAAGTGAACATTTGTCTGTCGCCGAGTAAAATGAAATTGGTACTCAAATAAAAAAAAAAGTAAAAAAATAAATCGAAAAAAAAATCAAATGTCAAATTTCTCACTCTTGAAGTATAAAAAAAAAAAAAAAATAATAATAAATTGTCGAGTCGAGTTTAATTCGCGAAGAGTTATGTACAATCTCGTTACACGTCTCGTCGGTGCGTACACGATAATTAGAGCGATGTTTCGTTTTCTTCATTACCTCGTCGCTCGATCCTTCTTTTTCTCCCTTGTTGCGTCGACGCTCCGATGATTACGTATATATACCCATCGACCCTTGATTCTCGATGATTACCTCGTTACGCGTAAGCACGCACGGCCTCGACGGTAATTACTCACTCTCGGGCCCTCGGTTGCGCCTTAGTCAATTCGTCCGATCCGCACGGTTCGTATACGCGAGTTCTTCGGAGGGTATTACATGCTTCGGGGCGAATAATCATTGCTGCATTGCACCGGTATCTTCATATCTTTTTCCATCGTTTGCAATCGTAAAACGCAACGAAGTTTTCGAACGGCGACGAAAGGCGTCTCTTATATGTTTTTTTTCCCCCTCCACAATACGATCGCGCGGCATGCACGGTTGAGGACTAATTGCTAAGATAATTAGCGACTCGCGACTCTTCATATGAACCCGACGGCGGGCCGACGAGTTTACCTGCTTACACACGCTCTGTATATGAGTTAAATGTGTGCTCACGCTTTACGCGAGTGCCTCGCGAAACGATTGAGTAACACAGCGGTGCGCTCGAGTTAACGCGGAGACTCGCGGTTCTCACGACCTCGATTGTCTACTGTTAAGTGGAAGAAGTGGATTGTGTCGGCAAGGCACGCGCGAAAGTATAACGAAATTCGTTGATAATTATCCGGAGCACGAGATGTTTAAGGGGATCAGGTTACAGTCAGATATATTTCGCGCTACGAGTCCTTCTCCGATCACGGAATTTTTTTTTTTTTTTTTTTTTTTTTTTTTTTTTTTTAGTGACGAACATTTCAATCGCGGCGCGAAAAAAAAACGTATCAACACAGTTCAACTATAGATCGTTGCTTTGATAACGCGTGCTTAACGCTGCCGCATCTACCCCCGCAAATTTTAGCTTTAATAAATAATACGGCGTCGCATCGTATAATTCCCAATTAATAATTCATAAGCGACGGTATGGGTGGCCCGGTGCGACGGAAGAGTTCAGAAAGCGCTCGCTGTAGTTCTCTTTCGCGTGCGCGCGCTCGCCTTCTATTACCATACAGGTAAATTAAGACCCCGCAGTCAATTATAATAATAGCGTTACTGAAATATTTATTTCAATGTTATTACGAGGGCGGCGAATTGATATTCTCGCTTTGCCTATTTAACTTCGCGAAACGTTTGGCTTCCGAACGTGTGGAACGATCGCGAGAGAATATATTTATTTCGGGTTTCGACTCAAAATGTTTCGAGAATATTTTGATTTTTTGAAAAAATTTCCGTTTGAAATCTTAATGAAGTATAACGATATCGCGCCGAAAATTGTTACAAATATGTGTGGTATTATAAGATTTATATTTAAATCAACATTATTTCATTCGATGCATTTCTATCGACGAGCAATCGATCCGAAAGCAGCGGAAACTTTTACCGGGACACGATAAAATTTCTCGCTGTGTTATCTAATATGAGCGATCGAGCTGCTGATGCCGTTGGCGCGCGCACATCCGGCGCATTGTACAATAGCGTGTAACCGCGTATAGTATATCGCCGCCTCTCGACAAAGATCCGTGTGTGTGAAGCGGCGAGAAGTGTACGGATACCGTCGGCATTTGTCGAGCGAAATCGTCAGCATATGCGTATCTCATGTGTACTATTGATGGTGAAAACGGTGTGAGGGAATTGATTTTGACCATTGGGCTTTGTGAAACGAGAGACCCGATTCAAAAAGCCGACGCCATTAACAATGATAAAAATAATCCAATCCAACGTTTGTTTGATCTATCAGAGCTTATATTTTACGATATGTCGTATGAACGATTATTACTTTATAGAGTCATTCAAAGTAAATACTCGCTGTTGAATACATCGTTCGAAAGATTTCTCAATCGGACAAATTTATTATCGTTCGTCGAAAAGAAACATAATAATTCATTGAAATTAAATTGTTTTCGAAGAAATGTATACGCGACAAATCGATGCGCGAATCTATCGAAATAAACTATAATCGTAAATCGAAATGTTTCGATTATGAATCAACCTGTTTGTCGCAATAGCGTGAACGCCGTGTGCGATTTACTATTCGTCGAAAGCGGTCGGGGGGCCGGGAGGGTGAAATAGGAGGAATGGGCAAAGAGAAAAATTGAATAAAGAGAGAAGCCGGATGGATCTGCGGTGTGTGGCAACAAAGCCTGCTGGCAATCGCGTCATCATATCGCTCGGAATGAATTTACGTTTTTTTTTTTTTTTTTTTTCCTCTTTTCCGTTCATTGCATTATTCAGGGTTTTTGTATTAATCACGAATTATAATTGCCGATCGGCGGTGGTACGCAAATGTAAATCGAAAATTCGGAATCACTGATGAATAATTTGACGGGTACATATGTTCGTTGAAACAAATGCGATATTTCATTGCAGTTTTAATGCAACGATAGGTATTTTCGATATAATACGAATTAAAAAAAAAAAAATTGAAATACCGAGCAACGACGCGTATTGTATTCGCTGCGGGGATAAAATAAACGAAATTTCTTTAATTCACGAAGATATGTGAAAGGCGTTGAGACGAATGAACATCTTGAAGATGCGTCAAATAAAAAAGAATAATACGTATATATAGATATATATATATATATTTAAAAAAATAAACCTGCAGGCATTCCATGGGGGGTCGTGTAGACCGAGCAACCGAGGGACATAACGTACCAAACGTCCCGAGGTATAACCTCGACAAGGTGTCAAACTCTCGTCTCAGTTATTTATGAACCGTACGTCTGCGTGGGGTCTCGCGACCTCGAGGATAGTTTTATCCTGACGCGTCCTGCGCGACCACCTCTAACTTAACGGCTATATCTCCGTCTCGTTTCTTTTTATCTTCCGAGGGAGTTATGAAAGAGATATGCGATTCGTTTCTATTTCTTTCACGCGCGGTTGTAAATACCACTGTTGGAAAAACCGTGCGTTACGTCTTCTATCGCAACGATTAAATTGTTGATACAATAAAGTCGGATAACTGTAGAAAGTTAGCTTTGCTATTCTTCGTCGGTGATGTTTTGCTGGAAACGATATATAAAACTCGAGAAGTACAATTGCCCGCAAGGGTAATTCGTCTTTGCAGACTTGCAAAATTCATTCCGGTTGCACGTTAACCGACGTAGCGTATACGGGTGCAAATTAAAGTCGGAGAAAACGTTTTTAACAGCTCGCGCGGCGCATAGCCGTGAAAATATCTAAATATGTGTACAAGAAGTCCGGTTGGGTAGGAAACTCGTTGAGAGATATTTGATATGCTTCAAGTACGAAGATCCGAGTCGGAGAGGATGTTGGACGCCAACATTCGTGAGTTTCACGGCCCGTTGGTAAACTCCAGTGGGGTTCGGGAGGGTTGTATCGCTGCGCAGTTTACGGAAATTCTCTACCCGGCCTAATCGGCAACTTTACGGTCGAAATAAAAGCGTTTCTGGTATATTTTCCGTGTCGGTGCCTCACCGTAGTCTATGGAACATTTAACTCGACACTCAACCGCGATATATATATTTTGCACTTTTGCCCCGTTGCTTCGAAGCGCGCGCTCCACACCCGTCGCAGAGGGGATGAAGTGTACTCCGCTTCTCTCTGGTCTCGCGAAGCGCATTTGTGTGTTTCGCGTATCCAAAAAAATCGACCCCTTCATAGTCACCGGGTGTTAAACCGCGTAGTTTATATTTTCCTTCGTATATCCTTCTCCCCATATAGTTTCGGCATTGCCAGAGACAAAGAGAGCGCCGAACTACTCGAAAAGCTGTGGAAGCGTTTAAACTCTGCGAAGCGCTCTCCCATACCTTTCTCTCCTCCCTTCTTCACTCCGCTGTATACATATGAACATTTTTACGATGGTAAAACTTTCCTCGATAGTAAATAACCCTCCCTGCATTATCCGCGGGTAGTCTTTTATTTTATTGACTGACAAAACTGTCGGTCTCGGTACAGTTTCCTTTTATCTTGTGTTATACCTGTATACAAAGCAGATATGACGGTATTCGACTAAACGGTTTCCTTTCGGAATATTCATTGCGTGTTAAAAGTTTTTCCGAATGCGAACTCCAAAATTTGCTCGGAGACCGAATTTAAATTATTCTACGAAAGCTTTATAACGACTCTTATTTCTTCGTCTGAGAGTTCTTAAAAAAAAAAAAAAATTATGTATAAATAAAAAAAGAGATTAATGAAGTACACGAGCAATTTCCGATATCGGCTTTTTAACGAACAAGAACTGCACGGTTAACGTGTATAAACAAACGCTAAATCGACCACAGAGACACAAGAGATTCTCGACAATTCTATTCCCCGATAAGCGTCCGAGAAGCGAACACGAACCGTACGTCTCTCGATCTCATTCCCGGGATAAACATAACGGGCACCGTAAAAACTTTTACCGATAGCCTTCCCAACGAAAACACAGACACACAGGAGGCGAAAAACCATTGGTAATTCATGCGCGACGTGGTCTCTTGGTTTTTCTCCTCATCCCACTTTCCTTGGGGTTTCCGCAAATTTCCAAAGGTTAACCTACAACCCGTGACGTATCTATCGTTCCATTCTCTCTGGACGTCAAAACTTCGGTTATTCGCGTCTGTCAAACGCTTTTCTCCCGTCAACTTTCCCGTGTCTGACCATTCCTGTACGGTTTCTACTCAAACCTACCATCGCGCATCTGTTGCCAACGGGAGTGCAAGCTTTTCGAACGTTTTCCAGGTAGAATATGATAAGCTCGTTACCTCACAACTCGGTTTCCGACCGATTTTCCCTCGTGGAATAAAATTGTTTTATTAACTTTTTTTCTCATCCCTCCTTTCCCGAACCTCGCGGACGAACATTGAATGCGTTTATAACCGTCGGTAGTCTACGTACGAAGAGATACAACGGATAATCGAATTACCAGGAGTTTTTGCTGCTTCTGCTATTTTCGGGAAGGGAAGAGAGCTTCGCGATGCTTGGCGGTTCCACCACAGTAGCGTCAGTAGAACCGTGTGGAGGAAACGTCGGGATAACGTCAAAACGCGCTTTACGTGATCACGAGCGTGATGCTTCGTCTGGGGGAAACGGGTATAGAAGAACGTTCGTGCTTTCTATACCGTTCATTTTTTTTTTTTTCTCTTTTTTCTTCTTCCTCTTTCTTTCGACTCCGAGGAATTATCGAGGAACCGAGAATTCTTCGAACGTTCATCGCTCTCGGGGTTTCGCGAGGGCAAAGAAACAGAGAACAACAGATACAAGTAGAATTTGTCACGTGCGCGACGTTCGAGTTTCTGCAAGAGGAAAACAGCTTCTCGAACGTTATTTGCTAAGTGTATTATACTATCTGATGGTGGAAATGTTGAAAAATATCCATTTTTATTGCGAAAAAAAATTAACAGGTGCCGACGGGTAATACCGTTTGCTGTGCAATCAAATGGAATTCGCGGATTTTATATTCGCGAAAGTTATATTTCCCTCATCATGTATTTTTTAATAATTAACAATGTTCGGAGTCGAGAGTACATGAATACTTCGCGCATTCGTTGGGTAGACGGTTCGCTTTCATTGTTTAATATTGAAAAAAATAAATAATCCGGATTGCCAGGGTAATACCGTAATTTTATAGCGTAAAACGCTGGGAGTTGCTAGTCAACTTCCCAAAGCTTGTATTCAAGATTCGTACGGAATTTTCGCTTTATAATCGGAATAAAACAAATTTCCCTTAGGTGACCGGCATTCGTCGACTCTCCTCTCTTCCCCGCTAATTCTGACTCTTTTTCCTTTCAAAATTTCTCCGCTAATAACATCGAGTGTTGCACACCATTGGTATCGTTAAAATCAAAACATCGCAAGACTAATTTTTTTGAATTTTCGAAGTGAAATAACTCTCCGCTCTCTCTGTTTGCATTCCTAACGATCGTCGACTCCTTTCTTTTATTTTATTCCACGTTGTATAATACCGTCGAACGGTTGTGCCGTCCAAAAAGCCCAAGGCATTGGCTCGGTCTCGATCCTCGGGAGTGATGCCCAACGACTGAGAGAGGAAGGAAGCTGCGCTGAACTCGAGACTCCGTACGCTCGAGGCCTCGGCGTTCGCTCTCTGTACTTACCGCGAAATGAATCAAGTGCCCTGCTTCCAAGGCGGGCAGGTGCTTATTACTTACTTTGGTGAACTTCCTCTTTCCCCCACCATCCGCTCCTCAACGTCTTTTTTTTCCCTACGCATTCCTCTCTCTCTCGCGCTTACGAAACTACACAGTATAGTCTCATACTATGGTTAACTATTATACTATGTTATATATGGGTATAGCATACATTGACGAAACACCGCATGAGTTCCGAGTGTTTCGTGGCGATGCAACAAAGCGCGCGAATGCGTTCCACTCGACGATTCATCCGCCCCCTCCTATATATCCTCGCGAGGAAACCTCCCTCGCCCTCGGGTCATCCAAATTCTCGTCCCTTTTATTCTTTCGTCTCGTATACCTTCATTCTTTTCTTCGCGATCCAGTCCCTTACGACCGACACTCGTAGAGCCAACATTGTGCTCCGAGACACGGTAATTTTCGATCGACGATTCGTACTTTCGTAGTACGTGGCCTCCTCTCTCTATTATGGAGATACTGTGTTGCACATCGGCATATACAAGCATCGCTCGTCGGAACCCGATGCATTTATGTGATGCATCGTTTCTTTGCATCGTGCCAGTCGCGTGCAAAGAGAAAGTAGCCTCGGGTACGACTTCATGGATATGCATACGAAACGGAAGTATGTTGAAGAAAAAATGGCAGATGTCATTGAATTATTTTGTTCTTAATTATTATTTAATAGTCGTGTCCCCGAGCGGAGAATATTTGTTTCCAGCATAAAGATTGAAGGATTAAGAGGCAGAAGTTCGAAGTTGATCGCGAAAAACCTTTTTCTCGCGATGGAAATTTAAAAAAAAAATCTTTTTTGACAATTATCAATGTTTCGATCAATTTTTACTCAATTTTGCCGTCGAATTTGTTCATTGTTTTGGAATGGCTTGAAAAAAAAAAGGTTTACTTCCGCCAAATATTTTATGTATTTACTATTGCTATTTTGTGTATTTACTTTCGAAGAACACGATAGATTTCTGAATTTTCTTTTGACGGCAAGCAGAGTTATCGGTGTTCGAAGATACAAATAAATCGACGATTTTTCCTAAAAAAAAATACGCTGACCGCGTATACGGGCACTTATCGTATCTCCAGTTCGACATTTTCTTCAAAAATCCCCCCTTCAGGGGGTAAATTATTATTTTCTTTCTTTCCGATTATCATAAATCAAAAAATGGTTTTCGGACTTCTAAGTACATAAAATTATCTTCGAGTTCCGTATTACTATGTAAACACAAATTTGTTGCAATTTTCGCGTATGAGATACATGGGACACACGTTGAAGGAGTTTCGAGGAGAGAAGCTCGACGTGTGTCCCCTGTGGGCAAAACTCGTCGGTTATACGACACAGCGACGAACGAGAGACCGTGGAGAGATGTACACGGCGACTGGGGATAGAATGCGCGGACGGTGCTCCTAATGGCTAGCCGTACCCTCGCTAAATCGCCTTGGGCGGCCATTGTCTCGGTTTATGCGCTCCTTGCGAGAGCATATCCCTCTCGAGCGTATCGTCCGTGTGTGCGCCTCGCGGAGTAAACCTTCGAGAAATGTGTGAGTCGAGACACAAGGAATATTCGCGGATTTCCGTGTATAGGTGCGGTAATATCCACCAATACATCGTAACTGCGCGAGCGTCATCGGCGTTGAAGCTGACGCTTGACCATTTCCATGTGCGATCATAATACGCGTATGTCTCGGTTCAACGCAGGTGAACTTTCGTTTGAATAAACGCAGAGACGTAAAAAAAAAAAAAAAAAAAAAAAAAAAAAATCGAGTTGCCAAGATGCACGGAATCGTTTTGCATCAATATGCCAAACTCGTATCCGTGAACCATTAATTACGCCACAGCGAGCATAACACATACCTCCGTAGATATTACTCGCAGTACTTATTACAGGGTAAAACTAATGCACTGACAATCGTATTAAAGTATAAAATAGCCACGTGCAACCTGCTAACGAGTGTCCGTGACGAAGCGTCGGTAATTCAAGATCCACATGTTCTTTACCGCTTGATATATCTACTATACTTTAGTTCTTGCATAGAGATACACATTTACGGCATATGTGAAGGTACATGCATGTGTGTATCTCTTACTATCCCACCGTCGCCGGTATCTCACTCGCGACTGAGACCGCGATGCATCAGAACTCACGAGCTTCCAGCACGTAATTACAGTCCTCGTTGGGTATAACTCGAAGAGAAAGACGGAGAAACGGTTAGAACGGTTCAAGGTAGTGCGATTACGCCCACCAACCCTAACATATCGAGGCACACTATGAATAAGGAATTTACGTACAGAAATTTAGGCTTTTGTATTAGTGAAAGCGTTTCCGTGTGTACGATAGCCACAGCATAGGCCCTTCTGACTCGTTTTATCGGTGCGTTACACGTTACGAACGCCGCGCCCCGAAGCAATGATTTCGATCTTTCGAAACTATAACCGAACCCCCTCCTCCCCCACCCCTCTTTCTGGAGAATGTATACCCTCCCTTCGAACATATTCGGCATCGCATACACACACAGAGTTTCCCATAGAATATAATCCCCTATCGGCTCTCGATCCTTTCTTCTCCCCACCCATTTACCGCTGTTTCCTCGGGCCTTAGCGGCATACCGTGCGTTTATATTGCGCACATTGCGATGATTCTCGTTCGGTGGCGAAACTGCCGGAGTTTCGGAGAATCAGATTATTCGTCGTTACAGATCGTTCTCTGACGACGCGGTAAGGAACTTTAACGTTCGCATAGTCTCTCAAACAATAAACAATCTGATCACCTATTAATAATCTTTACGTATGTCTGATTTCTGATTACTATATAATATAAAGACACTCCGAAATAATTCGACGAGAAAAAAAAAAAAAAAAAAAAAAAGAGATGATACAATTTCAATGAAAATAAAAGGAACAAAGGGATGGCATTTTGTAGTACCATTGTTTTCAAAGTTATTCTCATTTTCGTATAAAAGCAGAGAACTTAAATACCAGGCGGTTCCTACTTTACATAATTTCCTTGGGAGAGGGGAGAGGGGGGGGGAGGGGTGCTGGACGAGAAAATAAGGGAAATGTATAAAGGACAGTGAAAGAGGTAGAAATTATATCCGTATGCTGTTATCCGGATCGTACGAGAATTTTATCCATACGTACGGAACGTTGAGTTAGAGTAGGTATCATCCCCTTGTCCACGTATTCGTATTCTCCGGCAAACCGGTAGAAATCTCCTACCCCGTTTCTCCGTTTGAGGGGGGAGAGGGTATTATAGTATAAACGCAAAAGCGTAGAGAGTTCCTCCACTTGGGGAAAGTCGCGTTTATCCCGTGTAAACTAAGCCGGTGGTGTGCTACGGGTCTCACAGCTTTTCTTCTCTTTCCTTCCCCATACCCGACTTTGGATATATATATACGGTAGAGAACAATGGACGAGATTTTAGTCCGAAGCAGGTGTACCTCGCGAACGTACACCCCCCTCCCTTAGCTTCGCTCGGGAAAGTATTCCAACGGAAGCTCCGAGTTACTCTCTCTCTCTCTCTCTTCGCCCGAGCGCCGGAAGCTTTTTCTTCTTGCCTTACCAATAAAATAAAATAAAACATTAAACCGAGAGGAACCCTCGCCTGGGCGAGGAGACAGTCGCTCGGACGAGCTTCTCGCTCGGGCGGTTCCTTCTCTCTTCCGCTATACTTATAACTTATACTGCGCTTCACATATGTTTGAGCTTTAAAACTCCCGAGCATACCGGCGCAGGCTAGAAGCTCCTACCACCTTAAAATCGTAGAATGACCGGAGCTTAGGTATAGAAACAGTTTTATCCGTGAGTTTACATATTCTCGTAGACTCGGTGGAACGCGGAATGGGTACGTGCCGTTAGTTTTTTTTTTTTTTTTTTTTTTTTTCGGACTCCGCGTTTCTCGGCACTCGAGCGTTCAACGATGGATCATCCCATTTGAGTGTCCGTTACTGCGCTCGAATACTCGCGTGATGCACAAAAAAAATTATTCTATCATTCAAAACACACGTATTGGTGAGAATTTTTTTATACAATTTTCGTTTATGATAACAAAAGCAACGAATGTATGAATAAGTTCGTGGAATTGATAAAAAAAAAAAAAAAAATAGAACTTTTTTTTTTTTTATACGCTGAAATTTTTCGATGGTTCTCGTGCGGGGGCTGGTAAAATCTCTCGTTGAGCTTTCCAGCTCCGTGTACAGTTTTACCGGTAACCCTTCATCCCTCTTCGGGCATCGAATACATCCCTCTGCTGGTGCTACTGCTGCTCTACATCCCTTCTAAATAGCTCTACAGCACTCTTTGCCTCATACCTCCCTACCGGTGGCGCTGCCTATCTCTCGATATATTTACATATTTCCGTGATATTTCGCGAAGGTTAATCCGCGGGAACGAGCCACTCTCTACGGCTAACGGGGAACGAGCAGCGAGAATTAAATGTGAAAAGCTTCCTAGCTACGAACGGTCGTCGAGCGAAGAGGCTTTATTGTTATAAAATCGTACGCTCACCGTGAGCGCGAGGGTTGAGTGGGCAACACACCCGAGTTTCTCGGCATTCAGCAACGTACCGAAATATATTTCTCGTTTTTCAGTTTTACCAGCATTTTATATGTATGCGTTTTGTTTTTTTTTATTTATATTTTTATTATTTCTGTATCCCTCATCGCGACTCAACTTCGGCCTCGAAAATCACAAAACTATAGAGCGAACCAAATGGTTGGACGATTCGTAACGTTTTCCCGCTGTCGCGATGCACGAGAGAATAAGAGGACTGCTCCGACGATTAGGATCGTTCGCGGAATGTTTTGTCTTTCTGCAACGAAGGGTCGAGATTCCTCGTTCGCTCGGTAGTTTCAGTTTTTTTTTAAATCCTGTACTCGCGTTTTGTCCCCGTCCTCGACACAGAGAAAGAGCAGTCGGTTGTTTAACGAACAAACCGCGTCGCCAAGTTGCAGGCTAAGCGGAGTGCATTTTCTCAACGGAACATCACGTGCCAGCGAGCATTACGTATATATCTCGTGACGTTTGTACGATGAATAAGCGGTAAGAGAAACAATAAGCTACGAGAGCGAGGGACTCTAATCGTTATGCTGTTCTGCTGGTATGGAAGACGAAAAAAAAAAGGGTTCGACTTTCTTCTTCAAGGGAAAACAATGATGTCGCATCGTTTAGGGGTTTCGCGGTATCAAAAGCACCGTCCATAACTACTTTCGTTTCGCTCAAAGAATATAAACGACTGCGAAAAAAAAAAAAAAAAAAACAATCAAACCGTAAATACGTAACTCAATAAATATATAGAAAGTAAATTTAAAAAATATTTCTTACGAAAACATTCATCTGAAGTAAAATGTAAATGTTGTCCCTGAAATAAAATAAACACGCAGTCTAGTAAAATTGAAACACTTCCATTAATTCTCGTAAATTTAATACCGATCCCTGGAAAGGAAGAGTCCATTTACGTAAAAATTTTTAGGGACTCTTTTATCTTATCTCCTTAAATTCTATGCAATTTTTTTTTATTCGTCGAAGAATACTTGCATATAATGTATAATAACAAAGCTTTATCCGGACCCTACACGTGTTACAAAACACGTTGGCTTTACCAGCGGACGATTCTCTTCTTCGTTGCTGCGCTTCTATTTAATTTTATTATTATTTTTTATAATTTTATCTTCGCGTGTTCATGAACGCGTGCGTGAGCACTCGGAAGAAGAGCACCGCTGCTGCATTGAAATAATACGTGTCTGGTGAACTGTGAAACGGGCGCTCGCATACACTGCGAAGAGGAGAGTAAAATGTGTGGGGGTGGTTCCCGCTAAAAAGGGGCGTAATTGTCCGAAGGATTGTTGTTTCAGGTTATTCTTATGTAAATCTTGACCGAGCTCTTCTCCGGTACGAACGGAAACGCTTTTTCCTCAACCCCTCTCTCTCTTTCTTTCGTTTTCCGACTCGTATAGCCAACCCTTCGTCCACCCGGTCTGCGGGAGCCTCGCTTTTCCATACTGCGGAAAACCCGCCACGTGTATCAAACGCGTCTACGAATATTTGCACGGGGTAATTATTTCGTCTGCTCTCGGAAGCCGTGGATTTTCTTGTGTTCATATGGCGCGTTATTTCGCACACACGACTTTCGCCACCGGACACGCGGGGCGTACTTCGTTTTTTCGTTTCGCTCCGATGTCGGAAGATCCGTTTCGGCTTTTTCATAATCCGTAAAATTGAATTTATCGATATAAATACGATTTTTTTTTAAAAGAAAATTGAATTATCGTAACATGCGTAACATCGATTTTTTAATTTATTTACGAAACTGCTTACAATTTTTCTATTTTCATCGAAGCATTCAACGAGAGCTCGCGAGCGATGCGCACGTTAATTCTCTCGTACAACAATCGCAGCATTAAATTGCAACTGAGATGGTAAACGGCCCGAGAACCACCGTCGTGTACCGCCGCGGGATGCGGCTTCCTGCTTCCTCTCTCCTTTTGTTTCGACGAAAACCCTGAAGCGCAACTATACGCGACTCTTATTGTCAAGCCAAGTACCGCTTCACAGTGGCTCCGCAACCGCTTGGTACGCGGATATACTCGCGTTCCATTATCTTCCCGTTACTCATGCATCACTCGACTTACTAAAAAAAAAAATCCCGAAGCTCCGATGCCGTTTGCGACGCTTCGCCGATTGTTTCGACATCTCCGTAACGATTAATGCCGAATTCCGCAAACCTCTGTTCCTCATACAATTTATTGAATTCTGTCGTCTCGTAAAAAAAAAAAAAAAAATCTTATCACACGAGTGCATCGCTCTCATCGACCCTGATATAAAAATATTGCCCCCTGCTGTCGAGAAACTTTCAGGGATTTCGGAGGGTGAGTTCGAAGCTCACCTTATACACCGTTGAAACTTTATCTGGATATAATTTATTAATGATGATGGATCAACGCGATTGACCGGTCACTGCTCGCGAGATAAAAACTCCGTAGGTAAGAGGCGATGTTGTTGGTGACCCTCGGTGCCGCGAGACCCTTATCGCTTTCAGGGGCTGTTCAAGGGTTGCTCACCCGGGATATTCTTGCAACGTGTAACCCTCCCGTCCTCCCCTTCTACAACGAGTCGGCGTGTATACCTACTTATCCGACACGAGCGCGTGTCTCGTGGAACGAAACGTTCGTCCGAAGTGAGCTCGCCGACTGACCGTCGTACCCAGAGGCTTGACAGGTCAGCCGATTTCACGTACGGAGGAGCGCGCGACCTCGCGTGTCCCGAGTCATTCGTTTACCATGCGCCCATTGTCGTGCACAAGGTAGATTATTACGTCGGTGGCCAACGGTAAACACCACGACTTCGGTATACAGCCAAAGCTATTTATTTTATTGATTTCGTTGCGAACGAGAGACAAGAGTACTGCTCGATATACGTGTACCTATATACATACATATATGCATGTATAACGAACGAGCGTACACTTTGCCCGGGTCATTAGACCACTTCCGTAGAAGTAGCCAGCGGGACTATTGTAAATAATGTATCAGCGTACAAACTCTTATCTCTCGTCGGTATTTTTTTTTTATTCCGTATAATCTATTTAAAGATCTCGGGATCTCGTGTGTGGAACCGACGATGAGTGATCGATGTACCTGCGCCGATATCGCGTATGTTTTTTTTTTTTTTTTTTTTCAATTTCTCATTATTTTCCATAAATGTATGTGATGAGTGGTTTATAATTATATCAAAGCAAATTATATATGTTTATACTTACCTCTTCGTAGATATTCGTAATAATAATAACAATAAAATTGTCGGTGGAGTCGGAGGAACGATTTGTTAAATTTGGAAAAAAATTGAAATTTTTTGTTGAATGACATAGGGGATGGAGGGATGAGGGTACTTGTTGTACCTTATCTCGACTAATAGTTTCAGACTTCGCGAACGAACTTTTATCCCCTCTCACAAACGAGGAAAGTCGATTACCTTGGACCTTACATGGTACTCGCGCGCGCGTGCTGCCGCCGGAAGCCCTTCGGACATCAAAGCGTTCCGCAAGGCTTCCTAGGTAATTAATTCTCTCTCCCCCTTCGCTCTCGCTATTCCTTCGTCTTCCGTTCACTCCTCGCTCTCCGCTACTTCGTGTAGTAAAACCTCGTGAACTTGTCCCGTTGTGCTTGAGAATGAAACCCACTGCACCCTCCGGCATCTTCGCTACTTCGCCGATGTGTGTCGCGCACACTTAACTCACCCTGCGCCACTTTCGTCCTTCACACTCTCAAACACCGCCGGACAACTGCTCGACATGCGAGAAGAAAAATTATGTGTCGCCGAGCGTTATTTTATCGCTCGAGTAAACAGACTCGTGACTCTCGTTGACTCGCGCGGTGCATGCGAGAGCGTTTATCGTGAGCAAGCAATTTCAATATGTATCGTCGTCACGAATTTTACATTCTCGAACGATGTTACGATACCCGGCTGCGCATTAAAATCGAGGGAAGGTTACCATAACTACTACTACTGCGATTGTCTGAGCAGTTGCTGGTGTGATCTACTTAACGCTGAGAAACACTTCGTTTAGTATGAAATTGAAATAGAAGGATTTTCGATGTCAAAAAATTACAAAGGTCAACATTAATTCATTGTTTTCGGCTTATTAACTCGGTAAATCGTGTTGCCTTTTCGAGAATAACTGAAAATTCTTTGCTTTTCTATCGGTATTCAAATTTTTTGTTTTTTTTTTTTCGAATTCGATACTCTCAATGTATTAAAGAGGTTGGAATTTCGAGAACGGATCGATGCTGATACGAAGAGTAGAAGAGGCGAGCGAAGGGCGTCAGCCCAACGAAGTGCCCGTACCCCCGCGGGGATAGGTGATTTTACCTCCGCGAAAGCGTGATCCAGGTGCATTAATAGGTTGGTACGCCGATTGCCGCGGTGGCGGAACAGTTGGAGGTGGTAAAGAGCGTACAGGTGAACGGTACGGTCTCCAATCCACGATGACTTTCCGACCGACCACCGCACGACTCCTCCTTCGTCGAGCTTTAAGGGTGTGGCGTTTAAATGCGCGTGCGCCACTCGCTCCGCCCTCCGCACCTGCTGATTTCCCGCGCTTTTGGCGGGCACGTTACCGTCGCCCGGAGTGGGGGAAATGAAAAAGCTTCGCTCGACCGACGAGTTGGAGGGGTGAAAGCTTTCGATATATCTGAGATGACTATCCGCACTAATTTTTCAATTATTATTATTATTATTATTATTATTTATCCATTGTCTTCATCACAACAAAAAAACATAACAATGTGCTTCGATCAAATTTTTTTCGTAATTCTCGATTATTTAGACTCGAAGTAATGTCAATTGCTTCGTTATACAGTATTATTAATTCAGTGAATTATTTAGTACTGTTGTATCGAGTAGACGGAGGGTTTTCTTAGATAAAACTATTCTTATACTACACCCACGGAAACTCGACCTTGGAATCGACGCTCGAAGTATCAACGCTAGATGTCGCACGAGCGTCCTCCTACGAGACTTCGAGACGCCTGGGCCGTTCGGTGAATCCCTTACGTACCCGGATTGTGTACTGTGGTGTTCGAGGATTCCCGAGTACAGAGCAAAGCTGGGAGACCGGGCTGAAAGCCTTCTATCACTTCTGATGCCCTACACCTTTCTGTTGTACATGTAGAACAGCGAGAATAAAATAGCAAGGCTCCGGGCGTAGCGCAGTATTTATCAACACGAGATTTTTTCGATTTTTTTTTAGTCAACTGTTTTTAATAGTTCTTAATTTTTCTCTCGTATCAACTTTTATCAATTTTTTCTTTTTTTTTTGCATTATTTTTCAATATTTCGATATGTCGAGGTCCTCGTAAATTTATCGAGTATTTCTTAGCTGCAACGTTCGATATCTCGAGCTACTTACTCGTACTCCCAGTGCTATTCCATGTCGCGTTCGAGCTCTCGAATTTGTTCGTGCAACACTATTGCTCGACTTCCTCGCTACGTTGAAACATCCCCCCAGACGAGGAGGCAACACAACCACCTTTGTGGGTGGATGTCAGGCAAGGCTTGTGCAGCGGCACAAGCGAGCGACGAGATCCGCGCCGCTACGAAGCATCCCCCGTGCGCCGGTGCCTCGCGGGCCAGTCACCCTAGCGAAGCGCACACTCGCGTTCACGGCTCTCAGTCGGCCGCGGGCAAGCGTCGCGCGCGCGTCACGTACGTTACAATAACTGTCCCGGTCGTACGGTTCGCAATAATCGTGGAGGCTTTAACGCCACGCGTGTTGTGTGTACGATTTTCAATGTCATTTTGCTTCATACTCACCTGTCATCGATCCGCATCGAATCGATAAGACAACCGATTCGTCGCGACGAGAACGACGCGTAAATGTTTCAATTAAAAAAATCCTCTCTTTACGTAGACAAGATCTCCGTTGTGTCGTACAGAAAAACTCAATAATGAAAAAAACAATAATGTCAGGACGTTGAATAAACTTTGAAGGTAAAAAATTAAAAAACGATATCACGAAAATTGAGAGGTTAGGAAATGCTGCGAAGTTAGATAAATCTCGAGACGAGGGACAATGCGTCGAAAATTGATTAACGTGATTCATGTTTGACATCGTTTCAAATCCGAGACTCAAAAATCCAGAGTAAACGACAAAGTTTCGTTCGATAAGTTTTTTTTTTTTTTTTTCCCGTCCACACCGAAGTCCTCGGTGGTGACGAGCGGCTCGTGATTACCACGTGGCGCGGGCGGTTAGCGCGTGGTGAGAGAGAAATATTGAGAGAATTCTCAACTTCGTTTGTAAAGTTTTCAAGATTATCTGAACTGTCTGTACAAAACATCGACGAGACGCGGATGTCGAAGACTCGAAATATCGATACATTTGGACATCGAGGTAAGATAAGCCAAACATTTATTCAACTGCATGAAAAAAAAAAAAAAATAATAAAAGACGAGTCAGAGAATAAATTTCGTGAGAAGGTGTTATTTTCGAGTCAAAACTTTATATTCACTCGAAATCGTAAAATTACTCACTTAAATTTGTTTCCACTATTGCTATTTTTTCACGATTATAATTCAATTATTCATTCACGAAGCAGTATTTCTAGCTGAATAGTAAGTAATCCAACAGTATAAAAAAAAAAAAAAAATCGCGTCTTAGAAAACGTATTATATCGAGATCTTAATTTACGAGTTTGTTTTGCCAAACTGTGGGGAGAATTGCCGAGAGCCAAAGGAAAATGAATTTTCTTCGACCACCGGCGATGTTTCGATATATCGAAATCGTCGATGATTTTTCTCTCGAGAAGTTTTAACGACTCGGCGTACAATTTGTCCATTAACGCGAGTATAGAGGAGAAATTGGTGAGGAAGAGAGCAGAGGTATAGCATCGGCTTCTGTTGCCCTTCCTGGCGTAATGGAAGCCATTGTTCAGGCTATCTTGTCCGCGAAACAGAGTATCGTAGGGTCGAGCGAGTCGGGGCGGAGGGGGGGAGAAGAGAGAACGCGTACGTTGGGTTGCGTGGCGGTGCGGTGGCCTCACGGTGCCTCGTATAGTCTCCGAAACACCACGTGCAAGCTATACGCACGATAATACTCTATATCGCGTCACGCACACGCGTACTTACTCGTGAGGCAAAGGCAATGCCGTCGCCACTTGCGTTGCGGATAGTCGGAGTTGGCGAGCCGAGCGAGAACATTCGCTCTCTTGCTCTTCGTCTAACTCCACGGTAAAGCCGGCCATATCGAGCAGACTGCATTGTGCGTCAAGATGAGAGATCCCATTAGGATTACGTTAATTAATCTAATAAGTCGTGACCGTAGCTATACAGCGTTGGTATACATTCGAGCAAAACTCGTCGGTGTAAAGTTGCAGAGAGTTGAAATAGAACGATACCGAGGCGCCCCAACAAGGGAAACAGAAAATTCGAGAGAATTTTTTTCATCGATATTCTCGTGAATTTTTTTTCGCAAAATTAATCCTTCGACCATATGATTCTCTTTCGATAAAAAAAAACTTCGTTCTCATCGAAAACCATTTACCTTCGATTTACTTTAAATAGTTAATTTTTCGATACAAAAAAATAAATAAATAAAGATACAAATATAGATGTAAACATTTTTCATTTTGTAGGTTCTTTTAATTCGCGAATAATAAGATCAAATTTTCACTATTGATAGAAAAATTTATAAAAAAAAGAGTCAATCGCACGTGTGAACATTTTTTTTTTTGTAAATTTAATAAATTCGGAAATAGGTTAACATTTTTCGCGATCCTTTCACTTCGCACACCGTGTGTATTTCGCGTGTTCGCTCTCTCGCTTCGCGTGCCGCTTATCCTCGTCTCAGCGTCTCAACGCCAGCGGTCACCGGACCACAATATTCCCCTCTCCTCTGCTATCGCCTTCTCTCTGCCTCTCGGGCGTCCTTCAACGCGCGAATTTTTCGCCAAGGTTTCGCTTCGCGAGAGAAGTAGCGAGAAGGGGGGGAGAGAGAGAGAGAGAGAGCGAGCGAGTAGCATAGAGACGATAGCGCTCTCTCAGTCGCGTGTATACCTTACGCGGAGAGTTTGTCCTTACCGACGCCACGGGCGAATTCGTGAGGCGCGAAAAACATCCTGGCGCGATTAGGAGAGCAGCGCGAGTCGAGAGGTGGCACAGGACTCTCCGCGTTGAAACCGGCGCTAGGAGCTGGAATCTGCGAAGCTGATCACCGCGAGACCCCGGAGAAGGAGGAAAAGGACGCGGAGAAGGAGGAGAACTGTTCACACACCGGCGCACACCGGCGCTCGTATATATATATATATATATATATCGCGAATCCGTTGGTACTTACATAGGTTAGAATTTGAAAAAACCGTTGGCGCATGGAATCCGTACCGTTGGGATTGAAATATGATAATATGATAAACATTTCTTTTTTTTTTACCGGAAAATGAAAATACCTGTATCCGTTTCGCGCGAATTAAATTTTTTTTTTTTTTTTTTTTTTTTTTCGTATTTATTATATGTATTCCTTTTTTTTCTTTTTTTTTTTTATTACCTTCACGATTATCGCAGATTGAAGATTTATAAATTAAAAACGCATGAATTTTCATTATAACTTTCTCGATACGAAGTCTGGAATGTTGATATTAATTTATTAGTTAATACCACGGAGGCAGAGTGCCTAGTGCTATAATATCTGTTATGAACGCGAGAGAGTGAAGCGAGGGAGGGAGACAGAGAGATCGGAGGATTCTACGGATAAAGCCCCGAGACTCGTTATAGGCTCGCTTGAACACCCCTGCGATCCCCCGCGTACTTGCTCTCATATTACATCCAGGATTAATATTAAATTTCACACGATGAGTGCAATTTCATTACCCCCACCCTCTCGACGCGAACCCCTTCCCACCGGTCTGATCGTAGCCTTCGTCTCGCTCGTTCACTCACTCGTGCGCATCCCATAACCTCCCACCCCTCAGCGGGAGTAATAAATTTTGCCTTTTCTGACAAAAATCACCATTCAAACACCTTCACAACATATATTTCTCGCTTTCCCTTTATTATTAATTTTTTTTTTTTTTTTTTTTTTTTTTTTTTTTCGTAACAACGACAACGTATATCAGAATTTTGCTTCTCGTAATCGCATAAAGATTTTTGGTATTAATTCTCGATATATATCTTTCGGAACCTCTCGTGACCTCTATTTGTCACGCTGACCGAGATATTCGTTTTCCTTGGCATCATTCGATTTCGGTTACAGCGTTACATTATTTATTCGTTTAGCGGTACACACGAGTCGTTTCGCAACTATGGAATCTCATCCATTTATCCATGAGAATCACTTAGCCATAGTGGTTTCCGGATAGAGAGGAGGTAATACCCCGTCCTCTTTCCGCGTCCATTCAATTCAGCGATGTTTGGTAAAGTAGAGACGAGGAGCAAGTGGGAAGCAGGCAAGTAGGAGAGGACTTTTGGGTCGTTATCTTCGAAATGGGGCCAAAAGTTTGACGCCGGAGCGTTTCCAACGGGCGCATCCTTTCCTTTCCCTTCCCTTCCCTTTGCTTCGCCGCCACTCTTTGCCCTATCTATCTCTTCGACTATCCACGTTGCCGATGCTACGCTTTACTCATAAACCAAATGTAGAGTAACCACTGTGGATTCCAAGCGAATCGCAAGTGTACGTACGTCAATTTTCCGTTGCACTCGGCGAAGTAGATAACACAGTGTTGGAGAAAGGTATACGGATAAAGTCGAACACGCGCGACTTGCGCGTTTTACCATAAAAGGGGATGGCGTGTATACGCGCAACGTAAGGGAGAGAAAGATAGGTACATATATAACCACGTAGGGCCGAGAGGGTTGACTGGCTCTCTCACCCAGTCGATCAATAGCGATCCCCTCTCCCAACGGTTACCCGCGTTTCGTCCCCCGACTTGAATGCATGCGATAGGCAGCCCTATTGCTATGCCACCCCCGAAAGCCACTTTATATTTTAGTGGCAATGTTCTACAAACCCTTCGTAAGACACTTTCTCTTCTCTTCTCGAGTGAACGAAGAGGACCAATGCTAACCCCTCACAGATACGCCATTCCCCGACTATTTCGCGAATGCGTTTCTTCCGTTTCGTCTGAAGATGCGTCTGCTATGATATGAATCTCTTCTCATTCATTGGGCGTTGATTCCTATAATTTCACGGTTTGCAATCGATCAACGACGATGTCTAAGGGTCGGGAATCACGAGAATTATTTAGGTTTTTTTTTAATACTCGTAAATATGAAACAAACGCAATTCAACACGGAGGGGTTCTCTCCGAAGGTTACGCGCGTGTCGTACGGCGAAAAGTCGAAGAAGAAGTAGTAGCTTTAGGCACGACATCGCGGCATGTCGTAAATAAGAAAACTCTCGGGCTTTTTCGTTATGGGGGTGGGAGAGGGTAGACAAGCGAATGATGACGTTTTGTTGTCCTCGCACCGAGTATCACGAGTTTGGTGAATTAATTGCGTCGTGCTACTTGGTACCAGGTTTGTCGTAAGGCGAACGAGGGATACGAGGCCTTCTAAACTTTGGCATACGGTTAATATATTTATTTTGTTCGTTTTTTTTTTTTTTTTTTTTTTTTTTTTTTTTTACATTATTCTAATCGGAATTCCGAGTATTTAGGAAATATTGAACCCCAACCTCGGGTTGTAGGAAATTTTGCGATACTTCGCGTCAAGTTATTCGGTTCGAATGAGGAAAGGTAGTGGATATATAGGGGTTGGAGCGGTGAGTAGAGTGGCGCGAAGGATGGTCGCTGGAAGCAGTAAAGCGAAGCAGAGGAAAGGATGGCGAACGCGACGCAAACACATAAACGGGATGGTAAAAAAAGTTATTGTCTCCCTAGCGGAGAGGTAACGGGGCACGATGCAGTTTTCCTTCCATCTCTCAACGTTGTACCTGATGGGTGAACCGAACGACGTGTTGGTGCGGTGCTATAGTACATACCTTACCTAGCTTCATCGTTCGTCACTGGAAATACATGTGTATCCTGGTATAGTTATTATACTGGGTCACGTTTTCATCAAGACGCGCGGGGGGATAGCCAGCAGCGGCAGCCTAGTCCGGTTCACCATTGTTTTTCAATGACACAGTTTCTTCAACACCCCTCTCACCCTTCATCGCGCCTCTTTTTTTATCATTTTCGTTGCACTCGCTTACAGTTGTGACGACATTGGATGCTTCAAATCTTTCATCAATTCTTAACGTTTCTCTTAATACGAAAAGGTAAAGACGGACGAAAAACTTTTTTTTTTTTTTTTACTAATTATATTGAAGCATCCGGATTTTTAAAAAATTCAAACGTATATACAAATAACGAAACGAAACGAATGTCTTAATTTTTGTATAAAAATAGCGTAATAATTCAAAAGTGTACGTTTTCTTGAATTCTATGAATATACGTCGAACACAATGTCGTGCTCGCGGCCAGTTTCGCATCCTCGCGTGTCCGCATCCCTTAGCATCTCTCTTATCTTTCGCTTCTTCCTTGTCTTCCTTCTCTTTCTTACGCCGCGACGAAGATTGGCACGACGACTTCCGCCACTTCTCACTGCCACTCGCAGCGGCAGCACCCCCCCTTGGATTTCCTGTCCTTTCTCTCACCTCCCCGACCGGATTTGATTGAATTTTTTCCTCAGGAAGAAATGTTTCCACCAAATGAATCCGTCGGAATATTGCATTCCGACAAGCGATTCGATTTTTTGTTCGTTTTTAATAAAAGACTGTCTTCCTCACCCGCGACTTTTCCCGCCTTCTTTTCTACTTTCCGTACACTCTTCCCGCTGTCTCATTCTATATGTTTCTAACTTTTCTCGTCTTGCGATTTGACTCGTGACTCGCTTATAGTAAAATATGAATATATATGGATATATATATGCTATATAATAGATATACCACTGGCGGAACTCGCATGATTCCGGAGTTGGCCAGTACCGTTGCATTACTTCCCGTTACTGGTCTTGCGGAACTTTCATCGTAATGCCGTCTCGTTCGGTATTTTCATTAAAAAACTTCTTACACCCGAAGACCGAAGTGGGAGCGAGCCGCTCGTGAGAAAGAATGACGCACGCGAGCGAAGAAAAGGGGTGTAAAAATTCGTTCTCGAGTCGGTAAATCGGATTAAAATTTTTTCAACAATCGTCTAAGAACACTGATACGCGCGCGCGGACGCCTTCTTCTCTCAGTAGATCAGTAGGTCAACAAGAAAACGATATAAGCCAAGTTTTCTAATCCGATCGAAGCAACAAATCACTTCTCGAACCGCCGTATAACGTTCAGCACCATCGAGTTTCATATGAGTGGATTTTTAATTTTTTTTTTTTTTTTTTTTTTTTTTTTTTTTTTTTTTTCAATTTCCCGGTAGTATCCACGAGCGTACACCGTGAGTAAATAGTCTGCTTTTAAAACGAAATGATTTTTCCGGTAACCCACACTTCTTTCGCCCTCGTCGGTGATATGCCTCGGCATACACGTAATTTCCAATTTAAATCTGCCCAGAATTTTAATAACGTACATCGGTGCTTTGTGGGTATGTAAACAGAGACCTTCCATTGGCGCTCCGGTTATAGCGCGAATTCCCTTGGCCTGCCTGTGGCCATCCCGTAGGGTTCTCTGGCTTTTCTCTCTCTGCTATACCATACACCACTCGCGTACCATACACTACACGTATAAATGATCGACAGCAACAGAACCCAACCGAGATGTGCAAATATAAACGACATTCAATAATCTGTGTAATATTAAGCGTTCATCGCAATGGATTCCATAAAAAAAAAAAAATCATTGAAATTGCATATCGTAAACGCACATGAATCGTAAAATAAAAAAAACCTTTGAACGATATTGCATGAAAAAAAAAAAAAAAAAAAAAAAAACATGGATAACGAGTCATGTAACTCCGGTGCCGGAAGTTAAAGATTTTCCCTTCCGTAGTTCCTCGGGACGTCCCGTATCAGAAATTAGGTACCATACGGACATTTTCTCTTATTCCCTCTGCTATTACTCTCTTTATCCCTATTACTATATATATATATATATAGATATATATATACACATTCTGTTCTCTTTCTCTCATTTAGCAGAGTTGCAATAAGAGGGTAGTGCCAGAACCGACTCCTGTGTCCAGTTTCCAATCCTCTCTACGCTTTCCGTTATACCGGTTTGGTGTGTGTTGTCTTCGTCAATCTCACTCGTTCATCCTCTCGCTCGGTTGTGTTTTCGACTCCCTCGTGCCCTCTCTTGAAATAGCCCAAGAGAAGAGTGAGTCGGATAGATCCGTGAACGAGGCTAAGAGAGAAAAGCGCGATAGGCTAAGGGAGAGGGCAACGAGAGAGGACGAGGAGGAGGTAGAGATCCACGGAGCTCGGATTCAATTATCCGATATTAAACTGCCCCTAACCACGTCCGTGTCGGCTTCTATGTATCTGTGTGCGAGTTGAAATGGTTGTTGCTACCAGCGAGGGCAGTACCACCAGTTTCAGGATCACCGGTAGCAACGCCAGTTTCAGCGCACCACCGGCACAACCCCTAGAAGTATTAGATTGAATGGACTCGGTGTTGTACTTGCAGGAGAACTCCTCTCTCTCTCTCTCGCTCTCTTCTCGTTTTACTTCTCTTTCTCTGTAGCTGCTGTGTGTACTGTACTCCGCGTTACACGCGACGGAATCTCGCGTCTGTTCTCTCAGAGAGAACTCCAAAGATCTATACGAGAGTCCGAGGAGCGCCAGCCTCGTTATGGACTCCCACCCTTTTCCGTTTGCTCCGCTACCGTAATAGCAATTTTTAAAAATTTTCCCTCACACTCACGATTCCCTTTCCCCTTTACTACCCCTATTTATCGAATAATAACATCGCAAGTAAAATAATACTTGAGACAAGATGTGCTTCAAGTCGGCGGTTTAATAAACTCGAAACAAGATGAATTTTTTTTTTTTTTTTTTATTTCGTATAAGAAACACGATTGCTGCTTACTTTTCGAGAATGACAAATATTTGTTTTAATGCACAGGGGTTGTATTAACAGATTACGCAATAATTTGTTCCCTTGTTTAACGTCGATTATCCGTGGACCATTGTCATTTCTCCATCTGTCCGATTATCTCTCGCTCTCTCGTACGGTTAGCCCCAGCGAAGGCACACGGTACTAATCGCAATCGGTGGGAAAGGGGTGAGGGCCGAGTTAGCAGCGGTAACAGCCAGAGCAGTGTCGGTAGGAGTATATCGCGTGATTTCAAGCGTATGCGCATTCGCGCAACGATGCCGGAGAGAAGCAGATAGATAGAGAGACAAGAGAGGCCGATTCGGCATCGAGATATTCAGCTCGTTAGGCCGCGCTTAGCGCGCCGTTAGCTGCTGGGGTATTCTCTCTCGCCGCATCGGAGTGACGCCACGGCGAACGGCGGCTTGATGATAATTAAATTGCTCCGCGGAGCGAGCAGTGACTAAACAGTCATTATAACGACTGGGTCATAATTGCGAGACTACACTCTCCTCTCCCGTCTCTTCGGTTAGCAGAATATCGCTTCTCTCTCGTCTCTCCGTTCCTCTGCGGCTATATTCCGGTGTATAACGAACAGAAACGGTAGTACTCTCGCGTTGCAAGTATTATCGACAGGCGGAACTCTCTCGGTTACTCTATGCAAAGAGAAATTCTCCTCTGTCCCCCCGTAAAATCTCTCCCCGCCTTCGCGCACTCCATCTCCCTTCCCTCCCATCTGTATATACCTTCGTTAATTTACTATTATAATTGATTTGCATATAGATTGAATCAGATAAATTCAAGTCGAACTTCCAAGATTGTGTTGCGGTCGCTATAACATCGTTGAAAAAGTCGCGTGTGTCCGAGAGGGCAAAAAAGCGTTCTTATCTCTCGATAGTCGGTAATATACAGGAAATTGAATTTTTATAATTTCGTTATCTCAGCCGGCATTTCCAGTTATCTCGGATCGAAAGATACATACAAAGTAATATATTGCTAATGAGGAATAGAATGTAGCAATCTCGTGACCTCGGAGACATCGCGCAACGGACATACGCGAAGACGCATTAACTAACTAATTGCTCGAGTTAACGGACGTCGAACGAAACAAGCTTGTTCGTTCGATTATCGCATGTATAGTTTTAAGCATTGCAACGCGCGCGAGAACAGGATGGATGTACACGCAGGAAATTGTATTAATGTTATTTATCGAGTAGTTACGCTCCGAAAGACATCGCGGGCTTTTAATCGTACTTAGCGGTAGAAGCTATATATAGGTAAGCAATCTACGAAGGAAGAAGAAGAGAGGGGAGGAAATCTCTGTTCGGTCCAGTCGCGCGATTTCTCAAACGGTACCGCGAGTTATAGTATCTCGTACTCGCGAAGTCGCGCGGCGTGATTGATTTCGACGATAGAGCCCCGCGGTTAATGAGATCCCGCGTGTGGCAACACTGCGCCTCCTTCCCCTGCCTTTCAATTTAAATCGCGACCCATCCCCATCTCGCGCTCTCCGACTTCAATCGATTATTATATTTTTCATTTTTTTTTTTTTTGTTTCTTTTGTGTGTTTTTAACCCATTCGTAAAGTAACGAGAACGTCGCATCAAAATCATTGCTGTAAATGCATTTCGGACAAATCGCCCGTGTAATCCTTCACAAGTTTATTACAACGTTGTAAAAAGAGTTTGCGATGCAATCTCGAAAGAGCCGTAATTACGACGTACCAACAATGTTGTTTTCTCCCTTCGTAACCGCTCGACCCGACGATAAATGTAAGTCCGATCCATCTTCGTTGTGCCCTAATGTTTCTCGTTCACAGAAACACATACTATTATTAGGATTGTGTATAGAATCAAAGAGAACGTAAGAACGAATAATGTTAAATCTTAACATTTAATTATTTTCTTATCGGCACCATTAATCGAAAAGAAACGTGACGCGTATACATAGAAGTAATATCCGTGTGGACGAGAAGTTTGGCGCTATCGGACCTTCATCCTCGAAATGCTCTACAAACTCATTTTTTTTTCTTTTCTTCTTATTTTTTAATTATTCTTACGTCACTTCCCCTTTTCCTTACATCACCGCCCTATCGCTTGCTCTATCCATTTCTCCTGAGTTTCCCCATTGCCACCGCCCTCTCTCGACAATGTTCGCGTTGCCGGGCGTGCGATTAGAATCGCGCTTAGGCCGGGGGCCCGATCGTGGCTTTCGTGTACTCGACACCCACGTTCATAGCATACGCTGTACGTATATCGTAGGTACAACAGTGCTACAACTACCACCATGCGGTTGAGAGTGTTGTGGCGACGTGAAAGTTCATTAGAGGAGGACTGACGGACACGTGCATTAATCAAGATTTTAATTACCACAGCACCGGGGCGAGGCAGCGCCCCGGTGTAACTCTCTAGGCTCGCGAGAGTGCGAGATTACCAATACTAATTCTTCGTCTCTGGCAATACCCGTGAGAGGAACGAGGACCGGGGGATACGTCGAAACATACGTGTAAACGTGCGTTACGTTACGTTATCCCCGCTATAGTATTATAATACTAATAATACCACGCGGGCCTCGTGTAGTCCACGTATGTATTATTGCACACATTTGAAACGCACACACAGAGATGCTTATATCCACAAGCAAGCGAAGAGCACCTAGAAACTAGAGTCGAATAGAGTAGTGCGCGGGCTCGCGAGAGCCCGACTCTAATTAGAGCTCTTCTCGAGGCTCGAAGATTAAAAGCCAAGCCTAAGTGCCCGTTGCGCGCCTCTATTTCCCTTCCCGTTCCCTCCTCCTTGGCCTCCTCCACAAGTCTCCTCTTTCCCCTCTCTGCAACGCTACTCCGTTCCTCTGTTTCGTTTTCTCGTTTAATAGCGATCGACCGTCCCCGGGCATTTGCGAAACACGGGAGAAACACGAGTGAACAAAAAAGTGAAGGAAAAAAAAGGGGGGGGGGGGGGGGGAGTGGGAGGGAGGAAAAAACAAAAAAAAAAAAAAAAAACAAAGAGAGGAAAACAAAATATGAGAGAAAATGCCGAACGAGGGAGATGAAGGATTATGCAAAGAGCTTCTCTCGTCTATCCACGGTGTGGGGGTTGATGCCGCCGCTCGATGCTGAGAGGAGAAGGGAGATGGATGGATCTATGGCGATTCACTGCCAATGAGAAACTCGAAGGAATCGCGGAGGATGAGTATTACGTGTGCTGCACGATCCCTACTACCTTCATCCGTCGAGAGCTTTCTGATAATCGCGTGTTCGTAAAAGCGAACGTTTGTATTTTCGAAATGGGATCCTGCGCTCTCGACCATTACTTACCGCAGGAGTGTTATATCTACTGCTTCTCCCTTCTCACCTCTTTCGGTCGACTCTTCTTCTTTTCTGCTATAGATATAGAGCAATAATACATACTTTTGTGCGCAATCACACGCACACACACACACTTGCAGACACACATCTCGAAGAGGCATACGTTGAGATATTCATCCCTTTCGGTATAATGTTCTCCGCTCTCTTTCGACTCTTCTTCGCATACACTCCTTTCTCTTTGAACGTTATACCGAAAATGCGTTTCGTCTCGTATCTTCTGACGGTAGAAACTTTGTTCATTCGCGAAAGCTCCGTGAATGGAGAAGCTTGCGGTTTATCCGTGGCTATTGAGTAACTTCCGTACTTTATTGAGATCTCATGTACATTAGCAATTAACGTTAATTGATTTATATTTTATTAAAGATACCGATGAAATTGCAACGTACAGTTTTGATTGCCAGTGGGATCTTGAAAATTATAGATTCAATAACGCTCCGTTTGGATGCAATAACGATAAAGATAATCGAGAGATTGGAGGGCAGAAAGGCAGTTGATTAAGAATAAAAAATCTTCGCGGTAAACTGATGAGCATTTAGAGGTTTTTTTTTCAATGATAAATCTAAGGCATCTGTAGTGGAGAATCCGCGACATTGTCAATGATAATTAAATCTGTCAGCGAGTCTGATACTCACAGGTAGTCTGGCAATTAACGTTGCGTAAGATACATACGTATCTTTGCTTATTAGCCACTATTAGGTATACCGATTATAAACGGATTCCGCGATATCGATAATTTGCGGCTCGTTACGCGAGGATATCGGCTCTCTGGCGTACCTGTACAGCTTCGACGTTATAAGCACACATATCTACGGATATAAGCGCAACACACCCAAACGGCTCTATCCCAAGAGTACATTATACCGTATAGACGTACATCGTACCTATATATATTCGCGGTCGAACGTTCGCGAAACGCAGGCATCCATATCCCTTGACTTTCACTCGTCGAGACGCTAAAAGGTTTCGAGGTGTATCGAGGAGATTTTGCTTTTAGCACATTCACGATAAAATCCGTTTCGTTCGCGCAGGTTTCCCCGTTCCTCTCCCCCTTTCCTTCGCGTCCTCATACGAGCACCTCGCGCGCCCGTTGACGTTAATGCCGATAAACGTCGTTTTCATATAACAAACGAGTGTGCGCGCGTATACATAGACATTCATTCACGCGGAAATTCTTCACACAAACTTTTTCGCCGTCTCTTTTACCTTTCTTTAGCAACCTTCCATCTCATCAATTTATTCGACAAAATTCTACACCGTCGAGCGCTTGCGCTGCGTGCAATAATCGTCAATGGATCAACGTGCCAATAGATCGCGGAACAAGGTAACGAGAGATAAAAAAATTACAAATTTGTCATCCAAATCGAAGAAAAGCGTCTCCAGCAGAAGTTTCTACCGCACATTTTTCTGTGGAATGCGCGAAATGGTTTATAATGCGAGATGTATAGCTCCGTTTAATTTTGTATTCGCAAGCGAACGAGGTGAAAAGTGAAAACAGGCAAAACACACACAGGCGTTTGAGCATTGACCAGACCGACGTAAAGCATCGGGCCGTCGTTGTTTCCCCGGGTATAGAACCCATATATATACATAGATATACTTATATATATATATATATTATATGTGTATGTATATGTAGTATTCGTACGTGCGGCTCGCGTCGAGCAGGCATCATTAAATCACAGAAACAGCCTCTGTTATTGACTCTACCGACAAATTTATCGTCAGCCAGTTCTCGGTGTACGGTTGGGCTTTCACAATGTATATGCCCCGTTGGCCCTCGACCCTCTGCTCTCATTGCCGCTGTGCTTCTGGTACTGCTGCTGCTGCTGCTGCTGCTGGCCCTCTCGACCCGCAACCCCGACAGCAAGAGCAAGCGACCCCGAGAGCATGCACCCTTCGCATATCCCCTTCCCCCTTCCCCTCTCCTTCCCTCGCGCGGAACCGCGTCCCGTCATTGTTCTGGTTTATACGGTGATTTGTGGATTTTACTACCTCCTCATTCGTCGTCGTCGTCGTCGTCGTCGGCGGCATCGCCACTACCACCATCACCTCGCACAGTTCTTCGCGGCACATAGAAGAGAAGCGAAAGCATTCTCGCACCCCTTTCCTCATACTTGTGGTCGTACTGCTTCACCTATAATATCCCTTTCGTTCTCGCCTCGCGTGGGTTCTGCATTTTATGAACGAGAGATCCTTTCGGGCTCTCGCAGCCCCGCTGCGCCGGTAAACTCATTTTTTTCTGCGTCGTTCTATTTTTTTTTTTTTTTTTTTCTTTCACTTAGCTTCTTCACAAAAATCGTGAGTGTTTGTCTTCACAAGTGTACTTCTGATAGAGTGCAGAGATTTTCAATTGTTCCGATGACCTTCCTTCGTTTTCATTGTATTTCGGTAAAATTTTACACGCGAATGAATTCATTGAGAGTTACCGAGTGTACGACTTAATCCGTGGGATAAAAATTGCCAATATGCTGGTTTGGTTTTGTGGTGAAAAATTGGGAAAAAAATGGTGGTAAAAATTGGAGCACTCGTACCGTGTACTTCTTTTCTGAATTCATCAATGTTCGTTTGAAAAGCGTTTTTCACAATTTTATTGATTTCTTCATTGATCTTAATTGGGTCTTCGGAACTTACTGCGCCTCGTCACGTTTGTCAGACGCGACACGACGAAAAAAAAAGGTTCTGAATCCAAACTAATCGGCGTGAAACGAGAACGAGACCCTTCAACGCCATCCCGTCCCTGCGGTGTACTTCTTCTTCCCTTAATCCTTTCACTCGTACAGCGCTGCCGGAGGGGGGAGGGTGGGCACACGAGAGTACGAAGAGCGTCTTGAATAAACGGCGTCAACGCTTTTATGGGTACCCTTAGACTCGGTTCTCGTGCGCGATTCCTCGTAGTTCTCTCACCCCCCCTCGGTGTCCTTTGCCCTCCGCTCATCGTCGTCGTCGTCGTCGTAGTCGCTCTGGCGTGTTCGTTAGAGGCGGATTCATCCCTCAAATTGAATTCATTATCATACTAAGACAGATTCTCGTTGAAATCCTCGCGATCTTACCCTTACCACGGTGTTACTATCCCCGCATTCAATCCCGCGCTCGCGCGCCCTCCAGGCTTACGCATCAATTTTTCATCATCGTGTTTCTCGCGGTCTCGTTGCACACTCGAAGTTTATTCGTACGACGTAAATATGATTATAATGCTTCGTTATTCGATATGACATTTGTAGTTTGTGCAAAAATAAAGATAAATAAAAAAAAGAAGAATCTTGAAACTTCGTTCAGTCGCATAAACGTCGATTCATATATTTTCCATTCGTGCTGATGGATAGAAAATATGAAATACAAACCATCGCATTATATGATCATCGATCCAGAATCACTTTGCATAATGCACTCGTTATTACACGGTGCGAGACAAGTCGTGAACATTTTTTTTTTATTTTTTCTTTCACTGGAAATCCCTCTCCGGATAACGATCATAATCATTATCTGCAAAATCGTGTTTTTTTTTTTTTTTGCGATACAACATTCGTTACTGGAGTATCTTCTCGCGTCACTGTCGTTATTGAACGGCTACGCCTCCCCTCGCCATAAATTCGATATTACACTCAACTGTGCAGTACACGAGAGACGTTCTCGATTATGATTACGAGACGCACACAAACACGTATGCACATACACGTACGCGCAATCGTCCGGAATTTATCGACACGAGAGATCTTACAATGTATAATAGTAATACTCTGAAATCATACTGTGCGATCAGTGCTCTATTACCCCTCGTTTTGCGGCTGCAAACGCTATATCTACACCGAGTATACATTACTCTCGTACATAGTATACAGACAGCAGTTATCATTACAACATTTACGGTCGTTGTATTATATTAACGAGTGTTGTTCGCCGCTAAAGGGAGAATCCACTGCACAAGCATACACACCGCGAGGATTTCCCGAGTAATTAGGGTGCGCGCGCGAGCATTTATGTGTATGCTGCATGATTCTCCCGCGAGTAGACCATTCCCTTCTCCCTTTCTTCTCCTCTCCTCTCCAAAGTGGAAAACCGGAAGGGTTAGCGTTGCATAGTAGTTCGCGTCCGTTATCGAACCGCGATGAAGGAACGGAGAGAAGCCCGAAACGGTGGTTCCTCCTTCGCGAGCGTAGCGTCCCGATTACGCCGAGCATCCGAGCGGCTGCGGCCTCAGCCTTATCTCCGAGATAAGGACCTGCCAACCCTTATGAATGCTTCCATTATATCCCCGGTACCGTTGTATCTTCGTGTTGGCTGATCGCCCTCTCTAACCGCGCGTTTCGCAAACTCCTCTCCCCTCCTCCCCGCTTCGGCTCGTTCGTTGTACCGTTTCGCACTAACACTCGATCGCGTCGCACCCAACCGATAACGCTTCGAAATTAATGCCACGTTTCCTCTTAATAACCTCGATAATGAAGCGAAGGATCCGCGGAATACCGAGAGAGATCCGTGCATTTTTTTTATTAGCCTCGTCGTAATACGCGATCCGAGGCAAGCATATTCGATAGGCGAGAAAGAAATATCGTTGAATCGGAAAACGTACAAACGAGTTTGCGGGATCGAACGAGTCGCGCGATCCGGAGTTTAATAATTCCAGAGATTACATTATCGCTTGTATTACCAAGTTATTCATGACGACCGAGTTGCAATTTCTAGTCGTCCGTATATTATTACAATACAGTTATAATACGATAGAACAGCGGGCAAATACTATCACGCTAAGCGAGCATATACGCCGATGCCGAGCGCGGGAACTTCCGAATCCGGGGATATTGAATTTACGCCATTTCTGTTTCGATGTGCGGTGTTATATCGTCCGATACGATCCACCGAGTCGGTCGGGGGGGCGTTTACGCGACAAGGAAGTCATTTTTGCACTAACAAATAGCCTTTCGCGGTTTATCGGATTTTCGAAATGTATATTACCTTCGATGCTGCGAGATCATGTTGCGGGATAAAGAGAGAGAGGGGAGAGAATGAGAAAGAATGGATCATTCGTAAAATCGTCCGTTCGCCCACTTATTTTGTTACCCTTACTCTTCAATATTTATTTTTTCATTTCAATCGTTTTGTCAACGATTTTTTTTTTTTTTTCATCGCGATTCAACGAATCCGCCAAGCCACACGAATGATTATCGAGGGAACTTCCATGGGAACCCAGAGAGAGGGGGTTACCCCCTGTGATTCCCTTTACCCCCGTGGCGTCACCCAATTTTCGTGCGATATCCGTTCCGTTCGCAGCGTACTTCCGGTGCGCGCTGCAATCGTCCGTCCGTTTCGAATACGTAGGAAATTGCAGGGGAAATTCGAAAGTTCGTCGCGTGTCGACACCGTCCGAAATATCTATATATAAGCGAAACACGATGGAATGTATTCACGCACGCGTTTTCGTAGCTTCGAGTGTGTAACGGAGTTCCAGAGGGAGAGCGAGAGAGTAGATACTCGCGCAAAACGGCTTGTGACTCGTGACGCGTGCGAATTTACGTATAGAGAGTAAATCGACCGAATCGGAGAATCTCCCGAATTGCTCCGTCATGCGAGCGGCGAGCATCGATATCTACCTGATCGACCTTCGCGCATAAATTTACCATCAGCGGACATTTTTTTTTTTTTTTTTCTAAAATGCGAAATATTAAAAATGAAAGAATATCGAAACATCGATGATCGCGCGATCCTTCGAATCGCCGACAAACGTTGAACTCTAAGAGCGAATTCGACAATAGCCATAGATACATTTATGAAGACTCAGTGTTTCGCGTAATTCACGATGAATGATCCGCGATAGAAGAATATTATAATACAACATTTCGATCGTTGGCTCGGTATCGATCGTATCGATCACGATCGGCGCTGCTCCGCCTCTGTTAGAACGTGGGTCGGCTGTTCTTCGTGATTTCTTTGCATCACAAACGAGACCCCGCCGTCCTCAATCCATATAAAATACATACTATAGTACAGTGAAGTTTATATACTCATTGGTATGAGTGCACCAGTTAACTCTCTTGTACCTATCGTATAAAAGAGATCAGAGTACTTTATATAGAAGAGATCGGTTGAGTTGCATGCGTGTGTGTACGGCAATAGGAAGAGCCATCGAGTGTTCGTTTTCGCCCACGTGGTCGATGAGTAGTACGAGGTCTCGTGTATCGTTGTACAACACCGTCCAGCTGATAGGGAATACGTGTTACGTGTCCCCTGCCACGAGAACGCTATTTCGATTATTGGAGTGCCTCCACACGGTAGAGTCGGAGAGAAGGGATGCTGCCTCGAGGGATCGGAAATCGTTTTATCGAAGACGAACTTGTTTTCTTTATATTTGTCTCACTCCGTCCTTCTCCGTCTCGATTATTCGACACTTACGGTGGATATATATGTTTCACCAATTGTCTTTGTGTGTCGTTGTCGTATATCGGTGTCTACGACGGTATTGTACTCTTCGCCAGTAGTAGTATTACAGTATTACAGTCCGCGCTATAACAGCCACGTCCATTACTGGAACGTGTCGCGAATTGCCATTGCCCCGACACACACGTGGGCGGCGAGGCGCAGGTAAGTCGACTCGTTGCCGAAGCTCCTTCGTTTCTGTGTTGGCAGAGTAGTCCGCGCAGAGTCTCGTACCCCCCCTTGAACGATCGAGGATTAAGTGGTCAGGATAATAGGGAGGAGGATATAGTGGTATAAGTCGGTGACCACAATCGCCAAACTGCGATATCTCTCTCGGACAGACTTGTGCCGATAGATTTAATCGATAAGAGATCGATATCCGTCTCACATACCTCAACTTTAAAAAACAACTTTTTTCTTTTTCCCACATACACACCCACGGCAAAGACAAACGAGAAAATGTAGTGAGAGAGCCAAGAAATCGGCATTTTCGGTATAATAATAGCGCAAAAAACAATAAGAAAAATTTGCACACGAAATAATAAAGCAAAAATTGGACCCGAAGGGGTTGTTACTGGTATTTCAAAATACGTTTATCTCTTATTTCAGAAACGTGAAGACGCCTCAAACGGAAAAAAATCGCGAAAAACGACACCAAATAGGTGAGTCTTAAATTTGTTCCCTCACTGTAAATACGCTAAAGACAACGAATTGATAATAGTTAAAATAGAAAAAAATTAGTTAAACGATCAATCGATAAATCGACTTTTCGTCGGTAGAAAAAAAGTGGAATATTCAGGTGTAGAAGTGTCGGGGAGGAACGAAGCTAGGATTACATAGAGGGGTTTTGAGAGAATCGCGGCGACCTATGGGGGTGCGATGATGAACGACGAAGCTGTATAATCGAGTGAGAAAGAGAGTCGCGCACGCAGAGAGAAGTGAAATGGGGGAGAACGGGAAGGGAGGGATACAGTGGTGATGCCGTGGCGTTGTATCGGCCGGCCGAGAGGGTTTCGAAGCCAGAGGGAGGTTTGCCGGTCTACCAGCACGCTGCTAATGGAAAGTGCTGGCGATACACACGCACCTTTGCGCGTACGTAGGCCCTGGAGGTTCTGCGTGAATAGATATACATATATATATATATATCTATTTATATATGTGTATATAGTACGCGTATCGTAGGTATCGATCGGTTTATCGATAGATACTCACGACGATGAGTGGACCGGAGGGCGGGGGTGAGTCGGGGCTGCTGCAACGTACAAGGGGCAGGTAATTACGTTTAATACCCTTGGTTATGTGTTTGCATCGTATACACATTTACCGGCGTGGATCGAGAGCGTTAGGCGACCCCACAGCGCGCTCACAGCAAAATCCTGTCTGTCTTCCTCTCTCACTCGAACCTCCGCGCTCAGCTAGCTACGTATCGTTCACTCTCTAACTCGATCGCGTCTGGGACTCGAGGCGTTCGTGCACTCGACGTGCAGTTCCGGTCCAACCTAACATTTGGCTCGACCTCTCTCTCTCTCTCGTTTCGTTTTCCACATAATGCGAAACTTGATACAGATAATAATGATAAACGTGAGGGTTGTAAGATTGAAAGGATTCGAGTGAATACAAAGTGATTTATCGTTACGATGTATCGGATATAATTGGGATAACTTTTTTATAGATCGTACTTAATTTTTTTTTTTTTTTTTTACGATCGATTTTGTTCGTTTTTCGTGCGCAGTTTTCTTCCATCACTGTTGCTTTATATACAGCAGAGGTGTATATACCGTAGCAGGAAGCGGGGAAGGAAACGAGCGAAGGGGAGAGGGGCGAAAGGACCAAGCCGTAGCTGAAGAGAAATGAGAATGAATGTAATAATATATTTAATATTCGTCGGGTCCCTGCCTCCTTCACTCTCGGTATTACAAGCCAACCAATATTCTCGCCCCCGTTACCCTCCCCTTCCACTCTCTTTGCCTCACTCACTTTTCTCGCTGCCACCCGCCCTCTTCTTTTCTCCTTTCTCTGTCTATATAGATATACTCGATGCAGCCTCGTGACCCATCGCCTGCCTCGAGCTTTTGCCCTTCCTAACCTCTCTCTCTCTCTCTCTCTCTCACCCCTTTTAATCTCGTCTCTTCCTCATTGTCCATTCTCGTTCTTTCACTATACTGACGCCACTCGAAGTGCATCCTAACATTACTTCCACTGTAACAACTCTTCGAGACTTTTCTAACGAAGTCTTCGTAAATTCGTGTTTTTTTAATTTTTCATTTATCATCATTTCTTTATTAAACGAAAGCACCGTGGAAGATATTTTAATCATCAAGACAATAATGGTGTCTTTGTCCGTTAAGATGTTGAACAACACGTGAAAATACGATTGGCTTTTTCTGGAACTCTAGAGTGCAGTATTCTTCCTCGAATAACGCGTATCGCCAATATTCATTTCACGCAGTCCATCGAGATTTTCGCGTTTTCCCTATTGCAAATAACAATTTTTCAATACGAGAAAAAATGGAAAAAGAGAAACGAGCTGATTTTTTTTTTTTTGTAACGTGTGTATGAGACGAAAAATTGTTGGAAATTAAATTTTTTTCCCCCCTCCCGAGAGCGCGCACGGAGCCCACACGAGCCACAAATTCATAAGATTCAATATGCTTCGTGGGTTTGTAGCGCGAGGAAAACGACGCGATTCTCGGGTAGAGGCGGTGCGGCGGGTTCGAGGGGTCAGAGGGGGTCTTGAAAAGCAGGACCCGGCGGTGGAGTCTCACGAGGTCGAACTTGCGCGCCCACCCGCTCAACTGGGTTTCGTAGTTTACATCAAATACGTGCCTTTCCCGTGCGGGACTCGCCTGCATCTACACTTTTACACTCACCTACGGCGGGGGCTTTTGGCTCCCTTCACCTACCCCCGCGCATGTTTATACCCGCGATATATGAACTAATATCGGACGTGGCACGTGAGCCTTCTCTTACCTCCCTTCTCGTGTTTCCCTCGTCTCGCCTTTCTCTCGTTCTCGCACCCTCTTTCTCCCTGATTCTCTCCGGCGAAACGATTCGCGCGAGCCACGCGCTTACCTCTTCTCTATTCGCTCTTTTTCGAACGCCGCTATCGACTTCCGCTGCCCCCTCTTTCGATATATATTGGCATTCCGCGAAGGCGGTATTCGTAAATTATACCTTATTCAGTGTACGATTTTATTATCTTCGATCTTGACAAACGAGACTCTCGTTTTGACCGATCAAAATCTATTTTTATCCCATCGCGTGAATTATGCATCTGTAACGTGACTCTTCGTCTATTATTTCTCAGTCATTATGGATCGATTGATCTGTAATTACTTTTACGAAAAAATGATCCCCGAGGCATATTATTATGCCTCGAAGAGTCTTTTAATGTTTGTAATATCGGCATTCCATTTTGGAGGAGAAATGGTCGCCGACAATCGATAATCCTCGAGATTGACAGCGATGCAAATATAGAAGGACCCGATGTATCGATAGAAGTTAACGGATCGAATCTCTGGTTGCTTCTGCCGGTTGCACACCTCGTTTAGGCGCGTCTTCACCACTGTACTACGTATATTACGTACCCAACAACATCGTACCGCAGCATCTCACGTCTTGATTTACGCGATGTGGGCGTTTCCACACGGGAGCCGCAATTAGTTTATTAATAATTAGTAAACGAGGCCCTGCGAGCGAGGAGAAGGGTTGAGGGGGAAACGTTTGCTCGGGGACGCCACGCCGTGAGAGTGTTCCTTGGATCGTGCGTGATCGAGGAGGAGCTCTCGGTTTTGCCTTTCTCGCTTGCCCTTGGCATGTTTGCCGATTCTCTCTCGCGCCCGCGTCCCGGGGGCCCTCTCCCACCGATCGAGGACGCGCCGATGCTCTCTCTAGCGCGAGATCTCGAGCTAAAGGGGCGCCCGCGAGAGAGAGAGAGAGAGAACTCTCGAGACTGCGTTATACCCATCGTCGAGTTACCGTCCGATCTCCTGTCGGCGGCGACTATAAATCTTCGAGATTCGACCTATAAGATTATTTTATAGCCGTATGAGAAAGCGACCGCGCGAAGAGGTGGAACAAAATCCAAGGGATAAGAGCGAGAAAGGGTTAACGGAGTACGCGCTCGTCTTCCAATATTCTCGCGATATCGTTTTCTACCCTCCTTAACGCTACTGCTGTATGCAGCGCGATGTTATCCGGCATTCGGCGTTGGTACGATTCTCTTCAACGCATACGCTCAATTTAATCGTTTTCGCAGTCTCTCCAGCTTCTGAATTTCTCTTACTTTCTTTGTTCTTCACTCATCCAAGTCCCTTTACCTCCTATTTCAATTTTCCATCGACTTTAGTCTGCACTTTTTTTTTTTTTTTTTTTTTTGTTACTCCCTTCGGCACAATATGTTTCTTTTCTCATGTCGAAAGAAACCAATGTTACAACCCTTTGCCTATGTAGTCCGTCAGTACCGTTGTGTTACACGGCATTCGTCCTCTCGGCAATTTTTTCCAACGCGTACACTCAATTTTATCGTTTCCACACACCCTTCGCAACTTCTCGCCGACTTATTTGTCCTTTAATCATCCATACCTTTGCTCCCTTTCTCAATTTGACTTTGACTTCGCCGTTAACTATTTTTTCTTGCGTTCTGTGTTCTCATTTCGTGAGAAATATGTATACATTACATTGGCTGAATAAAATAAGTGTACGGAGTGGAAGAACAGACGGGGAGCCTCTCTCGCGCAACCCCTTTGGACGATCCACGCGCTCGAGTCTTATTCATAGCGTCGCTTCGCTAATAAAAAAAAAAACGTGCGCATAGCGACATTAAAATCCGTCGCCGCTATACGTTGGTTAAAGTCGCAACGGAGGTGGTATGGCTCACCACCCAACTCTTCGTCGAGCGAGTCACGGGGCACTGACTCCGTCTCTATTTCTCACTTTCGCAACATACCCTTTTTTTTTTAACCAGTTTGTCGTACGCAAGGCAACGCAACGAGCACACGGAAACAGTATACACCGCGTATAGCAGTCGAGAGCCATTAACGAGGTGTGCATTATATTGTAAAAACATAGAGAGAGCGATATGTATACGTGACCCGGTGCGACGATCGTAAAAGTGCGATATTCCTATCTCCTTTACACTCGCGACTTTTCACTGCTGCGTTCTTTTATTTTTTTTATTCTTTATTTTTTTTTTATTATATATACTTCTTACTGTAAAAACAGAACGTTGGGTGGAGAGAAGCACACGCGGGACGCTGAAGAGCTCATCGTCACGGCGACGCACGTACCTTCCGCTTGGTCTCCGCGAACTATTTCTCGCTCTTTCATCTTTTTTTTCCCTATGCTCTTTGGCCCCTTTTCTCGACTCTACGCAACCGTCCTTGTTGCTACACTCGTGTACGAAAGTACCTCGACGTTATCCACCTACAAACTCGAATCGAGTACGGTTTACGATCAGTTTATATACGCGCCCGCAAGGTAAAGGGACGAGAGAAAGAGAGAACGGAGGGACACAAACCCCCGTAGGGGTAGAGACGCTCTGTCCGGCTCCGCACTGACGCGACTATTCTGAAATAGTTTCACATCGTATAAGTCTATCCGTATGGTACCCCGGTATCATACCGTAGCCCGGGGGTTGCGTATACTCGTTAACCGGAAGTAACGACCGTGGATACGCAAAAAAAAAAAATGCGTAATTTCGCGTCAACTCAAAAGCTTCGCTGTTTATACTTGTCTTTAATATGTTCTCTGATAACGTTAGCGACGAGGGTATAGTAGGGATGATAATTATTCTCGTGGAATGAAATGAGTTTTGATGAAAGGGGCGCTTGTTTGTTTTTTCTTTTTTTTTTTTTTTCTCTTCGTACGGCAAACGATATTATATTTTTCGATATTACACAACTAAAAGGGAGTGTTATCCTACAGTACGTCGATGTTAGTAAGCTGAAACTAGTGCACCGTCACTCTTCGTTCATATAATACGAATTGATTTTGTTTCGCCCGACCGAATAAATCGATCAATCGCCCGATGGCGAAGGAAAGGGAAAACGTTATAGCGCTCCCACACATACATATACACAGTGGAAGAGGGAGTACGGAGAGGCTGAACTGGCACCTGGTGCACAGAGAGCATCAGGGCGTGCGCGCGCGTGGACCGAGGGAATTTGGGTGCGGCTGAGCCGCACGACCGAGAGAACCCCACTACCCAAATGACATCTTGTTTATTATAATTGGATATTGAAAATGAATTATCTCCCCGGCGTCCTCGATAATAAACTCGATGCGGTGAACACGCGTATATATATAGTAAGTATATCGTGCACAACGCGTACCGGGCCGCTTGGTTTTCGTGCCTTTAGGCCGCGATCGGTATTCATACACCCTCTTGGACATTGACTAATAATCGTTGGTTATTGTTGTTATCGGTTAGTTTCGACAAAGCGTGAGAATATCTCGAAGCACATGCGGCGGCAGAGAGAACGTTTTCCTTTTCTTCTTATACTATCCTTAACCTAATTCATCGTCAATTTTTTTTTTTCTTTTTTTTTTCCACTTACGTACATGAGAAGGCAACGTTAATTTTCCAGCTTAATAACCAGCCGGAGTCTCACGCGGCCCCGAAACCGGGCCAACAAGCCAGGCAACAGCCCCGAGCCCCGCTCCCTCCCCCCCCCCCCTCCCTCCGTCCCTCTCTCGTTCACGGTGAACTCTGGTTATTTGTTTCTTAATTAGAAAGAAAACTTTGACTCGAGTCTCGCTGGGTGAGGCGACGATTATCGTTTCCAACTCCCATTAGAACTCGTTAAGAACGCGGTATTGGAAGTATACGTCTGGGGTGCCGGTCTCGGTATACCCCCCGGTATAAGAAGGGTGACCTACACGTTTAATAACGCTCGCGAAAGACTGCTCCGGATATCAAAGAATATATCTATACGCGTTGCTCAAGGAAATGTAATAACGTTCGTTTTGTCTTTGCCGCGGTAACGGTTTTCTAAAATTGAGTAATTGTATTATTCCGCATTTGGTAACACGTTCGCTTGGTTTGGTACGCAACGCAAACGGAGATGTATAATTTGGTTTCGGTGTGACATTCGTTGATGCAGAGGAAATCGCAGCAGGGAGGAGGGTGTCGAGCGCGTCTCGTCGTTCAGAAACGCATCGAAGTATGAATCGGTATTTAGTCACCATTAGGGACGCATTAGCTATGATTACTCGTGCATACCGCGTAGTTACCGGGCGATGTACGAGCTAAACGTGTGACCAGTACGCACGTGCGATCACACGTACGTATCGAGTCTATCGCGTTGGCGTGACACGCATCCGTGGACAGCGTACAAACGTTTGTACACCGATATGTTCAACGGTTTGTCGCCGATACCTGCGAACGCCCAATTTGCAGTACGTGGATTATTCACCGCTGACAAAATTATAAACGTTGATGTCTCTTTACCTCCAAAAACGGTAGAAGTTAACGGAAGTTCCGTTTTTTTTTAATTCTATGGTAACATTTGCCCAAAGCATACACCGCATGGAAATAAAGTATATACAGAGGTATTCACAAGAACCGGATGATAACTGGATAAATCTTAAATTATCTTGTTACTTACGTTAAAAACAAACATTTGAGGTTCATTGTATCTTTTTAAGTAGTCACAGCAGTTTTACATGGATTCATAGGTTTTGCCTTTTTTCATATAAGATCGCCACACTTTGAGAAGAGATTTTTTGTATAGTCACACCGCTTTATTGTTGTTTTACCTGTGATTTCAGCTCTTGTAGAAATCGACAGAGATGTTTTCCTATAATTAAGTATGAATAATTTATCTAAATATTTTTCATATAAAGTAACAAATCCGTGAAATACTCGTTATGTTAAAAAAAAAAAATTTTGGCGTATTTATCGTGAACTTTGTCCCCTACCATTCTTTGTCGTCCTTTTATATACAATCGGTCCTGCTATTTTTCACGAGATCGTAAATACGTTCCGGTCGCGGTACCGTTCGTACCAATGACGTCACGCCGCCGGAAGTCGTAAAGAGTTTTATCAAATTGGCGACGCGTGCGGGTATACGGTGGCTGAGGAGGGGGTTTGTGGCTGCTCTCCACCGGCGAAGGGAATGACTGCCACACTGTGCATGGATCCGGCGAGATTTGCTCGTAGCGGGTGCGAAGGGGGAAGAGAGTGTCTCGAATTTCCATATATACACACGAATTCGCACTGTGAGGCACGCGAGGACGAACAAAAACACTAACACATACGTGGAGCGCGCTAGACGTCGAGGGTAGGAAAGGGGCGACGGGGGAGGGTGGCGGTTTCACGGGATATATCTACTTCCGGCAATAGATTTCCTCTTCGCCCTTCGTCCTGCGCACCGGGCGTCGTTTCGACGACGATGCTTCTCTCTCCCTCTCCTCTCGCTTACACGTATAGTTAGGTAGAGGCGAGATCGGCAACGTCGGGGGGTCAGAACCTCCACGGGTGCTACTACTGCTACTACTGCTCGGTCGGTTGGATAGCGTCAGAGAGGCACGCGGGGGTCGGACGGGGATCGTGTACACAATCGAGCCATTGTGCGTCGTGATTTGTGGGGACGATTTTTTGACTTCCGGCCGCCGCTTCGCGGCTCCGTAGTTGTTGGAAGGATATACTATCCGCTATGGTATAACGCACGATATAGTAGCGTGCGAGATAGCTATAGCTTCAACTGCCGAGGGTTGCAGATTTTCTATATACGTTGTGTGCTGCACGAGACTCCCAACCGCGATTTTTGCATCCTTTCACTTTTTTTTGTTATCAACGAGCTTCGACATCGTGCAACGGGAGAATCGTGATCGAGTCAACGATAGTTCAATTACGAGACGATAACACCCCCGGCAATTACTTGTTGAAATCAACTACTATTGCATGAAGAATACAACGGGATAAATGCATTTTTTCCCCCATTTTTTCGATAGTATCGATTGCTTTAAAAATAAAAGAAAATAGGTTTTCTATGATAATAGTGCCGCTGAACATGACGATTTGCATATCCAATGAATAATTGCGGTATCATCGGGAAGTTTCGGGGTACCGTCGAGAATGAGAGACAATGAAGAGAAGGGAATGGGGGGGTTTCTCTCGTTCGTCGTTGCGGCGGAAGCGCGGTGCTCTCGCGCCGACACCGGAAGTGTCGGAGCACAGCTCGGTGGTCGCGCGGGTCGTGCGTCGCGAACGCGCACAAAAGTCCAAACGTGTTTTCGGATATTCTTTCCCCTTCCCTTAGCAATGGGGTCAAAGTTAGATTCGACGAGCTTTTTTACGATTCTGTTTTTCGTCTATGCTAATGTACGACACTCGTCGGTATCGTAATCGGTCCCGGAACTACCGCAATTTTCGGAAAAGCCGTTGAAAAAATTCTTCGAGTAATAACGCGCATATCCGTTACGTCGAGTTGTAAAAGTAATATTCCATTCGCGCTTCGCTTAAATTTGTCCGAGTAGATCGATAGTTTATTAGTCGAAGAGACTGAGGAAAATTGAACTCGTTAATGCTTCATCGCGATACACGCGAGAGCGAAGCGATATAACGGACAAGTTATCCGAGCTCTGAGCGAATAACGCGAAGATTTGTTCGTACATTAATTAATGATTTTATCGCTCGCGAATGAGCGAGCAGTCGAGCGCATCACAGCTATTTTATCGTACAACACACAGTGTTTGTAACGCGAAGCTCTCGCAAGTAATACGCGCGTGTTCGTTGGATCTTCGAGTACGTATAACACACACCATGTTGTTGTACAGCTTTAGTAATTGGCGATTAGTTGGAACGCTCGTGCACGGATCTCACAGTTTCGCGATCGTTAGGCCCCGACGAATGGAAGAGGCGAAAAATAAAATTAATGACTCCCTCGGTGAGAGATCGTTCGCAAGTTTGTCCCGCGAGTCTGGTGTTTTTTTTTTTTTTTTTTTTTTTCGTTAAGGGTGTGTGTATTCAATGTATTCAATTTAGGATAATAATTATAGAGGGATCGCGTGAAACATTTGCCAGTCGTTTGATCCTTTCCGGCGGATGAGCGGCTGACTTCATTACGTATACACGCTTAATCGTTGAGTTGCACAACAACGAGATTTCGTGTAAACTTGATGATAAACTCTGGCATCGGTTAAATGATTTCGAGCGCCGAAGCGCCCGAGAGTAAATCGATTGGACTGAATTGTTGAAAGAAATCGTCAATATGACTAACAATTAGTGTGATTATAACACTAATGCGCCGATTTCGTAGATTCAACCGATTTTTTGTTCGTAGTGTAATTTCAAACGAATTGTAAGTTGTATTTTCGGAAAAAAAAATATCTGCAAATTTTTGTTGGATGGAAAAAAAGTACAGCCAGCTGCAAATAAAGAAACGACTTTACTCTCTAATGCTATTCATTCACTAATTGCGAGTAATGCATCTGCTTTCGTGAGTTACGTACACCGCGATTTTGGTATTTTTTTAAAATACATATTCACTCTCTGCAAAGGTTCAGCCGAATATCGATATATGTAGATTTTTTTTTAATATATATATAAAAAAAATGATTGGTCTGCACGCGTGTTTATGCCGAACCCGTTCAGACGCACCGTCCAACGGCTGAACGCTCGATCTCCGCATGCAACTCCTCTCTCTTTTTTCCCCCCTGTAGTCGCGCGATGTTTTGTAATTTAAATTAATTGAAAAATATGCACTGTGTGTTGTCCGATCGGGTGGGAAGGGGGTGTAGTATGGTGCCGTAACCACTGAAAGTCTGTCGGTGTGCAGCCGAGGCAAGTTGGAAGGGGTTGTGTACGAAGTGTATACGTGCCGTAGCGCAGATAGTCCGAAACTCGACATTTCCCGATTGCCGTCCAATCATTCGCCACCCGTTACGCAATAACTTATTGGTTTTTCACGCGCGCGATTTGATTCATTATCATTCCGTTATTTATATTCACGCAGTTAGCCGACTCTGATCACCTCTCCAGCACCGTTCTCAATCCTTTCAAATCACAAAAAAAAAAAAAAATAATAATAAAAAAATCGCCCATTCTACCATTAAACGGTACAGACCGGCAGTTTGATTTTAAATGAAAAACAAAAATCTACGGGACACGACGTCTCTCGAGGTATCGAAGCTGCGCGAGGATAAAACAACACAATGAATTTGTTATCACTGGACAGAGGAGCTCTGATCCATCGTATCTCGGATTTTCGCAAGCAAGAAACTCGACTCGATGCTCCTTGACTTTTGCGGATGAAACATTATCTTTGATGTTCTATCCACTGTTATTTCTCTAATCCCCTTGGCGAGCGAGAGATCGCTGAGCCTCTCGTGAAAGGAGAAACGAAACACACGGGATTGTTATTATTGCGTCTACACCTTTTCTTCGTCAGAAAAAAAAAAAAAAAAAAAAAAAACAAACGATCGTGAGCCAAGAGTTAGACAGAGAGTCTGAATGGCCGGTCTGAAGCCAAGAGCTTTAAGAACTTAAGAAGGAAAGTACAGCAAAATCCTACTCACGCGTCCCGCGCGAGATCTTTCTTTCTCTCTCTCCTCTCCGGAGTTTCGCTTCAGCGTTATTGTTTCTTGTTGGCGTTAGGAACGAGAGGCCTCGTACTTTCGTAATTTGTCGACGGAGTCAAATTTCTTGAAAGGAAACCATTGTCCGCGGGGCCTCCGCGACGCCCGATAATGGGTCCCATTCACGTTGCATGACTGGGACCCCTCTCTGCTACTCCCTTCTCCCTTTATATGTATAAGAGAGGGCCTTGGATCACACGCCGTGTTCTGTTTCTCTTCTCTCATTTTTACCCTCTCCATCGTCCTTCTCTTTTACTTCGCTCGTTCTTCTTTCATTTGACTTCGTGCTTCTTCTCCGCACAGTAACTTCTTTCTCATTTTTTTCTTCTTCGGCTCACCGACTCGCGTCTCGCTCTTTTCCGGCGAGCGAGATATCTTCTCGCTCTGTCCAGCGGCATCCGCAGAGAAGAAGTATATCTCTGTTGAAGAGTGCGCGATGATCCCGTCTTCTCCCCTCCCACCGGAAATGGGCGTAGGCATTCAACTTCTTTATTTCTTTCGTTTGTGTCTTTTGTTTTTTACGTCCCTGTCAATGCCTCTTTTTGTTCCTTTTTCACTCTCTCGGCAAGGAATGATTTAATTTTAGCCTTCATTTAGTTCGCGCATTCGGCTAATGCGAAACTCAGCGTCAAACGAGAGACCACGGCTTACGCGATGAGGAGACACGATGAACGTTCGTATGCTCTTCGCTGGTAAATCAGCGGCAGAGATGTTACGGGATGTCACTCTGCTGATTCATCTCGTACACACCTGATAATCAATGAATAAACGCTGATTAATATATAACCCCGTAGTGAATTAGCACTCGTAACGTCTGTTATGCGTGTATCATTATCGACAATGACTGTCTCGTTTGCCATTTGCTGTACCGCGGAAGGTCATTATAACGTCCCACTGAATCGTATCGAATTATTCGATTCGTCGACTCTTTTTTAACTCGAAATTTCTGTCATTAACGTATTAAATCGCGTGGGCGATTTTACCGCGCAACATTTCCCTCAACATTTTTCTCTGCCGATACGTTTTCGCACGTGAAAATCTTCGAAATTCGAAAACATCGGTACGATATCTTGCTATAGTAAAGATGCCGAAGAAGCCTGTCGTATACATGTTACTCCGTTCTCCATCGGCTAGAGACGGGTAGACCGGTGTCGCCTTACGGAAGAGCCATCGTTAATCATTCAACGGATAACGTCGGCGCGAGTGTACGTTTAAACGGTGCGGGTTGAGAAAATTCGTCCGGACGTTCTCTGCGTTTGTTTCTTTCCGTCTTTACTGGTTACGACAGCGGCGGGTGGAGTCCGAATTTAAATCCGTTCAAATATTGAGGCATTCCGACCGGAGGGAAACAGTAGTCTGCCTAAGTCTCCTTTGGTACTCGTAATTCGGTGAATGTCCGCGCGAATTTTCTTCTCCCCGAGAAACCCGACGATCTTTCGAATGCAAACGAATTTCAACGCTGCGGAATAACCAGTGAATTCTTCGAGGTTTTTCTGGTTCTACTTTTTTTTTTTAATCTTTATTTCAGTTGCAACAGATGCGATGTATAATAATCGGAACAAATACGACTCGATTGTGTACGAAAAATTGTTGAAGCTTCTATAATTCCGTGTCTTTCTTGACTTTATACGATAGAGATAATTAACGGGCCACATAATTATATTGTATATGTATAAATTTGGGGAAACGAGAGAACACAGAGCTCCCCCCCGGTAGCGATGGCATAATACTTTGCCCGCGAAGACAAGCCAAGTGAACGTTGGGTATAACGAGGTTTATAATACGACCGGAGGACGAGGTTGTTGCACGATGCCAGTAAGCGCGGGGGGGAGAAGAAGCAACGGAGCAATAACTCCACCGGGCCGGTAATTACTTTAATTAATTAGGAAACGCGCGGCTTCGTGAAAGTCCGATCTTGTGACGCGCAACATGTATCTCTCGTGAGCACAGCTGTGCTGCTGCTGCTGCTGCTGCTGCCGCTGCTTCGGCAACGGTGGTAATATCAGTGCGGCCTGCTTGCCTCCGGTTCTTGGGCGTTGAGTCATGTTTTAATATGTTATAGATGTTGGTACAGGGGATTTTAGATCTTTGGCCAACGAGAGAAGAGAAAACAGTTGAAAATTTTCAATGAAAAATCGTTTGCTTAGCGGGTAATTAATGTTTTTTTTTTTGCGTTTCTTACCACGAGCAATTCATAATGATGGTTAAAGACGAGAGAAGAGAATGAAATGAGCTTTTGCCAAGGTACCCAACGTATGCGAATTGGAATTTTAATGCTCTCTCTCGCAATATGATTATCATTTCGTTTGTAATATCGTAGCAGTGAAATTGATCATTGGTTACAAGACTCTGTTGGCTATGTCGGCGAGCTTAGAGAGACTCGAGAAGAGAACATGCCACTCTCGATCTCCCGGGCGGAATCTCAGCAGGCTCGCCCACGTGAAGCCGGGATGCCTACGCAAAGGGAGACACGAGTCCGTTCTCGCAGTCGGATTAATAATTAAAGTAATAATTCGTTGCCTACGGGGCTTGACGGGGATCACCAGCGGGTAGGGGAATTATTTTAAGAGCCTCATAGTCGGCCACGAGAGAGATAATGCGCAGAGAAAACGAGACAGAGAGAGAGAGAGAGAGATCCCTTCGCTTCCGTTCCTCGACGACTGTAAGATGTGAATCGATCATTCGACCTCCCCTCGCGGGCGCCTTGTAGTCCCGCAGACGCACAGACACACATCGATCTTTACCTTATAATCCTAGATCTCGACTTTGTGGGTAGAACCTGAAGAAAAAAAAAAAAAAAAAAAAAAAAAAACCACACCAACACATAAATTAATATAGAGTCGCGGTATTAAAAATTCTCGGAAGAACATTCAATCAAATATCAATCCTTCGTCTTAATTAATGAAATGAATAATTTCATATCTACGTTACGATAAAGTAACCTATTATTTCCGGCAAAAAAACGTTGATGAGCGATTAGTGCGAACGAAATATTCCGAATCAAAGAATAGGTGCGGGCATTTTATTGCATACGCGTTGCCCGCACTGCGAGTCCCGGGACAAGCCGAACGAAGAGATTCGCCGAGCGAGACGATAAAACTATCGTCTCGTCGCGGGCAACGCGTCGCGGGTACGAGGATAAGAGAAAGAGAATGAGACAGAGTCGCGGCGTGGGCGAAAAAGAGATAAAACAGAGGGAGATAGAGTGAGTCGAGAGACGACTCGATGGAATTCCAACGAGAGCAAAATCGCTTTCGGAACATTATACCGTAGCAGCAGCGGCCGCGCCGATGGATTATTACTGTAATACAAGGGATGTTTCGAAGACTGTAACCGAATAGAATTCTTAAACGGTGAAAAATGTAATATTCGCAAAGTCTGCATAACGATTTAATTGTGTTTAACAAGAAAATTTATTGCTTTCTCGGGGATTATTGCGTTCGAGGTTCACGGTAAATATTGTATGCACACGAGGGAAGTGCTACCGCTACCATTTAACGCGTTTTAGTCTTTCGCAAATTTGTATACGAGTCGAGAGCCAATAAGTTGCCGCTTATTACGCAGTCAATGAGCTAAAGGTTGGCGGATGGGATGCGCGTGAAATAAAGTCGCGTCACGTTTTAGCGTCGCGACAGATACGAAGCTTCGAAGATATAGGTGGGACGGTATATATGTATATATGCATACTGGCTTATCCAAGCCGTCGTTATTCTAGTGGTTTAATACCGTTATGGTACGACATGAACGTTATTAGCATCAACCACTTACCTCTCTCACTCGTTTACTCTCTCTCTCTCTTCGCCCTTTCCATGCTGTGTATTCCCCCCTCGTCCCTTCGCGTTTGCCCCCTCCTCGTCTCTCGTATTCTCAATCTGTAGGCATGCGAGACAGAAAGACTGAATTCAACGAGAGCGCAAGCGAGACGATGGCCTATGAGAGAGCGAGATATCCGCCGCTTTCGCGGCACAGGCCGTCTACTCTGCTGCACGGTCCTCTTTCACTTTCGCGGTCCTAAATTTAATTAAATTTCACGGTTTTTCGCGATTAAGGGACAGAGAGGCGCCGTTGCGAAATTAGTTTTAGCAGGATAATGAATTTTGTTAATTACGTCAGACCGGCGATGAGGAAGAGACTACACACTTGTATGATAACCAAGCACGTTGGAAGACAGTGAAGTTTTCGATTAATACGAGGGATGATCGAATCGATAGTCGTTCGATACAATTGCCGCTTCTTATTGCGTAACGATGTAAAAAGAAATCCGGTTGAAAAGACTCCCAAATGATCTTATAGCCATCGAGAACCTTTAATCAATGTTCATTCGCGGGTGTGAGAATAATACAGGACAGAAAGCCAAATTGAATTCTATAGAATTTCCCCGATTCAACTGTTACAAGCCTCAGTCGAAGATGTAAGATAGTCTTGAATAGTATCCGATTTAGATAGGGAACCTATACGTCTAGATTTCCGCATCTTGCTTGACACGAGAACTTGTAGGATTTGGCGTTGTAGCGTTGGGTAGAGAGATAGCATACGTAGAAACGGGAGATTGGCGTCTTGGTGCTGATTAGTCGACGGCACCGTGAAGGTTTCACCTGACCTCGAGAGCGCCGAAGCCGCAACGACACTGCCGCTGAGTTACCCTTCCAGTACGCTCTCTCGCACGAGTGAAAGATCCCGAGGTAAGGGCGTACGCGAGCGAGTAAACGAACAAGAGTGGAAATAAGACAGAGTATTGGAATAGAGGGGTTGGTTGTACGGTAGACCGGCGAGGCGAGGGTGGGAGGGTAGAGAAGGCAGCCTTAAAGGCCTGATTAACCCGCTCCGGACTCTCCGCCAATGTCATAATCTCTTTGATAAGGCCCATTCCGCGATTATTATGTGCCTCCTTATTCCCCAGTGTTCTTGCACGGCCTCGCCTTTGCTCTCCATTCTCCACATCGGTCGCTACGTTATACTGCCATCAACCTTCTCGTTCCAACCTTTTGTCGAGCCCTTTGATAGGAACCCTCGGCGAATCGACTTTAATTATCGCTCTTCCCTCTTCGTTCAACAATTTATCCCACTTCATCGCGCGGAGATAATACCGGAGATATTGAAAATGCAATACAGTTTCTCTTGTTTACGATTCTTTTTGCAACTATTATAAATACCGATCGTTACGTCGCGGTCTTGTAATTAACAACTGATCGCCATAGTGATGCGTAGCTTGTGCCGAGTATGGAATGGGGTATAGTTTATTAACAAACGCCATTGCACGAGAGTGAAACCTTCACGGTAATGCAAGTCCTCCGAAGCCCACCCTTTATCCTCATCCTCCCTCCTCGCGCGTTTCGTATCTACTTCGTTGAGGCTCTCAAAGACTTTGCCTCGAGACGATCGCAATTAAATCGTGACTGAAGGGCGGGCATCGTTGTCGGGTGGGCGACGGTGGGTGGGTCGAGGCGACGCGGAAGAACGGGCGACGTGATCCACAAGGCTAGGGAAAATCTCGAGACGAAGTTTAAGGTTTGGGGAAGAGAGTTAATGGATTTCCATGCTGCCATCTAACGGTCGTTCGGTAAAGCTCGTCAGAGTTCCATAATACAGCACTGTGTGCAATTTTAAGCAACCCTTTATCCTGCGCCAGGCACCCTTTCTTCCCATCCCTCCCCCCATCCACTCTCAACCTTCCATCCCCTCTTCTTTAGATCTCTCCCGTCACCGCTTGAGCGTCTCCGACGCTAGAAAACCGTCTCTCTCGCCCCCACCCTCCGTCGTAGGTTCAAGCTTTCTCCCTCTATCCCTTTTGGAACAATCCTCTCGCGGGAAAGGTTCGCAATGCACGGGGCGAAGCTGAGCTACCCTTCTCTCCACACCTCGACCCCCTCGTTGCCTTCTCTCTCACCGGCACGTATAAGACTCCGGTCCAATTACCTCCTTGCTACGCCGGCTGCCGCTGCTGCGGGAAGGGGTTGCATGATAGTTAATTACACCCCCGTACCACTGTTTCCTCTCTCCCTCTCCCTCATCTCTCTATCTCTCACTGCCTCTTTTCATCCTTCCCGCAAGCTGCACCCTATACCTCCTGCGACAGGGCTACTACCACCTCGAGCAAACTTCCTCTCTCTCTCTCGCACGTACTGGTTTAAACGTCGAGACTCGCCGTTGCTCTCGACCGGGCCCCGCTATGTTCGCCTGCTTGCTTCCTCTCACAGAAACACCCGCTCTCTCGTTCTCTCTTGCCACCGCTGCTAATTACTATTTTTAAAACATTAAAAGTAAAGTTTGTTAAACGAGTGGGAGTTAATTATGAAGCTACCGGCATTGGGGGGTGGGCGATGGTCGGGTGGGAGAAGAGGTCGGCGAGGTAATTGGAGCGAACGACAAACAAAGGCCCTCGTACACGCCGACTTTACTGCAACGAAACCCTCTAACCCACCCTTCTACTACCCCCTTCCACCTTTTCGGTTTTCTCTCGTTCACTTGCTCCACTGCTTTTCGTCTCTCTTTTCGCTGCATCAACGATATCAACCTTCTTTTGCCTTCGTTGTCTTTTTTCACTCGGGTTCTCTTATTGGTGGTGTCGCTGTATCTCGTAAGTGGTAAGAGGTGTTTTTTTTTCTTTATATTCCGAATAGCAGAACATAACGGAACCAGCGCTAGATTTCGAATGGGCATCCATCGTTAATCTTCCGTACTACGGTAGGGTCGTCAGTGAAAATAGTTGGTTATTATTCGCTGCAAACGGAATATAGTGCCACTGGTAGCATTCGTGACCATTGTAATACATCAATAACACGTAGTAGTGCTTCGTTATACACTATGCTATATATCCCATTGATGCTGTAAGCCGTGGCGCCACGCACGGGGCTTTCATCTCACGAGAAAATGAAGTGCCGTATCCCGAGTATCCTCGACCTACGGATACGTCACGTAGAACTTACGAGCTCTCAAACATCGGAGAGAACACGAGCGTGGATATACCCCGACGGAGTTTTACGGTTATTAATTAACGGGATACTAGGATTTTGCATCAACGAACTACATGGCCACGAGGGTGATGTGTTCATGTTCCATAGACGGCTGTCGTTGGATCGGTGCTTACAATGGCCTATATCTGATGAAGTTTCTACATTTTCTCGTCATCAAACAAGCAAACCAACTTTTCAGCAAAAATCCACTCTAATCTTTTGTTTCTCTTGATTATCGTGATTCTTACTCTTAGATCTTATTCCGTTGATCATTGAAAAGCGCGTTCAACTTAATTTGCTCGCTACGCCAGTTCTCTCTATTTCCGTTGCCATCCGTCAGTCCGCGTTACGAAGACCTCGGCCGCGACGCCCTCGGACGTATAAGTCTTCCACGCGCTACCACCAACGTGTTATGCCCCTAAAGAGATTTCTATTTAAACGTATGTATCCGCTACACACTCTTGTCTGCGTCCTCTCCTTCGACTTCGGCTCAAGAGTTCGAGAACTCGAGGCTTTATATCTTTCCACGCGTGGTAACTCGCTAAAAGATCGAGACATTCGGCAACGTGAAAAAAAAGAGCCAACGCGTGTCCCTTCGTCGAGCTGTTGGTCGGACTGTTGCGGTTCACATGCGCGACGGCGACGACAACGACGACGACGACGATCGTTGCCAATGCCAAAGGGGAAAGGTGAACGTCGCGTGGTTCTTCTTCTTCTCTGTGCTCTACGAGACGAGAAGGAGGCGGTACCGTAAGCGACGACGCGCCGTATTGCCTTCCTGGAATCACTCGAAGAACAAGAAGAAGTCTTCATACTGATGTATTGGCCGACGCGCCTGTTCCGTGTCGCTGTGTTTAGTTAATAGCCTTCCACGCTGGTTATTCCGCTCCTCCTTCGTGGCGTTCTTCTTCGTCTTCTCATTCTGCTCTGTATACATTCATCGACTAGACGGACTTGGGATACGGATATCATTATTATCTTTTCTTTGATTTTCGACTGTTGCCAAATTTCAATGTCCATTCAATAGTCTCTTCGCGATGTACGCACTGTATGTATACAAATAATGTTTTGGCTCGTGCCTTTGCCGGAGACGACGATAAATTCCAACGTCTAACATCACCCATTGTGGACGAAGGACACGTTATGAGCAATAATGGCATTAACGTTACGACAAAAACTTGGCAGTAAACGAAGAAGTGCTTTTTTTTCAACGATCTCACCTCTGGTAGAAGAGAGAATATTGCCTGCCATTGAGATGGGGTATTGTACACTTGGTAAGAGATACGAAGGAAATGATGGTGGGTTAGCTTGAGCGTCGCGGCGCGTTAACTCTGACCGTGCTACGCTTGGTTAACAAGTATGAAATTGAATGAAAATTAGTTATTCTTATCGTTTAAACACGGTCTGTTGATTAAGATATTATTCCATTTTATCTTCACATTTCCAGGCTTCGGCTTCCATGAAAATCGACGGTATCCGTATTTGAGATAAGAGAAAAAATTAGTACACTTGTTTCGAATCCGGCATCGATTTCAACCATATTTTACGTTTTTTTTAACCCTTTCGAACAATTTTGCAACCCAGGTGTGGGTCCTGCGCGACGTTGGGAAGGTCGCATTGTAGGCAACAGACGTGAAGGAGAATGGCAAAGGGATGGGAAGTAAAGGGGAGGGCCCGGTTTACTGCTAATTGCTGTTGTATTACAACGACCGAGCGAAAGCCCTGCCTCGGCTGGGGCGCTCCTCCGCGAATCTCCCAGCAGCGCGACTTGGCTCAACGTTTCTCTCTCTCTCTCTCTCTTTCTCTTCTGCTCGCAAACTCCGCATCTCTCCTTCTCGTCTGCGCCATCAGTGACTCCAACTGTTTCCACAGCTTGGCTGATCGCCGGATTTGCCAAATTCCCCCGTTGCAACGTTATCTCTATATCCTCGAATTCAAGGCTAATCGAATTAGTATATTTTTTTTCACCGGATACATTTCCAGTTAATCGGGCGAGCATCAGCAATAATTCAGGTATTAGCAGCCCGATGTTATGACGCGATAAAAAAAAAAAATGAAAAATTAAATATAAAACACATCGTGCCGATTGGTTCGGATTTATAAATCAGTTGACTTTTTAAAAGCCATTAGCGTATAGTTACAAATCGCGTAGAGATCGGTCGGTTCGACGAATGAAAATGGTCCATTAGGCCATCAGAAACACGATGTAGGATACTATCGAACATGTCGGGATGAGTGTTGGGCGATGCGTGATACAGAGTGCGTGAAACAGTGGGCGGACGCGGACGCACACACAATCAACGACACATATGTACGTACAAACGTACACTCAGTCCGGCCCCGTGCTAGATGCGCAGAGGCTAATAGCTCTTGAACTATTAGCCATTAGTCGCTCCAAATAATATCAATTATTATCTTCGAAAGCCGATCTGGATCGAGGCTAGCGAGACGGTCCTGCTGCCGCATAGTCAAGTAAGTACCTACTTATAGTTGTTGCAGCACCAGGAGAGAGCTCTCGATCAATCCTCTCACAGGATAGCTTATTGAGCCGCTTGGAAACGCATTAGTTCGGACTCAGTTCACTATAGTGCGTTTTCGCTTCACAATTCTAACCGAGAAATTCTACCATTTGACAATACTGCATTGGTGTTATGCCTCGATGTTCATTGAATATTGGAGTACTCGACGAACGGTTTTCTGCATCCAGCATGGTGGATGTCGATAAACAAACAAATTGAAAAATAATTTTATAAAAATTAAAAAATAATGGCAGTAAAGAAACATTCTATCAACAAAAAAAAAAAAAATGAAATATCAATTTACACGTCATTGAGTGCGGAAACTTCGCGATTATAATAAAATGCGAATACTTAATTATTCGTCTTTTAATTCTATTTTTTAATACAATTTCTTTATGATATCTCTCAGTCGGAAGTTAAAAACTACAAATTTTTTATTAATTCCCGCAATTTAATCGATCGAACAGTTTATAACCGACAAACAGAGAAAGCGTGTGACTGATTAAAACTTGTCGTCATTGCGAAACGCGCCGTGCCAATGAAAAATTTAATGAAATAAAATTGCGAGCTTCGAACGGATAAAGAACAATAAAAAAAATTGATATTCGTACGGGAATCGGAGGAAAATTGGTGTGGTAGCGGACCATGCTGGAAAGTTGAAAACGTGCTTTGCATGCGTACTTGACTGAGAGAATGAGAAATGCGAGGGATGCTCCAATCGATCGAAACCCCTATCGATTGGCTACGATACATCGATGCTTCATTCTGCGTTCAATTCCAGTTTTTTTTTTTCATTAGCATTCTTTTTTATCGGGATAGTCGCATTTCGCATCCTAAAACTTGCATCTCTTCTTTCCATGTTACGAAATAAAAAGCTTAACCGCGTTTGTTTCTTCATCGACAAACGATTAAATTCAATCGATTAAAAAAAAAATCGAACGGGAATTCTGTCGATTAAACTCGCAAGATCGATATTTCCGGGCGGTCAGAAATGGACTCCTTGTATTCGATCTCACCGTCGTATCTTAATCGGATCTATCGATCAATTTACTTACAAGTAATCGTACAATTAACATTCCAACGAACGCAATTGTAGAAAAAATCCTGTAAAGTTCGGTCTTTAACATCGATGAATCGCGAGCTCGTTGAATTCGAAGAATCTCGTACATCTTGCACCTATCTGAGTATCAAGTGGTACATGGATTCGTCGGCAAGAGCGAGAGAATGTGTGCTTATACAGTGCCTAAAGGCGGACAAGAGTTATTTATTTTAATCGTATTCCACCGGTGAGGATGGAATTCCCGAGTCGCGGCGATCCGAGTCGCTGCAGACGAGGGCCTCGAAGCCGATCGAATAAGTAAGTAAGAGGGGAACACACCGAAAGCAAGCGTCTCCGTCGGGAAAACAGGTGCGAGCGAGTCTGACGGAACGAATCGAAGCAGCGAAAGAGGAAGATAGAGATTACACGGTTTAACGGAATGGACTGCGAAAAGAGAAGGTAGAAAGAGTTTGTCAATCAGTTCGAGTGTCGCAGTTAAGTGGCTACATAGGTTTAAGATTAGAGAAGAACGAGCAGCGATTTAAGAGCCATCGTTTCTTTTTTTTTCTCCCCTTCGCCGTTTTTTTTCTTCTCCTCATTCATCGCTCCCGTTGTTTGCTTTCTCGCTCCTTCGCGCGCGCTCTTTGCTCGACACTTCTCCCCCCCCCCCCCCCCCCCACGCGCCTCCCCTTTCGACGTTTTACTTCTCTTAACCGAGAACACGGAGAGTTGTTTGTGATCGTACGGTCGCCGATCGTGTGTGTATAGGCAGCCGGTGCGCTTCTCTTCTCTTTTCATCCTCTCGGTTCAGAGGTCCCCCACGAGACTCACCGATGTATATTGCAAAAACGTTGACTTGCACACAGTCGAAACACGAAAATGTGTACGTCGATGCGAACACATCGCAGAACAGATGCAACTCTTACTCGCATAATTCTCTATCAATGTATAGACACAAATAAGCGCCCTTGTTAGTGTTAGTGCGCTCGGACGTTTTCATCTTTCTTCGACGCCGCACTTTACTTTGGACGCAAATTAATTGGCAATCGCCGGCAAACGGGGGGGTTAAGTGGCTTTTTATTTCCATCGCTCGCCCACGCGCGAGTGGCCTAAATTATTCGAGATTCGAGAAAAGAGTATACTATACATAACTGAATATCGTATATCGAAAAAAAAAAAAAAAATCTCCAAGTTCGAGTTCCCGTTAATGCACGCGACACACATATACCAGATTCGTTAGTTTCCAAATTTTTTTTTTTTTTTTTTTTAATGACGCAGTTTATCGGAATTCTTGCTGAATTTACGTATTTTTAACTTTCTCATTTTTCTCATATTTTGCCGGGAATTTGGAATAGAATAAGCGTTATTCGAAAAAGTATCTAAATCCTTTCAGCAGGTAGCGGATCAGGAAACGGTTTCAGGATAACGCAATGTATATCGACGATGAATCGCCCCTCGGCAGGTATAGAATAGGCCCTTCCTGCAGACATGGTCCACGGCACAGTCTGCTGGTGCCGTTACTGGTGCTGGCGGACCTCGATAAGCATTCAGATTAGCGTGACGCCTCGAATGTGTTTACGTTTAATTACGCTAAGAGTCTCCATTAGGCTGGACCGCTGCCAGTCGCGCCCCCTCCACCTTCCCGCTTCCAGAGGCTCTTCCAGCATCCTCTCTACATCCCTCGCCACTCTTTCTCTTCTTCCCACTGACTCGCTCGTGTTTTACTGAGGGTATAGGTGCACCCACTTAACGCTTTTCCCTCTTTCCTTCCATCTCTTCGCTCCTTTCCATCCGCGCCGTCTAAAGACTACTCGGCGCTCGGTTTTTCATCATTTGGTTCTCGTAAAAAGTATTTTCGTGCACGTAAACTCGAAATTCCTTTTATATTGACGATTTATTTTATTTTTATACGAACAATTCAGTAAAATTTCATTAAACAATAATAAAGTAAAGAAATTGATGTTTTTTGCTCAGTTTACAATTTAATTATTCAAATGATCCGAAATTCCAATTGACTTCCGAAATCGGCAAAAAAAAAAAAAAAAACAAAGCTATAAGAGCCGAATGTTAAAAAAAAAGTATCTCATGTATACCACAATCACGATTCGCATTACACGCGGCGTTGAAGCTATCGTCGCGATTGCTGTAAATGCTCTGCCTCTCGCTCCAGAGTGCCCGAAAAATGTCGTCTGGAAAATAGCTTTTGCGTTACACTCTCGCGCTCGTTCTTTTCAACGGTGTGCGCGCTCTCGCGTTTGGCTTTTCAACCCTCCAACTGAAACTCGCATCACCACTGGCGCCGAACAACAGGCAGAGGGCGCGACAGAGACGTCTATATTGTATAAAACTGTAGGCGAACGGTAGGTGTGTGCACGCGTGTGTGAAACAGAGAGAGAGAGAGAGAGAGAGAGAAGGAGAGATAGATGAAGAGTCGGCAGAATTTAAAAGCGCTTTTAGCTTTTAGCCCCGGCGATACCGCTAAGAAAACGTTTTAGCGGATTTCATTTGCCGCGACGCCGTGCTGGTCCGCGAGCAAACGCGTTTCTCTCTTTCCCTCTTTGCAAAATATATATAAATATATATATGTATATACAATTCCGAACTGTTTTTGCACGAGAGAGAATGAGAAAGAATGAAGTACCGGCGAAGACGTTGGAACGCGAAAGAGAGGGCCGAGAAGCCCGCAAGGAGTAAGAGAAGAAATCGCGTCGCGGGGGTGCAGATGCTGTTCTTGAAAGCCAGCGGTGGTAGTAGCGGCGTCGGCAACACCGGTTATTAAGTAGATGCTACATCGGTGGATGAATATTTAAGACGTTCAACAAGTTGCGGATTTTTCTTTAATCAGACCGAACCCGACCTCCGTTTTACTCCGTACTATGGAGTTGCTGCCTCTATCTATCTCTCGTTCTTTCTCCCTCCGACACGACCGTCCTGTGAATCTGTTCGCTCTGGTTCATCCCCCTCCCCCCTTCCCTCCATTCCACCCCTTCTCGTCTTCGTGAAACTCACCCTCGGCATTTTGCGCGGGGCAGGATTTCTCTCACGCCACTGACGGCTTACACCGCAAGCTTAAAGAGCGGGAACTGTTTATGCGACCGTTAGAAGCAAAAGAGATCGAGACTCTCTTTAAGCGCCGTTTTATACTCTGTCATTACGGTTCTGATAGTCGTCTATCGTCATCAATGCCAACGAGCTGACAAATTGATCGATCAAATTTTATTCAAGAATAACTTTTCAATACGATTGTCTCGGTGTTCTTTATAATGAAGAAAAAAAAAAAACGTTCCGATAGCATGCGCGATGTTGTAGCAAGAGTTCAACATTGAATGAGCACACGTATCGGCGAGTACAGAATCAACGGTAAGGTATGAGACGTTTTGGAGTCGGAGGAATCTCTCGAGTACGCGTCTATCCGTGGGAAAAACCCTCTAAATCTCAGAGGCAAATAGTGTTTTTTTTTTTTTTTTCTTTTTTTTTTCTTCGATATCCGTCAGCCAGAAACAAACAAGGTTCTTTATAGACGGAGCAAACCACTCTTCCATAAGTACATCAAGCCGAGTTGGCCTTCTACCTTTTTCCTCGTCGTTCTTTCTTTCTTTCTCCACATCCCTCTTGGATGCCTTTTATTCTCTTCTTGGTAGAGTTTACCCCCCTCCCCTTCTCTCGCTCTCTTTTCATCGCTTCTACTATCCCCGGACTCGGTTGCTTCTAGCACTCACTTTCTCCGTGCCTTATACTCTCCGCCAACCCTACCCTCCGCCTCTTTCATTCCATCGTTCTCATCCACTCTCTTCGTCTCCTTGTGAAAGATACTCGCTCACTTCTCGAATCCGTGTATACACCCACTTCGAAGAGCTTGCACCACACACAGAGTCAATGAATTGAGATTGTGTGAGTGTTTTGTTTGCGCGTGTTCGCGAAAGCATCGCGCGCGCCCTTGCGAGCGCTAAAGTAAAGTACGCTTTTAGCGAAGTGGCTGATTTATCAATGTATTTATTCCAAGATATTGAATTTATTTAGTTAAGTGACGACGTGGCTGCCCCTCCCCTCCGTCCGATGTGCCGCTCTGTTGCTCTCTCGAACACTCCTGACAGCTATTTTCACCTATCGAACGACGTCGATTCCCGTTCTTCTTCACCTCCTTCATTTTCAAAAAGCTTCTCGTCACATTGCCCCCCCCCCCCGTTCACGGTCTTTTCCCCCTGTTTACAGTACACGCATTTATGAATTATTACATTATCATATTATCCGCTACAATATTCGCCGTTTTAATGTAATTTAACGTCGAGTAACACAATTGCTTTTGCATGGTTATCGCGTAGTTTTTAATCGTAATTTTCTCGTCGTGTCTAACGCGTGTGGCATACCTGTCGTCTAGCACTCGGCAGCTGATGCCTAAAAGGGCGGATTATTTGGTTTTTTTCTTGTCAATGAGGCGCCGAGCGGCAAATGGCACTTGGGTTTCGTTTGTATTACAACCAAAGGAACCAAAAAAAGCCCAATGATCGTACCACGTCTGTAGACATTTTTAAATCGTCGCCCACTGTCTCTTATTTCGAGACAAGGCGTGAATTTATAAACTAATGACCCATCCGAGCTTTCGACGAAGCGCCCAACAGCGCCGGCAGTCTATTTTCAATCTTTGTATGTAGAACTCGTGTAAACGTCTCACTCGACGCAACAGCATATGTCGAATGATATATTATCAGTGAAATATCTTAATTCTTGTGACCCCGCCTTCCTCTCGAAACAACGTGAGCAATTAATGAACTCCGTCTCGCGCTGCAAATAAAGTTAATAAAGGCGGATGTGAAATATTAAGGATGTCCCTATGTCATCAGTAGGTGACAAGCATTACAATTTCGAAAATCGTTCAGTGCCTCTGGGACCCTTAATTGCGGTTTCGGTGTCGTTCCAACCGCGCGAAGCAGCCTGAGGCACAGCTGATCATCATACGAGACGCACACGCGTGTTGCCCGCTGCAGTCTTCTACATGTGTTGTTGTTTTTTTTTTTTTTTTTTTTCTTATATTCATCGTTTTTTTTTAATCTCACATCGTCGTCTTGCGTCGCTGTGCTATATTCTTTCTCGCGCTCTTCGTATACCGCAGGGCACTCGTAATTGTAGACGGTCTCGTTCGCGCGCAAGGCGTGATCTCGATCGCGGAGGCTTTAAACACGCGAGGTGCTAAGAGACAAGCTGTGGCATTAACAGCCATACCGCGGTATAACCGATGAGAGTACGAGAGAAGACTCCTCTATTCAGCTTACAGCCCTCGGGGGTGACTCGGAATAAATTTTCGATTCGTGTTCTCGTATAAATAGGTAGCAAGCACCTGCCCTGCTCTCTGCAAAGAATCGCCACGTTCAGGCATCGGCTTGGCGCAACAAGCCTCAATTTAGTACTCTGTACGCATCAATTTAAATTCAATCGGGACCTATGGTTACATTCGCAAGGATGTACAGTGTGAAAAAAAAGTAATAAAAAAACGAAAAAAGTGGCTACATTTCGACAGCGAGGCTTAATTATCTGCGCTACGGCGAAGTTCCCCTCTAAAGCACCGTAGCAACGTTTTCCCACCCCTGTTTTCGAACCACGCTATATAACGGTATCCAGTCTCTCCCCCCGACGGTTTTGTCCCGCCAGACCAGTCACCCCATCGCTCTGTTTAATGCAGTCCATTAGAGTGCATTTAGATCGAGGGATAGCTAAAGAGCGCGCGGGGGCAACGGACGGGGCAAGCGGACCAGGTACCAGGGCATGTGAATTCTCTCGTACGCTTCGTGCGTGTTGTTGTCGTTCGCGTTGAGGAAAATTGTTTCTATATTGCGCAGTAGCTTCACTATAGGCCCGGCTAGCATCGATTTAGACTGTTAGTTCGTGGAATCAAATTTCATCTACGCAGTTCTTTGCGTACGTAATCCTTTTTTTAGGCTGCGATTTGATTAACTTCGATTTTTAATTGGACTAATGTAGCATAACCTCGTACTCAATCGTTTTGTGCATATCGTGTATAACGAGAAAGCGAAAGGTCATACGGGGAACTCCAAAGACTTTTTCCCCGACGATTCAATATAATTCCAAAAGGGTCTGACGGCTCTGCGGGACCTTTAATTAGGATCGGAACGAAAGATCGTGAAAGGATCTGAGGCATGAGAAGAAAGAGCGAAAGGAAAAATAAGAAGCGAAAATTGAAAAAAAAAAAAGAAAAAAATGACGAAGAGGAATTAGATCTGTGATCCAATCTGCTGAAGGGTTGTATACCAGCAGGCAGCAGATGGATTTGCTCGAAGACTCGCGATAGGGTTTGATTACTGCACCAGCAGCAGTACCCAGCAGCATCGCTGCGCCGACAACGCCGAGGCATTAATTAGCGTGCATAATTGTTTACCGGCGCTTAGAGGAGCTGGATCAATATTTAATTGAATGCCTGCTAAATGCCAGCTGCATCGTCGGCTCTCAAATCGAGTCGGTTCCTCTGAATAACGGGGCTGCCGTTCCTACACCCCCCGCCGCCCCTTTCCTCGTTCGTTCCCGCATCCACGAGGGCCACGGCATGGCACAGTCTCGCGACTTGGAGGGGGCGTACGATACAATGCCGCGACGTAGGTGCGACCAGATTCTACGGGTCCTACGGTGTGTGCCGCGCTTCTCTCTCCGCGTAGCTATGCCATAAGTGCAGAGAGAACTCGCGATTCGATGTCGTACGCGCTGTTCGACCCGGTAGTTCAACCGAGTGCCGAGACGCAAAGCCAAGTTGAACCTTCTTTCTTCCTTTCTCTCCCTCCAAAGTTCTTCGATGCTCCTTTCTCACTTCGGCATTTCTCGATCTTCTCTGTTACTCCTTTATTTATAGTTTCGTTCAACATACCCGATTCGCGATTTTCTCAGACGAAAGGTAGAGATAATCCCTTATAGGTTTGCGCTAATGAGTCAAAGGGCACGACTCGTACAAAGCTTCTAATAGTTGGTATTTTTAATTTTCTCGGGATAAATACGCTGAGGATGTTAAGTCTGTAATACTTTAATACGTTATTATTTTGTCGCACTGCAAGTAATTAACTTTTCTTTTTTTTTTTCGTAATTACTAACGTACGGCTTGTATGGCGACATGTATCGGGTCTAAAACATTTTATTGGACCCTTTCATTTGACGCAAAAATGAATTGCGCAGGCTTTCACCTTTATCGTAAATTTTGAAAGTTTTTCATTGCTCTGTAACAACGGCTCGAAAAACCATTTTGAAATCGTAAAATATCCTATCACATGTATTTTTTCCGATGATATACGATCGGCATGTGAATTTTATCGTGATTACAACTCGAAGTAGAGATATGGCTATTTGAAAATCCTGAAAATTGGAAATTTTAGTAAAATGATTCCGAAAACAAAATGTACACTCACCGCTCCCAACAGTATATACAATCAACTTTTTATTTTCCACTAGTCACGAGTCTGAATCCTATGATACGTCCAATCGAATGTTTTATGCGAAGAATTCCACAACACGCCACAAAAAAATACGATATTTCGCAAAGATCGCGGATTCATCTAATAATAACGTATATTTGTCGTTTTGGACGATATTATCAATTCGGAGTGAAGTAAATTCTTTCGTTTTATTGCGTTACGCGAGTGTGTGTATAGTACGCGTCGAAGTACAGAGCATTGCGCTAGTAGGATTTAATCCTAGCAAATTAATTCCATTTTCTCGGAGCATCGCGCATTCTCTCTGTTTCGTCCTTCATCAGCTCAGCTATGTGCAGCGCCTTCGGGTACTTGTACTGGTACCGGCACACCGGTTCACCGGTACACTACCAGTTGTAATGTATGTACAGAGGCTGAATGTACCTACTACTACTACTACTACTGCGACTACTACTACTACTACTGCGACTACTACCACTACTATTATCATCGTCAGGACTCTACCCCTTTCTCCGTCACTTCACTCCAGGCCACGGTCTCGCCTTACCAACTCCCCCGCAGATCCAACCCAGTCCCTACCATCCCCGTCGCCAACCGCCCAAAAGCTATACGGCGCCGGGTCTACAAGGAATTGTTAATTGCTCGTGCAGCGCCAATTTGCATAAATCAATTTTAAATCAACCTCTCGTCGACTATGAGTGCTCTCCGTTGGCTGTTCCTCTTGCTCGGTTTTCCACTCGCTTTTAGACGCTTTCTCTCACTCGCCAGAGTTGAGGGTATATAACGTAAGTGGAGTTGGTGCACGGTGATTAAAGGTGAGGGCCGTACACTCCAAACCTCGTCCGATATCATCTAGTAGTTTCGCGCTGCTTCTCCGGATAATCTAAGGTACGAAGCATTACTCTGCTTTCTTTGCGATAGCCTTATCCACCGGGTAACCAGAGTGATGGAAGAGAAAGGATAGTGAAAAGAAAATAGAAAAGAAAAGAAAAGAAAAGAAAATAAAAGTAAAAATAAAAATTGACCAATAAAGCGGGCAATAGGCTATTCCCGCTTAATGGATTAAGAATAAATCAAAGCAAACCGCTCGAACGGTTATCTCTCTCGCGCTCTTAACCTGACTCGAGCGTATAGTGGGTATATTGGATCTGCTTGCGGAGAATCTCTATAGCTGTATATATGTATGCAAGAGACCAAAGGATTATGGCAAAGTCGCGGCCACGACGATCCTATAAAATTCACGTTCAACGCTTAGACCGTCCGAGAGGCTTTCCCACGGTGAAGAAGACGACTACAACGACGAACGTCGCGAGGTGAAAGGCACCGAGGAATAGCGAGATAGCGGGAATGAACCGACTGAAATGACCGAATCTAAAGCAAAGATGCGAACGGCTTTGCACGGAACTAAATAGAAATTACGTGCGACTAGCCAACGGTAGACGAAAGATGAGACTGAGAATTCTTGGCTCGCAAATTCTTTTTCAAAAATACAATTCTCATCGAGCAATAAAAAACCATCATTTGGGTCCTTAAGGACTCTATTGTTATTGTTTTTTTCCGTTAATTCGTCAGTAGACAGTATGACGAATTTTTGCATTTCTTTTTCCTTTTCTTTACGCGCTTTTTTTTTCTTAGCATCATGCGGATTCAAATACTTTAGTAGAGTGTCTCGTGCTTAGAATTCCGCCAAGTTGGGTTGCCGCTTCTTCCTCATCGTGCCGCGCGTTGTTTTTCTCCTAAGTTCTCTTACTCGTCCGTAATGATAAAATGAGAAAATAAAAGCAACGCGGGACATATCAGATGCCGAGTGTGAAAGCGAGACGGGCGACAACGATGACGGGGCATAGCGTGAAAACGCTGCGCACGAAGCTAAACAGAAATGAGGCGGGGCTGAGGTAAGACGTTTAATGAAATCAGCTGGTTCCCTTCTCCGTTTCGTCGCATCTTCTTTCCTCTGTCTCATACTCATTGCGTGAGTCCCGGTTCTGTTTTAATTATACCGAGGGATCTCGCTGCCGCGTCGTCTCCGCGCTCGCACCACTCTATTCTATCCTTCTCCACGCACTCGCGTTTGCCACTTTGTCCGTGTTTTCCATATGCCGGTGGTACACGTGATACACGCGTTTGCGTTTGTGTGTGCGAAGCATCTGCCCGTCGCGAGGACACAATTCTGTACAAAGAGAGGATCGCATGTACTATTGTACCACGAAGATCCTCACGATGATTAGACGAAGACGTTACTAAATTAATGTCTCGGAGAAAATTGTCGAAGGTACAACGCCCGGCATGAAAACGGCGCGCGCTTGTGGGTGTTATTGCGAAACCGCCTCCTTCCACACTCTCGGAATGATGTACCGCGCGCAATTTTCATCTTCGTGAAACGAAGTTTCAGCAGTTATTCCGCCTAATTTACGATATATACCAACCAATACTGTACACTAAGCATAGTAAGTACACTTAGTACACTTAGTATATATATTCTAAGTACCAATCTGCCGGCAGTATACTTTCAACTTTGAAGTTTCTCTTATTTCCTTTGACTGAACTTCACCCTTATCGCTGCGAGTCGAACCATTACGATGATTAGAGACAAAGTTACGAAATTTGACCCCCCGACGAAATTGGCGAAGTCGAAACTGCGTCAACGCCATTTCGACTGGGATGGCGCACTGCAAATAATTTGAACGAACTTCAGTCGCCTTATTTGATTTTTTTTTCCATAGCTTTAGTACACTTTTTCGTACGTACTGTACGCGCGATTGCGATACATCGAAGGTTACATTTGACTTTAAATTTTCTCTTATTTTCTTTGATAGAAGATCATTGCTTTCGCGACGCGTCGAATCATTACGATTATCAGAGACGAAGACGCAACGAAATTCGAGTCTCTGACAAAATTGAAAGAAGGATACCCTTCGCTTCGCTCCTCATTGGCATTTTCCACGAATTCCCCCGGCTTTGCACATCCACGTACGCGCACAGTACGATAAGTTACGATGAATTCTCTTCCACGAAGACAATTTGCGTTTTTGTGAATCGGCGTTTGATTTGTAATAACATCGCGTTTACTACGAAAATTCCTTTATTTTATTTAATTGAAAATCAACGTCCCTGATACGGGGTTCGCTTCGAATATCGCGTTAGTTTCTTTTTATCTTCGGTAAAACTCGACGACGAAAAACAATAAGACAACGTTGTACAAAGCGTATCTCCTTGTCTTTTAGCTTTTCAGTGAAAATCCCTTCGGCGTACAGCTTGGCTCACCAAGAATGTAATACTCGTACCAATTACTCGGGGTATCTGGCTTTCAACCTTTTCTCCTTCTAGCGAGTCTTTATCCTTCCTTTCGCACACGTTTTACCCTTCTTTGTTTTTTTTTTCTTCGACGACTAACCTCCCCACGATTTCAAGCGAATTCGCTTCTGGTCCGGAAGTTTCTGCTGAAAACACGAAGCGAGTCGTCGTCTTGTTCCGTTGAGTCTGCGCTGACGGTCTCCGTAGACTTGACATATCTTTTTGGTCGAAGTCTCTTCCGTATAATATTTTTGGATGTTCCGAGAAGCACGAAGGGTGTTTCCCTCGGGGGGCCTACATACACGAATCGAGAACTCCGTGCAATGTCGAGAGCATTATTTACATGACGGTTAAGTCGTCGCGGACAGTTCGAAGGAAGCACAGGCGAACGTAGGGTCTGCTGCAGAGCACGGTTGACACACGGCGCAGCCGGCTGGCCAGGAATGTGCTAATGAGATCATTTAGCGTGCGGCCTCTTGCGTTCTGCTCTGACTCTCTCGGCTCTACCCAGCAGCAGAAGCAGTAGAAACAGCATCGTCGGACTACCGACAACCCCTCCTATCTCACTCTCACCCACGCATCCTTTACACAAACGCTTTTGCCCGAGTATCCTGCAGTCGCTATACATAATCTGAGACTTCTGTTCTTGTTGCTGTTTTCTGCTTCGACAGTTGCTCGCTTGATTTACATCCCCCATCGTTTTTATTCTTTTGTTACAAACTTCTTTGAACGCTTTTAACTTTAATGATACAACGCTATTTAATTATTTTGGCAATAAACACATATCTCTCACTCTCTCAAGGTTCTCGAGACCTTATTTTGATGATTCGTAATTCTGGGGTAATTTTTTTTTTTTTTTTTAATGATGTGCAACGGTAGAGTTACAGTCCAATAGTTTTAGTTATATTTGGCTGCAGCGTCTGGGCGAAATTTCTTCGTAGAATTTAGCCCACCGACATAAACAATACCGGGGCACAATGCGCTTCATTTGCGTCCGGCTTGAGTTAAATTATGGTTTTGGCGTAGTTGACAGGGAACGTCATAACCCGAGCAGGGAGGCTAACGGTCTCTCCCTCTCTCCCCGGGCGCCGTGGAAAAAGATGATTTCACAATGCCGTGGTTCCCGGTAAAACGGCGAGCTACTATAATTCTATACGCACATATATGTTTAGTATCTGCCGTTGTGTGTGTGGGTCTGCGTGACCCTCGCCTCGGGGAAGTAAAACGATTTCGCGGTGCACCCACACGTTCCCGAAGGTCCGGCCTCCGCGCTATATGTTGCTCCGACTCCGTTTGCTGCAGGTGTGCTCGTCATTCTCTCACCTCCTCTCGTTTTTTGAGTTTCTCGAGAAGTATGCGAATTTTGACTGTCCTATGGTCTCAGATGACTGATTTTTTTTTTTTTTTTTTTTTTTTTTTTTTCGTTTATAGCGCAGTATGCGATGTTTGCTCGATTTTATAAATGGGAATAGATTGGCGCGTACCTTGAAACTTTGGAGTGTTACAAGAGAGCAAACGAGTATCATTGACCTCTGATTTACGGGTCACGACGACGATGCCTCACAGTGCCGAGCAAAGGCAAGCAGGCAGGCGGCAGGCACGATCGTTAGTCGAAATAGGTGTGCGCACGTGGGTCGTTTTCCTCCTTCTCGTTTCTTTTCTCTTTCTCCTCCAACCGTCGCGTTTAACAACACACGCATACACACTTACCGTTGAGACTACGAGGCATAAATATTCCGGGCGAATTTATAATGACAATTACCATAAAAATTGTCACACAATAAAATATTTGGATAAATTTACGGCCGAAGCAGGGCTGAGAGGCTTCACGACGGTGGCCCTGCTGGAGTCTTGTTTGAATCTTGGAGGAAGAAGCAGCCCTTCTCGATGAACCCCGGTGCTATTGCGGGGAAGCGAACTAAGACTATCTCGCACACTAACGCTTCTCGCACACACCCCCGTTTCGCGCTCGCGCTCAACTTTACAGCCAATTATTTTATACGTTGTTTTATTGCTTCTCCGTGGCGTTCTTTCTCATCCCTTCTTCACGAAAAGTCGCTTAACCGTCTTCTCTGCTTCTTCTTGATACCAAAGTGTAATATGCTCGGACTTTATCGTGAATAATTTTTTTTTTTTTTTCGATTTTTCTAGTGGATGAAATTAAATGTTATTAAAAAAAAGTTCTTTTTTTTTCGCGTTTTATTCGATTATCGTATCGGTTCAGCGACTGTAATATGTCGCACTTTGTCTTCAAAGTTCCTTGAGGCTTTGGCCAAAACCGCGTCAATCCAAAAGTAAAGTCAAGCTGTTGTATGGGGTGGAGCTTCAACACCGGGGCGAATAAGCCCTGAGTTTTGGCTCGGTTCACGCGTTGCTGCAGCCACTTCGTAACCCACCCCCTCCCTCTCTCGGCTCTCGGGGATTTGGCGCAATTTCTTCGAATCAAGCGAAAGCCAATTACAAGTTTAATTCAGCAACTTTGCACGCCCAACCACGGGCGAACGGACGATAATTAGCCCCGTGGTAAATTAAATTTACTTGCGTTTCGTGAAACAATCGCGAAAGTTTGCCGCGTAAAGTGTACGTAAAGCGCGTATAAACAACTATATATGGTATATAGAGTAATAGAGCGGTATATACCATCTTTCGCAACGTCTTGATTGATTCAATTGCGAATGATTACAGACAGTTTTAATTTTTTTTTTACATCGGGTAGATGCACCGTCAGTGGCCAGTGTACCATTTATGGCCATTTCTAGTATTATTTACTTCAATTTTTTATTTTTCCAAAGCCCTATGTTGATTCTTCATCAGTATCAATATAAATTCACAGGATGATCTACTCAACTTTTTTTTTTTATCGATTATATTTTCTTTTATTCCTTCCAACGCGATGGCCGCAATTGGACATCACAACGGTACGTCATAAAAAAAAAATTCTGCAATTCTGTGAATCCGTTTATTTTACAATTTAGATATTGAAGCGATGAAAATAATAGAAATTTTCAAATTCATTATCCACCTCCATTGTTATTGAGCCTAAATCGTTTGCCAATAAAATATCCACTGCACAGATAGGTCTGTGCGGAGAGCCGGTTGAGCGAAATGTTCGGAGGATAACCGAGTTACGAAACCGCCGCGTCCACGAACATGCGTTCCGGTACTCGGTCGCCATACCGAGACCGGCCTAATACGCGGCTTGTACACCACCGATTTAATTTTCGTAAACACGCACCGAAAATAATTCTGCGGCTTATGCAGCGTACCTGCGCTCTCATTCCCCCTCGTCGTGTTTTGCTTCTTCCCTTTCTCGTCGCCCGTCCGGTGCTTTATTATACTCCGTTGCGTTCGCGTATGCATAATGCTCCGCTCGAGTGTCTGTTCGTTTGTCTGTGTAAGCGCGTCGCGCACCAACTCGAGATCAAACCCAATTCGTTCACTCGTATACACAAATTTCGTTCCGTTCGCACACAGCTGAATATACCATAATAGATCGCCATTCACTCGCTCTATGTCCCGATCGTCGATCGGTGCAGGCAACTGATTCGCTAAACGATCTGTTCTGTTTGAGAAGCTCTTCCAGGAAACTTAAGCTCGCAGCCGGAAATTAATTCGCCGATCAGTATCATTCCTATACACTATTATATAGTCATTCGACGAATGTGTCGCGCACACAACTCATTCCATATTATATCTATAGATGTGCGCCTCGTTCGCGATCTCTTTGGGTTCTCGTAGACGAGAATAATGCGTACATAGAGACATTAAGATAGAAAGCGGTTATATTCAACGCTCCCCCGCGAAATCTTGGCATAGGAATCATCGTTTGTTTCGCAAAATAAATCATAGACTCGATTAGAATAGCGTCTTTGTGGTCATCCTGCCATTCTCGCAGTTGCCTTGAATTCGCACGGTCCCTCTTTATCGTAGTAATTTAATTTCAACAGTTGATTAATTTGTTTACAACGATAAAATTATTATTGCCAGGGAAACGACGCTTCGCGGGGGGGACAGGGATGAAAAAAAAATGTCGGCATCCGTAAAGTTTCGCTCCGGGGTTACGTTGGGTATTCTTTGCGGCATTTGCTCCAATGACGTCACAGGACACGTCGCTCAAACGGCCAAGAATGGCCGGAAGTCGTGAAATGGGATTAACTTACTTACCTGATGTGCCGCTGGCCTCGCCGGGCTCGCGATATATAATGCTCAGGTATACTGTACCGATGTGTTAACTACTGTAGTTACTACAACAGCGTGTGTTGTACACGAACGTGTTACGAGGTGATAATTGAATAGATAAGAGGAGAGGAGTGGGACAACGACGATATAGCGCAAAGCCTGAGAGCACGAGAGTCCCTTAACTTTAATTATTTTTGTTTTTTTTTTGTTGTTATTTAATTGCGTTAAAAAAAAGAGAAAAAAAAAAAAACGTGGCAAAGACCTTTTTTTCTGGTACTCGACGAATCAAACTTATGCCGATGGTTTGTTTCGCCACGTGGAATCTAATTCGTCGACGCGATGCATCAAAGTGCAAACCGGCTTACTAGCTCTTTCGTCTCCTTCCGGACTATGCCGGGATGCACTTTGTGGAGAGGCAGTTAAATTGACATACCATATATCAGAAAGACGTATGAGACTCTAGCGCGCGCGATCTTCATGAGGCGCGAAGAAAAGCTCACGTGAAAGTCAGACGGAGAGAGAGATAGAGAGTTTCATCCTCGTTTTCGAGCCGCGATTAGAACTTGTACGCGTGTCTCATTCGCTTTCGCACACTCAAGAACGAGCGACTCGAGTCCCGACAGTCGCTGGTTTTGCCAACCAAGATTTTTGGCACGAGATTACAATACAGTACACAAAAAAAATAAATAAAAAAATCAACGTGTATATAAAAATATATTTTATTCAAAATGAAGCGTCGATGGTAGAGAAACAACGATCGACAGTGTCGTTCAATTCGATAATCCCATAAAAATGAAAAAAAAAAAAAAAAAACAAAAAAATGAAAATAAAGTTATTAATATTTCTCCGAAAGTAAATATTAAATCGAGCGATATTTCACCAACACGAGCTGAAATTTAATTATTAATATCGCGAAACTCTCTTGACACTCGTTTAATACGTAATTTCGAAGTGAAATGAAACGTTCGCGAAGCGCCGTGATTTAAACTCTGAATAATTTCCATCGATTCAGACCAACATATTTTCGTTTGTACATAAAAGAGCTTACAGATGTACAAAGTTTATATATATATATACACACACACATAATGTATATAGTACGTACGAACATTGTAATTAAATATTCGTGGTTCCCAATTACGAGTGAGTAAAGGGAGAGTGAGAGCTGGCGGCGGGCGTCGCGTAACTGGTGTGTGCGTTGAAGCCTCGGTACAAGCCTCTGGCATCGTCCCTCTAGCAGCGTTCAGGTTATCTTTCTCTGAAAAAAACTAAAACTCGCCCCGTAATCATTAACGAGTGTCCCCGCTGCTTTTCCGTCTCGGTACTAACAAGACCGGTGCCGACACAAACGCACATATACAATATTATATATATATATTTTTTCTACATATACATATATAAAACGCACACACAGAGAAGAGCTGTGGGTGCCGACTAACACACATTGGCTTTCTCACTCCTCTCTTACTTCGCACATACTTTTATGTGCACCGGCACATCGTTGTTTGCCACACGCTTCGTCTCTCTATCTCCACATACGAAGACTGCGACGACGACGACGAAGTCGTCGACGCGCTTGTGCGCGGGGCTCGCACTTGTTAAATCGGCCGTCTCTTGTCGCAGCATCCCATCGTGTCCGTGGCCCGAGGTCCTGCGGTAATAACTGGACGCCATTATAAAACCTCCCGAGGGAAAACCGGCTAAGGGTACTCGTTGCTCTGCTTCTGGTGTACCTCTCTCCTATTCCGCTATGCTTGCCCCTCCAACCTCCCACGTATATATATCCAGTAGCAGTGAAGCCTCTTCTCCCCCCCCCCCCCCTCCACACCCTTCGCCACCGGACCTCTTTTCTCTCGTACAGCGTTCCCGGTCGTTACCGCCAGGATACGGGATTTTCTACCGTTGACCGCCGATATTTCTTTCGCCGCAAGGCTCCGTACCGCGAACGATTCGTTTTACTGGTCCCTTCTTCTTCTTACCCGGTTCGCTTAGTTCGCTCTTGATGCCTCTTGCATCGCGGTTATGGGCCATTCACCAATCATCGGCATGCAAAACCCATTGGTCAGAGAGGCGAAGAAGATACATCTTCCTGTCTCAAAAGAATGAATTTTCCTTTTTTTTTCACTCCTATCGCCTTCTGACTTATATGATACGATGGCTCCTTTGATCAAGTAGAAATGGACACAGGGATAAAAGGACTCTCCGAAGAACGGAAATCCTTCAACGATTTCACTACCGACACTCCGCGAAGTATATGCGAGATAAACTTTTGACGATGACGCGAAGGTCTGGAAATCGTGACGCAAACGGAAGATGAAAATGTTTGATACCAAATGTGTAAATCTATATTGCTCTCGAGTCCGGACAGTGTGAGAGTGGTAGGAGTACCAGCGAGTTGCAACGTGGGCAGCGATTTCGTCCAATTTATAGCGGGTCGGATTAAGCCGTAATCCCCGGGGTGTACGAGCTCTTGAGAGGCAAGGGGAAGGCGAAGGGTGATGCAGCGTAATAATGATCCGTGCGAAAATATAACAAGGGCCCGCTTGGCTGGCGTATGAAAATGTCTAAATTAGAGAAATCCGGGGCTAGTTTCGACGAGAAGTCGAGTAGCGCTTGGCCATCGGCGGACGTAGGGGGGGATGAAGTGCCAGACGTGGAAATCGAATGAAAATCCTAGTTATTCAAAATCATTCGCGATATCGTCGAGCAGCCAACCTGCAATTCCGATTCTACCGAACGTGGAGCATTTTACAACTGTATTTGGTTTCCATGTTTCCTCTATATTGGTACACACAGTCGCAAATACGTGTACCAAAGGACCCCCCGAACGTGGGCATCGTATTCCCTGTTCAAATTTGACGATCCTAGGACAGCGCGATTCCAATGATATTTTAACCCGCGTAAGCCAATATAATTGTAACAATACAATAAAATGAATAGAATTCAATACCTCGATTTATAATCAATCGCGCCGTTCACTACGTAACAACGTGTTTAATGCTTTATTAATTTTTTTTATTGTTTCAGAGTGGTGAGTTATATCATTTTGTACGATCGAACAAAGGGCCGGGGCTCGGACTGTAAGCTTCATTTTGGTAATGGTAAGATTAAAATTTCATTACGTCGCTCGTTTATTAGTTGCATCCGGGAGAGGCGACCTTTTGGGAAATATAGCGGACAATTTCGTAATGTAATATCAGCGATTGGGAAACACAAGGGCGTATTATCCGGCAGTGTTTAACTCGTAAAACATTGTGGGACGAGACCTACCGTTTCTTCGTAGTCGATTCGCGTTACCAACCCTTGCTATCGAAACTCACCCTCTGTCGCGACGTTTTTTCCGACACGATATTCTCGTAGTACCGACTTCATTAGACATTTATTGCGATAGTTTCGTATACGCGAACCCACGCACACGATCGTCGTATCTTGTTGCGCGTAGATTTTTTCCTGTTTTTTTTTTTTTTTTTTTTTTCTTCAACGAGTCGCCCTCGGCTAGTGCTCGCGGCTTGATTTCTCGCGCAAAACGAAGCGCCACGGATCCCCGGGACCGTATATACGAGTATGCAAGTTTCGCTACGGCTTGTCGTAGCACTCGAGCGTTACCGGTCTCTCGCGCGCGCTCACGGGTCGCCGTTGTCGTCGTTTCGCCTCCGTCGCTCAGCCCAGGCGGCATAAAGAAGTTCATTATTGCGGCGTTTAATTATGTATTTATTTTTAGCGTCCTTTGTCGTCGTGTACGCACGCTTAAACCCAACCTCTCTCTCTCTCTCTCTCTCTCTCTCTGTTTATTTCTCTTTCCGAGTGCCGCGCAACTTGTACAGGTCGCCAACGAACGTACTCAGGGTGCCTTCTGCCTTACTGGGAAAGGAGTTACTCCGCGATTCCCGGTAACTTCTTCGTCGTTGTTTTTTCACTCTTAACCTTCTCACGTGGAGACTCAACGGCGAGACCGATTGCCGAGTCGCATATTGCCGCAGCCAACCGCCTAATGAATTTTCACGTTCTTTTCGCCGCATTCGCTCATTAGCGTTTTACCTACAACCCTCCGCCCCCCCCCTCTCCCGGGAGAACTGCTATGAGAACATCAACTTGGCATCTAAAAAACTCACTTTTTGCTTCATTCTCATTCCACTTCTTTCTTCCTCCCTTTCGTTTCTATTATACGTTGACACAAGCGCGAGTAACAGGAAATAAAAAAATGACCCATTGATTTATCGATAAGAATCCGATATCGATGCAAAATCTTGTTAAGTACCTTCGATGGTAATATTCGAGGTTAAAAGGAAGAAGGTACGAAGGATCGATCGAGTGAGAGATCCAAAGCTGACAAGAGCAGAGGTATCGGGGTGGGGGGGTGGGGGTGGGGGGGGGGGGCCTTCGCGCACGTACCGAAAGCACTCAAGCGCGACGAGAGCGTATTTGTCTTTGGGATAAAAAAAAAGAAGAAAGTAAAACGCTTTTTATCCGAGCGGCCAGATTCGCTTTCTCATTCTCTCTGTCCCCGGCGAGGATCCCGGAGACAGGAGTCTCTGGTGCGCCAACACCGGGGCTCTCGTGTCCTTCCTCTCGCACCTTCGGTATCCGCTTCTTCTTCGTCTTTCTTCACGCTATTTTTCACGTTTATTCGACGCTCCTCATCGTGAAGCGTCGACGCCTCGCTGTTCGATTCTTTCTCACTTTTTTCCACCACGATCGCCGTGACTATATATATATATATATATATACACGAGGTCCCGAGAAGATGAGAGACCGAGAGTGCGGCACGTCTGTAATTCAATCTTCCACACCTACGAGGATCTTAATCACGAGATTATGCCGTGGCTAATATCGGAAAAACGAAGAGTACGAGCATTTCCTCTTCTAAACCCCGTTTCCCCATTTCTTCCTCTTCACCGACGCTCGACATCCCGGTCGAGATCCCCGATCTCGATCATCCTCGATTCCACTTCGAAACGCTTTTATCACGTCGGTTGAATCGACAAGCGAGAGAGAGGAGGGAGGATAGCAGTCGAGTGAGGTTACGAAACGCTCTTTCCGTGAAGCAACGTTCACACTTGAATAAGAAAGAAAGAAAAAAATAAAAAATGAACGTAATGGAGACGGCAAAAAGGAAACTCGAAGGCGTTTATAATTGATATTAATTCACAGGGGAAAATGATTCGTTTTTTACATCACAGCAGCGATGAGTCTCGTGAAGCATTTTTTGTTAAGAGAAAAAGAAAAAAAAAAAGATATCTGTCAACTGACATCGAAGATATCAATTATCTGTAACGTTAAAGAATTACGCTTGAGAACCAACAAGAACAGTCGATAGTCAGCACAACAGATTCAATTTTATTGCCGATATTCTTGCCAATTTTTTTTTTTTTTTTTTTTTTTTACCAATAATGAAAACATGTATAATCGGATAAAATCGGAAACACATTTAATCAATTTATCGGCTATTCGCTCCGAGTAGCATCGGCGTAATAAAAATATAAACCGGAAGCAAAATCCCGACCCGAATTATTAACCATCAGCGTGTGGTTTGGATACTCGAAGCAAAGCCCATTGCCCATTACTCCTATGATTTCACGGTTTCTATAGTTTCCACGGCGAACCTTGCGAGCGCTACACTAAGCAAACAAGAGCCATTGTTTCGAAGATGCCAAGAGCAGCGACGGTAAAATGGTACCACGGTATTTATAAGATCTACGAGTTTTGCGGTACATTAACCGCGCGCCGGAGTAGCATGTCTTTGAGTAAATCAAAATAGCCTCCGTCACAGAATCCAATGACGATTCTATTCTCGTCTCGTCACTCTTACTGTTATCCGCGTGCCACGACGAGCTGCTTAATTGTATAATCGATAATGAAGATTGACGTGAATCAATTAGTGTATTAATGAAACGCTCCATTTTCCTTCCATATTTAGTTTAAAAATCGTCGCGTATATCTCTCGAGAGCTGTCTATTCGAAATTTTCCACTTTTACCCGGAAGAGATAGATGGCCCGTTATATTTCAACTTTCAATCTCGAAATTCCCAGTCGTTTTTCATACTGTGGTCGCAATTTTCCGCCTCTTCGTTCTTATCCTTCCGTCCGCTTGACTTTTTCTATCCTTTCTCACTTTATATCTTATATTACTGTAGATATAGTAGGATATACTACAGTAGCAGCAGCAGCAGCAGCACGATTGCTGTCTACGAAAGGTTGGGTACGTTGGACCGAATGTGATAACCAGTGAGAAAGAGGGGGCGAAATAATACGAAACGGAAAAAGGGAGAAGAGAGAAAGAGAGAGAAGAGTGAAAAGCAATCCATATATGCAGATCTGAGATTCGCGCGCCAGCGGGTTCGATTCCACGGGCCGAAGTTATTATCACATATATTAGACAACTGACCGAGCGTGAAACGAGTGGGAGTGAGTTCGTCGGGGGTTGTTCCGCTTCTATCGTGACTCGCGAGGGGGAAGAGAGTCGAAGGCGCTTTTCCCTTTCCCTTCTTTCTCTCATTCTCATTCTACAAACCGTCGAAGCAGAGCCACTCCCCTCCCTCCTCCCCTCATACGAGATACAATATCGTCCGGACTCGCCGGCCCGTGGTTATGGTAAGAACCCTTTATTGTTTTATATTGTTTCCAAGGCGCCTTTATTATGCGGTTGGGGGGAGAAGAGAGAGGGAGAGAGAGAGAGACGAGCAGTGAGCAGCGGGAAAAACCTGTCTTGGATACAAGGAAAATGGAATCGAAATAAAATTGCGACCTGCGCGTATATATACATATATCCATTCGTTGTATTAGATACAGAATTTTTTTTTTTCGCATAATCGAAGCATTTCCGATGTATCGGACGAATTGGTTACGTTGAGCTCTTCGAGCTCAAGAGGTGTAGATATTTATACTAATCCATAGATCGAATATATAGATCTGCAGAGCATGTAATGACGATGATACGAAATTGTACTATATATACATATATATGTTTTCGTATCATCGCATATGCAAAGAAATAAAATATAACGAGGCACAGAAGATAGTAACGACCTATCGACAGAGTCAAAAGCAGTGACGATGGATCGATGCGTGATCGAGTCCAATAATTGAGTACAAGGAAACGAGAGGGCGAGAGAGTGTGGCATCGATCTGATCCCGAGACCGCAGGCCAATCGAAAATATATCCCTATCGAGAAACATGATCATCCGCATGCTCCTCACGAACCGATATGCATTTTTTATTCGTACGCACACTTCCCATCCGGGGTTGTGTTACGTTCCATCTTTTGCAGTGTAAACTTGGAGATGCATCTATACGTATCCACCGAAACGACTTGCAACGAACGCCTCGGTGAGGGTTGTATTTACCTTGCGGTTTTCAATCTGACCTCATTTAAATATAAATTACATGGACCCCCGAGTCTCGCGGATTGTCCGTTATTATGCCGCGAGGCTATACATCGCTGTATATAGTGCACAGCAACATATCTGTGGCACCGCACGTTCAAGCTGTAATGGGCAGAGTAACGCGAAAAATAACATGGCACCTGAACGCTACAGTTTCGAATCGAAATTGCGAAAGCGGAGAGCTTCAGGCTTAAACACGATCGGAAATCCGAGAAATCGAATGATTCGTACTTTCGTAAATCACACATTGCCGGTATGATATTATGAAAAAAAAAAAAAAAAAAACGAAAAAAATCCATTGAGAACCACTGACGAGTGTGTGTGAAGCCCTTTGTGCACTCGTGGGTATAGCGATCATTACGAGATCGGTAATGGCGCGAGATTGTTGGTCTCCTTGGCTCTCCTCGCCTCGCGTACGTTTCGAGTCTCTCTCGGTCAACGGTGTCACATTCGCACCTGTTTTTTTTACCTATCCACGTCCCCCGACACGTGCCTACGGGTCATTGGCAAATATCTCTTGACGTTGAATAATAAGACAATCAATTGTAATAGCTTTTACGTGCGTGAAAAAAAAAAAAATAAACGATTTCCTTATTTCTATAGGCATTTATTATTTCATTTATTGTTTCTTTCGTCTCTTATCGCGGACGGTAAATTATCGTTGGATTGAATTTCATTGAGGTCAGTGGTGGACCTCGTTGAAGGGGATCTTGGTCGAGTCTTGACTGCACGGCCGGCCTCACCTTGAGGTCGTATCAAGAGGCGCAGTCGGTTAACTTTTGACGCGGCGAGAAGAAAGACCGGCGTAGTCGCGGGTTAAAGCGAGATAGGATAAAACTCTCTGCTCTCCGTGACACAGTGAGCGCCGCAGCAAGACGCACAATAGCCAGGGACCCCGAGAGCCAACGCTTCTCCTCGCGCCTCCTCTCACAATGTGACTCGAGCCGTGGCCGAGACGCTTGCGGGCAAAAAGTTAATTCATTTTCAGCGTTTTTACCTCGATACCGGAATATTACCGACCCAGTGGTGCTCAACACTTCGCGTTGTCTCCAAGATCAATTCTGCTTGGTATTTCTGTTGTTTCAACCTGAAACGCCGGCGGAATCCGAGTATTTCTCAATGGCGTCTAGAAACGCACGAAATCTTAGGATTTCCCTAGCCAATCGTCGATTGACAACCCGGTAACTCAATTCAGGACAACCATTTTTTTTTTCCTCAATCTACTGAAATCCAATTTCTCGGAAGTTTCAATGAAAGCGGTAGGAAGAATTAATGTTTCGGGCGTGGCGTGACCGATCGATGGATCGAGCAAAGATAATTTTCGTCGACCCGTGCCGATCGTTCGCGATCTTTGTCTCGATACAACCCGTTCGGTCTCCGCATCCAAGAAATCTCGATCTCGGCTTGCAACGAAAACTAATCAAATCGTTCCTGTGACCGCTCAATTTTTGCGGAATTCTCTCGGCCCGAAGGGCAAGAAATCCAGAATGTTTGGCTTCAGCGAATTTGCGTTCTTTTCGCCCTGATGCATCAAAAGGTTTAATCCCAGGCGTACGGTAACTGCCTCAACATAGCATGTTTCTGTTTTTTCATTTCTTTCCGAAGCGTGTCGCTTGTTTTTTTTTTATCGCAGTTTCAATCTTTAGTCTCGGTGCTCGAAGCTGTATGACTCATTTAATTCGCCGAAAGGATCGATCAATTATCTACAATGTAAAGTTGAATAAACCAATTGGAAACAGTCTCTCGATGAGGGGACTCGTTGACATCGTGAATATCCGGTTATCGTGAAATTTATGTTAATTAGTCTTATATACCCTGCGTCGCTGGGCAGTACTCGGCGCAATAAAATTTTACTCCGCGTGTAATAAGTCTCATACGATTGCGTTAGCGTACGAGTGGAACGCGAGGCTTTTTTTTTTAATTTGATGCACCATAAGGCACGTACGTGCGGTCGACGCGGAGTTTGGAGCGGTAACGGAGTGCAGCGGGCAGGTGTGCCCGACAGATGGCTTTCCTTCCGGCGGCATAGAGATTAAAAATTTATAAGGATTTTTCGTTAATTTCCATTAGATCAGTAGTAGCCGATCGAACAACACTTAACGACCCTGTAATTAGTTCTGACTAATGTACGCGGTAGCGAGCTACGCGTTTATCGATCGAAATCTTTCTCACTTAAGTTTGATCCCAAAACTAATTTCATATCTTCGAACGTCGAGATATTGAGTAATTCGAGGGTCGGTTCTCTCATGCGAGAGTCCTTCCTTTCGATAGAACGAGAAGGGTTATAAGGGCACACCGGCAGAAAGGCAAACTTACGCTGATACCACATACGCGTCAGTAGTCTCTCTCGTACGAGGCCAGCACCCTCCTCCCCCCGCCCCCTTTGTTTTCCGAATGTAAATGAGAGGCCCCAGCCTTCTGCGACCCTATGGTCCATCCTAACGCCACTATCGCCCACTACAGACTACTGTGTGTATGCCCACTCCCTTTCGACACACCGAAACGCGCAACGCACATGCATATTCATACGAGGAACGCTCGGTGAGGACGAACGGGTTGAGAGTAACGCGGGGGTATGCGTGCATGAGAGGTTATTAATTAACCGGAAGCCTAATGAAGCCTCGACGGCCTCCTGCAGTGTCGAAGGGACGAGGAGGTTTCTGATGGTATACTCGCTTGCGGCTTCGAATTCCGCACACTCGCGACGGCGTTGGGCGGACGAATTCGCATGGGCACTCTTCCCTCCCTGTTAATTCGGTAGTACCGTCGATTCTGTTCCATTGTATCCATGGGGGATGATTCAGGATCGGAATGTTTCTTTGCACTGGTGCATCGATCGATAAACAAATTATACTCAAGTCCCATTGGAGAAATCGTGTAGCCTCTCGGCCTTTTCTTCTTTACAGCGTAGAAATATATATTAATTAATAATAATCGATGTTATTGGTAACAACAACGAAACGTTTGTCTTGAAAGAGAGTACGACATTCGTGGGGATCAGGTGACCGTGTTTCGGCGCAACGGTTTGTGCGGTTTGTGCAATGTCGCCGTCGGGCATTCGGGGGTCGTGCGGAAGCAGAAAGAGGCAGAGGAAGCGGCAGCTCACGGAATGTGGGCAGATAAAACAAAACAGAACAACAACGAAAAGAGGGAGAAAAAAGAAATATAAACGAAGAACGAAATGAAAGTGAGCCTTTGTATTTGGGATTCCTGTACAGCCAGCTTGCACGAGGATGCGCTGCTGATCGGACGAAGGCTTTCCTCCCCGCGCGCGCTCTTCTCGTCGGCTGTTGTATTGCAGTCGGACAGACGAAGAGGACGCGGAAGGGCGCAACTGCAATTTGTACCTCTTATACTGTCCACGGGGAAGAATGGGCATTGTCTTGCGGGAGAGAGAACACGATCGCGCGCGCACACACATAAACACGCATAAATACACACACATACACACCTATGCCAGGGAGAAACGAATTGAGCCTCTATAAAGCCCCCGTGGACTCGCGAATAGGAATCGATATTTTTAATTTCAGTAGAAGCCAAACATCTACAACAAACCTTTTCGTACTCTATTCCTAAACCCTCCTTCCAGAGTCAGCAACCATATCTAGCTTGTTTCTGCATGGAAGGAGAGACAGTTAACCTGTAACAGCGAACAACCACCGATTCCTGAATGTGGAGTCTTTTCTCGCAAACGTTAAATGTTTTGTGTAGTTTCATGTAAAGCAAATGATCTATACGAACGATTATCACGAGTCTGGTATTCGTGTTCAACGAAATTTGGCTATAATTCAATAGACTAGCGTTTCATTTGTTTTCTTATGCTGAAAGTACGTCTAGCCTCGTATAGAAAATTTCATCTTGGATAAGGCAAGAAGTTCGACAAAGATTGTATTCGCGCAGACAAAGTCACGTTGGTATATTACTGTATCAGGAGCTCTATATGTATAGTTTATATGTATGGTATGTAGTGGAAAAAAGCCAGAGACGAGATAGATAGAAGATGGAATGATTTCGGTTCCTCCAATAACTGACCGTTCCCCCGAGATTATTATTTTTTCATCAAGCTCGCCTATAACGCATCGGGGTAGTGTGCTGCTGCTGCTGCTGGTGCTGCTGCTGCCGGTCAAGGCGTCGAAGAGCCAGCAGCCACGGGGCTTTGGTGTCTGCACCTCTTTTCGTATATACGTATTTTCTATATATATATATGTATACATACGTTAGAGTAGAGTAGAGTCTATAGCTAACGCTATACTATATGGGAACGGACCACCCCGAGAAATTGCATCTCCGGAGTCCGGAGCCGTCCACCCCATCCTCTCTGAACTCCCATCTCCTTCCTATGTCCCTCAACCCTCGCAGTCTCATCCCTTCTTCCACGGGGTCCAGCGGCCCGAGCGTCGAACCCAACGCCGCCGCGAAATATATACGAGCCGGCAAATTGAAAACTAGCGATCGACCGAGCTGAATAAAATATCGTTTAAATTTATTGTAACACCTGGTATATCGCGAGTCGAGCCGATCCTATCGCTACGGCGAGAAAACCTCCATCCCACTCCCTCCAGTAGAGAGGATCTATTTTAAGGGTTACTTTACTCGTAAAGTGGCTTTATGAGAAATATCTGAGAACAGTGCTCGATAATAATTTAAGGTTAATAACCGTAAAAAAAGATTTTTTTTTACTTTTGAATCGAGTATTGGTAGCAAATATTGAAAATACAGTGACGTGGTCAGCGGAAAAAATATATCAATTGTATCCTTATAATGACGATTGACAAGAATTTTTTATAACGTACTTTCAGAGTTAATTTTGTTAAAAATTGTGTTTTTGGTATTTTTAACCACCAATAGAATTACGACGAAATCGCGTTTACGAAAAAAATAGATACAAATTCGACAACAAATTCTTCTTAAAATGAAGTATAAAAATGTTGCGTTAAAAATGCCGTTTCATAGGAAAACAATTTGAAGATTAAAAGAAGATGGTGATAATGATAGCGTTCATGAGTCGCGGATCTCCATGAGCTAAATATACGAAAGCTCATCGATCGTTTC